>CM062813.1:149735849-152135849 GCA_031772625.1 Pinus tabuliformis | reverse complement strand
AGGACACTAGTCAGATCTCAAGCTGACTCATCCTCTCTCCAAACATCTATATATGGATCTCTCCTCCATGAGATCTGGAGGCTGGAATTTTGTTATTGCAAAGAATTGCTGTTGGTTTGAGACTGGAATCATTGGGTGCTTAATGCTTTGAAGGGGATGAAGATAGGAATTCCATTTGCTGGGAAGGAGATGCTGGATTGGAGCCCTCTGGGTTGTATCTCTTCCTGAACCTTGTTATTCATCAATAAAGCTATCTTGGTTTCTCCTATATGCTGATGTATTTTGATGTATGAATGTATTAGTGTATTTGGTTTATTTCTAATCCTAAACTAGTTATGAATGTGAACATCTGTCTTTGTGTAGTGTTCTTCTCTTGTCTCAAGTAGCTGTTCTCTTGTCGCAAGTATCTGTTCTCTTGTGATCTTGCAGGAAGTTGTAGCTGGATAAGCAAGAAGGCAAGTAGCTGTGAACACCCAAAGAGAAGGGAGATTGGATCGAGGGACAAACGGAAGACACCGGTAAGTCTATTGATCTCTCTTCTTTCACATTTCATAAAGGAAGAAACCAGTATAGCTGTACTCGTTTGTTGCTAAGGCACTGTCACACCTTAGGTGGATAGGATCGTCCTGCATAGGCATTTTTCCCCACAACAAACCCCTCCTCCCAGACCTGGTCCTAAAATTTAAAAAACAGTGTTTTATCCCTTATACGCGACAAAGCCCTGAGTTAAACGCGTGTACACGCGGGTCTGTGTATGCCCAACCCGCGTGTATGTATTAAAACACTTAAAAAAATAAATAATTCCTTATTTTCGGGTGGAGATCGTGGGTTTTACCTGCTGATCACCTGTTAGTGCCCACGGCCCAACTGTTCCCAACCAACTCCTAACTAAAAAACTACTTTGGAGATGGTATAAAAAGACATCAAAGGGAAGGCCTAAGGGAGGGAGAAAAGGAGAGCAAGATTATTATGCTGAGATTTTCCCCTTAGACCAGGTCTGAAGTCCTTGGTGCTTTCTGCACTTCCCCCATTTTGCATAGGAAACCCTTGTTTCCATGTGTATTGGTGATCATTCATCTTTTATATCACCATTGAGTAAGACTTGGAAGGAGCTCTTGTTGGAGGCTTGAGGCTGGAACGAATCCGGGAGGAAGCTTTGCTTGGAGCCTGCTGAAGGTGTTTCAGGTGAAATATTTCCGTTATATGTACTTTACTTGCCTTTATATAAAGAAACACGTCTTGGTTCCCGAAACAATCTTTCTTTGTGCTTATGAGATTCTTGTCTTGAATTCTTATGCAAGTAGTTACTTAAAGATTTTTATAACTAACTTTATAGCATGAAGATGGTTTGTGTATAAGTATTTTTCCATGTACTATTGTGTTCTTTGATTTGTTTGTTTTACAGGTCAAAGGAGAAGAAGGGAACTCCAAGAAGGGTTTGGAACCTAAAGGCCTTCTCGAACGTAGGACCTTAGGTACGTACCCTAAACATTAGAATTTGCTTACAGTAAAGATAATGGCTGTGTGTGTGTTTCTTTGAATAAGCAATTTTCAGTCTGGTAGAGTCTCAACCCAAAGGACCCTAGGGGTACTTTCCCCTCAACCAGAATTGGCGACTCCGCTGGGGAACAACACTCTTGTTGTTCCTAGTTTGGGTAGTCTTCAAGCCAATCAAGGCTCAGCCCCTATGTTTGCTGGCTCTAACTATCTGATCTGTTCTTGAACTCTAAGCTTTTCCAGTTTTTTCAGTCTGTATTTTTTATTTTTCTTGAAAATCTTCAGATACGCTGTTTTGCTGGATTACAGAAGCGTATATACGCAAGTTTAACTAAGTGAACCCGCGTATACACAGGTTTCCTCAGTTACAGTCGCGTGTACACGCACTCTGCATATCACTGCAGGCGCGTATATTATATAATTTTCAAGATTTATAAATTTTCTTTTTGCTGAATGTTTGTCTGGTGGTTTGGGTCAGTTTGAAGCAGTCATTTTCCAGTAACAGTCCTCTGTTTAACAGGGGGAATCTTGTTCTGAACTCTCTCTAATTATAAGGAGTATTAGTCTTGTTTTCGTTGATTGCAAGCTTCATTGTTTTTTGACACACAAGATTTCTTGTTAAGAATCTTGACTGCTCTGTTTTGGCAGAGTAGGAAGATTGGATTCAATCTTTGTGTTCATTTTGATTTGACCCTTTTGTTTGCTTAACGAAACCATTTTTGTGACCATTTTCTCCTTCGTTTCGGGAAAGTTGTTTGTTATCACTTTCTTGAGACTTGTCTTTTGATCTTTTGGACTTTCATTGCTGCTTTTGATTGTCAAGAGCGATTTCAAACACATTTATTTTTGTTGGGTTTTCATCATTTGAAAGGTGTCAATTCGCAAAAGTGTTTGGTTGCCTGTTCTTCAATCATTAGTGTCAGTATTTTTGAGAGCATTCTTTGAAAAAGACTTCTTTGCTTGTTGTTTGAAAGAAAATCTTTTGAAAGTTTTAAGTTTCGCTTTCTTAAACTTTCTTTTCATTTGATTTCCTTTTTTGCGAAGTGAAAGTGCTTTATGTTTATCTTAGAACTGGTTTTTATTGTTTGGACGAAATGATTGGTAGCACATCATATTCTATCTAAGCATTTTAGTGGCAAGACAAATTTGATAAGTAGGCAACTTTCCTTCTTTGTTTGCAGAGTAGTCTTAAAATCTTGCATTCACATATAGTTGTTGCATTAGGATAGATTTGCATCCCTTTTTATGCATACATAGCTTTGTTAGCTTTTGTGAGTGTGGAGTTTGAAAAGAAAGCAAAAAAATTTGTTTTATTAGAAGTTCCTCTGAACCCTGTAGAGATTACTTTTCATCGAAAAGCGAAAAAGTGCATGTGCATGTAGTTAAGTTTTTATTAATTTCTTTTGCGTCAAAAAACACCACTAGTTTCATCTCCATTACCTTGTGACTTAAAGAACAGCCTAATAAAATCAAGCGCTAATTAAAATCCACTAGAACTTTTTGTTTTAGTCAGTTACACCAACAAGTTTAGGATTTTAGGGCCTTGGATTAGGTGAGTGGAGAGTTAACTCTCCAAGGCCACATAAAACGTCAAACATAAGAGTCTGAATAACGAGAGAAAATCCAATAGCGTTAGGAAGACCAGGAAAGCTCCGGATCTGGGAGTTAAGCACGAGGGTCTGTGAAGACAGGGAAGAGAGATACCTCCTCTCCTACTTGTCCGAACTTACCTCACGACTGTTCCGCCTGGCTTCTGCGACGAGTTGGTGCCCATAGTTGCCTCTCCTAGGGATCTACACAGGTGGCTGCGGAGGGGAATCCCGTGGCACCTGAGGTCGACGTTGCATCACTCTCGACAGTACTACTGGAGGGCACCCTTGCGAAGCTTGGGGGCTTGTACCGGCGCAGGCTGTCGTTAGGAGGTCAGCGTAACTTCCTCTGTTACCTTCGCTGATAGGACTGGGCCGTCATTATCCCAGACTATCTTCGGAAGGCCCCTGACTCCACTTTCTTGTATTTTGGTGTCCGGTCCTCATCACCTGGAGCGGAAATACTTGGAAGTTGTTTGACTGGCTGTTATCTTTAGGGACTTTATAGTGTGTGCTCTTTGCTCCTTGTATATAGTTGGCTTTAGGTATTTTTGTCTAGTCACGTTTGGACTTTGTGTTCTGAGTGACTGGCTTAACACTCTACCGATCTTGAAAGGCTTTTGGTTGTTCTTTCAGAAGTTGTGGAGTTGCCTCCTCAAGGGCAAAGGTTTTGATTGCTTATCCATATTCCTTGAAAAGTTATTTCTATATTCCCATAAGGGAAGGGTCTTTGGATCAGTTAGATATGGCCAATATTCCTACGGAAACCAACCAAGGTGCCCTCCCAAAAGGGGATCCTTGTGCTTTTCCTTTCTTTGGAAACGTTGGCACTCCATTAATGGCCACTTTGAATATTCCTGGGTTGAATGTTGGACTACCCGTTTGGTTGTGGTCCACTCCGAGTATTCCGAATGCTCTTGAAGCTTCTCAGTTGAATGCTTTATTTCAAGGGCATCACATGGGTGCTAATTTTTCATCTTCTTTCAAAGAGAAATCTGGGCTTCCTTCTTCTCCTCCTTCTTGTCACAAGAAATCTAAAAAGAGGAGAAAGAGGAAGTCAAAGAAGAAGAATAATTCTATCCTTTCATATTCAACCTCTGCGAGTCATGTTGAAGATGAATCTTCAGCCACTGCTAGTCATGCTGGGGGTACAAGTCTATTCACTGCAAGTCACACTAGCACTTCATCTCCAACCTCTGCTAGTCATGTTGGAGATGAGTCTTCAGCCGTTCCAAGTCATGCTGGGGGCACGAGTCTAGTCACTGCAAGTCATACTAGCAAAGAGTCACCGACCTCTGCAAGTCATGTTCAGGACTCTCCGCAAACCACTGCTAGTCATGTTGGCGGAATGGCGGTTGATAAGAAACCTGGACGTAGAAGTTTTAAACCTAAGTTCCCGTGTAAGATATGCAAGGGAGACCATCTCACTCATTTATGCCCTGCTATTCCAGAGGTTCAAAGGGTATGCTCCGAGTCTGAAAGTACTTCTACTCCTAGACCTAATATGGTTTCTCATCAATCCCATCAACCATTGGTTGAAAATGTGGTAGAGCCAGTGTAATCGCTGGCTGATTACACTCCTCTTTTGGGGGGTGAAGTGCCTAACAAAAGAGTTTGTTTGATCTCTAGTACAGAGTCTTCTAGTATAGGGAGCATTCCGGTTACTTCGAATGTTCCCCCTCCAAATGCTAAGAGTGTTTCCTTTGATTGGGATAGTCTTGTTGAGCCTCGTCTTCCTTCCGCTGCACCTTTCGAAATAAAGGTCAGAGTGAATTCCACAAATGTCTATCGATGTATGGTGGATGAAGGATCCTCTGCAAGTATTATATCCTCTTTGACTTGGAAAGCTTTGGGTTCCCCAAAGTTGTTGACAGCTCAGAGTCAGTTGTTAGCCTATGATAGAAGGCCTGGTGAATCTATGGGTGTTCTTCCTCAAGTGCCTATCACTTTAGGTGGGAAGACTGTCTTAATCGATATGATGGTGGTTGATAGCCCTTTAGACTTTAATATGCTACTTGGGCGTGATTATGTCTATGCTATGAATGCTGTGGTGTCTTCACTCTTTCGAGTAATGTGCTTTCCTCATAACGGGAATATTGTCACTATTGATCAGCTTGCATCTGATAATCACCACCCTAATTCGACTTTACTACAAAATGCCCCTTGGTTTGTTCCAAGTGTTCAAGTAGACTCTACCCCGCCACGGGCGAATAATGTGGCATTGAGTCCTCAATGTTTAATTACTTCTGAGAAGGATCCTTTGACTTATTATTCTTCTTCTTGGGACTTGGTCCCGGCAGTTGACCGAGAGATTCATCCTATAGGGACATGGGACCCTTTAATTCCCTCTTTTGATCCTTGTAGTTCTCATGATTTCTTAGAACTTGCTTTGTCTTCACAAGAGGAACTCTTTGAAGCCATGAGTTATGACTACCAAAGGAGTCCTTGGCCTGAGCCCTGCAAGGGGTTTGTTCAGCAGAACTATTATGCGTAAGCCGCCAGGCTGCGTGGTTCCCTGTACCATATTGTACATATGAGGTACGCATTTTCAAGTTTTGTATTCTATAACACAAAGATTTTATATGAAGTTTATATGTGGGATGTATTAACTTCGTGTCTAGTGTTCCTATTTATGTTTACAGAACTTGGAAGATTTCTCCTTTGGAAGTTTATGGTTGGTTCATTCTGACAGGTATTGGTTCTCGGAACTGGCATATAGGTTAGGTTTTTCCACCTGCATTGTGCATTTATCAGTTTCCTTTCCCATCTTGCCTTAGGATCGACCCCACCAAGTTATGGTGCAGAACCTTCTCATTGCTTAGAAGTATCATGACTTGTGTGGTAGAGCCTACCTTATCATGGGTGCCCTAGTTAGTACCTTGTTGTCACTTGGCACTCATGTTGATTTTTTGTCCCTAGGCTCGGGAGTCCTCTTTAGTCCCACCATGAATTGTGCGTTGAAGACTCATTCCTCTTTGCTTCTTCGCTTCGTTCTGGCCTTATACCCTAGAGGCTCTTATGTGTGTCGAGTTGTACTTCTGCATTGCATGTTGACCATTTGCACCTTTTGGCCTAGAGCCGGCTTCACTTGGACTCGTGTTTAAGCCAACTTTGGACCATGACGTCTGCAAAATCAACCTTCCATACTTTTGACTTCTGCAGCTTGACATACCCTGATCCGTGGAAGGAACATACCTTTGAGTGTCACTGACCAGTTTTCACCTCCCTGCATTGAGCATAGGAACGTTCCTTTCCCAGGAACTAGATCATCTGTTTCACCGACACTCATTCTTTCCACTGTACCATAGCATTATTTTATTCTTTTTCCGGCTTAACAGAAAAAGACAAAAAAATTAAATATTCCAAAAAAAGAGCGGGAACAGGGACATTATTTCCATTTATTGTTGGCAGCTAGAGTCAGTCGTGTCGCCCTTGAACAAAGCACTCAAAACAAAGTCTCCTCCACATGGGTGGGATTTAGTTTGACTTAGGTATGCCATAACCTTGTTATTGAGTCAATTCTCCCCCGATTGGTTATCTCTTCCAATCATATGGAGGGTTCATTCGTGCCTCCTGCATGGCGAACTTATACAGAGTCATCATATGCTGCCACATAGTCACATTGAGTCGTGCTTTTGTTCAAGGGAAGTTAGCCTGAGTCGGCCTTTCTGCGGTGTCTCTTGACTCATTTTTCAGTCGGCCATCCCTGGTTGTCAGTATCATGTCTATCATCACATCAGCTATATTGGTCCTTTACTCGTGCCGGTTTGAGAAGGTCCCCATTGACTTCTTGTTGGCGGGTCTTGTCCTTATCGACGATGACACCTTGCTCTGAGGACAGGCCTAGAGCTGCACCCTTGCCCTATTTTCATTATTGATAGGTCACCTTGTGCTCAGCATCGATCAGTATCATGGGTCTTTGACTGAGTGGTTTCCCTTGTGTTCGACATCAGCATACATTATCACACATTGGGATTCGTGCAGTACCTTGGTTTCCATTTGACCCTATTGGTGGATATCTCGCCTCTGTGTCAGCTTTCATTATTGGTTGGTTCAGAGGGTTTCTACCGTGCGCTAGCCACATCTTGTGTACGCCGGAAACG
Source organism: Pinus tabuliformis (assembly GCA_031772625.1). NCBI lineage: Eukaryota > Viridiplantae > Streptophyta > Pinopsida > Pinales > Pinaceae > Pinus > Pinus tabuliformis. The sequence goes on along the minus strand of CM062813.1, from coordinate 152,128,660 downwards.
TACTTCGGTTGGGTTACTACATCTTTTTCGTCTGATTCCTTCCACATTATTGGCCTACGGGTTACACTCGCGCTAGATTGATGGAGGATGCCTTAATGCCTTCCTTCTAGCGGATCTTTCCCTATCGACTCTGACTCATTGCTCTGGGGCAAAGATCTAGAGTCCATTTGGCAGTACCTTGGGGTTTGCAGTCATTAGTGGCAGATCCTTCGCTATCGACAGTGGGAAACCATCATTGTCTCCTGATCGATAGATTCTTACAGGTGTTCGACTTTAGCTCATCTATTCACACTTGTTAGATTGTACTGGGTACCTTGACGCTCATTATCATTATCGGTGAGTAGTCTCGCGTTTGTTAACGGTATACATCAATGACCGGTAATCAAATGATTTCTCACATGGCCGACTTCAGATCATTTATTCCCATAGTGTAGAAATGTACCACGGTGGTCGGTGAAGACCTCTGGTTGTATCAGCATTCATTGGTTCACTTGACAGTTGCTCCTGTTGTTGCTAGTTGATACCACTCCACATTATATGTTGCAGTCAGTCATGGAGACATTCTATATGCTGGCACCTGAGTTTGCAGTGTAGTACCATCCTATTCCATCATGTTCAGTTGGTACCTTTTGGGATCAGTATTTGATATCAGTGATCCGTTGCATCTTTCAGCATCATTGACAGTCTTATATGTGATATTCAGACATGTACTTGCTCCTTATGATCAGATGATCCATTATGTATCTTCCAGTCATTTATACTTGTATACTTAGTGGATCCGCTTGTACTTGATATGCGGACATGCTTTACTGAGCATGGGTATGCCCGCCTCAGACAGTGTTTCTTTCTGATCTCCTTTTGGTGGCTTGGCAGGCTGAATTCTGGTGAAGTCCTCCTCGGTTTCTCGACAGACTTCCTTTCCATGTACTTACATAATATATTTCAGCCATCATGTTCCCCTTCTGACCTCATATATTAGGGGGCATCTGTTATAGCTCCAAATCTCACTCTTATGGTTTGTGATGCTGCACTCATGGCCTAGGGCAACCCCTCCTTCCAGACCTGGTCCTAAAATTTAAAAAACAGTGTTTTATCCCTTATACGCGACATTGCCCTGAGTTAAACACGTGTACACGCGGGTCTGTGTATGCCCAACCCGCGTGTATGTATTAAAACACTTAAAAAAATAAATAATTCCTTATTTTCGGGCGGAGATCGCGGGTTTTACCTGTTCATCACCTGTTAGTGCCCGTGGCCCAACTGTTCCCAACCAACTCCTAACTAAAAAACTACTTTGGAGATGGTATAAAAAGACATCAAAGGGAAGGCCTAAGGGAGGGAGAAAAGGAGAGCAAGATTATTATGCTGAGATTTTCCCCTTAGACCAGGTCTGAAGTCCTTGGTGCTTTCTGCACTTCCCCCATTTTGCATAGGAAACCCTTGTTTCCATGTGTATTGGTGATCATTCATCTTTTATATCACCATTGAGTAAGACTTGGAAGGAGCTCTTGTTGGAGGCTTGAGGCTGGAACGAATCCGGGAGGAAGCTTTGCTTGGAGCCTGCTGAAGGTGTTTCAGGTGAAATCTTTCCGTTATATGTACTTTACTTGCCTTTATATAAAGAAACACGTCTTGGTTCCCGAAAAAATCTTTCTTTGTGCTTATGAGATTCTTGTCTTGAATTCTTATGCAAGTAGTTACTTAAAGATTTTTATAACTAACTTTATAGCATGAAGATGGTTTGTGTATAAGTATTTGTCCATGTACTGTTGTGTTCTTTGATTTGTTTGTTTTACAGGTTAAAGGAGAAGAAGGGAACTCCAAGAAGGGTTTGGACCCTAAAGGCCTTCTCGAACGTAGGACCTTAGGTACGTACCCTAAACATTAGAATTTGCTTACAGTAAAGATAATGGTTGTGTGTGTGTTTCTTTGAATAAGCAATTTTCAGTCTGGTAGAGTCTCAACCCAAAGGACCCTAGGGGTACTTTCCCCTCAACCAGAATTGGCGACTCCGCTTGGGAACAACACTCTTGTTGTTCCTAGTTTGGGTAGTCTTCAAGCCAATCAAGGCTCAGCCCCTATGTTTGCTGGCTCTAACTGTCTGATCTGTTCTTGAACTCTAAGCTTTTCCAGTTTTTTCAGTCTGTATTTTTTATTTTTCTTGAAAATCTTCAAATACGCTGTTTTGCTGGATTACAGAAGCATATATATGCAAGTTTAACTAAGTGAACCCGCGTATACGCACGTTTCCTCAGTTACAGTCGCGTGTACACGCACTCTGCATATCACTGCAGGCGCGTATATTATATAATTTTCAAGATTTATAAATTTTCTTTTTGCTGAATGTTTGTCTGGTGGTTTGGGTCAGTTTGAAGCAGTCATTTTCCAGTAACAGTCCTCTGTTTAACAGGGGGCATCTTGTTCTGAACTCTCTCTAATTATAAGGAGTATTAGTCTTGTTTTCGTTGATTGCAAGCGTCATTGTTTTTTGACACACAAGATTTCTTGTTAAGAATCTTGACTGCTCTGTTTTGGCAGAGTAGGAAGATTGGATTCAATCTTTGTGTTCATTTTGATTTGGTGACCCTTTTGTTTGCTTAACGAAACCATTTTTGTGACCATTTGCTCCTTCGTTTCGGGAAAGTTGTTTGTTATCACTTTCTTGAGACTTGTCTTTTGATCTTTTGGACTTTCATTGCTGCTTTTGATTGTCAAGAGCGATTTCAAACACATTTATTTTTGTTGGGTTTTCATCATTTGAAAGGTGTCAATTCGCAAAAGTGTTTGGTTGCCTATTCTTCAATCATTAGTGTCAGTATTTTTGAGAGCATTCTTTGAAAAAGACTTCTTTGCTTGTTGTTTGAAAGAAAATCTTTTGAAAGTTTTAAGTTTCGCTTTCTTAAACTTTCTTTTCATTTGATTTCCTTTTTTGCGAAGTGAAAGTGCTTTATGTTTATCTTAGAACTTGTTTTTATTGTTTGGACGAAATGATTGGTAGCACATCATATTCTATCTAAGCATTTTAGTGGCAAGACAAATTTGATAAGTGAGCAACTTTCCTTCTTTGTTTGCAGAGTAGTCTTAAAATCTTGCATTCACATATAGTTGTTGCATTAGGATAGATTTGCATCCCTTTTTATGCATACATAGCTTTGTTAGCTTTTGTGAGTGTGGAGTTTGAAAAGAAAGCAAAAAACTTTGTTTTATTAGAAGTTCCTCTGAACCCTGTAGAGATTACTTTTCATCGAAAAGCGAAAAAGTGCATGTGCATGTAGTTAAGTTTTTATTAATTTCTTTTGCGTCAAAAAACACCACTAGTTTCATCTCCATTACCTTGTGACTTAAAGAACAGCCTAATAAAATCAAGCGCTAATTAAAATCCACAAGAACTTTTTGTTTTAGTTAGTTACACCAACAAGTTTAGGATTTTAGGGCCTTGGATTAGGCGAGTGGAGAGTTAACTCTCCAAGGCCACATAAAACGTCAAACATAAGAGTCTGAATAACGAGAGAAAATCCAATAGCGTTAGGAAGACCAGGAAAGCTCCGGATCTGGGAGTTAAGCACGAGGGTCTGTGAAGACAGGGAAGAGAGATACCCCCTCTCCTACTTGTCCGAACTTACCTCACGACTGTTCCGCCTGGCTTCTGCGACGCGTTGGTGCCCATAGTTGCCTCTCCTAGGGATCTACACAGGTGGCTGCGGAGGGGAATCCCGTGGCACCTGAGGTCGACGTTGCATCACTCTCGACAGTACTACTGGAGGGCACCCTTGCGAAGCTTGGCAGCTTGCACCGGCGCAGGCTGTCGTTAGGAGGTCAGCGTAACTTCCTCTGTTACCTTCGCTGATAGGACTGGGCCGTCATTATCCCAGACTATCTTCGGAAGGCCCCTGACTCCACTTTCTTGTATTTTGGTGTCCGGTCCTCATCACCCGGAGCGGAAATACTTGGAAGTTGTTTGATTGGCTGTTATCTTTAGGGACTTTATAGTGTGTGCTCTTTGCTCCTTGTATATAGTTGGCTTTAGGTATTTTTTTCTAGTCACGTTTGGACTTTGTGTTCTGAGTGACTGGCTTACCACTCTACCGATCTTGAAAGGCTTTTGGTTGTTCTTTCAGAAGTTGTGGAGTTGCCTCCTCAAGGGCAAAGGTTTTGATTGCTTATCCATATTCCTTGAAAATTTATTTCTATATTCCCATAAGGTAAGGGTCTTTGGATCAGTTAGATATGGCCAATATTCCTATGGAAACCAACCAAGGTGCCCTCCCAAAAGGGGATCCTTGTGCTTTTCCTTTCTTTGGAAACGTTGGCACTCCATTAATGGCCACTTTGAATATTCCTGGGTTGAATGTTGGACTACCCGTTTGGTTGTGGTCCACTCCGAATATTCTGAATGCTCTTGAAGCTTCTCAGTTGAATGCTTTATTTCAAGGGCATCACATGGGTGCTAATTGTTCATCTTCTTTCAAAGAGAAATATGGGGTTCCTTCTTCTCCTCCTTCTTGTCACAAGAAATCTAAAAAGAGGAGAAAGAGGAAGTCAAAGAAGAAGAATAATTCTATCCTTTCATATTCAACCTCTGCGATTCATGTTGAAGATGAGTCTTCAGCCATTGCTAGTCATGCTGGGGGCACAAGTCTAGTCACTGCAAGTCACACTAGCACTTCATCTCCAACCTCTGCTAGTCATGTTGGAGATGAGTCTTCAGCCGCTGCAAGTCATGCTAGGGGCACGAGTCTAGTCACTGCAAGTCATACTAGCAAAGAGTCACCGACCTCTGCAAGTCATGTTCAGGACTCTCCGCAAACCACTGCTAGTCATGTTGGCGGAATGGCGGTTGATAAGAAACCTGGACGTAGAAGTTTTAAACCTAAGTTCCCGTGTAAGATATGCAAGGGAGACCATCTCACTCATTTATGCCCTGCTATTCCAGAGGTTCAAAGGGTATGCTCCGAGTCTGAAAGTACTTCTACTCCTAGACCTAATATGGTTTCTCATCAATCCCATCAACCATTGGTTGAAAATGTGGTAGAGCCAGTGCAATCGTTGGCTGATTACACTCCTCTTTTGGGGGGTGAAGTGCCTAACAAAAGAGTCTGTTTGATCTCTAGTACAGAGTCTTCTAGTATAGGGGGCATTCCGATTACTTCGAATGTTCCCCCTCCAAATGCTAAGAGTGTTTCCTTTGATTGGGATAGTCTTGTTGAGCCTCGTCTTCCTTCCGCTGCACCTTTCGAAATAAAGGTCAGAGTGAATTCCACAAATGTCTATCGATGTATGGTGGATGAAGGATCCTCTGCAAGTATTATATCCTCTTTGACTTGGAAAGCTTTGGGTTCCCCAAAGTTGTTGACAGCTCAGAGTCAGTTGTTAGCCTATGATAGAAGGCCTGGTGAATCTATGGGTGTTCTTCCTCAAGTGCCTATCACTTTAGGTGGGAAGACTGTCTTAATCGATATGATGGTGGTTGATAGCCCTTTAGACTTTAATATGATACTTGGGCGTGATTATGTCTATGCTATGAATGTTGTGGTGTCTTCACTCTTTCGAGTAATGTGCTTTCCTCATAACGGGAATATTGTCACTATTGATCAGCTTGCATCTGATAATCACCACCCTAATTCGACTTTACTACAGAATGCCCCTTGGTTTGTTCCAAGTGTTCAAGTAGACTCTACCCCGCCACGGGTGAATAATGTGGCATTGAGTCCTCAATGTTCAATTGCTTCTGAGAAGGATCCTTTGACTTATTATTCTCCTTCTTGGGACTTGGTCCCGGCAGTTGACCGAGAGATTCATCCTATAGGGACATGGGACCCTTTAATTCCCTCTTTTGATCCTTGTAGTTCTCATGATTTCTTAGAACTTGCTTTGTCTTCACAAGAGGAACTCTTTGAAGCCATGAGTTATGACTACCAAAGGAGTCCTTGGCCTGAGCCCTGCAAGGGGTTTGTTCAGAAGAACTATTATGCGTAAGCCGCCAGGCTGCGTGGTTCCCTGTACCATATTGTACATATGAGGTACACATTTTCAAGTTTTGTATTCTATAACACAAAGATTTTATATGAAGTTTATATGTGGGATGTATTAACTTCGTGTCTAGTGTTCCTATTTATGTTTACAGAACTTGGAAGATTTCTCCTTTGGAAGTTTATGGTTGGTTCGTTCTGACAGGTATTGGTTCTCGGAACTGGCATATAGGTTAGGTTTTTCCACCTGCATTGTGCATTTATCAGTTTCCTTTCCCATCTTGCCTTAGGATCGACCCCACCAAGTTATGGTGCGGAACCTTCTCATTGCTTAGAAGTATCATGACTTGTGTGGTAGAGCCTACCTTATCATAGGTGCCCTAGTTAGTACCTTGTTGTCACTTGGCACTCATGTTGATTTTTTTTCCCTAGGCTCGGGAGTCCTCTTTAGTCCCGCCATGACTTGTGCGTTGAAGACTCATTCCTCTTTGCTTCTTCGCTTCGTTCTGGCCTTATACCCTAGAGGCTCCTATGTGTGTCGAGTTGTACTTCTGCATTGCATGTTGACCATTTGCACCTTTTGGCCTAGAGCCTGCTTCACTTGGACTCGTTTTTAAGCCAACTTTGGACCATGACATCTGCAAAATCAACCTTGCATACTTTTGACTTCTGCAGCTTGACATACCCTGATCCGTGGAAGGAACATACCTCTGAGTGTCACTGACCAGTTTTCACCTCCCTGCATTGAGCATAGGAACGTTCCTTTCCCAGGAACTAGATCATCTGTTTCACCGACACTCATTCTTTCCACTGTACCATAGCATTCTTTTATTCTTTTTCCGGCTTAACAGAAAAAGACAAAAAAATTAAATATTCCAAAAAAAGAGCGGGAACAGGGACATTATTTCCATTTATTGTTGGCAGCTAGAGTTAGTCGTGTCGCCCTTGAACAAAGCACTCAAAACAAAGTCTCCTCCACATGGGTGGGATTTAGTTTGACTTAGGTATGCGATAACCTTGTTATTGAGTCAATTCTCCCCCGATTGGTTATCTCTTCCAATCATATGGAGGGTTCGTTCGTGCCTCCTGCATGGCGAACTTATACAGAGTCATCATATGCTGCCACATAGTCACATTGAGTCGTGCTTTTGTTCAAGGGAAGTTAGCCTGAGTCGGCCTTTCTGCGGTGTCTCTTGACTCATTTTTCAGTCGGCCATCCCTGGTTGTCAGTATCATGTCTATCATCACATCAGCTATATTGGTCCTTTACTCGTGCCGGTTTGAGAAGGTCCCCATTGACTTCTTGCTAGTGGGTCTTGTCCTTATCGACGACGACACCTTGCTCTGAGGACAGGCCTAGAGCCGCACCCTGGCCCTATTTTCATTATTGATTGGTCACCTTGTGCTCAGCATCGATCAGTATCATGGGTCTTTGACTGAGTGGTTTCCCTTGTGTTCGACATCAGCATACATTATCACACATTGGGATTCGTGCAGTACCTTGGTTTCCATTTGACCCTATTGGTGGATATCTCACCTCTGTGTCAGCTTTCATTATTGGTTGGTTCAGAGGGTTTCTGCCGTGCGCTAGCCACATCTTGTGTACGCCAGAAACGTACTTCGGTTGGGTTACTACATCTTTTTCGTCCGATTCCTTCCACATTATTGGCCTACGGATTACACTCGCGCTAGACTGATGGAGGATGCCTTAATGCCTTCCTTCTAGCAGATCTTTCCCTATCAACTCCGACTCATTGCTCTGGGGCAAAGATCTAGAGTCCATTTGGCAGTACCTTGGGGTTTACAGTCATTAGTGGCAGATCCTTCGCTATCGACAATGGGAAACCATCATTGTCTCCTGATCGATAGTTTCTTACAGGTGTTCGACTTCAGCTCATCTATTCACACTTGTTAGATTGTACTGGGTACCTTGACGCTCATTATCATTATCGGTGAGTAGTCTCGCGTTTGTTAACGGTATACATCAATGACCGTTAATCAAACGATTTCTCACATGGTCGACTTCAGATCATTTATTCCTACAGTGTAGAAATGTACCACGGCGGTCGGTGAAGACCTCAGGTTGTATCAGCATTCATTGGTTCACTTGACAGTTGCTCCTGTTGTTGCTAGTTGATACCACTCCACATTATATGTTGCAGTCAGTCATGGCGACATTCTATATGCTGGCACCTGATTTTGCAGTGTAGTACCATCCTATTCCATCATGTTCAGTTGGTACCTTTTGGGATCAGTCTTTGATATCAGTGATCCGTTGCATCTTTCAGCATCATTGACAGTCTTATATGTGATATTCAGACATGTACTTGCTCCTTATGATCAGATGGTCCATTATGTATCTTCCAGTCATTTATACTTGTATACTTAGTGGATCCGCTTATACTTGATATGTGGACATGCTTTACTGAGCATGGGTATGCCTGCCTCAGACAATGTTTCTTTCTGATCTCCTTTTGGTGGCTTGGCAAGCTGAATTCTGGTGAAGTCCTCCTCGATTTCTCGACAGACTTCCTTTCCATGTACTTACATAATATATTTCGGCCATCATGTTCCCCTTCTAACCTCATATATTAGGGGGCATCTGTTATAGCTCCAAATCTCACTCTTATGGTTTGTGATGCTGCACTCATGGCCTAGGGCAACCCCTCCTTCCAGTCCTGGTCCTAAAATTTAAAAAACAGTGTTTTATCCCTTATACGCGACATTGCCCTGAGTTAAACGCGTGTACACGCAGGTCTGTGTATGCCCAACCCGCGTGTATGTATTAAAACACTTAAAAAAATAAATAATTCCTTATTTTCGGGTGGAGATCGCGGGTTTTACCTGTTGGTCACCTGTTAGTGCCCGTGGCCCAACTGTTCCCAACCAACTCCTAACTATAAAACTACTTTGGAGATGGTATAAAAAGACATCAAAGGGAAGGCCTAAGGGAGGGAGAAAAGGAGAGCAAGATTATTATGCTGAGATTTTCCCCTTAGACCAGGTCTGAAGTCCTTGGTGCTTTCTGCACTTCCCCCATTTTGCATAGGAAACCCTTGTTTCCATGTGTATTGGTGATCATTCATCTTTTATATCACCATTGAGTAAGACTTGGAAGGAGCTCTTGTTGGAGGCTTGAGGCCGGAACGAATCCGGGAGGAAGCTTTGCTTGGAGCCTGCTGAAGGTGTTTCAGGTGAAATCTTTCCGTTATATGTACTTTACTTGCCTTTATATAAAGAAACACGTCTTGGTTCCCGAAACAATCTTTCTTTGTGCTTATGAGATTCTTGTCTTGAATTCTTATGCAAGTAGTTACTTAAAGATTTTTATAGCTAACTTTATAGCATGAAGATGGTTTGTGTATAAGTATTTGTCCATGTACTGCTGTGTTCTTTGATTTGTTTGTTTTACAGGTCAAAGGAGAAGAAGGGAACTCCAAGAAGGGTTTGGACCCTAAAGGCCTTCTTGAACGTAGGACCTTAGGTACGTACCCTAAACATTAGAATTTGCTTACAGTAAAGATAATGGTTGTGTGTGTGTTTCTTTGAATAAGCAATTTTCAGTCTGGTAGAGTCTCAACCCAAAGGACCCTAGGGGTACTTTCCCCTCAACCAATTCCCTAAACGTGTCTGTAAATGTTTCATTGACCTCTTGCCACTTCAGTTTGATGTCCTTGTCTAGATACAGCTTTGTATCTTCATGGATCAGCAAACTAGAGGACACTTGCTTAACTATTGCTTCAGTTGCATTCCCATCAGTGTCCTAAGATTATGTTATCTTGGAAGCCCTTATGACAAATGAACACCTTAAAGGTCTGGAGACAAGAAATATGCATGGCATGAAATTTGTCAATGAAAACAAAGCAACTTCAGGGAAATACATAGCACATACCTCGAAAGCTAATGGGAAAGATTGTGCAATTTCTTCTGGGAGGCTGGGTGACTGGCTGCTAGAACTGCGCAAAAGATAGTTTGGGTTGACTTGGAGGCAGGACTGGTTGTTGGATCTGCGCAATGCGTAATCTAGACTGGTTGTTGGCTACTGGGATTACGCAATATGCAATTCCAGCTGGTAGTGACTACAGGCTCAGGGAATGCATCGAGCAATTTTCTGGGCCAGCAATCACTGCCCCTCATAAATGCGCAAAATAGTCATGGAGGGAAGTGCTAGGTAGAAATGCACATTTCTGGAGAGGAAGGCAAAGCCTTAATTCCCCAAATTGTGCAATGTAGTCTCAGTGAAGGCAGAGTTCAGGCCAAGGTTGGCCTAACTCGCCAACGAGCAACTGAAAAAAAAAAATAAGATAGTGAATGCATGGTGACACTAAGTGAAAGAAGAAGTGATTGACAGTGCATGCAAAACATGAATGAAAGATTCAGAAAACAGATCAACATGCATGTGGGTGAAGCGGTTCTTCGGTTCGCCAAACATTCATGCAAAACAATTTCATGCATGCGACAACAATGAGATAGCAATGAAAACTGAAACAAATTTGGGAAAAGCTAGTATACATGTAAATGACAGCAAGCATTCAAAGAAATCAAGCAAACAACACTCACACAAGCGAATACACAAAAAGCAATAGAAATGCTGAAAAAGACAAGTTGAGGCCACTTACCCATGAATAGCTGAGCCGGATGTGTCGAACAGTCCTAGATCTACTGTGGTATGTCAGAGCTCAAAGATTGATGTGAAAGAATGAACTCTAAAGCATCGAATAAATAAGTTTGGGCTCATGATGCGTATGCCACAAATCTAGGAAAAACGACACTTGGAGGGAAGTTTCTAAAACAACTTTGCATGTAACCCCCGGTTGCTAAAAATAGCTCCCTGAATCATGGGATGCCTTTTTCATGTTTCCTTTCACTATTCCAGGAAGATAAATTCATGCATGTATGCAAGTCAAGTTCCCTTGGTCCCGGGTGGAACTGGTCAACTGGACTCCTCATGCATGCAGTTGCTCAACTACTTGAGAAAAATGTGCATTTCTGGCTAGGAGTTGGGTTGACTACCTAGGAGGTTTGCACAATTTCTAGGTAGAGAAGCTAACTGCTGGATAGATTTGCACAAATTCTGGGCTGAGGAGCCATTCTGGGGAAATTTACGCAATCTCTGCTGGGAGTGTTGGCTAGCAAAATTGCGCAATTTTGGAGCCCAGTAGGCTGCCAAATAGAATTGTGCAATTTCTAGAGGGATTTTTGGTTTCCCTCCATAAATGCACAATTTTCTTAGGGAAGTTGCTCAGTGTGTAGCATGACCAAGTCTGGGTGAATAGCCTATGAGGGAAATGCATCAAGTTGTGATCGATAGGATGCCTTTGTGCATGAAAAACACTGAAGCATGTGTACTTGACGAAGCAAGACAAGGTGTTTTGAAAGGTTGGTAGGGAGGCTCCAAAATGGGCTAAGGAAAAAATTTGGAGGGTGGTTGTAGCCACTACAACACTTGGCGACACACTGGTAGAACTCTAGCTCTCTGAATGGACCTTGTTCGTGAAAAGAAACTCTAACACCTCTTGAAGTATTGTTCAGTTCTCAGATCATCTTGGTTTCACACTAGATTGATTGTATGATGTAGCACCTAACAAGATCTTGGTTGATTGACACACATTCCAAGCCAAGGCAACACAGTTGTTTTGATTGGGGTTGAGGGGTATATTGGTGCACAAGCAGTATAGTCATCAGAATCTTAGTTTCATCTCTGGTGTTGCTCCACTTCCAACAGGCCTGCACAGTACCCCGCAGAGCCACATAGGAACACAAGCATGGCTCCACTGCCAATGAGCCTAGTCAATGCCCTAGCAGAGTTACTTGCATCACTTCCCTGCGCAAGAAGCCTTTCTCTTCTTTCGTCTTATTCATTTTTCATTTTGAATTTTTTGACTTTTCATTTTTTCATTTTTCATCTTTCACTGTGCATAGCAATTGTTCATCTCAGAGGCAGAAGAGGGATCCTGACTTATTGAGAGCAGAAGAGGTTGTTCTAGTAGAGAAGTAGTTTATTGTATCTCTGACGTGCCTGTTAAGGTTTTCCCCCTCACCTTACTCTACTTGACTGAGCTGACGAGGGTTAACCCAAAAACAAGGGACTAGAGAAGGTGACACTAATTAGCGTGCAAGCATTGTGTTTTCACCAAGGTTCACTTTGAATAGTACATATTTTCCTTCGACATATCACAGACTAAAAGTAACAAGCTCTTCATACAGAGGTGATATGATAGATAACCAAGTATCGATAGTTGTACAAGCCCTCTAGTACTTCACCCAGCTTGTTTCAAGAGTCATACATGGTTTCATGCAAAACTAACCTATGAACGAAGCAAATGAACTATATGAAACAAGTGAACTAACAAAATACAAAGAAAAACAAGAGCAAAAGAAAACTGAAAGCAAAGAAAGTAAGAAAACAAGCAAGCAAACAAAGCGAATAATCAAACAAGCATGCAAGCAAACTGACTGAAACCAAACACTACTCCTACTCCTACACTAATGGTGCATGGGCCTAATCACGTGAAGTGATGTTTCCAATGCAACCACCAGTGCATTGGTTGACCCATGTTGGTGAAGGCTTGGTCCGTTGGCAACCCAATTGTGCGAACGAGCAAGCAAGAAAGATATAACAATGAATACAACCACACTTCATGTTTGACAGTGCCCACAAGACATAAGTGAGTGCAAGTGCATGACGAGTAGTTTGTGGACTTATCATGGTGTTGTGTGACACTGCATGCAACTTTGAAGCACAAGCACACTCTTGACTGAGACATGCAAGCAAATGAAAGAAACAAAGATAACTTGCGTCGTACATGTGTGCTTGCAATGTAAGATTCCTCCAATGCATGAGCGATGGGATCGTGCAGTTCGAGTGGAGGAAGTGTGATCTGTGTGTGAGATGGATCTTCAATGCATACAAATGAGTGATGAGGAGCCTTGGGTGATTGAACAGTTTCATGATTGGAAGTGAGACTAACCCCAAGAGAGCGAGGGCTTGACATAACCATCAGCTCGGGCTGAAGTGCCTCGATAGTCTTGGGTGTTTCAACTTCATCATCAGATAGATCATCATAAACTGATGGCTTCGAAAGATCAACTGTGATAAATTCATGATCATGATCAAATACGGAAACAAATGGATCATAACCGCCATGATCAGAAAATCAATGATTTCATCAGCATCCTCATGATCAGATGAATCAAATAGAGGGGTAGATGAAAAGCGAACAAACTCATCCTCCACGTTTCCAAAAATGACAGATGAAAGATCAAGTGGATTTTCAACAAATAACTTATCCTCTCCATTGTCGAATGATGGACCATCATCTGATGAGTCCTGCAAATGATTAACAATGGGTGCATCCGTGGATGAAGACACACATGTGAAATCATGGATGGCAGGTTCACCAAAGATGTTAGGAAATAACAGAGGGGGCTCAGACAGAAGGGAGTCCTCCTTCGCTGAGTGTTGATGCTCAAACTCCCACTCATACTCTTCATGAATGACAGCGCATGTTGGTTGTGCAACACCAACTTCGTCAATGGGTTGTTCCTTGTTCACAACAACTGAAGAGTCCAGAATGGACGAACACAAGACAACATCATCTGGAGGAACATTTGAGTGCGAAGACGGAGGTCATAGAACAAAATGCATATGATGACTCGAAGGACTCACAACCAAATCTACACAAAAAATTAAGTGAAGTGATGTTGGGAGGATGTGAAAGATGAACAAGTGTGTGAGCATGAGCCTCAACATCACTCAGCAGTGGTGGAATTGTTGAATGAGAGGAAGGCAGAGAGTCAGTCGAGATAATTCCCACATCCACATAAGATTGTGCAGCTAAATCAATGAAGAATGTTGAGTGAGGCTTGATCTCAAGATTCTTCCTAGAACGAGCAGATTTCTTAAGGCAATACTCGAACCAATCCCAAAGATAGGAAAATTTAATCTCGCTCCTCGGAGCTTGAAACTATAAGTCACGGAAGCACTGCCAATACTCAATAACCGATTCATGTGGAGCCTTCCATTGTTGTAACAATTTTCCATCAAGATAGTCTGGATCAAAATGATAGAAAGTGTCTTCAATAAGATCACAGAAGTGCTCAAGTGAGTGCACACTGTCAACCAGTAGGCTGAGAAACCATCGATGTGGAGACTCACGAAGTGTCTGTGCAAGCATCAAGTTGGCCTATTCGTCAAAAAACCCATCTTCCTCATGAAGCATGGAAAGAAATTCATGGTAATACTCAGGCCAAGCCACTTTGCCTTCACCATCATATGTGTAAGTGGACAAGAGTTCAAAAAATTCCCCCGTGATGGAGACATCTTCACGATTCGAAAAACATCATGGAGGGAGAAGAGTGAAAGAATCCATGAAAGGTATGTAGAGGTTAAAACTAGATGAGAGGACATAGCTTGTCATTTGGCCCTCTTTCTAGCACCAGAAATGTTGATGGTACTGGACCCACCAACATGTCAAGAGGATTTCCCCTGGTAAGAAGTCTCAATTAGACCTCAGACCATTTGGTGTAGGAGTCCCAGTAGTGGGTCGTATGGTATTGCCTTGACCATGATGTCGCACAGAGGCAAGTAAGATAACTATGTCAACAGCAAGGGTAAGACCGCTATAGTGAGTCATGGAAGGTGTATGAGAGGTTTCTAACACGTGGGTTGAGATGAGTGTGCCCCTTGGCAACATGTAAGTGTACGAAGCTGGGAAGGGAACACATGAGTGAAGATGCATCACAAGCTGGAAAGCAGGTTAGTTCGACAATCCAAAGTGATGGTTAAAGCAACAGCACATCTGCAAAAAGATTCATATAATTGCATACAAAAGTGTTCATACAAAAATATGTATTTTAAACCACATACATTTCTATAGCAACCGGAACAGTCCAACTACAATAACAACATATGCATGAAAACGTGTTGGCTGTTATTATATAAAAAAGTGTAAGTTCCAAGCAACAATACATCCATGTAAACTTGCTAGCCCCAACAGTGGAACTTTACAACGACATCCTCCTACTCCTCCAAAGAGATGAACTAGCTCCATGCAGTGGAGAAGCCAAGGTGCATTACAATATTGTCCAAGCTCTTTCCAAGATAGTCTTATCAGAAGCTTCGCTGACCAAAAGCTGATACAATGAGCTATGAGGGACTATTTATAGCAAAGGTTGGGGTGGCCCTTGACATTTCCCTTTATGATTGTTCAACTACCGTCATGACTCTTCACCTACTCTATGACTGTTACATCCACTATTAACACTTTACTTACACTTGACATGACTCAACATTACAATGCACATGTACCCATGTGAACACAATGGCTTGAGCAAGCCAAACTAGAAATTACTCTGACTTAGACAATTATAGAAGTTCAACTACTCAACATGCTCATGATGATCAATAGTAACATATTGATGCCAAGCTCTTTAGTCCCTGATAGTGTCTGTGTGTTCCATGGTGACATCCATCCGAAACCTAACCTTTGCCTCCATAGCATCTGGGTACACTGCTCGGGCTCCTCTATCCAACTCGTTTGAAAGCATGTGCATCATTGTCTTCAATGTGGCCAGACCAACAACATACTTGTGTATGATGTATGCACTGATAGGTAAGTCTGGGCTAGCAACGATTCACATCAACTCATCGAAGTACAAGTCAAGATCTAGTCGAACCTGCCTCTTTGTCTTCGCCTGGGTGAGAGTCCTGATTCATTGGATCACATGCGTGCGCACCACAACATCCATACTCTTGATTACTCGTGCATCAGAGGCCTATATGCTAGTGATGAACTGCGGTAGCTCTTCATAATTCTGGATCTGACTCTGGATACATGCCTTCGGCTCGACCTCATTGACCTTCATCATCTTAGTAAGGTGAAGTGGGGCTCCCTTGTACTTCATCGTCCATGTTTTCATGTCATCAACAGAAGCATGCATGTTCGTCAAGATGTGTGCTCTTCTAGCACATCTCTATTGCCATCCATAGATATGGACGACTGCCTTGTGCATGGTACCAAACTTAGAGTACAATTCTCACATAATTCTGCCAAGGGATAGTACTCCATCTACTATTTCCTTCTTCAGTTCAGCTCGAGCGTACATTGTCACCAATTCTATTCATTTCTTGGCCATTGGTAGTTCTTTTGAAATTCGCTCATTCTCAGCTATTAGGAAGTGAACACTTGAGCTAGTGGCTTCAACATACGTTATGGTTGCATCGGCCAAGGCAGCTGGATGTTTGCACACATTAGTCACAATCACTCATTCTTCAACTTGTGTAGGAGATGTTTGATCATCTGGAGTTGACACTCTGCGAGACTGCACAAATATATGTTGGGATTCATCAAACGAGATGTTGTGCATCTCTTCTTCCAGATGATCACCAAGGATCTCAGAGCCTCCTTGGTGTTGTTGGGAAAAGTATCCAATACGGAATGACCCTATCCCACTCTAAGGGTGATAGTACCTCAGCAACAATCAAAGCAAAGCTATTTGAGATTACTTCTTTATGAGATGTAAAAGAGGGGAGAAAGAGATCCACTAACCGATGTCTTTCGCTAATGATTTATCCAATTTTCTCTCTTTGTTGCTTGCTCCCAGCTCCTTGCTCTTTCACTGGCCCAGCTACACCAAGATCCTGCAAAATGGCAAGAGAGGGAAACTACAAGAAGCATACATTCATAATTGATTCAAGGATTAGAATAAATCAAATACACAAGCATAACAATACACCATTGAGACACATGCATATAGGAGAACCTCAAATGATTTATTAATGGAAGAAGTAAAGTTCAGGAAGTGATACAACCATAAAAGGCCCAATCCAGCATCACCTCCTAGCAGAAAGAAATCTCCTCTTCACCTCCTTCAAAGAAAATCACCCAATAGTTCTATACTCAAACCAACAGCACTTCCTTACATTCACAAGATTCCAGCCTCCCTAGACCTCATGAGAGAGCTCTATATATAGGAGTTTTGGGGAAAGGATGAGTCATCTTGAGGCTGGCATGAAGCTGACTAGTGTCCTCTCCCACTTCAGTTATTCTTCAGTTCTTGAGTCCACTTGGAGATTCTTGCTTCCACTTGGAGATCTAGACCCTCTTACTCATCACCAGTCGAATTCCCTGATCCAAGTGTCATTTTGGAAGCTTCCTGGGCATTGACACCTTGAGGAATGACTGTGCCACTTGGCGAAACTCGCCCAGCGCAGGTAGCCTGCTTTGCAGTTGACATTCAGTGCAGGTACACAGTGGAGCAGTTGACATTCAGCGCAGATGCTCAGTGGAGCAGTTGACATGATCCAGAATTAGCTTGTTTTTGAGTGTTTTCAGGTGGAGAACTGATATTCAGTGCTGTGGTTTGCTGACCTTGTTCCTCTAGGGGTAGGAACAACATGTTTAGGGACTTTGGATCCCTTAGATTATGGACATTTCATGCTTCATGCTGTAAGGCACAAAAATGTCTATAACAGTTGCCCCCTAAAGTATGAGGCCGTTTATCGGGTGAAATGCTTTATCAGGAGGATCCGAAGTTCATTCAATCGCTGAGAGGTGACCTGTAATAAAATACAATACAATACATTATTTTTCATTCTGCTTTCATGATCTAGCTGAGGCGGGCATTCCCATGCTCAGCTTTATAAATTCATTTTGGTACATAGAACAGACGATCGTCTGATGATAGACTGATAATTCTCTGCTGAAATTATCATCCTTTGAGTAGGATGATCATCTGCTGCAATGATGTACATGTCAAATGTCTTTATATTTCCTGAATATATATCGCAGCCCGGATGGATGAAACTAGATCCGGGGTCTTCAAACTCGTTCGATCTTCACTCTAAGTACAAGTCGATCCATGTGAGAATTGCGCTGAAGTCGAACATGGAAAGATATCGCTTGATTACCGGTCAATGATGTAAACCGTTAACAAGCGCGAGAGGAATCACCGATAATGATAATGACCCTCAAGGTACTGCAGTACAATTCACGTGGTGTGAATAAAGGACTTGGCGTCGAACACCACGCAAAATCTTTCGGTCGAAGGTCATTGATGTATACCTGTCGCCGGAAGTGAGAAACTTGCCATTGAGGCATGCAAGCTTCAAAGTACTGAAGGGGTTTGTTCCTAGATCAATTTGTTGGAGAATGAGCTGAAGTCGACAAGAAGCGATCCGTCACAGGAGGGCCTTAATGAATCCCACATCAGTGACACGGAACGGAGTTAATGATTTTAATGGAGGTGAAAACAATCTGTGACATATGATTCAGGGTGGCGATCATGGATGGATGAAGGATAATGTATGGCAGTGGATGGGACACGGTTGACTCTTTCTGAACAACATCTCTTGAACATATAACGACACTGATGCGATGGATCGGTAGCATTACCCCAAATGTGGATGGTTTGGCGAGACCATGGTGATGAGACCGGTGAATGAAACAACCCAACCCGATGTGATACGGAGGAAAAGTGTCATGTTCAAGAGCGACTTGCTACCATTAAAGCTTTGAGGTTCTCCCAATTTTCCCCAGTCATTTTTGACCAGTACCTCTTTATTTTTGTCAAGCTTGAGGAGGATAACATATGCTTGTTCTATAACCTGCCCTTCAGGCAAGCCCATCGCTATGTTTTAACGAGCTTAGCGATAGGGAAACTCGTTCTCGTCTAAAGACAAGTTTGTCGCTATTTAATCATTTTAACGAGTCTAACGACCAGGAAAACTCGATCCTTTTCATATTTAGAGAGTCTGAAAAGGTACAGAAAGTTAACTCCAAAATTCCTTTTTCGTCATCTAATCCCTTAAGTCCGAAAAAGTATAAAACAATACAGAAGGGATGAGTTTTCGATAACTTTAACGAGCCGAATAAAACAAGCGCTCGACCTTTTTGTGCAATAATCCCTCAGGTCCAAAAAGATTAAAATCTAGAGGAGGGATAGCTCTTCTGGTCATTTTAACGAGCTGGAAGGCCAAAACTCGGCAAACTTTTCATATTTTACGAGTCAAGAGAAAAGAGCTCAAAGAAGACTCGTCTTTTGAGGAACGAGTGATAAACAGGGATAGCAGCAGATTCCAGGTATAGGTTGGAATTTTCCAATCACGGCAGTGTCACAAGGATGGCTAGGTGAAATCACTCTTCGCAGCTGTTCCTCAAAATGGGTAAACAATCATATGGAGGTGAACGATCGGCCAAATGGAATGGAGGCGGCAGGTGCAAAACACGACCAAGGCTTTTTATGGCTGATAAATTTACGATCACAAAGGTTATTTACCGGAATAGGTTCATTTTTTATTTAAAAATGATCTTAAACTCTGGGGGAAACATTGCTCACTGCTTTTATTTATTTTTTAACGAGCATGAAGACCGCGTTAAAACTGCTCGGATCTTGCGTTTATTTTTTAACGAGCATGAACTTTATGCTAAAACTGCTCGATATACCAGTCATAAGATAAGAAATGTCTCCTGTAAGATCCCATTTTTTATAGAGCTGGCGCCTTACCAAAGCTATGCTCCCTCTCATCCTTTCTTTATGCAAGTTCGGAAACGGCTAATCCTAAAAACAGATAAATAACCACTCTTAGCTTGCACTCCAAAAGGTTTGCATGCCCCCAGGTATAAAATACAATTTCAAGGCTGCCCCTCCTCTCCTCCACCTCTGCTTTTCTTTGGGTGTTCACAGCTAATTGTCGTCTTGCTAGTCTAATGTTAACGATACTTGTCTTCTCGTTATTTTTAACGGGTCTTATGCGATACTTGTCTTCTCGTCAGCCCAATTTTTAACAGATCTTTTGCAAGATCGCAAGAGAACAGCTACTTGCGACAAGAGAGCAGCTACTTGTGACAAGAGAAGAACACTACTCAAAGAAAAAACATTAATGTTATTGAGGGAGGCTTGCCTCTTTCTGGTTACCCAAAGATTGTTTCGTTAATCTTTCAAACAAAACATTTCTTCGGCACTGTCTACCGAAATAGACAAGGGTGAATGACTCTTGTCAGACACGTAACCTTGACAAAAGAATCCTATTCTAGAACAACCCCTCTTCCATCCACGGACGGGGTACGGACTAGTCATATTCTCTCGCGGAAATTCTACCTTATACCCAAGGTTTCTTCTGCCCGAAGCAGACCAGGATGCATGCCCCCTGGGTTCCAGTCCCATCTTTCCGAATCACTCGCACTCATCGGGAAGGAGGACTGGGGGTGGAGACATTTCTTGATTAAATAGACCATTCAGGGTTGGTATGTGACTATTTGCGATGCGTGATCCCGGAAATGAAAGTTGGTCTACGAGCTTGACCATTCTTCCTTCGTGTGGAAAACACATTACTCTAAAGAGTGAGGAGACTACAGCTCCCATGCAATATATATAGTCTCGTCCAAGGAGTAGGTTATAATCCAAGGGTCCTTGAATGACCATCACGTTCATTTGAACGGTCTTCCCTTTCAATGTAACAGGTACATTGGGGAGGATCCCCAATGGTCGACTGGTTCCTTTATCAAAACCCGAGAGATTTCTTATCTCAGGCAAAAGTGCCGCGGAACCCAGTGCTTTCCAAGCAATAGAGGAAAGGATACTCACAGATTCCCCTTCATCAATGATAGTGCCAGCCATTACCATTCTATAAATTTGGACTATGATTCTGAATGGTACACTGGCTGGCAATCGGGGTCTGCCTAGTTGGTTCCAATCAAAGGACACAACTAGGTTGCTTGGTGGTGGGACCGAATACACGGCCGGATATGACCCTGATGATGTTCCTTCCTGCGATAACGGAATGGGCGCATTGCCCTGATGCTCATCAGAGTCGGTGTTGATGAAAAGAATCTGGATGGTGTCATCCTTATTTTCTTCAGTGAGGGTGTCATTTGAAGATGAATCTTCATTGACGGTGTCATTTGAAGATGAAACCTCTGAAGGCAGAACCGGGTCAACTGCCGTATCGACCTTTGGACTTTCGTCCGGTCTGGATTCAGTAGGTTCATTTTCAATGACTGACACTTCAGCCGACCACTTGAGTGGGCCAGCTGTATTTTCAACCAACGAAGGACTTGGCACGAGTTTTTTATATCCAGGAGGAAGTCTCAACGGTGAAACCGGGCGATCTTCCAAAACTCTCTTCGCTTCGTCTAAGAAGGGACAACGGTGGATGGCGTGATCGCCTTCACACAGTCTGCAGGGGGATATTGCTCCCCCTTTTTGTCTTGAACCTTCACTTTCGCTGGTTGACGGTAAGCATTCAACATGGCTATCAGAGGTTGATGCTCCCGAACTGTGCAACCGAGGGGACCAGTCCCTTAGTATCCGGGGAATACAGGGACAATCTCTATGGAAGTGGTCTCCTCTACATATGACACATGGCGATTTAGGCCCGGTCTGTGCTGTGTGTGGATTTTTGTCAGATGTCTTTTGCTTGCCCCCAGTCGCCTTAGGCTCCTTCTTCTTCTTCTCTCTCTTCTTCTTCTCCTTCTTCTCCATGGGAGCTTGGCTTTTGCCGGCTCTACCTTGCGAAGATGAAGGATTGGAGGAAGAGTTATAGGAAGTAGAGGGTTGGTGGGCAGCTCTAGACTGATCTAACTGTTGACTCGACTGTTCAGGAACCATGGTGTTCTGAACTACATTGGTTGAGAAAAGCCAAATTGGCAGGCCAATTGTCAGTCCTGGAAGCGACAATGTGGCCATGTGGGGCGCACCAACTTCTCCCCAAGAGTAGAAAGGACTAGGATTTCCATCATGTGGAATTCCTTGGTTGGGGCGTTCCATGTTCTCAACCTACAGATCAACGCAGGAATAGGAGGTGATTATGTTCCGTTTAAAATAAATTTTATAACGACGCTTTAGACACAACTTGCTTTTTCACTTTTTAAGAGTCGAGAAAAAGCTAAAGATGACTCTAGTCTCCTTCGATGTTTTAACGAGCCCGAAGTGACAAATGCTCGGATGGACTTTTTCAGTTATAGAGTTTGAAAAAGGCCAAAAGAAACTACTCTGGAGTTCCAGGCAGAGGGTGTGCCAAACTTTTCGCAAAACCACAGAATATGTTTTACGGTACGAGTGGTCGATCTTCGTGAATGTTGTGTTCACTGCATTGCGATCAGTAGGGCGGCTGACACGGCTTCCTATGGATAAAGGCTTTGTTCCTATAGGGGTCTCCCAATATATACGCGACGGTACGTGGGAGCACAAGTCCGTATTGATACTTATCGCTTCACCGTGGAGGAATCACCCAACCACTCAACGCTAAGATATCACGTTTAACGACGCCGGAACACGTCTCTAGCTTAGACCTCTATGTGTTTGCGTTATGTTTCAATGCGTTGTTATGTAAATTCAATTTATTTTAAGGTTGATCTTGTTTAGCAGTTTGCCTTTATGGATCACCACGAGATGTATAGTAATACTCCTAGATGCAGTCTAAGATGATAAGCAAGCTTTTCAATCTTTCAACTTTGAAAATCTTAACTACTGAGGGAAAAGAAAGACATCATCTTTTCACACAGATCATAGAGCACACACTAATGCACTTTTTCCCTAAATCAACATGCAAGCTGTCAAAATGCACATGCACAATGCAGGTATTTCTTTTATCTTTCTTAATGTTGATGTAATACAAAAAGAAAGCTGTTGTATAACTTTGAATTCAATTTCAAGTGAAAGCAAACAAGCTTGTCCAAAATCAAAAGACACCTTAAGATTTACTTGTTTCGACACTAGAAATATATAAATTCAAACCATATGACGAAAGCAAAAGCTCAATCAGCTATGAACAGCAAACAAACTAACTCTTAAGATCAAAACGACACTTAATCACAGGTCTAGATCTAAGAGGCCACAGCAAGACTAGTTCACTTTCGTTATGGGAAACTGCAAATGATGTAAGAAATACACAAAGAAAAAATACAGTTTCTTTATACAACCGAGGCGGAATAGTGGCAAAGAAAGGTGGTTTCAGATAGGCACATTGACTGATAACAGGCTGCAAAAACAAGGATGAAAACAGGGCAATAAACAGTAGGGAAACCCAGTAGCACAAGGCAAAACTGGTTCAGCGCAGGTAGTACACTGTCAGTTTGACATTCAGCGCAGGTAGCCCCTTCAGGATCTGCGCTGAAATGCAGACTGCCTTCACAATGCCTGCACTGAAGAGATAAACTTTCGTTTTTCTCAGTTTCCAGGTCACAGATTGCTCAAAAATTCACAGTTTTTGGCCAAATCAGAAGCTATCAATCAAGTACACACTAAGGGATGAAAAGGAGGATGAAAAGCTATCACTAAGAGCTGTTCAGAGTCCTTGTGGATCAGCTCTTCAAATCATAAACATGCCCAGAAACTGAGCTAGAGTAGCTGCCCTCTACTTTGCATTTGAAAGATCCAAATGCAGTTCGATTCGGTACTCCCTGTGTTTATGAAATGAATAGAAAAAAACACAAACAACCAACAAGATACGGTCCCCAGCGGAGTCGCCAATTTGTTGTTGGGAAAAGTATCCAATACGGAATGACCCTATCCCACTCTAAGGGTGATAGTACCTCAGCAACAATCAAAGCAAAGCTATTTGAGATTACTTCTTTATGAGATGTAAAAGAGGGGAGAAAGAGATCCACGATCCAATCTTCTCTCTTTGTTGCTTGCTCCCAGCTCCTTGCTCTTTCACTGGCCCAGCTACACCAAGATCCTGCAAAATGGCAAGAGAGGGAAACTACAAGAAGCATACATTCATAATTGATTCAAGGATTAGAATAAATCAAATACACAAGCATAACAATACACCATTGAGACACATGCATATAGGAGAACCTCAAATGCTTTATTAATGGAAGAAGTAAAGTTCAGGAAGTGATACAACCATAAAAGGCCCATCCAGCATCACCTCCCAGCAGAAAGAAATCTCCTCTTCACCTCCTTCAAAGCAAATCACCCAATAGTTCTATACTCAAACCAACAGCACTTCCTTACATTCACAAGATTCCATCCTCCCTAGACCTCATGAGAGAGCTCTATATATAGGAGTTTTGGGGAAAGGATGAGTCATCTTGAGGCTGGCATGAAGCTAACTAGTGTCCTCTCCCACTTCAGTTCTTGAGTCCACTTGGAGGTTCTTGCTTCCACTTGGAGATCTAGACCCTCTTACTCATCACCAGTCGAATTCCCTGATCCAAGTGTCATTTTGGAAGCTTCCTGGGCATTGACACCTTGAGGAATGACTGTGCCACTTGGCCAAACTCGCCCAGCGCAGGTAGCCTTCTTTGCAGTTGACATTCAGCGCAGGTACACAGTGGAGCAGTTGACATTCAGCGCAGATGCTCAGTGGAGCAGTTGACATGATTCAGAATTAGCTTGTTTTTGAGTGTTTTCAGGTGGAGAACTGATATTCAATGCTGTGGTTTGCTGACCTTGTTCCTCTAGGGGTAGGAACAACATGTTTAGGGACTTTGGATCCCTTAGATTATGGACATTTCATGCTTCATGCTGTAAGGCACAAAAATGTCTATAACACTTGGTCATCCGAGACTTGCTCCTCTTCTGGATGCATTGAAGTGGGTGAGTCGACCTCTTTGTGGTGAGGCATGAGGTTGGTGTCCTGTTCCAAATCCTTTTGCTCCATGTCTGCATCCAACTCTTGAAGTGCTTGTTCTATCTCATGAGAAAAGTATTTCCCGTGTGATGGTTCACCCTATTCACCTTATTCCAGTTGTTCAAATGAATCAACTACTTGTACGGACATTGATTGATCTATTTTCACATGTTTCTCCCCCTACTATATCTACAGTTGTTGCGCTTCCCTCTCCTGTTTGCACAGCTCTTGTTCCTTTCGAAGTTGCTTCCTCAGCTCATGCAACTCCTTCTCTACTTCCATTCTCTTCTTGTCCTTCTACCTTCGCGTGATTCACTTGTCGCATTGCTGCCTTTTTCCTCTATAGCCATAGCTTCTTTCTTTACAAGTGGATTTTCTCGAAACTTTCATCTTTTCTCCTCCTCCATGCAATCGACAATCTTCCTCTTCCATTTTTCATGCACTGGTATGCTTGGCTCTTTTTCCAATGTTGCTACTGCTGGTGCTCTTTGTGATGCTACTTCACGCTACTTCGCTAACCACTCCATAGCGAAGTCGACCGATTCATTGGGTCTAGATAAACTGTAGCAATATCTCCATGGGTTCTCCTCGGCCCAATGAAATGCCTCGTAGATCCAGTTGAACTGAACTCTCGAGCAATGATCCTTCATAATGCAATGTGGGTCATACGGATTGTAGCTATGGAGGTCAAATGAGTACTTCTTCATCAGTTCTGCTTCGACATCTGCTTGCCTGATACTTCGAATCTCATTTAACCCAATACACAATAAAAGAGTGGGCCAAGGTGCCTTCTTCTTCCGATGCAGTCTAGCTGTCAATCCTGTCAAGATGTGATATGCTACTTCTTGCATGACAAGTATGTCCAAGGAAAACTTTGGCAGAACATGTGGAGGGTTTTTTGCACTGAACATTCGGATGAAAGTGTCGGATGGTGAAGCATACCAATTTGCAATGTCTATCAATGCCTCCATTGCTTCCTTTGACATGCAGGGTGGATCCTGTTCGAATATAATATTGTACACACGAATGAAAAAATGATCGGGCAGTCGTGTGATTACTCCTTTGAAGTTGCATTCGGACAACAACTTGAAATATGTGTTCACAACAGTCTATGTTGGTGACCATACCCACTCCAAGCCTGAGAAATCTTGTCGATCACAAACTGCATCTAGGATGTAGGCAGACATGTAAATCTCTACATGCATACATCCGAGTGACTGTCGAGCCTTCATTACTTGTTCCTCCAATTGATGAGCCAATATGCCAGACTAGTTACATGGTTTTCCTTCTCTATCCAATTGGTCGAGTACAACCACCCAACTTTGTAAGAAGGTTTTCATGCTTGCTTGTCCATACAGTCGACAAGAAAATATGATCAAGTATTGGTATGCCTTCCTCAATATCTTTGTCTTGTATACCTAGTTGGGTGTCAACCTGAATCGAGCTGGCTCCTTTACCCAATTCTTCAAAATGTCTGTAAAGTTAGCATTGTTTTTGGGTAAGCTGAATGGAGTCTCCATGACAGTCACAGGCTCTGACATCTGATACATCTCATCATAATCTCATTCCCAGAAGTTTGCAAGCTTCGTCCCACTGACACAACTCAAGGTCATCGTCTCGAGATCAATGTGAGAGACGATCCAGTGTCTCATGTTCGCACATGGGAATACAAGATATCTACATGCAATCCAGTACAAGCCAGACTTGTGAATGTTCACGTACACCTAATGGTCTTCGAGGTGTTCCCCAAAAGTTCCTGCAAATGTTGCATTGACCTCTTACCACTTCAGTTTGATGTCCTTGTCTAGATACAGCTTTGTATCTTCGTAGATTGGCATACTAGAGGACACTTGCTCAACTGTTGCTCCAACTACATTCCCATCAGTGTCCTGAGATCTTGTTCTCTTGGAATTCATTGAGATAGATGAACACCTTAAATATCTGGAGACAAGAAACATGCATGGCAAGAAATCTGTCAGTGAAAACAAAGCAACTTCAGGGAATGACATAGCACATACCTGGGAAACTGGTGGGCAAGTGATCTGATAATGAGATCTAAGACAATTAATAAGGTTTTACAGACTCATGTGCATGGATTTGTCTATGTTATTTTATGCAATGGATCGATAAGATTGTGAAATACACAGACCATGAAGCAGTAAACAAAACATAATAGACAACACATAACACAGCAAATTTAATGAGGAGTTCACCCAATACTCCTGGGCTACATCTCCTAGTCCAGCCTTTAGTGGTGGCCTCTTTATTATGTCTTCAAGCAGAGTTTTCACAACAGTGAGCTCAATTTGAGCCTCACACACAGCAGATGCAACAATAAGAGCTTTGCTTGAATATCTCAAGCTTTCTCTGAGTACACAAACTCCCTCAATGCTCCTTGTCCCTATCCTAGCTCTGTCTCGGCACTGCCTTCAATACTGCATGTCCTATTTTCTCTCTGTCTGTGGCTTTAAAGCCAATCTGGGCTACGTTTCTCCTTCCTAGATTTCTATCTCCCGGGCCTCTGTGCACCTAAATCCCTCTTCCAAGTTTACACAATCATTGCATAACGCCTAAAGGGGGCTGGCCATCTATTCAGCAATGTAAGAGTGCCTCGGTCCCTTGAAATCCTTTAGAATTAAAAATGCAGTTGTTTTTTGTTTTACACAAGAAAATGCATTCATGATTGTGAAATATTGCCAATACACAGTCCATTTCTGACTTCAAAAGTCCTTAAATCCACCCTATTCTCCTAACGGGTCCACCTGTAAGTCGCCATCGCATGTTGCAACGACACTGCTCCAAAGTTCCCCTTTGTATTTTTCAAATGCGTTAAGATCGTGAAAATGCATTAGAAATGGCTTTTATCTAGACTTGAAACAATATATAATAGCCTTGAGGGACCCTTTCGGGTCCAGCTTATCGCATCAGCCCTCATCCTTCGCATTTCGTTTAATAACCAAAACTGCGAAAATACATTAAAACCGGATTTTTTGCAAATCTCAAATCTTATGAAATATTATTTATAATCCAATCAGGTCCAGTTCATCGGATCGCACATAATGGTTTCCCCAATTGCGATATTGCAATCGCTCATCGCAATAACCCTCGGACCGTTGTAAGCACTCATGCAACCTCCGATAGCGATCCTGCGATTAATATGGGTCGTCGATCTGCATGCTTGATCGACGGTCCAGATTAACTCTACCAATCGTTGTTGCAAGTGTCATGTGATCTGCGTTGATACCCGTTATCTGCCTATGCCGATTGCAATTGCTGATCAGATCTGGACCGTCGATCAGCCAGATCTGATGGCTATTGTGCATTCATTTTCTCTGCCTCTGATACTCTGTTATTTTCGCTGATTTCACGTGTTTTTTCCTCCCGATAGTGTTTTTCCCCATTTTGAAAGGTCTTCTCATGTGGTTTTCTTTGGTCTTTGGCATGATTTTCTGAGTTTTCAAGACTTAAAGAGTGTTCTTGGATCCATTTGGTTCACGCCTTCCCACTGAAAAAGGCTTTGGACCACCAAAAGTTGGTTTTCAAGCATCGCTTAAGTGAGGATACAGCTACCTCACTTGCCCAATCTCTATCCATTTGGCACTGTTGGGGTTTGAACCTTTGAGCCCGATCCTAAGGTACTCTATGTCCCCTCTGTGCGTAGTCCTCACCTTCCTGTCCAGAACTGTATCTTCTTGCAGATCATTGAGGTATTCAGGCAACAGATCATCAATGGAAGCTAATTGACTTTTCTCTTCGGGATCTTCAATTAAAGAAGGTTCAAGCAATCTTAAATTTTCTACATTTACCACTGAATAGATGTGCATGTATGCTGGCAGATCAAGGCAGAAATTGTTCTCACCAATTTTGTCAAGTACCTTAAAAGGCCCATACCTTATTGGCTTCAGCTTCTTTCCTTCACCTTGCATTTTGTCCTTGCTAATATACAGCTAGACTTGATCACCAACTTGGAATTTGTGCTCCATCTGATGTTTATCATGCCTTGCCTTTTATTTGGCTTGGCTCTTTTCCAACTGTTCCTGCACTGCCTAGTGAATTTCTTGGATCTGTTCAATGAATCTGGATGCTTTGTCCGCATCAATGTGTCCAGCAACTGCTATGTCTTTTTCAAAGACAAAATCCAAGGGATACCTTGGTATAAAACCAAAACAGGTCTCAAAAGGAGATCTCTATGTAGAAGAATGTTTAGCACAGTTGTAAGCATGTTGCACATAACATAAATGTTCATTCCAAAGCTTGGGATGCTTGCTACAATAACCCCTGAGCAACTAGATCACTATCCTGTTAACTACCTCTGTTTGGCCATCGGTTTGTGGGTGAAAGGTTGTGCTCTTCTTCAATCTCATGTCCATAAAGTCCCACGGACTTGACCAAAACTTCCCAACAAATCGGGAGTCTCAATCAGATACTATGGAAGTGGGTAACCCAAAATGCACCCAGACATGCTGAAAGAAAAGCTTTGTTGTTTTTCAGCTGTAATTTGCTTATTACAAGGTATTAAAATATACATTTTTGTGAACCTATCCACAATAACGTATAAATGGTCATGTCCCTTTCTAGATTTTGGAAATCCCCCAACAAAGTCCATGGAGACACTTTCCCAAGGATGGGAAGGAACTGGTAGTGGAGTGTAAAAGCCTAGTTTTCTATTGTTGGGCTTACTTTTAGCACACATGGTACACCCTCTTACATATCTAGAAACTGTTTCATGCATCCTTAGCCAATAGCAGTATCTTTGCAGCTGTGTAATTGTTTTACTTACACCAAAATGACCTGATATCAGAGAAGTATGTGCTTCCCTAATTATGTTGACTCTTTCGGTTTGGGGAATGCATAGCTTTCCCAAATGATACAAGAGTTGTTCTTTAACATAGTAATCCAATTCTTCTATCTTTTTGCCATTACTTAAAGCTGCATATACATCTTTAAAGTCTATATCTTGAGCATATTGGTCAATGTACCTTTCATGCATGACTGAGTTATGCTTAAGTATAATAGATGCATTTATGATTGGTCTAGAAAACATATCTACAACTTTATTGTGTATGCCCTTTTTATATCTGATGACTAAAAGAAACTGTTGTAGGAAACCCATCCACCTATAGTGTCTTGATTGCTGCAATTTAGTTTGTGAGTGAAAACACTGAAGTGGCTGATGATCAGCATGTATAATTTTTTCTTTGCCCATTAAGTAATGTTTCCACTTTTTCACACTCTGGACTAAAGCATACAATTCTTTATCATATGTAGGATAATTAACTACTGCAGAATTAAAAGTCTTAGAATGGTAGCATATGGGTTTACCATGTTGCATCAACACTGCTCCCATGGCATAGTCACTGGCATCGGTTTCGATCTCAAATGGTTGTTGAAGATTTGGCAATGCTAGTACTGGTGTTGTACTAATTTTTTCTTTCATGGTGTCGAAGGCTTTCTGCTATTTGCCTCCCCACTATTCAATCCTGTTAAAGCATGTAAGGGAGTTGCAATTAAGGAAAAGTTAGCAATAAAGTTTCTCCAATATTTTGCTCCTAGGAAGTTTCTAACCTCTGTAACAGATTTGGGTTTAGACCAATTTACAATGACTGCAACCTTAGATGGATCTATCTTCAATTCACCACCCCCTACAATATGACCCAAATAATTCAAAGATGTTTTACCAAATTCACATTTTGATAATTTAACATAGATATTTTCTTTCTTCAAAACATCTAGAGTCTGCTTTACATGCTTCAAATGTTCTTCCCATGTATTACTGAAAACAAGAATGTCATCCAAATATACAATTACAAAATCATCAATAAAAGGCCTGATTACATCATTCATAACTCTCATGAAAGTGGCAGGAGCATTAGTTAAGCCAAAAGGCATAACTAGCCATTCATACAGCCCTTGCTTTGTTTTGAAAGCAGTCTTCCATGCATCTTGCTCTACTTCTCTAGCCTGGTGGTAACCACTACGCAAGTCCATCTTCGAAAAGTAAACAACTTCTTTCAGCTGATCCAATAGATCATCAATGCAAGGAAGGGGATAACGGTTCTTGATCATTATTTTATTCAGTGCTCTATAATCAATCTACATCCTCCACGAACCATCTTTCTTCCTCACCAACACAATTGGAGATTCACATGGTGATGTGCTTTGTTTTATGAACCCTTTCTCGAGCAGCTCCTGTACCTGCTTCTTGATCTCTACATTCTCTAAAGCAGATAACCTATACATTCTGATGTTAGGTAATGGAGCATCTTGTTGCAAATTAATATCATGTACAATTTCCCTTTTGGGTGGCAGACCTTTAGGCTCTTGAAATATGATATCATATTCTGAAACAATTTTTTCTAAATCAGCTTGTTGTTTAGCATTACAACCTTCAAATACATTGGTTTTATCAAGTTCCTTCTCCTTTACAACCATCAATAAAAATTGCTTGCATGAATTTACAATTCTTTTCATCTACCCCGAGTTTATGAGAATATAATTATTCTTGAGTTTATGAGCTCTTACAATATATTTGATTCCATCTTTAACGAATTGATACTTATTTTCAGCTCTATAGAAAAAGCTTTTCTATCATACAAGTGAGGACTTCGTAAAACAATTCCACATATATCCAAAGGAACGATATCTAACTCAACCTCATCTACAAATGTTGACCCAAAAGAAAACCTAAGTTTACATTGTCTAGTCACTTGTAGCTTTGCTTTATCACATACCCAACCTAATGGATATGGCTTCTTGTGAGGTGTGGTTAGTAATCCCAGCTTCTTTACAATTGCTTCAGAAATTAAGTTTACTTGTGAGCCACTATCAAACAAAGTATCAATCTTTTGATGCTTGGAAATAACTCTAATATGAAAAAGCTCATGTCTTTTCCTCTCATTTTCTTCACTATCAATAGTTTGTGCAGAATTACTAGTAGATGCTTCATAATTTTTACCTTTTATACCTATGACTACGATTATTGTTTCATCACTTGAGTCTGACCCCAAATCTTTCTTTATAGCAGCAACAGTCTTCTTCTTCTTGCCATCGAACTTCTTGGTTTTTAGCTCCAGATGCAAAGACCAGCAATGTTCATCATCATGTCCATCCTTCTTGCAGTGAGTGCATGAAGGTTTGGCCTTTTGTACTATTGGGTTGTGTTATATTCTTTCCACAACTAGCCCACGTAGTTAACCGGAGGGTTAGAGGGGGGGCGGAGCCCCCCTTCATTATGTCGATTGTGTAGCAGGGGGGGGTCATAAGGGGTTTGAGGCGTACCCATAACCCCACTTTATGGGGTCCAGGGCAGTGCTTCGAAAAATTTTGGTTTTGGACCCTATGTTATGATGGGCGGACCCACCTATGGTTTTGTGAATGATTTTTGCACATGTTTTTGTACGCGATGGTTTTCGGTCCATGGTATTGGATGCTTCGGCATGTATAAATATGTATTATAACATTGAAAGGAACATAATGAAAAATCAAGCTAGTAGTCCCAATTTTGGGATCCAGGGGAAAATCTCTGTGTATATGTGTTTTCTGTTATGCTCTCGCATTGTTTATTTTCTGTGTTTTAGAATTCGTATGCAGGTAATTTATGTACGAGGTTAAAACCTACATGTACAGCATTTTCCTTCCTCTCTTTCCATCTCTGCTTCCTCTTCTCCTTGTTCTTGCTTGCAGTGGGTTTTGATGATCCCCCAATCTCTGGGTTCACATTCTTTACTCTAGCCTATAGATGGGTAGCCTGAACAGATACCTCATCTATGCTAGTAGGGTTAAACATGAGAATGGTGTGCCTCAAATAACTGTGTATATCACCTATATACTTCAGCAAAGTTTCAGGTGAGTCTAAGGAAATGCCTAGAATCAAAGCTCTTTTTCTAAATTCTTGGGTGTAGCTTTGTACACTTTGCCCCTTTAGTTGGCGAAGGGTTTGCCAACTCATCATAGCTTGCTGCATATAAGCTAGTGGATAGAATTTTTTTTTAATTGCATAAACAAATTCACTCCGAACAGAAAGAATTTTACCATGCTTCTTCAAGTCAGCTTGTGTCTTGCCTTCCCACCATACCAAGGTAGTTCCTCCAAGGCGTAGGCTGGCCAGCTGAATTTTACTCCTATCTGAATTAATGCTCTACGCCCTGCAATACACATCAATCTGTCTAATCCAGTTATCTAGCTTCTCTGCATTTAATTCTCCATCATATATTGGAAAATCAAATTTAACATCTAATTTAATCAGAGATGTTTTATTCTTTTTATTTTCAGGGCTTTCAGGAGGTGTGGACATAGGAACCTCTTTTCCTTTCTCTTTGCCTTCAGAATGGCCATCTATAAGAGATTCCTCTGTTCCTTTGTCTTGTTTGGAGGTTAAAGAGTCTTCACTTTGACCTTTCTTAAATTCTCAATACATTTCTTCTACCATGGCTCTCATGGTCATGAAATTATCCATGAACTGAGAGTCTGATTCCAAGGGGTTTTCTTCTACCATTTCCCTTTTAGGATAGACTCTACCAATTTTTGGGTTAGTTTCAACCAGTTCTCCTTCTCCTAATTTGAGCTTTGACCTAGTTATCATTCACCAATCCAGCACAAGCTTGTCTAACCTTAGTAAGGTTTTACAGACTCATGTGCATGGATTTGTCTATGTTATTTTATGCAATGGATCGATAAGATTTTGAAATCCACAGACCATGAAGCAGTAAACAAAACATAATAGACAACACATAACACATCAAATTTAATGAGGAGTTCACCCAATACTCCTGGGCTACATCTCCTGGTCTAGCCTTCAATGGTGGCCTCTCTATTATGTCTTCAAGCAGAGTTTTCACAATAGTGAGCTCAATTTGAGCCTCACACACAACAAATGCAACAATAAGAGCTTTGATTGAACCTCTCAAGCTTTCTCTAAGTACACAGACTCCCTCAATGCTCTTTGAACCTGTCCTAGCTCTGTCTCAGCACTGCCTTCAATACTATTGTCATGTTTGCTCTCTGTCTGTGGCTTTAAAGCCAATTTGGGTTGTGTTTCTCCTTCACATCTTTCTATCTCCTGGGCCTCTGTCCACCCGAATCCCTCTTCCAGTGTTACACAATCATTACATAACGCCTAAAGGGGAGGTGGCCACCTATTTGGCAACGTAAAAGTGCCTCGGTCCCTTGAAATCCTTTAGAATTACAAACACAATCATTTTCTATTTTACACAGGAAAATGTATTCATGATTGTGAAATCCCGCCAAAGCACAGTCCATTTCAGACTTCAAAAGTCCTTAAATCCACCCTATTCTCCTATCGGGTCCGCTTGTAAGTCGCCATCGCATGTCGCAATGGCCCTGCTCCAAAGTTCCCCTTTGTATTTTTGAAATGTGTTAAAATCGCGAAAATGCATTAGAAATGGCTTTTCTCCGAACTTGAAACAATATATAATAGCCTTAAGGGACCCTTTCAGGTCCAGCTTATCGCATCGGCCCTCATCCTTCGCATTTTTTTTAATAACCAAAACTATGAAAATACAATAAAACCGGCTTTTTTGCGGATCTCAAATCTTATGAAATATTATTTATAAGCCCGTCGGGTCCGATTCATCGAATAGCACATAATGGTTTCCCCGATTGCGATATCGTAATCACTCATCGCAATAACCCCCGGGCCATTGCAACTGCTCCTGCAACCTCCGAAAGTGATCCTGTGATGTAATATGGGTCATCGATCTACGCTCTTGATTGAAGGTCCAGATTAACTCCGTCAATCACCGTCACAAGTGCCATGTGGTTTGCACTGATACCCACTGTATGCCTATGCTGATTGCAATTGCCGATCAGATCTGGACCGTCGATCGGCCAAATTTGATGGCTACTATGTATTCATTTTCTCTGCCTCTAATACTCTATTATTTTCACTGATTTCACGTGTTTTTGCCTTCCAATAGTGTTTTTCCCCATTCTGAAAGGTCTTCTCATGTGGTTTTCTTTGGTCTTTGGCATGATTTTCTGAGTTTTCAAGACTTAGAGAGTGTTCTTGGATCCATTTGGATTAGCAAGATTAAGCAATTTATTTTGGGAGGCTGGGTGACTGGCTGCCAGAACCGGGAAAAAGGTAGTCTGGGTTGTCTGGGAGGCAGGATTGGTTGTTGGATCTGCGCAATGCACAATCTAGACTGGTTGTTGGCTGTTGGGATTGCGCAATGCGCAATTACAGCTGGGAGTGACTGCATGCTCAGGGACTGCATTGCACAATTTTCTAGGCCAGCAGTCACTGCCCCTCAGAAATGCGAAAAACAGTCCTGGAGGGAAGTGCTGCACAGAAATGTGCATTTATAAAGAGGAAGGCAGAGCCTTCCTTCCCCAGATTATGCAATGCAGTCTCAGTGAAGACAGAGTCTGGGCCAAGGTTGGCCCGACTTGCTGACGGGCAACTGAAAACAAATAAGACAGTGAATGCATGGCGACACTAAATGAAATAAGAAATTATTGACATTGCATGCAAAACATGAATGAAAGATTTAGCAAATAGATCAACATGCATGTGGGTGAAGTGGTTCACCAGTTCGGCGAGCGTTCATGCAAAATTGTTTCATGCATGTGACAGCACAAAGAAAACTGAAACATAGCTAGGAAAATCTAGTATACATGTAAACAATAACAAGTGTTCAAATAAATCAAGAAAAAATCACTCACACAAGCGAATACACAAAAAGCGAGAGAAATGTTGAAAAAGACAAGTTGAGGCCACTTACTCATGAATAGCTGAGTCGGATGTGTCGAAAGGTCCTGGATGTGTTGTGGGATGTCATAGCTCCAAGATCAATATGAAAGAATGAGCTCTAATGCGTCGAATAAATAAGTTTGCGCTCATGATGCGCATGCCACAAATCTAGGAAAAAGCGACACTTGGAGGGAAGTTTCTAAAACAACTTTGCATGTAACCCCCGTTGCTAAAAATAGCTCCTTGAATCATGGGATACCTTTTTCATGTTGTCGTTTGCTATTCCAGGAAGAGAAATTCATGCATGCATGCAAGTCAAGTTCCCTTGGTCCCAGGTGGAACTAGTCAACCGGATTGCCCATGCATGCAGCTGCTCAACTGCTTTAGAAAAATGTGCATTTATGGCTGGGATCTGGGCTGACTACCTAGGAGGTTTACACAATTTTTGGGCAGAGCAGTTGACTGCTGCCCAAATTTGCACAAATTCTACGCTGAGTAGCCCTGCTAGGGAAATTTGCGCAATTTCTGTTGGGAGTGTTGGCTAGCAGAATTGCGCAATTCTGGAGCCCAGCAGGCTGCCAGACAAAATTGTGCAATTTCTGGAGGGAAGGTTGGTTTCCCTCCAGAAATGCACAATTTTCTTGGGGAAGCTGCTCAACCTGCAACTGGACCAAGTCCGAGTGAATAGCTTGTGAGGGAAATGCATCAAGTTGTGATCTATAGGTTCCCTTTGTGCATGAAAACATTGAAGCTTGTGTACTTGACAAAGCAAGACAATGTGTTGTGAAAGGTTGGTAGGGAGGCTCCAATACGGGCTAAGGAAAAATTTTGGAGGGTGGTTGTAGCCGCTACAACATAGTGTAATGCCTTGACCATAGTAGGGCGCAAAGATAAGTATGATAACTTTGGGATGAATAAATTGTGTGACCTTGGAGCGAGTCAAGGTGAGATGCATGGGCATTCTAACATGTGGAAGGGCAAAAGGAAGTGTTCCCATTATAAGCTTGTAATAGTATGCAACCTGAAAGGAACACATGAGCGGAATGACATCACAAGCTAAAATGTGGAATAGTCCACAAACCAAAGTGACGAGTTAATCCAACAACACGCATTCAATAAGATTCATACAATTGCATACAAAGTACTTCATAAGAAAATGTGTAAGTTAAACAACATACATTGCTAAAGCAACCAAAATAGTCTAACTACAATAAAATCATATGGATGAAAGCGTGTTGGCTCTGTTATTATTATTATAAGTGAAATTTCCATCCATACATACACCATTGGCAGCCACTAGCCCCAATAGTGGAACATTACAGTCAAGAACACATGTTCCTCCAAAGAACTATACTCTCTCTACACTGTGGATAAGCCAAGGCTCGTCACAATACTCCCAAGCCTTTTCTAAGCCTAAGCCTAGCCAAAAACTTGGATCCCAAAAGCCCATTCTATGATTTATGAGGTTCTATTTATAACAAAAGGTGGGGTGACCCTTGACATTCCCCTTTGTGACTCTTTCACTACCCTCATGACTCTTGAACTTCCTTACAAGTAACTCATTACATAACATGATGACCTTTCACATTCGACAAATGACACTTGGAATTTCACTTACAACATATTTACAAATAATATTACATTTTCCACATGTACCCATGTAAGACAAAAATGGCTAGAGATAGCCTAACAAGACAAAACACTATGATTGTGAATTTTGGGGAAAGACCAACATGGCAACCTCCACCTGGTGTTTCTCGATCACATATTGAAGCCAAGCCTAGAACTTCATGATGATATCCCCAAACTGCTTAATGGTGTCTTTCTTATAGCGGACCCTTGCCTCCATATCATACAAGTATGTGGTCTTGGAACTTGTGTCCAATTCATTTTGAAGCCTGTGAAGCATGGTTTTGACCATGACGGGACCACCAATGTACTTTTGCATGTTATGTGCACTCAGATCCAAGTCTCCCCTGGTGACATCTCGTCTTAGTTTCTCCCTGTACTCATCGATATCTAGCTAGACTTGGTTCTTGTGTTTAGCATTGGTGAGGGAACTTGTACCTATTCACTCTATTCCTTAGCTACTAGTTGTTCCAGCTCATCAACCTATATTGGCATTGTTTTCTCTATCATTGCGCCTTTCCTTTGTACTTCTTCCCGCTTCTGTTTCTCTTCTTCTTCTTTCCTCCTTAACTCCCATCCTTCCTTCAGTTGTTATTCTACTTGTTGTGATCTCATTTTTTTTACCTGTGAGCTCTACTTTTCTCTCTCCCTCTGCTCTTTTGTTTGTGTCCTATGCTTCCTTTTGCTTATGTTTCCAAAGCTGATTTCATGAACATTGAATCTTCTTTTACTTTGTATCTT
Organism: Pinus tabuliformis; assembly: GCA_031772625.1. Lineage (NCBI taxonomy): Eukaryota > Viridiplantae > Streptophyta > Pinopsida > Pinales > Pinaceae > Pinus > Pinus tabuliformis. The sequence goes on along the minus strand of CM062813.1, from coordinate 152,091,030 downwards.
TGTTTTCCCTCTATTATGTTAGAAAATTCCTCTTTCCCTGATCTTGTACTAGATTGTTGCATTATGTTATTTCTATTAGATGTGCTTCCATGTTAGTGTTGACTCCTTTTCTATGAGTAGTTGAGTGTCCACATACATTGGCAAGTTAACTGGCACTTTCTCAACTACTTCCCCGGTACTTCTTTCAGTTGTCTCTCTTGAAGTAGCTCTCTTTGGTGCCATGGTACAATTATTGATGGAGAGAATTGCTTCACGAGTGTGGTACCTGTGGGATAGAAGGGACACTCATGGCAAGAAAACTTTAGCTCTTACAAAACTAACTTCACAACATTATCAAGTAGTAATCAAGGCATCTTATGAGAGGGATTACGTAATTTTAACCGTTAGGGGTGACTGAATGACTCTAGGAACTATGCACTACGCAATCCCAGTAGTTAGTGTGAAAGCTTGATGATTGGAACTGCAGAATGTGCAGTTCAGTCTGGGCCAGGGCCTGGAAGAGACTGCACAATAAAGAGTTTAGTCTGGGCCAAGGCCTGGGAGAGACTGCGCATTGCGCAATCTCAATGGCCAAGCTAGTAGATTGGCTCCTGGAATATGTAGTGCGCAGTTGGAGCCAAGCTAGGACAGGTTTAGCGCAATTCGAGAAGTCAAGGCAGAGACCTTGTGCTCCACGATTTCATAGTGAATGCAGTGAAGTGTGAGATCTGGGCAAGGGGAGCCTAGATCTACCCACGGGAGTGTGAAAGTCAAAAAAATCTGTAGGATGATGTGATTCTAGGTGCAGATATGACTAAGTGTTGATGCATGCATGTGAAACAAGTGCAGTAATTGATTAAACTCAAGGAAAACAAAGCATGTGAAGGGAGTCGCCAAAACAGTGACCATTGGTGCAAAAAAGGGAAAAATCATGCGACACTTGGGAAAGGAAATATATAACTTGAAACAACACTTAGAAAAGATAAAACAAGTTAAAACACCAGCATTCATTCAAAGAAACAAGTGAAACAACACTCAAACAAGCTACACAACAAAAAGTGACAAAAAAAGCAACAAAAGATGATAAAAGAAAAACTCACCCAGAAAAGTGACGACACTGCTCTGAAGGCTCCTTGATTTCTTCAAGAATACTAGAGATTTATGATCAAAGGTAAAAATGAGATATAGAGGCATTTATTACATAGAATTGAGCAAATTGGAATTTATGACGTGCATGCCTGAGTTCAAGAACAAAAGTGACACTTGGCGGAAACTTCTAAGCATAGCAATGTGAGACCTTTGGGAAACTAATAATAGATCCTTGCTTCCAAGGGATGCTTCCTACCCTTCAATTTTCTTTCTTTTCTAGGTGGGGAACCTGCCATGCATTTCCTAGAAAGATTGCACAGTTTTGGGAAGTACTAGGCAACTCTCTAGCTCATGCACTACGCAATTTATGGGATGAGTGACTCAATTTTTCCTTTCATTTTCTACGCAATTTCCCAACTGAATGTTGGCTTTCCACTAGCTTAGTGCAATTTTGGAGCTGAAGACTCACTGTCGGCTTGAACTGCACAATTCCCGAGAGCAAGGTTGGTTTCCCTCAAGGATTGTGTAGTTCTCTAAGGCAAGCCCGGAACTGGGTGGAAACCAAGTCAAGAGATCGGCTTGTGGGTTAGATAGTAAACCAAGTAAGAAAACATAAGCCATAATGCAAAGGATGATTTTCAATCAAAGAACAAGTACCTGGGTTAGTGCGAGATGAGTTGCAATAGTTTAGAAAGGAAGCTCCAAAATGAAACAAAGGCAAAATTTAGGAGGGTGGTTGTAGTTGCTACAAAATTGGCAACACACTAGTAGAACTCTAGCTCTATATATGGACCTTGTCTTGTATAAAGCGAGTCTAACTCTTCCAGAAGTATTGTTCGATTCTTTGAATGTCGTAGCTTCTTCACTAGCTTGAGTTAAAGATGTAGTCCCTACCATTCTCTTTATCAAAAACACGCATAACAAGCTAAGTCAACTGAGATGTTTCAATTGGGGATGAGGGGTATATAAATGCACGAGTAATATAGATTTTCAAAGTTTTAGTTTCATCTCTCATGTTTCTCTACTACTAGCAGGCCTAGACAGTACCCCGGCGGAGTCACTTCAGGAACACAAGCATTGCTCCACTGCCAGTGAGCCTGAATAGTACCCAAGAAGAGTTACTTGCTTCACCTATCTACGTAAGAAGCCTTTCTCTTCTTTCACCTTTTTTTTTTCATTTCATTTTTCATTTTTCAAAGAACTGTGCATAGGCACTGATTTATTCATGAGGCGGAAGAGGGATCCCAACTTATTGTGAGCAGAAGAAGTTTTCCCTTCAGAGAAGGATGTTTATATATACCTCTGACATACTTGTTAAGGTTTACCCTCTCCTTAATCTAATTGACTGAGTTTACAAGGGTTAACTAAATATAGAAAACCGATTAGAGTAGGTGGTACTAGTTAAGAGTGCAAGCATTGTGATTTCACCATGACTCACTCTGAAAAGGACCATATTTTCCATCAGGGTATCATCGACTAGAAGAAATGCAAGATCTTCATAAGGAGAGGGAATAGGAAGATAACCAAGCGTTGATAGTTGTACAAGTCCTCTTGTATTTTAGCCTGCTTATCTCAAGAAGCCAAACACGGTTTCATACAAAAACTAATCCTATAGTTGCACAAGAAAAGAAGCAAAGGAAAGAAGTAAGACAATAAAAAACAAAGTAAGCAAATAAAAATAGAAAAGTAAACACTACTCCTACTCCTAAGCTAAGCATAGCATGGGCCAACTCACATGAAGTGATATTTCCAATGCAGCCACTGACACATTGGTTGACCCATGTAGGTCATGGCATGGTTGATGAGAAAGTTATTCAAGCATACCAACAAACAAGAAATATAAAGAAATGCAAACCAAAATTTTTTAAGTTTGAATACATCCACAGAAAAGAAAAAATTGAAAGCACATGAAAGGCACTTTGCAGACGTATCATGGTTTTGTGTCACATTGTGTGTGGACGAAAAGCATGTACACACTTTTGAACTAGAAAAACGAGAAAACATGAAGAAAGAAGAAAATTTGTGTTTTGCAACAGTGCTTTCCACATATGACTCCTCCAATGCATGAGCACTAGGATCATGTGATTCTGGTGGAGGATGCGAAAACTGTTGGATTGATTTTCAATGTGAATAGGAAATTGGTGAGGAGCTTCAGGAGATTCAACAAATTTTTTATCAGAAGTGGAACTGACCTCAAGGCTATGATAACCTAACATAACCATCATCTCAGGCTAAATTTCCTCAACAAATTGTTGAATTTCCACTTCATTAGAAGATGGATCATCAAAAACTAGTGGCTTATAAATATCAACGGCATGCGAATCAGAATCATGATTGGGTGTATGAATGAGAATATCATGATAGCCATGATCACAAAATTCAAGATGATGAACAATTACATCCTCATGATCTAATGAATCACAAATAGGGGACGATGAAAAGTGAGAAATTTCACCCTTTATGTTTCCGGAAAGGTAAGATGAGAAATTGGGTGGATCCGTGGAGATAGATTCTTCTTCTTCGTAATCAAATGAAAGACTGGCATCCCACACGTTCTGCGAATGATTGGAAATGGAAACATCTGGAACTGAATTTTCACAAGATGGAAAAGAAATATCATAATCGTTGCAGATGTCAGGATTAAGCGGATGAGGTGTGGACAGAAGGAGGTCGTCCTTCACCATAGATTCTTATTTGGACTCCCACACATTCTCATCAAAAATGATAGCGCGGATTGGTTGTCCAACACCAACTCCATCCCAAAATTGATACTCGTGAACATCACATGTGAGACTCGAAATGGAATAACACAAAACACCACAATCCGTAGGATCAAAGGAACCAAAGGGCAAAGGCTGGGAAGATAAGACCGCACAAAAACCATCGGGCTTGCACTCCAAATCTGTGCAGAAATCCTAAGCAAGTGGGGTAGGAGGAGATGGTGACAGATCAACAGGTGGATTCTCAACTTCTCCCACCTCAACCTGTGGAGCTAGAGCTATTTGATTAGAAGGAGGCAAAAGGTCACTTGGGGATAGTAATCTTGTTCATCTAATATTTAGAAGCTCTAACACTGAGGTATGCTGAGAGAGGTTTAAAAGATTTTAACTCGTGTGGATTCTCAAAGATGTGAATAAGAGACTGAAATATTTCCTCCAAAAATTTCCATTCAACTTCATCTTCAGTAAATTCATAACAATAATGAAGAAAATGATCATGAAAATTCTCAATTGAATCGTCAAGTGTTTTGCACAATTTTAAAATCTTGTGATTAAGTGCTTTACAGTCATAAAATATGAAAGCACATCCTAATTCTCCAATCATGTGGTTCAAAGAGCATATATAGGTTGTGGGAAATGTTTGACACCATTTCTAAATGCGCCCTTCAAACGTGTAAGCGAACAACCCACAGGAAATTTCGTCTGATGGGATTTCATACATGTCAGAGAAACCCAGAAAGAAAATTGCATGGATTAACAAGTATTCTCCGCTTTCGCCATCAAATTTGAGTTGTGACAAGTCATCTATAACATCCATCGATGCATTGAAATCATGAGCATGAGAAAGACATGTCAGGGTTGAGATTGGGATATAAGTCAATAATGATCTACAAAAATTCAAAATAGAATTCAAGGGATCAGCTTGTCATCTGGCCCTCCTTCTAGTGCCAGAAATGTTGATGACGTTGGACCCACCAACATTCAAGGGGATCACCCCGGTAAGAAATCCCAACTATACCTTAGACCATTTGGAGTATGAACCCTTGTAGTGTGTGGTAGTGTAATGCCTTGACCATGGTAGCACGCAGAGATAACTATGATAACTTTGGGATGAAGCAAGTGTGTGACCTTGCAGCGAGTCAAGTGAGATGCATGAGGTTTCTAACACATGGAGGGGAAAAGGAAGTGTGCCCCTTAGAAGCCTATAATAGTACGCAGCCTGAAAGGAACACACGAGCAGAATGACATCACAAGTTGAAATGTGGAATAGTCCACAAACCAAAGTGACGGGTTAATCCAACAACACGCATTCAACAAGATTCATACAATTTCATACAAAGTAGTTCATAAGAAAATGCGTAAGTTAAACAACATACATTGCTAAAGAAACCAGAATAGTCCAACTATAATAACAATATATGCATGAAATCGTGTTGGCTCTGTTATTATAATTATAAGTGAAAGTTCCATCCATATATACACCATTGATAGCCAGTAAACCCAATAGTGGAACATTACAGTCAAGAACACCTGCTCCTTCAAAGAAGTATACTCGCTCTACGTTGTGGAGAAGCCAAGGCTCGTCACAATACTCCTAAGCCTTTCCTAAGCCTAAGCCTAGCCAAAATCTTGGCTCCCAAAATTCATTTCTATGAGTTATGAGGTTATATTTATACCAAAGGGTGGGGTGGCCCTTGACATTCCCATTTGTGACTCTTTGACTACCCTCACGACTCTTCAACTTCCTTACAAGTAACTCATTAAATAACATGATTACCTTTCAGATTCCACTAATGGCACTTGGAATTTCACTTACAACATATTTACAAATAATATTACATTTTCCACATGTACCCATGTAGGAAAAAATTGGTTAGAGACATCCTAACAAGACAAAACGCTATGATTCTGAAGTTTGGGGAAAGACCAACTCAATAACCTCCACTTGGTGCTTCTCGGTCAGATATTGAAGCCAAGATCGGTACTACATGATGATGTCCCCAAACTTCTTGATGGTGTCTTTCTGATAACAGACTCCTGCCTCCATTGCATACGGGTATATGGTTTTGGAACTTGTGTCCAACTTGTTTTGAAGCATGTGTAGCATGGTTTTGACCATGACAGGACCGCCAATGTACTTTTGCGTCTTATGTGTGCTCATCTCCAAGTCTTCCCTGGTGACCTCTTGTCTTTGTTTCATCATGTACTCAACAATCTTTAGCCTGACTTGGTTCTTGTGTTTAGCATTGGTGATGGAACCTGTACTTGTTCACTCTTTTCCCTAGTTGTTGGTTGTTTCGGCTCATCAACCTCTATTGGTGATTTTTCCTATGAAATTGTGCCTTTCCTTTGTTCTTCTTCCCGCTTCTGCTTCTCTTCCTGTTCTTTCCTCCTCGACTCCCATCCTTCCTTCGGTTTTTGTTCAGCATGCTACGATTTCAGTTCCATTATCTACAAGCTCTACTTTTCTCTCTTCCTTTGCTCTGATGTATGTTTCCTCTGCTTCCTTTTGCTTTTGCTGCCAAATATTCTTGCATGAATATTGAATCCTCTTTTACTATTCATCTTTGTTCTCCCTCTATTATGTTAGTAACTTCCACTTTCCCTAATCTTGCACTAGATTGTTGCCTTCTTTTATTGTTTCTGGACTTGTTGCCATGTTAGTGTTAACTCCTTTTCTATGAGTAGTTGAATGTCCGCATACATTAGCAAGTTAACTGGTGCTTGCTCAACTGCCTCCCCAGTACTTCTTTCAGTGGTCTCTCTTGAAGAATCTCTCTTTGGTTCTATGGTACAATTACTGTTGGAGAGAAGTGTTTCATGAGTGTGGTACATATGGGACAGAAGAGACACTCATGGAAAGCAAACATTAGCTCTTACAAATCTAAATTCACATCATGATCAAGCATCAATCAGGGCATATGATGAGAGGGACTGCACAATTTTGACCGTCATGGGTGACTAACTAACTACGGGAACTGTGCACTACGCAGTCCCAACAGTCAGTGTGGAAGATTGATGATTGGAACTGCACAATGCGCAGTTCAGTCTGGGCCATGGCCTAGGAGAGACTGTTCATTGTGCAGTCTCAGTGACCAAGCTGGGAGACTGGCTCCTGGAACCACAAAGTGTGCAGTTGGAGCCAGGTCAGGACAAGCTATGCGCAATTCCAGAAGCCAAGGCAAAGGCCTTGAGCTCCCAGATTTCACAGTCCATGCATTGAAGTGTGAGATCCGGGAAAGGGGAGCCCATATATCACCATGGGAGTGTGAAAATTAAGAATACCTGAAGTATTATGTGATGATAGGTGAATATCTGACTAAGTTTCAATGCATGCATGTGAAACTAGTGCAGAAATTGATTAAATTGAATGAAAACGAATCATGTGAAGGGAGTCACCATAACAACGACCGTTGGTGCAAAAATGGGAAAACCCATGCGACACTTTGGAAAGGAAATCTATAAATTGAAACAACACTTATACAATCTAAAAAAAAGTTAAAATGTCATCATTTGTTCAAATAAAGAATTGAAACAACACTCGCACAAGCTAAACAACAACAACAAAAAAAAAAAAAAAAAAAAAGAAGCAAACTATGATAAAAGCAAAACTCACACGCAAAAGCAAAAACAATGCTCTGAAGGCTCCTTCATATCCCCAGGAATGCTAGAGCTTAATGATAGAATGTACAAATTATCTATATAGGCGTCCATTACATAGAATTGAGCAAAGTGGAATTTATTACGTGCATGCTTGAGATCAAGGACAAAAGCGACACTTGGCGGAAACTTCTAAGGATAGCAATGTGTGGCCTTCGGGAAACTAATAATAGATCCCTACTTCATAGGGATGCTTCTTTCCTTTTAGTTTTATTTCTTTTCTGCGGGGGGTGGGGGGGAACCTGCCATGCATTTCCTGAAAAGAGTTCACAGTTCTGGGAAGGATTGGGCAACTCTCTGGCTCGTGCACTACGCAGTTTCTGAGCACTATGAGGTCCTGCACAATTTCTAGATTGAGTGGCTTTGGGCTACCTCTAATGTTTTGTGCAATTTCCCACAGAAGGTTGGTTGTCCACTAGTTCTGCCCAATTTTGGAGTTGAAGGCTCACTGTCATCTTGAACTGCATAATTCTCGAGAGCAAGGTTGGTTGCCCTCAAGAATTGCACAATTCTCTAAGGTAAGTCTGGAATTGGGTGGAAACCAAGTCAAGAGATCATCTTTTGGGTTAGACAGTAAGCCAAGTAAGAAAAAACAAGCCATAATGCAAAGGATGAAGTTCAATCAAAGCATAAGTACTCGGTTTAGTGTGAGATGAGTTGTTGTAGTTTAGAAGGGAGGCTCCAAAATGAAGCAAAGGAAAAATTTTGGAGGGTCGTTGTAGTCGCTACAACACCATCCTAATGAAATTAGCAAGAGGAGGAGGTCTCAGAAGCCTAAATATATATGGGGACTCCAAACTGGTTATTGACTAGATGCAGAGCTCCAGCCTCCAAAAATCAGAAAGTGTTCAATTACAAGGGTGCCTCCAGTTTGCAGAAGAACTAAAGAACACCTTCAATTTTGTATCCTTTCACCACATCTACAGAGTATAACCAAGAAGTTGATATTGTCTCAAATCAAGCACACAATACAAGGATACTGTCTCAAATCAAGCACACAATACAACAATCAAGCACACAGAAGAGAACATGGTTCCTTGCCAATCAATGGTGAACTCATAGCCTCAATATAGGGATGGCTTGTTACAGAAAGAATCACTTCAATAGTGCCTATGGCTAAGAGTAATGCCCCACATCCCTAGCAAGTTATTGTACATTCTTTATAAAAGATAAGTGTTTTGGTTATGGATTTTATGATGTTTTACATTTTTGTGTATTTTTTGTTGAAAATGCTAAAAACATTAATTATTTATGAGTTATTACAAATCTGCAATATTTTCTTAGGAATTGCAAGTAAGTGTTCATTTATTTGCATGTGTAATGTTTTATTATTTGTGAAGGAAAAACAATTATGATATTAGAGATGTATAGTATGTTGCAATGACGGAAATTTGTGAGAAATTTTTAATGCCTCTCCATCCCAGTAGGCACAGTGGTGGACATGCATGTCACAAAGTGGTATCAAAGCCATGTTGGGCATAAGTAATTATAGTGTCAAAGTATGGCAAAGCCATATTAAAAAGGAATTTTAAAAATTCATCTTTTATAGAGGTTGAAATTTTGTGACATATGCCTAGAAGTGAGTTTTGGGTGTATTACAATGTGGTATCAAATTCAAGCTACAACAATGGACCTACATAGGGAAAAATCAATATGTGAAAAAAATAATTACATAGATGAAATCTTTCAAGGATACTTGGAAATCATTTGTCAAAGTTTCTTGTGAGAAAATTGGGGGAAATTTATGTGAAATTAAAGGAAATGGAATTCAAGGGTTAAAATATTTGTTGTTAATCTCTTCTTGAGTGACTAAAAGCCTAGAATTGGCCGAATTTAAAATTATAGAACAAGGAGAAGGAATGGAGAGTATGCTTGCAAAACATTGGAGGAAAGTCCTTGGATGAAATTGGGTAAAAATTAAAGGAAAAAACCCAAATTGTGGATGAATTTGGGGAAATTAGAAAAATCCTAAATTTTCATAGTGAATTTTGGTTGAAATCATCGCCATTATTTTCAAAGAGTTGAATACGGTAGAAATTCATTGTTTTTAAGGCTAAATTTGGCTAGGGAAGCCAAATTACAAAGTTCCGTGGTGGTTGAGGGATAAATTTTAAAACTAAGCAATTTTGAAAATTTGGAAAATTTTGAAAATTCTTCCATACATATTGACGTGAAGATTATGCACCAAGTGATGTTCAAAACCACAATGGAAGATGGAAATGGTAGGGTACATGTGTAAAAGGCGACAAATGTAGAACAATGAAGTTCTAGTGCATTCTAGTGGGGCCAAGGGATGACGTAGGGGTCACATAGCATAAGTGGTTTCGGGACTTTAGAGTGATCGTTTTGAAAAAAATAAGCAATACCCTATGACCAATTAAATGGTGATGTATGGTACCCTCATGGTAAGTGGTATTGGGACTTGGAAGACAAGATAAACTCCTTGCAACTTAATCCCTTGTGATTCTTCACAACCATCAATTTTCACTCAATATCCATCATTTGTTAATGTCCAAGGGCAAGTTATGTGCCAAGAGGAAAAGGATTTGAGATTGGCCTTGCATGTCACCTTAGCCTATGAATATGGGATATATGGATGAGTAATAGAGGATGTGGGACCCTTGTCCCATTTGTAACAAAAATGGTGGGTGGGTGGCTAGGATAAGTGGGCCCCCAAAAAAAGTGTACCCACTGTGATAAAAGGAAAAGAAAATAATAGGTAAGGAAGAAAGAGGAGTAGAGAGAGAGAGAGAAGGGTGATTGAGTGATGATATTTCAAATAAAGGTGGCCAAGGAGGTGACGTTGCAAATTATTAGGGTGACATGTGGACCTGAGGTTCCACATCAACAACCACATCAAAAACATCCCAGAGCAACAAAAGTTTCCCTATCTGAAAAAAAATAAAATAAAAATTGGAGCCAAAATATTATTTTGGCCATAATAGGAGAAAAACTCCAAGTTAGATGAAAATTTTGGGTTAATTCTATAATGAGGAAAATCATGGAGGTTCCATTGAGGGCCACTAACCAATTATGCACTTGGTCTTGCTTCTCATTACTACATGCATTGACAAATGATGTGTATTTTGCGTATCAGGTGAGATGACATGCTGAACCACTAGTACTCATACATCATGTACAATAAGGTCAAAACCAATATATCTTCCTTCCTTCTAATATGTTATGATATAAAACCCCACATCATCCTTATATTTATTAAATGATTGTGACAAAAATCCCATTGATTGTGTCTCAATGCTTCCAGATTCTTTAATTATTGTGAAGAAAATGATCAGCCAACCTTTGCAAGGTCTTGGTAGCATCTTCAAGTTCCTCGTAGTCACAAGATGATGAACTCATTCTCGCAATGTATCTTCTCACGTCAATTCTCATGCAATGGTATCATCTCTAGGGCACTATTCACACAAAGATACATATATCCTCCATATGACAGTTACAAAGTAGGATTCTTACAAATATTGCAAGGAAAAAAAAGGTTTTCGCTTCAGGGCACCCTGTTTAATACCCAAGAAAATTGAAGGTACAGTCTACAAAAAAGTAGATTCACCTCTGAAATGATGGAAAGGGTTGCTCCCTTGCAATAATTTCTTAAGTGAACATTTTGGAGATTAACTTGCCACTATGGGTGTCACTACATAAATGAAAGCTTTTTCAAAATCAGATAGGCATTCCATTTTTTGTCTTCATAAATTGGAAAGTACTATTGAGCATGTATTCCTTAACCTCTTCCTGGTCTACAGTGTAAATATTATTTTACAAACATTACCTACCACATCCATTTATGCCCAACCAATATTAGAAAATGTTTTTTTTAATTCCTCAAATTGAAGGTGTTAATTTAACTCCCACAATGACTTTGTATACCCTGTCATTTAACTCCACCAAACTGCAACTCGATGTCATTTGAAATACAATGCCTTTTAATTGTTCTCACTTTTGTTTCATTATCCCACCTGCCATCTGCAACATGAATGCTTGATATAAGTTCATAAAATTTATAATTTCCAGGCTCTAAGTTGCAAAGGTGTTTCACTTTAACTCACCTACCTCAAAAATGAAATGAATTCAGGATGCATCAAAAAAGGACCTACATAGTAGGATCATGTTATAGTGTCATATTTATTAATAAAGTCTTGAGTCTATCTAAAATAATATGCATGACCAAGATGATCAACTATGCAAAAATAATATTTATGGCACAACACTTCTGACTTGTGTTGTATCAATGTTTTTCCAACTCTCTCCATGAGTCCTGGATGACTAAAAGTACACAAAAGTAAAAGAGATTAATTTGGTAAAAGAGAGAAAGAAATAAATACTTACATCCTTATACTTGTTACAACAAATATAAATTCAATATCAAGTGTAAGAAACTTCTAAATATATTCATATGTTAATATCACATTAGCACCAACTACAGTCAATACTCTGAATTAAATTAATTCTTTGTTAGAAAGGAAAGAGGGAAGTGTTGTTAAGATTATGAAATAAATTAAGAGCACAATAAAAATGTATCCGAAAAGGAGGCATATCCTTCAAACACAAAATTAGCTATCTAGGTTGAAGCACAAACACCTAGCTATAGAACTCCACAAAGGAGGTCGTTGAAGATTCTGAAATACATTAAGAGCACAATAAAAATGTAACTAAAAAGAAGGCATATTCTTAAAATACAAAATTATCTATCTAGGTTGAAGCACAAACACCTAACTATATAACAACACAAAGGATACCGTTGAAGTATGTCAAGTGGAGGGATGGAATATTGGGAGCAAACGATCAAATTAATGAAACATATCAAAAGTTTTTGTTGAGCTTAAAAGATTTAAATCGTTGAAGGGCATTGATAGGCTAAAATAATATTCCTATCATTGACCTTTAGAAATTTCATTTCACATAGCAATCAGTCAGAGTCCTTATGGTTGCCTAAAAAGTAACCAAATGGTGTTATAACAAGCAAATATGTTGATGAAAGACAAATAATCAACTAGAAGAGCTTGAATGTTTGTTTATTAACTGTAACCTGCCTCCAAGTTCAAAATAGGTAAGAACCATACTTTTCTCATGCCATATTTATTCTTTGCGCCAACAGAAGCAGGGTGCTTGATAGACCAGGGTGGGGGAGATCCCAACGTGTGGGTATGTCATTAATACAATAACAATAATTATAATAATAATTTAAAAAAAATGACGTCTTATTTTTTGAAAGACTTCAACATAAAATAAAAATAAATGACATCATATTTATTTAAATTTCTATATTTAAATTTTAAGCAATTATAAACTAAAATAAATCCATCTTATCCTTAGATCTATTAAACATCGATAGGGATCAAAAAAGGCAAGGTGCAAACCTCAAACATTTTTTCTCACACCAATGGATATTGTTTTAACTAAAATTAGGGGGTTGTATCTATACATGTACAACTTGTTACAACAAAAAAATGGGAGAAAAATATCTCCAATACTCATATATGTCCATATCCATCTCAAGATAGGGAGGGTGAAAAAAAATCACAAACTCCATGCTCTAACTTAGCTACTTGGAAACTATTTTACAAAATATTAGATAACAGGATACATAGATAGATCATACCTAATTTTTAAGTAGGCCTCAAAGGAAGTAGCCACGCTCGGCGAGCAAGGATTGTAATCCCAATGCTTTGTTCCATTTAAATTATTGTTCTCGCATTTCTTTCCCACATTTCATGATTGGCATAGAGCTTAATGTTTGCTTAACTACACTTGCATAAGTGAGAGTTCTAATTTCTTCCTTTGTTACCCCTAGGTTAAGGGAACATCTTCCCTCACTATCTATAATCATCGTTCCTCCCATGGATTATGAATTTGTTGTTTCACCATTTTTTCCCTGTATTTCTTCTCCATTTTTGCATTTTTCACCTTTTTTATTTTTTACACTTATCTTCTTCATGTCAATGTCTCATTTCCCACTCCTCACTCATATATTTATATTCCAATACATAAGAAATATATTTATATTCCATATAAGGAATATACTTATTTGGTTCTTGATGGATTGCTTAACAAGGCTTAAAGCCATTACAAGAAATACTCATTATGAACTATGTTAGCCCTTTACAAATCCTTTATTATTCAGTGAAAGATTTACCAAGATCTTATAAGATTTTATAATTTAGTGAAATATTTGCCATGATTTTACAAAATAATATAATTTGGTGAGAAATTCGCCAAAAAATTATATATACATATTATATTATTGATAAAATCATCTTCCATTTTTCCTATGTATCATGGGGATTTTCTCATTTATTATACATATAAATTTGGGGGTGTTCTTAAGATTTTCCCTGAAGTGTAAATGTAATAGGTCTACAAACACAAGGGATTGTAGGAATTCTCATGCACTCCTCGTTCAAGCACATAGATCATATTCTCTATGATGAGCACATGTCCCCATGTTGGACCCAGATGTTACCCACCAAAAAGTGGGTAACCCATAAGAGAATTTTCTTATCCTTTTTGGGTATCCAACTGGACAAAAACCCTATATGACCAACACATAGCAGTATGCCAATATCCTCCACTTCTTTCTCTGGACAGATTTCTCTCCCATCATGGATTCCTTCTTGAAGGAAGCTAGGTCATCCATCAGCAAGTACTTTAGCCATATTTTCAGTCATGTGATTTCACTTAATGTTATGGGTATACTAATATGCATCAAGGGACAGTGGAAAATTGACGAATTTCAACTATATTCTTGTTCCCTTACTTAACCTATGAGGTTAGTCTTTCACCCTAGTCAAGTAGGACCTCCTCTAAGGCCTTAGGGTAATACAAAGGGAACTACTAGGGGAGAACTAATTCAAGTAGTGTGTCCAAGGTAATCCATACCTCTCACTTTCCATCTTTCCCCCTTTCATATCCATTCTTAGTTTCTTTGATCATTATCATTGGGATTGGCACCCTTCATTCTTATGCTTGAGTCTAGGCCCCAAAACTTATCCTTGGAGGTTGGTGCAACTAAAAGAACGGTAAGAGCATAAAAAATCCAAAATGAAAGAAAAATGTACAATGCAAAATATTCTTGGGACATTTATTTAGCACGTGGCCAGAAGCCTAGCATGAACTCTACCCCCTTCATCAACTAGTTTCCCAAGAATTTAATGCTTCATCTAAATAAAGGAGCTTGTTTATGTCCCAACCATAACAAGCGATAAACTACTTAAGGTGTAATGCAAACATTAGAGAAATTTTGAGGTCTAAAATGGGCCTCAAAACAAAAACGTACAACCAAAATCAACGTTATAAGAACCAATAGGATTCAATATGATGATTTCAACCATGGGGGATGATTCACTATTTTTGGAGTAAAAAAGATAAAAAGATTAAAAAACATAAAAATATAAAAACTACTTTTTCAACTCATATTTTCAACTTATCTCCCTACGGGTTTACTCAAATTTCGAGTGGGATCACTCGTTGGATTTGGAATTTAATTCTTCATCCAAGGAGTACCCATTTTTCATAATTTCAATAGACCTTGCTACACATAAAATGAGAAATACATGAAAAAACATGATTGTAAACACGTTTTTTCATGTATTTCTCATTTCTCGTGTAGTGGGTTCCGTTGAAAGAATGCAACATGGGTACTCCTTAGATGAGGAATTAAATTTTGCATCCAAAGAGTTCTCCCACTTGAAATTTGAGTAAACTGTAGGGAGACAAATTGAAAATGCGAGTTGAAAACTAGTTTTTTTTCTTTTTTCCCTCTAAAATTTGATGATTTCATTTTTTTCAATTGTGGTTCACAATCACTAAGTGGCCGCTACATCCACGGAAAATAACCTAGGAAGATCCACCCAAAGAGATATACCCTCCGGCATAAGATGTCAGGCCTAACCCTAAGGGTGTCGAGGATATTTGACCCCATGACCTCCTAATCGGCAAGGCACTTAGCAACAAAAACTCAACCAACTGAGCTATCCGTTAAAGCTTCTAAAATTTGATGATGTAATCTAATATTATTTTATTATTTCCACTATTATTTTATAATATTCCTTATGAGGCCCATTTTATACCTCAAAATTCTCGAAGGATCTCAAAAGCAAGCTTGGGCTCCTGAGCCAAGCACCCAATATAAGGCAAATCATAAAAGGTAAAAGGTGTACCAGAGGTATGGAAAAATAAATCTGAGGAAAGGGGTAACTCATCCCACAACAATTTATCCCTCCTTACATCTATACACTTAGGATGTTAGACCCCCATCAGTTGGTCACATGACTGTGGCACCTACGTTGAAATATTTCCCACTTTGCAACTATCATTAGGGAATACACCTATGGATTGATGGGAAAACATGTCAATCACCTTAGGGGCGAGAAATACCTAATATCATTGTTGACCTAACTATCCCAAATATAAGTGAGGAAACTTGTTTGCATGTCCTAATCTAGATAGACATTTGAAGGTGAGTTCTCTATCAATTGTTCTTGTGCCCCTAGCATTAGGTATGGTCCACTATGGTGAATTTATGGTTATTCTCTCTAAGGATTGCTGATTTCACTTGATCTTGAGATAGTTTTATCAGGTGGCGTTATCACAACAGTAAAGACCCCTTGAGATTCGATCCTCATTCCATTCAACAGCACCTTAAGAGGTCCTTGTACTTTCATACAGAGATTAGTTATGACCTCGATACTTTAGTGTTTCCCCTTCAAATATTTGCATTATCCTATGAGATAGTTCCACATGGTGTTTGACTATCATTAGTAACCCCAGATGTTGAAACGTTGATCCATTGAGGGTTTGGTGTTGGATTTATTAATAATGTGCCCAGATAGATCCATGATAGTCCCAAACTAACCTTTATATTTTTTATGGGTGTTGTTGTTCTAGAATCTGGATGATGATATTTATTCTTGAAATGACAAGGGAGGGCTTGCACTAGACGGTAGGGCTCAGACATCACTAGTATACCCCAACGCTTGAGCATGTTGGTGAAATGACACCCCTTATTCCCCTAGGAGGGCGACATAGGGCACATTGGTGATGACATCATGGTATTGGAGGCATTTTTGGAGGCATACTTGTTGCACTTTGAGATTTTACTAGGACTATGGAGCACTCATGATCACTTTCTTGTGGCATATTGAGCATTTATGGAGGATGATGTCATAGTGGAGGACATATTTCTCCACACATATGGGATTTTTGGCATTTATTGTTTTTTTTTAGCTATATTGAGGTTGGCTTGTAACCTCACACTTTTTGAACACTCAAAAAAACTTGCTTTAGGGATTTGCCTATAAAATTAGTGGAAATAAGGCAAGTTAGTCCTCATAAATAGAGAAATCCTTACTCCACTTTTCATCACCATACATTCATTCACTCTTCACTTCCAAAGAGTGTTTCACTCTTCACTTCCAAAGAGTGTGCATTAGTCCTTTTCTTCTACTTGGGCCGAAATGTGATCTTTTAGTGGTACAAATTCTCTTAGAGATAGATTTTTTCATAGAGATGTTTTCATGGGATTGAATGAAGTGTTTCTATTCTAGAATTTTGTAAGTTTAATGGTGATTTTCTATGTTTTGCACATTATATTTATGTAATAGGGTTTCTAATTGTGTGCCATGATTAAATGCTAAATCATATTGAAATATTTTTCCTTTATAGAATCCAAAAATTTTCTCCATGAAAATTTTAAGGAAACTTTGAGGGCGCATTCCTTAAATTTAAATCTCCCCTCACAAGGAAAATCACTAGGGTTTTAGAAGTGGATGCCCTAATTATCCCTCTTTACTAGATCAAAGTCATCGTCATTAAATTTTTCCCTGGAAGCCTCCATTTAGCCCATTTAGGACAAAGCATTAATCATAATTGCGTTTATCATCCATCTTACTATTTAAATTTCTCCTTCTTCCTTTTTCTTAGATACCTAGACTTAAGAATAGGGTTTCATGTGAAAATTTCTAAAAAGGTAAATTTATGTTGATAATTTTATGGTTCTTAAAGTAGAAATTGGATGTAATCAATATAAAAAGCAAAATTTAGCATTTTTGCAATTTAAACCTTCCTCTTTAGGGTTGATGTCACCATTAGTTTGTTTCTTATGCATGTTTTCAACCATAGAACTCCATTAAAAATCCCTAAATGTTAGTTTCTATTTGAAGGTTTTGCCTCCTTTACTGATCATACAAGGAAAAGGATTTTTCTCTTGGTTGTTACATGATATCGTTCACCTTATCGTTGAATTTGCAAAACCCTTATTTTTAACAACCCTCTAATTGGCCTAGGGTCATTGCATGGAGTTGGGTTACACTTTTTGGTAAAGCAAGGGCGAGTTTTGGTGAAAAAAGAGAGCTCAATCGAGTCATTTTACGCACTTGACCAAGTTTCTTGATGGCTTAGAGATAGCTCGATCGAGCATTTAAACCAACCCTTGATCGAGCTCCTATATAACCCGAGTTAACATAGGAGGTCAAATGAGTTATAGGCTTGATCAAGCCTTAGAGCTCCATCGAGCCTCTATTTGTCATTAAAAGTCACCCTTGCAATTTGTGCAAGCCATTTTGTGTAGACCATGAGGTAGAGAAGAGCTCAAACAAGGGTTTGGGAGATGGAGGAGCCCAATCGAGTTGCACAACAATCCCACCAACATCCCCGAAGATCAAAATAACCATTGTCTGAAGGCCAAGGTAGGTTACCTATCATTTTTTCTCTACTTGAATTATTTTTCTTGCAAAAAAAAAAAAAAATTGAAATGAAAAACCACCATACAAAAACCACCCAAAAAACAACCTAGAAAACCACAAAAAACCATCAAGAAAACCCTTGAAAACAAACCAAAAAAAAAAACCTAGAAATCCACAAAAAACCACCAAAAAACTATAATTTAGGCTTTAATTTTTTTTCATTTCATTGTATAAATTTTCAATAATTGCAATGGTAAAAAAATTTATTATGAATTTTTTCTGATTTTGAATGGTAAAAAAAAAAATCTAATCATTTTATGTTTTGAAGTTTTTTCTTAGCAATTTAGTGAAATAAATTTTCAGAAGATTTTGACTTTTTGTTATTTAAAATGCATTTTAAATTTCCAACAAATTTAACAAAAAATATGCCCAAAAGAACTCCAAAATATAAAACAACCAAACTATAACGAATAAATAAATAAATTAAGAGCTTAAAATTGACATAATGAATATGCTTGCTCATGGTGAAACTCTATTTATTAAATAAATATTTCATTTTTCTATTTTTAAATTTAAATGAATTTATATTTTAAATATATTTTATAATTTTAAAAAATTAATTTTTCAAATAAAATATTATCTAAATTAAAAATCTAAAAAAAATTGTTATTTTTAATACTATATATAGAGAGAACTATAATATATATATATATATATAAAATATATATAATATAATATAATATAATGTAACTATATAACAAAGCATATATACATATATATATAACATAACTATGTATATTTCTATATAACATAATTATATAATTATAACTAGATATAACTATATAATTATAATATAACATATATATATATATATATATATATATATATATATATATATATATATATATATATATATATTCATAATATAACATTATTATAATTATTTATTATATTAAGACTCTCCATGATTTATGTTCTAGGATAGGTATGAAAATTAATACCAACAAGACTAAAGTCATGATTATTAAATCGAAAAATATCAACCACGGTAATTTCATCTATGATGGCAATTAATTAGAGCATCTTTCTTTCTAAAAATATTTAGGTATTGACATTCATTGTCAATTCAACTTGAATCATAGCATCGAGAAAATGATCATTGGTGGCTGGAAAGCCTATTATGAGCTTGAAAACAATTGTAATTCAGTTGATCTCTGGATTTGGAGTAAAAGAAGGTTCCTCTTTGAGACTTTTGTCACCCCTATTATTTTATATGGCTATGAAGTTTGTGGTTGCAGTATAGCTAGAGAATTGAGGAGGAAGATCAAGACAATTAAAAAGCAATGTATAACCTACAACCTCAAGATTAAAGGAAATGTTCATATCATGTCCTCTTAATCATAGTTAACCTTTCCCCCATTGAAAGCATGGTTATGTTTAGATATTTCATGTACAAAAATAAGCTTTACAACATGGAAGCCACAAGGTTTCCCAAAATTGCCTCTAACTCTAGCCAAAACCCCCACCTCCATCTCAAGCGTGGATGGCACAAGGACGCCCAGTCTTGGCTTGACCATTGGGGGATAAAGGAGGAGATCATCTTGGGGAATAAGGATAGTATTAAAAATATTATTACCTCCAAATTTAAGGATAAATTGTGGGACGATAAGGAGTTGGAGGGGAAAAGGAAGCTCATGTATTATAAGGAGGTGATCAACCCCACCCTCGCTAACTAGAATTATCTCTTTGTCTTGACCAGTGCTAAGAATAAAATAAGCATTGCAAGGATAATAACTAATTCTCATGAGCTCCATAGAAAAAATGGACATTGGTTTATTCTCAAAACACATTGGAACGAAATAATTTATCTCCTTTTCAATACTAAGAGAGTTGAAGATGAACAACACTTTCTCTTAGATTGCATGACTCTTACTCACATTCGCTCTTAATTCCATAACATTTGTCACACTTCCAACCTTCTTGCCTTGTTAATTCAACAAGTAGTGATCTTGGAGCACTTCTCTCTCTCCTTTTTTATCATAGAAATAAATATTAAAGAGTCCCAATTAACTTCTTACTTTCTTGCACCAGATTCTTATGGAATGGACAACAGCCTGGGAGGGTTTTTGCCTGGGTAAAATGGGACACCATTGCCAGGCCTAAAAGATGGGGTGGATGGGGTATCAAGAGACTAGATCTGTTTGCTAAAGCCCTAGCTGCTAAACTTGGCTGGCAGCTCCTGACTACCGACAGCCTCTGGTCACGTGTAGCACAAGCAAAATATATCAGACCCTCCCATCTCATGGATTGGTTCCGACAACAACACAACCCAGGACTCAATATCTCAAATATATGGAAGGCAGTTTTACTCTCCCTTCCACTCCTAAGGGAAGGCATTACCTGGCGCATTAAGAGTGGGCAGGATGTAAGGATTGGTATAGATCCCTGGGTAGGATGCGGCAACCTGCACAGACTCTCGGATGGCCTTATCAGACACCTACACAACAGGGGCATAACTCATATTAATCATATCGGTGACAATGCAAACTCTGTCTTTCTACAACAGGCCTGGTACTCATCGGCAACCTTGGGCATCCCGGATCAGTGGCAGACAGAATGGAACAATTTTACAGAGGCCCTCACACAAGCTAATATCAGATTGTCCGAAGGACCTGATGAACTCATATGGGCCATTGCTAAACATGGACTTTATACTCCGAAAGAGGGATATCTGAAGTTAATGGAACCATATAAGCCACCGGACATCCTTCCACACTGGAATAAGATTTGGAAACTCCAGGCAGCACCTCGATGTCGTTTACTCATGTGGAACATCATTTTTGACAAAATCCCCACTGGTAAAAACCTCTTGAAAAGATCCTTCCACGGCCCATTCAGATGCCACCTCTGTTGTTGTGAAGAGGAGAGCACTGATCATCTATTCATCCATTGCACTGTCATTAGATCTCTCTGGCACAGTATATCAACTCAAATACCCGATCTCAAGGAATGGAATGGGACAAGCATCAAGGATGCTTGGAGCAATTGGATCAGAGATCACTCTGGCAAACTCATAAACTTACCCCTGCTTGTTTGTTGGGCTATTTGGATAGCCCGGAATCATATCATCTTTAATAACAGACCCCCTAACTGGCCTACCATCCTGAGCCATACTATTGCTGACTACAATCTCCTTCCTGTGACTGATAGAAATATACCTGCCCGCTCTATTACTCCTCTCACCATTGATAAGTCCAAGCCATGGGCCTTCTTTGATGGCTCTGCACAGGACACAGGATGTGGCGGGGGTGCTGTCTTATATTTGAATGAATCTCACTGCTTTAGGATCCAGATTAAATATCCAAATGGCACCAATAATTTTTCTGAACTTAGCACAGCCAAACATATCATATATTTTGCAATACAAAAACATTGCAGACACCTCCAATTATTTGGTGACTCCCAGATTGTTTGCAATTGGATAAACTCTGCATCACATTGTTTTACTTACTCTTTGAGAAATATACTTGACGAAGCCAAAAGACTGATCACTTCTTTTGAATCTTTTGACTGTCGTCATATCTACAGGGAACAGAATGCAGAAGCAGACCAACTGTCAAAAGAAGCAGCGCATAGCCATCTAGACCAATGGCTGATACAGGAAAAGATTGATGGAACATTCCATCAATATTATCACAGGCCTTACATAGATCTTAACAGGAATGGGTCACAGACCCATCCATAATAACAGACTTGGAAAATGGCATCCTTTTTTGACATACTTTTTGTACAGTTCATGATGACTATTACAGTGCTCTCTGCGTAGAGCAAGCTTTTGGTATTTAAATTTTGTATCTATAACAGTTAGACTCCCTGCGAGGAGATCCAGATCACTCAGATATTTTTGTGAACTTTGACTGGCCAGTGGCCACATATGAATATGCGATACGCATCTGCAAAATGTAATTTCTTCTTTCTAATAGAAATTACGACTTTTTCCTTATGGGAAAAAAAACTTCTTACTTTCTTAAGGTCTAATAGACCCAATTGGTCTCAGTGGACGTTAATCATCATCATCATCATCATTAAATGTATAATTATAGTTATATATATTTAATATAACATATAACTATATATAACATACTAGATATATTGGTGATTCAAAGATAGTCATAAACTGGTTCAATTTGCAAGTTGAATGCCATGTGCACACACTCAGGAATTTATTGGATGAAGTACTTGCATTAAAATATCATTTTGATCATATCTCTACTCAACATATTTATAGGGAAAGGAATCAGCTTTCCGACATCCTTTCCAAGGAAGCAACGCAGCAACCTCGTGGTTATTGGATGATCCAGGAGCACAATGGGCATAATTTTTGCTAGTTCTTCCACAGACCATTTACTAACCAGCACCAACAGGGGGCAGCATCACCTTGACCTTTGCAGTCTCAATCTTCGGTCTTTTTTTATGTTCATATGTATCCTTTTGTATCGATCTTAGACTATATATATTTCATGTTTTGTCTTAGCTACTCTGTAAGCTTACTAGCTACAACATTGTACAGACCATCATAGACTTTTCAGTATGTGGCAAGGCCACCAATTTTGGCATATGCTCTCATTGAAGCATCTACAATATGTAATTTTCAATATTTCACATAATGAAAGTTACAATTTTTCCTTGGGAAAAATAACATACTAGATATAACATTTAACATAACTATATATATAACATTTTATATATATATATATATATATATATATATATATATATATATATATATATATATATATATATATATGTATGTATATATATATGTATATATATATGTATATATGTATATATATGTGTATATATATGTATATATATATGTATATATATATATATGTGTGTGTGTGTGTGTGTATGTATATATATATATATATATATATATATATATATATAACATAGCAAGTAACATAACTATAACTATAAGGGTGGCAGGAGGGGGAGGGATTCTCTTTAATTCTAATGGAATATTCTCTTTAATTCTAATGGAATAATAGTGGATAACTATCCCTGGTGACTTGGTATCAAGACCAATAATCAAGCAGAAGTTTATAGCTTGTATATGGGGCTCCTTCTCGTCTAGAAGAGGGACGTTAAAAAATTTAAAATTTGGGTGACTCCTACCTAATTATTAGACATTTAAGAAATTCCTCCTTTGCACAATACAGTCACCTAATCCAGACTTGCCTTCATGTTCAAATCATATTTATTTCTTTTGAAAGCTCTCAAGCCTAGAACATACTCTGAAACCTCAATCTAAAGGCAGGCCTGATGGAAAATAAAGCATGTATATTAACTGAAGGAACTTTGGAAATTAATGGAGTCCCTAGTCTCTACCCCATTCCCTAACCCTTCCTCGTGATTAGTCCCTTCATGTTCCCCCCCATACACCCCTATATCTTTGGCACATATGGAATATCTTCTCCAATCTCATCGTTGCTAGTCACTCTCCATCTGTCTGTATCATGATTTCACCACTTCCTTCTTCGTTCGTCAGCATGATGACACACCTCCCCACTCCCTAGTGCACGGCCTTCACTATCCCCTCCATGTGATGCCTCTCGGGTCGATTCTGCAACTAAGCGTGGGAGTCTTCACCTCAGTTTCATTGTTCAAGGATTATTGTAGGAATTTGAGGTTGTTAACCATGTGAACCCTCTCTCCCTTCATGTTGCATTTAGTTCTCATGGCCCAGACTAGACTATAAACTATGGCCACTCTCTCTTCTCTCAGGGAAATTATGATGTCGTATTGGGATCTTGAAGGTTATGGCTTGTATTTGCAAGGCCATTGTTATAAATTACAGTTAAGATTTCTGAAACCTCCCATTATTCTTGTGATTTATAATTCGGGTTGGATTGGGTTTCGTCTGCCTCGTGAGAAGAATATAGAATCCTCTCTAGGGTGTGCGATTGCAGTCTTGCTTTGGGACTAGATCTACATCCTCCCTTTTGTTCAGTGCTCCAGCCTACCTTGGCATGCTTTATGGGTTTTAATTCTGGAAGTGCTCCATCAGTGCTCTTGCTTTCAGTTTCATTCTACAATCCAGGCAATCTGAGGGGATGGATTTATGATAATGAGGCAGCAGACCTCCACGCTCAGGATGGGTGGTGGAAAAGGAGGCATCGCACCGAAAAATGGGTCGTCAACAGAGTTTTTTGACACCCCCCAACTCTGGTTGTTTGTGTACAGTGTGCACAAGAGCTTGTAGAGATTAAAGTTGAGCTCTTGTACATTAAGAACTTTTTGTACCGACAGAGGGTGGTGGCTTATGAAAATTCTGAGATTATAGATGCCAAAAGTAAGCAGGTTTCCAAGCTTGAGGACGAGGTTGGAGCGTTGTGCACCATGATTGAAGACCTCCAACTCCAGGTGACAAAGTCAGGCTCCCTTCTAGAAGAATAGAGCAACCCTTCTAAAGTCCAGAATTCGAGCATAGATTTAAATCGCCCATATGATCCTAATGCTTAGATTTCAATTTCAATGACTAGTTTTTTCTATGTAATCTTGTTGTCTCAATTTTGTCGGATATATTCTAGTAAGCTAAATAAGAGTATTGTATCTGTTGTATCTTTTTGTAATTATCAGAAACAATTAGGCTCGGCTTATCAATCTACAATTGAAGCCCATGGACGAAATTGAATTGTAACTCACTTGTGTATTATGCCACAACCGAGCACAGAATTAATATAATGAGTACTCATTATTGTTAAAAAAAAACATAACTATAAATATAATTCATAGTATAATTATATAATTATATAACTATATATATTTAACTATTATAACTATAATATCACATAATTATATATTATAACTATATATAACATATAACATAATTATATCTATTTAACATAACATAATAAAATATGTATATATAAAACATATTAGTGTTATGATATTTAACTAGAATATGTGTGTGTGTGGTGTGATTATAAGTAACTATAAATGTATATCATAACATTATAAATATAATGTATGTAACATAGCCTAATATGTAGTATAACTATAATATAAAAATAGTTCTATAAAGCATTTAACATAGAATTTATAACTCTAAGATTTAATTGTGTGTGTGTTCAAGTTTCAACAATGCATCAATGGTACATACAATAAATCCATAGTGAAAAATGCATTTAAAGTGAATAAAAGTATTCTGAGATTTTTTATTATTTGTACCATATTGTTTTATTATGTAGTATGTGTTGTACCATAAACATTTCCTTCATGTGCTTGCACCTAATGCATATCATGTGTCAAAATAAAACTTTATATGAACTTATATTATTATAGAGTAAATTATACTATAACAATATATAACATAACATAGTTCTATAACTATTTAACATCACACACACACATATTAGTGCTATGTTATGTTAACTAGATATAATTATAATAACATAACTATCTAACATATATAAAATTAACTAACTAACTAACTATATATATAACATGACTATAAACAACATTACTATAAATAACTATAAATGTATAACACAACATTATAACTATAACATATGTAACATAGCATAATTATGACATAATATATATATAACATTTAACTACATAATTATATAACTATATAAGTTCAAGTTTCAACAATGCATCATTGATACATACATTAAATCTATGATGAAAAGTGCATTTAAAGTGAATAAAAGCATTTTGGCTATTTTATAATTTGTACCATATTGTTTCATTATGTAGTACGCGTTGTACTAGAAACATTGTCTTCAAGTGCCTACACCTAGTATATGTCATGTGTCAAAGTCAAACATTATAAAAACTTTCAATCTTATGGAGCATTTGGTTGGCATGAAATTTTATTAGTTCTGCAAATTGGTTTATTTCAATTTTTTACATATATTTACATATTTATGCTCTATGAATAAAATGCATTATTTAGAAATGGGGAAAAGTGTGAAGCTACATTTGATCACTTCTTTGAATTGGGTTTACATGGAACTCGATAGTTTATATGTATTATATGTAATATGTAGAGTCATCTCTTATACACCCCCCAACCGCAGGTTGTCTGAGTGTGGGGGGGGGCTGTTATACATGGTCGAGCTTGTGATAGATCATGTAGCCCAACCAGAGTGTGTGTTCAACTCCTAGATCTTGGCTCTGACACCAGTCAAAGTGTAAGAGGCAGTGTTTCTATCATTTTTGACAATCATGTTACAGATAGTGAACCATTTTCACCTGTTGTAGGTGCATTTTTAGATCCTCTTTAAACTTTATGCATGTTTATGTCTTGAAATTGTCTTTTATTTTGAAATTGTCTTCAATTGATGTGTTTGAATTTAATGTATATGTTATTATGCTTAGTTGAAATTATATAAATGTTAAATTAAGTTTATGATTTTCAAACTCTCAGTGGGACGAAGTTGAGGATCACAGTGCAGCGTCAATCCCTCCATGGGACAATGCTACAACCAATATCACACTAGAGAATGTTAGGGCCTAGCATACATGGATCACACGAGAGTTGGGAAAAATCTCTGCTAGTTCGCCTAGTAGGCATAGTTTGTCTTTGATGTTGGAGAGCATCAATACATTGATAAATACATACCAGAGGGAGGGGCCACAGAGCCACCTCCTACATTTTATACATAGGATTAGAAGGTTACAGGTTATAGGCCTACATACTTGGGAGGTGGTGAAAGACACCACCAAGGAAATTAATGTTCATGGGGAGTTGTTTGACATTCCTCCAAAGCATCATGCTAAACATCGAGGTCTGATTCCACTCAGATATTTTAAGAATTTTGATGCAACCCCATTTGTTTATGATTCATTCATTGGAGCTTGGGGTTAGTTCCCCCACCATGACTAGGTCCCTATTTAATTTGTAAAACATATATATATGTGTGTGTGTGTGTGTGTGTGTGTGTGTGGAGTTCATGCTACATATGAGGGCGAATTATACCAGTACCAGATCTGAGTTTTATGGACCCAGCTTGGGACGTAGCTATGATCATGTCAGGGCTCATATGGACCTTGGGCATGTACCACCACCTCTGATGTTGTTTCCACTACCATCTTGGAGCATAGTATTTCCGACGAAGCTAGAGGAGTCATCACATGCCATTGCAGATAGTATGTGAATGACATTGGCTAGTGTGCATGTCGTGTTGCATGGAGAGATGAGCAAACCACCATTGTTGCCTTGTGACCCGTCAGTTTCATTATATGATGATTCATATCTCACAAGTATACCCATTGACCAGCTTTTTTCATATGCATTTATGTTTCGTGATGCCATATGTGACACTTGGAGGGTGCATGGCCTGCTTGACATAGACCAAGTACATATATACGCAAATTTTGA
This sequence comes from Pinus tabuliformis, assembly GCA_031772625.1. Lineage (NCBI taxonomy): Eukaryota > Viridiplantae > Streptophyta > Pinopsida > Pinales > Pinaceae > Pinus > Pinus tabuliformis. The sequence continues at coordinate 152,063,494 of CM062813.1, read as the reverse complement.
CTCTTATTGTCAAATTGTACATTGTTTATATTAATTTAGTTTGTATTAGATTACATTTATATTAATAAGTTCATGATAACATAATTTTTTTCTTCCCTCTTCCCATTGACCCTTTTCACCCCATTAATCCTCTTTCCCTACCCTCCCCCTCACATTCATTACCCTCTACATCTTTTCTCCTCCCTCTCATATCATTCCTTTTACTTATATCCAAATATATTTATTCCCCTTAACATTTAATTCTAATCTATAACATTTAAATTTCCCCACACTAAGATATAATATTAAACAATAACATATAATTCCCATTCATATTAAACCTTAACATAAAATTCCTATTCGTGCTCCTCGAAACAAACCTAGAATATTAAGTTATTCTTAGATCATTAATTATTATTGCTATCATTTTTATTAATTGTAATTATTATTAAACTACAAAATTAATAATAATTAGCTTTAGTATTATTAATTAATACTTTATTATTAGTAATAAGAATAATTATTACTAATAATATTATAATTAATACTAAGAATAGAATATAATTATTATTAATGTTATCATTACTATTAATAATTATTCTTAATAAAAATGCCTATAATAATAACGATTAGTAATTATTCTAACATTAAAATTATATATATATATATATATAATTTGTAATTATATCATTTTCTATGAAATATATTTCCCTTTCATTATAATTTTGGTTAGGATTTGTTAGTCAACTCTCCTTCTCTTCTCTTCCTTCCATTCCATATTTATTACCTTTAATCCCTTCTCTTCTTTGTGGATTTGCCTTGAAGATGAGTTGTGTTTTAGACTCGAAACGTCGACACAAAAATGGATACTGTGGATATTCTGAATTCTCAAACTCTTAAAATTATCACCACGAAAATCTCCAAACTCTCATGGATGAGATTCTCAAGTCATCTGAGGGGGTAGTTGATCAACAAGAGTAGCCTCCAACAGTGCATGTTTCCATGGATTCTCCTCCACCTCCACCTCATAACACTCATGTGGAGGAGAGTCACTATGTACAGCCACATGGACCAGCAGTTGAGGTAAACTTTTTTATCCTAAGATTTCAACATTTTTTTTAAAGTTACATGCATGCTAATTAATTTGTAGACTAATTATAATTTGTCTTTGCCATTGTGTACACAAGCCCATATGTAGAGTGTTGTCAATGTCGTAGTTATGTGGATGCATGAGTTGGATGTTGGGTATAGAGGCATTAACGATGCAAGTCCATCGACGTAGGCCCTAATCTTTGAGCCATGGGTAGGGGAGCACCAAACCCAGATTGATCATATCTCCATCCTACCTAGCTTGGATTTGGGCTCGATTGAGGTTAGTATATTCATAATGTAATTAAATGTGGGTCAAAATCATTTATTTCCAAATTGTTTATTTTGTACAAATAATAATCTAATTAATTTGAATTTGAATGTATTATATTGTAGTGTCCGATTATGGACTATTACTTTGTGCAACGGAACTCACATAGGAGTTCTGGTGGTACTTAGAGTGAATAGTTTGTATATTTTTAGGTTCATTACATAGGGCACATTCACATGTGATACATACTTTGTATATTTTCATACATGGGCAGTTTATGGATGTACATGAACATTATTTCAGTTTTTGGATACTTATTATTTCAAATTATGGATGTTCATGTAATGTACTTTGTATATATTTTCATATGGACTGTTTATTGATACATTCATTATTTCATTTTATGGATGTTTATTAATCGTGTTCATGGATGTTCATTAAATATCAGTTTATGGATCTGTTAATTTTTTCGCTAGCTTAAAAAAAATATCTATATAGTATAACTTCTATTAAAAAATATAACAATTTTGATTTCTAGTTTCATAGACTAAGAAAATAAGTACAATCTTACTATGATACAAGTCACCTTGATACTAAAAATGAACTAAAATATATCATGGTTGAATTAAAAAACATGAATTATAGGATTGAAATAAGATTAAAATTCAATTCTAAAAGATATATGGTAAACAACAAATAAGTTTTATTCAATTTTATTTCTTTTGAGATCATTTACAAGAACTTAGTCATAACATGATATTTAAGTCACATGTGTATTGGAATTCAATATAACAAAAGCAATTAATGATATATGTTTCTATAATTTTATATATAATTGTATGTACTTTCCTAAATTTACTTAGCTATCTCAAGGTTCAATTAAAAAACACAAATGAAATTGAAATAAGTTTTATTCAATTTTCTTTTTTTTTGAGGTCATCTACAAGAGCTTAGCCATAACATGATATAAGCACAATCTTACTATGATGCAAGTCACTTTGATACTTAAAATGAACTAAAATATATCATGTATCAATTTAATATTGAGCATGGAAAGAATTACAAATACGTTTCATATTGACTTGTAGAAAGTGCAATCAACATGTATGTTATTACAATGATTTTAAAAATAAATTATTTGAATTCTAAAGTCATCCACATTATAATTTAAAAAATCTATATATGGAAAATTTTGCGACCCACTCATATATCATTGCATGGCCAACTCTTTTAAGTATTCAATCAATTCTTTATATCAATGATTAATTAAAAGACACAAATAGGATTGAAATAAGTTTTATTCAATTTTATTTTTTTTGAGGTCATCTACAAGAACTTAATCATAATATGATATAAATACAATCTTATTGTGCTGCAAGACACTTTCATACTTAAAATACTAAAATATATCATGTATCAATTTAATATTGAGCATGGAAAGAATTACAAATATGCTTCATATTTGCTTGTAGAAAGTGTCTTTTAATGCAGTCAACAGGTATGTTATTACAATGATTTTAAAAATAAATTATTTTGATTCTAAAGTCATCCTTATTATAATAAAAAAAATCTATATATGGAACATTTTAAAAGATGTTTTGTAAACAATAAATAAATTTTATTCAATATTATTTATTTTGAGATTATCTACAAGAGCTTAGTCATATCAGGATATAAGTCAATCGTATTGGAATTTAATATTGGTCAAAAAAACAATATGATAACATTTCTATAACTTTAAATAATGTTATGAACCTTCTTAACTTTACTTAGTTGTCCAAATATTTCATTCAATTCCTTATCTTATGGTTCAATTAAAAAACTCAAATATCACTGAAATAAGTTTTATTCAATTTTAAAAGATGTCAAGATGTAAACTACAATTAAGTTTATTTGGTTTTATTTATTTTGAGGTTATCTAGAAGCCCTTAGTCATAACATATATATATATATATATATATATATATATATATATATATATATATATATATATATATATATATATATATATATATATATATATATTTGTTGCATTTTTTACAATCCAATATGAAGCATGTGTGTAACTCTTTCCATGGTTTATATCAAATTGAAACATGGCATTTATTAATAACATAAAAATATTTCAATGTTGTTCATAACCTAGATCTAGTTGAATTTCCATTTTAACTAAAATAATATTATATCAATTTGGTTAAGTTATTAATGGATTAAATTTTACATCTTTCTTGATTTTAAATCTATGGGGTTCACGTAAGGATCTTATCCCTAAAAATCTATGTTGCATTGGCTATGGGGACAGGGGGTCGGGGGGGGGGGCAAGTTTCAAAGATGGCTAGAGCGCACCCCCAAATTTTCAGGGGACAACAAGTGCGACAACTAATTTTTATATTTATTAAAAAAAAATAGAAATATAAATAAAACAAAATTAGCAATTCAGCATAAACATGAATGATAAAACAGAATATAAAAATTAGAACTATTACTAATTTTGAAATTCAAATTACAAAATAAAATACTAAAGTCTATTACTATCGAATCATCATTGCAGATCACAAAACAAATATCGTCATCATTACCCATTGTCAAGAACTTAAGAAGTGTTATTAGTCTGCTACAGCCTACAATATACAATTGTCTACATAATCATTCTATGATGCATGATTAATCATTACAAAATTTAAATAGCAACTAAACTTTAAAGACTACAAGTAAAATTTAATAAAACTGTAAACATGAACAAGTCATTAAAATTTAATTATAAATCTCAAATTAAGAGTCTGGAAATTAAGAACCTTACGGGCGCTACCATTAGTGTAATGTATATCATAATCATTCAGATCACTATTATTCACAGAGCATAAAGAGTATTACCATCTCATCTATTTACCTTATAATATTAAGAGTTGAAGATGAGTGAGCCATTGTAATGTTTATTTTAGGAGTAACAAATGTTTTGTACAAAAGTAATAATGTCATAAAGTGAAAAAAAAAAAAATATATATATATATATATATATATATATAAAATAAATGATGTTTATGTTAATGTATTTAGGGAATTAGTTTATTGGTTCCTAAAATGTATAATGGAACTTGTTACAAATATAGACAACACCACTAGTAATTTAGTAGCACAATGATATATCATCTTATATCTCATCTAGTCTCTCCTACTTGTCTCTTCGCATATATTTAACATGGTATTAAAGTCATGTTGATTGTGGCATATGAAAATTTCAAATATTCGTGCCAAGAAAAGGTTTGTCACAGACATGGAGAAAGAGACAAGTTCAAATTGAAGGAAAATTAATTCATGGAGTATACTAACAGTGAAAATGAATAAGTCATTATCTACTTGGGGTAGCTCAAGTGGCAGTGGTCGTGGAAATGAAGTCTCACCGAACCGGAAGTCTTGGGTTCAAATCTTGTGCTACCCTCCCCCTGTAGCAGGGTGAATAATGGACATGTAAACACAAAAATGGGAGAGTCCTACCAAGCTTACACAAAAAAAGGATTAACTCATTAAAATTTAATTATAAATCCCAAATTAAGAGTCTTAGAATTCACCCTATCGCTCGACTCTTGCCTCACCTACAACCTTCACTCGAGTTATCTTAGATTTGTTTACCTTTGCCCCCATGAATGGAGTTCTTGTTCAACGTTTACCTTCGCCCACTGTCTCATACTTCGCTTGACTCTTACCTGCAACCCTCACAACCTATGTTTACCTGCAACTTTTTCTAGAGCTTAGTGTTTACCTTTGTCGTCATGCTTTTGTTGAATCATGGCTTGTTGATCTTGTCTCCCCTATTGGAACTCTTTCACTAACATTTTGTTCTTTCTCCTTTAATAGATTTTCCATTTCTTCCTCCATTTTTGTATTCGCAGATTCTGCTCCACAATCATACGCAACATGTTTTCCTTTTCTTTTTCAATTTCTCACACTTCCTAAGCTTGAATATGCTTTGTTGTTGGTAACTTTAATTTCCTACGTAATGCTTGGATATCTACATTTCTATTTTTTATGATCTCCTGAGCTACATCAACATTATTACGATCCAATCCTAATTTGATGACAATATATTCCAAAGTTTTTATCCTTGTATCTTTGGCCAATGATGACATATTTTCTAACTTCAGCTGAGAATGAATATTATTCAAATAAGTTTGCAATCTTGAAACAATTGTATCATAATTTATCATAGAAGTATAGATCATTTCACCCGCTTGCCTATGTAAATCTATCTAGTCTATAGGGAGAATTTGCTAATTATCAAAATAAAATAAAGAGGTTTTGTAGTCATCTGCAGTCTTTGGGGCTGGAACTTTTGGCTCAAGAAATGCCAATTGAAACTTCCCTCTATCAGGATCTAGTGCAGATAACAATTTGTTTTGGGTAGAGAATGTTTGTTTCGAAAACTAAGAATATGTAGCAAACTTTAGAAGCTCGTTCATTTTCTTCATTTCTCTTAATTTAGAAAAAAATGTTTTGACCACTAGAAGAAGGGGAAGCAGACACTACAGTTGTTGTTGCTTCAATTTGTTGTAGAGTAAAAATAGGCTCGCTTGACACCATCACTGTAGTTGAAGCCTTTGTATTGTTAGCTTCATGTGATTATTCTTTTGTTTTCTTGGTCTTTCTTCTTTTGAAAACTCTGAACTTTGTTGACTTAGAGCCTGAAATATTAGGAGAAATGCTTCCATCGGTTCTTTTCAACTCCTTTTCCTTTGGAATGGGTGTTTCCAATGTTGTTTTACTTGACACCAGTTCTTGAACTTCATGTAAAGTGTTTTCCTCCCAAACTCCCTGATTAGCATACTATTCAATTTCTAGTTTTTAAAAATAAATATAAGGGGTAGACTTCTGTGCAAGTTTGATAGTTGAAATCTTTCCCATATGATCATAAGGCCATCTAAAACTCATTTTAAACTTCATTTGAGTTAACAATTTCTCTACTTTTTTATCAGTTTCTCTGGTATTTGTTATGAAGGGAGGAACCTAAGCCTTCAATTTAAATTTATTTTTTTGTTTCCTAGGCACAAAATGAATTTCATCTACATTAAGGCTCTACCTTATAAACTCCAAAGCAAAAATTCTCATTGGAAGAAATATTGGTAGCTTATAGGGTGGCAATTCACAACCATAAATCATGATCTCTGTGAAGTTTTGATATAAATACCAATCTCTCACCTTTGTCTGCTCACTTAAATGTAAAATTTGCTTGATTTTAGTTGAAACCCTTGGAATTGCATCGCTACTAAGAAGACAGAGTGATAAATACAGGAATTGATCTACATATTCATTGAATGGATACTCTTTTAAATATTTTCTGACTAATGAGGTCTAGTGAATAAGAGATTGTGGTTTCCCCTGTGAATCCAACTTCTGTAGTGGCATCTTAAATCTCTCGTCTTAATGAAATAAGAACAAGTAAATTAACACGGATTGATGTTTAAAGGCTCTTTCAGCATTAAACATTAAGCACTGCTCATGAATGTTATCTAAGATAAACTGGCCAAAATTGAATAGGACAAAAGCCTTTTTCCAGATGAAAAGACAGACAATAACCCTAGCATAACTTCATCAACCCATTCATCACTTTAATAACCTAGTAGACAGCAAACCATGGAAATTATTTGTCTACACATTTCAAGAAAAATGGTTGAGGAGTAAGGCAGATTATGACGTGGTAATTCATATCCTTCTGGTAAAAATGACTCAAAAAATTGGTTATTCCTTGAAATGTAAACTTTTGGTAAATTTCCATTAATGACTCAACTGAAAAGGAATGCAGGGAACTTGGAGGATTAATTTACAAAGCTTGAATGATAGACTTGTTGGCATTATGACACAGGTTTGGCGCTATGACATAGGTGTTGTCCTTGATGGAAACTCACTCAAATGACAAATCACAGTTCAGGCTCTCAGAATGAAGGAAAAAGAGATATACGCAGGTTCCTCTTAACCAAGGCGCGTATACACGCGGGATAAACAATCAAAAGGCACGTATACGTATGCACGCACTTTCATGCAAAGAAAAGCACGTACGTGTGGGAAAACTTATTTTTGGTCCATGGTATTTAGTCCTTGGTATTTGGACCTATGGTTTTGGACCATGGTATCTTGTCTGAAGTGTTGAACCCGGTATTTGGTCCAAGGTATTGATTCTTTATGGTTTTGGACCATGGTATTGTGTAAGGCCTAAGAATATAAAAGGGGAAGGAGATCATTAGGCAAAGGCATCGACTCAAGCATTAAATATCTTATGAAGAACTAGATCTGGAATACTGGTCATTAGGTTATGGTGCATAGCTAGATCTGAATCAAGGAGGAACCTAAGCGCAAGAAGAAGGATAAGTACTATTGATGGGTTCAGCGAAGCAAAGGCACGTATACACACTGGTTCTGTAATTCAAAATAGCATATACGTAGGTTGGCCTTAATTCGGCAGCGTATACACGCAGATATACTTGATGTTTGATTGATGTTATTGATGGATCCAGTCTGAAAATTTATGAAACGTGGTTCCTGAAAGAAAAGAGAAGGTTGTAGCCTTCTATAGGTCAGCACCTACGTACTAGTACCTCAGCGAGTACAAGAGCTAAGGGGGTTGTAGCTCCCTTCCAGGAGAAACTGGAGAACGAGAGAAGGTCGTAGCCTTCTGTAGGTAGCAACCTGCGTACTGGTATAAGACTGCACCAGTACAGAATCATTGTAAAAAGAAGTTTCTAATTAAAAGAAGATAGAGACGAATTGCAGTAGGTGGTTTTCATGCACATCAGGTTTCCACCTTATATCTTGTGTTCTTACGTGTGACTGCCTGTTCTGGTTTATTGTTCCTGGTTACTGTTTATATGGTTTGATGCACAAATTAATGAACAACATCTGAAGAATAATTTAAATTACAAGTCTGCTGGTTATACGCTAGTTTTCTTAAATGCAGTTGCATACATACGTGGTTTTTACTAACTGAAGTAGCGTATGCAAATTTGATTGTGAAATGAAAAATAATTGACCTGATAATACTGATTCACCCCCACTTTCAGTATTATTTCCAACAATTGGTATCAGAGCAGGTCCTTCAGAAGAAGCTTGATCGCTTGAAGGAAGATCTATCATCATGAGCAACTACGAGAAGGAGGCATCTATCAGGCCACCAATCTTTGATGGAAACAACTTCGTCTATGCGTACTGGTATAAGACTGCACCAGTACAGAATCATTGTAAAAAGAAGTTTCTAATTAAAAGAAGATAGAGACGAATTGCAGTAGGTGGTTTTCATGCACATCAGGTTTCCACCTTATATCTTGTGTTCTTACGTGTGACTGCCTGTTCTGGTTTATTGTTCCTGGTTACTGTTTATATGGTTTGATGCACAAATTAATGAACAACATCTGAAGAATAATTTAAATTACAAGTTTGCTGGTTATACGCTAGTTTTCTTAAATGCAGTTGCATACATTCGTGGTTTTTACTAACTGAAGTAGCGTATGCAAATCTGATTGTGAAATGAAAAATAATTGACCTGATAATACTGATTCACCCCCACTTTCAGTGTTATTTCCAACAATTGGTATCAGAGCAAGTCCTTCAGAAGAAGCTTGATCGCTTGAAGGAAGATCTATCATCATGAGCAACTACGAGAAGGAGGCATCTATCAGGCCACCAATCTTTGATGGAAACAACTTCGTCTATTAGAAGGTAAGAATCACAGCCTATCTTCAATCTCTTGGTACATAAGTTTGGGATATCGTGGAAATAGGGTACACATTTCCATCAGCAAATCCTACAGATACAGCTCGTAAGAAGCAGTATGAAACAAATGCAAAGGTTGTCAATACTCTATTAGGGACTTTATCTCAATCAGAATTCGTCAAGGTTATGCAGCTCAAAACCGCAAAAGAAATATGGGACAAGATCGTTCTGAGCTATGAATGAGATGATCAAGTAAAACGTGCAAAACTACAAACTCTCAGAATTCAATATGAAAATCTCAGAATGCACAATGATGAAAGTGTGGCTAATTATTTCTTACGTATAGATGAGATTGTTAATTGTATGAAAAACTTGGGTGAAGAGATAAAAGAAGTTACTTTGGTTGAAAAGGTTCTAATATCTTTGTCTTCTAAGTTTGAATCAAAAGTTTCGGCCATAGAAGAAAAGCAGAATCTACAAAGCATTACCATGTCACAGCTACACGGAATCCTAACTGCTTTCGAAATGAGAAAAGGGGGACCATCAGACATGAGAGAATCTACATTCAAAGCCTCAGGAAAAGGAGAATACAATGAGTCAGGACATATGTCAGAAGGAGAGGAAGAATCAAACTTTGTCAAGAACCTTCAACGGGGTTCTGGAAGATTCAAAGGTAAGCTACCTTTTAAATGCTTTGCTTGTGGAAGAGTTGGTCACTATGCAGCCAAGTGTCCTCATAAAGATAAGCTTGACAAAGGTAAGGAACTAGTTAGATGGAACAGAAAACAGAATGTAAGTAAGAAGAGATATTATACACATGAAGACAGTGATGGATTTTCAAATAGTGATGAAGATGAACAAGGTAATGATTATAGACTTTTGATGGCTTTTGAAGATGATGATTTCTTGGATGCTATAGATGAAGAAGGTCTTTATGAAGAAATTTCTAAACTTAAAATTTGTTTAGAAGAAAATAATATGATTATAGATACTCTGACATTCCAACTTGCTGAAAGGGAAAAACACAATGAAAAGTTAGAATGTGAAATTGTGGGACTTAGAAAAGATATTGAGAAAACAAAAGCTCTTAATCTTAGATTTGCTAAAGGATCTGAAACTTTAGATGAGATTATCAAAGTGCAGTGTTCTCCTCTAATCAAGATAGGTCTTGGGTATACTGAAGAAGCATCTCAAGCATAGAAGCCATCTACCTCCAAAAGTTATCTTGAAGCAGCAAGGAGAAGTGAACAGGTTGACAATCGACAGCAAAGGCACAATGCAGATCACCAGGTAAATCAGGGACAATTTACTTCAAGAATGAACAGAGATCACCAAGTAAATCGAGGGCAATCTACTTCAAGGATGAACATAAGCTACAACCAACCGCAACTAAATCATTCTCAATTTGCCTCAAGAACGAATGGTTATGTAAATTACAATCACTTGGACGGAAGGTTTGATAATCGCAGGAATTTCTTCAATGGCCAATGTTTCTCTTGTCATAACTTTGGACACAAAGCAGCTCAATGTGTTGCCTACAAGACCATCATGACCAGATAAGCACGAAATCAAAGGAGTGTGACTGGAATCATGAAAATAACCTACAATAACTTTTTTGCTCTTGAAAATGAAATAGAATGTTCTATTTGTAACAACTTCTGTCATGAAGATTCTGAATGTAGGAGTAGGTTTCGGCAAACAACTCAGAAGGAGCAAGCTTCATTGAGTCCCAAAACTTGGAGGAAAAAAGAACCGCAACCAGAAAGATGTGGTATAGCCTTATATGCGGAAGGACAGGAAAATCAGTGGTGCATCGACATTGGTTGCTTGAAACATATGATAGGTGATAAAGAAAAACTTCAGTCATATAGTGCCTTTGAAAAGGAAAGGAAGGTCTCATTTGGAAATGACACCCCTGCATTCATAAAAGGTAAAGGTTATGTTATTTTGAAAGAAACATTCAAATCTGGAAATGTTATGTATGTTGATGGCTTAAAACATAATCTATTGAGTGTCAGTCAAATGTGTGATCAAGGAAATGAGGTAATATTTCAATCAAATGGATGTATTGTTTGTGAGCTTGATACAGGAGAAACAGTAATCAAAGGCATAAGAACTCCAAATAATTTATACATACTCAAGGGAGGACAACAACAATGCTATCTAAGCAAGAATGATGAACATTGGCTATGGCAAAGAAGATTGGGGCATATAAGCTTCTCTTAGATAAGGAAAGCATGCAAATATCAGGCGGTTCCTGATATCCCTGACATCAGAATTCCAGACAATACAATATGCAAATCATGTCAATTTGGTAAGCAAACAAAAACGAATTTCCCTGAGAAGGAAAGATCAGCTAGTAGGCCACTTGAACTTGTCCATACTGATGTATGTGGTCCATCTAGGAAGAGGTCACCTCGAGGAGAAGAATACTTCATATTGTTCATTGATGACTTTTCAAGGATATGTTGGATAGGACTTCTGAAGCATAAAGACGAAGCTTTCGAAAAGTTCAAAGCATTCAAAGCCTTGGTTGAAAATGAATCAGATCGCAGAATCAAATGCCTCAGGTCTGATCGAGGAGGGGAATTTACCTCAGATGAATTTTTCGATTTTTGTGAAGAACATGGAATAAGAAGGGAATTCTCTACTGCAAGGACTCCTCATCAAAATGGGGTATTGGAAAGGATGAACAGAACGGTTCAACAAATGGCTTTTGCTATGCTTGATGAGTCTGGAACTCCTGCAACATTTTGGGGAGAAGCTGCATTTGCTGCAATTACTATTCTCAACAAGACAAACATCTGGGTAAACAGCACTCAAACTCCTCATGAACTTTGGTATGGTAAGACTCCTACAGTAAAATACTTCAAAATTTTTGGAAGCAAATGTTACATCAAAAGGACTGATGAAAACCTTGGCAAGTTTGAACCTAGAGCACATGAAGGCATTCTCCTTGGTTACTCTCCCCACAGCAAAGGATATAAGTGTTACAATAAAAGACTTGGAAAAATTGTTGAAAGTATTGATGTAGTGATTGATGAAGGAGGAAATACTCCTAGGCAAGTAAAATCCGAAGATTTTGAAGATGATGAAGACTATCCTTCAACATCAAATTAGACTTATGATGAAGAAGAAACCCCTGAGACACCAGAAGAACAGATAAGGGTAGAAGAAAAGACTCCATCCAGGTACGTTCAGAAGAATCATCCAAAAACTCATATTTTGGGACAGAAAGAGGCTAGTGTACAAACAAGAAGAACTATTTCATAAGCTTCAAGCTATTTAGCATTGCTCTCTTCCACTAAACCACGAAATCTAAGTGAAGCATGCAAAGATAAATGCTAGGTCAAGGCCATGAATGAAGAACTTGAGCAGATTGAAAAGAATAACACTTGGGAGTTGGTTCCTAGACCAAATGATAAGAATGTCATAGGGACAAAATGGATATTCAAAAATAAGTTGAATGAAAATGGAGACGTTATTAGAAACAAGGCCAGACTTGTTTGTAAAGGTTATGCTCAACAAGAAGGTATAGACTTTGAAGAAACTTTTGCACCGGTTGCTAGACTTGAAGCCATAAGAATGTTCCTTGCTCTTTCTAGCTTTTAGAAGTTCAAAGTATTTCAAATGGATGTGAAATCTGCTTTTTTAAATGGAGATTTGGAAGAAGAAGTGTATATTGAGCAACCAGATGGATTCATCCTTGGAAATGATCCAAAACTTGTATGCAAACTTAAGAAGGCACTCTATGGTCTTAAACAGGCTCCAAGGGCTTGGTATTATCGTCTGGACAAATACCTCCATCAACAAGTTTTTTCAAAAGGATCAGCCGATAGCAATCTATATGTAAAAATTGATAATGATAAATTGTTAATACTTGTCGTGTATGTTGATGATATCATCTTTGGTAGCAATGAAGAAGCCATGAGTCAAAACTTTGCTTTGGTGATGCAGAAAGAATTTGAAATGTCCTTTCTTGGTGAGCTGACATATTTTCTTGGTTTACAAGTCCAATAAAATAAAGACGGTATCTTTTTGTCACAAACCAAGTACCTCAAGGAGATCTTGAAGAAATATGGCATGGAATATTTGAAACCTGTATGTACCCCTATGGTAACAGGATGCAGCCTCAGCGCAAATGATGATTCAGCAACAGTACATCAACCAACCTATAGATCCATGATTGGTAGTCTGCTCTATCTGACAAGTACCCGACCAGACATCATGCATGCAATGGGAATAGTTGGAAGATTCCAGGAAAATCCGAAAGAAGCACACCTTCAGGCGGTTAAAAGAATTTTCAAATATCTTCAAGGGACACAAAACCATGGCTTATGGTATCCTAGAGATACAGATCTCACACTTCATGCATATACAGATGCAAATTGGGCATGAAGCGTGGACGACAGAAAAATCACTAGTGGTGGTGCATTCTTTATGGGTTCCAAATTAGTATCTTGATTCAGCAAGAAACAAAGTTCAATTGCTTTATCTACAGCTGAAGCGGAACATGTGGCCGCTGCATCTTGTTGCACACAACTCCTTTGGATGATGCAAATTTTGCAAGATTTTCAGATCACTTGTACTCCACCTATCTCCATTTTATTTGATAATACAAGTGCAATCAGTATTTCAAAAAATCTTGTCATGCACTCAAAGACCAAGCACATACCTATCAAATATCATTTTCTCCGAGAACAAGTGCTTGAACAAAAAGTCAAATTGGAGTATGTTCCCTCCAAGGAACAGGTTGCTGATATACTCACCAAACCACTGCCCAGGGAGACTTTTGAATATCTCAGAAAAAAGCTGAGAGTAGTTGATGCATCATCTTGCTATTGAAACTTGTCTATTTCAGAGAAAAGTGGTTGTACGCAAGTTTAATAAGGAGAATTCACGTACATACGCCTATTTATGTGGATACAGTCGACGCGTATATGTTGGTTTGAAGACAAACAATGGGCCGGCTCAGGATGAAAAGAGTCTGATATGGGTCTGACAGAGACCATCTGGCACAGGTTCAGGGGGAGCATATACTTCTAATAATGCATTGTTGGCATTATCTTAAAAGATCTTGGTTCAATTTCACAGCTGTTTTTGTTTCAGGTGGAACAAGTGTAGAGTGAGATCATGGTTGTCGGTTTGAATGATGATTGACAAATGCTGCTAGTTGTTGATGACTATCATAGTCTTATCTTAGATATTTAGTCTCTATGTCATGTATTTCTTTTATTATCAAGGTCATGTAACGGCCTATGTTGGTTTCCCCACTATGCCTGGGATGGATGATGTAATGTTCTTGTTTTATCATGTGTAAATTTTTGGTGTATCCCCACTTGGTTGGGAGGATGAGTCAATATTGGTATATCCCCACTTGGTTGGGAGATGGATGTATGTATGAGTCTTTGGTGATAGGAAGGTCATTTATGATGTATAAAGTCATGTTTCTTCTTGCAGACCTTGCCTACAGTCAGGGGGAGCATGGACAGCACAGCAGAGCAGAGATTTCAGCATGTACTCAGGGGGAGCATAACCCTTTGCCCTTGATGACAAAGGGGGAGAATGACTATGAGTGACTTGGGGTTGCCATCAAGTCCAAAGGGGGAGATTGTTGGCATTATGACACAGGTTTGGCACTATGACACAGGTGTTGTCCTTGATGGCAACTCACTCAAATGACAGATCACAATTCAGGCTCTCAGAATGAAGGAAAAAGAGATATATGCAGGTTCCTCTTAACCAAGGCGCATATACACGCGGGATAAACGATCAAAAGGCGCGTATACATATGCACGCACTTTCATGCAAAGAAAAGCGCGTACGTGTGGGAAAACTTATTTTTGGTCCATGGTATTTAGTCCTTGGTATTTGGACCTATGGTTTTGGACCATGGTATCTCATCTGAAGTGTTGAACCCAGGTATTTGGTCCAAGGTATTGATTCTTTATGGTTTTGGACCATGGTATTGTGTAAGGCCTAAGAATATAAAAGGGGAAGGAGATCATTAGGCAAAGGCATCGACTCAAGCATTGAATATCTTATGAAGAACTAGATCTGGAATACTGGTCATTGGGTTATGGTGCATAGCTGGATCCGAATCAAGGAGAAACCTAAGCGCAAGAAGAAGGATAAGTATTATTGATGGGTTCAGCGAAGCAAAGGCGCATATACATGTCGGTTCTGTAATTCAAAATAGTGTATACGCAAGTTGGCCTTAATTCAACAGCATATGCACGCAGATTTACTTGATGTTTGATTGATGTTATTCATGGATCCAGTCTGAAAATTTATGAAACGTGGTCCCTGAAAGAAAAGAGAAGGTTATAGCCTTCTGTAGGTCAGTACCTACGTACTAGTACCTCAGCTAGTACAAGAGCTAAGGGGGTTGTAGCTCCCTTCCAGGAGAAGCTGGAGAACGAGAGAAGGTTGTAGCCTTCTGTAGGTAGCAACCTGCGTACTAGTATAAGACTGCACCAATACGGAATCATTGTAAAAAGAAGTTTCTAATTAAAAGAAGATAGAGACGAATTGCATCAGGTGGTTTTCACCCACCTTGGGTTTCCACCTTATATCTTGTGTTCTTATGTGTGACTGTCTGTTCTGGTTTATTGTTCCTGGTTACTGTTTATATGGTTTGATGCACAGATTAATGAACAACATCTGAAGAATAATTTAAATTACACTTCTGCTGGTTATATGCTAGTTTCCTTAAATGCAGTTGCGTACATACGCGGTTTTTACTAACTGAAGTAGCGTATGCAAATCTGATTGTGAAATGAAAAATAATTGACCTGATAATACTGATTCAGCCCCCCTCTCAGTATTATTTCCAACAAGACTGCGGTGTTATAGAAAAGCAAAATTCCACCATTTCTAGCTACTATTGCTCTTTCACTAGGTAAATATATGCTTTCGCACCAGGAGAAAAACTCTGGAAAATTATGAGTCTAAGGAAAGACAAACTGAGGTAACATGGATTCCCAAAAACTAAACTCATCACTAGCGTCTTCAAACTTCTGGAAAGCCCAATTATGCAGTTCATACAAATCAAACTCACACTTGGTCTCTACCATCTTAAAAACTAAGTCTGTTAATGGTAATTCATCTAAATATGGGACTACATGAAGCATGGGGTTTTCAACCTGTGACTTACTTTTTCCTTCTGAAGTAATCATTTTCAAGTTGAACAAAAAGTAGGAAGATTTGAATACCCGACAAGATTGAATATGGTGAGAGAAACACCTTAGTCGTTCTGCGAACGCTGCAAACCTGAGCAAATGATTGGACAAATTTGAACAAACTCGGATTTTAGAAGAAATTCAAATACTCGTTGATGATTTTAATGACTGAAGCATTTAATGAGTTTTTGAACATTGGTAGGAATTAATTGTGACATTTGGTAGTTATGGATCGACAAGTAGTGAAGGAAGTAGCGAGAACTATTTTGGCAAAGTAGATAACGAAAGGATGGCGGAGGGATAGAATTGACGAAAGCAACATCTAGCAAGAAGGTGGTTTGCGAGGGGGCAAGGTGATATGTGGTTTTGAGAGTGGGGTGTGAAATGCACAAACCCCTACCATGTAGGTTTCCACGGTTTACCGAAACCATAGATTGCAGACCCCCCCCATTAAATGTCAAGAGTGCAGGGTGGGTCCCACAATTACTCGCGATATGTTGATTGTGACGAATAAAATATTAACTGTTGGAACAAGTGTGGTTGATAATGTGGCACAATAGGGCTAATATTTTAACAAATAAAATAAACAAGCGCATGAATAAAGATTGCGCGCTTTATTACAAAGTGAATGAATAAAAAATATATTTCAAAATTTGAAATAGAAACTTCGAAACTTTGACTTTATAAGAAATTGTTACAACATCGAATTCATCTGGGGATTGCTTCCCCCTGCGGGATACAGAGAACGTGTAGATCCATGTGCATTCTCCTCGGGCTTTGGGTCATTGTTGTAGAAAATTACAATTTTCTGTAAATGTAAATCACATCGATTATTTATAATGATTGTGGAAGAAATTTACTCAATATTGAATGTAATGGTTCAAATATTCTCTATTTACTGGCAATGAGTATATTATCCCTCCAAATTTTGAAGAATGAAGGTGTTTTCCCTTTTGATTTCTACAATTCTAAAAGCGCTTGACCAGAGATTGTCAAAGTTTCCATGTTTTCCCTTTTCTTCTCTCCTTTCATCCCATCTTAAGACTAGGTCTCCTTGTCTGAAGTCTCTTTTTTTGGCTTTTCTATCAAATAAACTCTTCATCTTATATTGATACTAGAGAAGTTTGTGTTGAACTTATTCCTTGTTTTGATTGATTTCAATGATCTGATTGATTATTTTAGTGAAAACGTCACTTTCCTCATAAGAATCTTATAAGACTTTCATCACTGGAAATTCCAATTGAGTAGGAAAAATAGTTTCAGTGCCATAGACTAGTTGAAATGGAGATTTACCAGTAGCTATTTTGGGTGAAACTGTGTTTTCCCATAGTGCATACTTCAAGTGATTATCCGAGGTTTTTTTTGTGATTTGCTAACACCTTTTTTGTAACTTTGATTAAGTTTTTATTTGATGACTTTGCTAGTCCATTCCCTTGTGGATAATAAGGTGTAGTAGAATGATGTAAAGAAATTTGATATTTCTGACAAAACTTGATCATTTTTATAGAACTGAAATCTTGACATTATCTGTAATTATCTCTCTTAGAGAACCAAATGTAGGTAAAATATTTTCTTCAATTAATTTCATAACTACATAATCAGTTGCATTTCTTACAGTAATAGCTTCTACCCATTTTGTGAAATAGTTTGTCGTTGTTAAGATCCACCTATGTTAATTACTGGAAGAGGGAATTATTTCACCAATAAAATCTAGACCCCATTACAAGAAAGGAGCTTCAACTAATGCAAGAATGAGAGGCAAAGCAACTAGCTTTTGTTTACTTGCAAAAATTTTGCAAGGAATGCAACTCCGCACTTTTAAACCAACTTGGGAAAATATCTTTGGCCAGTCGAATCTTGCTCTCAATATCTTATGTGCAGTTTCCCTCTAAGCGTAGTGGTCTCCACATATTCCTTCATGAAATTTCTCAATCATTCCCTCTGTTCATGGTAAAAGAATATTCAATGGATCCTTCCAATACAAATTTGCATTAACTATATAATACTTCATTGCTTTGAGATTAAGAGATTTTCATTGATTCTTTGTGAATTCGAGAGGATACTTAAAATATTGCAAAAAACGTACAATATCATTATACCATTATGACAACAAAAAAATTTCATCAATATGCAATTGAAGTTGTGCGAGTCCTTGTCCTTTCATTAGCTTTGTTGGTTCAATATCCAGATCAAATTCTAAGATTTTAGCTATCCATCTCACCCTTTTCCCATCTGTATCAGGTTGAGTCAGCATTATTTTTACTACATTATTAGGTACATAAGTTGTTATTGGAGAATGCAGTACATAGGTCCTAAAAGCTTTAAAATCTTGAACTAAAGCATAAGCATGTTTTTCAATTATATCATACTTTAGTTTTGCATATCTCATAACTTTACTGAAGAAACAAATTGGTTTCCCATGATGATCTTCATTTTTCTATAATAAAATTGTTGTTATTGTATTGTCTGATGCAAAAGAGAAAATATTGAAAGGCTTTGAATAATCTGGACTGGCTAGTACTAGTTCTTTTGAAAGTGCTTTTTTGATTTGGGAAAATGAAAATCTAGATTGTGCATTCCATTTAACTTCATGATTCTTTTTAAGCATATCAGTGATATCTTTTACAATCTCAACATAGTTAGGTATAAATCTTCTCAAGAAATTGATTTTCCCTAAAAATGCTTGAATTTCTTTCTTTGTTCTTAGCAAACTGATTAATTGAATAGTTGACATTCTTTTAGGATCTATTGTGACTCCTTCCTTTGAAATAATGTGTCCCAACAATTTTCCTTCCTTCATGGCAAATATTGATTTCTTGGGATTGCAGGAAATCCCAAATTTCCAGTGTCTTTCAAAAACTTTCCTGAAGTGTTTAATATGTTGTGCATCAGATTTTGAAAAGACAGTGAGATCATCAATGTAAATTAGCATAAACTTGTTGGTTTCTCCAAAAAATGCCAAATCCATGGCTCTTTGAAAGGTTGCCCCTGCATTTATCAGGTGAAAAGGCATATTAGCATACATAAACATACCCCATGGTGTAGTGAAAGTTGTCTTTTCTCTATTCTCTTTACTGACCAATATATAGTTGTAACCTTCAAAACCATCTAACATTGAAATTATAATTGATCTTGTTACCCTTTGAAGCATATGGTCCATCTTTGGCAGTAGGTAATTGTCCTTTAGTGATCATTTATTAAGATTTCTAAAGTCAACACACAGTATTATTTCTCCATTCTTGTTTTTATAGGGACTAGATTGGCTATCCAATCAGAGTATCTTAAAGGAACTATAATTTTTGCATCCAGTGATTTTCTTACCTCATTTTCAATTAGTGGCAACGGGATTAGATTAATTCTCCTCATTTTTTGTTGAAATGGTTTGGCCTCTGGTTTCAAAGGAATCTTGTGTTTAATGATAGATGTGTCATAAGTTTTCAGGTCTTCATACCTCCATGCAAAAACATATTTATATTCTTTGAGCAACTAAATATATTTATCTTTGACCCCCTATGGTAGTGTTGTTGAATGTTTGATGTTTTTAACTTCTTCTGTAGTACCAATATTACAGTCTTGCACATCATCTTGCTGAGGATTTAGTATTGAGGACTTTGGAACATCATTTTGGTCAAACAATCTCTCAAGAGGAACTAATCCTTTTGGAATGTGATTGTTAAACAGTTGAATAATATTATGATCTGCAATTTTTTGTTTCAAAAATATATTTGAATCGGCAATGTTCTCTTTTACTGTTTCATTGTTCTCTTCATCAATATGTAAGAAATAAAATTCTCAATAGTTTGCATAAAAATTTTCAATTGCTCATTATATTCAAATACTTGTCAATGTTTCATAATATCGGAGATGGAAGGTTTGTACATAACTTCAACCTAGTATTGCAACTAGAAAAAGTTTGGGACTTTGAACATACTTGTAGAAACTGCCAAAGAATCTGCTCGCATGTTATCCTCTCTTGGTATAGCTACAATGTTGAAAGCTTGGAAATAATTTTCATTTGACAAAAATTTCTGACTTGTTTCACCACTAATTCTGAGTCACTAAACATTGTCAATCTTTGAACTTTTATTTTCTTGGCCAACTCCAATCCTAAGATTAAAGCCTCATATTCTGCCACATTATTAGTAACCTCAAAATCCAATTTCAAAGATTGACATATAATTTTCTTTTCAAGTGAAATTAAAACAATTCCAACTCCACATCCATCTTTGGAGGAAGCCCCATCAAAATACATCCTCCAAATATCATTTTCTAGACACTGAGGAATACTGACAATGTTTTCAATTTTGTTCTGTACATTACACTCATCATTTACAGCTAAAATGAAACGCCCTAAATCTTGCTCAATGGAACAGATAGGGTGATTCCTAGTTTGGCTAGCATTACACAGTATTTATAAACCTAACTTCTCTATATAATCTAAAGTGATCCCCTCCATACACTGGGATGTTAGTGTAGGACATATCCATTTGTAAGCTCCCTCAAAGCTTAGCACAGCAGATCTTGACTTTTTCTAGTTCCTTTTCTACATTAAAATCAGAAGAAACAAGTTTGTTGTTGTTGATTGGTCTTGTGACTAACTTTGTGGTTATGAGGATGAAGTTTCAGCGATCTTGTTTTGTGATAAATCAAAGGTAACTTTCTTCATTGGTCTACCTAGATTTTGTCTTCACCTTAGGTCATATATTTTGTTTAGCTCAACAATTAGGAATTCAAAAAAGGCTTGATATTTAGAAACTTCTGAAGGTTCTACATTCTGGGCTAAAGACTAGGCTTGATTCACGGGAACAAATAGCACCTTCAAGATATCGGTCAACACAATAGTTGATGTCATCTACAACTGGTGTTATTTCTTCCATGTCCTGATCATCTATCATCAATGGGGGTTGAATCTGTTAGTCAGTGTTTTGTCTTTCCCTCTGTAAAATTTGTGGCTGGAAAGGTCTTATGTATGGTCTTGGGGGTTTGTTCATATTTTCTTATAGTTGTCTACGATGTGTCTCCATCATTGAGATTCTATCAGACAAATTTCTTAACTTTAATTAATTTCATCAACTTTATGTTCTTCTTCCTTAGTTTTTTATGATGAACCAGTTTCTGTTTTTGCCTTCAACTTTCCTTTTTCTTGTTCTACTTTGGCCCTCAACTTCCCTGATGTTTCTCTAGTAGCCTCCACTTTTATTGCACTAGTTTGCATACCTACCAAAGTTCTAGATTTCCTTTCTCTCAACATAAATGCAAAATCATCATCAAAAGCCTTAGAAAATGTAACTTTTGTTGCAGTAATTGGGGTTTTACAATTTGCAGGCATCTTGTTGTAGATTTTATTGAATCTTCTGACGAAATCAGACACAGGCTTAGTAGGGTTTCTCTTGAGATCATCAAATTTGGTCAAATAGTAGACAGTGTCCTTCTTGATTCCCCATTGATTAATGAAAATGTTGGTTAATTCATGCCATGTACGAATAGAATTTGGTTGCAACTGTCTAAACCAAATCATTATATTCCCCTCTACAGATTGAACAAACAATCTCGTATACACATCTTCGTGTTCTATATTCAAATTGTCTGCAAATCTAAGAAGGAAGAAAATTGATCTTCTGCATTTAATCTTGTTTCCCCATTATACCTAGGCGGATGTTTTAAATAACCCTTAGAAATTCATGACTTTGAGTTGTTGGTGGTAGGGCTAATGTTGCATACCTAGCTTCCACAATTCCTCCTATCCCAGCGATTTTTTGTTGTGAAACTGATTGTGTAGGAGATAATGGTTTCTTGAGGAACTGTTGTTTTGTGATTATAGGATTTTTTGGAAATTGAGGATGGATGATTAGCATTTTGACTTCAGGAACAATTGTCTCTTAATATTCAGATGCTAGGGGATTTGTATAAAATTTGAATTCATCTTCAAGTTGATTAGAAGTAGAAGGATAAGTATGAAAAACAGAGGACATGAAATCTCCTTATTTGAGTCCAGGTAATTGCAATTCAAGTTCTACTTATGTATCCTAGGGTTCTGAAAGGGACTCGGGGATTTCAAAGGACTCAAGTTGATGGACCAATAAATTAGTTTGTAGATCTATTCCCTTAGAAGTTCTAATAATTTAGGAGGTAGATCAAACAAATCAGAAAGTATTGGAATTTGTTCTGGTTGACCAGGTTGTGAAACGGGTTCTGGAGGAATAGAAGAAGAAGCTTGAAGTCTGCGTCTAAGAGAAGCAATCAAAACAAGTCTCTTTGGATCTGATAATGGTGCCACTAAATCAGGATCAGAGTGAGATCTGGTATACCTGCGTAAATCCATATTTTAGTCTATGAAGTCGTCAGGTGAAAAAATTTAGCCTGCTAACCTCTTATTCACCATTAAGAGTAAAGTTTATTTGTTGTCCCAAGAAAAAATTTCAAAACTTCATTCCCCGGCAATGGCACCAATCTGATGTTGTCTCTTTGATGACAGTTCTTGGCTTGAGAACTATGCCAAAGCATCTAAGTGAGGAATTTATTCTAAATGGACGATCAATGACTCAAACCATTTACATGTATAGAATCCAAAAATTTCAAAGACTTATCAGAGTGTTGATCTCAACCTTAACAGCATACAATCCTTTAAATGCTTGTGATAGATGAAAGAAGAAAATATTTGATAACTAATATCCTCCCTGAATATTTGAATTATCCAATATAGCATAAGCGTATAGAGAGATTTCTATAGCTAACATGTATATATTTAAGAGATAACAAAAGGTAACAATTTATTGATGTAGAGGTACTAATTTAAACAAATTGTTCAATTAGTTAGTCTCAATATTGAAAATAACTTTGTGGTCGGCTATCAGGGAGGTTAACACTCAACCTAGTCTTACCCATTACTTCTATGCTACCTTAAATATATGAAGAATAACATAAATGATTACACAGGAAAACTCACATGAACACAAACCCTATTAAAAACTAAAGCCAAAAACCTTTCATTATCTTCAAAATTCCCAAGAAAATAACAATGTTTCTTAGTTTTGTCAAGGTATCAACCCTTCTTAATTCGAATTACAAAGTATATATAGAGTCTTTCAAAATATTTTATCTATTGCAACTTTCACATGAAAATATAAAACTTTATCCAAGAAAAATTGGATAATCTTAATCAACATGACTCAAAACAAAGATCCTTGAACTAATCTAGTGGAACTCCACACTATTCGAGGATCGTGTTTCCAACTACTAGCTTTAAATCTGCATTATTTTGATTGTGCTCCTGAATTTTCTACTCCTCGCCAAAATATTTCCAGGAAACCTCCACCTTGTTCAATTGATAAGTTCAACAAACTTATCCACTGATCATCATCTGGACATGAAAACTTTAGCATCTTTATGTAAGGCCTCATCTATCGTGGTATACTTTTCAAAAGTTGGTATACTAACAAAAAGGTGATGAATTTTATATGAAATAAATAAATCATTTGTTATGCCTTGAAGAAAACTTTGACTAGTAATAATTCCTTTAACTTTGGAAATTTTTGATTTGTCTGTTGCTATATCAAGCAATATTCTCTAATAGTCTTCCTGCTAAAATTAATTCACCGAGAGAATCCTTCAATGGTGGAAGTTCTTTCTGTTGAAGAACAGAGAAATTTTTGTAAAAAAAATTGATCTGAACTTCTAAATTCTCACTTTGTTTTCCAGCTACAGCATTAAAATCTTCTTAGTCAATACTTTCCTTACTTGAAGGACAACGTATGTTCTATCTTCAATCCCCATTTCTTCTAGCTCCTCTCTGGTTTTTTGAATTTAGGACTTTGATGGTTCTGGTTGCCTCTCCAGGTCTATGTCCAAGCTCTTCTTTGATATCTTCAATGGCCTTTTTAACTTTCTCCAATAGTTGTTCTTGTTCAAAAATGATTTCTATGGAAGGTCATAAATCTAAAATTGTAAAATCTACTCATTAGCTTCTAATAGATTTTGTGCACTCACTAATTCATCCATATATTTTTCAAGTTGCTTTGTAAGCTTGAAATTCTTTTGCACCTCTGAAATGTATGCATTATCTGCTTTAATTTTATTTTCCTCTTCCTTTTGAAATGATGTCTTTAAATTCTTAATTTCTGCATTCCTCAATGATGGATCAATGATTGCTTTTCACAATTGTTTTGTTGAATCATGGCTTGTTGATCTTGTCTCCACTATTGGAACTCATGCACTAACATTCTGTTCTTTCTCCTTTAATAGTTTTTCCATTTTTGCCTCTATTTTCTGTATTTGCAGATTCTGCTCCACAACCATACGCAACATGTTTCCTTTTATTTGTCAATTTCTCCCACTTCCTGAGCTTGAGGATGCTCTGTTGTTGGTAACTTTAATTTCCTGCACAATTTTTGGATATCTGCATTTCTATTTTTTATGATTTCCTTAGGTGCATCAGCGTCGTTAGGATCCAACCCTAATTTGATGACAATATTTTTTAAAGTTGTATCCTTGTATCTTTTGCCAATGATGGCATATTTTCTAACTTCAAGAATGAATGTTATTCAAAGAAGTTTACAATCTTGAAACAGCGACAGCAGAATTTGTTAGAGAAGTATAGATCATTTCACCTACTTGATTATGTAAATCGATCTATTCTATAGGGTGAATTTGTTTTGTATCAAAAGAAAATAAAGAGGTCCTATAGTCCTCTGCAATGTTTGGAACTGGAACCTTTGGCTCAAGAAATGCTAATTGAAATTTCCCTCTATCAGGATCCAGTGCAGATAACAATTTGATTTGGGTAGAGGATGTTTGTTTGCAAAACTAAGAATATGTAGCAAACTTTAGAAGCTCATTATTTTTCTTCATTTCTTTGAATTTAGCAAAAAGGCTTTGATCGCTAGAAGAATGGGAAGCAAATGCTTCAGTTGTTGTTTCTTCAATCTGTTGTAGAGTAAACACAGGCTCGCTTAACACCATCACTGTAGTTGAAACCTATGTATTCCTAGCTTCGGATGATTCTTATTTTGTTTCCTTAGTCTTTCTTCTTTTGAAAACTCTGAACTTTGTTGACTTAGAGCCTGAAATATTAGGAGAAATGCTTTCACTAGTTCTTTTTAGCTCCTTTTCCTTTGGAATAGGTGTTTCCAATGTTGTCTGACTTGAGATATGTTCTTGAACTTCCTGTAAAATATTTCCCTCCCAAACTTCTTGATTAGCATATTGTTCAATTTCTGGTTTTTAAATATGAATATAAGGGGTATACTTCTGCTCAAGTTTGATAGTTGAAATTTTTCCTATAGGATCATAAGGCCAACTAAAACTCATTTTAAACTTCATTTGAGTTAACAATTTCTCTATTTCTTTATCAATTGCTATGGTATTTGTTATGAAGAGGCCAAACCGTGCCTTCAATTTAAGATGGGCCTTTTGTTTCCTGGACACAAAATGAACGTCATCTACATTCAAGCTTTGCCTTATAAACTCCAACGCAAAAATTCTCATTGGAAGAAACACGAGTAGCTTATAGGGTGGCAATTCACAACCATAAATTCTGATATCTGTGAAGTTCTTATATAAATACCAATCTCCCACCTTTATCTGCTCACTTAAATGTAAAGTTCCCTTGATTTCAATTGAACCCTTGGAACTGCATCGCTACTAAGAAGACAGAATGATAAATATAGGAACTAGTCTACAAAATCATCGAATGAATAATCTTCTGAATTTTTTCTGACTAATGAGGTCCAGTAATACATATTGTGGTTTCCCTTGTGAATCCATCTTTTGTAGTGGCATCTTAAATCTCTCAACATGATGATATAAAAACAGGGAAATTAACACAGATTTATGTTTAAAGGCTCTTTCAACATTAAACTTTAAGAATTTCTCATGAATGTTATATGAGATAAACTGGCTAAAATTGAATAGGACAAAAGGATTTTCCATATGAAAAGGCAAACAAGAACCCTAAAATAACAGCATCAACCCATTCATCACTTTGATAACCAAGAAAACACCAAACCATGGAAATTATTTGTCTGGACAAGAAATATGGTTGAGTAAGGTGGATTATGACTGTGGTAATTCATATCCTTCTAGTAAAAGTGACTCAAAAATATTGGCTCTTGAAATGTAATCTTTTGGTAAATTTCCACTAATTATTCAACTAAAAAGGAATGCGGAGAACTTGGAGGATTAATTTGCAAGGCTTGAAGGATAGACTCTAGTGTTAAATAAAACAAATTTCACCATTTTTGGCTACTATTGTTCTCTGACTGGGTAAATATATGCTTTCGCAACAGGGGACAAACTCAGGAAAATTATGAGTCTTAGGAAAGACAAGCTAAGGTAACATGGATTCTCAAAAACTGAACTCATCATTGGCGTCTTCAAACTTCTTGAAAGCCCAATTATGTAGTTCATATAAATCAAACTCATACTTGGTCTCTACCATCTTAAAATCTAAGTCTATTAATGCTAATTCATCTAAATTCGGGACTACAGGAAGCATAGGGTTTTCAACGTGACTTACTTTTTCCTTTTGAAGTAATAATTTTGAAGTTGAACAAAAAGTAGGAATATTTGAATACCCGGCAAGATTGAAGATGGTGAGAGAAACACCTATGTGAATTTGGAACTTTTTATGTTGCTTAGTCGTTCTGCGAACACTACAAACCTGAGCAATTACCGGAAAAATTTGGACAAACTCGGCTTTCATAAGAAATTCAAATACTTGTTGATGATTTTAATGACCGAAGCATTTAACGAGTTTTTTGAACATCGGCAGAAATTAATTGTGACATTTGACGATTATGAATCAACAAGTAATAGAGGAAGTAGCGGGAACTATTTTGGCGGAGTATATAATGAAAGGACAGCAACATGATAGAATTGGCAAAAGCAACAGCTAGCGAGAAGGTGGTTTGCGGGTGGGGCAAGGTGGTATGTGGTTTTAGGAGAGGGGGGTGTGCAATGCATGAGCACCTGCCATGTAGGTTTCCATGGTTCACTGAAACCATGAATTGCGGACCCCCCCTGTTAAATGTCAAGAGTGTGGAGGGTCCCGCGATTACTCGTTAGTTGTCAATTGCAGCGGATAGAATCTTAGCCATTGGAACAAGCGTGGTTGATAATGCGGCGTCGTAGGGCCCATTATTTTAACAAATAATATAATTAAATAAACAAAAGTGCATGAATAAAGATTGCGCATTGTATTACAAATTGCATGAATAAAAAAATTATTTCAAATTTTGAAATAGAAACTTCAAAAACTTATTGTATGAGAAATTGTTACAACATGATGCAAGGTCTCAAAGTTGGTATGGCTCAAGCATTTTATGCCATAGTCTTTCAATGCCATCAACATTAGCAATCACAACAAAGAATACAACTCACTTTGAAGGAGATGAAGACTTCCCCAACTTATATGTATGGTGAAATTCATCACAATAGTCAAAATAAATGATTTTAAAACCATCATTCATGTCATTTATGTCCTTGATAAGCCATTAAGGAAGACAAATCTCCCACCTTTTTGATGGTTTAAGTGATATACTATATAAAAAGAAAAATTGATCCCATTCTTGGAACATGAAGAGCTTCTCCAAAATTGGTGTTGCCAATAAGGATATCACCACATACAAAAATCGAACTCCCTCTCCAATATAGTTATGTCGATGACTAAAGAGAAAATATAGGTGTTTGTTATATGCCTAGTGGTACTAGATTCAGTAACCCAAGTAATCCATTCTCGTGGAGAAGCGGATGACCAATATGCATTTGAAAGCCCATTAGGCTTTGTTTTTTTAATGAATATAGATAACAAACCATGATACCAACATTTCCCTAAAAAACAACGATATTTTTCTAGCTAAAAAGAGAATAGTGAGGGCATTGCCATAGAAAAAAGGCACAAATCTGTGAAAAAACTTTAAATCTATTTTTAAAAAATTGCCCAAGAAAGAAGGATACTAATGAAAGAAATGGTAAAATTCCCTAGAAACATGATTCTTGTCTAAAAAAGTGTTGAAACCCTAGTTTCAAACCCAAAACTACTCTACAACACTTGCAACCATTTTTTAGACTTGAAAATGCTACATAAAGAAAGTAGAGTCCACATTAGCGCTACTACCATGGTGAAATCATAAGATGATAGTAAATCTACGGTGATTTTTTCAATAAACCCTACTCCTATCATCAAACTATAAGATTTATCACAACACTTAATATAGAAGAAAGAAGTTCATATACCATATCTTCATCCAAGAACAATTAACCACACAAAGAAAGTGAAATCCCACAACTACAATGAATTGTTTAGAGTTACCCTTAAGAGTGTACCATTGTAGTTATACTCATGCTTTAAGGTTATGATGTTGGCCCTAAGAGGGTGACTAAGCTAACCCTAAGCTAATCTACTCAATATAGGAAGTATAATAAATGGTTTAGAACGGTAAGTTCCATAAAGCTATAATGAATCAACGCATGGCATCAAGTGAAGAATAATCACATGATCTCAATAATATATGAATGGAGAATAATGGAAACAACAAGCAACATTGAGAGACTCATTGGATTGGCTCCCTTTTCCTTGGAATATCCAAATGGAGCAAGTATCAACCACCCACTACTTCATTTCGAGATCAATACCCAACAATTGAATGTCATTATTGGTTTTCCCCTCTCAAGTCAATTGGGCCAAGGAATAAATGTCTCAAGAAACAACATTTTGAGTTCTTGTCTCTATGGATAGTTAGTAACCTTAGTAGTAATCTTAAGGGACTCAATCGTATTGGACTCCACTTGAATTTTAAATTATGGGGTAACATTGTCATAGCATTTGTATAGTTGGGCAAAAATGTGTCGATGAAAAGATACTTGAAAAAATATATGGTCAAGTTTGTGATATATTATACTAAAATAGCATTAAGAAAGTCAAATTTCAACCCCAAAAAATTTCAAATATATGGTCAAGTTTGTGATATATTATACTAAAATAGCATTAAGAAAGTCAAATTTCAACCCCAAAAAAGATTCTTTGAGGGATAAACTAACTATAAATGAACGATTGTTATAAGGTTGATTTTAAGCTTTTTGTTTTTAATTTTTGAAGCAAATCTATTTTGGGGGGCATGGCTTCTAAAATCATGTAATTTTCACCCTTAAAAAGGGGGAAAAAGAAGGGGCACTACCTAAAATTATGTAATTTTAACCCTTAAAAAAAAAAAGAGAAAAAAAAGGTGTTACTAATAGCACCATTGTTCGGTTTAGGGTTTGATTTTAAGATGTTTTTAGCAACAATATAGATTTTTACAACCATCGTTGAAACAATTGTAATTTTAACCCTAAATTAAAAGAAGGGTACTTTTCAAATCGAGGGTTGATTTTCAAGTTTTCGATGCAAAAATATGGGCTTTTAGGGCTAGCATTATCATTATGAGGTCAATTCCTTTCAAGTCAATAATTATGTTACATACATGCCCAATCATGATACCCTAATAATCAGTTAGTTCATTTTGATCTCAAAATTTGCAAATAGGATAAAATATATGAGAGGTCCAAATGGAAAGAAAGCCAAAGGAAAAAATGTTGTTAAAATGTTACACAAAATGAGCAATGAACACCATTGTGTTATGTTTAAAAAAAATAGTTTTCAATTGGCTTATGAAGATGGCTCACATGATTATGTGATCATGAAAGAAATGGTAATTAGATGTCTTCGGATTGTTGTCGCATAGTCAAGTCAAGTTTCAAGATGAGTGATGGTGCAAGGGAATTATTTTGATAAGAATGTTCTCCAAAAGGATTTCAAGTGGAGTCAATGCTATTGAAGGATCTAGTTTGTTTGCATAGGAGATATGGGGGTTTATTGTTCCTAAGTATTCTTACATAGATGTTTGGACTAGTTTGGCTTCAATAGGTCAATAGAAAAGGAGTATATTATATTAACCAATTGTAATTTGTATCAAACGTTGAGTCTAGAGTGAAAGAGCCATGCAAATAGCAAGGATGGGGTTGTTAATGGAATTGGGAACACCATCTAAAGTTGTCGACCAAACAACTTAGGAGAAGAACTGAATTCTCTTTATAGGATCTCAAGTTTTGTAAATGAGGGTAAGATTAGTTGCGTATCCTCATAAATTGAATGATCAAAATGGATGGTGAGGGATTAAGGTGGGTAAGAGGGGTAGGACCCAAATGTAGTTGGTTTATAGGACTTTGGAAGGAGATCATCGCATGTTCGGTTCAAGGATGAAAGATATTGGATATTTGGAAATCAAGGATATTTGAAGAAAAGACTAATTACCTAACACATGATCAACCACATTGGCTCTTTTAGCAAAAGAAAGCAAGTCTACCCATTGGAATGAGGGAGATGCTTAAAACCATTGATCATGACCATCCCATAAGCATATCCTAACTTGAATGGGAGCTTCCCATAGATGTTGATAGGAAGGCCAATTGATCTTTTGTGAGTCCCTTCTCTTCGATATCAACCATGTGATACATCAAATTGCTTAAGTACAAATCATGGTTGAATACTCAATCTAATTAATTTGGGCATTGAAATCACCCAACGTAAGAACATCACCTCAAACAATGAAACTTCATTAACTTAAGCTACAAATTTGCAAAAGGGGAGTTGTTGTCCAAAGAAATAAAATGTGTGGGATACATAGGGGGAGTACACATCCAAATAATAGCTTCTTTAGAGGAGATTTCCTCCCCAAAGATATTAAAAAAAAAAACCTGGGAAACATATGTGAACCTTCCATATATATAATGGGAGAATTGTCCCTAAAATGGCAAGAACACCCACCTAAGTCTTTAGTTCCATGGCTAAGTTATAGTCTATGTACCAAAATTTAGGAGTACCCTATGAAGTTGGTTAATGATTTCTTTTGGGTGTCATGTTTCCATGAGAGATAATATTTCATGATTCCTGTCATTGGAGGAACCTAGAGAGAAAAAGAGCAAACCATCAAAATTTTGCACAACAATTGTAATGTGACAATGATGCTTCACGATATCGCACTAAAAGGAGGCAGATAGAATGGGCTAAGGCTTATACCGCCCATGAATAGGTGAATATCAAATCAGAGCTATACCATTACAAACCACAACCCATTTTCCCTATTTCTTGTCTCAAATATCTTCACTCTATTATCTTAGTTTTTCTTGTTGAAGTTCAATTTCATTTAACTAGATTTTGTTTAGTCGATAAGCATAATTTTTCAGTTTCTTCTAGAACCTCTAGTCATCCTTATATTATGCCAAAGCATACATTCCATGAGATATCTTGGTTGAATCAAGCTCTATCCAAAGTGATAGCAACCAAATTTGGATCATGTTGGAGAAAGCTAACTAATGTTGGACAAACATCGCCATCATTTAGTTGTTCCTTTGAAGCAAAGGTTGTGAGATTTAAATTGTTTCTCTGTTTTTTGCTTGGTTGACAACATTCAACAATCAAGGAAAACTAGTTTATCCATCAATTCATCAATTTGAAGCATGGGAAACTAGTTTTTTTTAAGTGATTCAATTAAGTGTTATGTAATCAACAAGGGGGCAGTAAAAGCCATTGCTTTTTTCTTACTAAAATCATGAGAGCCACATGAGGGCTCTTACTAGGTGTGACAATCCAAAGTTCCAAGTGTTCCTCCACAAGCCTTTCAATATCAAAGTTCTAAAAGTGGTTGTGTCAATAGGGATGTGCCATAGTGGGGCCATTGGTGGGGTCAAGCTCAATAACATTTCCAGTTCTCTTAATAGGTGGAAACTTCATAGGTATTTCTTAGATCATCACCTTATATTTCTCATGCATAGCACTGAGACCTAAAACATGTGTCTATTGAGAAGGATCTACCCCCATACAATACAAGCAAGCCAAGAATCAAAAGTGACCCTTTTCATAAAATTTGACAAGTTTTGGGAGTCATTTGTCTATCTAATGTTAGGCGGTAGGGCTTTTATATTGTATTCTTGATCGTCTAGGTGAACGGAGAGGAGTTTCTCCCTACAGTTAATAGGATAGGTCCCTAAGGAATAAAGCCATTGAATACCTAAAGTAGCATCTACTCTAATGTTGTGAATTCATCCTTGAGGGTATAGTATTACATTGTAAATTTGGCATTGTGTACCATACCTTTGCACTAAATTTATTTATGGCCTAGGAGGTTGATGGGGAAATGTTCAAAAGGATCATGGTAAAAGCCTAATTATTTACCATATTTCTAATCGAGAAGGTTCATTGTATTACTACCCAAGTCAAATAGAATATGAACCTAGTCTTTTATTGTGACAAAAAACTTGGAAGTGCGAGACTACCCAACCTAGTGATTGCAACAAAGGACACCAAGTGGTTTCATGTGGCCCAGAGTTATTATCTAAATGTTGAAGCATAGTATCCTCCTTAGAGTAAGATTTGGACTCAAAGGAGCATAGATCTTCAATAAAAAAAGGGTTGAGGGTTACATACAAAGCCTTAAGGGAGGGATGTTAACATTCATAATAGAGATTTGAGGTTGAGGGATTACGCATTTGGTCAAAGTGGTGGCTAGGGTTTCTAAGTACGCATTTCCCTCATTCTTGGCCCTCCTATCATATACATAACTCTTTTCACTAGAACCAAGTACCTTTCTTGTTTTGTTTGTTTGTTTGTTTGTTTGTTTGTTTTCATAAGCCTTTTCTTCGAACCGAGAATCTTTATTTTTATAACTTCAACACGACTTTCTCCTCTTCTAGCTATAGTAATTACTTTGTACAAAGAATTCAATTCAATTCTTACCTCAATCTGGATTTCTAACCTCGTATTTGAGATGCAACTCTTGTACACCAAATTTGCATAGAGTTTGTACTTTAACTCCAACACTTGCAACTTTTGATTCATTCTTTGATTGATGTCCTTCTAGCACAAGGGAATAAGTTGACCATGTCTTGGTTTCAATCTGCTCTTTTAGTAATGCGTTGCAAACTTGCCAAAGTCCCTTCAAGGGGTTTTAGAGTTCCATCTAACCCCATATATGGGATAGTCAATCCACATGTTATAGGGCCAACATTTAATTCATTATGTTGGTTGCAAATGTGTTTCACCTTGAATGCTAACTTGATCTTGTTGAGCTGAATGTGCACTCCCACTTCAACTCAAAAATTATATTGCAAAATCTTCATGTAGAGGTTGAAAGTGAGCTGCAAGAGTTCCATGGGGTAAGAGACTTTGGAGAGATGCAATCTTTCATTCCCCCAAGGGTTTACACCCTTCTCATATATCTTGGAGTTGTGGATTAAAGTATCTAGCTCTAGGTCCAAGGACTTTTTTTCCTAGGGTTTACAACTTGCACTTGACTTCTTCTACAAACCTTGCAAGATTTTCATTCAGATCCGCCTTTGTCATGCATTGAGATTGGTCCCTTCAGTTCCACGGAATTAAGTTTTGAAACTCCAACACTCTGGTTGGGCAACAAAAGCAAGCCAACACCTAACATCAACTGGCAGACTACAAATATCCAAGTGGCACTAAAATTGCAACTATAAGAGCAAACCTC
The DNA here is from genome assembly GCA_031772625.1 of Pinus tabuliformis. Taxonomy (NCBI): domain Eukaryota; kingdom Viridiplantae; phylum Streptophyta; class Pinopsida; order Pinales; family Pinaceae; genus Pinus; species Pinus tabuliformis. The sequence goes on along the minus strand of CM062813.1, from coordinate 152,029,751 downwards.
AGCCAATACCCTAACACCACCTTGCAGAGTACATATATCCAAAATGGCACTAAAACTTCAACTATAAGAGGGACTGAAACTAAAAGCAAAAGATATGATAACAGTAAAGCTCAAATAACATAAATAACAGTGAAAACAAAAAAGGTAGCGGACACTTGCACATCCCAGGGTGGATTGTACCTGCAAATCTGAATTTTTTGGAGGAAGACATGTCCACTTAAATTTGTTGATTGTATTGCTAAAATGATAAGAGTTACAAATGGGATGGGGGAACCTCTATCTATACCAAAAAGTGATAGAAATCTGAACTTAAAGCTAAAGTTAGTGATAAAAGTGATAGGGTCCTTATTACATAAATCATATCCGTGGTATTTAAAAAATTATGTGCTTACATACAAAATAGCCTATGTGCAAAGTCTAATGCCTAAAAAGATGTTATGGTTAGCTGCATAATCTCAGGTATTGAATTTTGTTGTTCCTTGATGAGGCAATGTTGTTCCTTCACAATCACACCTAACTCAATAACTGTAGTTTGAAGGCCTTCAGCTGATCTTCTACGCCATCCAATCTGTCTTTAGCCTTCCTGTTATAAACTGGGGGCATGTTTTCTAAAGATTCTTCTTTTGTTGTGTCTTTCTTGCAGATCATTGAGGAAAGAGGCTCATGCCTCAGAAGGTTATGTAAATTATCCAGTAGGAGAGAACCTGTAATCAGCTGACAGGATGGGATTTGTAAGATTCCTGATAAGGCTTAAGATAGAGGATGGACAAAGATTGCCTGACAGTGTTTTGTTTTGAAAGTTTTCTCCAGGTTAGAAGCCTAAACCTAGGGGTGTGGACTGCATAGATTTTTCAGATTTTAAATAGTCGGATTTGAACTAGTCCTGTTTTTTCCTAGCTTATGTAATCGGATGTCATAGTTTGCTTATGGAATACTATTACGGTTGATATTCAATAAAGATTTACTATGCTTCTTTAATGAGCTTTCCTGTGCTCTCTTCATGCATTAACATTTTTAAATATAATTTGACAAGCAAATCATTTGACAACTTATTCTGCCAGTCATCGTGCATGTCAACTCAGTAACCATAATGAAAAGGAGAATTTCTGCTAAAGTAGCTAACTAATTTGATATAAGCTTCACAGTCAGGATTGAGCTAGAATTTGAGCTTTCTACTCACTAACATAGAAATTTCCTCAGTACTTACACTACGTAGGATTTGGAATCTACAGGAAGTTCATCAATAAGAGACCAGATAAGAGATAAGAGATATAAACTAGGGCATCTTTTCTAAAGATTCTTCTTTTGTTGCTTTTTTTCTTGGGGATAACTGAGGCAGGGGGGGCTATGCCCCAAAAGATGATGTAAATTATCCAGTAGGGAGGCCAACTTGTAATCAGCTGATATGGCAGGATATCTGAGATTCCTGATGGGGTTTAAGATAAAGGATTGTCAAAGGTTGGCTGACTGTTTTGAAAGTTTTCTACAAGCGAGGAACCTAGACCTAGGGGTATGGACTCGCAGGCATTTTCAGTCTTTAAATAGGGATTCAGATTTGATCTAGTACTGTTTTGGCCTAGCTTATTTAATTGCACATCATAACTTTCTGATGGAATATAATACTATGTTGAAATCCACCAACACTTTCCTATGATTTCTAGGGTCTTAATGTGCTTACATTTTTTGAAATAATTTAACAAGCAAACCATTCAACAATTAGACTTACTATGCTAGTCAATATCATGCATGTCAACTTTGTAACCTTGTTAGTTAAAAGGGGAATTTATGATAACCAATTTGTAATAAATCTCAGTCAAAAGGGTTGAGTTTTCTACTCACTAACATCCAAATTTCTTCAGTACTGGCACTACAAGCTCTGGAATCTACGAAATGTTCGTCAATAAGAGAACTGGATAAAAGATATAAACTGCTGACTTTCTCAGCAGCACTAATTTGTTTAAGTTTTTTATGTTCTTTCCCACAACTACCGTAACTTCAAATTAAATATATTACTTCTCAAGAATGAAAATGTTTCTCATACTACATGAAGCAGACATACACAATTTTCAATAATATCCTCTAATTTTCTTTTGTGAAAAATAATCACGGAAAGCAACATATGTAAAAATGAATTACTATAAATTTCTAGAAGAGAACACATGGGACAAATTTTCTTACATGAGAAGAGAAACTAATTAAGAAATAGCTGTGTGTCACAGCATGTATAACCATACAACCTGCAACACAGAACACAAAAACAAACTCCCCTGAACATGTAGGCCCTTGAAATCAATGACCAGGTTGATATCAATGAATACATGATTTATGATTTATGATTTATGATTTATTACGAAATGCATTGATGGCCTGGATGAACATCTTACACAACCTTCAGACAGTTTCAATCAGATCTGGATGTCCATCCTAACTTCAAAGGACTGAAACTTTAAGTAGATTTGGAAGTTTTGAAATATATGTACGAAATGACACCGCATCTAACAAACCAATATATCATTTACCGATTGCATGATGGAGTAGATGGACATATTGTTAGACAACATATGTGGGGAGTTCTGATCAGATCTGGATGTCCATTCCAAGGTCTGAAATTTGAAGGAGAATTTTGAACCTTTGAAACAGATATACAAAACGTCTATTTGTATTGCATGCTACTTACAATTTTTAATTAGATGTATAGTAGTCTTCTAAGCAACTCACACACCTTGTCTAAGGAACTAGCTCCAGTAGATAGAGCTCAGCATCAAAATTTAATCCAAAAGCCACAGCTTGTTGAAGTTCACTATCAACCATCCCCCCAGAAATAAGTATCGAACGCCCACAATCAATAGCGCATGCTGCATGAAAAGATCTCTCTTTTGGCAGTGTTCCTTTCTGCTTGAGTTTCTTCCACATCTTATGAGCCACTGATTTTTTGGGTGTGTTTTCAGGAACTCTTATATCTGGGCTTGAAGTACAAGATGCTGCAGTGTCAACAAAATTCCCTGCAGTTGTATCAAGTATCCAAATATCATCTTTCCTGCATCTATGTGTATCTTCACCACCATAAATTACTACTCTTCCACCAAACATGGGAGTAGAAGAATGTCCCGAACGAGGCTCTGGAATTCCATTTGGTGGATCAGGTTCATGAGCAGAAAGTTCAACCCACTCTGGGCAACTGCCTTCCATATCAAACATCCAAACATCATTTAGAACTTCATAATGGATTCCTCTGCCTCCAAATAAGATTATGCGATTCCCACCAATCCATGTAAGTGTGTGACCTGAACGAGCAGGTGGCGACAAGAGAGTTTCAATTTCATGCCAACATGGCTTTTGACCTTCAGTAAGATCCAACATCCAGGTGTCATTCAATCTTAAACCATTTGGTCCAATGCCACCATAAACCACGATTCTGTTGTCCCCAGCAAAACAGCCTGCATGTGCTCCTCGAGGTGCTGGTGCAGTAGCAACTTCTAACAGCTTCCATGATATCCGTCCATTTGAATCTTCATCGTGGATGACTTGTCCTGTCCATGTGTCATTTTGGCGTATCCCATTATCATTTATACCTCCAAAGAGAACTAGCAAATCTCCCACAACTGTACAACTTTGTCCAAAACGCCCACTTGGAATGCCTCTGCTGACCTGTTTCCATATTACACCATCTGCAAGATCATCTGTCACAGACGCTATCCATGTATCATCTAGATGGCGACCTGAAAACATTATAAAGTACAAACAATGTGTGTCATGTATTAAGTCAGTACCTTGAGGCCTGCAGAAATGAAAAGAATTCAGAGGGAAAATATCACGGCATTAAGCCCATGCTTCTTCTTATAAAATTTAACTAGTGTTGCCTAAGGAGCATAAAAGAACATCTTACTTCACAATGTCAAAACTGGAAAGCTGAATGCAGAGTTGACGTTAAGATTCCACAAAGGCTTAGACCCTTCGATGTCAAAGTTTTTTATTTTTTTGTTTTCCTTTTGCAGAATAGCTTTGTCTTGTATTACAACAAGAATACAAAGTACACAGAGAAGGCCCTGACAGAGCCGAGTTCCCCATTCTATCCTCACCAAGGAGAGTAAGAATCTCCAAATGGGCTCCCATATGACAAGACAAAATAGACTTACCGAGGAGGATTAGTGGCTTCGAAGTTCCAACAAATGTGAGAGGAAACCAGACTGGCAACACAGGTTGAGAAAACAGCTCCTTTCAAATGAATTGGATGAGACATAACCTGTAATGTCTCTTAATAATAAATAATAATAAAAATAATATATAATATAATATTAAAATACAAGAAAATAAATAATAAACAATAAATAAAAAATAGTAATAGTAAATAAATAATAAATAATAATAAAATAATAAATAACAATACTAAAGCTCTAAATAAATATAAATAGAAATAAAACAAGAAAGCAGTAAAAATCAGTAAAACTATCAAAAAGTAAAAACAAAATAAATAAAACAAGAAAGCAGTAAAGTTGCATGTTGACACATAGAGTATGTGCATGTGGTTCCCCTTCCAATGTTTGTTCTATTTAATAGATGGGGAGGAAAATGAGAGGCATTCCCTCATCCATTCTCTTGGGAGAATAGTGTTGTTAAACAAAGGATTCCCTGGCAGTAGTATGTTGATTGAGGGCTCGGGGGTGGCCAGTTGTAACAAGATTTTGTGCAACTGAGCCTAATGTTGGGTGGAGAGTCGTCCCCAAAATTTTGTTGCAGTTAGCAGAATTCAACTAGCGTTCAACCCTGAAATCACAAGTGAGAAACATCATCGCCACAAGTAAGTAGTCTCTACTCATTTATTGAAATTTGATGTCAATTAGTTGATAAATTGTGTGTTGATTATAAATCGCATGATTAATCTAATTAATTACATGTTTTTAATTTCAGGGCTGTTACATAACCAAATTAAGTGTAATTATGACAGGTGCCAGGGACTGCCTACATTGGCTCAGTAATTGGCTGATATGAGAAAGTAGGCTAGTCCACAATCTGGCCCTAATAATCTATAGAAGGAAATCTCCAATCAACACAACTCTCTGGAAATTTCCCTGCAAAGGCATACAATTCACCATCATCGCACAACATTCACATCCATGGCACTCCTTATCTCCATCTTCCTCCTACAGCTCCTCACTAACCTGTTCAAACAGACACAGGTGGCACTCAGTATATCCAGAATTGATTCGGATCACCATTTTGTTTTTCCTGATTAACTAATCAACAAATGGAGAAGGAAGCATAGCCTCAAATAGTATGGAACTTGGCCAGCAAGGAGAGGAAGAGGGTTTTTCAATACAGTCCCAACTGTCAGGCCAAAAAGCCAAGGAAGGAGGCAAGGGGTAAGCCAAGGTGGAGACTTCCCCTGCAAGCCACTTAGTTCAGAGCCTCTAAGAATCCAGAGATATTGTGACCAATAGAGGAGTCTTCCAGGGTTAATAAAGGCATGAAGCATGTAACTCAGACCAGAAGAGAATCTCAGAATTTAGGATACACTGAGGCCCGTCACACAAATTGTATGAGGCACATCAAACACCAGTCATCAGAGAAAAGTTTGAACTTTGAAGACAGAGAGGAATGGAAGGGAGGAGAGGAAGATGGGGTCACCCAGCAGAAGAAGGGATCGTCCACATTCTCTCCCACAGACATGAAAACACCAGAGGCCATCATTGAATCATTCTGCCTTTCAAGCTTCTGTCAACACCCAGTGGACAGTCAGACATCATCATGGTTATGGTTCAAGACAATAAGAAAATCCTGGAAGAGACAGAAGGTAAAATATCCATCTTGGCAGAAGCTCTTCAAGAAAAGATTGAAGAGGATAGTAGAGGGTGGAAGACAGTCATGGAACTGTTGGTAAGCATTAAAGGGAGTGCTCAGCAACAAGGGGAAAAGGCAAATCAAGTGGGTGGAGGCCATCATCAAGGAGCAACAGTACATATACTATATTTTCTAAGATCAATAGAAAATATTTCTGCGGACACCCATTTCAAGACTGAATACATCCTGTCCCATTATAAAGTCAACCAACATAACAAGGATGACCAGAGGAATCGATGCCCAGTTGCAGCAGGAATCTAGTAACCAGGAGTGCCCAGCCCCCAATGAGTAATCTCACCTATGGAAGATCAATCAAGTTTCATCTTTTTGCTCTTGCCTGATAGTTTCTGGAAATACTCTGATATATATTATGTTATTGAATAGATACTCCTTAAGTATTGCTAGTAACACGACATCAAACTTTAGTTTAAGTATTATATAAATATCCCATCTTGTCAAGCAAGTCTGCATAGCATCAAAACAAACTCTGATTGCTCGTTTTATTTTGATTTTCATGGATGTTTCTTTGGCAAAAATTATAACCTAGGAGATCATCTTTAAACTGTTTGAATGTGGCCTTTCAAGGCAATCTGGTTTTATTTTGTCCAGTCAATTTGGGACCCTAGAACCAGATCAAAGAACCTAATGATGATCCATTTTGCTCTGTACTTATAATCCCCTGTGATATAATGAAAGTTCCCATTTCAATTACCAACAAAGAAAGTCCGTTGTTTTTAGACTGTGCTGGGGTGGCAGGCTTAGCTGTCAAAGTTGAACGCATTCGCTGATATTCTTCACACTACAGGTGCCTCCATATACCACCTCCCTCTTTGCAGTTTCTCATTGGATGCTCCATTCAATCTCCTATAAACTAGTAAGAGATTAATGAGGCTATGTTGAAATTTGGTACCGGAGGACAGGTGGTTCCTTAAGGCTTTGATCTTTGGCCTAGAGAAAAGTGTCCAAAAGAATTTAATTTTTCTCCTAAAGTGACTTTATAATTTTATAAAGTTAAATCTAATTTAAAAGTTACTGAGTCTAATTTTAAAGTGACTTTTATAAAGTCAATGAAAATTAGAAAGGAAAAGTGACTTTGCAAATAAATGACTAAGTGGGTCTTTATTAAAGTGGGGTGAATTAAAAAAATAAAAAGTGAGATTTAAATGAGCATTTAATCTCAGCCATTGATCTAAATCTATTTCAGCCATTGGATTTAGAGATCACCCAAAAGTCACTTAGGGTTGGATTAAGGGAGGAAAAGGAGGAAAAGATCATTCATTCTTTCATGAGCAGATTGAGAGAAGGAGAGCAAGAGAGCAAGGGAAATTTCTAGACAGTGAGCTGCGGAGTTTCAGCTGCGGAGTTTCAGCAGAGCGGAGTTTCAGCGGAGCGGAGTTTCAGCAGGGCGGAGTTTCAGCAAGTCTGTACAACGGAGTTTCAGCAGGACGGAGTTTCAGCAAGGCTGAGTTTCAGCAAGTCTGTACAGCGGAGTTTCAGCAGGGCGGAGTTTCAACAAGGCGGAGTTTCAACAAGGCTGAGATAAGTTGTAAAAGTTTGCTTGCTGATTTTTGCTAAATATTTCTCTTACTGTAAAAAGGCATTTTCCAGAAATAAAGAAGAGCTCTCAAACTGGTTTTCCCCAAGAGTTGTAGGGGGTTTTTCCAGGGTCACATTGACCGAAAATCTCAGTGTTTAAATGTATTTTAATGGCTGTTTATTACTGCTGATTTTTATTTCTGCAATTTCCAGCATTCTGTAAAATTTCCAGAATTTGTGTCTTCAGCAAATTTATTTTTTCCAGCTTGTTAAATGTATGGTTATGGAAAAAGGCATTTAACTATATGGGAGAAATAAGGAGAAATTGAAAACCGGGGTGGGAAATGAGAAATTTCTACATGGTATCAGAGGTTGAGTGTTGAAGGACAGTTTGGGACAGCAAAAGGAAAAATTACAGCTGCTGATTTTTCACTCAGAAAATTCCAGCAAGCTGATTTTTTCATAAACAGCAGTTTTATCTTTACTACATCAGTGCTATTTTTCAATTTTAGGACAGCAGGATGTCATTGGGATTGAGGGTGGAGGATAGGCTGGATGGGCATACAAATTACAGCGTTTGGAAGGAGAGAATGCAGAGTATCTTTGAGGAGGCAGAAGTCTGGGATATCATGGTGCATACCACACAGAACCCTGTTGTTGTGCCTACTGATGCTACTCAGTTGACAGCTTATAATAAAAAGAACAAGGGTAAGAGGCTGATTCTAGACGGAATCAAAGACCATTGCATTCCTCATATGAGAGGAAAGAGCAATGCCCATGAGATGTGGACAGCATTGTCCAATCTCTACCAGAGTACCAATGAGAACCGGAAGATGGTCCTGAAGGAGAAGCTGAAGAACATTAAGATGGGTAATGATAGTGCAGCTGGATATCTCACAAAGATTACTACTGTGAAATATGAGTTGGCAGCGATTGAAGAGGCCATTCCACCCACTGAGTTGGTGCAGATTGCAGTGAATGGCCTCCCCCGTTCATGGTTGAACTTTGTTGATGGGGTTTGTGCACGTGAGACCCTTCCCACATGGGAGAGGTTTTGGGATGATAGCATTCAAACAGAGATCAGGAAAGGTCAGCTTGGGGCAGCCAAGCCAGTTGAGCAGGATGAGGATGTAGCACTGGTGGCAGGAGGCAAGAAAGGCAAAGGGAAGAAGCAGGCTTCCACAAGCAGTGGTGGGGGCAAAGGCAAAGGTAAAGGTAAACAGGGGAACACACAGAAGAACTATTCCAAGGTGAAGTGTTGGAATTGCCAAAAGATGGGACACTATGCAGTTGTGTGTCCGAAGAAGAAGAAGAAGAAGAAGAAGAAGGGGAAGAACCAGGACGTGGCAGCTTCAGCAGAGATTGAGGACTTTGCAGGTCGTTTTGACCGGGAGTTTGCATTCACTACGTGTGAGTCCTCTAGTGCAGGATCACCTGCCACACAAGTTCAGAGGGAGCATGCTTTTCCCTCTATTAGCGGAGCATCTTCAGGTATCTGGTATGTGGACAGTGGGGCTTCACGTCACATGACAGGAGTCCGTGAGTACTTCTCAGAGCTTTCAGAGAGTGGCACTGATATAGAGGTAGTACTCGGTGATGACAGAGTTGTTAGAGCAGTCAGGGTGGGGACACTGACATTTCAGAGGGAGTCCACACCTCCCTTGAAAGTGTCAGATGTTCTTTATGTGCCAGGGATGAGGAAGAACCTCATATCCGTCTCAGCGTTGGAGGACAGAGGATATGAGGTACTGTTCAGGGGAGGACAGATGTTGATGTATCCCAGGGGCACTCCAGCTGATTCAGCTAGAGTGATAGGTGTACGCCATGCAAAGGTGTACAAATTTGCATTCCAGCCCCTTTTGGCATTGAGCAGTAGTACCGACAGCAGAGCTAGCAGTTCTGAGCTGTGTGAGATTTGGCACCGCAGGATGGGACATATGTATCATGGAGCCTTGAGGACATTGCGGGAGATCACTACAGGTGTGCCAGATTTCAGTACTGATCACTTTGATACTTGCAGAGGTTGTGCAATGGGCAATTTTGCCAAATCCCCTTTTCCCAGCAGTGACAGCAAAGTGACTGGGATACTTGATTTGATTCATTCCGATGTGAGCGGTCGGATGTCTCATGTTTCCTTGAGTGGATATGAGTACTATGTTTTATTCATTGATGATCACTCCAGGAGGACCTGGATTTATTTTTTGAAGACCAAGAGTGAGGTCTTCAAGCAGTTTCAGGAGTTCAGAGCTCTTGTGGAGACACAGACAGGTCGAAAGATCAAGTCCCTGAGGTCGGACAATGGAGGAGAGTACACCCTTGGAGAGTTTGTTGACTATTGTGCGGAGGCAGGCATTAGGAGGGAGTTCACTGTTCCTTACAACCCCCAACAGAACAGGGTTGCAGAGAGGAAGAACAGATCCATCATAGGGGCTGCCAAAGCCATGTTACATGATCAGGGGTTGCCATTGTTCTTGTGGGCAGAGGTCTGCAACACAGCTGTTTACTTGCAGAACAGGAGTCTGCATCGTGCCTTGGGGCACATGACTCCGGAGGAGGCTTTTTCTGGGAAGAAGCCTGATATTGGTCATCTTCATATCTTTGGATGCATTACATACTCCTATATACCCAAGGAGAAGAGGACCAAACTAGAGCCCACCGCAGAAAAGGGTATCTTTGTAGGCTACAGTGAGACCTCAAAGGCCTTTCGGATTTACATTCCTGCACAGAGGAGAGTTGTTGTCAGACAGGATGTGAAGTTCGAGGAGGACGGGGCCTTTAGGAGGTCACGGGAGTTAGAGTATCTGAATCAGCCAGACCCTCAGCAACAGTTGAGTCAGTCGCAGGGATCCAGTGGGCAGGGATCAGGAGGATCAAGAGGATCAGGAGGTACATCTATGAGGATGTCAGGTCCGTCAGTGAGCAGTGGCTCACCGAGCCAGAGGGGTGGTGCTCCGGGCAGCATGCAGAGCAGTTCACAAAGCAGTTCACTAGGGAGTCCACTGATGGACAATTCACACGGTACCTCACCTTCTATAGGTTCAGGTGCAGGCAGGAGGACAGCAGACAGACAGTCAAGAGTTCAGGCTCCTGATGATGATGAGGAGGAAGAGTTTCATTCTCCGGTGGGAGAAGTGCGCTCAGGGAAGAGGAAGCCCAAGTGGCTTCAGGACACCTTGAGAGATGCCTCATCTGTTGCTGAGCCGAAGAGGCCGGTCAAAGAGAGTAGACCACCTAAGAGGTTTTGTAGCTATATGGCGATGGTTACCAGCATCCTTGACTCTGAGCCTTCTAGCTATGAGGAGGCAGCTAGCCAGTAGGTCTGGAGAGAGGCCATGCAGGAGGAGTATTGTTCTATCATGAAGAATGATGTTTGGGAGGTGGTGCCGAGGCCTGAGGGCAAACCCGTGGTTACTTCCAGATGGCTTTACAAGGTAAAGCATGCTGCAGATGGCAGCATTGAGAAATTCAAAGCAATGTTTGTGGCTAGAGGGTTCTCCCAAGTAGAGGGAGTTGATTATGAGGAGACCTTCGCTCCCGTGGCTCGATATACTTCGATTCGCTCCATTATATCGATAGCAGCAGAGATGGGTTGGAAGATCCACCAGATGGATGTGAAGACTGCATTTCTCAATGGCTTCATACAGGAGGAGGTGTACATTGAGCAGCCACGGGGCTTTGAGGTGCATGGGAAGGAGTCCCATGTGTGCAGACTGAAAAAGGCCCTTTATGGCCTGAAGCAAGCTCCCAGAGCTTGGTACTCCAGGATAGATACATATTTGCAGGGGATGGGTTTCACAAAGAGTGAGGCAGATCCGAACCTTTACTTTATTGTGATTGGTGAGGAGCCTCTCATTCTGGTGTTGTATGTGGATGACTTGGTCATTACAGGTGCAGAAAGACTCATAGAGCACTGCAAGAGAGATCTTGCAATGGAGTTTGAGATGAAGGACATCGGCGTGATGCATTACTTTTTGGGCTTGGAGGTGTGGCAGGAGGAGGGGCATTTCTTCCTGGGGCAGGGGAAGTATATTGTGGACATCCTTAGCAGATTCCACATGGAGGATTGTAGACCCATGTCGACACCGATGATCACCAACTAGAAGAAGCTTCATGCTTCGGATTCCGAGTTGGTGGATCCCACATTGTACAGGCAGCTAATTGGTTCCTTGATGTATTGGTCAACACTAGACCAGATATCTGTTTTGCAGTCAACACGATGAGTCAGTTTATGTGTGAGCCTAGGAAGGTTCACTGGGTGGCTGCAAAACACATTTTGCGGTACTTGCAGGGGACAGTGGATTATGGTCTGGACTACAGGCAGGGGGATGGAGTGAGATTGGCAGGATACACTAATTCTGATTGGGCAGGTTGTGCTTCTGATAGGAAGAGCACTTCAGGGTACTGTTTTGGGTTGGGTTCAGCAGTAGCGTCATGGTTCAGCGGGAAGCAGCAGTCAGTAGCACTGAGTTCAGCGGAAGCAGAGTATATGGCAGCCAGTCTAGCTAGTTGTGAGGTTATCTGGCTTCGCAAGATGTTGTTTGGCTTATTTGGTCAGCCGTTCAGACCTTCAGTGATTTATTGTGATAATCAGAGTTGCATTAAACTCACGGAGAATCCAATATTTCATGACAGGTCAAAGCATATCGGGATCAGATATCATTTCATCAAAGGCTATGTTCAAAAGGGAGCTGTGAAGCTTGAGTATATTTCCATTGATGAGCAGGTTGCAGATATTCTTACCAAAGCCTTACCACGGGGCAAGCATGTCTACTTCAGAGACAAGATGGGTGTGGTGAGGAACACCTTCCTCGGTAAGAGGGAGTGTTGAAATTTGGTACCGGAGGATAAGTGGTTCCTTAAGGCTTTGATCTTTGGCCTAGGGAAAAGTGTTCAAAAGAATTTAATTTTTCTCCTAAAGTGACTTTATAATTTTATAAAGTTAAATCTAATTTAAAAGTGACTTTAAGTGATAAAGTTACTAAGTCTAATTTTAAAGTGACTTTTATAAAGTCAATGAAAAATTAGAAAGGAAAAGTGACTTTGGAAATAAATGACTAAGTGGGTCTTTATTAAAGTGGGGTGAATTAAAAAATAGAAAGTGAGATTTAAATGAGCATTTAATCTCAGCCATTGATCTAAATCTATTTCAGCCATTGGATTTAGAGATCACCCAAAAGTCACTTAGGGTTGGATTAAGGGAGGAAAATGATGAAAAGATCATTCATTCTTTCATGAGCAGATTGAGAGAAGGAGAGCAAGAGAGCAAGGGAGATTTCTGGACAGTGAGCTGCGGAGTTTCAGCAGCGGAGTTTCAGCAGAGCGGAGTTTCAGCGCAGCGGAGTTTCAGCAATGGAGTTTCAGCAACGGAGTTTCAGCAGCGGAGTTTCAGCAACGGAGTTTCAGCAGGGCGGAGTTTCAGCAAGTCTGTACAGCGGAGTTTCAGTAGGGCGGAGTTTCAGCAAGGCTGAGTTTCAGCAAGTCGGTACAGCGGAGTTTCAGCAGGGCGGAGTTTCAGCAAGGCGGAGTTTCAGCAAGGCTGAGATAAGTTGTAAACGTTTGCTTGCTGATTTTTGCTGAATATTTCTCTTACTGTAAAAAGGAATTTTCCAGAAATAAAGAAGAGCTCTCAAACTGGTTTTCCCCAAGAGTTGTAGGGAGTTTTTCCAGGGTCACATTGACCAAAAATCTCAGTGTTTAAATGTGTTTTAATGGCTGTTTATTACTGCTGATTTTTATTTCTGCAATTTCTAGCATTCTGTAAAATTTCCAGAATTTGTGTTTTTAGCAAATTTATTTTTTCCAGCTTGTTAAATGTATGGTTATGGGAAAGGGCATTTAACTATATGGGAGAAATAAGGAGAAACTGAAAACCGGGGTGGGAAATGAGAAATTTCTACAGGCTATTCCACATCTGACATCTATGTTATGATATTTCGACACATAGGAAATAATTAAGTATAACTTGGTCTAGTGTAGAGTTAGATAAAGTGTGTTTCTTTACTATATACTTTTGTAACTTACAATCCGATGGTCACGATATGTTCTAAACATGAAGTGATCCAACGGTTCATTCTCTCCTCGGTATTACCGACACTTGATCCGTGGCTTAACACCCGATTGGTCCATGATCTCTATTTAAAGAGCATGGAAGGTCAATTGTAAGGTAACCGTTCATGAGAGAAGCTTATGTAAATTTTCATTCTTTTATTAATAAATTGCTTGAAGTGGCCGCGTTGGCTCAGGTCATGGACTGTTTCCCTCTTTGAGGATTTTAACCATGTCAAGAATACTGGTGTATTGATCTATGATCTGTTTGTGAGCGGTGTCCTTTGGTGTTATGTCTGAGGAACTTACCCTGTAAATTCCTACATGGTATCAGAGCAATTTGAGAGTCATATCCGTTGGTGATCCAAATCTGAAGCCAGTACAACTGCATTCGTCTGTCGTTTCCTAGATCTACTGTTTATGATTGCTTTCGAGCCAAGAAGACTACTCTATTGTGTTAGGAGCATCTATTCCAGTGAGGAACCCCTTTCATTTCACACGAAAAGGTTTCCGATAGCCCTAGCTACATCATTTTTAAGATCTAGAGGTATACAGTCTTTATTTGCAGTTCTAGCTATTCATCTCTCTGTTTATTTCGGTTTAGTTAGCTCTTAGTTTTTTATTACCGGATCTATACCTTTCATTTCTGTGTATGCTCTTTGCCCTACGCCTCTGTGTGATCTGGGCAAATCAGAAACAGAAAGGAAGGATTTTTCTCATGTGTATGTTCTTTTCTGCCATGCTTTAGTGGGATCTCGGAAAATCAGAAACATTGAGAAAAATATTTAGTTAGCTGTAAGGTTTGGCTTTTTTGTATGTCTATGTTGGGTTTTGTGGTTTTTGTTTTGTAGGCAAAAAAGAGCTTTTTCAAGCAAGCACGCACCTCAAAGCTTCGATGACTTACAAAAAAAAAACCCCTTTCTCTTTTCCAAAAATTAATAACCTTTTAAGCTAGCTCTCACTTGGTCCAAAGTTACTTTATGAGAATAGAGGTCTCGAGTTCAAGTCTTTCTTTTTGTTGAGTTTCTTTTTCAAAAAGCACATGTAACTTATGTTTCAAAGCTACTTTATGTAAAAATGTTCTCACCCATTATAAAAAGTGAGTCACTTATAATTCTAAAGTCTCTTTATCTTTATTTAAGTTACAATTTAGTGGGTAGCTCATAAAGTACCATTGTAAAAGTGACTTTCACTTATTTATAAAAGTGAATCACATAAAAAAAATTAAGTGAGTTGTTTAGATTAAGTTTGGAAAAGGGGCAGATTTTTTTTAACTGTAACATTATCATTCATTTCCACACATTCACGCACTTCGTCGGCATCTTCAACAACTTTTCTTCAAAAAGCCATAACTTTTTCATCCGGAAGCAGTTTCCAGAGCCGTTTTTTTTAATCAACCTAATTTTTCGAGATTTTTCCATTGGAACATTAAATTCAGCATCTACAACTTCAGTTTCTATTAAAATGGAAAGTCCATGCCAAGTTATTCTTAACAGCACCAACTACTTCCAATGATGGTCCTACATTGTGGATTTACTTAGAAGTAAAGGTCTTTACAGAATAGCCTCAGGCCAAGAAACCAAACCTCAAGGCAGCCAAATGGGAAAATAAGCAAAATCAAGCACGTGGGGATGTCTATTTCTCCAGACCTTAAATTCCATATCGCAGAACTTGATACTCCTAATAAAGCAATGAAACAACTCACTAAAGTTTTTGAAATTAAAAATGAAATTAGAGCCCATCAACTCTAAAATGAGTTGCTTACATTGGACCCCAATAATTTTTCTCTCATTGAAGATTTTTTGTCCAAGTTCAAGGCCCTTAGACTTCTCTTGGAAGGTGTTAATGTTAAGAAAGAAGATGGTAGCCTTATCTATTCCATTCTTACTAAGTTGGGACCAGCCTACTCTGTGTTTGTTTCCACCTTCCATTGTACTAGAGAAGCCTTTTTTTCTCAAAGACAAGACTACAAGTCCCCCTCTTTTGATGCCTTTTGTGATTCTTTAATAAGATAACAAGGAAAGTTCTTATATCTTAGTCTTCTTAATCTTGGAAACTCTTCTAAGAAAGCCTTAGCCGCCCAGCAGCAACCAAATTCAAAGAATCCTAAGAAGCAGTATCCTAAAAAGAATGGTCCTAAACCAAACAAGGGTCCTAAGAAATTTCAATCTCAAAATGAAAAATCATTTCAACAAAATGATAAGGCAAATAAAAACAAAGGGAAGAAGACTGATAGACATTGCCACTTTTGTAATCGAGATGGCCACTTAGAATCCAAATGCTTTAAGAAGATGGTAGTCTTGAAAGCAGCAATGAAGAAGCATAACATCCATTTGGAGCACTCTTCAACTTCAACTTCATCTTCAGGAACAGCACTTTCTGCATGTGGTTGTCAAGCATCTCGGTCTGGTTATGCACTAAATGTATCTTCTTTTTCTCATTCTCATGAGTGGTTCATTGATTCTGGAGCTTTTTATCACATGGCCAAAAACAAAGTCATGTTTTCTTCTTTAAATGATTGTAACACCAAAAATATATATGTTGGTGATGATAGATCTCTTAGTGTTGTAGAGACTGGGACTGTTCATCTAGACAATGGTCAATTTAATCAATCTGTCATGTAGTGGGAGCATATTTGAATCACATTGATCAGTCCTCTTCTACATCCTCATCCTAAGCTAACGAGGCTGTTTAAGATGATATCTACTTGGAGCATAATTAAATCATGCAGATTTAAACCCTCTAAATCTTCATCCTAAGACAGTTTTCTCTGCTGGAAGTTGGAACACTTCATGGCACATGCCCATATCATGTAGTGGCATTGTTCTCCTTAGCTCAGTTAAACACTCTGGATAAAAGATATAAAAGGAGAATTGGCACTCACTTTTGGGCATGCATCGGTTATTTGTCTAAATGGATTTGGTGGGCTCTTGAAGCTTATGAGTAAAGAGTGAGAACCCTGGTGAGCAGTAATTTCGGTGGTGAAACACATCCACCCTAGCTAATCAAGATTGGTTTTGGTGGTGAGACATATCCACCCTAACCAGTCAAGAAGGAGGAATCATCCAGATTCTTCACAGGGGTTCAATCAAAGAAGTTCATTTGCCATAAATCGTGGGGGCTGGAGGGAGCAGTGATTCATCTAGTTGCAGCAGCTCATATCTTTGAGGCAAAAATAATTGGAGCAGGCCAAGCTCATCATGGAAGCCGAATTCCTGACAGTGGCTGAGAAAATTTGGTGAGGCCAAATTATTTGAGGAGCCCGAATTAGTTGAGGATGCTGAATCAATTTAAGGAGGTTGATTCCATTTACTGGAGATCGAATCTCGTAGCAGCAGCTGAATAAAGTGTGAAGGCTGAGTTCATCATTCCAGGGAGGCGAATAAATTGAGGTGGCTGAGTTCTTCATTCCTGGGGGGCAAGTTTATAGATTGCAAAAACAGTTTCCAGGTTCTAGAAATAATTATTTCATGTTAATTTCCTGATCTAGTTAAATAAAACTGGCTGAGACAATTGGTGTTTAATTTGACGAATCTCATTGATTGAAATTATCAAGTGGTGGTATTATAATTTCATGCAGTAAGGTTTTTCATTATTTTCATGCCAAATATTTAAAGAAAACAATTGCTTGCAAAGTGTTTGTAAAAATGCTTACAAGAAAAAATTAGAGAATCTTTGCGAGTATATTCTAGCTGGGGACATTACACAATGAGCTAGTTCTACAAAAGAAATATTTGTTGACAGATAAAAGGCAGCCCAGGTCCCAATATATAAATTCTTCAAATTGCATATGGGTTGCAACAATTGGTAGAAAAAGTAACTGAACTTCTTGATACTAATAGATTTATTAAGAATTTTCATCCACAGTAGTTATACCAAACAGAAGTATCATCTCCACACCCTAGGAGTCCCCGGAGAGGAGCTGCATCATTAGCATCTTTAGTTCTATGAAGGCAGGTTGAGATGAAAGACAAGTTATATCTCCTCATCACTCTAACTGGAAATTTCATAGGAGATCCCACTGGAATCAAATTTTGAATGGATGACATCTCTAGTCAAATTTTTAGACTATTTGTACCTGCACAATATTGTTTTATTAATACATACAAGAAGCATATTTCAAGAAAAAAAAATGCAATACCCCTTAGTATTATTTTCACCAAAATATTAGGGTTTGTGCTTCTAAAAATTATATCATGAACTTTTATTCCAAAGATACCATAAAAATTGTGTCATTTCACATACTAGAAATTGCCAGCAAATTAAATAAAAATTTGCAAAGTAAAACCCAGAAATGAAATAAAAATGCTGCAACTCCGGCAATTTTATTATTGGAATTTGGAATTCCTTGGGGGAAATTTACATGAATTCTTTGATGCAAAACCTGGGGAATTGACTCCTGAAATTGCTTGCACCTGATCTCCTTAACAAATTTGGTCCTTCTTGATAATGCAACTCCACCCACAAATTAAAAATCAATTCGCTACTACTCAAGGATTTTGGCCCCATCTTTGACAATTAATCCTCCTAACGGATTCAACTCAATTCCCCTGCAAAGATCACAATGGCTAGCTAGGGTGGCTTTACAACCACCCAAACCAACCGCCACCAACTAGGGTGTATATTTCAACACCGAAACTGGGAAAGATATTGAGGGTTTCTCCCTCACACTATAAGCAACTAGAGCTCTCGGAATAATTATCAAAACTTCAACACTCAATCACAACCCCCCTCCCCAATGAACTCTCATCTTCCTTTTTATAATCTTCCCCATCCAAATACCATGGGTCGCTGAAATACATTACCTCTAATAATAAAGTGACTTTATGAGTTTTATTTCTTAATTAAATCAAAGTCACTTAATAGTCCCTTTTCTTTTATTTAATTATTCACTATCACCTTTAAGGTGACAGTAAATAATTAAATTAATTATTTCTTGTCCTCTGTTCTCGGAAAAGGGATATTAAAAAAAATGGAGACTTCATGGAAGCAAAAAGGATAAGCAAGATTTTTGATGCTTGACAATCTTCTATTACTTACATATAACGAAAGGTTACTATTCTCAATGATGATTGTATAAATTTTCCTATCCGTTCAGTTTACACACTCAGCTTGGAGATACCTTGTGCATTACTACCTTGACTTGACAAATATGATAGAATTTTCATTACCATTTCCATCCTTCGGTTATCCATGGGTGTCTTTCTTTCTTTAAGAGTGCAATTAATCCAGCTGAAACAAAAACATTTTCTAGAACATAGATATTACTACCTTGATGTGTTATTCATGGTGCAATTTCCAGCACCATTGAATGCTTTTGACCTCGACATTTAAACTTTGTTACAAGGCTACAGCTACAGATACTTGAAGTTTATTCAAAACATTTTGGATACAATACCACTTGATACAACATATATTAACATATTTATCTATCTATCCATCCCTCTACACACACACACATATATCCGTTTTAAAGGACAGTACTAATTTTAAATCAGAGTCCATGAAGAAATAGAGTTAGTTGTCAGAATCTAGCAGGCCTATATGCAAAAAATGGCACAATAAAACTGCAAATACAGATATGAACTGCAATAAAGAAAAATTTGATATCTGCGGAGCTCAAATTATAAGAAGATCCAAAAACTTAAGACTGTTAGAGGCACCGGAACACTCAAGTGGACTGCACCTGTAAATATGAATGTATGGAGGCATCTCTAAAGAAACTTTGTTGAATACATAGTTGAAGTGCAAAAAAAAGGTTACAAAAAATCATCTGGAAGGCCCCTATGTACACAAAAGAGAGAGAAACCTCATATTTGAGGCCCAAGTTACTGTTGAGAAGTACCTAGGCCCTAATTACATGAAAATGGCATTCATTATTGAATTTTGAAACATAATACCATAAAGGCCCACGGAAAAAACATTATTACAACATTATGAAGCTTAAATATACCTTAAATACATGAATTTATTAGTGTGAACAAAAATGTTGTGCTTAGGTGCACAACATGCAACTCCCCAGGAAGCTTTGTCCCCAAAGCTGAAAACCGGAAAGGTGGGAGTCCAAGATTAATAATTTTGATGACAAGCAGAACTTGAAAGATGTAATTATGCCACAATACAAGTCCAAAATGCATAGTATAATAGCTCAAAAAATGCAAAAACATACGTCTCAATTTCAAAAAAAAAAAAACATTACAATTCTGAAGTTCATCAGTTTACACCACCTTTTGGACTCCCAAATAATCTGTGATTCAAAGAATATGGAATTTGGTTAGGCATGTGTATTTGCAAATATAAACTAAAAAGGTAGAGTAGGGTGACGAAAATGACAAGAACAGCTGCACCTATAAAATAAACCATGAGCCCACGGGGCATAGAGCAGTTGGTGACAGGGCATTCTATTAAGGCACTCCATGGTGAAAAGGTTACTGGTTCAAAACCCCATGGGCACAGATCCAGCCATGAGTACAGGGTGGTGTGGATTAGGCCAGATGTGATCCCAGGGTGATTTTGACAGCTTAGATGCCCCTAGGTCACGGTTTCTCAAGCCACAAGTTAGTCCCACAAATTTGCGGACAAACTAACAAACAAAAATAAATCAAATAAACCATGGGCCCACTCTATGACAAAGACACTGTCACACGACTATGTGAGGAAGCAAGATTGGAACCCCAAACCACTTCATTCAGAAATTAAATCTAACAAGCTACACCAAAGGCATTTGTGCAATGCATGAAATGAGAAAGGAAACATAGTTTAGTCAGCAGCCACAAGATTCCATGCAAGATTGCACAAAAAAAAGGTGTTTTCTTTACTGCCTCAGCAGATTTGAATATTGTTGAAGAAATTCTTCAGTCCCCCAACTTGCTTCATCTATTGAAAGGTCCTTCCACTTAATTTCGAAGTGGCAAGTTTGTGGATGTTCATCACTTTTCCCTGAAGGATGCTCTCAATTTCTAGTATGGGCATTCTCCTTCATTGATGAGAGGAAGCTCTATTTGGGCAACAATCTTGCTTGCCAACTTCTTTAAACATGAGACATTGAAAACATCATGGACCTTCCTTTCTTAGGAATGTCTGGTGCATAGGCTACACCACCCGCTTTTGCACACTCCACAAGGGACCATAAACCTCGGGCTTAAGTTTGTTCTCACTTTCTTGCCATTGTAAATACCCATATGACTGGTGCCCTCTAAATAGCGCAAAATACGCTTGACCAACTGCTAGTGGCTCTCATGAGGTTCCTGCAAATACCAGGAACACAAAATGACAGCAAAGGCAATATCTGGTCTAGTGTGAGTAAAGTAGAGAAGACTACCCATTACAGAGCAATAGATATTAGCATCAAATAAAAGAGAGGAACAATCTGCATGAAACTTCATCCCAGTTGCAAGAAGGGTGCTAACTGGCTTACAATCCTCCATCCTAAAGAATTGCAACAGATACAAAACATATTGAGGTTGAGAGAAGAGAGATCCTAGTGGTAGGAAAAGTAATGTAGATGCCTAAAAGGTAGTGAAGCAGATCAAGATCAGTCATTTCAAATGACTCCTGAAGCCTTTGCTACAGTTCTTTAAACTGAGAGCCCAAGTTGCCAGTCAAAATCAGATCATCCACATAGCACCATAATAATGATTTGATTATCATGATGACAAATATAAAGATCGGGCTCACTCTCACAATGAGAAAGTCCACAGCTAAGAAAAAAAAATTATGCATCTTCAAGTATCAAGCACAAGGTGCCTACTTTAGTCCAATAAGAATTTCTTAAGTCAACAGACCAGTGATGTTGAACCTTCGTGAAGGAAACCTGGTGGTTGTTACATATAGATTTCTTCTTGAAGATTTCCAGGAAGGAAATCACTTTTGACATCCATCTGGTGAACCTCTTATACCTGTGAAGAAGCTATAGATAAAACCATATGGATAGAGTCAATCCCAGAAACTTAAGGAAATGTTTCATTGTAGTCAATACCTTCTTTCAGTGAGAAATCTTTTGCAATAAACTTGGCTATATGCTTGTCTATCTGTCCATCAGCACCATACTTGATCTTATAGACCTATTTACAGCTAACAATATTCTTACCCTTAGTTAAAGGAAACAATTCCCACCTCTGAGCTTTATCAGAGCCTCGTATTCAACAGCCATAGCTCCTTCCCATTAAGTGAAATTTTTAGCCTGATTATAAGTATAGGGGTCCCTGTCTATGTCGACCTTGGTGAGAAGAGCATGTGTGGTAGGTAAATGTCAATGAAAAACCAACTCCCAGTTTAAAGAAGGAAACTTGGTAGAATATAAATGAGTAAATAAAGTCCATTTGCACATACACCTTGGCCTTTCTAGAGTAGATGGAGGAATATCTTCAACAATATTAAGTTTCACGGCAAGAGCATTAGGGGGTGCAATCATTATAGAAGACACACCTTGGGTGAGCCAGTGAGAGTCTCACCATCAATGTCCCTCTAACTCGTTACTCAAGAAATAATGCTGGAGAGAACAATCATAGGAGGAGAACCATCATTAAAGTGTGGAGGAGATCAGATAACGTAAGAAAATTTTATTACCATTCTACAAATGACCACAAAAGAAAGTCAATGGGGCTGCTAAGTACAATAATGTTGATACAACGAGAGAGCAAAAAAACAGCTCCTATATAAAGCAAGATGCATAATTTAAGCTATTGACCAAGACTAAGATCCATGGGGTTGCCAAGTACAATAATGTTGATACTATGAGAGAGCAAAAAAACAGCTCCTATATAAAGCAAGATGCATGATGTAAGGTATTGACCAACACTAAAACCCTGAAGAGTCAAGACTAAGCCGAGCAAATCTAGAAGAAAAATGTACAAGGAGAGTGTATCCAAAATCCTAAATACAAATAACGTCAACTTATCTATATAGTGGACTTTCTAAAAGAGGATCTGCACAAAGAGCTAGAATGCACAATGTTTTGTTGCCTGTTGCTGCTCAGTTGCCCTCAGCTTTCGCCAATAGGATAGGACTTTTCCTTACCAAGAGTTTGAGCAACACTACCTGGAAGAGGTAGCTCATTGTTGAAGCCTAGAAGACCTATCTACTACTAGTGTCAGATCTAGAATGATAGTGTTCTTTGGGTCATTAGGAAGTAGGGATGGCCCCTTGCCTCCTAACTAATCTGGGACTGAAAGAAAGGTTGCTATCAATCTTTCACTCAATCCCCTTGATGGATGGGAGAACTATAAAAGACAAAGAAATCATTTGAGTGGAGATATATACCATGTAGCCACCTATTATTATATCTTCATGCCACCATTGATTGTGCAGCAGTGAATCTAGTACACCATTGCTTGGGCCAATCACCTATTTGATATGTTGTATGGAGGTGGCATGCTAGTTATGGGTCCAAGATTCATATGAAGCAATTGTACCAAGGCTCACATATAGGGTAAGCCACCATGGGTCCTCAGCTTACCATGGGTCCTCATGATCGTATATCTTGCATGGCACTTATATATCATATATATGTGCAACTTCCCCTTGTTATATATAGATGTATTTTGTTCAAATCGACGAATTACGTTGATTATTCAAGTAGGACCCATCACAAATGCAATTGTCTTGTAATATGGTCGAATCATGATGAAATCAAAGTGTGGGTCCTCTCCCTCACATGCGCGATGGGGTGGTGTCATACAAACATTTTCCTTGATTTCTTATTGACAGCACATGTGTAATATCCCATTTTCTAATTTCGGGAAAATTACCAAGGATTTTATGTCGGCAAAATTATTTTACGAATTCCATCTGAAGCACCATACAAATTTGCAAAATTTAACACAATAATTGTTGCCGCAAATAAATTAGTAAACCTAGAAAATAAATGAAAATGTTACAGCTCAATAACACAAGGAATGGAAATAAACTCAGCTTTATTATATTAACTAGAATAAGGTTTTACATACCAATACAAACTGGAAAATAGCTGAGACATAACAGATGCAGCCTCCAAAAATATATGTTGCATCAGTGAACCTGGCCTCCAAAACTACACCTGAAAATGATGCTTGAATTGGAGATTTGTGTGATCCCCACTCCAATTTGTTGATAACACTGAAGCTCCGTGAGATTTCTGAATGAAATCTCCTCAACAGTGGGTTGGGTTTTTGTCCAACTCACAATAGGAAACCCATGGGTTTTCATCTTGGGGCTTACTAAAGTTAGAGAATCACATTCCCAGAACCTCTCCAACAAGAAAATATTACAACTCCAAGATGTCCCAAATGATTTGCTTCCCCTTCGTTTATAGATCTTATGGATCCCTCTCCAATCTTCTAGAAGCATTTTATTTTATTATCCACTCTAGAAACTTCTCCTCTTATCCTTATCTTAAGTGACTTATTTCATTTTAGTCACCTAGCGTTTTTCCTTAATTAAGCATTTCCCCTTTTTATTTAATTAAGTGACTAATTAAAGTCACTTTTAATCTAGGAAAATGGTAAATCTGCCTCTACAATCTCTTAGGCCACTGAAAGTCACTTTTCACCATCCCATTCTGTAGATCTCTTCATTCCAGTTCCAACAAGTTATTACACTAAGGTGTTTCATCAAATATTCTTCCGAAAATGACACCTTAAGCGTATTTAATTAAAATATGCTCAATAATAACCCCTATTTTATGGGAACTGTCAGACTGCAATGGAATCAAGAATACAATGTGTGGAACTGATCCTAATAATGAAATGCTATGAGCAATCCTTGTCACACCCCATAGAACTCCTCCAAAACCCTTCGGGCCCATTGATAATGAAATCTCACTACCATAACCGAGTTGTCAACAACCCTGGAAGTCCATCTTAGCCGCATCATAACAGAAACTGGAAATGGGGACATTACAACATGGCTTAAATGTTATGTGGATCGATTCCTCTAATCAAAGAGCCAATCGTTGAATATTGGACCCATAACCATTTTGATAAAAGCAAGCATTATGGGGATGCATGGATGCATATGGATGTTGTCTTTTGGTTATACATAAATGCTATGAAGGACTATAAGTTACATCAATCCTCTTCACTGATATTATAGCTTACATTTCGAAGGAGTCTATCCATAGTGATTTACTGCACATATTTGATGTGGGTCAACAAATCAACTACTTTGAGGTGGTTGTTACCTTCTTGGCTATTTTTAGAAGTGCTTCCTAACTAACTCATTATTTTATTATTGTTCAAATTTCTCATGGAGTTTGTTAAATGAAAACAATAATTTTTTTATTGTAATATAAGTTGGGCTCAAACCTATATAAGGGTTTGTTCTCTCCCCCATCGGTATGGTCTTCTGCTACATCATACATCATTTTGGAAAGCATTATGGAAGATTCGAGATATTGCATCTATCTTATCTAAGGCTTTATTTATGAAATTCTTTCACATATTTATTTTGTTAGAAACCCTTGTAACTAGTCATGAGGGCCTTGTAATGGTGAATCTACCATTTGGATAATGTAATGTGAGAATTTCATTTTGCTTATATTCATTGTTGTTATATTAAGCTTGCATCTAACAAACTAGGTTGTTGCCTGAATTAATACAACATCACCTTCATGGATTTGTTTTAGAGTAGCACCCCTAGCTCTTCAAATATCATTTTCAGCAAGCTAAGGCTCATTTGTGGCATGCATAGCAGCCCTTATTTTCCTTACACTTTCATGAATTAGCCCTCTTAGATCCATGCCTTTTGACTCCACTTAGCACATATATGGATTCACAGTTGGTCCTAGGGTTTCTACCTCCATAATCCTTTCTCACACCACTCATTTTCCATTATACTACTACCATACATTTTGCTTAAGCTTACTCTTCACAAAATCACCTTGAACCTCCACTCTATAGCCTTAGCATAAGGAAGCCCCACTTGAATTGGAAAAGAGTCAACCAAAAGTGTGAGGAAGAGCTATTGTGGTGACAATAGGCAGTGTTCCAAAGTTCACAAAACTACCTCCTTTATGACTGGGACTTTACAACATTTGTGGTGTTGTTACCCACCCAAGTGGGTAATCCCTAGGAGAAAAAATTTCTCCTATTTGATCAGCCTACCAAGCAGTGGCCCTATGGATAAACCATATATAACTATGCCTCAAAGCTCTCCACATATGTCCAGTCAATGTTTTCATCGTCACCTAGCATACTTATTGAAGGAAGGTGGGTCATCTATTACAAAGTACACTAACCATTTTTGTAATCATGTGCCTTCATTTAATGTTAAAGGGCATTCTAATATGAATCACATGTTGAGTTGGATAATTAACTACTCTTGATTGTATCTTTGTTCCCATGCTTCACTTGGGAGGTTCTCCCTTGCCCCCAATCTAGTCTGACTTTCCCAAAGTCCTTTCCTTTCCATAATTCAGGAGGAATGCACCAACTGATGTAGCATGCCCAAGGAAATCCATACTTATCATTTTACATCAATCCCTTGTATATACTACCATCCTATGGTTTGATTGTCATTTGTCACTGGTACTAGCACTGTAACAAATAGTTCATGTTTGTATTTGAAGACAATATATTTGTAATTGTCTAAATGTATTGATAGATAAATAATTGATAAAATGATGAATAGTACAATGAGGGCATCCAATATAAATACCTAGGCAGGGTGCCTTTTCATTAGCTTATTGACTACAATTTATCAATTTATTATGTTTACAAAATCGTTGCGCTCATTGAAGGAATGCTTTGTCCTCAAGCATATTAAACAGGATGACATTTCTATGGAATGGCATTATCTATTTTTATGGCTTTCACTTTGTTTGTGCTTCGAATGTTGTTGAGGTTCCTATATATTGTTGCATCTTCTTTGAGAGTGGAAGCTTCAACACCATATAATTTATGGTGTTGACCTTGCCAATTAAACTTCGTGAACTATACTTCGAGGATTGTAGTATAACTTCCCAATTGTGTCAACCACTCTGCACTTAGCACCATGTACATCTCTTCAAGTGGTAGTATAGATTTTTGTTTGTAGTTATAGTTCTTGTGTTTGAATTGAAACTTTATGGCATTTTCCCACTTTGTTGAACTTTTGTCCATTAGCCAGCGTCATGGTGAGGTCCTTGGTCAGGCAGACAAAGAGATTAAGTTGTTTAGCAAGAACAATGCCTACACAATTGTGACTACTGCCAGAATCTACTAGTATTGTGATATTTCTATCTTTTATGACGCCTTTAATGTTCAAGGTTTTAAGTTGTGGTTGCTCTATCATGGTTGTTGGTGGAACTATAGGGTTGCTTTCTTTCTTTCTTTGTTAAAGACTAGATCCTCTCCTTTCCGAGATGTGGTGGAACGTATTTTACAATCAGTGGCTAAAATAGGCCATTTGGAGTAATTATCTTGAAGTTTGTTGTCTTCATTTCTATTTCATTGGGCACATGAAATTGAAGCTAGTGATGCTTTTTGTGGTGTATTGTCATGGTCCGAATCAATTTTTTCCACACTTGCAACAATCGTTTTTCTTCTTTTTTCCTCTTTCTAATTCATTGCTAGATGTGTCTGAGTCCTTTTTTGCTTCACAAGTATTTTCTTATTGTTGCATATGTGCTCTAACGACCATTTGTCACCACAATATCTACATCTCTTTATTGCCTTCTTATCTAAAGTCCTAATGTCAATTTTCATCTTCTCTGGCGAATGATGGCTTGTTGAACTTGTTCTTTTGTTCAATTAATTTCACCGCATGTCTAGCATCCTCAATTGTTTCAAGGTTCCATAGCTTTAATTCACTACAAAATAATATTTCAATCCACAAATGTACATTTTTAGCAATCTTGCCATCTGTGAATATGTTTTGTCTTATGGCCAAATCTTCCCTTTCGTGTGTAGTCATTCATGTTTCCTTTATGTTTAAGATGAACAAATTCATTGTACAGGTCATCGTCTTCCTTGTCATGGAACCTTTTTAATAGGGCAATTATGACACTTTGCTAATGAAAAGAACAAGTGTCACATTTTCCAGTCCACCATAGGAACCAATCCTAAGCTTCCCCTTCTAAGTTATTGGAGGTCATTATTGATTATTCGTTATCGCCCAAAAGGGGGGTTTGATTCAAAAAATCCTTCCATTTTGTTGACCCAAACAATTGCTCCCCTATGGCCTTTACCATCATAGTTTGAAAATTTGTTTTTAATTCGTTGATAATCTCTATCTGGAACATTTTTATGATACTTACTACCGGAAAATTACTTCATGTTCATCTTGATGTCCCTGTTCACTTGAATTTTGTGATTCTTGATTTGATGTTGGTTTTTGATAGGTCAAAGGTTCTACAACTAATGCATCTACCCTTTCAGTTAGTTGGTCAATTATTCCCCTCTTGGTAGTTAAGTATCCCTTTTGTTTCATCCTTGTCATCATTTCTCATCATTAATGTTTTTTTGCATCAACTCTCAACATCCTCTATCAACTTGTCAATTATGTCTCCTTTTTCTACTAATTTATTGATTTTATCAGTTAATTATTTTTGTTGTTCCCCCAAAACTTTGTCTATGCCTTTTCAACATTGTTGAGAATATATCTTACGCTACTAACCTCATATGCACATCGATGAACTTTTGTGTATAGCTCATCATTAGTAACCATCTTGGGTTGGGTGAGTTCCTTTGGGGGTCACACTTGAGATTCACCACTTTATTAAATTTTTAAAAAGTTAAATTAACTTTTACACTGAAAACAAAAATTCCTATATAAATACCAAGCTTTTTTAAAAAAATCCATTTAGGGAGTGTTAGAATTCCATGCACCCTAGGTTTGGTCTATGTTTTGGCAGTGTCACACAACAGAAAACATAAACACACTAAAATGCCTAACTTAAAATAACTTCTGCATAATGAAATATACTAGCAATTAGATCAATGGGCAGTACACAATATTTATGCCCAAACTGATTTCTTACAATTCCATTAATAAGAAAATTCACAAGGCTCTTGTACCAAGGATAGTGGCCCTTTACAATCCTTGTACAATGCCAAATACAATACAAAAATACTTATACAAAGTACCTGGGATAATGTTGAGTCCTATCTATTGAAGAATGCATTATGGCAGTTATTAATTCAATTTCTCCACCATCTTAATAATTGTGTGTGTACTTTATTTATCTTGTGTTTCTTTATTAGATCTTCTTCATCAAACAATTGTCAAGTGTAAAAACAATAAAGCCAATGAACACAGTAATTAGGCTCCAAGCTAGGGCAAAACCCCTCCAAGGGGAAAAATCAAAAAATCTCTTCTTCTTATAGACTCTGCTTCAAATGATAAAACCAAGACCCAAACCCTAGACCAAGTCTTTTTCTAAGCACCAAGTCAACCCTCCAAGAAGCCCTTCCAATTAGGTCAAAGATTTTCCCAAACAACAAGGATCAATGGTGCTCCAACCAACTTCCAGCTTCAACTTCGGCCCTCAGCTTCGTCATGCAGCTTCGAACTACAACTTCGACCAACTTCTTCGAACGTGTGAGAGGAAAATAGCCCACAAACATATGTTTATTTTCCTTCTTGATTTCTTCTTGCCTTCTAGACCTTCACACTTACTTCCTTGATGTTTCCAGCTTCAGATCAAACTTCTTGAGAGAGATCGAAATTGGTGTGCAAATGACGTCGATGTTGCTTCTATTTATACACATCTAAGGGGTTCGAATTCCTTCTTTTAGGCTGACTTGTGCTTGGAGGTTTCCAAGACTTTCTAGACTCAAAATAAATTCTTTTACAAGGTAAATCTTGCCTAGATGGGTCTTCTAATCATGATATTGACTCTCTTGACTCATGACAATAAATCTTATGACCTAACAAACCCTAGAAGTGTGAAGAACATGCTTTTACCTAGAAGACCATCAACAAGAAGTATGAAACCCATGCTCTAAAATAATAATATTTCTTTCTTCTTTTGCTTATTACATAAGATATACATATTGACATGAGTACAAATGACAATTATATAGACCAAAATTAGTTACAGTTTCCAACACTCCCTCTTAACTAAGGATGTACTCATAATTGTACACACTAGTACACGGTTATTCTCAAACTGAAGAGTTCTCATAAGAAGAGTCGGATTGGTAAACCATCTTTAAGCATCAACATCATGACCAGCATTGTCAACATAGTAACGCCTTAACTCTGACAAGCTCTTTCATATACAAGAACATCATGTTGGGAGTCTTTACGTGAGATACCACACTACCTCTACAAGGCACATAAACCATTTTAATGTTCACTAGGTATGTCCTTTCAAGACTATTCTTATCTTGGATACCCAATACTCAAAGAATATCGGTCCTCTTCGACCACTCGTCTTGGATACATGTCCAATCCTCAAAGATTGTCTGTCCATTTCCTATCTTGGATTTTTCTATCCTCAAGGAAATCACAGATGCTTATCCAATCCAACATTCACCATTCTCTCTCCATGGCCTTCACTTAGACTTACAGCTATTAGTCCTGATCAAGTGCATGACACATGAATAAGAGAATACAAATGTGATGTCCATCATCACTCCTCAACCAGAGAGGAGATCGTTATTCCCTCTAGATTAGAGAATTGATTCTTGCACCTTTTCATACATTCATAGAGACTCCTTTTACGCCCTCTCGAATATAGAGGAGATTCTTAACTTCCTTCCAATTTGGGAAGTCATCACCACAAGCTTTATAGCTTGTCTTCATAAAATGCATCAGCGATTTGTTCTTCATGGAGATAGTTGCATGGCTCCCTCTTTACTTTGTATCTCATCATATTGAGCTTTCTTCTTCCGGGATGTTGTGGAGCCGTCTTCTTTCTTCAATCTGGTAACAGGATCCAGGCCATCAAACTTGCACATCACTTTCTTCCAATCATCATCAATGAAGGCATTATATTGAATATTATCAAACTTCAAGCTAGCCATAGCTTCCTCTAAACATGAAAGTGATATTTGTTGATGTAGGAACATGATCCTCAAGTTATCTTCTTATATTGCTACTTTTCAATCCCAAGGTGATGAAGTTAACACCTTTGACTTCTCAATTGCCAAAACCATATACTTAATTCATATGTTTAATGAATTGAGTTCAGCACCCATAGTTGAACTTGCCTCAACTATCATCATGCATTCCTGCAATATCCTACCAGGTAGCAAAACAGTATGTTAGCCAGATAACCAATATCAAAATATCAAAGATCATACTTATCTTGTCATGATGGCCTTTTCTCATCAAAGCATTAGCTTACTTGAGTTCTTCGAGACCAACATCCTTTCGCATGATCCATCTCCATATGAATCTTTCTCCATGCAGTTATTTTAATCAAAGTGCCCATGGATCGAGCTTGATTACCAAATTGTAATATCTTCCTTGAAGTTGTCAATGTTAACTCCCTTTCTTTCTTCCAGAGACTATACATGATGTTGATCAACATTGTTATATGCCATGTAATTATAAGAGAGAGTCTTGACCTCCATTTATTCCAAAGCATGTGAAATTTCTTCTTTCGAGCATCATGCAGCCATATGGAAGACTTACCAAGCACATTCATAACTAACTCTTCCTTCATGATTCTTGTAGATATGAACCATGCTCTAGGGAAGAATAACTTCAAATATGCATACCTTTTCTTTTCATATAATCATCTAGCCATCCTTTGAATGATCTTGCTTCCTATACCTGTCAAACATAGGTTTCCTTTTCCAAGAAGAGAAAGACTTTCATTATGCCTTTCATACTGTAACTTGACCATTAGCATTCCTTCATCCTTTAGAAATATTGTTTCCAAACTAGATGGAATATATACCAGTCATAATGTTGCTTCCAAGAATCTTCCATAATGATGATTCTTATAGGATCTTGAGGATCCTTCTTTGCAAAATGACTACCTCTAACATGATGTTAGAAAATGCTTGGATGAACTATAATATGCAATATGGTTCCAAACTTCTCATCCCCTTTGTTATGAATATAATTCATAGTAAAATAATAAAAAATAATGTAAACAATAATAATCATAATTAATGATTAATTAACTAAATAGTTAGTAATGAAGAGGTATGTCCCTAAGGATGTTTACGCCTTCCAAGTGTTTTAAAGATTACTCCACTGCGTATACGAACTTTGTTCGTTACATTGGTATCAAAGCCAAGTTGGCTGATTACCAGGACTTTGGCCATCAAGTATTCAAGTTCGTTGTCAAAGGATTAAGGCTCTTAACCACCCAAGTAAAATTGGATGTTCTCCATTTCACTAACAGGCCTTTGGCCATAAAATTATTAAAAATAAAATAAACAAAATAAAATAAAGAGAAAAGAAATTGGGAAAAAAATTATAAAAAGAAGAGTTATAAAGGAAAAGTTCAAAAAAAAAAATTTAAAAAGGGTCACATATATTTAAAAAAAAACAAAAACTATATTGATATATGTCAAATTAAAAAAAAAAGAGCTATACAACAACAAAAATTGAAAGAACCAAAAATACATAAAAATAACAAATAAATTTACCTGATCGACAATCAGAAAGCTGCGCAGCAAGCCCAACTATCAGCCGTCGTGCTTAAAATAGTCAATGTCGTCTTCAGTTTTCTGCTGCAACTGCCCTCTATTTCCAATTTTTTGTTGTGACCATTGTTTGCTTCCAGTTTCATCGGCAATCTAACATCGACCACCACTGCAACCACAGACACACAACTGAATACAACCGCCATAAGCCATCGAGCAACTCGACTGTTGTCATTGTTGTTGTCCATCAAATCCAATGGAATACCTATCCCACGCCACCAGCGCCGCATTGTGTAGTCCTAGATTAAAAAAAAAAACCAACTGACTTGAATCCGCCTCAAGCATAAGCAATTCCATAAGGTTTTCACTCTTCAGGCATGTCTGTAGCAAAAGAATACCCAATTCTCTCTGGGCGGATATAGCCACAAATTGGGCGTGTACTGTGGAGCGAACCTTGTTCATATCAACCAATCAACCCTCGCACACCTTAGCATGTCCTTTGTATAATCCGTCATTCGTTGTCACGTTAGCATCCAGTGCATACACAACATTCATCCAACAAAATTATTTGAAGCGTGTCCGAGAAGGTGGTAACGTTTCACCTTCATATTGGCACATCCAAGTCGTAAAGGGTGGGACTTTTGTGATATCATTAAATTTATTTTTTAAATTTTTAGGGTAAAAACTTATTAAAAAACAGAAAGGGGACTACATATATGAGGAATTTTTAAAAAAAGGGAACTTAAAAAAAGGGGTCAACATCATAAAAAAAGGGGGAAAGAATATTAAATTTAACAAAAAACAAAACAAAACTAAACAAAGAAAAACTAAACAAAAGAGAAATTCATAAAGGGTTAATTATATATATATAAACCCTTAGGTTATACGGGCGTTGATATTGAAATATCATACAAAAAGATATTAAAGAAACAAAAAAAAAGAGTATAAATTATACTTTAAAAAGGAAAAAAGCCTTAAAAATATTATTATAAAGAAAGTTTAAAAGAAAAACAATTAAAAAAATGGGGGGAAATTAATATAAAAATAAAAAAATTTAAGAAGTGGATATTTTATGAGAATTATAAAGGTAGTAAAAAGATAACATATTCATATATTCTCAAAGCTCATATAAGAAGAAAAGGAAGCAATCAAGATGAGTTCCACACAACAATCATTATTTTGGACTAAATGTTTGTTTTATAAAACATAAATTGGATATTAGTGGATTCAAAAAAAATTGCAAATTATGTTGTCCCACGTGTAGGAAATTATTTAGTACAAAATAACATCAAGTTAATATACAAACACAAATAAAAAAACTAGAGGAAGAACTTGCAAAACTCCAACAAAAGAATGAAGCGTCAAAAAAGAAATATAAAGATCTTGAAAATTAGTTTTACGAAGAATCATCAGAAAGTAACAAAGAAATTTGACGTATAAGGGACCATTGTCAAAAGTTACTTGTGAAGCTTAAGAAGTCCAAAGATACAAAGAAAAAATTAGAAGAAGAAAGGGAATGTCTCGAAAAGAAATTCAACAAGAATCTATCAGAAAAGGAAGAAGAAAATTTGCGCTTAAAAACCCTTAATCAAAGGTTATTAGAACAAATTCAAGATTTAAAAAATGAAAAGCTTGAATGTCAAAATGATGAAAATAAGGTTAATGAATCAGAAATCAAAGAACTCTTACATCTCAAAAATCATAATAAAAGTCTACTCACTCAAATCAAGAAACTTAAAAATGATAAGAAATCATTGAACGGCAAATTAGAAGAAATTATCACGAAAGAAGTATTGAATCTTCAGTGCAAGTTGAAAAAAAAGATACGAATACCGATCCAGTCAATATCACAACTCAAGAAGATGAGAAACCAATAGGAGTAAAAACATATCCAGATGTTGCAGTTCAAACAACGGAAATTCTAAGTGATGATTCAGTAGCCAACTCAACAACAATAGTATCTGAAGTAAATCTGGAAACTGCCACACACATGATAAAGGAAAGTCCAACTAGAAGAACTCCTTATCAGCATCTGAATCACAAGAGCAAACAACTAAGTCAGTCTACATATTTGAACCATTCAGAACGGAAGCAACAAATTTATGTTCGAAGCATGGAAAATTTTAGGGGCGAATGTTCGCCCTTAGGCGAAATTAAGAGGTTTTAAATTTTTAGTGGGCGAATATTTTGTATCATAGTACATTTTTACAAATCACCTCAAATAGCCCACCTTATTTTAAGGGAGAGGGTAAAAAAGGTAAATTTAGCCCTTGAAATTAGGAGTTACAACCTTCCATTCACCCTAATTTTCAAGAATAGGTTTTATTTAAGTGAATCCTATGGGCCAAATACCATATTTATAAAAGAGGTATGGTAAATTAATAAAAATATAAACAAATGAGAGGTATGGTAGATAAATAAAACATTTTTTATATTTACTCCATAAGTCACCTTATATACATGCAAGGGTGTAAACAAATTAAATATAAATAAAGTGGAGGTATGGTAAATAAATAAAACCTCTTTTTATACTTACTCAAAAATATGGTAAATAAATAAAAATATAAATAAACTAGACGTATGGTAAATAAATAAAACCTCTTTTTATATTTAGTCCATAACCCTCTTTCTATTTATGAAGGCTCAAAAAAAAAAGTTTTATTTAAGTGAATCCTACGGGCCAAATACCATATTTGTAAAAGAGGTATGGTAAATTAATAAAAATATAAATAAACGAGAGGTATGGTAAACAAATAAAACATTTTTTTATATTTACTCCATAAGTCACCTTATATTTACCAACACTCAAAAAATGCGTTATATTTAGGTGAAACCTATGGGCAAAATACTATGGGCCAAATACCATGGGCTAGATTATTATTAATACCATGCAAAAAAACATTATTAACCCTAATATTAGTATTAATAAAAATAAAAATCGCACATGGTATTGACCCATGGTATTCACATGGAATGTAGCCTATTTAAATGGGGGAATTAAACCAGCATAGATCCATCTTTACTTTGGATCTACTAAGCCCCGAGAGGGATCAAATATCGTGTAATGCAAACTAGCATAGAGTGAAAAAATATTTGATCCCTCTCGAAGCTTGGTGGATCAAGAGTATGTTGTAATTTAATGTATGTTAAACATTTTAACTTGGTTAAAATAAAAATCAATTATTAAGTTTACTAATTTTTATAAATTACTAATAGTAATTTTTAAGCTCCAGGTTTATGATAACCCATGGTATTCATGTGAGCATAGACTATTTAAAGGGGAAATTCTATCATCTTAGATCCATCTTAATTATGGATCTACCAAGTGCTAAGAGGGATAAATAGATTTCATCCCCCTAAGAGTGGTAGATGTGGAGTTAAGATGGATATAGGCTGGTTTTTATGATAATGAAGATATTAAATAGACTTAGGAAATTATATTGTAAAAACATCTTGAGGTGAATGGTTAAAGCTACATTTAGTCACTTCACAAAATTTAGTAAAAAATACCAATATCTGCATTAATATTGGTTTTAACTTTTTCTGATTTAACAAAAAAAATTCAAAACAACGAAACCTTGTCACTTTTTCCGCATCACCCTCGCAGAAGATTTCCCACCATTTTTCAAACATTCTCAATATGATATCTTTCCCACCATTTTTCAAACATTCTCAATATGATATCTTCATGAAAAAATTTAGGCACTGATGTTGGATTAGTTGTTTGAAAAATAAGCTGGTTTGTACAACCTTTCATCTTCTATGCTATTCTTAGTTTGTCCTAATGATCTGTAGGGGTTGGAGCCACTGCACCATATTTTCCTAAAAGGTGGAGATTGTTCACCAAAAAGGAAATTAATCTACATGTTACACTGCTGTTAAAAAATGCGAGACCTATGAGGGTAGTGAATTATGCTAATAAGCAATTTAGATTGGGAGAGACGTAATTAAATTTTATTATTTAATTGAAGATTTCCACTTAAAATAATAATAAATCTACATTTATATATTCATATATTGATTGGAAGGATTCTCACAATGGTCACTTCTTTCAATTAGATCCCCTTCAAGCCTTTGGGATACCTAATACTTTCTTATAATATATAATTGGGGCTTGCTACTTGTTGGCATGTTGGGGTAAACAAACTTGATGTGTTTTTTTTTTATCTCGCAATTGGAGTCTATGGAATAAGAAAGAAATTTGATAACTTGAAAAAAGTGGTAGCTTGACAAAAGTTGTAGAGAAAAGATTAATCTCTCCTACCTTGACAGAACTCGTTGTCAATATCAACACCTACAAGAACTTTGTTGTGGAATATTATCAAAACTAATAGAAGGGTATGAAAGAGTGTATTGTAAGAACCTTGACAAAAACGGCCACTAAAACTGGGAACATTGTTTGTAGGAAAAGAAAATTATATTTCTTTTTTCTAAACATGTATGTTAGTATATTACAGTTCAATGAAAATGTTTTCTTATTATCATATATGGTTTCATACTTTAACAAAACATTCGCCAAGACTTCACAATGTTTCATTATTCAGTAAAAGATTTGCCAAGATCTTACAAGATTTTATAATTCAGTGAAAGATTCTCCATCACTGTACAAGATAATATAATCTGGTGAGGGATTCGCCAAAAAAATTATATATACATATTATATTATTGATAAAATCGCCTCCCATTTTTCCTATGTATCATGGGGATTAGCCCATTTATTATACATATAAATTTAGGGTGGTTCTTAAAATTTTCCCTGGTTCCAAGGAATACTGAAGTTTGCATAATCCGATCCTATGATAAGAATTCTTTACAAATTTCCAACGATCGGAAGATTTCACAAAAGATTAATCTAGGATGGTCAGATCCATTCTCAATCTGACAATTTTGTTTATCACTCAGAGGATCATATCGTCTTGTATCAACGACGATGAAAGTATTGAGATGAGAAGACATTCGAAATAAGAAAAGCGATCAAGCCCTTTCATTAGTCAACTTTGGGGACAATTTTTTGAAAAGAAAGCTAATGTTATGAATATAATTTATAGTAAAATAATAGAAAATAATGTAAACAATAATAATTAGAATTAATGATTAATTAACTAAATAGTTAGTAATGAAAAGGTATGTCCCTAAGGACATAAACGTTGTGAAGAGGTATCTGTCTAGGGTATATAGGCAGGTCCTCACCCTCATTGTAAACATCTCATCGATTATTTTATATATATATATATATATATATATATATTTAATATACAATTACTTGTCCTACTATGGATGTTTACGTCTTCTAAGTGTTTTGAAGATTACTCTACTGCATAGACGAACTTTGTTCGTTACACCCTTTAAACTAGATGATCTTTCCCAAAGCAAATTAAACGAGTAGATTCTAATCTTTCTCCTATCATGCGCTTTTATCTATGATGCCATGTCAAGACTCTTCTAGAGTAATAATGCATGGTGCTCTACTTTCTCCTTAATAAAGGAAAGACAAAAATTCACAAATAACCTGACAGAGATGAGACTTCCTTCAATAATAGAGATCCTTGGGATCTTCTCCTTTCAGCATTTTCTCAAGTTCTCCCCTTTCCTCAACTATGTGAGCTTCACTTCTTTCCTTCCTTTTGTTGTTCAAACTTCACTCTAATGTTTGGATAATCCCTTTTATAGTGTCCATACTCATTGCATCCAAAGCATTGAATCTTGGACATGTTTGTCTTCTTCTTAGACTTTCCAAACTTTCCTTTCCTCGACTTTGTGGTTCTTGCAATGAAGGCTTGAGATTTTTCATTTGATTCAGTATCATCCTTTGCCTTGATCCTAGATTCTTCCAAGATACATTGAGCCCATATTCATCGAAGGGTGCAGTATCTTTCTTTGAGTAGACTCTCGTTGGAAAACTACTCCAATCAAATGGAAAAGCATTTAATGCATAGATAATCATCTCAGAATTTGTAACAGTCTCCCCAAGCCCTTGCAACTAGTCTCTTATTTGTGCGATCTTCATTAGATAGGTGGGCATGTCTTCATCCTTTGATTTACTTATTCTATATAGTTGTTTCCTCAAGTAAATCTTCTGACCTTGTGTACTTATGGAGTAAAACTTTACCAACTTATCATACATAGGCCTTTGATGTCTTCAAATCAGCAACAAAGGGAACAAGATGATCTTTTATTGATTCCACAATGATTCTTTGTGCTCTTACTTCTCCCTTCCTGTATTTTGCTAGCTCTTGAGTCTTCTCTTTGCTAGATTTAGCAACTTCTCCAAGGACATACCCCATGACTTCATTCTCTTTGAGTGCTAAGTCAATCCTTTTCTTCCAAGCTAGGAAGTTTGTTGATCCAACAAGCTTGTTTCTTTCCTTGCTAAATGTAGCCATGTTATCTGTAGAATGAAACATAGAAAACAATATACCACTTATTTTTCAATCAAAAGTCTTCCTTCTTAATGATGCCTCCAATTATCATGATGTTTCCAAGACCTCCTAGGAGACTTCAAAGATGCCCTATGATGGTGATTTCTAGGATGCCTTCAACACATTTATCTTCAAACAGCTTCAAAGAGATAATGATGATATCAAAATCCCTTGATGCTTCCTCTAAGATGATGCACTAGAGATTCTTTAATAGGGACTTGTCCTTCCTTCCCTTAATGAGACCTTGATGATGAGGTCTTCTTCTTCAACAAAATCTTGATGTGGAAACACTCCTTCCAGATCAATAGGTTTTTTTCTTCTTTCCTTGTGTCCTTCTGCAAATGATTCCCCTTGACAAGCAAACCCTTCTTTGTTTCCTTCTGCCTTCTCTTGTTCACCTTAGCTCTGATACCATGTTGGAGAATGCAATATGGCAGCTATTAATTCAATTTCTCCTTCATCTTAATAATTGCTTGTGTACTTTATTTATATTCTTGTGTTTCTTTATTAGATTTTCTTCATCAAACAATTATCAAGTGCAAAAATAGTAAAGACAATAGACACAGAAATTAGGCTCCAAGCCAAGGCAAAACCCCTCCAAGGGAAAAAACTGGAAATCACTTTTCTTATAGAATTTGCTTCAAATGCGAAAACCAACACCCAAACCCTAGACCAAGTCCTTCTCCAAGCACCAAGTTAGCCCTCCAAGAAGCCCTTCCAATTAGGTCAAAGATCTACCCAAACAATAAGGATCAATTATGCTCCAACCCGCTTCCAGCTTCAACTTTGGCCCCCAACTTCGTCTTGCAGCTTCGACCTGCAACTTCAGAAACCCTAGCTTTTCCACACATGTGAGAGGAAAATAGCCCAAAAACATATATTTATTTTCCTTCTTGATTTCTTCTTGCATTCTGCACATTGGCACTTACTTCCTTGATGTTGCCAGCTTCATATCGAACTTCTTCTTGAGAGATTGAATTGGTGTGCAAATGAGATCGATGTTGCTTCTATTTATACACATCTTAGGAGTTCGAATTCCTTCTTTTAGGTCGACTTTGCTTGGAGGTTTCGAAGACTTTCTAGACTCAAAATAAATTCTTTTACAAGGTACATCTTGCCCAAATGGGTCTTCTAATCATGATATTGACTCTCTTGACTCATGACAATAATTCTTATGACCTAACAAACCCTAGAAGCATGAAAAACATGTTTTTACCTAAAAGGCCATCAACAAGAAGCATGAAACCCCTGCTCTAAAATAATAATCTTTCTTTCTTCTTTTGCTTATTACATAAGATATACATATTGACATGAGTACAATGACAATTATGAAGACCGAAACTAGTTACACTTTCCAACACTATTAGCTCTCATCTGCCTTCAAAAGCATTGATCAGTGGCTATCCTTTGCCACCAAAACCTATAGCAACCTGTTGTAGCACACAAGCCACTCCTTGTCGCCCTCAAACTGCCCAACCAACTCTCTTTAGGGCAGATCAACCTCGTTGTTTCCTTTTAGCTCATGTAGCAGCCCTTATCCTACTCTAAACAGCTTTATGGTGACATGGCAGCTATCCTGGCATGCCCTGCTCACCTTCAACCCTTTGTCAGCACTAATCAGACCTCCTTGTAGCCCTTAGCTAGCCTCCATAAGCCCTCAGTCAAATTTTTTTCCCTTCAACATCCCTCAGCCAATTTTTTTCCCTTCAACATCCCTCAACCTCCTTTTCTAGGCTACAACTAGTTACCTGTAGCTTCCTCAGGCTCTAGGCCTGCAACCTACTTCTTGACCTGTGAGTTGCCCTAACTCACCTGTGGCCTCCCTGTCTCACCCTCGAACTATTGTTCTAGGCTATGGCTAGCCTTTTCTTGGTCTTCAACAATTGCGGCTTGCACCTATAGGACTACAGCCTCCTCTTTTATCCCTTGCAATCTCTTGTTCTAGGTCTGCAATTCTTTTCTTAGCCCAAATCACAGACAAGCTTATGGCCTCCTTAGGCAATTTCTAGACCTCTTTAACCTTGCTCAGTTATCCTTCCTTTCTTCTCTTGCGGCTCTTTTTGTTCCCTATGGCTAGGTCACTTTTAGCCTCTCACAAGAACACTAATCCTTCACCTTCTTATCTCTAAGCCTCTCCATTGGCTCATTACTTATACTTTAGGAAGCTCCTTGAAACCTCCAACACAACCTCAACATTAAATTAGAATATTAAATGTTCTTCCTTAAGGTTCAAGGACCACTCGCTTCAGGGCCAAACCCATTAACCAAATCAAAAAGCCCTAAGGGCTTTTCTAAGGGGAAATACCTTCCAAGCTACCCAATTTCAACACTCTCTTAGTGAGGAAAGTATTTCCACCACCACTTGAAAGTGACCCTGCCTCTAAATCTGATCCG
Organism: Pinus tabuliformis; assembly: GCA_031772625.1. NCBI lineage: Eukaryota > Viridiplantae > Streptophyta > Pinopsida > Pinales > Pinaceae > Pinus > Pinus tabuliformis. The sequence goes on along the minus strand of CM062813.1, from coordinate 151,989,016 downwards.
CAACCACATCCTTTTGGAAGACCTGGATCTTCGAAAACACCATGCTCCTAGAAGCCTCCCACTTCAAAGCATCCTGCATGGCCATCCAAACCATGACTTTCCTTGTTCCTAGAAATCTCTAGCTCCATGACTTTTCCTTGCATGGCCATGACTTCCTTGCATGGCCATGACTTCCTTGCATGTGCCATGACTTTATTTGCATGGACCATGATTTCCTTGCATGTACCATGACATTCCTTGCATGCACCCTGACTTCCTTGCATGGTCCATGACTTTCCTTGTAAGTACCACGACTTTCCTTATAAGTACCACGACTTTCCCTGCATGGCCTGGAAGACTCCACTTCTTGCTTGAACCTGAAGGTTAGACTTCCATTAGGTTGTTGGCTCTCCCTCTAAGCCCATTGACTCCCTCTAAAGCCAAACTCCCTCTAAGCTTACACAACCTTCCCTTGGCTCACTTTGCTTTCCCTCCCGAAAAGTAGCCTCATGAAAACCTATGCACATATTGCAACTAAAATTGTGTCCTTTCAAGGTCAATCCCAAGCTACGGTTGAACACATGGCCTAGTCCACTCTAAACCACTGCAACTCAACTCTACAAGTGTCCTCATCCTCTTGGGTCAAACATGTTGAATTTTCTAGCTATGGCCAGTCTTCATAACTATTTTTAGCCCTCCAAAAATAAAGAAAATGACAAATATAAATTGTATTTCAAGTAAGCTTTAACAAAGGGAAAAATCAAATTTTGAAACTTAAATTTTGCCTCCAAAATGTAAGGTCGCCTCCAAGTCGGCCCAGCCCAAGGGACATGTCCATTCTGGTTCCTTTGATCACTAAATAAAGGCCATTCGACCTCCTCCATTGGCAGAATTCGGATCACAAGAAAGACAAGTCTGAGGCATGATCTAAGGTAGAATAAGGACGAATCTGAGGTAGACTGGAAGGATAAATCTGAAGCGACCGAAATTTTAGGAGGCCGAGATTTCATGAGGCCGAATTTGTCTCTGTTTGACCAGGTTTGACCTATGTTTGGTTACTAGTCAATTTATCTTTGTTTTTACTAGAAAATTCAGAATGTATCACTTCTTGAATTGGACAAATTTCTTTAAAAAAAGGTTTTTGGGTTTTTCTCCTGGTTTGGGGTTTTCCCAAGATAAATTTTGTGTCTTTTTGTTTGGCTATCTCTTCATGATCCTACTGGTTTTATTGTTTATATTGTTGAGATTTCCTATGTATATTGCTTAATGATAAATTGACACAATATAAATAATGAAAAAATCATTGGAAGTATTTATTAGTCTAGGAAATTCTGAAAAATCGACATGGTTTCAAAGCGAGGTTTAAGAGCATCCATTGAAGTGTCTCGAAGAAGCATGAGGAAATTTATGTCCTAAGAAAGTTGAACTTATTGGAGTCTCTTCAAAAGCAAGATTTGTGGATCATCAGAGTTTGAGTGAGAGAAATATAGGCATGTTCTAAGGTGTAATTAGCCCCTGTAACAAGTGATTTGCAGTTATCATTTAAGGATTGTCCTGAAGCGCTAACTCGGTACTGTAACAAAACCCTGAGGCCTAATTTGGCACAGCCCTAAGGTTGTCTTGAGGTCACATTTGGAGACCCTTTGGTGCCTAGCAGATGCTTATATTTGAAGCAGACCCTTAGTGCTTTGACCACATGTTCTAGTTTTTGGAGCTAGTTGTTATTAAAGGATAATTAAGGATCGCATAAGTCCTGTGTTGTGGACAAAATTGGTGAAGGAGGCCACAGGCCTAGAAGAGGTCGAGTACCTCTTTTCTGTGAACAGAAGGAAGCACAATTTTATGAAAGTAAAGTCAAGGATGTGTTGATTTGTGTAGCTTGGGAGGTACTCCAAGCCCTAAGGTTCAAGGTTTGGATGGCAAAGAGCCACAAGGGTCACTTGTGGGCTTGGAACCCAAGTATGGGGTTTTGCACCCAATCGTGTTTGGGGCAATTCTGGAGGCACATTTCTACATGTGATGGCATGAGACGATAGAGGGCAAAAATAAGAATACAACGCTTCGAGAATCGTCGAATTCCAAATTGTAGAAGTGGAGAAATGAATTTTTGAAGTTGACAAAATTAATTATTGGTTTTCAAGTCATGTAGGCTTGATGTAAAATACTCCAATAGATGGGTCACTTCGATAATTCGTTGGAGGCCCTCTTTATGCTATAAAAAGAGGGTGAATGAGATTCATTTGAGACATCCATCTTGTGCAACGCATACCTTAGCAAGAGAGCTCGCTGGAGAGGAAAATTTTGTGCCCTAGCCGCAACAAGAGAAGGTCTGAAACAGCGAGGGTAAAGGTTTGTTCAGGGGTCCGTTTTTTAGGGAAAAACTGCTAGTGGGAGGGTCGAAGCCCTATTCTTGTAGGTCGCAGCCAAGGAAAGAGAGTTAGTTTGGAGGTTGTTTGATGGGTGGACAGTCCTCATAAGAGGTTGCCACAGGTCTATCTATACACCTGTATGATGTCGTTGTCTTTTAGTAGGCCAATTATGTGTACAAGGGCTTGAACCTGCCCTAAAGGAGCAGCGTGGAGGGGCAACCTCCCATTGAAGGACAGTTGTAATCCATAAGGGCAGTTCTGGCCCATATTTGAGGACAGTTAGGGATTGTGTTGTGTGTGTTGAAGAATCAAGGGCAATTAGGTGTAGTGTGATTCTTCTTGACTTGATAACAATTTGTGGAGTCTTTTTACTTTTTCTTGTCAACTTAATATTCTTCTTCTTATTATTAATGCATGTGTGTACTTTATCAAACTGCTACCAAAAACATAAGAACAAGAACACAAGATGTTGGCTCTCTGTCAAGGCCAAAACCTCTCTTCTCTTGAGAGGAAAACCCTTTAGTAAGTTTCTCTTATTGAAGCTTCTTATTGATCAATTGATAAACCCTAGACCCTTGACAAGAATATCCTCCAAGCACAAGTCAAGTCCTTCCTCCTTTCTGCACTTTGTTCCCCAACACTTGGTCTTCGTTCTTCCGGCACTTTGTCCTTCTTCCAGAAACTGATAGTAGTCCTTGTTAGGTATCTTCTATAAGAGATATTCCTCCTTGTTCCTTGGTAGATTCCTTTACATTAGAAGAGTACTTTATCCTTCCTCCAATCAAGCCCTTTCTTGAGATGTAGTTGCAGGTATGATATGAAAGCAGTGTATCACTGTTTCTTCGCACGTGTGAGGGGATTTCTTCAAGATTCTTATGTGGAGGTCCTCTTTTCTTCTTCGCTTGAGTGTGCTTCCTTTTCGCTTGAGTGAGAGGCCTTATAGGCCTACTTTTCCAGCCCAACCAATGAGATATGTGTGACTATGGTGGAGGGTTGCTATGACAGCAGAGATACCCTCTTTATCTTCGCACGTGTGACTACAACTTTCCCTAGAAACGGTCCTCTTAAGCTTAGTTGTGTACCCTTCTTCTTCGCTGCACTTGGAGACCCTTTCTTCGTCCTTCGTTCACCCTTTTCTCGACCTCCTACCTTCGTTGATTTCAGAGATGAATGCTTGACATTATGATGGAGTGGACAACCTCTATATATAGAGGATTGTCCCTCCTTTAGGCCGACTAGAAGACTGCAGGTCGACTTGACATATATAGTTCAAATTGCTTCTTTGGTGATGTCACATGCTTGGAGGAGACTTGACTTTGCTTGGAGGTGTCTTCTTTGACTCTAATACATAAGTATACCTATAGTAATATACCCTTAAGGTCTTCCATAATTTCTTTTGACTCTTTGACTCACCTATAGCACTTTAACATGTCCTAGACCTATTTCAATGAACAAGAAACTCATTATTATAAAAATAATATTTATTTTCTTGAAAAATTACAAATATCAAAAGTACATTTATGAAGATAGAACCTAGTTACATTTCCTTCAACAGTGTGCCCTAACCAATCCCAAAAATTGCAGCATTGCAGGAGTCACAACAGCAGTGTTTTCATATGTGTTGGGTAAAAGGAGTTGATTAGTTTGGATCGTGATTGTAGCAGCCTGTTCGTGCCATGTGGATGATATTTCGAGGAGGTGAACAGTCTTCCTAGGAGTAGAATCGACAATGATTAGATTGGGTACCATTGATCTGATTGGAGGGCAATGTGTTGGCTACCCAAACTAGCCCTAGAACAGCAGACAAGAAGGACGTTGTTGGTGCGTGATTGGGTGAAGTTTGCAGCCTTATGAGTAGCACTTTGATGGACGAAAGAGGCTACCAGAATAGAAATTGGAGCTCGGGAATTAGGCCTACCCAGAGAGCAATTTGATGAACCCGTGTTCATTGTAGCAGAAGCAACTTGCAGCAGTGATAGGTGGCAGCCCTCCTGGAGTCTCGATGTGTAGTGGCCTTGATGGACTAACGCACTACTAGTGAGCAGTACGGAAGCGAAGGACCGGCAGGACAAGATACGACATCGAAGTTGCAGCGAAGTTTGTCATTGTATCTTGTATACCATAGACTGTTGTATTATTCACATTTGGTTTCATATAACGAAGATTGGTGATTGTACAATATTGTTAAAAAGTGTGGATATTTGTGCATATGTGATTTACTGCTTTATATTTCCACTGTCCAAAGTAGTTTATGGTTGAGAGTCTTGGTTTGGTAGCGTCAGTGATTTTAAGACTCTAACCTAGACCCAAGGTCGTGGAAATTCAACATAGTATCAGAGCGTGTCTGAGCTACTTTGGAAGTAAGTACATCAGAGTTGTGTGCAGTGAAGTACAGCGTGAGAGGGAGTCGGTCACATTGTAAGTGAAGGGCTCAATACAATGTCCAAGTTGCAAGCAGATCTCCAGTATGAGGACAGGTTGGAGGGGTTGTCCAACTATAGTCCTTGGAAGGAAAGGATCAAGTTGGTCTTGTAGGTCAACAGACTTTGGGAGTTCGTCGAGAAAGAGATCAAGAAGCCAACCAACCCTAAGGAACTGGAAATATATGAAGATGTGAAGATGCCCTAATACCTCACTTGTTTGGGAAGAACAATGCAGATGAGATGTGGATGGCTCTTCAGAATTTGTTCCAGAATAAGAACGAGAACTGGGTACTAGTATTGGAGAATAAGTTGAAGTCCACCAAGATGATAAAGGGTGAAAGCGTAACCTCGTATCGATCAAGATTGTCTCAAGTCAAAGATGAGCTTGCTGCCATCGGTGTGTCTACCTCAGATGGAGATATGGTAAGGATTGCCTTGAAAGGGTTCACCGAGGATTGGAAGCCCTTCATCAAAGGGATCGTTGCCAGGGAGAAGCTACTAGACTGGGATAGGTTGTGGGATGACTTCATTCAGGAAGAGTTGCGAGACGAGGATCTTCATCCGAAGAAGAAGGCTTCAGATGATGACATGACACTTGCATCGTGAATGAAGGGTAAGCAAAAGAAGGACTTGAGTAAAGTCAAGTGTTTCAACTGTGGCGAGATGGGTCATTATTCGTCGAGATGTCCGATGAAGAAGAAAGGAGATGATGAGAAAAGGAAAGGAAAGCAGGCCGCTAGTGTTGCCACTTCAGTAGAGATAGATGATCTCTCCAAGAGATTGGAAGAGGAGGACTTTGCTATGATTTCTCATTTTTCGCAGGGTACTATCACTGAGGATGGATGGTACGTGGACAGTGGTGCAACGAAGCATATGACAGGGTCACAGGAGGTTTTTGAGACTAGCCAAATGGGACTCGAAGTTCCACATGGTGTTGGGAGACAAGAGTCAACTGGAGATCCAAGGATTGGTTGTTGTGCCATTCAGGATGGAAACAAGGCATGTGATGCGGGTCCAAGATGTACTATTTGTATCAGGACTTAGATATAGCGTGATTTTCGCCCCGGTAATCGAGAGGAAGGGGTTTGAGGTCTTGTTCCAGGATGGGAAGGCAAGACTCAGGCCTAGAGGCTTTAAGTCCGATGGGATTGTACTCGGAGTTAGAGAGCATAGTCTCTATAGGTTGATAGGCAAACCTGTGGATCATGGAAAGAAGCAGGTGGAGCAAGTACAGGTGCAGGCTTTAGAGGAGCAGGTACAGGTTCCTGAGAAGAAGGTACACCTTCCCGAGAAGGTCCGGGTTCCAGAGACTCAGAGGAAGTCAAGTTCGATAGGGAGCTTGCAGATTCAGAGGGAGACTTTGCATTACAAGAAGAGCGAATGGTCAGTGGGGAGCAAGGATGCTCCTACAACTGCCAAGAACGAATCATGGAGAGAGTAGAAGACGTTACAGGATAAGAAGAAGAAGCAGGGTGCTTCCAGCAGTGACAACGACACTTCCGAGAAGGGTGTAGTTCACCGTACAGGGATTTTTACGATTGTCAGTGCCAGGAGTTGGGCAAGTGTTGCGAGCAGTGATGACAATGACGAGTTACTTCCTAGTCTTGGAAGTACCTCCCTCACTAAGAGGGAGTGTTGATTTCTGTAACTTGGGAGGTACTCCAAGCCCTAGGGTTCAGGTTTTGGAGGGCAAGGCACCACAAGGGTCACTTGTGGGCTTGGAACCTAAGTATGGTGTTGTTAGGCCCCTATACTACTAGTGTAACCCCTTATTGTTATTAGTATAACCCACTTATTATATTGATGTACCCATGTAGTGCCCATATTGTTACTATTGTGCCCCATAGAAGCCCACTATTGTTATTATTATGCCCTTACATTATTATTGTTATGTCGGCTCTGATTATGTTATAACCCCTTAGACTCCTATATAAAGAAACGAGGTCTTTTCATTTGTATCATCCAAGAATTGTTCATTTATGTAATGTAAAAGAGGTTGCCCCCTCGAAGAGGCTGAATTCTAAGGCGTTGATCTTTCTTTTCTATCTTTTCTTGAGCTGGTTTTATAACAGGTGTTTTGCACCCAATCGTGTTTGGGGCAATTCCGGAGGCACATTTCTACATGTGATGGCATGAGACAATAGAGAGTGAAAAGAAGAATCCAACGCTTCGAGAATCGTCGAATTTCGAGTTGTAGAAGGAGAAATGAATTTTTGAAGTTGACAAATTAATTATTGGTTTTCAAGTCATGTAGGCTTGATGTAAAATACTCCAATAGATGGGTCTCTTCAATAATTTTTTGGAGCCCCTCTTTAGGCTATAAAAAGAGGGTGAATGAGATTCATTTGAGACATCCATCTTGTGCAACGCATACCTTAGGAAGAGAGCTTGTTGGACAGGAAAATTTTGTGCCCTAACCGCATCAAGAGAAGGACTGAAACAACGGGTAAAGGTCTGTTCAGGGGTCCCTTTTTTAGGGAAAAACTGCTGGGGGGAGGGTCGAAGCCCTATTCTTGTAGGCCACAGCCAAGGCAGGGACAACAAGTTAGTTTGGAGGTTGTTTGATGGGTGGACAGTCCTCATAAGAGGCTACCACGGGTCTGTCTATACACCTGTAGGATGTCGTTGTCTTTTAGGAGGGTAAGTCTCTATACAAGGGCTTGAACCTGCCCTAAAGGAGTAGCGTGGAGAGGTAGCCTCCCATTGAAGGACAGTCGCAATTCATAAGGGCAATTCTGGGCCAAATATGAGGATAGCTAGGGACTATGTTGTGTGCCCTAATCAGTCCCAGAAATTGCAGCATTGCAAGAGTCACAACAACAGTGTTTTCGTATGTGTTGGGTCAAAGGAGTTGACCAGTTTGGATCGTGATTGTAGCAGCCTGTTGGTGTCATGTGGATGATCTTCCAAGGAGGTGAAGTGTCTTCCTGGGAGCAGAATCGACAGTGATTGGATTAGGTACCAATGATCTAATTGGAGTGCAGTGTGTTGGCTACCCAAAGTAGCCCTAGAGCAGCAGACAAGAAGGACGTTGTTGGTGCGTGATTGGGTGAAGTTTGCAACCTTATGAGTAGCTCTTTGATGGACGAAAGAGGCTACTAGAAGGCAGATTGAAGCTCGGGAATTAGGCCTACCCGGAGAGCAGTTTGATGAGCCCGTGTTCATTGTAGCAAAAGTGACTCGCAGCAGTGATAGGTGGTAGCCCTCCTGGAGTCTCGATGTGTAGTGGCCTTGATGGACTAAGGTACTACTAGTGAACAGTACGAAAGCGAAGGACCGGCAAGACAAGATACAACATCGAAGTTGCAGCGAAGTTTGTCATTGTATCTTGTATACCATAGACTGTTGTATTATTCAAATTTGGTTTAATATAACAAAGATTGGCGATTGTACAATATTGTAAAATTTTGTTAAAAAGTGTGTATATTTGTGCATATGTGATTTACTGCTTTATATTTCCGCTATGCAAAGTAGTTTATGGTTGAGATTCTTGGTTTGGTAGCGTCAGTGATTTTAAGACTCTAACCTAGATCCAAGGTCGTGGAAATTCAACAAGATGAACCTTGTATGGATCGTTGTATGAAGAGCAAGGAACATGGTTGACATTTGAGACACAAACTAGACCTTATTTGATGTTTGTTCTAAGTCAAATTTGAACTTGTGTTTGGGCCACAGTAGCCTTATGGAGGCCACATCTTGAGGCATCAAGTTTTGATCTAAGGAAAGAGTGAGGTTTGTTCTTTATTCCAAAAGGTTGATTCATCTCAAGCATAAGTCTCAAACCTATAATGATTGAACAAGGAATGGATCTGTAATGGGACTCAACCCTTGTTTGAGAAAATCTAAACCAAATTCGGCCCTGTATTAGAACTAAGCTAAAGCATTCTTGGCCTACTTTGAGGCCCCTACCTTTAAGATAAATTTCAGGACAAAAAGGGTTGATCCATGAATTGGATCAAGGATGATAATCATTGTTGTTTAACTTTAGCTCCATGGAGAATGCAGTCTTGCAACATTTGGATGTTGATTATGGGTTATATGGACTTATTTCTGGATTGTGTTGGGACTTGGGAGAAGTAATGCAATGAGGAAAGCAAAGACAGTGTCTTAAAGAACCTACTATCTTTTAACTTAGAAATCTCAAAAATAAAGTGAACAAGAAGTCTAGTAACAATGGAAGCAATTTTCTATGCAAAAACATAAAACCTTCTTATTGGGCTAGAAGTGCCACAAAGGATTACACATGGAACCTCCATACTCCATTTGTTAAATACATTATCTAGTCAGATGACATGGGAAATGTAGCCTTGCTTAACAGATGTGCTCTGCATAAGACTATTTGTGTTAAAACTTAAGAATGGTGCTTGGGATGACAATTGTTGAACTACATTATTGTTGTCTTCCAGGCAGAGATGGTGGCCTCATTAGAACACTTAATGTTCCAATATGCATAATGAAGGCAATGATTGCTTAGTTGCATCTGAAGGGCTTCAAAAGAAGTGGCTCTTCACAAAAAAAAATGATATGGCATGATTTAACTTAGTAGGGTAGAGTGAAACTGGCTCACTCTCAACAAGTACATAGTACAAGTTGGAGTCTGTCTCACTCTTGGTGAAGCCAAAACCAAGAAGATATCCATCGATCCTTGGATACCATGTGTGTGGAGCCTATTTCAACCCATAAAGAGTCTTCTTCAACCTGCATACATGGGACTCTCTCCCATGCACCTCAAAGCCCTGAGGTTGCTCAATATACACCTCCTCCTCAATCACTCCATTGAGGAAAGCAGTCTTTACATCCATCTGATGTATCCTCCACCCCATCTCTGAAGAAATGAACATAACTACTCTAATAGATACATATATGGTAATAGGTGTGAATGTCTCCTCGTAATCCACTCCCTCCTTCTGGGAGAATCATCTCGCCACGAACCTCACTTTGTACTTCTCGACACTGTTGCCAGCTGCATGTTTGATCTTTATGTGATTTACGCCGAAGTTCTACTTATAAATGTTTGATCCTATAGATCCATCAAGCATTGACCACAAAATTTCCCTTTAGTCGTGGCACTATGTCCCATACATCATTGCTGATGATGGAGCTATACTCCACCATGGCATCCCTCCAAACCTGCTCATCATAATTCTATACTCCTATGAAGAAAATGCAAGACATTAATTTGTCAATAAAAGAGCTCTTTGAATAGAGCGTAGGCATTTGGGAACAGAACAACTAGCAACTAGCCATAGTAAGGATGAAAGCACTTGTGCATTTAGGCCACCAAGAAATTGTAACACTTTAAAAATATCAATATTGCAAAAGCTTTGAAGAATAAATGTGAAGCAGTATCTGGCAAAGGTGTAATGTGTCTTTCCGAGTCATCACTACAGGAGGTTGACATAGTAGCCTAATTGATTCCCATAGACTATACTTGGAAAACGGGTATCGCTTAATTTATTTTTTTAAATGTCATTTAGGTTAAAAAGCAACATATAAAAGTGGCATTGAATAATTAAATTAAAAAGGGTTATAAAAGAGAAAACCCATGGTATTATGATGATCCATGGTATTCTAACCCATGTTATTCAGACCCATGGTATTATGATGATCCATGGTATTCTAACCCATGTTATTCAGACCGATGGTATTCCAAATTAAAGTTATAAAAGATAATTGGAGCTCACTTTTGGAGTATGCATTGGTTATAGATTTTGATAATAGTTTCAAGAGCTCTTGTGGCTTGGGAGTATGGGAGAGAACTCACGTGAGGAGGGTTAGCTTCGATGGTGAGAGATCCACCCTAGTTGGTCCAGCTAGACTAGTTTCAGTGGTGCATCTATCTACCCTAGCCAGTCAAAGAGGATGAATCATCCAAATTCCTCACAGGTGCGAAATTGGAGAAATTTAATTGTAGGTGATCGTCGGAGCTGATCGAAACATGTTTCGTCACTATAGTAGCACTCATTTTATTTGGAAGCCAAATTCTATTGCTGGGATTTTTCTAGGGGAATGCAGAATTTCATGGAGTAGGCCCAGCTTACTGGAGACAACTGAAGTAATTTATGACAACAGAATTGCATTCATTCTTGCAGCCAAATCATGCAAAATATTATATCAGTTTCTAGGTTCCATTTATGCATTATCTATGAATTTTCATAATTTATTTGCATAGAGATTTGGCTGTGTTAATTGGTGTTCAGTTGGAAAATTCTGTTTTATGTGGTGACAACAGAAGTGCATTCATTCTTGCAGCCAAATCATGCAAAATATTATAGCAGTTTCTAGGTTCCCTTTATGCATTATGTATGAATTTTCATAATTTATTTGAATAGAGATTTGGCTGTGTTAATTGGTGTTCAGTTGGCAAATTCTGTTTTATGTGGTGATCTCTTGATTGATTGCACAAAGTTTCTCCTAAATTTTCATGCCAAATAGGAAACTATTGCTTGCAAGTTGTTTTTAATAATTCATGAAACAAAAATTTAAAGATTTTAACAAATGTGTGCATTAATGCGGCCCTAGAATTGGCCCATTCAATAAAGGGGACATTACAGTGGTAACAGAGCTATCTGTGTCCCCGAGAAATTAATTATCCAAGTGACTATTAGAATATATCTCTATTTAGTAATGCTCAGTCTTTTAGCTGTTTCTATTTTTATTAGATGAAACTGTTTGTTCTATATTCTACATAGAAACCTGATGTTTCTATTATTGTAAATATCTTTGTATTATCATTGAGCTGTTTGCTCCAGGCTAATCAATTCATTCAATATTCTTTTACACGAGTGTTCCTAACTGTTTTATGGTATCAGAGCACAGGGATTTTTTTCGAAATAATTTTTCATAGTTTGAAAAATTCAGGAGTTCATTTCGAAACTGCTCTCAGGGTTTGTAGATTTCTTGATCAGCTATCCTCTTCATTTCTTTCTAAGGTCGAGCCCTCTGTAAGCCAGGTAGCCTTCACTGAGTCTTAGCTTCGGCTTTGCTCATTGTGATAAAAGCTTACAGTCGTCAATCTCGATACAGAAAGAGATTCTGCTCCTGCATTATCTTTATTATGAGGAATTAACTTTGTGGCGATACTCGGGATCGTGAAATTCTCTTGAAATTAAATCCGGCATTTTGAATCTGGGGGCAGCAGTCGATTTGTCGGTTGAACAGTTTATCTGTGTTGAAGTCTTGTTTATTTTTGTGGCCCGTGAATTCTCAGTCTCAGCGTTTTCAGTCAGTGAAGTATTCAACCCTAGTCTCGTACCAGCGTTTTCAAGGTGAATCGATAACCACGGGAACGTAGCATCTCAGTATTTTTTTCTGTCACGATATCTGGAATAGCACGCATATCCGGTTAATTTCTTCGTGGGAGCGGGATTTTGTTTTGGCTGGCGAATCCGGTTACATTGCTTCGAAGCTGTGGAACCTGTGGATACACTTCGGATATTCAATCAAGCTCTCGTATATTGAATTTTAAAACCCTCACGGCTTCCAGCGTTTTGGTATCTGCGTTCTCGGCTTCGAATGCTTCAAACTCATTGCATTAAAATCTCGTGGTCTGAGTTTTTTTTTTTCGTGGTATTAAAATTACGGTGTTCTCCAGCCCGTCAACAGAGACACGCCCGGTCAGCAAGCCCGTCAGCAGTCGATCCGTCAACAGATAGCCCGTCAACAGAACCCGACGTGAACCCGACGTGATAAGAATAGGTATCAGATAGCCCGTCAACAGAATCCGTCACGTGTTTGCTGAGATCCGATTTATAAAACGAATTTATTTTTTTTTTTTTTTAAGAGCGAGACTATACCCGTGGTCAACACTGTCCAGTCGTATATATACATTCAGATCAGAGTGACGGCAGCGAAATTCTTCAAATCGCGTGACGGCAGTGTCAAAGGTATTCTCCAGATCCACGTTTTGTGTTTAGAAAGTGGATTTAAAAAAAAAAAAAAAAAAAAAATTATTATGATATGATTTGAAGCGGTGGGACCAGAATAAAGTATCACAGTCATTTTTAAGTAAGTATTACAGCGTGATCAATCCAGCATCACAGTCATTTTTTTTAAAGTGGAGTGATCAGATCTGAGTAAATTTTTCTGGGGCAAGTCTATTTCTTTCACAACAGCATTTATTAATAATTTGGTACAGTCATCTTAAAAGAAGTTTTTTAAGCAGGCAGCTACACTTGGTTGTGTGTCAAACTTCTGTATTATCTTTGGGAAAATGGCTACGCTCAGCAATCTGATGTTAGAAGGAAATCAACGCTTTAATGGCAGCAACTATAACATTTGGAAACAAAGAATGCTGACCATTTTTGAATACAGGCGTCTTGATCAGCTCATTTTGGGCAAAGAGCTTCGTCCCGGTACAGCTGGTACCGATCAAGATAAATTTGATGATCGAAATCGGGAGGCTGTTATGCTTCTCAAGCTCTCTGTCGCTGATGATCAGTTACCACAGATTCCCTCTGGCAAGACTGCTGCTGAAATTTGGCAACAGTTGAAAGAACTGCACGAGACATCTGACAAAAGCAGAGCATTTTTTCTCAAAAATCAGTTGTTCTCCATCATGATGGATGAACATATGTCTTTACAGGAACATCTCAACAAAATTAAAGACATTCGAGATCAGCTCGAAGCCATTGGTCGGACCATGGAGGAAGAAGATATGGTAGTCATTACTCTGAAAAGTCTACCAAAATCTTATGAACACTTCATTGAAACACTCAACATTACAACCACAAATGTTGATCTGAAGTTTTCAGATTTATGTACCAAACTTCTGCAGCAGAATCGGTGGAAACAGCAGTTTGGTAGTGGTTCTTCATCAGTGCCCTCGGAAAATGCATTTGCTGCAAAATATCAGTCCTATCAGTCTTTCCAGCAGAAAGGTTCTCCTCAGTCTTTTGATCCTGCTAGGAAGAAAAGTGTGCAGTGTAATTACTGTCACAAGTTCGGTCACATGAAGAAAGATTGCCGGCAGAGGATTGCTTCTGAACAGAAGAAACAGGGAGGGCCAAATCAGACAGCGAATGTTGCAGAACATTCCGAGCAGACAGATTCTGCCTTTTACGCCTTTATGGCTAAAAGGTCTTCAGAACATGTTCCGTCCTCTGCATGGTACATTGATTCTGGTGCCTCACGTCACTTCTCTCACAGGCGTGACTGGTTCATTGACTTCTCACCTTTCAGTGATTCAGTAGTATTTGGTGGAGGTGAAAAGTACAATGTAGCTGGCAGGGGTACAGTTCAAATTCAGTCTGGTGGACGCACGCTCATATTTCTAAATGTATACTACGTTCCTGGTATGGAGATTAATCTGCTATCTGTCAGCCAGATTATGAGGAATTCTCCTCAGCTTGATGTTATGTTCAGTGCACACAAGTGCTCCATCATTGACAGGGAGACCAGTCTAACAGTTGCTGTTGGCCTAGAGGACCATGGTCTATACAGGCTACTTGATACCGGTGACTTTCCAGAAGTGGCTCTAGCAGCACGTGTTTCTCCCATCAGCACTCTATGGCATCAGCGATATGGGCATCTCAATATGCAGTATCTCTCTCAGCTCTCTCGGGAGGGACTTGTGTCAGGCTTACCTGATATTCAGACTCAGCAGTTGGGGATATGCAGCGCCTGTCAAGCAGGAAAGCAACATCGGTCTCCCTTCAACAATGGAGAATCTTGGTGCGCCTCCAAGGTACTTGAGTTAATTCATGCTGATATTTGTGGTCCTATGAATACAGCTTCTATCACTGCTTGCAAATATTTTTTACTTATTGTAGATGACTTCAGTAGAAAGATGTGGGTGTATTTTTTGAAAAATAAATCTGATGCTCTTAGTACCTTTCAGAAGTTTAAAACATTAGTTGAAAAAGAATCTGGTTGTAATATCATGACCCTTAGGACCGACAATGGGGGGGAATTTTGTTCCTCAGCTTTTGCCAACTTCTGTGATATTCATGGCATCAAACGTCAATTAACCACCCCTTACACTCCCCAGCAGAACAGTGTTGTCGAGCGTCGCAACCGCACGGTTGTGGAAATGGCTCGTTCCATGTTACAACACAGGAGTGTTCCAAACAAATTCTGGGCTGAAGCAGTATTTACTGCTGTTTACCTTCTTAACCGATCACCTACTCAGGCTGTTAAAGGGAAGACTCCTGAAGAAGTGTGGTCTGGTCGTAAGCCTAAGATCAGTCATCTCAAAGTTTTTGGCTCAGTTGCATATGTTTGGATTCCATCTGCTAAGCGCTCTAAGTTGGATTCCAAAAGTCAGAAACTCATGATGACAGGTTACAGTGATCATCACAAGGCCTATAGGCTGATAGATATAGCCACTGGTCGTCTTAGCTTCAGTCGAGATGTAGTATTTGATGAAGACAGAGGATTCTTTCAGTCTTCTTCTTCTGAGCAGCGTTCTGAGGATCCGCCTCACAGTGTTCTTCTCCCAGTCAGTCCACCTGATGGGAGGGATGATGTAGCATCAGGATTTGATACTACTCTATCTGAGCTTCCTCCAGAAGCTAATCCTTCTCTTGATGTCCCTATTGCTCCTGAGCCTTCTTCACTTCCTCCTGATATTGGTTCCTCTAATCCTGATATTGGTTCTTCTTCTCTTCGGCCTAAATGGTGGGCTAAAACCATAGGTGATCTCCGGGATGATGAGCTCCTTGAAGGTAGAACTTCTAGACATAAGAACAGACAACAATCCACAGTCAATTTTGCTCTTATGGCTAATCTTCACAGTATCTTTGAGCCTCAAACCTATTCAGAGGCTAAGGGTACATCTGAGTGGGAACAGGCTATGGAAGCCGAATTCCAGAGTCTTCAGAAGAATCACACCTGGACTCTTTCTGATCTTCCTGCCGAAAAAAAGCCCATAGGCTGCAAATGGGTGTATAAAGTAAAATACAAAGCTGATGGAACCATAGACAAGTATAAAGCTCGTCTTGTGGCTCGAGGATTCTCACAGAAGGAAGGCATCGATTATGAGGAGACTTTTGCTCCTACAGCTAAGATGAGTACCATAAGGCTTGTTCTTGCCCTAGCAGCTCAGTTCAATTGGAAAGTTCATCAGATGGATGTCAAGAGTGCTTTCCTAAATGGTGATCTCCAAGAAGAAGTCTACATGACGCAGCCTCCAGGATTCAAGGTTGCTGGTCAAGAACAGAAAGTGTGTCGGTTAGTTAAAGCAATCTATGGATTGAAACAAGCTCCTCGGGCTTGGTACATGAAAATTGATCAGTACCTGACAGATCAGGGTTTTCAGCGGAGTCCATCTGATGCAAACCTGTATATCAAGCATAATGGTGATGATATCTTGTTTGTAGTTGTCTATGTGGATGATCTTATCATTACTGGCAGCTCTGCACATTTGATCCATGGGATCAAACAAGATCTATGCAGAACTTTTGAGATGACAGACTTGGGACTTCTTCATTACTGTCTGGGGGTTGAAGTGTGGCAGACTGAAAATCAGATCTTTCTTTCTCAGTCCAAGTATGCCAAAAATCTTGTGGAAAGGTTCAGAATGCAGGATTGCAAACCGGCCACGACTCCTATGGAACCAGGGCTCAAACTTTCAGCACAGTCATCCTCTCCTCTTGTGGATGAAACTTTATTCAGGCAATTAGTGGGCAGTCTCATCTATCTTACTGCTACCAGACCTGACATCAGTTTTGCAGTAAGCTACATTTCTCGCTTTATGTCAGCTCCTAAAGCTGATCATTGGATAGCAGCAAAGCGGGTGCTACGATATGTGCGTGGTACTTCTGATTATGGCCTCTTATATACTCGCAGCTCCAATCCTATTCTCAGTGGCTACACTGACTCTGACTGGGCCGGTTCGGTTGATGACCGTAAATCTACAGCTGGGTATGTGTTTAGTCTAGGATCTGGTGCTGTTACTTGGACTAGTAAGAAGCAACAGGCAGTGGCTCTCTCCTCAACAGAAGCAGAGTATCGGGGAGCAGTTAAGGCAGCCTGTGAGGCAGTTTGGCTTCGTCGTATGCTTGCAGATATGCATGTTTTTCAGACAGGGCCTACTTCTTTGTTTTGTGATAATCAGGGAGTGCTCAAACTTGCCAAGAATCCAGTCTTTCATGAACGAACAAAGCATGTGGAAACTCACTGCCACTACATTCGACAGCTGGTTGAAGACGGCTCAGTTCAGTTGCACTATGTTCCCACAACAGAGCAGCCCGCCGATATTTTCACCAAGCCTCTTGGTCCTGATAAATTTGTAAAATTTCGCGGGTCTATTGGTGTTGTAAATAGATTGAGCATTAAGGGAGGGTATTAGAATATATCTCTATTTAGTAATGCTCAGTCTTTTAGCTGTTTCTATTTTTATTAGATGAAACTGTTTGTTCTATATTCTACATAGAAACCTGATGTTTCTATTATTGTAAATATCTTTGTATTATCATTGAGCTGTTTGCTCCAGGCTAATCAATTCATTCAATATTCTTTTACACGAGTGTTCCTAACTGTTTTAGTGACAAAGTAGCCTATCGATCCCTGTAGGCTATAGTCATTGATAAAGGGAAAAACCCCACAATACCCAATGACTGGACAAGTTTTGGGGGCAGATGTGCAAAGAAACCCAAGTTGGGGTTTTGAGTGAACCTCGCTCAATCAATTAAGGAGAAAGATCCCCTCAAGGAAATCTATAAATACAAGAGGGTTGATTTCATTTGGATCATCATATTTGGATTGGATCAATTATCTCTGATTTTCTTTGAGCCTGAGGTTCTGAGGCTTTTAAGACCCCTTTCCACTATCAATTTCAGTGGTGAAAGATTCCACCCTAGTTGTTAATCTCTTTCTTTTCTTTTCCCTACTTTGTTCTGGCACGGGTTATTGGGCATAATTTTCTGATCTAAAGAGGACTAACACACCAATTCAGACTCTTCTAAGGCAGCATATGATTAATCAAGCCAGTCTGAATCTATTTCTGAAGTTTTGCATTGTCAATCTAAGGCTAAACCCCAACAGAATCCTGGACAGAGCAAGATTAGCCCATACGACTCTATTCTGTGGCAAGTCGAAATATTTTCCAAAAGCAGAATCGCATACGAATTTTCCTGGATTGAAACCAAGCGAGTGATTTGTGACAGGTATTATCAATTCACAGTCATTCTGTGCTAGGGCAAGCTCCCTACAGCAACCCTGTGACAGGTAGAGTTTCCGTGGTGTCCCAACATAGACCTAAATATGAAGAAAATGTGATTTGCTGGGAGGGCCTGTGGGTTCCCGCGGCAATACAATCGACAAACCCAAGCGGGTTTTTCTGTGGCGTCCAAATAAAGATCTGGATATTCTGAAGTGAGAATAATTCGTTGGAAGGGCTCCATGGGTTTCCGTGGCAGTACAATCAACAGAACGTAGCAAGTTTCCTAGAGCGTTCCAGTAAGGATCTGCACACTGAAATAAATGTGACTCGCTGGAAGGGTTCAGTGAACTTCCACGGCAATACAATTGACAAAACTTAAGTTTTCTGAGGAACGTGCACCGTGCAGGAAGGAGCAGGCCGCCTTGTGTTTCCTGACTCGAAAAGAGGAACGGACAACACCTGAGATAAATCATGCACGAGTTGGGTCACGCATTTTAAGGTCAGTGGGAGTCCAGACAAATCTCAGATGTCCACTGTCTCATTGAAACAACTCGGACATTTCCTTAGCCCCTGTCATATGTTGAGGGTTTCAACCTGAACTCAGAACCGCTCATACAAATAGAGTATAGCTTGGTTCTCAAGTTCTGAACTAAAGTAGCACTGTTGGGAATTATTCATTTTGACATCCGAATTAAATTAGTACTGTTTTGAAACCAGTCTGGAATCATCTGACTTATGTTGAAGTTTGAATTAGAAGAGCGCTGTTGAGAAACTGTCTGGAAATTGATTGATTTATACTGGACAGCGGTACTGAACTACAAGAATATTTTGGTGATTAAACTATAGGGTTTACTATGTTGATGAAGGAATATTGTTAAATTCTTAAGGTTATATGTGTACTGGAATAGCTTGTCATGTAGAAGAAAATTTTATCAGTTGTTTTAAAAAACCCTAGCGCACAATTGCCCTAGCCTATTACAGTATCTTGCCAGCCTGGGGGGTTCCAATCAGCTGTCATGGGAATTAGCTCACAGTGGAAAAAGTGAACATGGAATTCTTGCAATATTTTGAAGACTATAACAGGAATCTCACAAAAGCAATAAATCAGATCGGAGCACTAACATTCCAATTATCAATTGATTCCAACAAAAAGAAGAGTGATGGCAGTGCAGGAAATCATGAAGACCTTAAAGAAGTGAAAGGAAAAGATAGCACTAACATTCCAATTATCAATTGATTCCAACAAAAAGAAGAGTGATGGCAGTGCAGGAAATCATGAAGACCTTAAAGAAGTGAAAGGAAAAGATAGCAGATCTAAAGATGTGGAAGAAAAATCTAGCGAGAAAGATTTGTGACGGGTTAGAGGCTTGTGGCTACACATG
Organism: Pinus tabuliformis; assembly: GCA_031772625.1. Classification (NCBI taxonomy): domain Eukaryota; kingdom Viridiplantae; phylum Streptophyta; class Pinopsida; order Pinales; family Pinaceae; genus Pinus; species Pinus tabuliformis. The sequence goes on along the minus strand of CM062813.1, from coordinate 151,969,761 downwards.
GCAACATAGCAGTGATGGAAACACTGTTTCAGAATTGTCAGAAGTACCATTAAAGGGAAATGCTGTAGAAAATGAAGTGGTTGAATCAGAGGCAGAGGTATCCAATCTCCCTTTAGAACAATGTATGAGGATTGTTCCCCATGATCAAGATATAGGAGGCTTTTTATTTGTTGTTTTTCAGAAGGTCTCTCATTTCTCTGTTGAACAACTTAAATCAAATGAAGCACAGAGGTAGCACATGAGACTTTTGACAACTATTGTTTTTAATCGGGGCAAGGGTAAAGATACATTTGGAATGGAAGCCTTCTAGATGGTAATGGAGGGTCATGCATGCCTCTCAGATCAGTATGCAGATCTGCAAGAGGAAACATGCTTAAGAATTACTTCTTTCGTGGCTGATGGCATTGTGGTAAATCCTGGTATTGTTTTACCTGATACTTCTGTGAATGCCCTTTACTTCAAGAAGTTTGACCTTACAATTCCAGTAGATGCAGCAAAGCTAGATCAACACATTCCCAATATTGCTGATAATTGCTTCACAGGGGCAAGACTTCATGTTGAAAGATTGATTTTTACACAGTCTCCATCTATGTTATTTGAACTTCTCAAATATCCAGCTTGCTTTTCTTTATGGAAGGGCTGGCCTGTTGATTCCAGTCAAAGAAAATGGTTTTTGCAGGCAACATGCATGAGTTTATCTCTAGAGATGGGAAGCTTAGATGATTTAGCTCAGAGAAAAAGCCCTGATTATTGGACAACAGGCTTCCATTGGTTACAATACCACTTCCAGAGATATTGAGGGAATTTCTTTCACACTTGATTGTGGTATTGTTGTTGAACATGAGCTTGCTGGGGCAAAGGATCACTCTATCCCTGGTGTATGATCTTGTTGGAGTTGTATCAGATGAAAAGTTGCTTGATCTATTGGATTTGCCTTGTCAACTGACGCAGCCTATACTGTAAGAAAGGTCAGGGAGTTGATAGGTTCTGGCATTGAACCCATGGCTTTGATGTCACAATTGGTAACTCTGATTATGGGTATTCTAGCTGGCAGTTGTAAAGCAGGAGATAATTTTCACACATCTGGTCATGCTTATCGTGGAGAATTGGAGGAATTCCTCAGCATGCATTTGTCAGACAGAAGAGGAACAAGTGTTCTTACAGAAACCTGTATGCTAGAAGTTTTGAAACGATTGGCAGCAAACAATATGTGTACCCTATGGCAACAATATGCTCATTCAATCTGGTCTGCTGTTGAAGAGACTTGACTCTTGGTTTCCCATGAACAGAAAGGAAGTGTCTTTATCATTCTTCAAAAATGTCCAAAACATCTCACCCTGGATGTTAGGAGTGAAATTGATGATACCCTTCTAAGAACTATAGCCAATTTGACACCTTGCCTCACCTCTCTGGAAATCCAGATCAGCCAGGGTGGAATCAACAACATGACAGGGGATGGATTGAACTATTCAATTCAAACCTTCAAACTAGAAAATTGTAAAAGACATTAGAAATATTAATATATGCTCTGCACATCTGGGAACTTTTTGGCTGGCTGATTGCTATTCATTGGATACCATGGCTATAGACTGTCCATCACTGACAAAGTTATCTCTTACTTTTGTGCCTGAAGAAGATGATTCAACTGACCTCTGTAATCTGATAGAGAACTTGGGCCAAGGCTGCCCAAGATTGTCCAAGTTACATGTTGCTTCTTCCTGTTTAAACCACTCTGTAGTACTTGCACTTGCAAGTGCAAACTTTAGATTTTTACATATGCTGTCTCCTACATTTGGATTGGACATTACTGATGCATCTGTGGTTTCCCAGGCATCAAGTTTTAACTTTTTGCAGCTGCTAGACTTGAGTGGATCAAGCATCACTGATAGGGGACTTGGTATTATATGCAATACATTTTCAGGAACCCTCTCTAAGCTTCTTATAGCTCTCTGTCGTAATATATCTGTTGCTGGACTCCAAATAGTGGCTATGCAGTTGCCATTCCTGCAACTTTAAGACTGTGGAATGACCATAGGTGATAAATGTTACACTCACGCCAATGAAGATATAAACCATGTTGAGGAACAGGAGAAATTTAGGGCCCAACAATCTTTACAGAGGAAAAATCACCATTCTAAGGAACATACAGTAACTAATGAACTGATCCTCAAGTATTTGAGACCGAAAAAACTTACTCTTTGGGGTTGCTCTGGTATCCATGCCTTGTATCTGGACTGTCCAGAGCTTGTGGATCTAAATATAAAGGCCTGCAGCAACCTTAATCCTGAGAAAATGTTGCTGCAATGCCCTGCCCTGCAAGTGGTACATGTTGTGATGGTGTTCGTGAATGCAGTTCAAAGCAAAGTGGATTGTTCCTTCCAATGTGAAACTTTGCACTTTTACACCAAGCAACTGGCAGATTGTTTAAAGAGCAGCATCTATTCCCTAGAGGCAAATGAACACCAAGAAATGATAGATGCTGCCTTACATGATTATTTCAAAGTTGACAGAGTTCTCGCAAGGGATGACATTTTTCTATCCAGTTTGATTGGAACTGCAAATCAGAGATTTGCAGTCACTGTAACAAGAAGACAGCAGCAGATGCTACAGATGATATCATCTATTTTAAGGTGATGGCTTTTGGAGATGCGGAATGCACACCTTTGCAAGAGGATATAGCTTGACATTTGTCATCCTTGCTGGCACCTTGCTTACATCCTTCTGTATTTTCATATAAATTTAAGATGACAGTGCTCTTGCATGGCCCCCAAGGCTGTGGTAAATGCACTGTAGTCAGACAGGTTGCAAGAAGCATGGGTCTTCATGTTGGTGAATATAATTGTTATGATCTTCTGGGAGCTTCAGAAAGAAAGACGTCTGTTGCTCTTGGTCAAGCATTTAATACTGCTCAAAGATATGCTACTGTTATTCTTCTGTTATGTCGTCCAATCAGATTGGGTCTGCCTCTCAAGTTGCTTCTGTACTTCACCAATTTACTCAAACCCACTGGAATAAGCAAGGAGATCGTGTTGATGCAGTTGAAATGAAGGATGCATTTATTACATCTAAAACATGGGGATTGAAAGAATGTCCAATATTCCTAGTTACAGCAGCTGACAGTAGAGGATATCACAACCTCTATTAGGAGTTGCTTCAGTCATGACTCATGAGATAAGTATGGGAGCTCCTACAAAGGCACAATGGAACAAATTACTCTGTTATTCTGTTCAGTGTGGCCACTGGTTCTGACAATGATAGTATTAACCTTGATTGAAGGACACTGCCAGACAAACTTCAAGATTCATGCCTAGTGACATTCAAGCCATAAATGTTGATGCAGAAGCATGCCTGGTTTCCAGAATCCTGGAAAGGGATAAGAAAAATGAACTGAATGAAAATATTCAAAGCCTTGATGCAAGGCCTAATGCAGCATGCTATGGATAACAAAAATGTAGATTCAAACACAGAAGTACATTCCTTGTGTAAGGAAGACTTGGAAAAAGCATTAGACCGAGTAAAGAAGAGAACTGCATCAGCTATGGGGACTCCAAAAGTGCTGAATGTAAAATGGGAAGATGTTGGTGGGCTTGCAGATGTGAAGTCAATTCTTGATACAGTAAGTGCTGAATGTAAAACGGGAAGATGTTGGTGGGCTTGCAGATGTGAAGTCAATTCTTGATACAGTATAGCTGCCTCTTGTGCACAAAGAGCTCTTTTCATCTGCCTTGCGTCAACATTCTGGTGTTCTTTATGGGCCTCCTGGCACAAGCAAGTGTGAAGAAACATTATCCATGATGACAAGAAATAAAGAAGCACTGCTTAATATTATTGAAGTTTTTATCCATGACCCACTTTACAAATGGGCTCCTTCACCTCTTAAAGCATTACAACAACAGAAGGAAACCAGCAAGGATGACACTTCAGATATGGAGAGCCCTGAAGATGAAAATGAAGAGAACAAAGATGCAAAACATGCCTTGCTGCGTGTAAAACAAAAGCTAGAGGGTTATGAAGAAAGGGTTGGAGGTATGGCAAAGTGTGACAGTCATGCTCGGTTTAGTTGTGTTAGGATGGTACAACAGATATATATTGGATCATTCTACAGGCGTATTTGGGGTCCTGATATTGACATGTAGATTTTAGATTGCTTGAGGGCAAGCAATCTCAGGAATGGAGGATTGTGATGTCCCTTTCCGAGTAATCACTACAGGATTAGGACTTAGTAACCTAATTGATTCCAGTAGACTATAGTCAGAAAAAGGGGATCACTTAATTTAATTGTTTAAATGTCATTTGGGTGAAAAAGCAACAAATAAAAGTGAGATTGAATAATTAAATTAAAAAAGGTTATAAAAGAAAAAACCCATGGTATTCTGAGATAAAGCTATAAAAGAGAATTGGAGCTCACTTTGGAGTATGCATTGGTTATTGATTTTGATAATTGTTTCAAGAGCTCTCTTGTAGTTTGGGAGTATGGGTGAGAACCCATGTGAGGAGGGTTAGTTTCGATAGTGAGAGATCCACCCTAGCTAGTCCGGCCAGACTGGTTTCGGTAGTGAATCTATCTACCCTAGCCAGTCAAGGAGGTGGAATCATCCAAATTCCTCGCAAGTGCAAAATTGGAAAAATTTAATTGTAGGTGATCTCGTGGGAACTGAAGGAGACACACTTCATCACTATAGCAGCACTCATTTTGTTTGGAAGCCAAATTCTATTGCTGGGATTGTTCTGGAGGTATGCCAAATTTCATGGGGTAGACCCAGCTTACTGGAGGCAGCTGAAGTAATTTGTGACAGCAGAATTGCATTCATCCTTGCAGCCAAATCAGTGAAATATTATAGCAGTTTCGAGGTTGGATTTATGCATAGTGTATAAATTTTCATAATTTAGTTGAATAGAGAATTGGCTGGGGTTAATTGGTGTTCAGATGGCAAATTCTGTTTTAAGTAGTGATCTCTTGATTTATTGTGCAAAGTTTCTGCTTAATTTTCATGCCAAATAGGAAACTATTTCTTGCAAGGTGTTTGTAATAATTGATGAAAGAAAAATTTAAAGATCTTAGCAAATGTGTGCATTGATCCGCCATTAGAATTGGCCCATTCAATAAAGGGGACCTTACGAAAGGCCTCGTAGCCATCTGCACAGTCAAGCAACAAGAATGACTAGACAATAAAAATTGCTGTGCAAGTTCTGCTAAGCTGATTTTTGTGATTTGCAGCAATAATAATGATTCTAATGGACAATATAACCTAGGATTTTGTTATCAGAGGGATGTGATGCAAAATGAATCCCACATTGACAGTAAAGGGGAAGATCTGAATCTCATTATTGGTATGGTACATCCAAACTTACTTTATTGGCTTAACAAAGAAAACATTCCATATAACTATGGTTTAACATGGTGGACGATTTACTAATTTTTACCAAAAACAACCTGTATTGTCAGCAAGAAATGCTTTCACTCACCCCTTCAAAATGACTTCAAAATTGTCAGTCTTTCTTGCATAGAACACTGAATGGTAAGATTGTGGTGAATTTTCTCAAATTGAACTCTGTATCAGTTTCAAAACCAGTGTTTCAAGTGGACACTCCACCCATCATCAGGATTTTTGAGTGGAAACCTTCTTGTGATTTAACTTGGTTAATGACTCATCCAACTTGTTTTTGGTGATTTCAATTTTCCTCATCCATGGAACAATTTCATATTTAGGGATCTACTTGGGAGTCTGGCAATAAACCCTAAAAATCTTTCTATAAAAATTGCCAAGGCATTAAACTGCAAATGGCATCTCGTGGGAAAAACTCATAAGTGTGGTATATATCTTCAAATACTACTTTTATAACATGGTGCTTAGCATATCATATAATATCTTAGCACCCTTGAAACAGAAATATCCAATAATAAAAAAATTATAATTCCAAATGAAGAGCAGTAGCACTCGGTATAATATAATAACCCTTTACCAGAATAAAACGACGGTGAAACAGTGAACAGAAAATGTCAAGTGACCAAATGATTTTTGTCTACAGAAATCTCCCAGGAGAGTTGAGCGTCCGTGGCATTATGTATCCATGTCCCTGATTCTGCGGACAATGAGGCAATACTTGCATTGGCCTCAACAAACTAACTGTTATATGTACGAGCACGTAGCAAGTTATGAATCCCTAGCTTATCGCAAACAATTAACCAAGCATTGGGATTTGAACTCCTACAAATAACAGCCATGGTACAGGATAGCCATTGCATAGGTTAGTCTTGGATGAGAAAATAAAAACACAGGATATTTCATCCAGATTCCTCATCCAAGTGAAAGCACGATATTGAATCCTAGCTCTGGAGGAATTTAATGGAATGGAATGGTCATTGCCATCATGAACAGATGTAAATGCCACTGCCACATGGCTGACAATGTAAATTTTGTTAGCTGAGGGAGGGAGGATTCATCATGTACATTCCCTTCCTCCAAAACCCTAAAAAAACAACTTGCAACAGTATCGATCAGAACTCACACCCCCACTGCATTTTATTCCCAATGTCAAGCTTCAATTTTGCTTTTCTTATTGCATAATTGAATTGTATCAGGAATATATTGACCCATTCTCCACGGTCATTAAGAATAATAATAATAAGCAATGAATAATAAAAGGGAAGGGTAAAGAAATAATGAATATTCACATGTGACGGACCTCCTTCACAGCCTCCTCCAAACAGAACCAGCGCACCAGAGACGACATTTAACGAATGAGAAGCCCTGGGAGAAGGCGTGGCCTCCCCTTTTTGCGTCAATTGACGGCAAAAGACAGAGTCTATAGCATGCATCTGCCGGTATAGTTGCTTCCAGTTCCAAGTCACTTTATGTCCGGCGACGGCATCCACAGCCCAGGGTCCCCATTCCCGTCTGCAAATCCACGCCCACACAGCATCCAATTGCGTCAGCTCTCGGAATTTACTACATGTCATGCCAAATGCCACCACAGATTTCACCGGCAAATACTGCAAAATCCCTATAACTTGATCTGCTCCCAGCATCCCGATATAGCATTTTTCCATCATGTTTCGCTTGCCCAATTTCGCCACTCCCTCAACCACCTCCATGCTTTGAGCTCATGGCTAGTTATTTACTGCTGTCAGAAGCTACCTACTGGATTTAACAGGAATGGATCCACTGAAATTTCATGTCGAAGATGCGTTGTCTCTCGTATGCAATGAAGTTTTCCTGTTGAAGATGCATGCTTCTCTCCTCGCAGCCTCCCTCCCTCTGCAAATTCTCTGTTTAACATTTCATGTCAAACGTTTGGCAGATGTGGAAATTACTGCGGGGATTTAAATTTTGCTGGGTTTTGGGGGAAAATTAAACACATTGTAATTTGGTTCTTGATTTCTATTGTCTAAAGAGAAAGCAAGTTGAGTTTTGGATAAGCTAAACAAGTTGGGTTTTTCAATTATAAATTATATTTTTTAGGTCGGTCTCGATCTTTCTCCCGACAGAGAATGTTGGACACAGAGTGTTGCGGTGTATGTCTACTTTACCTAAAATTTATGTTGTTTAGATTATATACGAAAATTTAATTTTAAATGTGTTTTTTTTTCATTTATATATATTTGGAAATATAATTTTAAATGATTTTTTTTATTTATATATTTGGAAATATAATTTGAGTAGATTTAATAATTAGGAATATGTGTTTTATTTTAAGATTTTATATATTCAAAATTTGAAGGGAGTAGAGTATGTATATTTTTATAGATTTTAGTAGTCAAATTGATTCATGGAGGTGGGTCTTTTGTTCTACAAAAAAGGGAGTCTCATAAAAGCCATGACCTTAAAATTAGATTATTATTATTATTATTATATTTCCAAAGTTCCATTTTTTTTGTATATGATGATATATGATCCAGAAAGTGAAGTGTTCGAGAATATAATTCTCTACTTTAACAATGGTTACAATTACTTCTTCACTTCATTTGTTTTTAGTGTAGATTATTTACACATTGCAATGTCTAGTAATGAAGAATCATGCAACAATTGTATCAAGTTTCTTCATAATAAATATAAGTGTTTTACCTCTTCCTAAGGGTTTTCCTCTTGATTCGCCACATTGTTTCACATTATAAATCCATGTTATCTATATGACTACTTAGATATTTGTGTATGTTTAGTCAACTATTATGAATAAAACGTATGAAAATAAGTAGATGGATAAATAGTCATTAAATAACCTTTAATATGTCATGATAACACTATAATGTGTAAAGCCTTAGGGTTATGCAAGTTAAATATGTTCAAAGCCCAGCATTTAGGGGGCTTGGTGATTGAAGTCTTAAGAGCCTCTTGTATTTGGATAAATCATACCAATAGAAATTTGTTTTATGAACTCCTAGAGAGTTGTGGAGGGCGAGGCCAATAAGAAAAACAATTTACAACCAAAACATCTAAATCAAATAGTCTTATAGTATGTCCTAATAAAAATGGTCGAGATCACTTTTTTTTTGTGGTTCAATTATTACATGTTATAGTTATCTATTATGTTATTGGTGGGAAGGAAGCAAAATGAAGGAGGCTCAAGTGGGCTAGGGCATAAAGATCTATCCAATGTCAACATTTAGTTCTAAAGAGGAGTTACTAGAGATTTGGAAGGGAGCGAGGACTTGTAATGAGGAAATAAAGGAGGGACAAGAGATGGTTCACATTCCAAAGAAAATCCACCTACAATAAGAGGATGGTGCAGTCAAGGTGAAAAGAACAAATGTTTAAGGAATTGGTCCTTTGATGAGGGGAGGAAAGGATATTGTGTTTATGCATCAAATCTTGGAGAAGGAGCTATTAGAGAGAAAGTCATCGAGTTAAGTAGATTGAAGATCCCGTGGTAGATGTTGGAAGAAAATAAACTTTGTGCAACTCTTTGGAGTGGAGGGCTTCATTGCCTATCTTTTATTCTAGTTGGGAGCTAAGAAACCAAACATTTGAAAATAAGCAAGAAGAAGTTTTGGGGGTTAAGTAAGGAAGAGAGTTTGGAGCTTTAACTGAAGTTGAGTTGATATACAAAGGGTGGATGGATAATGGAAGGGACAATAAGGAAATGGGCCTTGGAATTGCAAGAAAAAATACAAATAAAAAGTTCATTCGACCAAGGAATGAGAGAGTGGAAAGTGACCTTGGGATAGGGCATAGGAGTGGAAGAGGTAAAAACCTTAATGGAGAAAGCCCCAATAGGGCGAGTCATGGTAAATATGTAAAAGGAGATTCTTTGCAAGACTAGTTGGAGGGAAATTAGAAAGGATATCAAGCATATACTCTAAAATTTGATATCATGATGTGACAACGACTTTCATTTGAGTTTAAAAGTGAGAAGGATGTGGAACAATTTATGGGAAATAAATAGTTATGGGGACCTTCATTATTATAAAATGTTGGAGGTTGAGTTTCAACCCTGAAAAGAAGTTTTTCTTTTCTTTTCTTTTTAAGGGTAGGCAATAGGACTACCCATGAGGTTTCAAACCAATGACCATCATGTAAGGAGCACATTAATAGTGCCCCATTCACTAACGATTATATGCCCTGTGGGAGGAAATAAATTTATCTTATCGAAATATTATGGGTTCTTATGCATAGTCTATCCATGAAACTTTGGAATAAATATATTCTAAGAATTTTAGGGAATGGACTAGGGAAATTTATTGATTTCAAGGCAAATTTCCAAGTCAAGGTGGATACGAAGGTAATTGAATTGTTAGTATAATTGGAGCTCTAATAGGGCTTGCTAGAGGAAATAAAAATTGAATGGGGGGAATGGAAATATTCCAATACTTTGACTATTGGAAATTACCTTTTAGTTGCCTAATCTACCATGTCATTGGTCACATCTATAAGGATTGTTAATATATATATATATATATATATATATATATAAGTGAGTGTATAAGGAGGAACAATATTCCTTAAGATCCTTAGAAGGGGCCTAAAAAGAAGTAGAATCGAGTGAGTCTAGAAACAAGGTATGAATTGTCAATCATTTTTTTAACAAAAGCTATTTTTTATATTAATTCAAGAAGGTTGCACAAAAGCTAGAAGTGGAGTACATTATGTTGCAACATCAGAATCCCACAAGATTGTACATAGATGAGAACATACATTTAGAATCTAGAGATGTTGAAAATGCAGCAAGAAATTCCTAATTTAATTTTGTCCTTAATTAAATTAGGAGAAAATTGAAATTCCACATCAGTAGACAACTTGAATGAGTTAATTGAGTTATTATCACTCAGTTAGATTAGTTATAATTCGAGTTGGAGGGAGAAATTGAGTTGTGTATAGTGGTTCCTAAATTTTAGGAGCCTAGGTTGAGTTTAATTTGAGTTGTAATAGTTTAATTCATTTAAACTGAGTTAAAGTTAGTTAAACTAGTTCCAACTATTGGAGGAACTAGTAAGAGGTCTAGCAGTGGGGTGCGGCTTCAGTGTTCAACTAGTTAATTGATAAATCAGCCATAATTAACTCATGCATGCATGAAATTCGAGTTACCCAGTTGAGATTGGAGTTCAAGGGCAGTGCACTATCAGTTGTAAACTAGTTCAAGTTGTATAGACAGTGCATGCAATCAGAGAATCAACCTAGAGGAATTGTGCAATCCAATGGAGGAAAATTCCTATTAAATAGGGGCCTAATTCCCAAGGGAACGACGCAAGAAAATAGGAGCTTGGAGGCTTGGAAATTTGGCTAAGTATTGGCCAAAGGCAGTCAGTGAGGTGGAGGATAGAAAATACTTATGTAGGTTGAGCTCAAGGTTGAGAAAATCATATTATATTCATCCAGATTCTTTGATTAATGCAATACAGATAATAAGGGGTTTTGAGCAGTTGCTTTCTCCTAGATAAATCTCTGAGCATATGTGATTAAATCTTATCTCATGTTTATGTTGTGATTTCTCAAACGATTAAATTGCTTTCCATTGATGAGTAGAGTAGATTCAAGTCTTTTGTTTTAGCAAATTACATAAGCAATTTGAATCTACAAGGAATTTATATATGGTATCAGAGCCGAAATCACAATAGGGGAGAGATTTCAAACTTATTATTGCAGAAGGATCGAACTTGCAAGATCATTTCTTGAAAGCTAGCAGGATGGATTTCTATGGACTAAGACTCGAGTATGCCCTTGAGGGAAGCTAAAATTATGTTGCTTGGAAGGATCACATGGAGGTAGTGTTGGAAGATAATGGGTTGAAGGAATTCATTGATAGTGATATCCAAAACCGACAGCAGTTGATGCTCAGAATCTAGCAGATTGGAAGAAGTGTGTAGCTAGAGCTAGGAGGATCATCCTGGAGGATGTGAGAGACCACATAGTCTTTAAAGTACATGGAAAAGAGACTCCCTTTGCTATATGGAAGACTTTCAGTGAGTTATTTAGAAATAGAAATGAAGCCAAGAAACTTGAACTGGTGAAGAAATTAAGGATTGAAGACAAAGGGTATGAGGTAGTCTTCAAAGATGGGAAGGCCTACCTCAAGCATCTTGCTTCATGTCAAATCAGGAATTTCGGTGTCAGGATCGAGAACCTCTACATGTTAGAGGAAGATGCATGCACAACCTTAAGGAGCAAGGCAGGGATTAGAAATGTTGTGGTTGAGAGGAAGCATGATTTAGATCTTAAGATGAACCCTTAGTTAATTGGCAGTTGGGTTGACCAGGAAGATGATGATGAAGAGGACCAGTCAGAGACCTCCAGTAGGAGGAAAGTTCAAGCCAAGTGGGCAAAGGGAGCACATGCAGTTATACCTCTAGGAGTGAGGTGGAGAGATCTAGATCCTTAATCCAAGAGTTGCAGAAATTAGGGCAGGGTCCATGGAGATGTTTTTGTCTCATGGATCATTACCCTTGCTACAGGGGCCCGTAGTATTTAGTATCAGGAGGATAAGTGTCATTCAAATACTAAAGAGTACAGAGGAGTATTGACAACAGAGCAAGAGGCTCAGTAACAGAGTCAACAGTAGCACAATTTTCCCAGTAGACAATTACAGGCACAGTTCATTCAATTTTATTTTATTTGATGCTTTCCAGTTGCAGATGTTGCAGTAGCAACAACAACAATGAGAAGTGTTGCATGCAATACATTCCAAAAGTGTTGGATTGAGGTAGATGTGAATCTCTTTCTTTCTGAGAGGGAGTGTTGAAAATGCAACAAGAAATTCGTAATTTAATTTTGTCCTTTGTTAAATTAGGAGAAAATCGAAATTCCACATCACCAGACAACTTGAATGACTTAATTGAGTTATTATCACTTAGTTAGCTTAGTTATAATTCGAGTTGCAGGGAGAACTTGAGTTGTGTATAGTAGTTCCTAAATTTTAGGAGCATAGGTTGAGTTTAATCTGAGTTGTAATAGTTTAATTCAGTTAAACTGAGTTAAAGTCAGTTAAACTAGTTCCAATTGTTGGAGGAGCTAGTAGGAGGACAAGCAGTGGGGTGCAGCTTCAGTGTTCAACTAGTTAACTAATAAATCAACCATAATTAACTCATGCATGCATGAAATTTGAGTTACCTAGTTGAGATTAGAGTTCAAGGGCAGTGTATTATCAGTTGTAAACTAGTTCAAGTTGTACAAATGGTGCATGCAATCAAAGAATTGACCTAAAGGAATTGTGCAATCCAATGGAGGGAAATTCCTATTAAATAAGGGCCTAATTCCCAAGGGACAAGCACAAGGAAATAGGAGGTTGGAGGCTTGTAATTTTGGCTAAGTATTGGCCAAAGGCAGTCAGTTGGGTGGAGGATAGAAAATACTTATGTAGGTTGAGCTCAAGGTTGAGCAAAGCATATTGTATTCATCCAGATACTTTGATTAATGTAATACAAATAGTAAGGGGTTTTGAGCAGTTGCTTTCTGTCATGTCCCTTCTCACAAATATTAGTCATAGGGTGCAGCAACACATTTTTGGCACAATTTTGACTTAGGAGGAGGACCCCACACTTCAACTTAGGAACTTTGGGGCAAATTCGACTTTATTTAGCAGCTAGTGGGATGTGGGGGCCACCCACATGGGGGAATTCGAACTTGGCCATTCGATATGCTTGGAGGGAAATTGAATGGGTGGATGGAGGGGAGGCTAAGGAGGCCCAAGGGAATATAAGGAGGGATCAACTCTCATTTTGGACTATCTTCTACGTTTGCAAACAAACACTCACTTATACGCTTTGTTGTTTAGCAAGTCTATCGGTTGTTTAGACACGAATCTGTCACCCGAGAGATTCAACCTCTACTTCGAGGGACCATCCGTGCCTGCCCTAGGGAGGCTGTTCTACAGGAGTTTCAGGGAGTCATGGGCAGCAACACACTTTAGTCAACAACGTAGAGAGGGAAATGCGTACTTCTAGGCAGCAAGAAAACACGCAAAGGTAGTTGAGACCAGCAGGGGATTCTTTGCTTGTTGGGAGATCCGAGAGCTAAGGGAGCAGGATAGTGTAGGCATTTTCGCTAGATTTTACAACTAGATGAACGAGCACATCAGTCATTCACATTTCTGAGCAGAGAGACAGCGCAGAGGCCATCCAACAGAAATTCGTGGTGACTTGGGGAGCAACTGATCTTGGCCAAGAGCCATCCGGGTAGTTAGGAGTTGGATAGCAGAGGTAAATCCAGCATTTTGGAGGAGTTTGCAAAGGGATTTGCAGCCAATTTCCAGCAAGTTGAATCTAGCAGCCATAGCTGGGGAGAGGCTCCAAGGGGGTCGAAAAACCAAAGTCAAAACCAGTTAAATTCCCTTCTGTGTTTTTCTGGGTTTAGTCCAAGGAGTTCGAGGTTAAAAGCACACAAATTTCTGCGTGGTTTTAGTGTGTTTTCCAGCCATTCAAAGTTCAACAATGCAATAGTTTTCTGGGGCAGTGCAGTGCAGATTGGTGCAGTAACCAGGCAGCCTTCAGCGTAGCCATTTTCCCACCTGGGGTGGGTCTTGCTTGTCCATTAGGACAAGCGTCGATGCACCATTCCGATATATGTTGTATTTTTCTTGCAAAATTCTAATAATATGGCTCAGCAGTTCCTTGTTTGCAACATTTCCATGGGTGTTTAATGTGTATTTCATTTTTATATTCTGTTGCACATTTTATTTGCTTTATATCACTTGTATTCCTATTTAGGAACATTACAGTGGTATTAGAGACTAGTTCTTGGCTCAGTTGTGGGGATTGTCTCCTATGAGAGAAGGGGACCAGCAGAACATCACCTACCGTAGACAGAGGTACATGAGAAGAGAAAGGGAGTTAGAGATTACTCCAGACACAGAGGACAGGGGGAAACAATGGTTGAAGAGGAGGAAACGATAGAGCCCAAGAGTAGGGAGGAGATGGCTTTTGATAGCCTCCTGAGGGCCTTGAGTGACTTGGCCAAGGAGAAGAAAGACATGTTGGAGGATATTAAGTCACAAAACCGAGAAAGGACCACGTCTAGAGGGTTTCTTTGTGGGGAAACTTTCGAGGGCTCTCAGTCATTCGATCACCCCTCACCAGCAACGCAACACCCTTCATTCAGTGTGCCGACTTAGGCTACATTACCTTCTTTCGTGCCAGTGGCACAAATCAAACCTGTAAGGGAGGAAGACCCTCCTCAAATGGGGGATTACTTCAGAGAGTGGCAGTCTATGTATGAATACTTCAAAGAAGCCCTTTCCTTCAAAGATTACTGCAAGCTCAAGCAAAGTGAGAAGAATAAGGGGTACGGAGGACAAGGGACCCAGAACTATGAGCTATAGAGAACCATAGGGAGGATGTATTTCCCTACTTTTGACGGCACTGTCAAGTGCACGGCCAAGGCTTGGGTTGAAAAGATGGACACATACTTTCAACACAACCGGATGACAGAGCAGGAAGCGATTAAGATGCCCACGCTACACATGGAGGGGGAAGCCCATGATTGGTGGTTTCATGGCTTGACCACCCTAGGGCATGCCCAAATAGTTTCTTATGAGGAATTCACCCGGAGGGTGGTGGAGCGATTTGATTAGAGGGATCCAGAGGCTTATTTCAAAGAGCTGACACAACTGTGCCAAACAGGCAACCCAGAGCAGTACTTTTTAGATTTTTTTTCGGGTGTTAGTGATGGTCTCGGATCTATCCGAGGCAAGGAGGGTGTATACCTTGATTGAGGGCTTTCTTGAGCCCCTGTGTGGACTGGTGAAGTCGCGCAGACCCTCCACGCTACAGGAAGCAATCATGTGTGCCAGAGATCTACAGGGGGGCATCCCCAAGACTAGAGCACCATTTCCTACACAAACCCCTTTCCCACAGAAGGGGCATGAGACAAGACCCCCACCGCCAAGAACTACACATGGGAGGGGGCAGTTAAATGAGGAGAAACGAAAGGACCTCTGGAGGAGGAAGCTGTACTTCACATGCAGAGAGCCCTGGGCACCTGGCCATAGGTGCAATGCAGGTAGAGCACACTACATTGAGGTATTTTCTGACTGTGACCAAGAGGATGAGGTGGAGAAGGATTGTGGTGGGATAGATGGAGAGAGTTCGGCAGACAGAGGACCACCACCACCACCACCTCCATAGGGAGGGGCATCTCTTGCCCCAACAGGAGGAGTCCTTGCTTCTTTATGCAGGATTCCTAAGTTTTTGACACTGAGGATCAGAGGCACTGTACAGGGACAGAGGGTGTCAGTGTTGGTGGACAGTGGGGCTACCCACAATTTCATAGATGCCCAGTTGGTCCAAAGGAGGGGTCTCACCATAACAGAGTTCGAAGTTTTCTCAGTCCGAGTGCCAAGTGACCGTACCATCCAATACACTAGATATGTGCCTCCTTGACAGTAGTTATGGGGAACTACTCGATGACAGACCACTTCTTTGTGGTCAATGTGCCAGACACCAACATGGTGATGGGTGTCCAATGGTTGTATTCCCTTGGGCGAGTCACGACAGATTGGAGGAAACCAGAGATGGAGTTCATTGGGCCAGATGGCAAACTGGTAGTCTTGAGAGGCATGTAGTCTTACCCACCTCAGATAGTTTCGGCCCACATGATGGAGGCAGACCTATGACATGGGGACATTGCATGGGCAGTTGAGCTGAGGATCTCAGAGGTTAGGGGACAGGTGCAACCACCACCAGCAGACATACAGGCTTTGTTGGACAGGTATGCAGTAGTGTTTGGGGACATTCCACCAGGGAAACCACTAGATAGAGGATTTGAGCACACCATTGAGTTGGAGCCGGGTGTACAAGTAGTGATCACTACTCCTTACAGGCATCCCAAAGCCTATAAGGATGAGATAGAGAAGGCCATCCAGGAGCTGCTTGCATTGGGCCATATTAGGCCAAGTTCCAGTCCTTTTGCTTCTTCGGTGGTGCTGGTGAAGAAGAAGGATGGAACCCTTCGGATGTGCATTGAATACGGGCCCTCAACCGAAAGACTCTAAAAAATCGGTACCCTATTCCCCGCATTAACGAGCTGATGGATGAGCTTAGAGGAGCCAAGTAATTCTCTAAGATTCATCTGCATTCAGGGCGCCACCAAATCAGGGTGAGGGATCAAGATATCCCTAAAACAACTTTTCGGTGCCACTATGGGCACTTTGAGTTTCTAGTCATGCCATTTGGGCTAACCAACGCTCTGGCCACATTCCATTCATGCATGAACCATGTCTTCCGGGGAGTTGAGGAGGTTCATGCTAGTGTTCTTCGATGATATTCTGATCTACAATCGGACATGGGAGGAGCACCTCCAACACTTGGAGGAGGTATTGCGCATTCTGGAGGAGCATCAATTTTATGCCAAGCTCTCCAAGTGCAAGTTTGGGTTGACATAGATGCTCTACCTAGGGCATATCATTGGATAAGATGGGGTGAAAGTCCATGAGGAGAAGATTCGGGCCATCCGGGATTGGCCAGTACCCCGAGACGTGACTACGCTGAGGGGCTTCTTAGGCATTTGCACCTACTATAGGAAGTTTGTCAAAGGGTTCTCGCAGCTGGCATTGCCTTTGATAGACTTGACCAAGAAAGGGGCCTTCACATGGACTGATGGAGCACAGGTCGCCTTTGATCGCCTCAAGGAGGTGATGAGTAGTTGCCTTGTTTTGGCACTTCTGGACTTTTCCTAGTTATTCACGGTGGAGTGTGATGCATCCAGGGTAGGAGTTGGAGCAATATTGTCACAGGATTGGCATCCTATAGCTTTCGAGAGTTGGACAAGTTCCACCAGTACTTGGTGGGCAACCAGTTTCGAGTGAAGACTGATCACAATAGTCTTTGACATTTCATGGGGTAGCAAGGCCTCAATGATAGGCAACAGAGGCCAGCAAGGTCCAGGCCTATGATTTTGACATAGAGTATGTGCGGGGGAAGCACAATGCGGTGGTCGATGCTATATCTCGGAGACCAGCTGGGTTATCTCTCATGAGCATATGCCATGATTGGAAGGTTCTTTTTTTGGTGGAGTACTCCAAAGACAAGAGGGCATGCGAGGTATTGGAGGGGACACATGCATATGAGCATTATCGTGTGATTAATGAGGTCATCTATTACAAGGGGCACATTTACTTAGTGCCCAACTCGCAGTTAGGGAGAGGGTACTCCGGGTAGCTCATGATTCACCACTGTCCAGATGCTAGGGGTTCTGGAAGACTTATATAGCTATTTGGGAGAGATCCATGTGGAAGGGCCACAAGGAGGATGTGTTGCAACACATACGGGAGTGCGAGGCATGTCAGCGAAACAAGGGGGAGTTGACCCACCCTGCAGAATTGCTACAACCACTTCCCATCCTGAAGGGGAAATGGGAAAGTATTTCGATGGATTTTATCACAGGGCCCCCCACAGTATAGGGGAAGGATTGCATATACATAGTGGTCGACAGGTTGACCAAATTTTCCCACTTCTTCGCCATCCCCACTAAGTACACGGCTGCACAGGTTGCCGAGTTGTTCTTCCAGGAGGTTTTCAGACTACATGGAATCCCCAAGAACATAGTGATCAATAGAGAAAACAAATTCTCGGGTGGATTTTGGTAGGAACTCTTTAGGTTGGTTGGGATGGAGCATACTACTAGCACTAGTTATCACCCTCAGACAGATGGCCAAACAGAGAGAGTTAATCAGTGGTTGGAGGGGTACCTAAGGAACTATGTGATAGGTCAGTAGAGGATGTGGATTCGATGGTTGCATCTGAACGAGTATTGCTACAACACCACGCACCACATGTCCATCGGTATGACTCCTTTCCGTGCCCTTTATGGATATGATGCAGTGACTTTTGCTAATATTGTTTTTGGAGACAGCTGGGCCCCAAAGGCCAAAGACTGGGTTCAAGAGAGCCAAGATATCTTTAAGGCTCTCAAGATAATTTGGTGACAACCTAAATTCAGCAAAAACTTTACGCAAACTAGCACAGGATAGAGAGACACTTTGAGGAGGGGGACTTGGTATACCTCTGCCTGCAGGCTTACAATCAATCTACACTGAAACATAAGGGGGTTGAGAATCTACATCCATGCTTCTATGGGCCCTACCGAGTGACTAGACGAGTTGGGGATGTGGCTTATGAGTTGGAGTTGCCTCAAGGGAGTAGGATCCACAATGTGTTTCATGTCTCATGCTTGAAGAAGGTGTTTCGACAATAGGTGATGGCAGTAAATGATCTATCCCCACTGGATGATGAGGGCCACTTGGTGTTGGAACCAGAGGCCATTTTGGAGAGCAGTGAAAGGAGACTGAGGAGCGAGACCATCAGGGAGTTCTTGGTACGCTGGAAGAACTTGCCGGACAAGGATACCACCTGGGAGGGTGAGCACATATTTAAGCACCCAGCTTTGAGGTTGCTTGAGGGCAAGCGACATTTGGGAGGGGAGGACTCTCACATCCCTTCTCACAAATATTAGTCACAGGGCACAATTTTGATGTAGGAGGAGGACCCCACACTTCGACTTAGGAACTTTGGGGCAAATTCAACTTTATTTAGTAGTTAGTGGGATGTGGGGGCCACCCACATGGGGAAATTTGAACTTGGCCATTCGATATGCTCAGAGGGAAATCGAATGGGTGGATGGAGGGGTCCACATGAGGCTAAGGAGGCCCAAGGGAATATAAGGAAGGATAAACTCTCATTTTGGACTATCTTCTACATTTGTAAACAAACACTCACTTGTACGCTTTATTGTTTAGCAAGTCTACCAGTTGTTTAGCCACAAATCTCTCACGCGGGAGATTCAAACTATACTTCGAGGGACCATCCATGCTCACCCTAGGGAGGTTGTTCTATGGGATTTTTAGGGAGTTAGAGGCAGCAACACGCTTCAGTCAACAACACAGAGAGGGAAATGTGTACTTTTGGGCAGCTAGAAAACACGCAGAGGTAGTTGAAGACCAACAAGGGATTCTTTGTTTGTTGGGAGATCCAGGAGATGACAGAACATCATAGTGTAGGCATTTTCGCTGGATTTTGCAGCTAGCTGAACTAGTACATTAGCCATTCGCATTTCTGAGCAGAGGGACAACGCCGAGGCCATCCAGCAGAAATTCGTGGTGAATTGGGGAGCAGCTGATCTTGGCCAAGAGTTATCCGGGTAGTTAGGAGTTGGATATCAGAAGTAAATCCAACATTTTGGAGGTGTTTGCAGAGGGATTTGTAGGCAATTTCTAGTAGGTTGAATCTGGCAGCCATAACTGGGAGAGGCTCCAAGGAGGTCGAAAAACCAAAGTCAAAACCAGCTAAATTCCCTTCTGGGTTTTTCTGGGTTTTTTCTAAGGAGTCAGAGGTAGGAAGAACACAAATTTCTGGTTGGTTTTAGTGTGTTTTCCAACCAGTCGAAGTTTAGTAGTGCAATAGTTTTCTGGGGCAGCACAATGCAGATTGGTGCAGCATCTAGGAAACCTTCAACTCAACCATTTTCCCACCTAGGGTTGGTATTGCTTGTCCATTAGGACAAGCCTAGGTGCACCATTCCGATATATATTGTATTTTTCTTGCAGAATTCTAATAATATGGCTCAACAATTCCTTGTTTGCAACATTTCCATGGGTGTTTAATGCGTATTTTATTTTTATATTGTCCTACACATTTTTATTTGCTTTATATCACTTGTATTCCTATTTAGGGACATTACACTTTCCCCTAGATAAATCTCTGAGCATATGTGATTGAATCTTGTCTCATGTTTATATCGTGATTTCTCAATCGATTAAATTGCTTTTCGTTGATGAGTGGAGTAGATTCAAGTCTTTTGTTTTAGCAAATTACATAAACTGTTTGAACCTACAAGGAATTTCTACATGGTATCAGAGATGGAATCACAATAGAGAAGAGATTTCAAACTTATTATTGCAGAAGGATCGAACTTGCAGGATCATTTCTTTAGAGCTAGTAGGATGACTTTCTATGGACTAAGACTCGAGTATGCCCTTGAGGGAAGCTCAAAATATGTTGCTTGGAAGGACCACATGGAGGTAGTTGCCAGTTGGACTGACCAGGAGGATGATTATGAAGAGGACCAGTCAGAGACCTCCAGTAGGAGGATAGTTCAAGCCAAGTGGGCAGAGGGAGCACATGCATCTATACCTCTAGGAGTGAGGTGGAGCGATGTAGATCCTTAGTCAAATAGTTGCAGAAATTTGGGCAGGGTCCATGGAGATGTGTTTGTCTAATGGATCATTACCCTTGCTACAGGGGCCCACAATATTCAGTAGCAGGAGGATCAATATCATTCAAATACTAAGGAGTGCAGAGGAGTATTGACAGAAAAGTAGGAGGCTCAGTAGCAGAGTTAGTAGTAGCACAATTTTCCTAGTGGATAGTTACAGACATAATCGATTCAGTTTTAATTTTAATTTTTATGCTTTTCAATCGCAGATGTTGCAGTAGCAACAACAACAATGAGAAGTGTTGCATGCATTATATTCCAAAGGTGTTGGATCGAGGTAGATGTGAATCTCTTTCTTGCTAAGAGGGGGTGTTAAGAGTATTGACAACAAAGTAGGAGGCTCAGTAGTAGAGTTAACAGTAGCACAATTTTCGCAGTAGATAGTTACGGACACAGTCGATTCAATTTTAATTTTTTTTTATGCTTTCTAGTTGCAAATGTTGCAGTAGCAACAACAACAATGAGAAGTGTTGCATGCAGTACATTCCAAAGGTGTTGGATCGAGGTAGATGTGAATCTCTTTCTTGCTAAGAGGGGGTGTTGAAAATGCAACAAGAAATTCCTGATTTAATTTTGTGCTTAATTAAATTAGTAGAAAATCGAAATTCCACATCACTAGACAACTTGAATGAGTTAAGTGAGTTATTATCGTTCAGATACCTTAGTTACTTTGAATTGGAGGGAGAACTTGGGTCCTAAATTTTAGGAGCCTAGGTTGAGTTTAATTTGAGTTGTAATAGTTTAATTCAATTAAACTAAGTCAAATTCAGTTAAACTAGTTCCAACTGTTGGAGGAACTAGTAGGAGGTCTAGCAGTGGGGTGAAACTTCATTGTTCAACCAGTTAACTAATAAATTAACCATAATTAATTCATGCATGCATGAAATTTGAGTTACCCAGATGAGATTGGAGTTCAAGGGCAATGTACTACCAATTTTAAACTAGTTCAAGTTGTGTAGATGGTGCACATAGTCAGAGAATTGACCTAAAGGAATTGAACAATCCAATGTAGGAAAATTCCTATTAAATAGGGGCCTAATTCCCAAGGGAACAATGCAAGGAAATAAGAGCTTGGAAGCTTGGAAATTTGGCTAAGTATTGGCCAAAGGCAGCCAGTGAGGCATAGGATAGAAAATACTTGTGCAGGTTGAGCTCAAGGTTGAGCAGAGCATATTGTATTCATCCAAATTATTTGATTAATGCAATACAGATAGTAAGGGGTTTTTAGTAGTTGCTTTCCCCTAAATAAGTATTTGAGCATATGTGGTTGAATCTTGTATCATGTTTATGTTGTGATTTCTCGATCGATTAAATTGCTTTCCGATGTTGGGTAGAGTAGATTCAATTCTTTTGTTTTAGCAAATTACATAAGCAATTTGAATCTACAAAGGATTTCGACATGAAAATATTAACAAAATAGGATTTCTAAGTTGCCTTGCAACTAGCCAATCTTACATAGTTACCCAAAATACAAACAACTTGATAATGTATATTAAGGATGAAAATGGTAGACACTTCCTTGGGGGATCAAGTCCTTTGATTTCCATATTATCATGAAGTTGAAGTGATTCTTCTTCCTTCTAAACCACTTGGACTGATATCATTTTTGGGATTAACTACATAGAGTAAGTAATTAAACTATGACCATATCCATGTGTATTAATCTCAATTGATTAGATTTCTCATGATTTTGAATATTCCACATAGTACTCATTGTTGGGTCTTGAAAATGTCATTCATTTCCATTACACTTTCACTATTATGTCCATTATATCACCTCCATTTCACTTCCATTTCACTACTATGTCACTACATTCATCCCATTTTCGTTATCATTGGGCCACATTTATGTTTTTCCAAACTTTATTAATTCTTAGCCTTTTTAAGTGAATTTGTGGTTAAAAATTAGAAAATAATGTGCATATGCTTATACCTAACAAGTGGGTTGAGATTGTTGGCATGTGTAGGTCAAAAGGAGACTTCTAGAAGACCCTTATGTGGCACTCTAAGGCCAAATTCGAATTTGAGTGGAAAGAATCATGGGATGATGAGGATATGTGTCACATCTCCTAATTGTATTGAAACTCTAAGAAGACATGTGTCTTATCAGTTCCTATTTTGATTAGGACTCTAGAGGTAGAGGGAGAGATTCATGGACTCTCATTAATGAGATGGCTTCTCATCTTTTTGTATAAATAGGAGATCTTTCTCCTTCATTTGTTAGCTTAGAGTTTAGAGCTTAGCTTGGAGTTTGTAGTTCTTCCTTGATGGCTTTTGAAAGCTTTGGAGAGCTTTGTTGTGCTTTGTAATTTTGAAGAATTTGAATAAAGCGTTGATGTTCTCAACATGGAAGGAGATGTGAAGTAGATGTCATGGAGCATATTAGAATGTAAATTAGAGTAGATTTCATTTTGTAATTTTGCTTTGATTTCATTATGTCATTTGATTGCTTTCAAATTTGATAGATTAGATTTTCCATTCATGCAATTTTAATTCATGTAAGTGTATTCAACCGGTTGATTGTAGATTAGTTTTTCTTTACATGTTTTTGCATCAAATAATGACATGAGATTTGCATCTTTGTTGACTTTGTTTTTTTTAGCTTTTCAATTTCAGTTATGCTTTGATTTCAGTTTTATTCATTTGCTTTGTCAGTTAGTTTAGATATCAAATTCCTCATATCATTGACGATTATCTCTGAAAGCCATAGCTTAGACTACCTGGCAAGGAATCGAACTATGAATGATGTGATTTGATTTTAGTTTTACTTTTCTGCAATTAGATATCAACTTGCTCATATCATTGACGATTATCTCCGAAAGCCATAGCTTAAACTACCTGGCGAGGAATCAAACTATGAATGATGTGATTTGATTTTAGTTTTACTTTTCTGCAATTAGATATCAACTTGCTCATATCATTGACGATTATCTCTGAAAGCCATAGCTTAGACTACTTGGCGAGGAATCGAACTATGAATGATGTGATTTGATTTTAGTTTTACTTTCCTGCAATTAGATATCAACTTGCTCATATCATTGACGATTATCTCCGAAAGCCATAGCTTAAACTACCTGGCGATGAATTGAACTATGAATGATGTGATTTGATTTTACTTTTATTAGTTTGCAGTTTTTGATTTGTTTGAGTGCAATAGCTTAACTTTTATTTCCATATTTAGACAAGCAGCAGAGACAGTGATTTCATGATCAGTATTTAATCTTTTGTTTGATTTAAGTAGCTGCATATTTACACTTTTGCTCGAGTACTGATTTGATCAATAGCATGTTTTGAGATCTTTTGAAGTGATAAGTTTTGGAAGTTACCATTAGGGACATAAACCTTGTCTTGAAATCTCTACCCATTCTTGACCTTTTAAAGTATTCTTAAGACCTTAGAATAGGATTTCCATTTGCATTAGACACTTTAAGAAACCAACAAAAACAAAACCCCAAAACAAAATAAAATCTATAAAACAACGAAGTAAGAAAAAGGTTAACTAAGCACATATGTTGCACCACACTTCATCAGTTTATGATACCTGGATTGATAATTTATGTAGAGAAAATTAAGATGTTAAATTGACTAGACACTCATTACATGAGGTGATGCTCACCTGGGGTGGAGAAGTGGGATTGATATTAGTGCAATCAATTACATAGCATCAATCACAACCTTCTAGGCTTTCACCCCAGTAAAAATGACTTCTTGAGAGGTCACCCATATCAAGATTCCTTTGGATCAAGCACACTTAATTATGGAGTTTTCCCCACAATTAAGCATGCTTAGCTTGTTACCCGAGCAAAACCTTAGCAAGTATTATGACATACGAACTATTCAATAGAGATTTCTTCACTTGGATTGGAATTTTTCTTCTTTGATTATTTGAAGCCATGGAAATATTTTCCACCCACTAAGAGAGAATCAAACTACAAACATTATTAATGTCCAATTGTAGGGAATCAATTCTCTACTCCAAAGTATTGAGTTTAGGATGGCAAGAGGTTCCTACCATTTGAAAGAAGTGGGTTCTTTGAATTATGAACCAATCACATAATATTTCCATTGTAATTCTCTGATTCAGAACAAACTCCCACAAGTTATATTCCAATGACACCACATAATCAACACCCCATAGAACCCAAAGGCAACCATCACCTCTAAATCCACCTCCAAAATCTCCACCACAACTAAGGAGAAACATATGACTTGCACAAATCCCATTAAGAGAACGTATTCCATTAAGAGTCACAAGTCAAACAATCTAAGGAATTAGGAAATAACTTAAATCAACATTTTTAACAAATGTTACTAGACTCAAATCAATAGTAAACTTGGGCCAATGTCTTTGAGTTCAAATGTTGTTTGATATGTAGAAATGAAAGTTTGTCAAATGAAGAGGGTTCATGTTTGATTCTAAAGATTATAATTTCGAGTTTATATCCCATTAGATACAAATGAGTTATCGTCGCTTTAATGACCAACATTGAATTTCAAAAAATTATTATGGATTTTACTCATTTCCCACTATGATGGATAAGCCACACCACAGGGAATGAGCCTTTACAAAATAATTTGATACCTTCCCTAGTCCCTAAGAATAACGAGCATTCTTATTTCCTTCAGGATCATGAAGACTCCCACTTGCACTTTCCACCCTTGGATTATTCTTTCAAGCTCTATAAAAGAAGAGAGAAAAGGAATGTTGTTACAGACACCAATCATGAAATTTCTCAATGCCTTTCATTATTTGTTAATAAGGAAAAGAACTGGAATAAGAGATGGAGGAGAATGGAGCAATAGAGCCCAAACTAAATTGAAGAAACCAATTATTTCCAAAGCTACCCAACAACTTGGTCCATACTAAGATTTTTGAATTGTAAATGTTTAGTAAGAAGGTCATTGGCTTTAAAGGTTGTTTGCTCTAACATAGTCCTAACTAAAAATATTTTTATTCTTGCCTAACCAAATCTTTCTACAAAGATATATTGGAAGAGTAGTCCACATTCTTTTAAAGCATTTATTTATTTGAACGACTCCTAGGTATTGCTTGCTCCAATTCCTAAACATCTCATCCCAATTTCTAGGATAACAAATACGTTAACTCACCCAAATAAAGGCACGCATCCATACCTCCTTGGCATAACTACATTCAATAAACAAAGGGAAGGCTCATTCTTATATCTAGGCATACAAACACGTTTTTGGTCACCCATTATACCTCTTTTCTTCAATTATATGCTATAAGGGTCTTCCCATGAGCCAAAATTCGAGAAAAAAAATGTATCTTGGGAAAACCATCATTGTTCCAAATATACTTCCATAGAGCTAAACATTAGGGTAATTGAGAGGCTTCTAGTTTAGTAAAGGTATCGCTCTTTTGAAGAAGGAATCACCCCAACCTCAACAATTGTTGACAAATTTATTCCATGGAGCACACCCAATTAGCGCATGAGATAATGAAGTGACCAAAGGCCTCAATATGTACGAAAGAGAACTAAAATTCCATCTAGTACATCTCTCTAAATTTCCATCCCATTCGAAGATGTCATAAAAAGTGTGAGATTTCTATTTTTCATCCAATTTTTTAGAAGGGCCAAAATCTAATGGATTAGACATAACCTTCATTCCATAGATTTGTCCTCCCAAATTTTTATTTCATTTCCATTTCTTAGTACTTAGATGAGTTTAGCTTTTATCACTGAGATGGTAACCTTGTGAAACTTCAAGATGGAAGACACTTTTTTTTCTTCTAGCAATATCTCTATACATCTAGCTATGGATCCTCTAAAATACTTTTTCCACAATATCTTTTCCTGCCACTCTAGCCTCCAAATGATAATTCTCCATAGAAATTTGGCTCCCATAGCCAAGTTCATCCAAGTTGAATCTTTGATCCCTAGTCCACGTCTGTCTTCTCGAATTCTAACAGTTTTCCAATTTACCAAGTGAGGTTTTTTGGTGTTTGGTCCACCTCTTTGCCATATAAACTTTCTTATGTTGATTGAGATCTGGTTCATTAATCTAATTAGAGGTAAAATGATTGAACATTGATATAATAACAAATCTAATAACACTAATTTTATTAGGACTACTACTGCTACTATTATATATATATATATATATATATATAAATTTTTCTTCTTCAAAATATTAGACCAAGAGTGAGAAGAAAATATTTTAAGAGAGATGGGAAACCAAAGATACTTGAAACAAAACCAATTTTCAACCAAATGAAATTAAAGAATCTAGAGATGGAATGAAGTACTCAAGGATTCCAGCAAAAAATTGACATAAACTTCTCCTCCACATACATTCAAGAAAAGCTATGACATTTGGTTAAATCTTGAGGCTATTATAAGAGGAGTTCCCTTGAGAAGAACAATGTCACCCGCAAACTAAGAATGGTTTATGGTTTCGTTCCACATACAAGTTTTTTTAATTTTTATTTTTGTAATTAAAGACTTTTATTAGCTGGAAATAATTATATTCTCTCTAGCCTCATGTGTGCCTTGGTCTTCCATAGGTGAAATCAAGCCATTGGAAAAAAAAAGGGGGCTCTTGTTCAAAAAATATATATAACATGTAGTCTTAAAAATTTAGCAGGACCATGGCTTATCAACTTGAATGTCTACGAGACTTAACAACCTTCACAACCATAGAACATTTAAGAAACTAGATATACAAAAATACCCCAATCATTCAAAGAATTGATAGGAGGTAGAGACTGTTATCACCCCAAGAAACTCTCCTAGGTTGTAGCTCGGAGATGCTCGGGAACATTACAAACACAACTTTAATGTTGGAAATGGATGAATGGAAGGAATGATGCTTGTTCAAGCCAGATAACCACTCCTACTTTGCTTGACTCCAGACATGCGTGAACACCGCCAGACTACAAGGCTTTAGACCACCAATTACTCATAGTTTAAGGATTGGGTGAATATGGAGAATAATGACCACACCAGCAGATGCACAAGACCTTGTGATGGTTGGCAGCAACCAGTAAAGAGGTCTGCAAATCTAATTCCCTAGTGTACAGACATGATGACAGATCTTTGTCACTAAGTGAAAAGAAACCTAATTAACATATTCACTGATACATGCAAGATTTAAACACAGACGTAGGATGACAGCTCCTCTAATGCTAAACATCAATAGTTCAGGAAAAATGCATATCAGGCACAACCTAGAACAGAATAGAAATGGAAAGTGAGCAATTAACAGTAAAAGAAGCTTGTATTAGCTGAAAATGAAGACGAGATGCTGCAAGTATCAAAGCAGTTACAGTCTCCAGAAGTTGAACCTTACATCAAAACAACAACCATCAACCTTGATTACATCTATTTTCTGGGTATAGAAAGATTTTGAATACAAAGGCACTCGACCATTCTAAGTATGAGGAGGTTATAATTGACCACCAATCGCTTTAACTGCCTGCTGGAGTCTTTGGTGCAATTTGCCTGATTTAGTGAATGATTTGATCTTCTTAGGTGCTCTGATGTCCTTTTTTAGCAGGTGGAGTGTTATATGGGATGAAGTCCCATAACTGTTAAATGCATTCACATGCTTGGCTCTGTCCTTTTCCTTCTCGGGTATACAGTCTGTTGAATGCGGTGGTTGAGGAAGAAATGCACCAGGTACAGGTAGACAGTCATCTTCGTCCTTCGGGCACATGGAAAAATTAGGGCGAGGGGAGTGCATGGCAGATGTACGAGCAGGATGGAAGGAGGAAAGCAGCCGTCGGATCCAGCGGATAAATGGCATAGATCGTTCGGCGGGAGGTATCGAGAAATACGGAGGCGGAGAAACGCGGGCCATTGGATCGCGGGTGGTAGATCCAACGGTCATCGGGAGGAGGAAACGTGCGGGGACGGAGGATGGGCGGTAAATGGTATTGCCCGCACCACCGTTGATAGTCGGGCGGTAAACGTATAAGGGAGAGCGATCTCAATCATCACGCAACCTGTGGCGGACAGGGGGGGATGAAAACCGCTTTTCATTGTGAGTTAACGTGCGGTTGGTTCGCCGAAGCGGGAAGAGCGAACATTGTTTGATCGCGACGGAGATGATCGGACGGCGGGGAACAGACGAGCAGGTTATTCACTGACTGCGGCGAGGGGACCGTTGCATCGGGGTGCGGCAATCAACGACTACAATCAAAAGATGACGATGAGTTACGGAGGCACGGGGTCATGTGGATACGGTCTGATGGGGTTTTAAACTTAGCGCTCAGGCTTAAGAGTGAGGGCACTTTATTATGGTTTTTAACCGAGAAGCATGAGAAATGGAGATAAGAGGAGGGCAAGGGAGATAGAGGAGGAGGGAAGGGCAACCACCATAAGCCTTTCTCTGAGCACGACCGAGGACCAAACTTGCCTCCAGCCTTTTAGGATCCACGTTATATAGTGGAGCTAACACTAGCTCCTTCTGGGGATGAGATCCTCCCTGCGAGGTCTCAAGAACTTGTAAATTAATGCCTTTCCTGTGAAAACAAATTAGCAAAATTTCCTAGTATTCCATTGGGCATGGAGTCTAACTGAGCTTATACTAAAGACTGATAAGATAACATATTTACAATCCTAAGGCTAGAAGACCTTAAGCAACATCAATTTTCAGAAAACGCCCATTAACTGGGCCATCAAAAACTGTCTCCCCTTCCATACTTTGCAGTAAGAAGGTATTGTTCCCTTGGATATGAGAAATGATAAAAGGCCCTGTCCAGAAAGCATCAAATTTCCCATGGTTTCCTTTCTTCTCTTTCAGTGCATCCCACTTCAGAACCAAGTCTCCAACCTGAAAATTATCTGTTTTTGTCCTTCTGTCAAAAACTTCCTTGATTCTCTTCTGATATGCTGCAGACTTTTCAACCAACTGTTCTCTGATTTGGTGTACCTCCCCTAAATCAGTGATCCTTTTTGCCATATCTTCTTCCTCATCCTACTCTCCTTGTAAGAATTTTTCCACAGGGAGGGTTAACTGAATCGGAAATACAGCTTTAGTGCCATATACCAACTTGAATGGAGAATTCCCTGTGGACTTTTTGGTGGTCACTCTGTCAGCCCACACTGCATATTTGAGCTTAGAATCCCAATTCTTTTTGTTGTCTTCTAGCAGCTTCTTAATTATCCTTATCAGGATTTTGTTGGAAGATTCTGCTAGACCATTTCCTTGAGGGTAATATGAGGTGAAATGAACCAGCTTAATGCCCATTGAATCACACATGTCCACCAATTCTTTTGCCCTGAAGGCTGCTGCATTGTCTGTAACCAATTTATGTGGACAACCAAATCTGGTAAAGATATGCTCTGTCAAGAACTTCATGACCACATGATGATTAACCTTTCTAGTAGGGATTGCTTCAATCCATTTAGTGAAATAATCAGTGGCTACTAAGATCCATCTGTGTTGGCCACTGGAATGTGGATTGATTTCTCCAATGAAGTCTAAGCCCCATTGCTGAAAAGGGCCATTTGCATATATTGGTTTTAGGGGCAGGGACTTCAATTGCTGTTTTCCTTCAAATCTTTGGCACCTGTCACAAGATTTAACAAATGAAAAGACATTAGAAAATAAAGTGGGCCAATAGTACCCAGCTCTAAGGATTTTGTGGGTTGTAGTTTTCCAATAATGATGCCCTCCACATATGCTGGAATGAAATTGCTGCATGACTTCAATGGATTGTTCTTTGTCCAGACACCTTAGCAGAATTCCAGAGGGATCCCTCCAGTAAAGCAGATTTTCATGGATGCAATATTTTGCTACCCCGAGCTTAATAGTTCTGGCTTGTCTTGCACTAAGACCTGGAGGGATTTCTAACTTCAACAAGAATTGAGCTATTGCAGAGTACCAATCACAAGAAGCTAGATTTTCTGCTAATGACTGATTTTTTTCTTGTTCACCTGTTTCTTCTTTTTTTTGACCATTTTCTGCATCTGAGCTCATGAGATTTATGTCCAGCGTTCTGCAATTTTCTTCAGCCAATAACTTGGCAAGGCCCTAACCTCTGACCAGCGTAGTGGGCTTTAATTCTATGTTAAATTCAATCAGCTTTGCAATCCATTTAGCCCTTCTTCCATCAACATCAGGGTGTGTTAGAACATATTTTATTGAAGCAGATGGTACATATGCAATTTTTTTTTCCGAAGAAAAGAACTCGTAATTTCCATTAATTTCAGAAAATTACATGTTGTAGATGCTGAAACGCATATGCTGTAGTGTGGGTATACCACTTACAATAACCAATACTTCAGGGAAGTATGCAGATAAAGCCCTCAGACAGGGCATCCAGAAACAGGGTATGTAAACCCCAACAGGAGTATACGCCTACCCTTACAAGCTAAGAAAAAACAGTAAATAAACGATAGCTCCTGTGGAATGAGCAGAAATATTCAAAATGGCAGCCAGAAAACAGAGGGGAGAGGCACGAAATGGTAGAGGTAGCCACACCTCCCCCATCCCCTCAACTCTCCACCAAAAACCTCGGAAGCCAGTGGAAGAAAACCTCCCATATATCCAGAGAAGCCAGAAAAGAAACTGTACCAGCAACAACCATAGAAAAGCGGCACGAATCGATGCAGAGACAGACTCCACACCTCAGATCCCTCAACACTCTCCATAGCTGCAATGGTACGAGCAAAGGACCAAAAAAGTACCCAGCATCAGCAAGGGAGCCCAACAGGTCCCCAAACGAGCTGAGGCGGGTCGGTTCCGGGGGCAGAGGCGGCTAGGGCAACCACCTCGCCCCCATGAAGAAAGTCAGGAATCCTAAACCCCTTGACCTCGCTCTGCGGCGCAGCACAAAAATCAAAGGCCAAAACCCCTTGCTTAACCCGCCAAGTCGAAGGGTCGGACGGTGCGCAGAGAAACGCCAAGGAACCAGAGGAAAAACGCCGCCGTCGCGCAGCTCAAAGCACTATGTAGAAATCCGGACCACAACCGATGATGTGCAGATGGATGCAGTGTAGGCTGCCAACCCAGGAAACACCAGTCGAGGCCGATAATATGGGTCCGAGTCTCGTTGAGGAAAGATGAAGAAGGGCACTGCGCGAGGGCCGCAGAACCACTAGATGCAGCAAGCCTCGGTACTGGAAGAAACTGGCTGCTCGATACAGACGATGGCAGCCGGAAGGGCGACCAGTACCCCCACCAGCGGTAAGCCCTGCCGCCGCAGGCTCAGGCAGCAACCAGAGCCGAGTAAACCCTCGAAGACGATTGCTCACGTTGAAAGCTCCGATCTCTGTGCGAACTCCCGATTCTAGAAATGAAACTTTGTAAAACAATTACATATGCAATTATCTTGGAATGCAGAATGTAAATTCTGAATGCTTTCAAAGACTTTATAAGAGCATATGCCTGTTTTTCAACGATATCATAGCTCAGCTCAACATCCCTTAAGGTTTTGCTGAAGAATGCCACTGGATGTTCTGAGCCTTCTTCATCTGCTTGTAATAGAACTGTTGCAAGGGTGTCTTCAGAGGCAAATAAAAATATATGGAATTCCTTGCTGTAATCTGGACTTCTTAAAGTGGGAGCTTCCATAATAGATTTCTTAATGGACTCAAAGGATTTTCTTGCTGAATCAGTCCACTTGATCTCTGACCCTTTTTTCAACATGGAGGTAATATGCTTTACAAGTTCTGCAAAATTTGGGATAAACCTCCTCACAAAATTTATTTTGCCCAGAAAGGATTGGATATCCTTCTTTGACCTCGGGATAGACAAAGTCTTTATTGCTCTTACCCTTTCCGGGTCAATTCAGACACCTGTAGCAGAAACAACATGTCCTAACAACTTGCCCTCTTCTAAAGCAAACTGTGATTTTTTAGGATTGACTGAAATCCCAAACCTTTTGCACTTCAGGAACACTTTATTCAAATGCTGTAAATGGTCATGATGGCTGCTGGAATACATTGTTATATCATCTAGGTAGATAAGGACAAACTTATCCTTCTCTCCCACAAATGCTATATCCATAGCTCTCTGAAAGGTGGCTCCAGCATTCATCAGTCCAAAAGGCATCTTGGAATACATAAAAGTGCCCCAAGGAGTGGTGAATGCAGTCTTCTCTTGGTCATCTGGATGTACAGCAACCTGATTATACTCTGAAAATCCATCCAGGAAAGACATTACTTTGGCTCTCAAGACCTTCTGTAGCAAATGCTCCATCTTGGGTAAAGGATAATTGTCTTTCTTAGAGCATTTGTTTAAGTTTATGAAATTAACGCAAAGCCTGATTTCTCCACTTTTCTTCCTTACCACTACTAGGTTGGCTACCCACTTTGAATATCTGAGAGGAACTATGATTTTGGCAGCCAGTAACTTGCTTATTTATTTTTCAATTAGAGGAAAGAGCAAAGGATTTATTGGTCTCAGCTTCTGCTTGAAAGGGATGGTGTCTTTCTCTAAAGGGATTTTATGTTGGATGATCTTTTTGTTATATGTTTTCAAGTCACTATATTCCCAGGCGAAGACATCAACAAATTGCTTCATTAAATTGCAGTATTTAGCACTTTGGGCAGCAGATAGATGAGTGGACAGATTTACGTATCTGGGTTGATCTGGACTCCATATATTATGCTTACAGACTGCAGATTGGTCTTCTTTTTGGGTAGCCTTGTAAGGCACATCATTATGGTCAAACATTGTTTCTAAAGGAACTAGACCCTTAGGTATATGATTGTTGGGCAGTTGGACAATGCTATCTTTGCCAATTTTGTTTCTAAGCTGGGATTGGGGAATTTCTTCTAAGGCTTCATTTTCTTGGTCAATTTGCATTTCAGATAATTCATCAATGACTTGCAGAAATCTATTCACTTCATCATCATCTTCAAAGACTTTCCAATGCTGGACATTATCAGGCAAGGATGGTATATATTTCATTTGGACTTCATAAACTAGTTTGGGGGGCATGGGAGGGATAAACATGCTAGCAGACACAACAAGGGAATCGACAAGCTAATTTTTTACTTTGGGGATATATGAGATACAAAAATTATCAAAAGAATATTTAAGTCTCCATACCTCATCTCTGTATGCTTTCAGCCTTGGGTGCTTTGCTTGAAATGTTTTGTTTACTTGCTGAATGATAAGATCAGCATCTCCAAACACCTTTATGTTTTTGATTCCTCTATCTTTAGCTGCATTAAGGCCCAATAGCAGAGCCTCATACTCTGCTATATTGTTTGTGACTTGAAAGGCCAGCTTAAAAGACAGATTTTTGCTTTCTTATTTTGGATATATCAGCGCCACCTCTGCTCCTGCGGTCTCCCTGGAACATGCTCCATCAAAGAGCATCTCCCGAACTTGACTTCCTTGCTCTCCCTCGGCCTAGATTATTGGTTTCCTGATCTATATTGAGGCCTTCTGCGATTCTTCAATTTGGAGAATACAAGCTTCAAAATCGGTGTCCACGGCATATATGGGATGATTAGAAGGATTCCCCTCATCACTGATGATGTAGGCCAACTGTGCTTCTCTATACAATCTCCTGCTTTCTCCTCCAAAAACTGGGACAGTGGCATAAGATAGATCATTCTGTAGTGTCCCACCTAGTCTCTTAATCCACCCTTTGGACAACAGCATGCCAAACTTGGGAGGGACATCTGCTACCACAATATCCATCATCATACTCTTCATGGGCAACTGAGTTAGGGTAATGGCCAGGTCTTTGATTAATCCTAGGCATTTTACCTTTCTTGAATCAAATGAGAATAAGTCATGAAATGGTCTAGTGATATCAAGGCCTAACTCTTCCATGATAGCTTTAGGCATCAGATTGTGGCTGGCCCCTGTGTCTAGCAGGCAGCTGTGGGGGATTTTGTCATGAATGGTCAAGGAGACATAAAATGATGTAGAATTATCATCAACAGGTTCGGTCATCAGGCTAAGCACAACTGCAGGCTTGTCATCTTGCAAATTGACATAGTCAGTGGAGGTTTGTGAGGCTTTTAGCTCAAGAGCCTCAAGGATATGCTTTCTAAAAACTTCACTCTTTACCAATTCTATCAGAGGCACAAATATT
The DNA here is from genome assembly GCA_031772625.1 of Pinus tabuliformis. Taxonomy (NCBI): domain Eukaryota; kingdom Viridiplantae; phylum Streptophyta; class Pinopsida; order Pinales; family Pinaceae; genus Pinus; species Pinus tabuliformis. The sequence goes on along the minus strand of CM062813.1, from coordinate 151,935,102 downwards.
TTTAGTTTCTGGACTTCTGACTCAAAACTAAAAGGGGAAAGGGACTTATCAAGACCTCTTACCTCTTGAGCTGGTGCTTTGAGTATGAGTGGATTAGCTGCTGGCTTCTTCTGTCTGATATTATGTTGCTCTGTTTGGACAACAACTCTTTGGGCAGGGTTCTCCTTGACATTGTTTGCTTTTGACCTTAGATTATATCTTTGTTGTTCACCAGTCTGCAAAACAACCTCTCTGTCCCACTCTTGACTGGTTTGGTCCTGTAATAATGATTCTTCATATGCAGCCAATGTCAAAAAGGCAACACTGCTTTTGTCTTCCATGCAATGGATTTCATCCTCCTCTTCAAACTGTTCCTCCTCCATGAATACATTTTGGAAAGGAGCCTTCACTCTTTGTTCTTCATTTTCTTCTTTACCTCTTTGAATAATTTGCAATTGTTCATTTGCTCTTCTGAATGGATTTGCATTTCTTGGAGCAAATGTGTTTTGAAACCTTGTTTTCCCAGAATTCTGCTCAACTTTCAGCTTAGATATCTCAGTAGCTAATGACTCTATCATTTTAGTCATTTTATCTAATTTGGGTTCTAAAGATGAAGCAAAGGAAGAAGAAGCCTCACCTCTCTGCCTCCTTCTATTAGCATGACTTTTAATCTTTTCTGCAGCCAAAATATTTGATTCCAATTCCAGTGCTGCATCTTGCATATCAGCTAGAGTCGCACATCTTCTTTCTCTCAAAAGCAGGCATAAATCCGAGTCAAAAGCATTAGCATAAGCGAGTTTGCAGAGGTGTGGGTAGGCTTTACTTCAGCTGGTATCTTACTATACATACGGTTAAATCTTTTATTAAAATCAGACAATGATTCCCCATTCTCCCTCTTTAGGTTTCCAAACTCTGTATGGTAATAGAGCAGATCTTTCCTATCTCCCCATTGCTTCAAGAATGCATCATCCAATGCTTCAATGTCTGCTATGGACCTATAGGACAGTTCTCTGAACCATTTTCTAGCCTCTCCATCGAGGCTCTGGATGAACACTCTCATCCACACATCGTCTTCACTAATATCTAAGTTATTAGCATAACTATAAAAAGATTCAAGGTGTTTTTTAGTTGTTACTCCCTCTGTACCAATGAATTTGGGCATATATTTATGATATTCTCCTGCAGGCATCGCATTCAAAGGAACAAGCAAGACCAGGGGTCCATACTTAGCAGCTATAATTCTTTCCATATTCGTGGGAGGTTGCTGACCTGCCATGACTGGGCTAGGTGGAAGGACACTGGTAGATTGAATGGTATGAAGTAATGAAATAGATGACAGACACAAAGGAATATGATGGACTGTATGGGAGGCTTTCTTTGGACTGAGATCCAAAGGGGAACTGACTGAACGAGGAGCTTTATGAATCTCTGAAGGTATTTCTTTACTAACCAAGCTAGGCTCTAAATCTTCAAACTGTATATTTTCAGCTGTAATATTTTCTTTCAGAGATGCATAAGTTTACTTAGGCTTACCTGATCCTGATGCTCCTTTCTCTGAAGTTTTCTTCGGCTTAGCAATATTCTCAGGGTCAAGCATTGGGTCAGCTGGTGATTTCTGAGGATTTCTCCGAGTATGCCTCACAAATTGATCCAGAACTGTAATGTGGAGTCGCCACTAGGTTGGTTCTCCAATAGAGTCGCCAGATAGATGATTACAACCAGAAATGTGTCCAGACCTTGTCTATCATCAAAGCATGGAACTGTGTCATTCTCCCAGGGAAGTTGAGCTTCAATCTCCTCTCCCCGACAACGACGCCAATCAATGTTATCACCCCAAGAAACTCTCCTAGGTTGTAGCTCGGAGATGCTTGGGAAAATTACAAACACAACTTTAATGTTGGAAATGGATGAATGGAAGGAATGATGCTTGTTCAAGCCAGATAACCACTCCTACTTTGATTGACTCCAGACATGCGTGAACACCCCCAGACTACAAGGCTTTAGACCACCAATTACTCACAGTTTAAGGATTGGGTGAATATGGAGAATACTGACCACACCAGCAGATGCACAAGACCTTGTGATGGCCGGCTGCAACCAGTAAAGAGGTCTGAAAATCTAATTCCCTAGTGTATAGACAGGATGATAGCTCTCTCTCACTAAGTGAAAAGAAACCTGATTAACATATTCACTGATACATGCAAGATTTAAACACAAAGGTAGGATGACAGCTCCTCTAATGCTAGACATCAAGAGTTCAGGAAAAATGCATATCAGGCACAGCCTAGAACAGAATAGAAATGGAAAGTGAGCAATTAACATCAAAAGAAGCTTGTATTAGCTGAAAATGAAGACGAGACACTGCAAGTATCAAAGCAGTCACAATCTCCAAAAGTTGAACCTTACATCAAAACAACAACCATCAACCCTGATTACATCTGTTTTCTGGGTATATAAAGAGTTTGAATACAAAGGCACTCGACCATTCTAAGTATGAGGAGGTCATAATTGATCACCAACCACTTTAACTGCTTGCTGGAGTCTTTGGTGCAATTTGCCTGCTTTAGTGAATGATTTGATCTTCTTAAGTGCTTTGCTGTCCTTCTCTGGCAGGTGGAGTGTTATATGGGATGAAGTCCCATAACTGTTAAATGCGTTCACCTGCTTGGCTCTGTCCTTTTCCTTCTCGGGCATACAGTCTATTGAATGCGGTGGTTGAGGAGGAAATGCACCAGGTACAGGTAGACGATCATCTTCGTCCTTCGGGCGCATGGAAAAATCAGGGCGAGGGGAGTGCATGGCGGATGTACGAGTAGGATGGAAGGAGGAAAGCAGTCGTCGAATCCAGCGGATAAACGGTGGAGATCGTTTGGCGGGAGGTATCGGGAAATACGGAGGTGGAGAAACGTGGGCCGTTGGATCGCGGGTGGCAGATCCAATGGTCATCAAGAGGAGGAAACGTGCAGGAAATAATGGGCGGGGATGGAGGAATGGGGGGTAAATGGTATTGCTCGCACCACCGTTGACAGTCGGGCGGTAAATGTACAAGGGAGAGCGATATCAATCATCACGCGACGCGTGGCGGACTGAGGGGGGCGGGGGATGAAAACCGCTTTTCATCGCGAGTTAACGTGCGGTTGGTTCGCGGAAGCGGGAAGAGCGAATGCCGTCCGATCACGGCAGAGATGATTGGATGGCAGGGAACAAACGGGCAGGTTATTCATTGACTGCAGTGGGGGGACCGTTGGATCGGGGTGCGACAATCAACGGCTGCGATCAAAAGATGACGATGAGTTACGGAAGCGCGGGGTCGTGTGGATATGGTCTGATGGGGTTTTAAATTTAGCGCTCGGGTTTAAGAGTGAGGGCACTTTATTATGGTTTTTAACTGAGAAGCATGAGAAATGGAGATAAGAGGAGGGCAAGGGAGATAGAGGAGGAGGGAAGGGAAACCACGATAAGCCTTTCTTTGAGCATGACCGAGGACCAAGCTTACCTCCAGCCTTTTATGATCCACGTTATATAGCAGAGCTAACAGAGACATCCACCTTAGCGAGCATTGTACCCATGGGACCATCAGGAGATGAAGGTCCTTTTCCATGCATGATAATTATTTCTATCCTTGTCAGGTCCTTATCCATTTCTTTGAACTATAATTTGACCTCGTCCATCATCAATAAAATTTCATCTTTTGCATCATTCCTTTCGAGCGATACTTTACCCAAGACTTACTTGTGCTACCCAGAGAGTTCGATCATAGGAAAAAAATTTAGATGACCTCTTAGGTGATTGGTGTTAAGTACCTAACTAGTCATTGTCACAATTACCTTCGAATCATAGTGATAGTCAACGGTAATTTCCTCCTTCACCTCCCTTAACTCTTACTGAATTTATGGAGTTGTCTTCATGCAAAATATTTGAGTGAAGGACCAAGCTTTAGCCCTTGCATACACACCCCCATGTGAACCCCTTCCACCTAAACCACAACAAGATCTAGTTTATTACCTTGGTATTGTGCTTGATGATCGATGCTAAGTCAAAATTACCAGTGTTTGCAACCACCCACCAAAATAGAAGTCCACATCAATTACTAGAGACAACCAATACTCGAAATTGTGACAACCAACTACTAGAGTCAACCAATATCAATATTCAAGTGTCAACCAATTACCTGAGACAACCAAAACTTAGAACTGATTCAAGGCACTTCATCATGCAATGAAAGTTATATATCCTCCTGGCTTGGGCCCTCTGACTACAAGAGGACAAGAAATAAAGCAAAATTGAAACCAATGATGGGTGTAATGTCACATGATAAGAGGGCCTGGTCCTTCCCCCATAAAGGGGCTAAGTAAAACATGGCTACACTATGCGACCAACTCACCAACAAAGAGGCAAGCTTCCCAAGTTACACCCAAGAAAATTAGGGGGAGTAAATGACTTTCCAGGGTTGAAAACATACTGATGTAACCAAACTGAAATGCATTGAATTCCATCATGAAACATCATAGAAAATTTTCGGGAAAATTCCCAAATCCAAAACCCAATCCACCTAATCTAATGCCACACACAAGAAATGACCATCATGTCTAAGAACTCATTATTATTTGAATGATTGGTATGCCAAAATTACTCTGCATCATAGAGACAGGGGAGGGTGGTGGCCATATCAGCCTCAATTAATACTTTAGGTGACAGTGGCTATGCCACCGTCACCCCCTCCCACGTCCTTAATCTCCCCATACAAGGTGGAAGAATCTTTGAGTAACAGAGCTTGGCACTCCTCCAATAGGGTAGAGTTGGGAGTGTTGTTCCAAAGTCTTCGTAAATGAAAGTTTGGGCTAGAGTAGGCTGCATTAGCCATCGAATCCATGAATTCCTTTCTTGTTCTTCAAACATAAGAGGTGAGTAAAACTAGGAGTTTGGGAATACAAGTGGCTATGTGGAAAAGGAAGTTCTTCAATCGCCAAATTTTAGAGCCTCTCAACCCATGAATCTTTTTCCTAATCATCATTATCACTAGCTTGGACCCCCCTCTATTATTAGCTTGGGAAATTTTTGAAGGATGAGTGGTTGAAGACCAATTTCAAGAGCAAACAATTCCATGGCATTATTGCCATTATGTCCCTTTGCTTCAACATAGATGATAATTTCATGACCTTGGTTGTTGTGGAAAACCCATCCATATCCAATCACACTACAGTTTTTTTAAGGCTTTGTTGAAGTTTAATTTGATGAACCATTTGAAGGAGGGAACCAAGCACCAGTGAATATCATAACAGGGGCTTTAGAAATAATCTAAATAAATTAGAAACCTAGAGCGATATGAATCTTAAGAAGGATACTCTAATTTGAAGAAGAGGAGTTCCGCTCCTCTAGAGACTATGGGTTAAGGATGATAGTTTCTCGAATACTCGAAATAATTTTATTCCAAATTATGTCCTCTGAGGAAATTTGGTTACCAAAAATTTGTTGATCACACTCTTTCTAGATAAACCAAAATAGGAAACCAGATAGAAGAACCCAAGCTTTATTCACCATATGATTTTTGAAAGGCTAACAACCTCCATTTCTTAATATTATCCCAAACGTTGTTGTTGACATAATCAAATTGGTGGAAGAGAAGGCCTAAAAGGAACCTTATCGGTAAGGTCGATGATGACCTCCTTATGGAAATCAACCTCCCTACCACCCTCAACAACAATATCAACCACCATTTCCTCAACAACCATAACAACAACAAGCTTTATCTCAACCATATCAATAGTAGCAGTACCCATAAGAACAAAAATTTTCATTTTCCCAATATTCTCAACCTATGCAACAAGTATATCCTATACTTCAACAACAACAAGTAACTCAACCACAACAACTATAGTTTCCTTCTCAACAACCACCTCCCAAAGCTACCCAATCACTATCCCAACCAGCAGAAAATCCCAACAACAAAATGGAAAAACCTGTTTAAAATGTTGAAGCATAAACTTTTCCCACTTATTCAACTATTTATGTATAAAATATTCATTTAAGGTCTTAAGAAAATACTTCGGAAGGAATCCCAAGTAATCACTAAAGAAGAGATTCCTAGTAGAACTAGCACACCAATCACACACAAGTCTTTGTAGGATCAATCGTAGGTGACCAAATCATCTCCTTTTCTAGAGAGTTTGACTTTAAAAATCTACTAATTCCTCTTGAATATGATTTCGTAGATGAGTTAAAAATGTTGTATTAAAATTTCCTTATTTCAAGCTATAAAATTTGTACCCATATATGAAAAGACAATTAGGGAATTATGTCTTAAGAAATTAGGATGGGGAAAAAGGTCAACCAACTATACAAGTCATTGGAAAGTCAACAAGTCTAGTGTCAACAAAAGTTATAATAGAAAAGTATGTTGATCCATGTGTACCAATGGTGAAAATTTATATCAATGTAATGATCCATCTCAAATTATGCGCAGAATATGATTATTAGCATGCATACAATAGATATGTATGCATGCAACACATGCATTGCACTAGCATACACATTAGTTTATTATACAAAATGTCTAAGTATAGGGTAAATGCATTGATTGTTAAAGTATTAATTAATAGCTAATGATCAAGGAATATAATAAGATATTTTATGGTTCATTAATAAAATTTAATTAAATAATAAACTATTTTAAGACGAGGTTTTGAGTCATAAATTAAAAATATGAAGAGACATAAGGACTCGAAATGACCAACAACCAACTCGAAATATATTAACCATAAATAAGAGTCATCCCATAAATTCTTATTTTATTTGAAAGGGGCAGTGAACTGACTCAAATAAGCTAATGAGAAATAAATGCACCTCTAATAAATATATATTTTATTCGAAGAGATCCGCGATCGATTCAAGAGCTCATTAATATAGATTTAAATAAAATAAAAGATGACAGACTAGGGTGTTAAAATAAAGATTTTAAGGATAATGTCAAGTTGTGGGGGGTGGGGGGGAGGGGGCGGTTCTTCGGTGGGAAGAAACCTTCCCTTTATAAGGAATCGAATTGGAGAAGCAGGAGGTCATTTTCTTTAGTGGGGAAATGGGATATGGGAGAAGGGTTGAGAAGCTCTAGGAGAAACCTTGTTACTTGGAGAATAATTGAGGGAAGAGCCTTGGGGCTCAATATTTAGCTATATACCTACAAGACTTGGACTCTACTCTTGGAGTTTTGGGCACGGGGGCTAGAAGATCAAAGTTTTTTGGCTGATCCCAGATAGGCTAGGAGGAATTGATCAGTTTGGAAGCAGGAGCACCAAGATCGATGTTATCCGAGGATCAACATAAACCATGAGAAAACCAAGTATGTGTTGACGTATAAATTGGTATATTCGAATTTGATTTTTGAAGAAATTATGCTTGATAAAAAATTAAACTTAATAATAGGTCTTACAATCAACAATATTTCTATTCCAAATACTTTAATTGACTTAGGTACATGTCATGTCCCTTCCTAAACTAATTTGGAACAAGACTAATTATTGCATTTTGGGGGCCAATCTTGGAGATAGTGGGGCCCATTCGATTTTATTAGGAGATAGACTTAGGGAAAGTTATTTGTGTTGTAGTTAAGTTACGCACTCCCTAGTTCGATTTGCATGGAGATGGTTAAGTTTTGCATGCTTGTGGTTAAGTGAGGGCCCACGATGGAGGATGAGTATAGGGAAAAGTGCTCCACGAAATCTATATAAGGAAGACAACTCTCCTCATCTCATTCATTCATCTTTTTGGTAATATTGACTTCTCTTTGGTTGCTCGAGCTGCTTAGCCGAGTCACTTGTTGTTTAGCACGAGTTATTAAAGTGAAGAGCTGACCCTTTCTTCAGGGGACTTCGAGTGCCACACGAAGAAGGTTTTCTTTCATTTCTTCAAGAGGAGGATCTCAGTGTGATTCCCGGCGATTGCATCCATCTCCAGGTGGTGTGTATTACTGGAGGACACAATGAAGAGGAGGTCGAGTTTTCTTGTGGCTTCTTGTATAGGAGTTTGGGTGAAGGATTTTTCGTAGAGGAGGCATTCGAGGATTGTTGGAATTTGGGAGAAGTTTTGGAGCTGTGGGAGTACTTTGTAGGGTGATTTTCGCATGTCCTGGGCCAGCGTAGAGGCAACATTGGGTGTTCACATGGAGGGTAGAGTATCAATCTTTGAGGTTGAACTTTACTGTGGAGGTTAAGGGAAATATTTGGAGAAGTGATTGCTACATTTTCATGAGATTGGAGGAGGATTCCATTGGGGGTTATTGTAGGTCATTTACTGGAGCAACTTGGAGGGTGTGGGGCATATTGGAGGTCGATTTTGAAAGTTAAAAATATGGCCAAACGATTTCTAGGTTTTTTTGGGTTTTCGACAAGGACCCCATATATAAAATTTCATTATTTTTTGAGCACCAAAGGTGGGGTTTTCAGCCATATCTTTTCAGCATACACTGCAAAATCACTGGGAATTATGTAGGGCATATTGGAGGCCGCATTTGGGAGGCTAGATTCAGCCCAAACCCTTTCTGGGTTATTCTGGGTTTTTGACAGGGATTCCAGATATAAAGTTTCAACATTTTATGAGCATCAAAGATGGGGTTTCTTGTAGTTCATTTCCAACCAACACTATAGTTTCTAGGGACAACGCAGAGCATTAGAGGAGCAGTCATTTCCAGCTTCGAGATTATTGTTTTATCACTTGGGTCTTGTCAATCTATCCCTTGAGGCAAGCCAAGTGTATTTATCCATATGATTGTACTTTCTCCATTTCATTAATAAAATGGCTCATTAGAGGAGCAGTCATTTCCAACTTCGAGATTATTATTTTATCAGTTGGGTCTTGTCAAGCTTGCCCTTGAGCCAAGCCGAGGTGCATTTCTCCATATTATTGTACTTGCTCCATTTCATTAATAAAATGGCTTAGTTGGTTCTTATTTCTGGAGTTTACATGGTTATTTGTTGAATGTTTGAAATTTCTGGTCTTGTATTTGTTATTTGCTTTGCATATCACTATTTTTCTTATTTCAGAACATTACAGTGGTATGAAAGCCATAATATTGGCTCAGCCTCTGGGAAACCCTTCGTGCTATGACAAGATTAGAATAAAAGCTAAGAAATCATGGGATCCAAAGAAAGGTTAGAATCAAACAACACGATAGTAACCTTGAATGAGGTTATTAGGTTGCAACAAATGATGATTGATCTGGGGGAGAAGTTGATTCATTTCGCAATTTGGAATCCGGACACAATTGCAACTGATGTGGAGTTATTGGGAGAAACCTGGAGGGCATATGAATCACTGGGTCATGACATTTAGGTGTCCCTCTCTTTTTGGGAGTTTTGTGAAATAGGAGGCATGCACAAACCAATGGAGATTCAGTGGGATTTTGTTGGGATGATGAGGAGGATTAAGGAAGAAGACGAGAGAGTAGTTCAAGGGGCCATGGCTAGAAAGGAAATAGTTGAGCATACACCCGTTGATGAGATGCCATCTATTGTTGAGGTATCTCGGGTTGTGATTGAGATCTCAGGTGATAGTAGCACACCACAGGTTGATGAGGTGTCAGGAAACATCCCCACTATTGATGAGGAGCCAATAGATACAGAGGCATCAAGACCTATGACATAGTTGTCAGACGACAGTCACCTATAACTAACTGATGAGCATGTCTTGCATGTTGGGTTGTCTAGGGAGGAGCAATTGGAGGGTCATGTCGAGCCCACGATGGAGGAGGATGTGCAACCATCCTTTGGGTTAGCCAATGATGAGGGGCAGCATAGAGACCACATGTTGATATTTCAGCACAGTTCACTTCAGAGGCACACCGACATGATCTACAACATTATCAACCCATCCTTACACACTGGATTGAGAGAGGCGGAGTTATGTAGACATACCAGAAGGGATGACCAGGTTAGCAACATTTTTGGGTCACCTTTGCCCATTGGAGAGAGAGAGACAGAGCTACCTAGTCAGATCTCATGTGTTGACCTAGGTAGCGGGATGAGACGATCAAAGTTGCACAAGATGCAACATCCGCATCTCGGTCTTGTTCTATGTGTTGAAGTTTGTGCATTTGATCCCTCTCTTGGGGTTGGATTACGAGATATTCTGAGTTAGTACCCGGTGCAGTGGGCTATGGAGATGACATTAAGCTTAGCAGGATCTTTCATGCATTAGGGATACTGGAAGCCCATACTGGCATTGTGTCTAGGTGGGAGTACCTATCACTCCCCAGATATACCGATTGACTGTGATCGTTGTGGTGTAGTTAGTCTAACGGTTGAGTACACACATTCCCTAGGGGAGTTTTGGTTAGTGCCAGTGACCAACCAGTTTGTGGGCAGACTCCTTGGATTGTCTTGGTATGACAATTGTTCATGGGATCACACGATGATCATCATACTTTGGCGAGAGTTTGTTGTAGGAGATGGCAACAATAGGCCACCAGACATTGCCTTGTATGGAGTTGGGGATTCTTCACATTTGCGTGGGGTGTGGAGGACATGGAGGAGCATAACAATGGTGGCATTATTACTTGTACCTAGGGAGATTCACTTCTTGGGTCCCTCAGGGAGGATTTGGAGGGGAGATCCCCTCATCGGAGAGCATAGTGATGTAATGGTGGAGGTGATGATATAGATCGGGTGCAGGTCAACGCATATGGACACCGCTTTAGGCCATCACATCCAGGGATTGGTAGGAGCATCTAGCTTGGAGCAATGGTTTGTAGATAGGCATGGAGACTCATGGGGGTGTATCATAGTATGTTAGACTGTGTTATAGAGTGGGAGTGACTCACATTGATCTGAAAATGGGGCACTAAAGGTTTCTTGTCAAGCTTACAAGAACCTCTCCCACTCTAAAGCTTATATATTCTCAAGACCTTATGATTAACCAATTGCGGAATTAAAAAGTGCTTGAAATAGGTGTATGCTTATGTTTGTTTTTAGACTGTTCAAGTGCTTATGTATATTTGCTTATGTTGATATTTAAACACACATAACAGTAAATAAAGCAGCAAACCAGCGAACACATAAGACAAAAATATAATATGGAGTTCACCCAAACCTCTTGGGCTACGTCTCCGTGAGCTCTAGTTAACTCAACTAGGCTCTCTGGGATTATGGCATAATTTTTTTTAAAAGCTCCACGCTCAATTCCATTGGTTTACAACTAAACCTATGGGTTTAGAATACCATCTTATCTCACTGGTTGTCCATACTCTGCAAACAGATCTAGGCTTCTCTGGACTAGACTCCTTCAATCAACACTGTGAGCTATCTTGAGCTCTAGCTTGCACCAACTCCCTTAGAATTCTTTCATTGTCTCTGGAATACCTTCTTCTATCTTCAGCACACTTTGGACACCAGCAACAACTCGATCATTTGATCTCTTTGTTGTTCTCTCGGCTTTGGCTCTCACTCTGGCTCTTCGGCTTTGGCTCTAGCTCTTCGCTCTGGCTTCTTTGAGCTCTCTGGTTTTCACTCGACCTCCAAGTGACTCCAAAAACTCTGCCTCTGTCAATTGTGCTCTTTGGCTTTTGTGAGGCATCCTTCTGGCTCTATGACTTCATGTTCATTTCTCTGTGTGTAATCATTCCTCTGTTTCTTCTATTGGCCCTCTGGCTTCTAGCTTTGTGGCTCTGCGTGTTACAAACTCATCATTGTTACAAAACGCCCACTTGCAGCGTGGCACAATGATCAGGAATAGTTACAAAGGAATCGGGGCCTTTCTTTGGGCGAAAACCCGAAAACGGAACAAAATTCCAATACACAAAAATATACCAAAAATACACTATTGGGCGCAAAATCCGGACTTCAAATAGAATGCAACCGCATCTATAAACCTATCGGGTCTGCCATTGAATTGCAAATTGCAATCGCATGGTGTATTGGCCAAAAAAACCCAATACACAGGAATACATTGAAAATCCAAATTTCCGAATTTCAAATATTATGAAATTGCGTCCATAATTCCCATCGGGTCTACCTTCTATCGACATATCACAATCGCTTAGGCGGGAGGTCAAAACCTCAATATACGGGAAATACAAAGAAAATCTGAATAAACCAGATTTCAAATTTTATGCATTCGCACTTATAATTCCCATTGGGTCCACCCTTTATCTGCATATCACAATTGCAAGTCGCTATGTGCATTGGCCCTTTGTATCGAGGATCACTGATCACTCCGATCAGATCCTGACTGTTGATCTGAATCCTTGATCTGACGGTCGATATCGCATCATGGCATATCGCATCGACATATTTCATATGTAACGGCCCGAGGGTTCTTTCCATATACCATGGACTGTGCCAACCGGATCCCGCTTTATCGCAATCGGTTCTGCCTAGGTCCCGATATCGCATGAAGCCTACCTCCAAACCAATATATCAGAGATCGCTAATCGGGGGAGTCCTTCCGCCTTTGGTCTAAGTCCTCCTTTTAACCCTCCGATGCGATTTTTCCTTAAAGAGCCTTTTATGCCATTTTTCTAATAATTTGCCTCCTTTTCAAAGGACAATGGGCAATCTTCTTTCTACGATAACTTATTCATTCGAAGTCCATTTTAGCCCATTCAAATTGCAGTAGATTCAGAATGATGAGATCTATGCAATGGGACTATTTCCAAGAGTAGCCCTTGACTTTCATTTTCCTATGTGAGGAACATTTTTAGACTTAGAAGTCTATTCTAGATCCATTTTGGATCACACCTTCCCACTAAAAAAACTTTTGGTCCCCAAAAGTCTGATATACTGATCTGAACAATAGATGAGAGTGCATCACCCTCTTCTTTCAACCTCCATACACTTGCCTTGCATAGTGCCTTTGAACCAAAGCCTTTGACCACTTTCCTTCCTGGATGTGCTAGTCCTCTTGGGAAGAACTGTCTTCCTCCTTGACTTCCTGCAAAACTCCTGCTGAGAAGGTCACAGAAGGTAGTTTGAACTTCTTTGCCTTGATCATTGATCCAAGGTGGCTCAAACCAATGTGAAGTTACATCTGCTTCACAAAATTTTCATTTGTACCTGTTTGACATACTGCCATCAACCACTGTTAACAACAACAAGATTACAGACAACAACTGGATGGCCTAAACCCCTGCTTCAACAAAAGAAATATATTTCACATATTGTGAACACCTCCATGTCTTTACATCTGCATACAAATGATTGACTAGATAACAATCCAACAAAACACGCCTTTAAAACAATTAACTCTTCAAGTCAAGCATGTCAAAAAAGACCTTTAGGACTCTTTTTCAAAAGATGAAACACTTCATCATTATCTCCGTCTTGGAGACCAAATCAACTTTTCTCAAGTCAATATTACATTACATGCATGTTTACAACAAAGTAATCAACCCTTCAAGTTAATCACACAAACATGTTTAAATACAAGGAAATCATTAACATCCCTGTGTTCATGCACATCATTCTCATGCATGCATTTCACCTTTCAACTTCCGCTTAAGCACACTGTACTTTCGAAGCTGAAATGAATATAATGTTGCAGCAATAAAGTGAGTCTCCTACTCAACTTTTTCATTCACCTTCTTGGTAAAACCTTGCGACTTGCATCTCATTAACAAAGAAATGCAAATAGATGCATTATATCAATAGACATGCAATCTTAATTGGATAAGAATTCTAAACATTTCTTACCAATCCATTTCAAAGATAGGACCTTTGTCTACACATCAACATCAACATGTGAATTATCCTGAAACACGTCATTCATGGAATCTCTCTTTCCATTCCTGCCATTTTCTCTTTCCACCTTCTTCAACTTTTGTGCAAGCATTGTTGGATTCAGAGTCCAACACTTTGCACCAACATGTCCTCGCTTATGGCAGTAAGTGCAACACGTGCACCTTCTTGACAGCATGATTTGCCTTGTCCAGTGGACCTTTGGCTTATTGCTTCCTTTCCTTTAAAAGTTTCCTGTATGTGGCCATTCTCTTCCAACATCTAGAAACATGATGGTTATCCAAACCACAAAAGGAACATGCAATTCTTTTCCAATGCTTATATGGAAATTTACCATGCTGAACATAATCAAAAGGAATATGATTAGAACCAGATTTATACCTTTCTCTTTCACATTTATTGCCTTCATGAGGAGGTGAATTGAATGAAGAAGTGGCTCCCCTTGGAACACCATCAATCTCTTCAAGGCTTTCAAAGTTTCTACAACTCTCTGGTTCAAGTGTATGCTGAGGGACACCTTCTTTCTGCAAGGTATGCTTCACACCATTGCATTCCCCAAGAATACAATCTTCACACTCTTGAGGTAGAAGACCTGAAATGAAACTCCTTCTTGGAATTGTTTCAATGGCCTTCATGTCATCTTTGGAACTTTCTCCATAAGATTGTCCATAGCCAAGACCCAAATACTTAGGCCTTTCCTCAACCATTATTGGCTATACAATACCCTATGCATGTTTACCCAAGCCTTTTCCTTCATAGCCCATCTTGGACATTAACTTTGAACCTATGCCTGTTATGAAACTAGCTCACAAAAATATAGTTGAACGTCTTAGAATTCAGCCTCTTCGAGGGGGCAACCTCCTTTACATTACACAAATGAACAATTCTTGGATGATTCAAATGACAACACCTCCTTTATATATATAGGAGTCTAAGGGGTCACAATATAACCAAGCCGACCTAACAATAATAATAAAAGGGCTAAAAAATAACAATAGAGGGATTCTATGGGGCACACTAATAACAATATGGGGACAATAGGGGCACAAAAATATTAATAAGGGATACAAATACAATATTAATGGGGACATCACTAGTATTATAGGGACCTAACATGCCCCTTTCCTTCAAAAAAGTGGTGTCCTCAACGCTTGAGTAGTTCTGGATGCTTTTGTATAAAACTCATCCTCCCATGTGGAATCTTTAGCGGATAAGTTCGTCCACTTGATGAGATACTCTGAAATGGATTGATTTTGTAGTTGTCGAGTTCTTGTTTCTATGATTGCTTCCGGTTCCAATATAATTTTTCCTTCCTCGTTAAGTTTTGGCAATATTGTTTGAATTGGGAGCTTGTCGCCTATAACCTTCTTTAAACATGAAACATGGAAAATTGGGTGCACTCGAGAAGTTGCAGGAAGCTCCAATTTGTATGCCATAGTACCAATGTTTTGCAACACCTTGTATGGACCATAATACTTTGGTGAAAATTTATTATCCTTCTTAGCTTGCTTGAGGGACATTTGTTTATATGGTTGTAGCCGTAGGAATACCCAATCACCTACATCAAAACTTCTTTCACTGCGATGTTGATCTGCCTGTTGTTTCATTCTATTTTGTGCCAACACGAGGTTATCCTTTAAGAGTTGGAGAACTTGTTGTTGATGCTCGATGTGATGTTCCACTGCTTGAACCTTAGAATTTTCTCTTAAATATAATGTGATGGATGGTGGCTGATATCCATAAAGTGCCATAAATGGGGCCATTTTTGTTGCAGTATGGATGGAAGTGTTATACAACCATTCAGCTAGAGGCAACCATTTGACCCATTGTGTCTGTTTATCAGATACAAATCAACGAAGATATCCTTCCAAACATTTGTTTACTATCTCCGTTTGCCCATCATATTGAGGATGATAAGATGAGCTATGAGCTAATTGAGTACTAAGACAAGAAAATAATTCTGTCCAAAAATTTCCTGTAAAAATGGGATCTCTGTCACTTACAATAATCTTTGGGTTTCCATGTAGCTTTTGAATTGTTTCCATAAATGCCGTAGAAACTGCACTGGCTTTAAATGGATGTGATAATGCACAAAAGTGTGCATACTTGGTAAGTCTCTCAACTACCACCATGATGACACTCTTTCCCTCAGACTTGGGTAAACCTGTGATAAAATCCATTGAAACCTCCTCCCAACGTTGGCTTGGAATGGATAAAGGTTGTAATAGACCTGTTGTCTTAATTGTTTCAACTTTATTTTGTTGGCATACCAAACATTCCACCACAAACTTTTGAATATCCGATTTAAGGCCATCCCAAAAAATTCCTTCTTAACCCTGTGGTAAGTTCTTAAAAATCCTGAGTGCCCTCCTAAGGGAGAAGCGTGCAATTCCAGAAGAATCTTTTGTTTGAGTTGGGAATTCTTACAGAGTTATAAGCGATCTTTGTACCATAACGAATCATTTTTCCAGCTAAATGTATCAGATGTACTGGAATCTTGTTATAACTTTCGAATAAGTTCCCACACTTCTTCGTCATTCTTCCATTCCTCCCTTGCTTCGTTTATCCAATCTAGTTGGATAATAGAAATGGCGCACAACAATGCTTCCACATTCTCATCCTTTCTTGAGAGTGCATTTGCCATAGCATTTCTCTTTCCTTTTTTGTATATGATTTCAAAGTCATAACCCAACATCTTTGTGACCCATTTTTGTTGTTCTTCAGAGGATAATCTTTGTTCTAAAAAGTATTTAAGGCTATCATGATACTTTTTTACCTTGAAGTGTCTTCCCATTAGGTAGGGTCGCCATTTCTTAAGTGCATGTAGTATTGCCAACATTTCCTTCTCATAAATAGCTTTGTGTAAATACTTTCCCTTGATTGGACGAATTTCGAAAGTAATAGGTCTTTCATCTTGCATTAAAACAACACCAATTCCATTTCTGGAAGCATCACATTCCACAATAAAGGGTTTTGTGAAGTCTGGTGTAGCTAAGACCGGTGCTTGGCACATTGCCTCTTTAAGATATTCGAATGCCTTTGTTGCTTCTGGAGTCCATGAAAATGCATCTTTCTTCAACAATGTTGTTAGAGGTGCTGCTATTTTCCCATAATTCTTAACAAACTTGCGATAATACACTGTTAACCCGAGAAATCCTCGCAAATGCTTTATGGATGTGGGGATTTCCCATTCCTTAATGGCTTTAATTTTGCTAGGGTCTACCTTAACTCCCTCATGAGATACAATATGACCCAGATATTCCACCTCTTGTACTCCAAAGAAACATTTGGATCTTTTTGCATATAATTGTTTCTCCTCCAATAGTTGTAGCACCCTATCAACGTGTTCAACATGATCCTTCCAAGACTTGCTGTAGATTAGTGTATCATCAAAAAATACTAATACAAATTTTCTAAGGAAGGGTTTGAAAATGGAATTCATCAAACCTTGAAATGTAGAAGGTGCATTGGTAAGGCCAAAAGGCATGACCAAAAACTCATAGTGACCCTCATGAGTTCTAAATGCTGTTTTCAAAATGTCTTGAGTCTTCATTCTGATTTGATGATATCCTGAACGAAGATCTAACTTGGTGAAGTAAATTGATCCATGAAATTCATCCAATAATTCATCAATGACAGGAATGGGAAACTTATCCTTAATAGTGAGCTTGTTGAGCTCCCTATAATCCAGACACATGCACCATGATCCATCCTTCTTGTGCACCAATACTACTGGAGCAGAGAAAGAACTTTGGCTAGGTTGAATTATACCAGCCTCAAGCATTTCTGCAACCATACGTTCAATTTCACTCTTTTGGGCATAGAGATACCTATACGGCTTGATGTTTGGAGGAACACTTCCTGGCATCAAATGAATAGCATGATCATGATCACGAATAGGTGGGAGACCTTTGGGAGTCTCAAATACCTTGGAATGATTGTCCAAGACTTTTGGGAGATCTGGAGAAACAGATGATTTCGATGTGGAACATCTAGGAAACATAATTTTGCAATTACACCTCGTTGTTCCTTTTTTAGAAGCTTTGTCATACCGTTAGAGCTTATTATCTTTCCCTGTTTCCCTGTAATACCCCTTAATTCAACTTCCTTTCTTTCCGCATAAAATTTCATGAAAATTTCTTGAAAGTTAAAAGCTATTGTATCCAAGGATTGTAGCCATTGGACTCCTAGTACAACATCAGCACCTCCCATTGGAATGGAAAGCATTAGGCTCTTCAATACATATTCTCCCATGGATAGCTTGATATTATGGCACTTTCCAGAGCAATTTATCATTCCTCCATTTGCAACCATCACTTGACACTCTGGTGCTGGATATAGGAAGCAATTCAATTCTTTTGCTATCTTAAATGAATAAAATTGCGGGTACTTCCTGAATCAATCAACACTATTACCTTTTTTTCTTGATTTTTCCTTCTATCTTGATGGTTTGAGGAGTGGTAATTCCAGCCAATGCATTACAAGATATGGTTGGATTCATTTCTTCTTTATCTAGGCTTTTTTCCTAGAGTATATCCTATTCTTTTGACTTTTCTTGTTCCTTTTCTTCTTCCTCTTCACAATCTATGTAGAATAATTTCTTCTCAGCACACTTATGACCTTTAGTGTATTTGCTATCACAACTATAACAAAGCCCCTTTGCTCTTTTTTCTTCCAATTGTTGTGGTGTCAACCTTATAGGTTGTGGAAGGCTAGGGGCAACAACACTTCCATCTTTATAGTTGTGAGTGGTATGCTTCCTGGTTGCCATAATTTTGCTTTCCATTTTTCTTGCTAACCTGAATGCCTTCTCTAATGAATCAGGTTCCCAAAGGCGAACATCATGTTGGATATTATCCTTTAAAGTCCTTATGAACACAACAATCCTATGCTCCTTTGGAATATTTTTTACCCTTATGTTCAATTTTTGTAACTCCTCAATGTGCTCCATTATTGAACCCTTTTGTTTGAGACTTATCAATTGGCTAAAAAAAGTGTTATTTTTTGTATCCTCATAATGTGCTGTTAGTTCTTCTGTAAAAATTGCCCAAGTGATAATTTGTTTACGAGAGCAAAGCCATTGATACCATACAAACTGATTTGGTTCCAAATATAAAGTTGCAATACGTACCTTTTGTGTGTTTTGCACATTATTGAAATCGAAAAATTGCTCCATCTGTAGTATCCATGTTGCGGGATTCTTGCCATCAAACTTCCTCATATTGATTTTTGGAATATGGTGGGTCTTCGATCCAACATTAGAGTCTATGAAATCATGATTAACATTTCTTTTGTTCTCATCATGAGTTTCCTTTAATACCCTTTCACCGTTAGTGACCATTTCTTGTAGCAACTTATTCAAATTTATCTTCAATTCTTCCATCTTATCATCCATGCCAGCCATTTTAGCGTCCATTCCATTCATCTTAGCGTCCATGCCATCGATATTAGCTTCCATGCCATCGATATTAGCTTCTACACCTTTCTTTAAACAATCCAGCTTAGCTTCTACGCCTTTCTTTAAACCATCCATCTTAGCTTCTACATCTTTCTTTAAACCATCCATCTTAGATTCTGTTACTTTTTGTGCAAGTGACACTTTTTGCACTTGGTCTCGTAAATTTGATATATCATGTTGCATTTCTTCCTCTTCTTCATGAGTCATGTTAGAGCTTTCAGGTTGCTTATTAGGAGTTTGCATTTTCTTTCCTCGGGGCATCAATTACTGATAGTAATGCTTTATTATGCCCTTTGAATTCCTTCAAGCTAATTTTTCAAACCAAGCTTATGCAAAAAATTAAAAAACTACACACATTTTTTCATTTTGTAGGAGCACGATATTGAATTTGATGTATCTTTGTAATTTCGGATCATTTCTGAAATTGCGATCTGCAGTAGCCCTCTGCGTCCTCTTTCCAATGCCACCAGTCTGATCCAAATTGGATTCTCCAAGGAAGAGTTATGCCAAATCTCCCACAGTGACCTGATTATAGACTAATTCAGTAGAGCGAACTTGTACAATGTGCCATGTATCACTGTTTTGACCTTTGGCTCTGAAAAATATATACAAGAAACTATAGTCCGTCCTCTTTCTATACCTTCTTACAAATTTCAATCCGATGCTGAGAGAGAAAGTTATGAAGATTTCCCCAGGTCACCTGTTTGGATTGTAATTCAGGAGTCTACAAAAAGACCAAATTCCTCAGATAATATCTCCGCAAATATAGCGTGAAAAGCTCTGAACTTTGGACCCGAGGTTCAGTGCGATTTTGTCTCAAATGGGTTTTTTTTTCTTCTGAAAAGTCATAGAAAAAAGTTATAGCGAAAATGCCACGATGACCTATTTGGAGCAGCGAAACCCTAGAATCCAAAGCTCTGATACCAAATGTTATGAAACTAGCTCACAAAAAGATAGAAAAGATAGTTGAACATCTTAGAATTCAGTCTCTTCGAGGGGGAAACCTCCTTTACATTACACAAATGAACAATTCTTGGATGATTCAAATGACAAAACCTTCTTTCTATATATAGGAGTCTAAGGGGCCATAATATAACCAAGCTTACCTAACAATAATAATATAAAGGCACAAAAATAACAATAGAGGGATTCTATGGGGCACAGTAATAACAATATAGGGACAATAGGGGCACAACAATATTAATAAGGGATACAACTACAATATTAATGGGGGCATCACTAGTATTATACGGACCTAACAATGCCTCTGGTATGTTTTTCAAAAGAACCAATATAAGAATTCTTAGAAGAATTTGAAGACAAACATGAATTGTTTACCTCTTCTTCAAGTTGATACTTGACTAAAGCTTTTTTGGCAACAAAGAGCTATGTCTCCAACTCATGCATCCTTTTCAGGTTCATATTTGCAATATGAATTTGCCTCTCCATTTCTTACAATTTGTCAGAAAGCAACTACTTCTCTTCCTCCACGGAATTCAACTGCTCTCTAAGTATGTTGCTCCTTCTTCCATCCTCATACATTTCTCTCACCTTGTCCATCATGATGAACAAGTCTTGCTTCATGTCTTCATCAAAGAATCTTGTGAAGAAAGAAGATTTTGAGGACTCACTTGTAGAAGTTGTCATTATGCCAACGAACAAAAGAACTTCAAACAAGATTAACAAAGAGCTTATTCAAGCACTCTTTTGCAACAAACCTCTTGTGCCCTGATGATGGACTCACCTAGCTAGTCCGAAACATCGGTTTCAT
This sequence comes from Pinus tabuliformis, assembly GCA_031772625.1. Taxonomy (NCBI): domain Eukaryota; kingdom Viridiplantae; phylum Streptophyta; class Pinopsida; order Pinales; family Pinaceae; genus Pinus; species Pinus tabuliformis. Next base: position 151,914,173 of record CM062813.1, on the reverse strand, counting down.
AAATTGCTCACAGGTTTTCCATTAACAAAAAACAAACCTCTTGTGCTTCAAGGATTTCTGGTACCTGCAAGAACTGAAACAGATTGATCTACAACTAACTATCTTGCTGAAGTGAAAATGCAGAATTGAAATGAAAGCAGGAAAGAACTAATCTACTTTGCTCAAATGGAATTGCAGGAATGGAAATGCTAGTCTACGCTTGCAAAATTGAAATTGCGGAATTGAAATGTTAATCTATGAAAGCAGGAAATGTCTATGCAACTTTTGCATAATGGAAATGAAATAAACTACTTGGCAAAAGGCGAGAGTAGGAAAATAGAAGAAAAGCAACAATTACTAATACTCTGACGCTTCCCCGGCAACGACGCCAAAAAGATGGTGGGCTCCAGTATTGTAGCAATAATGCTACAACTCCTGGGGCTTCCTTCTCTAATTTTATCAACCCGGTAGTTCGTAACAAACTTGGAAGCGACGGTGTTGTATGCACAAGTACTAGCTCTTGTCGCAGCTGTCACTTGGTCAGCTGGCACAAGTCCACTAGGGCTCAAGCCAACTTCTATATGTTCTCAGAAGAAGCTTTTTAAGTGATGAACGAAAGCTATCTCAAAGGAAATTAACCTACTTTGCAAGAATGAACTGAAAGCCAACAAAACATGGAAACCCTAATTTTACCAGCTTAATTCTTACGATGCAATGGTGGGAATGCAACTTCTAAAAGTGATGCCATTACTTCTATTGAGATGAGATGCATGTGTCTAAACTACTTTCATCTGAAGAGAACATGTTTTTGTATTTTTGCTCAAGTGGTTGGAGTTATTATGACTGTGCTTCTTACTGGGTCTCGACTGTGCAGGGGTAGATCAAGGGGAGGAAGGCTTGGAAAAGGTCAGGAGGACTTCTAAGAGGGTCCAAGGGATCCCTAACATCATTCCTCAGAAGTTCACAAAGTTCAGATGCCTGGCAACCGTGGTTGCAAGCTTCTACAGGATGTCTGCAGGGGATTCTACAGGAAGTCCAGGATTTCTACAGGAAGTCTGCTAATTTCTACAGGATGTTCTGCAATCGGAGTTTTGGGTGATGGATGAGTGAATGAGCTGTATGGGTGGATAGGGAGGATGAGAGGGGAGCTTGTGATGGCTTATGGACAGAGGGATGAGATGGAGAGGGGGTGTGCAAAGCTGGTTGGTCGATAGGAGGGTAGAGGCAATGGAAGGCCGAAAAGATAAAACAACATGGATAATAGAAGAGTTGGGAGGCAAATGATCTAGCTGGGAGATAAGTAGATGGCTTGGGTACAGCTTAGAAGGATAAGGAAATGATGGAGTGGTGCTGCGCAGTGTAAATGAAAAAAATCACCTCTGTCTTGCATATAACCGAAATGTCATCAACCTACTCTAATTGTTTTATTGGAAACCAAAGAACAACAATGTAGTTTAAAGGGAAATCGTGCATGGTGCTGAAACAAAGAGTTATTCCACAAGATCTAAATGCATGGAAATTTCTCCAACCGAAAACATTACCTCAAGACTTGCATGAATATGTAAAACAATGTTTTTGGTAGTTGGCACGGTCTACACTTCCGGTCCCCAAACAGAGGTGAAAGTGAGTGTGCATTCAACCTTTTTTTGAACTCTGATTAACTCCAATCCTCTTACTCTAATCTAAACTACCGAAGCAATTGTGTTCATAAACCTAACTTACCTAATCACATCAAAACAGTCAACTCAGCAAACTGTGTTTCCAAGTGCATGTAAAGGAGAAGAAATATAATGCTGAAAGAAAGACAAGTAACAATACAAAGAAAGGAGGCCTATTGCTCCCAGGTTGGGCCCAACCCTGAGAGCTATAGCTCCTCTAAGAACTCAGAACTGAATTGAAATTTGTCTGCCTTTTATTAAAAGATCATAGTCAAAAGTCTACCAACATGCCAAAAATGGCTTACAAAAAGCAAAACAGAGCTATAGCTCGTAATTCAGAATCTGCAACAAAGGTTCAAAAGTTCCCATCGAAGGCTACGGCCTCAATATTTATACATTTTGAGGGCCAAGCTGGCCTCCTAAATTAGTGGGGCTTGGCTGACCAACTAAAAGTAAACTGCTGTTCCCTTAGAATCTGTTGGCTGCCTTCTAGCTCGGTGGTGATAGCTGTTGGAGCTCGGAGTTGGGGTGGAGATCACGAGGAAGGCCATTCAAGGCTGTGGACAACCTTCCTACAAAACCGCAATGCCACCTTGGCTGTCTCCTTTCCTTCATCTGCGTGGTTTTGCTCCATTTAATGTCAAAAAACCTGAAATAAACATGTATTAGCCACCTAGGAATAGTGACTGCCCTCCTTCCTACAAATAACATGAATATACTAAGAAATGATGCATAAGTGATGAAAAATGAAGGGTTGAGCAAGGGTAAGTAGGCCAAATGAGCCCAAAATGTTACCAAAATTGGGGCTCATCATCACCCCCCAGCTAAAATATTTGCTCATCCTTGAGCAACTAGTCCAACTCCTCATCCTTCATTGCCTTTACTGCCACCCTTACATCCCAAGCCTCTGTAGTAGTGTCCTCCTTGCTGATATGAAACCCAGCCTTTCTGTTCACCTCTTCCCACTGTTCATTATCATCCTTCTCTGTGCTGCCTTCCATTAATCCTAGCAGCAGTGGTGGGCTTAGTTTGAGGCCAATCCAGCTGGCCTGGAGGTTTTGCATGGATTTCTTATAGAGGGCCACCCGTACTAGAGCTTCCCTCATCCGAGTTGGGGTATGGTACTTGATCCAGGTGGATATTGGTGGCCACCTGCCAAGTCCACCTGGACCCCCACCATTGTCTTTCTCAGTATTTTCAGTTTCCTTAATTGTAGCACAACTTACTATTTTTAGCAGTTTTTCGGGTCCTGAACTTCCGGAGCCGTTTTGAGGCCCTAAACGACGTTTTTTTGGGAAATCCACCGCCAACGATTTTTCTAATAAAAATCGTCTTTTCCGTCGTAGTCCTCGGAGAGATCTTTCCAACGGGCTATCATGCGCGTCAAACGGAGATCATATGCCAAAGTTATGACCCCGGGAAGTTGATGTACCAACTTACCCCCAAACGAGGCCCACAGTTTGGCGTTTCATCTCCTAGGGTTAGGTTTTGGAATGTTAAGGGTTTTCCATTGTTTCTCAACAATAAATAGGCCTTCGAGCCTCATTGTAAGACAGTACAAAGGCATGTAGCCATCACATCTCTTCTCAGAGATAAGCTACCATCGCCCTAGCTAGTTTATTTCCATTTCTGATTGTAAGCATATTTCAGTATTTCCTATTAATGAAATGAAGTATTATTTCCGCTGCATCTTTGTGTATATGGTTATCTCTGTAATTTGTTGCGTTCCTGTTTAAATCCGGATCAGTGGTATCAGAGCGGTCTGCTTTTTCTCTGTTTTTCTTTGCATGTCCCCAACAAGGTCGGGATATAAGGAGTTAGGGCTCGAACTGGTTGAACCTTTGCAAGACCAGCCTCGCAAATCCCGACGGCCTCCCATGGCGGACGAGAAGAAAGACGAGGGGGCAGGAGATCCCATCAAAATCTTGCTCGAAGAAGCACTCGAGCGACAACGGAACGCGATGATGGACAACTTTGCGCAGATCCTTCAGCGGCTACCCAGAAGCGGCGCATCGGCTTCCAGCAGCTCTTCTGGAAACGCCACACCCTTTAAGGTACAAGTTAATTTTGAAATCCCCATATTCGAGGGTCAGATAGACGCTGATGCCGTAGATAAATGGTTAAATCTGCTAGAGGGTTATTTTTCTGTTCATGAATTTTCGAGTCGGGAAAAGTTTGTTTTTGCTCTTCTCAAAGCAGCCCCCCACGTCAAGGACTGGTGGGAAACCTACTGCGAGCAGAAGGATGAAAGTACTGGCTCACTATTTTCAGCCGCACCCACCTGGGATTCGTTCCGGGATGCCATCAAGGAGCAGTACTACCCTGTCGGGAGCTATGAGGATGAATACATAAAGTGGACCACGCTGCGGCAGGGAAGGGACCAAGACGTGCCGGAGTTCACCAATCTTTTCCATACCCTTCACACAAAGTTGGGTATCAAGGATTCGGAGCAACATTTGATACTCAAATACCGTGGCTGCCTTCACAAGTACATTCAGGAAGAAATACAGTTCCTAAACATCCCCTCGCTCGGCGCAGCATACCGGTATGCCGTCAAGGTCGAGCAGAAGTTTAAACAAAAGAAGCGAGACTTTGGATCTGCGAATCCAAAGCAGGGGAAAGGTGCCCCTAAACCACAGAACAAAGGACAAAGCCAAGGTGGGATAGCCCAAGACAACCAGCCGAAGCTGCAAGCAAAGAACAGCGCCACGAAGCCGAGAAAGGACACTGGAAAATGGTGCGAGTTCCATAAGAGCTCCACTCACAACACAAGTGAGTGTCGGGCCAAGCAGTCACTGGTGGCTGAGCTAAAGGTTTCAGAATCAGATGCATGTTCCGACTCTGAGTCAGAACCCGATAAGGGGTATGAAAAAGGGAAGCAGATCATTGATGCGGACCCCAGCGCCACTGTTGCTACCGCAAAGATCCAGAAAAGTGAACCCGAAGATCCAGAGGAGGAGGAGCGTCTCTTTCACTCCCAGATGTGGGTAAAGGGCTCCCCGATACAGTTCATTGTTGATAGTGGGAGTCAAAAGAACCTCATTTCGGCAGAGGTCGTGAAGCGGTTGGGCTTACCGACCACAGCACATCCACAACCATACACCATTGGGTGGCTTCACCAAGGACGAGATCTTCGCGTGAGCCAGCAGTGTCGTCTTCCGTACAACATCAAGCCCTTCACGGATGAGGTATTGTGTGACATTGCTCCCCTTGAAGTTTGTGATGTATTACTAGGACAACCATACTTGTGGAAGCGACATGCTGTGTATGAATCAAGGCCCCGTGCTGTTATTATCACATTGGGAAATAAGTTGTTTAGGATACCAGAGGTAGCACCACCTGCCGCCATCTCTTTGATTACTGCAAAACAATGCAGTAAGATCATTTCCAAAACCAGGAAATTTGTTTTCCTAATGATACGCCCTCAAGGGAAGAAGAAGACAGTGGCCGCGGCCTCCAAACGGGGTCCCTCTGCACGGCAGCTGCAGATGGACAAGATTTTGGAGGAGTACGAAGACATCTTCACCTCCCCGGCAGGGGTTCCTCTGCACTGTCAGGTCAAGCACTCCATCGATCTGACCCCAGGTGCGCCGCTACCCAATGGACCAATTTATCGGCGCTCCGTTCTGGAGAACAATGAAATCAAGAGGCAGATTCAGGAGCTCCTGCAGAAAGGTCACATCCGTCCGAGTTCTTCACCCTGTGGGAGCCCGATAGTGTTGGTACAGAAGAAGGATGGGACATGGAGACTCTGTATTGACTATCGGGCGCTAAACAAGATCACTGTTCGTAATAGGTACCCGATCCCGCGAATTGGTGACCTCCTAGACCAACTAAAGGGGGCGAAATATTTCAGCAAGATCGATCTGAAGTCAGGATATCACCAGGTACCAATCGAACCCTCAGATGTGTGGAAGACTGCCTTCAAATCCAAGGAGGGCCTCTTCGAATGGTTGGTCATGCCTTTCGGATTGACGAATGCTCCTGCAACCTTTATGAGGCTAATGGATGACATCTTGCGGCCATTCACCAACTCCTTTGTAGTAGTATACTTGGATGACATTCTGATCTTCAGCCAGAGTTGGGAAGAGCACCTCCACCACATCCGACAGGTTCTCCAAACACTGCGGCAACACAAGCTATGTGCCAATTTGGAGAAATGCACTTTTGGCATGACCGAGGTTCAGTATCTGGGATACATCATTGATGAACAGGGGGTGCATGTCGATCCAGCCAAGGTCCAAGTCATTCGGGATTGGCCCTCTCCAACCACTCTAACAGAGCTCCGCAGCTTTCTAGGTCTTGCCAACTTCTACCGCAGGTTTGTGTTGGGGTTTTCTCATATTTCTTGGCCCTTGAGTCAAGTCACCAAGGGCGGGGCGAAAGCAAAATTCTTTTGGTCTGAATCTCAACAGAAGGCATTCAGGGAGTTGAAGGATCGCCTCTGCACGGCACCAGTGCTCGCGTTACCAGATTTACAACAACCATTTGAGGTCGAGACAGATGCCTCTGACTATGCTATTGGGGCAGTCCTTACTCAACATGGACATCCAGTGGCATATCACAGTGAAACACTTTCAGACACAGTCCGGAAGTACCCCACTTATGATAAAGAGATGTATTCCATTGTACAGGCCTGCCGACAATGGAAGCATTACATTTTGGGGAAGGAAACGGTCATCCACACAGACCACCGACCTCTGCAGTTCATACAGACCCAAGGGAAATTGCAGAATGATCACCATCAGAAGTGGTCTACATACCTGCAACAGTTTCACTTGAATATCAAGTATAAAAAGGGCAGCACCAATAATGTTGCAGATTGCCTCAGTCGACCACCGATCATGGCGCTAACCACCGTGCTCAACTCTTGCGGGCACGAGACTTCTGATTGGCCACTTCTCTACAAAAGCGACCCAGAATTTGGCCACACATACCAGACACTCTTGGAGGGTCGGCAGGTTGCAGATTTTCACCTCCAGGATGCCCTATTATGCCACCTCGGTCACCTTTGTGTTCCTTCAAGCGAGCGTGCCAAGATGATTTGGGAAGCACACTACAGTCGGGCTGCTGGGCATTTCGGGGTTGAGAAAACAGTGGCAGTACTGCAAAATTATTTCTATTGGCCGAATCTTCGACAGGATGTTGGGAAGTACATCCAATCATGTACTGCCTGTGCCATTGCCAAACCGACCATTAAGAAGCAAGGCCTCTATACCCCGTTGCCTACCCCTAGTCGACCTTGGGAATCCATCTCCATGGATTACATGTCAGGCCTTCCTTCCACTAAGCATGGAAATGACTGTGTTTTTGTGGTCGTCGACAGGTTCTCAAAGATGGCCATTATGATGGCCTGCAAGAAGAATATCACAGCAGAAGCCACTGCTAAACTCTTCTTCGAACGAGTGTGGGTGCACTTTGGGATCCCACAGTCTATCATCTCAGATCGGGACAGTCGGTTTCTCAGCACATTTTGGTCCAGTCTCTGGTCAATGCTGGACACCAAACTCACGAAGTCCACAGCCTTCCATCCTCAAACTGATGGCCAGACAGAGGTTGTCAATAGGATGATTGTGCACATCCTGCGCATGTATAATTCAAAGCATCCACGCACATGGGACGAGAGCCTCCCCTATGTTCAGCACAGCTACAACCGAGCTCTTCACAGCTCCACTGGCCATAGCCCTTTTCAGGTGGGTTTGGGATTCCAGCCACTATGTCCCATTGATGTGGCCATGCCACTTGCAGCCACTCACATGAATTCAGCTCATGTCCAGTCCGAAACAGATAAGGCCACCAGCTTCATTGAGCGCATCCAACATATTCGCCAGCAGGTCCATGACATTCTTGAGAAATCAAATGCCAAGTACAAGCAGCGACATGATCAACATCGGGTGCCACACAAGTTTCAGGTGGGCGACAAAGTCTGGTTGCATTTGCAAAAGGAACGCCTTACTGGAGCCTATCGGAAATTGAGACCACTCCGATATGGTCCTTACACCATTACTAAGGCTATGGGAGACAATGCATTTGAGCTCAGCATTCCCCCATTCCTTGGCCTGCACCCAGTGTTCAATGTGGACCGCCTTCGGCCATACTTTCCACCATTGCTAGACACATCCGACATTGCAGAACAGCTCAAACCCACAGAATTAAATCCAGATTGCATGGAACAAGCTGCAACTGATCGGATCATGGATACACAGATCAAGAACACTCGCCAACAGAATATCCAACTGTATCGAGTTGTCAAAGCAGGCCAATTCCTTCAGCAGGGCAAGTGGCTCACCAGGGAACAAGTTCAGCAGAAGTTTCCTCATCTCATGGAGGAGCTCAACGCAATGGGGACCATTGCTTCCTAAGGGGGGAGGAATGATCCAGGTGGATATTGGTGGCCACCTGCCAAGTCCACCTGGACCCCCACCATTGTCTTTCTCAGCATTTTCAGTTTCCTTAATTGTAGCACAACTTACTATTTTTAGCAGTTTTTCGGGTCCTGAACTTCCGGAGCCGTTTTGAGGCCCTAAACGACGTTTTTTGGGAAATCCACCGCCAACGATTTTTTTTATAAAAATCGTCTTTTCCGTCGTAGTCCTCGGAGAGATCTTTCCAACGAGCTATCATGCGCGTCAAACGGAGATCATATGCCAAAGTTACGACCCCGGGAAGTTGATGTACCAACTTACCCCCAAACGGGGCCCACAGTTTGGCGTTTCATCTCCTAGGGTTAGGTTTTGGAATGTTAAGGGTTTTCCATTGTTTCTCAACAATAAATAGGCCTTCGAGCCTCATTGTAAGACAGTTCAAAGGCATGTAGCCATCACATCTCTTCTCAGAGATAAGCTACCATCGCCCTAGCTAGTTTATTTCCATTTCTGATTGTAAGCATATTTCAGTATTTCCATTAATGAAATGAAGTATTATTTCCGCTGCATCTTTGTGTATATGGTTATCTCTGTAATTTGTTGCGTTCCTGTTTAAATCCGGATCAGTGGTATCAGAGCGGTCTGCTTTTTCTCTGTTTTTCTTTGCATGTCCCCAACAAGGTCGGGATATAAGGAGTTAGGGCTCGAACTGGTTGAACCTTTGCAAGACCAGCCTCGCAAATCCCGACGGCCTCCCATGGCGGACGAGAAGAAAGACGAGGGGGCAGGAGATCCCATCAAAATCTTGCTCGAAGAAGCGCTCGAGCGACAACGGAACGCGATGATGGACAACTTTGCGCAGATCCTTCAGCGGCTACCCAGAAGCGGCGCATCGGCTTCCAGCAGCTCTTCTGGAAACGCCACACCCTTTAAGGTACAAGTTAATTTTGAAATCCCCATATTCGAGGGTCAGATAGACGCTGATGCCGTAGATAAATGGTTAAATCTGCTAGAGGGTTATTTTTCTGTTCATGAATTTTCGAGTCGGGAAAAGTTTGTTTTTGCTCTTCTCAAAGCAGCCCCCCACGTCAAGGACTGGTGGGAAACCTACTGCGAGCAGAAGGATGAAAGTACTGGCTCACTATTTTCAGCCGCACCCACCTGGGATTCGTTCCGGGATGCCATCAAGGAGCAGTACTACCCTGTCGGGAGCTATGAGGATGAATACATAAAGTGGACCACGCTGCGGCAGGGAAGGGACCAAGACGTGCCGGAGTTCACCAATCTTTTCCATACCCTTCGCACAAAGTTGGGTATCAAGGATTCGGAGCAACATTTGATACTCAAATACCGTGGCTGCCTTCACAAGTACATTCAGGAAGAAATACAGTTCCTAAACATCCCCTCGCTCGGCGCAGCATACCGGTATGCCGTCAAGGTCGAGCAGAAGTTTAAACAAAAGAAGCGAGACTTTGGATCTGCGAATCCAAAGCAGGGGAAAGGTGCCCCTAAACCACAGAACAAAGGACAAAGCCAAGGTGGGACAGCCCAAGACAACCAGCCGAAGCTGCAAGCAAAGAACAGCGCCGCGAAGCCGAGAAAGGACACTGGAAAATGGTGCGAGTTCCATAAGAGCTCCACTCACAACACAAGTGAGTGTCGGGCCAAGCAGTCACTGGTGGCTGAGCTAAAGGTTTCAGAATCAGATGCATGTTCCGACTCTGAGTCAGAACCCGATAAGGGGTATGAAAAAGGGAAGCAGATCATTGATGCGGACCCCAGCGCCACTGTTGCTACCGCAAAGATCCAGAAAAATGAACCCGAAGATCCAGAGGAGGAGGAGCGTCTCTTTCACTCCCAGATGTGGGTAAAGGGCTCCCCGATACAGTTCATTGTTGATAGCGGGAGTCAAAAGAACCTCATTTCGGCAGAGGTCGTGAAGCGGTTGGGCTTACCGACCACAGCACATCCACAACCATACACCATTGGGTGGCTTCACCAAGGACGAGATCTTCGCGTGAGCCAGCAGTGTCGCCTTCCATACAACATCAAGCCCTTCACGGATGAGGTATTGTGTGACATTGCTCCCCTTGAAGTTTGTGATGTATTACTAGGACAACCATACTTGTGGAAGCGACATGCTGTGTATGAATCAAGGCCCCGTGCTGTTATTATTACATTGGGAAATAAGTTGTTCAGGATACCAGAGGTAGCACCACCTGCCGCCATCTCTTTGATTACTGCAAAACAATGCAGTAAGATCATTTCCAAAACCAGGAAATTTGTTTTCCTGATGATACGCCCTCAAGGGAAGAAGAAGACAGTGGCCGCGGCCTCCAAACGGGGTCCCTCTGCACGGCAGCTACAGATGGACAAGATTGTGGAGGAGTACGAAGACATCTTCACCTCCCCGGCAGGGGTTCCTCTGCACTGTCAAGTCAAGCACTCCATCGATCTGACCCCAGGTGCGCCGCTACCCAATGGACCAATTTATCGGCGCTCCGTTCTGGAGAACAATGAAATCAAGAGGCAGATTCAGGAGCTCCTGCAGAAAGGTCACATCCGTCCGAGTTCTTCGCCCTGTGGGAGCCCGATAGTGTTGGTACAGAAGAAGGATGGGACGTGGAGACTCTGTATTGACTATCGGGCGCTGAACAAGATCACTGTTCGTAATAGGTACCCGATCCCGCGGATTGATGACCTCCTAGACCAACTAAAGGGGGCGAAATATTTCAGCAAGATCGATCTGAAGTCAGGATATCACCAGGTACCAATCGAACCCTCAGATGTGTGGAAGACTGCCTTCAAATCCAAGGAGGGCCTCTTCGAATGGTTGGTCATGCCTTTCGGATTGACGAATGCTCCTGCAACCTTTATGAGGCTAATGGATGACATCTTGCGGCCATTCACCAACTCCTTTGTAGTAGTATACTTGGATGACATTCTGATCTTCAGCCAGAGTTGGGAAGAGCACCTCCACCACATCCGACAGGTTCTCCAAACACTGCGGCAACACAAGCTATGTGCCAATTTGGAGAAATGCACTTTTGGCATGACCGAGGTTCAGTATCTGGGATACATCATTGATGAACAGGGGGTGCATGTCGATCCAGCCAAGGTCCAAGTCATTCGGGATTGGCCCTCTCCAACCACTCTAACAGAGCTCCGCAGCTTTCTAGGTCTTGCCAACTTCTACCGCAGGTTTGTGTTGGGGTTTTCTCATATTTCTTGGCCCTTGAGTCAAGTCACCAAGGGCGGGGCGAAAGCAAAATTCTTTTGGTCTGAATCTCAACAGAAGGCATTCAGGGAGTTGAAGGATCGCCTCTGCACGGCACCAGTGCTCGCGTTACCAGATTTACAACAACCATTTGAGGTCGAGACAGATGCCTCTGACTATGCTATTGGGGCAGTCCTTACTCAACATGGACATCCAGTGGCATATCACAGTGAAACACTTTCAGACACAGTCCGGAAGTACCCCACTTATGATAAAGAGATGTATTCCATTGTACAGGCCTGCCGACAATGGAAGCATTACATTTTGGGGAAGGAAACGGTCATCCACACAGACCACCGACCTCTGCAGTTCATACAGACCCAAGGGAAATTGCAGAATGATCGCCATCAGAAGTGGTCTACATACCTGCAACAGTTTCACTTGAATATCAAGTATAAAAAGGGCAGCACCAATAATGTTGCAGATTGCCTCAGTCGACCACCGATCATGGCGCTAACCACCGTGCTCAACTCTTGCGGGCACGAGACTTCTGATTGGCCACTTCTCTACAAAAGCGACCCAGAATTCGGCCACACATACCAGACACTCTTGGAGGGTCGGCAGGTTGCAGATTTTCACCTCCAGGATGCCCTATTATGCCACCTCGGTCACCTTTGTGTTCCTTCAAGCGAGCGTGCCAAGATGATTTGGGAAGCACACTACAGTCGGGCTGCTGGGCATTTCGGGGTCGAGAAAACAGTGGCAGTACTGCAAAATTATTTCTATTGGCCGAATCTTCGACAGGATGTTGGGAAGTACATCCGATCATGTACTGCCTGTGCCATTGCCAAACCGACCATTAAGAAGCAAGGCCTCTATACCCCGTTGCCTACCCCTAGTCGACCTTGGGAATCCATCTCCATGGATTACATGTCAGGCCTTCCTTCCACTAAGCATGGAAATGACTGTGTTTTTGTGGTCGTCGACAGGTTCTCAAAGATGGCCTGCAAGAAGAATATCACAGCAGAAGCCACTGCTAAACTCTTCTTTGAACGAGTGTGGGTGCACTTTGGGATCCCACAGTCTATCATCTCAGATCGGGACAGTCGGTTTCTCAGCACATTTTGGTCCAGTCTCTGGTCAATGCTGGACACCAAACTCACGAAGTCCACAGCCTTCCATCCTCAAACTGATGGCCAGACAGAGGTTGTCAATAGGATGATTGTGCACATTCTGCGCATGTATAACTCAAAGCATCCACGCACATGGGACGAGAGCCTCCCCTATGTTCAGCACAGCTACAACCGAGCTCTTCACAGCTCCACTGGCCATAGCCCTTTTCAGGTGGGTTTGGGATTCCAGCCACTATGCCCCATTGATGTGGCCATGCCACTTGCAGCTACTCACATGAATTCAGCTCATGTCCAGTCCGAAACAGATAAGGCCACCAGCTTCATTGAGCGCATCCAACATATTCGCCAGCAGGTCCATGACATTCTTGAGAAATCAAATGCCAAGTACAAGCAGCGACATGATCAACATCGGGTGCCACACAAGTTTCAGGTGGGCGACAAAGTCTGGTTGCATTTGCAAAAGGAACGCCTTACTGGAGCCTATCGGAAATTGAGACCACTCCGATATGGTCCTTACACCATTACTAAGGCTATGGGAGACAATGCATTTGAGCTCAGCATTCCCCCATTCCTTGGCCTGCACCCAGTGTTCAATGTGGACCGCCTTCGGCCATACTTTCCACCATTGCTAGACACATCCGACATTGCAGAACAGCTCAAACCCACAGAATTAAATCCAGATTGCATGGAACAAGCTGCAACTGATCGGATCATGGACACACAGATCAAGAACACTCGCCAACAGAATATCCAACTGTATCGAGTTGTCAAAGCAGGCCAACTCCTTCAGCAGGGCAAGTGGCTCACCAGGGAACAAGTTCAGCAGAAGTTTCCTCATCTCATGGAGGAGCTCAACGCAATGGGGACCATTGCTTCCTAAGGGGGGAGGAATGATCCAGGTGGATATTGGTGGCCACCTGCCAAGTCCACCTGGACCCCCACCATTGTCTTTCTCAGCATTTTCAGTTTCCTTAATTGTAGCACAACTTACTATTTTTAGCAGTTTTTCGGGTCCTGAACTTCCGGAGCCGTTTTGAGGCCCTAAACGACGTTTTTTGGGAAATCCACCGCCAACGATTTCTCTGATAAAAGTCGTCTTTTCCGTCGTAGTCCTCGGATAGATCTTTCTAACGAGCTATCATGCGCGTCAAACGGAGATCATATGCCAAAGTTATGACCCCGGGAAGTTGATGTACCAACTTACCCCCAAACGGGGCCCACAGTTTGGCGTTTCATCTCCTAGGGTTAGGTTTTGGAATGTTAAGGGTTTTCCATTGTTTCTCAACAATAAATAGGCCTTCGAGCCTCATTGTAAGACAGTTCAAAGGCATGTAGCCATCACATCTCTTCTCAGAGATAAGCTACCATCGCCCTAGCTAGTTTATTTCCATTTCTGTTTGTAAGCATATTTCAGTATTTCCATTAATGAAATGAAGTATTATTTCCGCTGCATCTTTGTGTATATGGTTATCTCTGTAATTTGTTGCGTTCCTGTTTAAATCCGGATCAGTGGTATCAGAGCGGTCTGCTTTTTCTCTGTTTTTCTTTGCATGTCCCCAACAAGGTCGGGATATAAGGAGTTAGGGCTCGAACTGGTTGAACCTTTGCAAGACCAGCCTCGCAAATCCCGACGGCCTCCCATGGCGGACGAGAAGAAAGACGAGGGGGCAGGAGATCCCATCAAAATCTTGCTCGAAGAAGCGCTCGAGCGACAACGGAACGCGATGATGGACAACTTTGCGCAGATCCTTCAGCGGCTACCCAGAAGCGGCGCATCGGCTTCCAGCAGCTCTTCTGGAAACGCCACACCCTTTAAGGTACAAGTTAATTTTGAAATCCCCATATTCGAGGGTCAGATAGACGCTGATGCCGTAGATAAATGGTTAAATCTGCTAGAGGGTTATTTTTCTGTTCATGAATTTTCGAGTCGGGAAAAGTTTGTTTTTGCTCTTCTCAAAGCAGCCCCCCACGTCAAGGACTGGTGGGAAACCTACTGCGAGCAGAAGGATGAAAGTACTGGCTCACTATTTTCAGCCGCACCCACCTGGGATTCGTTCCGGGATGCCATCAAGGAGCAGTACTACCCTGTCGGGAGCTATGAGGATGAATACATAAAGTGGACCACGCTGCGGCAGGGAAGGGACCAAGACGTGCCGGAGTTCACCAATCTTTTCCATACCCTTCACACAAAGTTGGGTATCAAGGATTCGGAGCAACATTTGATACTCAAATACCGTGGCTGCCTTCACAAGTACATTCAGGAAGAAATACAGTTCCTAAACATCCCCTCGCTCGGCGCAGCATACCGGTATGCCGTCAAGGTCGAGCAGAAGTTTAAACAAAAGAAGCGAGACTTTGGATCTGCGAATCCAAAGCAGGGGAAAGGTGCCCCTAAACCACAGAACAAAGGACAAAGCCAAGGTGGGATAGCCCAAGACAACCAGCCGAAGCTGCAAGCAAAGAACAGCGCCACGAAGCCGAGAAAGGACACTGGAAAATGGTGCGAGTTCCATAAGAGCTCCACTCACAACACAAGTGAGTGTCGGGCCAAGCAGTCACTGGTGGCTGAGCTAAAGGTTTCAGAATCAGATGCATGTTCCGACTCTGAGTCAGAACCCGATAAGGGGTATGAAAAAGGGAAGCAGATCATTGATGCGGACCCCAGCGCCACTGTTGCTACCGCAAAGATCCAGAAAAGTGAACCCGAAGATCCAGAGGAGGAGGAGCGTCTCTTTCACTCCCAGATGTGGGTAAAGGGCTCCCCGATACAGTTCATTGTTGATAGTGGGAGTCAAAAGAACCTCATTTCGGCAGAGGTCGTGAAGCGGTTGGGCTTACCGACCACAGCACATCCACAGCCATACACCATTGGGTGGCTTCACCAAGGACGAGATCTTCGCGTGAGCCAGCAGTGTCGTCTTCCGTACAACATCAAGCCCTTCACGGATGAGGTATTGTGTGACATTGCTCCCCTTGAAGTTTGTGATGTATTACTAGGACAACCATACTTGTGGAAGCGACATGCTGTGTATGAATCAAGGCCCCGTGCTGTTATTATCACATTGGGAAATAAGTTGTTTAGGATACCAGAGGTAGCACCACCTGCCGCCATCTCTTTGATTACTGCAAAACAATGCAGTAAGATCATTTCCAAAACCAGGAAATTTGTTTTCCTAATGATACGCCCTCAAGGGAAGAAGAAGACAGTGGCCGCGGCCTCCAAACGGGGTCCCTCTGCACGGCAGCTACAGATGGACAAGATTTTGGAGGAGTACGAAGACATCTTCACCTCCCCGGCAGGGGTTCCTCTGCACTGTCAGGTCAAGCACTCCATCGATCTGACCCCAGGTGCGCCGCTACCCAATGGACCAATTTATCGGCGCTCCGTTCTGGAGAACAATGAAATCAAGAGGCAGATTCAGGAGCTCCTGCAGAAAGGTCACATCCGTCCGAGTTCTTCACCCTGTGGGAGCCCGATAGTGTTGGTACAGAAGAAGGATGGGACATGGAGACTCTGTATTGACTATCGGGCGCTAAACAAGATCACTGTTCGTAATAGGTACCCGATCCCGCGAATTGGTGACCTCCTAGACCAACTAAAGGGGGCGAAATATTTCAGCAAGATCGATCTGAAGTCAGGATATCACCAGGTACCAATCGAACCCTCAGATGTGTGGAAGACTGCCTTCAAATCCAAGGAGGGCCTCTTCGAATGGTTGGTCATGCCTTTCGGATTGACGAATGCTCCTGCAACCTTTATGAGGCTAATGGATGACATCTTGCGGCCATTCACCAACTCCTTTGTAGTAGTATACTTGGATGACATTCTGATCTTCAGCCAGAGTTGGGAAGAGCACCTCCACCACATCCGACAGGTTCTCCAAACACTGCGGCAACACAAGCTATGTGCCAATTTGGAGAAATGCACTTTTGGCATGACCGAGGTTCAGTATCTGGGATACATCATTGATGAACAGGGGGTGCATGTCGATCCAGCCAAGGTCCAAGTCATTCGGGATTGGCCCTCTCCAACCACTCTAACAGAGCTCCGCAGCTTTCTAGGTCTTGCCAACTTCTACCGCAGGTTTGTGTTGGGGTTTTCTCATATTTCTTGGCCCTTGAGTCAAGTCACCAAGGGCGGGGCGAAAGCAAAATTCTTTTGGTCTGAATCTCAACAGAAGGCATTCAGGGAGTTGAAGGATCGCCTCTGCACGGCACCAGTGCTCGCGTTACCAGATTTACAACAACCATTTGAGGTCGAGACAGATGCCTCTGACTATGCTATTGGGGCAGTCCTTACTCAACATGGACATCCAGTGGCATATCACAGTGAAACACTTTCAGACACAGTCCGGAAGTACCCCACTTATGATAAAGAGATGTATTCCATTGTACAGGCCTGCCGACAATGGAAGCATTACATTTTGGGGAAGGAAACGGTCATCCACACAGACCACCGACCTCTGCAGTTCATACAGACCCAAGGGAAATTGCAGAATGATCACCATCAGAAGTGGTCTACATACCTGCAACAGTTTCACTTGAATATCAAGTATAAAAAGGGCAGCACCAATAATGTTGCAGATTGCCTCAGTCGACCACCGATCATGGCGCTAACCACCGTGCTCAACTCTTGCGGGCACGAGACTTCTGATTGGCCACTTCTCTACAAAAGCGACCCAGAATTTGGCCACACATACCAGACACTCTTGGAGGGTCGGCAGGTTGCAGATTTTCACCTCCAGGATGCCCTATTATGCCACCTCGGTCACCTTTGTGTTCCTTCAAGCGAGCGTGCCAAGATGATTTGGGAAGCACACTACAGTCGGGCTGCTGGGCATTTCGGGGTTGAGAAAACAGTGGCAGTACTGCAAAATTATTTCTATTGGCCGAATCTTCGACAGGATGTTGGGAAGTACATCCAATCATGTACTGCCTGTGCCATTGCCAAACCGACCATTAAGAAGCAAGGCCTCTATACCCCGTTGCCTACCCCTAGTCGACCTTGGGAATCCATCTCCATGGATTACATGTCAGGCCTTCCTTCCACTAAGCATGGAAATGACTGTGTTTTTGTGGTCGTCGACAGGTTCTCAAAGATGGCCATTATGATGGCCTGCAAGAAGAATATCACAGCAGAAGCCACTGCTAAACTCTTCTTCGAACGAGTGTGGGTGCACTTTGGGATCCCACAGTCTATCATCTCAGATCGGGACAGTCGGTTTCTCAGCACATTTTGGTCCAGTCTCTGGTCAATGCTGGACACCAAACTCACGAAGTCCACAGCCTTCCATCCTCAAACTGATGGCCAGACAGAGGTTGTCAATAGGATGATTGTGCACATCCTGCGCATGTATAATTCAAAGCATCCACGCACATGGGACGAGAGCCTCCCCTATGTTCAGCACAGCTACAACCGAGCTCTTCACAGCTCCACTGGCCATAGCCCTTTTCAGGTGGGTTTGGGATTCCAGCCACTATGTCCCATTGATGTGGCCATGCCACTTGCAGCCACTCACATGAATTCAGCTCATGTCCAGTCCGAAACAGATAAGGCCACCAGCTTCATTGAGCGCATCCAACATATTCGCCAGCAGGTCCATGACATTCTTGAGAAATCAAATGCCAAGTACAAGCAGCGACATGATCAACATCGGGTGCCACACAAGTTTCAGGTGGGCGACAAAGTCTGGTTGCATTTGCAAAAGGAACGCCTTACTGGAGCCTATCGGAAATTGAGACCACTCCGATATGGTCCTTACACCATTACTAAGGCTATGGGAGACAATGCATTTGAGCTCAGCATTCCCCCATTCCTTGGCCTGCACCCAGTGTTCAATGTGGACCGCCTTCGGCCATACTTTCCACCATTGCTAGACACATCCGACATTGCAGAACAGCTCAAACCCACAGAATTAAATCCAGATTGCATGGAACAAGCTGCAACTGATCGGATCATGGATACACAGATCAAGAACACTCGCCAACAGAATATCCAACTGTATCGAGTTGTCAAAGCAGGCCAATTCCTTCAGCAGGGCAAGTGGCTCACCAGGGAACAAGTTCAGCAGAAGTTTCCTCATCTCATGGAGGAGCTCAACGCAATGGGGACCATTGCTTCCTAAGGGGGGAGGAATGATCCAGGTGGATATTGGTGGCCACCTGCCAAGTCCACCTGGACCCCCACCATTGTCTTTCTCAGTATTTTCAGTTTCCTTAATTGTAGCACAACTTACTATTTTTAGCAGTTTTTCGGGTCCTGAACTTCCGGAGCCGTTTTGAGGCCCTAAACGACGTTTTTTGGGAAATCCACCGCCAACAATTTTTCTGATAAAAATCGTCTTTTCCGTCGTAGTCCTCGGAGAGATCTTTCCAACGGGCTATCATGCGCGTCAAACGGAGATCATATGCCAAAGTTACGACCCCGGGAAGTTGATGTACCAACTTACCCCCAAACGGGGCCCACAGTTTGGCGTTTCATCTCCTAGGGTTAGGTTTTGGAATGTTAAGGGTTTTCCATTGTTTCTCAACAATAAATAGGCCTTCGAGCCTCATTGTAAGACAGTTCAGAGGCATGTAGCCATCACATCTCTTCTCAGAGATAAGCTACCATCGCCCTAGCTAGTTTATTTCCATTTCTGATTGTAAGCATATTTCAGTATTTCCTATTAATGAAATGAAGTATTATTTCCGCTGCATCTTTGTGTATATGGTTATCTCTGTAATTTGTTGCGTTCCTGTTTAAATCCGGATCAGTACTCTCTGATTTTCAGACTGTGGGCCAATGTATTCCATCGGCGGGTGCAAGCTTAGACAGCGTTGTCTCCTAATAGTCTGTCCATGTCCTCAAAATGCGCTATGGCTTGGGCCTGCTGATCCATATATCTCAATGAAGCTTGAGGGTCAGTGGACAAGTGTTGGTGTGCCGAGATTAGTGCAACTGGATCCCCTGGTTCTGCTCGAATTAGCAATGGCTCATTCAGCTCTCGGTTCATGACCGCTTTGGCTTCTGCTGGTCTTTTGTCCTCATGGTTCAAGCATGAGGCAAATGCCATTAATTGCATATCTCCTAAGGCCGTATTGGGATCCCATGAAATTACATTAGGCAGGGCCAAATTATGGAGGTAGAACTCCGCTAATTTGGCCTTATCCTCTGATGAACTAGTACTGCATACTTCAGTGAATTGCTGTGGGTCTTGGAGCTGAGAGATACCTCTTTGCGCCAAGGTATTGATTTGAAATTGCAGCCATTGGTCTTTCAGGTACAGGCCATAGGATTTGGCCGGCTGTCTGCATTGTATAACATCCATGGCCCAACTGTCCATGTAGGCCAATTGTGCATCTTTCTGCTGCAGCTGTTGTCTGAGAGCTTGCACCTCAATTTGTGCTTGCTGTTCTGCTTCCTGTAGATGTGTGGTTGGATCCCCAAGACCGGTGTGCAGTTCCTTTTTGCCTTGCTGTTCTGCTGTGGTGTCATTGGAGGGTGTACCTGTTCCTGTCCTCAGCTCCTATAGCTGCAATCTAAGCTTTTCGTTTTCTTCCTGTAGGAACACTCTTTGGCAATTTGCCACGTGTTTAGCCATGGCTAATTCACTTCTGGCCTCCTTAAGTTGCTCTTGCAAGGGGCCTATGTCCGCTACACCCTTTGACTTGGCTATTTTCATCCACGTGTGCGTACGTACTCTCTCTTCCTCCAATGCAAAGAATAGTGGCACAGTGAATTTCTGAGGTATAATTTGCCAGCCTCTAAGAAGTTGTAATATGAACTCAGGCTTGGCTGAGAGCTAGGCTCTGGAATATGCTCTTTCTCCACTTCTTTTGGTGGCTCTACTTCGCCCTCCCTCGGTGGTGATGAGGGTGCTTCTCCTTCCATTCTCTCCGTTTCCTTAAGTCAGGCTAAGGTTTCCTGTAGAGCATCCTCAGCATCCTGTAGCCGAGCTTTTGAAGCCAATTGGTCTAACCTTTCTTTCCAAGTAGTTTTCTTAGGGCTCCCCCTCTCATAGGTGACTGATATCCTTGAGGGGGACCTCTCTTTGGGCGAAGTAGGGGCATCATCTATAGTGATTGGGCTGCTGGACGGAGGCTGTGGCTTGCCCGTCTTTATTCTCACACTTCTCCTAGCTTTAAAATATAGAGGGGTCTCCCTCTTTCTCTTCTCCTTGGGCTTAGGAGGTGTACTGAGGGCGGTCAGCACAGCTGCTGCCTCCCTTGCAAGAATGCCAGCTTTCTTCTCCTTGGGTTTCGCTTTCTCAGGGCTTCCTGTAGAAGACCCTTTTTCAGTTGATTTCTGGCTTCCTATAGAAGGCCCTTTTTCAGCTGATTTCGGGCTTCCTGTAGAAGCCGGTTTCGGTTTTCCTGTAGAGACAGGTGGCACCACTTCAGTTTGCTTTGCTGAGGGTGTTTTACTTTTTGACTTGGTTGCGGCTGCTGACGAGGTGCCTTTGCTGATGTGGACCTGCTCAGCCTTGTCCACTCTGCTTTGTAATCTTTTCTCTCTGGCCGTCAACATGGGTGTGTCATCCTTCTCTTTGGCACCCTTTTTCTCTTGTTTCTTCTCTTGCTTTTTCTTCTGCTCCGTGGTCGTGGTCTTCTGGCCTTTTTCTTTCTTCCTTGCGGGCACTGACTCCTTCTCCTCACTGCTAGATGAACCGAGCTCTTCGGTCAACATCTTTATATCACCATCCTTGGTCAAATTTCTGAAGGCTTCCCATGAGAGAGGAACCTTGTATGTGTGGAGCGCATCCTCCACGAGGAGTTTAATGAGTCCATGGTGGGCTACCTGGTCTGGTGTGCCTTCTTTTAACTTGGTGGCACATTCAATCATAGACTGTAGTAGAAAGTAGGGGATACTCAGTTTGTTTTCTATAGGTAGGTCCATCTGGTGCCTTAATTCCGTGAGTAACTAAAAATGGTACCCATATACAATGCTAAAACGACCTTCGCAGGTGATGTACTTCATAATTTGGAGGCTAACTTCACTCCACAGTGGCAGTAAGCTGGTTCTACGAACCCCATTTTTATCTTCTGAGAATTCCTCCTCTGGTGGAAAGAATTCTTTCTTAGCCTTCTGGCCCAGTTTCCTTTCTTCTTTATCCCATGGTAATCCCATTGGGAGCTCAGTAACTCGGCTGATGAATTGTGGGGTGAGTCTGAGACTCAAACCCCTGAAGTTAACGGTGGCCAATGTTTTGGATTTCGGCTTCAGAGCTTGCAAAAACTCCTCTGCCACCTCATCGTCATAACCCTGCAACTTGTCGCAGAATGACATCCATTGCGCTTGCGTGAACAACTCCACCACCTCAGGATTTTCTCTTAGCTTGGTCGAGTCGGTTGGTTCCCTTCTGATGAACCCACCCAGCATAGTGAAAAACTGTTGTGTTAGCTGGAGGTGGCGAGTGCGGAAGAAAATTGGCCTACTGGGACAGAGCGTAGAATTACGCCTCTGTCACGCATACAATTCACGAAAACTTATCTCCCGATGACCTTAACACGGCTTAATTATACTCACATCCTGTAGGACGACAATTCATGCAAACTGCAGACAATACTTGCAATATTTTTTTTTTTACGACTAGACTGTAGACGTCGACTCTGCCACCCTCAAAACCAATTGCATGGAAGGTTCAGGCTTACCTTTTTAATCCGCCACCTTTTGACGTGAGGAACCCAATTTCCTGTAGAAGCAGCTTTCCTGTAGAAGCAGCGCACGAATTCTGGAGGATACTGCAGTGGGTCTGCGCTCTCTGTGCTGCTTAACAGGCGTTCGAACGGCTGAAGACTTGGAGTGTCGAGCTTCAGAGGAATCCGGATGCTCACTCGACTTTCAAACGACGAATGATAAATGCGTGGGGTGGCAATCTAGCCGATTAGATTTGAATCCGGCGGAATCCGTGGCGCGGGGGTGAGCTGTCCCTGCCGGACCGTTGGACGACGTCACTCCATCATTCTTCTGCAAGTTCCCTTACTGCCGCATCATTCCCCGCAGATCCGCCGCCGTCATTTCTGTTACAACTCGTTTCTCCCCGACTGGATGGCTCTCACGTGTGCACTGCCCGTTCCTTTTGCCACGACCACCGTTTACCATCCGACTAGACCATCTGACTGGTCGACGTGGCTAGTCGATTGGCCATACAACCGCTCAACCCATTCACTTCACACTTGCAAACATTTTCAAAGTAAAATTCATGCAATTCGACGGAAGAAAGGGTGGAGGCACTTACCTGTGCGGCCGCGACACGATTTTTCAGGCTCTTGGACGACGATGAGTAGATTTGTTTGCTGCTGGTGGATTGCACAGGCCCGGAGGTTCCTCTTCACAGGCCGCTGACGATGAATCTTATGATTCGGCTGCATGTGCCTGCGTTATCCTTGCATGTTGCAGGCGATGGAATGGTGTACACTCTAGTTGGCTTAACTGCTACGGGACTCCTGCAGGATGTCCTGTAGCAGTTTTTCCTCCTCGGGTGCATGCTGCACGACGAAGACAGTGGCCTCACGATCACGCTCACAGATCTCATGGATGGCTGGGATGGGTATGGCATGGCATCTCAGCGTCTTTTTCATTTAAAAATTTCTTTCTCTTGATAACTCAATGATCTGCTTTGATGGTGCAGGTATCTTCATTGCATGTCGACAGGGGTGGTAGAAAGAGGTGACAGCAGTGTGTGAGGGAGAAAATGGTAGCTTGCATGCGTCCATACCGGACCTTGGTCGTTAGATCTCCTCATATAATCAGTTCTGGGCCGTCCCAAACTTCTACAGGAAGTTTCCTGTAGAAATACAGAACTTCCTGTAGAAAGTCTGTAACTTCCTGTAGAAGACTAAGCTGTGATGAAATCGTGCCCATACCTTGGAGAAGATGAGTATTCTTGGAGGAGGTGCTAGTGAGGTCTCCTGGCAGCATGATAAGGATCCTTGACTTTGAGTTGAGAGACCTCCTCTCCTTCATAGAACACCTGCAACCTGCATGCATTTCCACATTATAAACTTGCTGTCCCTGTCTTTTTTTGCTTATTGTTTTTTCTTTCTTTTCTCTTTTTTTTTTTTTTGAAAGATAGCAGGGGCGCCTCAATGAGGTTTTCACCCTTGCCATCTGCCTTAAGCGCCTCAGAGAGGTTTTCACTCAAGGATCTTTTTTCAAATCTTTTTTTTTTTTTTTTTTTGAAAGACAATAGGGGCGCCTCAATGAGGTTTTCACCCCTACCACCTGCCTTGGGAGCCTCAGAAAGGTTTTCACCCAAGGATCTTTATTATTATTATTTTTTTTTAGATCTTTCAGGGCATGCCCAAAGTAGAGGCAGAACCCTTCTCTATGACCAGCACAGACTTCTCCACAGTTTTGATGAACTCTTGTCTTGAGAGAGGTTTCCTGTAGATCTTCAGTCGATGCCCATTGACAAGCATGGGGATGGCCTCCTCATCAATGGTCCGAATAAGAACAGATCCATTGTCATGACATTTTTCCACTGCATATGGTCCCAGCCATCTGGTTCTCAGCTTCCCCTTGAAATCTTTGTGCCTGGAGTCATACAACAGTGCCCAATCTCCTGGCTGGAATTGCTTGTCATTGAGGTGTTGGTCATGCCACACCTTTCTCTGAAGTTGAACCACTTCTGAGTGAAGGAGGGTCTGCATTCGGTGCTCGTCCAGTCCGTTCAGCTGCAATAACCTTTCTTGTTGTGCATGGCTGAGATCTAGGTCCAGCTGAGCTGCCATCCTCAAAGTGTTGTATTCAAATTCAATGGACATCAAAGCTTTCTTCCCATAGACCAACTCATAAGGTGTGAAGCCGGTTGTGGTCTTCCAGGTGGTGTTGTAAGCCCATGTGGCCTCAACCAGGTGATCTGCCCAATCTTTCCTACTGCTGCTCACCACCTTAGTCAAAATCCCTTCCAATGCTCTGTTGGTGACTTCCACTTTCCCATTTGCCTGTGGATGATAGGGGGTGGAAGTCCTATGCTTGATTTTGTGATGAGCTAGTAGGTCTTCAATTAAGTTGGATGTGAACTGGCTTCCTTGATCGGTGACTAGCTCTCTTGGGTAGCCAAATTTGTAGAAGATGTTCTCTCTTAAGAACTCAACCACCTTTTCTTCTGTTGCTGCTTTGATTGCCTTAGTTTCTGCCCACTTTGTCAGGTAGTCAATGCACACAATGATGTAAGACCTTTGCCTCGAAGGAGGGTTTATTGGACCCACAAAGTCCATACCCCACTTCTCAAATGGCTCAAGAGTCACTTGAGGTTGGAGAGGCATCTCATCCCTTTGAGTCGGTTTCCCCATTCTTTGGCATCGATCACATTGGCTGATATACCTTCTGACATCTTGATGAATTGTGGGCCAATAGTAGCCTGCCTGCAGGATTTTGAAGGCAGTCCTCTTTGCTGCAAAATGTCCTCCACAAGGCCCATCATGAAAGGTGAGGAGGATATCAAAGACTTCCTCCTCCCTTACACAACGCCTTAAGATCTGATTAGGGCCAAGCTCGAACAGGTTGCCCCCGATCCAAGTAAATGAGGCACTTTTTCTGATGATTCTGCTCTTCTCTCTTGAAGATAGGTGCGGAGGGAACTGTGCTGAAACAAGGTAGTTCGCTATATTAGCAAACCATGGAGAGAGTACTGAGATAGAAAACAGATGTTCATCGGGCATCTGGTCATCCACTGTTCCATCCTCATCTGCAGACAAGTCCAATCTAGATAAAAAGTCAGCAACAACATTTTCTTTACCTAGTTTGTCAACAATGGTCAAATCAAACTGCTGCAACAAAAGTAACCATCTAATAATACGAGCATTCACATCTGGTTTATTCATTAAATATCTAATTGCAGCATGATCAATATGTACAAATGTTTGATAGCCAATGATATAATGTCGGAACTTGTTCAGTGCATGGACCACAGCCAAGAACTCTTTCTCGGTTACAGTGTAATTCAGTTCAGCTTTGGATAAGTTTTTTCTAACAAAGTAAATGGCATATGGAAGTTTTTGTTCAACTTGCCCTAAAGCTGCCCCTATGGCTTTGTTCGATGCATCAATGTGGATGTGGAAAGGTAGGGCCCAGTTTGGACCTCTCAAGATTGGGGCAGACACCAACTTGTCCTTTAATTCATTCAAAGCCCTCTGACAATCGTCAGTCCATTTAAACTCCACATATTTTGCCAACAAGCCAAACAATGGCGAGGCTAGCTTGCTGAAGTCTTTAATGAATCTCCTGTAATACCCTGCTAATCCTAAGAAACTCCGAACATCCCTTACCTTTTGGGGAGGTGGAACCTTCTTGATGAGAGCAATTTTGTTAGGATCCACTTGTAACCCTTGGCAAGAAATGGTATGGCCTAGCACGGTCCCTTCAGTCATCAAGAATTCACATTTTTCAGGACTAAGGGACAGGTTCATCTCAATGCATTTGGTTAGAACTTTTCCCAAGTTGGACAATGCTTCCTGGAAGTTGGACCCATAGGGAGTGAAGTCATCCATATAGATTTCCACCGCATCATGGACCAGCTCCGAGAAGATGCTCAAGACAGCTCTCTGGAAGGTAGCAGGAGCATTGCATAGCCCAAAGGGAAGAACTCGGTAGGCAAAGGTACCCCAAGGACAAGTGAAGGTGGTCTTATCTTGGTCTTCCGGGCTGATTTGGATTTGGTTGTACCCGCTAAACCCATCTAGGAAAGAGAAGAACTTCTTTCCTGCCAATCCATCCAACACTTGATCTCTGAAAGGTAGAGGGAAATGGTCTTTCTTAGTAGCTTTGTTCAGTTCTTGGTAGTCCACACAGATTCTCCACTTCCAATTTTTCTTGGGAACCAACACCAGAGGGGACACCCATTCGCTATCTGAGATGGGGTAAATGAATCCGGCATCCAACAGTTTTTGCAATTCTTCCTTGACAATGTCCTTAAGGGCTGGATTCATCCTCCTCTGGGGTTGCCTAACCGGTTTACAATCCTCTTTGATGTAGATGTGATGGGTACAGACCGAAGGATGGACTCCTTTCATCTCCTTATGGCTCCAAGCAAAAGCATCTAGATGACTGGCCAACAGGCTACACAGCTCCTTTTCCTGAGAAGGAGATAGGGAGGAGCTGATCTTTAACGTCCTCTCAGGGCCGAACTCCACATTTTTGATTCTGGGAGTGACAGGGTTAGTTGCACAAAGGTCCACTAAGGTGCTGGCTTGGGCATCCTCCACCAATTTCTCTAAGGATAGTGCACTGGGAGGTGGATTCTGGATCAAGGTCTCAATCAAGTCATCCTCGGTTGGGGGGTCTCTTCTAGTGGTGTCTAGGGTGCACACAGGTGCTGAGTACACCTCATCCTCTTCTCCTTCCTCCAACCAAAGTGGTAAGTCATGCTCTAAGGAGGGTTGGGCAGGAGGGTATAGGACTAGCTGCTTGGACATAGGACCATTTTTGATGGTCATGTTTCCTGCATGGCAACTTATGTAAGCATCTGTAGTGGCTAACCAAGGCCTTCCCAAAATAAGAGGATATCCAGTAAGCTTTGCCTTTGGTTGCAGAACCAAGAAATCTGCAGGGTATTCCCAAGAGTCGACAGAGACCAAGACATCCTCCACAATCCCTTCGGGAGTCACGGTGGAGTGATCTGCTAGTTGCAGGACTGTCGAGGTCTTCCTCAGGGAACCCTGAAGATTGAGTTTGAGCATGGTATCCCTGGTCATCACATTAATGGCAGCCCCCAGATCAATCAAGGTGTGAGGTATGATGGTGCCATTGATGTGGACATCTACTACAGGACTCCCAGGATCTAGGTACTTTGGGCAGATGACTTGTCCTAACATAAGGTCAGACAGTTGTCCTAAGACATTGATGGTTGAAGCATCTCTCTTTCGCCTGCCTGGGTGTCTGAAACACTTTTCCTTAACCAGTTTGTTGTATATCGGTACATCTTTGATGGCTTGGAGAAGTGGTATTTTCACACACAACTGCTTGAGCTCTCCCAGAAGCTCGTCCTCCTCTGGGTTGGGTTGTGTGGTGGCTGTTAGTCTCTCAGGAAAGGGTGGAATGGCCTTTGGTTCACTTTCCTGTTTGTCTTCCTCGTCCTCTGGGGGAGGAGGTTGGCGATCCGGAAGAGTCTTTCCAGATCGAAGATTGATCTCCTGGATCTCCACAGCATAGGTAGGGCATGATGTTTCCCCAGTGTATACCTGCTGGGCCTGTCTGTTGTTGGGGTTCGGGTTCGGTTGAGCAGGCATTTGAGGTTGCCTTGGAGGAGCAGGAGGTAATGGTTGAGGTTGAACTGGTGGTGGAGGCAAAATGGCGGGAGAAGTGTTGTACTGGGGCCTCCACCCCGATTGAGGTGCATTCCACTGAGGCTGTGGCTGGGCATGTGAGTAATACGAATGAGTAGTGGGTTGAGTATGGTACTGAGGTGGATAAGACCATGGAGGGGGCGTAGACCAGGAAGGATGAGCAGGGGGACCCCAAGAAGGCATAGGAGTAGATTGGTTGGGGCTGTAATAAGCTTGGGGTGCCCCGTGCATCCCTTGATGGTAAGGTCTAGGTCCTTGTGGCCTCCTTTGGTTGAGGAAATAGAGAGGTTCAGTGGGGGCTTCTGTCCCTTCGTACATGGCTTTAAGCCCAGGTAAGGTTGGACATTGATTTGTGGGATGGTCCTCCTCACAAACGAAACATACCTCAACCGAATGTAATGGGCATTCGTTCTTAGGGTGTCTCCTTGTACATCTAGGGAAGAAGATAGCCAAGGCCCTCTCAGCTTCTTCCTTCTTCTGCTGGATCCTGAATGTATCAAGTTGCATGGCAATGGTCTGTCTCACCTCACTTTTGGGATCCTCTAATTGATTTGCAAACTCATGTTTGGAGAAAGGAATACCAGCTGAGAGGAGGTTTCCTCTACCTCGTTTCCGGGCTGCCCTAGAGTGGTTTCTAAACACAGTCTTTATGTCCTCATAAGGCAGTTGGTAAATATCTCCTCCAGCTAACATGTGAAGGGTATCTAAGAGGTCTTCAGGGACTCCTCGGAGCAGGACCAACTTGAGGGATTCAGGGTCAAGTGTGCACCTGGCCCGTTTATAGCTAAGTTGGAACCTTTCCTCATAATCCTCTAAGGACTCATCATTTCCCATGGTCATCCGAAAGATTTCTCCCTTGGTTTCCTTGGACCTACAGTAGTCCCGGTACTTGGTATTGAAAGCTTGCTGCATCTGAGCCCAAGTGGTGACACTGTTCCCAGGTAAGCCCATGAACCAGCGTAATGCTGCATCCTTAAGAGTTGAAGGGAAGAGTTTCAGCTTCTGCTCATCTTCAGTATAGTCATAGGTTCGACAAAGGACAACAAACTCAAACAGGAAGGTATCAGGATCTTCGGTAGTCAGTCCATGGAAGTGAGGTAAAGCGGAGGGGCTAATGTTATTCATTTTCATGTCTCCATTGGTCTCTCGGATGGGGAAGGCACCTTCTATTCTCTCATCTTCTCCTCTATTGTCAGCCATAGCTTCAGATGGGATGGTCTCTACTTCTTCTTCTGCTATAGGATCTTCGTATATCTCAGGAGGTTCACCTATAGGTTCTTCTGGGTCACTGTCACCGAAGAAGAGAGAAGGGTGACTCAGTGATGTGGTGGGGGTGTTGGGTAAGAATTTGCCTGTTTTATCTCGATTCCTACGAGGCATGAAATGGAAAGACTTTTTTGATTGCTTTTGTTTTTTTTTTCTTTTTTTCTGGTACCTGCAAGAACTGAAACAGATTAATCTACAACTAACTATCTTGCTGAAGTGAAAATGCAGAATTGAAATGAAAGCAGGAAAGAACTAATCTACTTTGCTCAAATGGAATTGCAGGAATGGAAATGCTAGTCTACGCTTGCAAAATTGAAATTGCGGAATTGAAATGTTAATCTATGAAAGCAAGAAATGTCTATGCTACTTTTGCAGAATGGAAATGAAATAAACTACTTGGCAGAAGGCGAGAGTAGGAAAATAGAAGAAAAGCAACAATTACTAATACTCTGATGCTTCCCCGGCAACGATGCCAAAAAGATGGTGGGCTCCAGTATTGTAGCAATAATGCTACAACTCCTGGGGCTTCCTTCTCTAATTTTATCAACCCGGTAGTTCGTAACAAACTTGGAAGCGACGGTGCTGTATGCACAAGTACTAGCTCTTGTCGCAACTGTCACTTGGTCAGCTGGCACAAGTCCGCTAGGGCTCAAGCCAACTTCTATATGTTCTCAGAAGAAGCTTTTTAAGTGATGAACGAAAGCTATCTCAAAGGAAATTAACCTACTTTGCAAGAATGAACTGAAAGCCAACAAAACATGGAAACCCTAGTAAACCCTAATTTTACCAGCTTAATTCTTACGATGCAATGGTGGGAATGAAACTTCTAAAAGTGATGCCATTACTTCTATTGAGATGAGATGCATGTGTCTAAACTACTTTCATCTGAAGAGAACATGTTTTTGTATTTTTGCTCAAGTGGTTGGAGTTATTATGACTGTGCTTCTTACTGGGTCTCGACTGTGCAGGGGTAGATCAAGGGGAGGAAGGCTTGGAAAAGGTCAGGAGGACTTCTGAGAGGGTCCAAGGGATCCCTAACATCATTCCTCAGAAGTTCACAAAGTTCAGATGCCTGGCAACCGTGGTTGCAAGCTTCTACAGGATGTCTGTAGGGGATTCTACAGGAAGTCCAGGATTTCTAGAGGAAGTCTGCTAATTTCTGCAGGATGTTCTGCAATCGGAGTTTTGGGTGATGGATGAGTGAATGAGCTGTATGGGTGGATAGGGAGGATGAGAGGGGAGCTTGTGATGGCTTATGGACAGAGGGATGAGATGGAGAGGGGGTGTGCAAAGCTGGTTGGTCGATAGGAGGGTAGAGGCAATGGAAGGCCGAAAAGATAAAACAACATGGATAATAGAAGAGTTGGGAGGCAAATGATCTAGATGGGAGATAAGTAGATGGCTTGGGTACGACTTAGAAGGATAAGGAAATGATGGAGTGGTGCTGCGCAGTGTAAATGAAACAAATCACCTCTGTCTTGCGTATAACCGAAATGTCATCAACCTACTCTAATTGTTTTATTAGAAACCAAAGAACAACAATGTAGTTTAAAGGGAAATCGTGCATGGTGCTGAAACAAAGAGTTATTCCACAAGATCTAAATGCATGGACATTTCTCCAACCGAAAACATTACCTCAAGACTTGCATGAATATGTAAAACAGTGTTTTTGGTAGTTGGCACAGTCTGCACTTCCGGTCCCCAAACAGAGGTGAAAGTGAGTGTGCATTCAACCTTTTTTTGAACTCTGATTAACTCCAATCCTCTTACTCTAATCTAAACTACCGAAGCAATTGTGTTCATAAACCTAACTTACCTAATCACATCAAAACAGTCAACTCAGCAAACTGTGTTTCCAAGTGCATGTAAAGGAAAAGAAATATAATGCTGAAAGAAAGACAAGTAACAATACAAAGAAAGGAGGCCTATTGCTCCCTGGTTGGGCCCAACCCTGAGAGCTATAGCTCCTCTAAGAACTCAGAACTGAACTCGAATCTGTCTGCCTTTTATTAAAAGATCATAGTCAAAAGTCTACCAACATGCCAAAAATGGCTTACAAAAAGCAAAACAGAGCTGTAGCTCGTAATTCAGAATCTGAAACAAAGGTTCAAAAGTTCCCATCGAAGGCTACAACCTCAATATTTATACATTATGAGGGCCAAGTTGGCCTCCTAAATTAGTGGGGCTTGGCTGACCAACTAAAAGTAAACTGGTGTTCCCTTAGAATCCATTGGCTGCCTTCTAGCTCGGTGGTGATAGCTGTTGGAGCTCAGAGTTGGGGTGGAGATCACGAGGAAGGTCATTCAAGGCTGTGGACAACCTTCCTACAAAACCGCAATGCCACCTTGGCTGTCTCCTTGCCTTCATCTGCGTGGTTTTGCTCCATTTAATGTCAAAAAACCTAAAATAAACATGTATTAGCCACCTAGGAATAGTGACTGCCCTCCTTCCTACAAATAACATGAATATACTAAGAAATGATGCATAAGTGATGAAAAATGAAGGGTTGAGCAAGGGTAAGTAGGCCAAATGAGCACAAAATGTTACCAAAATTGGGGCTCATCAACAAGCATATAGATTGCTCTGTCAATCACGCATCCTGCTTTGATACCACCTGATCTGAAAATGGGGCACTAAAGGCTTCTTATCAAGCTTACAAGAACCTCTCCCACTCCAAAGTTTATATATTCTCAAGACCTTATGATTAACCAATTGCGGGAATTAAAAAGTGCTTGAAATAGGTGTATGCTTGTGTTTGTTTTTAGACTATTCAAGTGCTTATGTACATTTGCTTATGCTGATATTTAAACACACATAATAGTAAATAAAACAACAAACCAACAAACACGTAAGACAACAATATAATATGGAGTTCACCCAAACCTCTTGGGCTACGTCTCCGTGAGCTCTAGTCAACTCAACTAGGCTCTCTGGGATTATGGCATAAATTATTTTAAAAGCTCCACGCTCAACTCCATTGGTTTACAACTGAACCTATGGGTTTAGAATACCATCTTATCCTGCTGGCTGTCCATACTCTGCAGACAGATCTAGGCTTCTCTGGACTAGACTCCTTCAATCAGTGCTCTGAGCTATCTTGAGCTCTAGCTTGCACCAATTCCCTCAGAATTCTTTCATTGTCTCTGGAATACCTTCTTCTATATTAACCACACTTTGGACACCAACAACAACTCGATCATTTGATCTCTTTGTTGTTCTCTCGGCTCTGGCTTTGGCTCTGGCTGTTTGGCTTTTGCTTTGGCTCTTTGCTCTGGCTTCTTTGTGCTCTTTGGCTTTTGTGAGGCATCCTTCCGGCTTTACGACTTCGTGTTCGTTTCTCTATGTGTAATCATTCCTCTATTTCTTCGACTGTCCCTTTGACTTCTAGCTCTGTGGCTCTGCGCGTTACAAACACATCATTGTTACAAAACGCCCACTTGCAGTGTGGCACAATGATCAGGAACAGTTACAAAGGAATCGGGGCCTTTTTTCGGGCGAAAACTCGAAAACCGAACAAAATTCCAATACACAGAAATATATCGGAAATACAATATCAGGCGCAAAATTCGAACTTCAAATAGAATGCAACAGAATTTATAAACCTATCGGGTCCGCCATTCCATCGCAAATCGCAATCACTTGGCGTATTGCCCAGAAAAACCCAATACACGAGAATACATTGAAAATCCGAATTTTTGGATATCAAATATTATGAAATTGCGTCCATAATTCCCATCAGATCCGCCTTCTATCGGCATATCGCAATCACTTAGGTGGGAGGTCAAAACCTCAATATACGGGAAATACAAAGAAAATCCGAATAAACCGGATTTCAAACTTTATGCATTTGCGCTTATAATTCCCATCGGGTCCGCCCTTTATTGGCATATCACAATTGCAAGTCGCAATGTGCATTGGCCCTTTGTATCGGGGATCACCGATCACTCAGATCAGATCCTGACCGTTGATCTAACTCCTTGATCCGACGGTCGATATCGCATCATGGCATATCGCATTGGCATATCACATATGTAATGACCTGGGGGTTCTTTCCATATACCATGGACTGTGCCGACCCGATCCGTCGATCCGATCCCTCTTTATCACAATCGGTTCTGCTTGGGTCCTGATATCGCATGCAGCCTACCTCCGACCCGATATATCGGAGATCGCTAATCGGGGGAGTCCTTCCGCCTTTGGTCTAAGTCCTCCTTTTAACCCTTCGATGCGATTTTTCCTTAAAGAGCCTTTTATGCCATTTTTCTAATAATTTGCCTCATTTTCAAAGGACAATGAGCAATCTTCTTTCTGCGATAACTTCTTCATCCAAAGTCCATTTTAGCCCATTCAAATTGCAGTAGATTTAGAATGATGAGATCTATGCAATGGGACTATTTCCAAGAGCAGCCCTTGAATTTCATTTTCCTCTGTGAAGAACATTTTTAGACTTAGAAGTCTATTCTAGATCCATTTTGGATCACACATCGCATTGAGTACATGCGGGGAGTGACATGTGTTGTGACACAGGTAGGACACAAGATAGTACATGATGGTATAGACATAGCCGGAAGTATCCAGTGGTGTACAAGGACATGTTGCGGCGTACAGTGGCATGTTAAGGAGTGTGGCCATATTGGGTGGTATGTAGTGGCAAATGATTGGGTGTAGCTGACGCTTGGAGCATTGCCTCCCAGAAGACTTATGGGCAGAGGCATTACAAGTACATTGGATGTAGGTCACCTAGGATCGATGAGGACACTATTGAGCAATTGGGGAAGCCATGTTTAGTGGAGACAAGGCTTCGAGGGAGTTATCAACAAACCCGAGATATAGAGGGGGTCTTTTGTAGGACTACTCTTAAGCATTCTGGCATACTCCTGATCATACTCTTTGGGACATACCCACCCATCCTCCTCCAATGTTTCTTACAGTCGCAAAGGGTTTGGTTGTTGCCCTTTAACACTCTGCATTCAATTAGCAGGGCATGGGAGGCTCACCCTTGGTAGTTGGATGAGACACCATGTGTCATGGGTCGAAAGGAGACTCTCCAGTTAAGACACTTGGTAGGTGCATGAGTTGACGATTATAAGCTTAGGGATGGAATGGTTGATTGTTAAGGTAGCATATGTTCCACCCCTAGGCTCACACTTGGGGAGGTGACTAATAGGGAGTTACATGGCACCTTTTCATCTGGACAACTTGAGGCATTAGGTGAGCATGAAGTGCAGAGGATGGTAGTCCTTGTTGTAAGGATGATGCCTAGGCTTCTGGCAGTACCCGGGCACATCATCAGGAGCTAGAATAACAGATCTCATTATGTGATTTGGCAGGCACATAGAAGTTGGATATTCACAACACATGTTCTTAATGCTCAGTGCCTACCTATTGGATACCTACATGAGGTAGAGATGGGGTACAAAGGGGTTCCAACAACTAGCATCATATCACAACGAAAATAAGAGAGGAATGTGGGTTATGGACCTACAGTATGGTTATGGGATCTAGGAATCCAATGGATTGGTGGGATAATACACTCCTCAGCGAGCATGGTTGGGATGACAGGTGGACTGATTCATTCACAAGAAGACACATGGGGGATCACTAAAGCCCTCACAATAGGATGAGGCAGATTGTTTTTCAAGATTGGGGCTAGCCATGGAGTGATAGGTGCCAAAACTGTTGAGTCACTTTGGCAAGATTGGCTTAGCCTCCATCATGCATAGATTATGGCTGAGAGTTATGGGAGAGGAGGATCTGGTATGAGCATGCTAGGAAGTCAGTCATTACTAGAGTGTCATGATGTTAGCATTGTAGGTTCCTTCTGTGATGGGCAGGGAATTCTAGCATAATAGGGCTAAGCAATTTAGCTACTTGTAGAGGTGAGCTAGTTTCTACAGGGGAGGGTCACCCAGATCTTCCATTTGGTTTCCATGATTCGCTGATGGTGGGGGAGACTTCATCAGCATGGCAAGATGCTATCAAGAGGATTGCAGGAGGAGTTCATGCATGAGAGGCTTCATTCGCATGGGGTGGACTATTCGGTAGGGAAACTTCATGATGATTTAGATGGAGTTTTACATTGTCAAGATTCTCTACATTTTGGCAGTAGATAGAGGTGTTCTAATGCTCCTATCTTGCAGGATAGTGAGTGGAGAAAGGGGCGCTTCACATCGATCGAGTTGTCTTGGGATCCTGGTATCGAGGGACTCCTTCACTATATGATAGTACAATGATCAAGGATGATTCAATGACATATTTGGAACACTGGTGAAGTTTACAATAATAGTGGGGATCCATAGTCAGAGAGGGTGCTTGTTTAGGCATTGCTTGAGGACAAACAATTTTTGGTGCATTAGAGGAGCTTGCTGAATGAGGATGCTACTTGGGAGGGAGAGCACATACTTGAGCATCTAGCACAAAAGTTGCTTGGGGACCAACAACATTTGGGAGGGGAGGATTGTCATGTCCATTCCTAAATTAATTTGGAACAAGACTAATTATTGCATTTTGGGGGCCAATTTATGAGATAGTGGGGCCCATTTGATTTTATTAGGAGATTAGACTTAGGGAAAGTTATTTGTGTTGTAGTTAAGCTACGCACTCCCTAGTTCGATTTGCATGAAGATGGTTAAGTTTTGCATGATGGTGGTTAAGTGAGGGTCCACGATGGAGGACGAGTTGGAGGGAAAAGTGCTCCACAAAATCTATATAAGGAAGGCATCTTTCCTTATCTCATTCATTCATCTTTTTGGTAATATCGATTTCTGTTTGGTCACTTGAGCTACTTAGCCAAGTCACTTGTTGTTTAGCACAAGTTCTTCAAGCAAAGAGCTCACCCTTTCTTCGGGGGACTTCGAGTGCCACCCTAGGAAGGTTTTCTTTCATTCTTCAGGGGGAGGATCTCAGTGTGATTCCAAGCAATTTCATCCATCTCCAGGTGGTGCGTTTTATTGGAGAACATAGTGAAGAGGAGGTCGAGTTTGCTTGTGGCTTCTTGTAGAGGAGTTTGGGTGAATGATTTTTCAGAGAGGAGGCATATGAGGATTGTTGGAATTTGGGAGAAGTTTTGGAGCTGGAGGAGTGTGCTACTTCACATGGTGATTTTCGCACTTCCTGGGCCAATGTAGAGGCAAAACTGGGTGTTCACGTGGAGGGTAGAGTATCAGTCTTTGAGTCTGAACTTTACCGTGGAGGTTCAAGGAAATATTTGGAGAAGTGATTGTTGCATTTTCATGAGATTGGAGGAGGATTTCGTTGGGGTTTATTGCAGGTCATTTTCTGGAGCAACAACTTGGAGGGCATGGGGCATATTGGAGGTTGATTTTGAAAGTTAAAAATTTTGCCAAACCATTTTTATGTTTTTTCTGGGTTTTCAACAAGGATCCCAGATATAAAGTTTCATAATTTTCTGAGCACTAGAGGTGGGGTTTTTAGCTGTATCTTTGCAGCATACCGTGTAGAATTATTGGGAATTGTGCAAGGCATATTGGAGGCTAAATTTGGGAGGTTGGATTCAACCCAAACCCTTCTAGGATTTTCTAGGTTTTTGACAATGACATGAGATATAAAGTTTTAGCATTTTTTGAGCACCAGAGACAGGGTTTCTTGCAGTTATTTTCCAGCCAACAATGTAGTTTCTAGGGACAACGCAGAGCATTAGAAGAGCAGTAATTTCCAGCTTCGAGATTATTGTTTTATCACCTGGGTCTTGTCAATATTGCCCTTGAGGCAAGCCCAAGTGCAATTCTCCATATTATTGTACTTGCTCCATTTCATTAATAAAATGGCTCAA
Organism: Pinus tabuliformis; assembly: GCA_031772625.1. Taxonomy (NCBI): domain Eukaryota; kingdom Viridiplantae; phylum Streptophyta; class Pinopsida; order Pinales; family Pinaceae; genus Pinus; species Pinus tabuliformis. Next base: position 151,877,493 of record CM062813.1, on the reverse strand, counting down.
CTGGTTCTTATTTTTGGAGTTTACGTGGGTGTTTGTTGAATGTTTGAAATTTCTGGTGTTGTATTTGTTATTCACTTTGCATATCACTATTTTTAATATTTCAGAACATTACAATGCAACTATTAATGTAATGATTATGGAAATGGTGGAATATCTAAAAATGTGCAATCTTCAACCAATACCTACGATCTTAGAATTAACAGACGGATCAAAAGTAAAACTCGAAGTTCTAATTGAAGATATTATTGTTTATTTGGATTCATGGGAGTATCATGTATATTTTATAGTCCTTTAACTAAATCTAACTTAGGAGGACATCCTTAATCCTTGGGAGACTTTGGTTGAAATAGTTGATGCATTCATTACAAAAGGAACCAAAATAAAGCAAGTCACACTCTACCCCCCTCTTAAATCTATAAATGAATTGAAACATAAGTTATGGCTTGAAGAAACTACCTTGAAGAATAAATTGTTCAAAATATTTAACACTCACCCAAGCTATGAATCTTAAAGAAGGAAATTATAAAGATCCCCTTCATCATCTAGTTTCCAATCTAGATTTTGTAGATCAGATAAATCTTCTCAAAAAACTTTCACTAATCATCTTTTGGAGCAAAATTTTCAGGAAACTTGTACATTTAATTCTTTACAATATTTATTTCAAACTATATTTCCTGTAAACTCAATGTTATATTCTCATAATAAAATCATTGAAATATATCATGGTAATAATTTAAGTGTTAATTATATTTTAGAAAAAATCTCAGGAAAAACAATTAATTCAATTGTTACAAAAGTATTATAAAGCATTCATCTGGAACTATACATATATGAAAGATATTTATCGTGATACATGCATCCATCATATTTACACAAAAGATAATGTTAGACTTGTTAGGAAACCTCAAAGAAGAATGAATCCAATGCTAAAAGAGATAGTGAAAGAAGAACTTAAAAAATTATTAAAAGTAGACTTTGTTTATCCTAGCTTAGATAGCTAATGGGTTTCTCCCTTGGTGGTAATGCCTAAAAAGAATGAAAAATGGTGAATATGTGTTGACTACCGAGAATTAAACAAAGAAACTCTAAAATATCACTTTCCTTTACCCTTCATTGATCAAGTCTTGGACACATTAGAAAAAAGGAAATATTGTTTTTTTCCCTCAATGGATTTAGTGGCTATAATCAAATTAAAACAACTTTAGAGGATTAAGATAAGACAACCTTTGTATGTCCTTGGGGGACATTTGACTATAAAGTACTACCCTTTGGACTATGTAATGCACCTACCACAATTCAAAGGGAATTTTTATTTTTTATTTTTGTTGATTTAATACAAGAATGAGTAGAGGTTTACATGGATAAATTCTTAGTGTTTGGTTTCTTTTCAAAGAAGCTTTGAATAATCTAGGAAACGTTTTGGTAAGATGTCTAGAGATAAATCTAGCACTTATTAATGAAATTTTTTTTATATTACTAACCAAAGGAATTATACTTGTTCATCATGTGTTTCTTATAGGGATCAAAGTAGATCCAACCAAGATAGAAGTAATCACTAGATTACTAATTCCATCAACACAATATGATGTTAGAAGTTTATTGGGTTATGTAGACTATTATCGATGATTTATAGAAAATTTTAGCAAGATAGTCTTGTCACTATTCAAATTACTTGTAAAAGATTTTGAATTTTATCGAAATACTAACTACCAAATTTCTTTTGAAACACTTAAAGAAAAATTTCAACATCGGTATTGAGAGGCCCAAATTGAACTTCATCATTTCATCTCTATAAATGGATCCGATATAATAGTAGGGAAAATTTTAGGCCAAAAGGAAAATCTTCGAACCTATTCTATTTTTTTTATTAGTAAAAACTTAACTCCAGTTTAGCCAAATTATACCGTTATCAAAAGAGAAATTTTTCTAGTTATTCATGCTGCTAATAAATTTCAATATTTTATCACCAACGACAAAGACTTTGTCTATATGACCATTCCTCCACTAGGCACTTAATAAATAAGCATATAACTAATGGCATGGTAACAACACAACTATTATTGTTGTATAAATTTAACATTGTTTTCCTAGATTGATTTGGAAATGAAATTCTAGTGGCATATTTTCTCTCTTGCATTAATAATCTTGGTGAGATTGTTCCAGTAAAGGATACTTTCCTAGATGAAAATGTATTTTCTATATCTATTAAGTCTTTTTGGCTTGTTAACATGAATAATTATTTATCGACAAGGAAACTACCATTACACTTTTCACCGCGAGAAAATAAAAAAATCATTAGCCAAAATGGAAAATATTCATGGGTTAAAGTGTTGTGAAATCTAGGGCCAACAAATTAGGTGATTTCTCATACTTTGATAACTGCTTGTGATATATTTTACTTAACTTACTTAGCTTATTCTTTCAATTAATTATATTTAGCGTTATTTTCATCAAACAACTACCAAACCATAAAGAACAATAACACAAGATATAGGCGATCAGCTAGGGCCAAAACCACTCCTCTTGAGAGGAAAATGCACAAGAATTATTCTCTTATTATAGAAATTTAATTGACAAATTCCAAGACCTATGACCCTTGACCAAGAACCCTCCAAGACCAAGTCAAAACTTTCTTCCTTGATGAGTTTTCCTTCCAACACCTTTGACCTCAACTACTTTTGCAATTTTGATCCCACAGTAGATTCTTTTGCAACTTCGACCTCCCAATATATCCTTCTACAACTTCGACATCCAACAGTTTCCTCTACAAAAACCCTAGGTGACACATATGAGAGAATGATATTGATTTTTTCCTTCTTTCTCCTTCGCTTGAGATGAATCCTTTTCCTTATCAACTCCGCTTGCAAGGGAGACTTCCTTTGACCCAAAACTCGACTCTCTTGGAGTGACTGCAATTTGATACTTGCTGCTACAAGATGATGTCCTAACCTTCGCACGTGTGGAGGAATATAGCCCTAAACTAGATCCAAAAGTGCCTCATTCTTCATTCCTTTATCTCTTCTTTCCTTCGCTAAGTGTTAGGCTTCTTATTTTGGCTTGATCAAACTTCTTGAAGCTTGAATGAATGCCTCCTTTAATGAGGTTGAGTGCTCCTTTATATAGGTTTCCTTGAGTCCCTTAATAGGCTAATATGTCCTTATAGATAGGCCAACTTGTCCCTTATGAAGGCCGACTTGTTGTAGCATCATGATGAGGTCTTGGAGGGTCTTTTGACTCTACTTTGACTCAAATAATTTTTTCTTTACAATATGTAGCATGCCCAAATGGGTTTTCAATACATTACAATGACTCAATTGACCTAGAAGCACTCAATGGGTGCTTTACCTAAAAATAAATTTCCCTTGAGCATGAAGCCTATGCGTCAAGAACAATAATAATAAATTTATTTTTATCTTTACATAAAATCATGATTACATATGCCATTATGAAGACCTAACCAAGTAACATATTTCAATGCTCCCTCTTGACTAGGGAGGTATTCATAATCCATACAAGGTACTTGGATATTCTCAATATAAAGAATTCTTATAAGAAGAATCATACTAGAAAGCCATCTCATAAGCTACTTCCTTAGCTTATGTCAGAGCATCTCATCATATCAACCAACGTTGTCACATAGCAAGGCCTTGACTAACAACTCTATCTCTCCACAAGATCAAAGCACAATGTTGGTGAGATCAATGAATGACAAACACCATCATCATTGTCTCTCAAGGCACATACCCCACCTAGGTGTCCATAGGGCATGTCCTTTTTCCTATCTTGGAATAACACATCCTCAAGGAATTTCCTCTTCAACTACTCTTATCATGGATTCCCTACCTCATCCTCAAAGAGTACCGGATCCAATCTCAGATGCTTACCCAATCCTTCATTCATTCTTCACAATATGAAGACAAGAATGATGTGTCTATCTCTCCCTCTCTACTAGGGAAGATATATTGATTCACAGAAAGGAATTTACCCAAGATCCCTCTTATCCAGGGACTTGTCCAATCTCCCTCTTAACCACAGACTTGTTTTCAACAACTTTATGCTCTTTGGTGGAGATCATGGTATCTTCAGGTGCTTGTAGAGCTCCTCCTTTTGTTGTCATGAATTTCATCTTCATTATTATGGAGCCTTTAGTTTATTTGTATGGCATCAACCATCCATTGCTTTCCTTCATGAACCATATTAGTCATGTTATCCATTGGAAAGTGATCTTCTATTCTACATCTAGCTTTTCTTCATACATCTACCTCTTCCAAGTCATGTTTTAGGATCTTCCATCCAACCACATGAGTGCTAGTTGTAGGTGACATATTATAACTCTCTTTTGGTAGCCCTGTATTAACCCATCCAGACGTTGTTAAAAAAAAATGAACATGAAATAAAAGCTACCTTTTGTGATGGCCTTTCATCATGACATCTGCTTGCTTGCAACATCAACATCCTTCACATTCATAAACACATCTCCGAGAATTTATATGTCGAGGGTCTCCTTTCTTTGTATACCTTATCAGGGTCTTCATACCTTCACTATGGAGATGTCATGGTCAATTTTTTCTTGTGATGGGATGTTGATTTCATTTTCTTACCTGACGATAGTTGCATCTTTCACAATCTCTTCTTTCTTTCTTCACATATTTCTCCCTGGGAACTTTCATCCATGGTTCCTTCATCTTTGTCAACTACCTCATATTCCATATGAGGACATATTATGTTGATTTCATCTTATCAATATGTGAACCATGCCTTCATTTATCTTTCCAAAGGAATATATTCCTTTTCTTTGATCATTTTTATGAGGTAGAACATTTACCCATGTTGTATGCAACTATATGATGACATGACTTAATCTATAAAATATATACATACCTGTTTTCTCTTTTTGTTCATATAGACTTCCTTCGACAACTTCCTTTCCTTGATTGAAAGTACTTCAAACATCTTGTCATGTTGCACTCCTTTGTCACGATACCATCATCTTTCTAAACAATGTATCCCACACAGGGTGGAATGTTCAACGAGACACTTGCTTCTTCTAAGGTAGGTGGACCTTCTAATGAAGATTCCAACGGAGGACCTTAATTATCCTCATTCTGAAAATGCTCATTCCTACTGATGATGATGATGATGATTTATTTTACCATTCTAGATGACTTTCTCCCAACCATGTATTCTACTCATGCTTTTAGTGAGGTTACTAAGATGATGTCCTAACCTTCGCACGTGTGGAGGAATATAGCCCTAAACTAGACCCAAAAGTGCCTCATTCTTCATTCCTTTATCTCTTCTTTCCTTCGCTAAGTGTTAGGCTTCTTATTTTGGCTTGATCAAACTTCTTGAAGCTTGAATGAATGCATTCTTTAATGAGGTTTAGTGCTCCTTTATATAGGTTTCCTTGAGTCCCTTAATAGGCTAACATGTCCTTCTAGATAGGCCGACTTGTCCCTTATGAAGGCCCACTTGTTGTAGCATCATGATGAGGTCTTGGAGGGTCTTTTGACTCTACTTTGACTCAAATAATTTTTTCTTTACAATATGTAGCATGCCCAAATGGGTTTTCAATACATTACAATGACTCAATTGACCTAGAAGCACTCAATGGGTGCTTTACCTAAAAATAAATTTCCCTTGAGCATGAAGCCCATGAGTCAAGAACAATAATAATAAATTTATTTTTATCTTTACATAAAATCATGATTACATATGCCATTATGAAGACCTAACCAAGTAACATATTTCAATGCTCCCTCTTGACTAGGGAGGTATTCATAATCCATACAAGGTACTTGGATATTCTCAATATAAAGAATTCTTATAAGAAGAATCATACTAGAAAGCCATCTCATAAGCTAGTTCCTTAGCTTATGTCAGAGCATCTCATCATATCAACCAACGTTGTCACATAGCAAGGCCTTGACTAACAACTCTATCTCTCCACAAGATCAAAGCACAGTGTTGGTGAGACCAATGAATGACAAACACCATCATCATTGTCACTCAAGGCACACACCCCACCTAGGTGTCCATAGGGTATGTCCTTTTTCCTATCTTGGAATAACGCATCCTCAAGGAATTTCCTCTTCAACTACTCTTATCTTGGATTCCCTACCTCATCCTCAAAGAGTACTGGATCCAATCTCAGATGCTTACCCAATCCTTCATTCCTTCTTCACAATATGAAGACAAGAATGATGTGTCTATCTCTCCCTCTCTACTAGGGAAGATATATTGATTCATATAAAGGAATTTATGCAAGCTCCCTCTTATCCAGGGACTTGTCCAATCTCCCTCTTAACCACGAACTTGTTTTCAACAACTTTATGCTCTTTGGTGGAGACCATGGTATCTTCAGGTGCTTGTAGAGCTCCTCCTTTTGTTGTCATGAATTTAATATTCATTATTATGGAGCCTTTAGTTTATTTGTATGGCATCAGCCATCCATCGCTTTCCTTCACGAACCATATTAGTCATGTCATCCATTGGAAAGTGATCTTCTATTCTACATCTAGCTTTTCTTCATACATCTACCTCTTCCAAGTCATGTTTTAGGATCTTCCATCCAACCACATGAGTGCTAGTTGTAGGTGACATATTATAACTCTCTTTTGGTAGCCCTGTATTAACCCATCCAGACGTTGTTAAAAAAAATGAACATGAAATAAAAGCTACCTTTTGTGATGGCCTTTCATCATGACATCTGCTTGCTTGCAACATCAACATCCTTCACATTCATAAACACATCTCCAAGACTTTATATGTCAAGGGTCTCCTTTCTTTGTATACCTTATCAGGGTCTTCATACCTTCACCATGGAGATGTCATGGTCAATTTTTTCTTGTGATGGGATGTTGATTTCCTTTTCTTACATGACCATAGTTGCATATTTCATGATCTTTTCTTTCTTTCTTCACATATTTCTCCCTGGGAACTTTCATCCATGGTTCCTTCATCTTTGTCAACTACCTCATATTCCATATGAGGACATATTATGTTGATTTCATCTTGTCAATATGTGAACCATGCCTTCATGCATCTTTCCAAAGGAATATATTCCTTTTCTTTGATCATTTTTATGAGGTAGAACATTTACCCATGTTGTATGCAACTATATGATGACATGACTTAATCTATAAAATATATACATACCTCTTTTGTCTTTTTGTTCATATAGACTTCCTTCGACAACTTCCTTTCCTTGATTGAAAGTACTTCAAACAACTTGTCATGTTGCACTCCTTTGTCACAATACCATCATCTTTCTAAACAATGGATCCCACACAGGGTGGAATGTTCAACAAGACACTTGCTTCTTCTAAGGTAGGTGGACCTTCTAATGAAGATTCCAACGGAGGACCTTAATTATCCTCATTCTAAAAATGCTCATTCCCACTGATGATGATGATGATGATTTATTTTTTCCATTCTAGATGACTTTCTTCCAATAATGTATTCTACTCATGCTTTTAGCGAGGTTACTAAGATTTGATAATACGTACATGTGTTAGAGAAGATAAAATAAATGTACTGCTACATTCATGTAGACTTCTACTTCAACTATTCTTTTAAGCTTATGTTATGAGTGCTTGCTTCAATTGTATGGTTTCAATATGATTCCATCTCCTAATATGATGCATCCTATCATACCTACAATGCTTCCTACCATGATAGCTATTATTTACAAAGTTGGAAATAACTAAGTGAAGGTCATAATAGAGATCTTTCACTTCCTCCTTCTTTGATTTCCTCTTTTCAGGTTCTTCCACTTCTTCAATGATACGGGTTTCATTCATTTCTTTCATTTTCTTGATGTATTTTTTGAATTTAGGACAATCTCTCTTGTAATGCCCATATTCTTGACAACCATAGCATTGGATCTTTGACATATCGATCTTCATCTTTTTATGAGGACCAAACTTTGTTTTTCTCTTAGCCATGGCAACAAATGCTTGAACTTGCTTGTTTGATCCTACATCGTTTTTTGCCTTCAACCTGGTTTCTTCAATCTTACATAATGAACAAAGTTCACTGGATGGGGTAGATTCCTTCTTTCCATAGATGCTTGACACAAAGTCGCCCCATTCGTCTGGTAGTGCATTGAGCAAAAATGTGGTCATCTCTCTATTGGACATTATTTCCCCCAACTCTTGTAGTTTCTTCAATCTTACATAATGAACAAAGTTCACTGGATTGGGTAGCTTCCTTCTTTCCATAGATGCTTGACACAAAGTCGCCCCATTCGTCTGGTAGTGCATTGAGCAAAAATGTGGTCATCTCTCTATTGGACATTATTTCCCCCAACTCTTGTAGTTGATCCCGAATTTCTGACACCCTCATAAGATACGAGACTATTCCTTCTTATTTTGATACCTTCATCTTACATAACCCGGTTCTCAAAAATATTATTTCTCCTACAATGCTTACGAGGAATAATTCTACCAATTTTTCATAGATGTCTTTTGATTTTTCCAATTTTTCTACATAAGGGGTGAGAGAATCCTTGATTGATTCTATAAGGATTCTTTGATGCCTTATTTCCCCTTTCATATACTTTGTTAGAGCTTGAGATTCTTCCTTTGGTGGTTTTACAATTAAACCCTTAACATGTCTAATGACTTCATTTTCTATGACGATTAAATCTGTCCTCTTCTTCCATGCAAGGAAATTTGATGACCCAACCAATTTGTTTCTTTCCATGCAAAATGAAGTCATTTTGATAGATTCATAGATAGATACAAAGGTACTTGCTTGTCAAGTGAATATGATTCTTTAATGATATCTTCAACTTGATTCCTTTCTTGATGATGTTGATGATATAAGATTTCTTCTTGATGAAGATGTCTTTCTTCAAAAGTGATCCTTGAATCAAAGAGAGGGAGATCACCTTGATTCCTTGATGATGATGACAATACTTTTTCTTGCTTCCTTAGATGATAGTGTAGAATGTGGTGGCTTTCCCAAGGTGCTTCAAATGTAGAGTCTTTCTTTGATTGAGTGGATGTCGGGTCCTTGAGGTCTTCTTTTATTTGTGATGAAGATTGTTCAATGTGTAAGCTTCCTAAGAATGCTTCAATTGAAGAACCCTTCTTTGAATGAGCTAGGGTTTTGGGGCCTTCTTTGATGCTCCTTGATTACTTTATTTTAGAAGATGAGAGGGTTAGTCCTTCTTGAAGGTTGGCGTTCTCGATGTTTCCCAGATTATCTTTTTGTGCTTCGACCCTTGATTATCCTTCTTTAAGCTTCCTTTCCTTGATGTAGTCACCTTAGCTCAGATATCATGTTGATAAATCTAGGGGGAACAAATTAATTGATTTCTCATACTTTCATAACTGCTAGTGATATATTTTACTTAAATTAGTTAGCTTCTTCTTTCATTTAATTATATTTAGTGTTCTTTTCATCAAACAATTACCAAACCATAAAGAATAATAACACAAGAATTATTCTCTTCTTATAGAACTTCTATTGACGAATTCCAAGACCTATGACCCTTAACCAAGACTCCTCCAAGACCAAGTCAAACTTTTCTTCATTGATGAGTTTTCCTTCCAATGCCTTCGACCTCAACTACTTTTGCAATTTCAGTCCTCCAATAGATTCTTTTGCAACTTCGACCTCCTAGCAGATTCTTCTGCAACTTTGAGCTCTAACAGTTTCTTCTGCAAAAACCCTAAGTGACGCATATGAGAGAATGATATTGATTTTGTCCTTCTTTATGCTTCACTTGATATGAATCCTTCTCCTTATCAACTCATATTGTAAGGCAGACTTCCTTTAACCCAAAACTCATCTCTCTTGGAGTGACTGCGATTTGGTACATGTTGTTGCAATATGATGCCCTAACCTTCACATGTGTGGAGGAATATAGCCCTAAACGAGGCCCAAAAGTGCTTTACTTTTGTTTCATTTACCTCTCATTTCCTTCGCTAAGTGTTAGGCTTCTTCTTCTGGCTTGATTGAACTTCTTGATGCTTGAATGAATGCCTCCTTGAATGAGGTCGAGTGCTCCTTTATATAGGTTTCCTTGGGTCCTTTATAGGTCGACGTGTCCTTCTAGATATCCCAACTTGTCCCTTTTGAAGGCCAACTTTTTGTAGCATCATGATGAGGCCTTGGAGGGTCTTTTGACTCTACTTTGACTCAAATAAATGTTTCTTTACAATATGTAAAATGCCCAAATGGGTTCTCAATACATGACAATGACTCAATTGACCTAGAAGCACTCAACGGGTGCTTGACCTAAAATTAAATTTCCCTTGGGCATGAAACCCATGCCTAAAAAACAACAATAATAAATTTATTTTTCTCTTTACATAAAATTATGATTACATATGTCATTATGAAGACCGAACCTAATTACATGTTTCAACATAAAAGAGATATTTTCTAAATAGGACCAGATTTGATAATACGTACATGTGTTAGAGAATATAAAATATTTGATATTTTAAAATCTTGTCATGATGAACCATGTGGTGGGCATTTTGCAAATAGAAAGGGACCACTTAAAAAATATTTTGTATGGGATACTCTTGACCATCTCTTTTTAAAGATGCCAAAAAGTATGTCAAAAGTTGTAATAGTTGTTAGAAAACGGGCTTACCAATAGTAGCATATGAGATGCCTCTCTAACTACAAGTTCTTGTGGAGTCTTCCAAAAATGGGCTCTGTATTTTGTAGGGCCCATTAATGCTATGTCAAACGGAAATAGATACATATTAGTTTGCATTGATTATGTTAGTGGGTGGAAGCAAAAGCCTTGGAATGAGCAACTGAAAAATCAATAGTCAATTTCCTATTTGAAGATAATTTTGCCAGATTTGGGGTCACAAGGAAAATTGTCACTGACCAGGGAACACAATTTACTTCTAAACATATGCAGGAATTTGTTGATAAATACAAGATAAGGCACCAAAATTTTTCTCCCTATCATGAATAGGTCAATGGAAAGGCAAAATCTATAAACAAGGTTTTAGAAGTAATTATGACCAAGATATTCCACGTTCATCGGAAAGATTGTGCAGATAGAATTCCATAAGCTTTGTGGGCCTATAAGACAACATGGAGAAATATTATTGGTTTCACCCCATATGAACTGGTATATGGTAAGTAAGTCATCTTTTCTATTGAGTTTCGAATTCCACGTTTCATAATTGTAGTTGAATTAGGAATAAACTTGATTGAAGTATAGAAGCAAAGAATTGTCAACTAAATGAGCTAGATGAGATTTGAAAATCTTTAGAACAAAGCACATTGATTCAAAAACAACGGACAAAGTGGCATGAAAAGCTTATAAAAAAGAAGCAATTCAAAGTTGGCGATGATTCCTTACTTTGATTCAAAATTCAAAGAATTTAAAGCAAAGTTTACCATCCATTGGCTTGGTCTTTGTGAAGTTAAATAAGTCTTTGACATTGGTTCCATAAAGATAAAGACAATTGATGAAGTAATAGTTTCATTTGTGGTAAATGTTCATGCATTGAAACGCTACAAGAGACTAATTTCTCAAGAATAATTTATTTCCCTATTGTTTTAGCAAGCCGAGATGCAAGTTGTGAGTAAAGGAAGGAATACTTCTACCCCTCTTCCATCCTCAATTGACTTTCCATATATATATATATATGAAAAGGAAATAAAAAATAATAAAGTTCTAGTTGTGAAAACCAAGTTTTTGGCACAAACTAGACTTGAAGTTTTGTTGGAAAACTAGGGAACTCGCTGATAAAAAATCTTAATAAAAATATATGCTCAGTGATTACTATAAATATTAAAATCATTGAATAGTTTTAAAAATATAAAAGTGAACATCCTAATAATATCAAACCACAAATATTTAGAGGGCATTTGCAAGTTCGAACTATCTCACCATTATTTATTCCAGAGGGACATAATTATTGTTTTAGAATTTGCAAAAAGTCTTATACTTCTATCTAACAAATCAAAAATCGATTGTGAAGTCTCTAGGAAGAGGTTTTGAAAGGGTTTTTGATCCAAATCAAAGTATAGAGGAGAACAAATTGAGAAAAAAATTTAGAAGGAAATGAGCCACCTACAGTAGCATGATCACACAAACTCTAGAAGGAAAAGAACCACCTACAACAACTTGATCACACAAATTTCAGAAGGAAAAGAGTTCGCTACAACAAACTTTTGAAGATTAGAATACAACAATTATCAATCAAATTATTATTTTTTATTTCCTTGGAAAAAAAAATAACTATAATTTTATTTCATTAGGAAATGATACAAAATTATTTAGGCATATACACACCTCTGTGTGTATCGATTGAATCCCATGGATTCAAATATCATAAAAAAGTATCCAAAAAGGAATTTTTTTATGCCCACAGGCCCTTACATATATCAGGTTACATTTTTAACTTACAAAATTTGTGAAGAAACTTCACTTTAGAAAATTTATCTTCCAATAAAGTAGTGCTCCACTACCATATATCTAACTGTAATTATGTAGTAATGTAAAATATAATGTAGGATATTGTAATTGAGTGTTGGTTGGCCTAAGTCCTTCAATAAAAGTGTTGGGTCCCTATAATACTAGTGATTACCCCATTACTATTGTAGTTATACCCCCTATTTATATTGTTGTGCCCCTATTACCCCCATATTTTTATTTCTGTGCCCCATAGAATCCCTCTATTGTTATTTTTGTGGCTTTATATTATTATTGTTAGGTCGGCTGGATTATATTGTGACTCCTTAGACTCCTATATATAGAAAGGAGGTTTTGTCATTTGTATCATCGAAGAATTGTTCATTTATGTAATGTAAAGGAGGTTGCCCCCTCGAAGAGGCTGAATTCTAAGGCGTGGATTTATCTTTTCTATCTTTTCTTGAGCTGGTTTCATAACATTTGGTATCAGAGCTTTGGATTCTAGGGTTTCGCTGCTCCAAACAGGTCATCGTGGAATTTTCGCTATAACTTTTTTTCTGTGACGTTTCAGAAGTCGCAAAAAAAACCCATTTGAGAAGAATTGGCGCTGAACCTTGGGTCCAAATTTCAGAGCTTTTCGCGTGATATTTTCGGAGATATGATCTGAGGAAGTTGGCCTTTTTGCAGACTCCTGAATTACATTCAAAACAGGTGACCTGGGGAAAATCGTCATAACTCTCTCTCTGAGGATCGGATTGAAATTTCGTAAAAAGGTACGGAAATAGGACGGACTGTAGTTTCTTGTATGTGTGTTTCAGATTCAAAGGTTGAAACAGTGACTCGTGGCACGTCGTACAAGTTCGCTCTACTGAACCAACCTAAAAGCAAGTCACTGTGGGAGATTTCACATAACTCTTCCTTGGAGAATCCAATTTGGCTCAGACTTGTGGCACTGGAAAGAGGACGCAGAAGGCTACTGCAGGTAGAATTTTCAGAATTGGATGATCCGAAATTACAGAGATACATCAGATTCAATATCAGGCTTCTATAAAGTGAAAAAAGGTGTGTAGTTTTTTTTAATTTTTGTGTAAGCTTGGTTTAACGGAATTCAAAGGGCATAGTAAAACATTATTATCGGTAACTGATGCCCCGAGGAAAGAAAATGCAAACACCTAGTAAGGAACCTGAAAGCTCTAGCATGACTCATGAAGAAGAGGAAGAAATGCTACATGATATATCAAAATTACAAGAACAAGTGCAACAAATGTCACGCTCACAAAAGCTAACAGAAGCTAAGGTAAATGGCGTGGAATCTAAGATAAAGGGCATGGAAGCTAAGATGGATGGCATGGAAGCTAAGGTGAATGGCATGGACGCTAAAATTGATGGCATGGATGATAAGATGGATGAATTGAAGAAGTTGCTACAAGAAAGGGTCACTAATGGTGAAAAGGTAGTAAAGAAAACTCATGATGAGAATAAAAGAAATGTTAATCATGATTCCATAGACTCTAATGTTGGATCGAAGACTCACCATGTTCCAAAAATCGATATGAGGAAGTTTGATGGCAAGGATCCCGCCACATGGATATTACAGATGGAGCAATTCTTCGATCTCAATAATGTGCAAAACACACAAAAGGTACGTATGGCAACTTTATATTTGGAACCAAATCAGTTTGTATGGTATCAATGGCTTTGTTCTCATAAACAATTTATCACTTGGGCAATTTTTACGGAAGAATTGATAGCACATTATGAGGATACAAAAAGCAACACTTTTTTTAGCCAATTGATAAGTCTCAAACAAAAGGGTTCAATAATGGAGCACATTGAGGAGTTCCAAAAATTGAACATAAGGGTAAAAGATATTCCAGAGGAGCATAGGATTGATGTGTTCATAGGGTCTTTAAAGGATAATATCCAACATGATGTGCGCCTTTGGGAACCTGATTCATTAGAGAAGGCATTCAGGTTAGCAAGAAAAATGGAAAGCAAAATTATGGCAACTAGGAAGCATACCGTTCACAACTATAAAGACGGAAGTGTTGTTGCCCATAGTCTTCCACAACCTACAAGGTTGACACCACAACAATTGGAAGAAAAAAGAGCAAAAGGGCTTTGTTACAATTGTGATAGCAAATACACAAAAGGTCATAAGTGTGCTGAGAAGAAATTATTCTACATAGATTGTGAAGAGGAAGAAGAAAAGGAGCAAGAAAGGTCAAAAGAAGAGGATATATTCCAGGAACAAAGCCTAGATGAAGAACAAATAAATCCGACCATATCTTGTAATGCATTGGCGGGAATTACCACTCCTCAAACCATCAAGATAGAAGGACAAATCAAGAAGAAAAAGGTAATAGTGTTGATTGATTCAGGAAGCACCCACAATTTTATTCATTGTAGGGTAGCAAAAGAATTGAATTGCTTCCTATATCCAGCACCAGAGTGTCAAGTGATGATTGCAAATGGAGGAACAATAAATTGTTCTGGAAAGTGCCATAATATCAAGCTATCCATGGGAGAATATGTATTGACTAGCCCAATGCTTTCCATTCCAATGGGAGGTGCTGATGTTGTACTAGGAGTCCAATGGCTACAATCCTTGGGTACAATAGCTTTTAATTTTCAAGAACTTTTCATGAAATTTTCTGTGGAAGGAAAGGAAGTTGAATTAAGGGGTATTGCAGGGAAACCAGGAAAGATAATCAGCTCTAATGGCATGACAAAGCTTCTAAAAAAGGAGCAAAGAGGTGTAATTGCACAATTATGTTCGCTAGATGTTTCCACATTGGAATCATCTATTTCTCCAGATCTCCAAAAAGTCCTGGACAATCATTCCAAGGTATTTGAGACTCCCAAAAGTCTCCCACCTATGCGTGATCATGATCATGCTATTCATCTGATTCCAGGAAGTGTTCCTCCAAACATCAGGCCGTACAGATATCCATATGTCCAAAAAAGTGAAATTGAACGTATGGTTGCAGAAATGCTAGAGGCTGGTATAATTCAACCGAGTCAAAGTTCTTTCTCAGCTCCAGTAGTATTGGTGCACAAGAAGGATGGATCATGGCGCATGTGTCCAGATTATAGGGAGCTCAACAAGCTCACTATTAAAGATAAGTTCCCCATTCCTGTTATTGATGAATTACTGGATGAATTGCATGGATCAATTTACTTCACCAAGTTGGATCTTCGTTCGGGATATCATCAAATCAGAATGAAGATTGAAGACATTCCGAAAACAGCATTTAGAACTCATGAGGGTCATTATGAATTTTTGGTCATGCCTTTTGGCCTTACCAATGCACCTTCAACATTTCAAGGTTTGATGAATTCAATTTTCAAACCATTCCTTAGAAAATTTGTGTTAGTATTTTTTGATGATATACTAATCTACAGCAAGTCTTGGAAGGATCATGTTGAACATGTTGACAGGGTGTTACAACTATTGGAGGAGAAACAATTATATGCAAAAAGATCCAAATGTTTCTTTGGAGTCCAGGAGGTGGAATATTTGGGTCATATTGTATCTCATGAAGGAGTTAAGGTAGACCCTAGCAAAATTAAAGCCATTAAGGAATGGAAAATCCCCACATCCATAAAGCATCTGCGAGGATTTCTTGGGTTGACAGGGTATTATCGCAAGTTTGTTAAGAATTATGGGAGAATAGCAGCACCTCTAACAACATTATTGAAGAAAGATTCATTTTCATGGACTTCGGAAGCAACAAAGGCCTTTGAACATCTTAAAGAGGCAATGTGCCAAGCACCGGTCTTAGCTACGCCGGACTTCACAAAAACCTTTATTGTGGAATGTGATGCTTCAGGAAATGGAATTGGTGCTGTTCTAATGCAAGATGAAAGACCCATTGCTTTTGAAAGTCGTCCAATCAAGGGAAAGTTTTTAAACAAAGCTATTTATGAGAAGGAAATGTTGGCAATACTCCATGCACTTAAGAAATGGCGACCCTACCTAATGGGAAGACACTTCAAGGTAAAAACGGATCATGATAGCCTTAAATACTTTTTAGAACAAAGATTATCCTCTGAAGAGCAACAAAAGTGGGTCACAAAGATGTTGGGTTATGACTTTGAAATCATCTACAAAAAAGGGAAGCAAAATGTGGTGGCAGATGCACTCTCAAGAAAGGATGAGGATGTGGAAGCATTGTTGTGTGCCATTTCTATTATCCAACCAGATTGGATAAACGAAGCAAGGGAGGAATGGAAGAATGACGAAGAAGTGTGGGCACTTATTCAAAAGCTACAACAAGATTCCAGTACTTCTGATACATTTAGCTGGCAAAATGATTCGTTATGGTACAAAGATCGCTTATACCTCTGTAAGAATTCCCAGCTAAAACAAAAGATTCTTATGGAATTGCACACTTCTCCCTTAGGAGGGCACTCAGGATTTTTAAAAACTTACCACAGGGTTAAGAAGGAATTTTTTTGGGATGGCCTTAAATCAGATATTCAAAAGTTTGTGGCGGAATGTTTGGTTTGCCAGCAAAATAAAGTTGAAACAATTAAGACACCAGGTCTATTACAACCTTTATCCATTCCAAGCCAACGTTGGGAGGAGGTTTCAATGGATTTTATCACAGGTTTACCCAAGTCTGAGGGAAAGAGTGTCATCATGGTGGTAGTTGACAGACTTACCAAGTATGCACACTTTTGTGCATTATCACATCCATTTAAAGCCAGTACAGTTTCTACTGCATTTATGGAAACAGTTCAAAAGCTACATGGAAACCCAAAGATTATTGTAAGTGACAGAGATCCCATTTTCACTGGAAATTTTTGGACAAAATTATTTTCTTGTCTTGGTACTCAGTTAGCTCATAGCTCATCTTATCATCCTCAATCTGATGGGCAAACTGAGATAGTAAACAAATGTTTGGAAGGATATCTTCGTTGCTTTGTATCTGATAAACAGACACAATGGGTCAAATGGTTGCCTCTAGCTGAATGGTGGTATAACACTTCCTTCCATACAGCAACAAAAATGACCCCATTTATGGCACTTTATGGGTATCAACCACCATCCATCACATCATATTTAAGAGAAAATTCTAAGGTTCAGGCAGTGGAACATCACATCGAACATCAACAACAAGTCCTCCAACTCTTAAAGGATAACCTCGTGTTGGCACAAAATAGAATGAAACAACAGGCAGATCAACATCGCAGTGAAAGAAGTTTTGATGTAGGTGATTGGGTATTCCTACGGCTACAACCATATAAGCAAATGTCCCTAAAGCAAGCTAAGAAGGATAATAAATTATCACCAAAGTATTATGGTCCGTACAAGGTGTTGGAAAAGATTGGTACTATGGCATACAAATTGGAGCTTCCTGCAGCTTCTCGATTGCACCCAGTTTTCCATGTTTCATGTTTAAAGAAGGTTATAGGTGACAAGCTCCCAATTCAAACAATATTGCCAGAACTTGACGAGGAAGGAAAAATTATATTGGAACCGGAAGCAATCATAGAAACAAGAACTCGACAGCTACGAAATCGATCAATTTCAGAGTATCTTATCAAGTGGAAGAACTTATCCGCTGAAGATTCCACATGGGAGGATGAGAATTTTATGCAGAAGTATCCAGAACTGCTCAAGCGTTGAGGACAACACTTTTTTGAAGGAGAGGGGCATGTTGGGTCCCTATAATACTAGTGATTACCCCATTACTATTGTAGTTATACCCCCTATTTATATTGTTGTGCCCCTATTACCCCCATATTGTTATTTCTGTGCCCCATAGAATCCCTCTATTGTTATTTTTGTGGCTTTATATTATTATTGTTAGGTCGGCTGGATTATATTGTGACTCCTTAGACTCCTATATATAGAAGGGAGGTTTTGTCATTTGTATCATCGAAGAATTGTTCATTTATGTAATGTAAAGGAGGTTGCCCCCTCGAAGAGGCTGAATTCTAAGGCGTGGATTTATCTTTTCTATCTTTTCTTGAGCTGGTTTCATAACAAAAAGGCCCATGGTAGTATTAAAAAAGGATGTTATCTCGCTGCTCTAAGATCTGCCATAGGTCCCACTCAAGATTTTTGGCTTCTTTGGAGAGTCGACCTGTTAGCGAATTCCTCTCCCTTGTCCACAATCAACACGCCAAAAATTTGAGACTTTGGTGTTCTTGGAATTCCACCTTTAAACTAGACCCTTTGAACAACCCCGCACATCAAGACCAATAAATTTCCATCTACATAATAGTTTTTCCAACATATTTGAAGTAGAGATCCCATAACCAACATTTCTTAGAGAACTATGATGTCTAGTTTCTTTAAATTTACTAAATGTTCTAAAAGCACATTTTTTAAGGGACATGTTAAAACCCTGCAATTGAAAGAGACAAATTTCATTGGGTAACTCCGCCAAGGGCTATCAATGCTCTAAGTGTCCCATAGATAGATTGTTGTTTGTTCGCTATAAGATCCTCTCGAGCCTTTTCTTTGGACTTTGACAAATGTTACTTCCTGCCCCTACCTTTCCCGCTTAAGAAGAAATTGAAAGTTTCCCCGAACCTAACACAATAACTTCTATGTAGGGAAAGATTGTTTGGGAGCAAAGATTATACAAAATGTCCTCCTCCACTACCTCCCTAGAGAAATTCTTAGAAATAGAGACCATAAGGGAAGAAACATCAAAATTGACACTAGGACATGTATAGGTGGCCATTGTAGGGGAAGGGAACGAAGCTAAAGAAAAAGATGTAGTTGACGAGAGAACTGAAGAAGGCAAACCCCCATCTTCGCTCCTACATGAAAAGGACTTAACCAAAAGAGTAACATGAATGAAAGAAGTAAGTAGAAAACAACATCGAATTAGTACCTTCCTTTGACACATGTGTTGAACCCACTTTCACCGACCCCATAATAACCTTCTCTTGTGAGGTTGTAGCCGTCAAATGCACAAACATTGTCCTAACATTTCCTTATTGTAGGAGTTGTTCGAAAACCTCAACCTACTACACCAACTCCCTGGCAACTAGAATGTTCAAGACATGATTCTTGTTTTATTGAGTCCTAATATCATGGGCCTTCTTATGAAGGTCACAATATTTGACAAGATGTCCATATTTGTGACATCCTCTACACTTGAAAGGAACCCCTTCGTAGTCAAGAATCTGCCATTTTTTCTCTCCTTTCCCAATGTCCACCCTCTCTGCCATTCCTTCACGAAGATCTATATTCACAAGAACTATAGCCAAAGATTTGTCCCCAGATTTTGTTGATGACATTTGTGTCAACATTTCTTATCTTCGCTCGACTAAAATATTTCACCCACAAATATTGTACTCTAGTCTCACAATTGACACTTCCAAGGAATAATGATAAAAATGTTCTTTCATTCCAAGAAAAAGGAAGGAGCATATAGTACACAAGGACCTTGCTGGATCCTCCTCAAATATATGTATTGGGTGATCATTAATTACAACTACAGATAAAGACTGACAAGGCCACTCATTAATAATAATGCGAATGACTGTCATAAACCTAAATGAAAACAAAGAATGTACGATGCTTCTTGACCGCGTTTCATGAGATGTGAACCTTCATTAAAAGGAAAAATACCTCTACCTACTTGCGTGTTAGAAGCTACTCACCTTGAAAATTTCATGACTAATATTGTGAGGGAAAGTAGTTAGTCTCGACTAAGAATATAGAAGACAAATGTGTATATGTTTATGATCCAGATATGAAAGGCATTCTTGAAATATAACAACTCATGAGAATGATGTCAATACAATATCATTTGCAGATGACACTAGCCACTTTATCTACTCTGGAAGAAATGATAGTTATTACAAGGTATGGGTTAGGCATTGCCTTTCATTGAGGGAACAACCTCAAGGAATTTCCACAAAGTATTTATCCTCAACTTAAAAAAAAATAGCTACTAAAGAGAAGTTTTATGATGATGTTGACTATGAAATGCCTATCTTATGATTGCTCTATGTTACTCCATAACTGATTGCAACTAATGAGTTTATGGAAAATTAAATAAAGTTCATTTACAAGGCTTGTCGAAACTTGTTGTGATAGATGAGGCACAATGTATTTCATCATGGGGCCATAATTCAAATCTAGATACTATAAATTGTCAATATCGAGAAGTTGCCGTCCACGTGTGCCAATATTACCACTAGCAACCACAACTATGAAAGGTTCAAGAGGATGTTATAAAGTCACTACGTTTGAGTTGACCATCAATACTTCAAGATGTAAGTAATTTGATGTGTACAATTCATATATGTTTGGAGCAATTGGAAAACTAGTGAAGATTGTGTCCAATTTTATTTATTTATTTTTTCTCTGATGTAGTGTGAACTTTGTTTTATGTGGAATCTTGTGCACACTCTCCAAAAGAACAAGTCATGTCATTGCAAAAAGGAACTTAAGTTGTTGATCAATACCTGTCATGAGGCCTCAAACATTTGCATGAATATCCTATTGTGCAATAATTTAATGTGGAGAACTTTGCAATATATATGGCCTTGCTGAGTCCTATCATGCAACTTCTTTAGGCCATATGTGTGTTTTGTACTTTATGGAGCACGATGATATATGTCTAACATTTCTGGCTACCCTTCTCTCGTGGAACACTTACTACTAGAGATAAGTGATTATTTGTTTAGAATATTAAATCCACAACCTTATATGCCTCCACAATGAAGGAATTCGTGACCATTCAATTAACTTCTCTAATGGTCTCAACTTCCCTAAAAACTGGTGCAAAGTTGCCTTTCTTGGAAATAAATGATATTTATAGCGCACAAACATAGTTTCGAAGGTCATTCCCTGTGTGCCATCTACATATGTGCTTCATGCACATCAAATTGGAGTAGAATTATTTTCTTGAATACTTGAATCGTAGTTGGATCAATGTTATGTAGCACTTCATATGTTATGTCAGAAGAGCTACTATGAATGCAATGGATAGTGGAAGGTCTCATCAATATTTCCCAAACTATATGCAAGAGAAACTTTGGGTCTTTTATTGCATTCTTTTGATTTGAGCAAGAGCTTAATATATGACTTGTGACATGAAAAGTTTGAGGTAGCTTTTCGAGAAGGACATTGGTTGCACCTTGTCCATTTACAAGTGAAACTCGCTTATTTTGCACCCCAATTCAGTGGCTATAACCAACAAGATTTTTATGATCTACTTTTATTTTTATTGGATGGACCTCAAGGATAGCATGAAGGTCATCATTCTGACAAAAATCTCATTTTAATATATCCTTATGAAAAGTTGATTGAAGGGTGAGAGTTAAATTGTAAAGAGGTTAACCTAACTATCCAAGAGCATCCAAGAGTGTAACCAATTCCATGAGAAATATTTATACCTCCCATTTGCCTTAGTGACTTCTATAAGAGACAGGCAACTACTTTGTACAAAGAATCCCAAATCTCTGACACTGAAACATTATTGAAATTTTGAGTGAGGGGTATTATCTAGTTTGTGAGGTTTTCTTTCTCTATTTCTTAATTAATTTTCCTACATAAATCTCTACAAAAATTAATAATCATTGCTAGTTTGTAGGATGATCTCTCAAGTGCGTCTAAGGATGTGAAGGCAAAGCTCCGCAAATCGATGATTGGGTGAATTTATTGGTTTAGGATTTTTGCATAATTTCCACATGTTATTATCATTTCGTAAGTGATGATCATGTTATGGTTTTGCAAGAATATGATCAAACTTCAAGCTAGTGATCCATTTAAACTTGACTTTGGTTCACTCTCCTCTTTTATATGAATATTTGAATCTGGTTTCGAAACAATTAAAGTCTACCATCATGTTTGTAGAGTCTTGTACCTGAATTTTTGAGGCAATAAATAATTCGTTCGCTGGTCTAAAACTAGTCTTATGGTTTCAAGTGGCATCCTATGTTTATTTCCTTTTTTTTCTATGGCACTCACATATCATATTTAAGTTTTAATGTTATGTAATATAACATTAAAATTCTTCTTCTAGATCTTCAATTGATAAGTACCAAGACTATGACACTGAACCCTTGACTATAGTGTCCTACCAAGACACTTGTCACCCACCTTGATCTGTTCCTCCCTTCTTCGTATTTCTTCCTAAAGAAACCTGGTCTCTATCTCGTTGTACTGCTCTCCACAAATTCCCTAGAGAATCTCGGTCTCTCTTATTGCCACAGAAGAATCTGCTGCCCAAACTTCACACTTCCAGAATATTTTGCTTCCCAGACTTCGCACTTCTCAAAAGAATCTTTGTTGTCCCTAGTAGATGATGTCCCAGAAGAATATTCGTTGTCCCCAGTAGATGATGTCCTGGAATAATCTTCGTTGTCCCCAGTAGATGATGTCCCAGAAGAATCTTCATTGTCCCCAGTAGATGATGTCCTAGAAGAATCTTTGTTGTCCCCAGTAGATGATGTCCCAGAAGAATCTTTGTCCTTCCCTTTTGATGCTCCTTCTTCGTCCTTCTTTTGCCTTCTTTCTTCGCACTTTTCCACTAAATTCTTGTTTGAAATGTGTGTCTCTAAATGAGGTCGAGTAGGGCTATATATACCCTTCTTTTATGCCCTTTAGGCCATCTTGACAGTTGGAGTTTAGGCCGACTTCATCTTGCAGCTTCCTCATAGTTTGTAGGCCGACTTGAAGGGGATTGGTTACAAGTTCTTGGAGGATACTTTACATAGACAATATTTACTTTTTTCCAAGTGTAACATGACTTCATTTACATGACAATGACTCTTTTATGACTAGATGAATAAACCTTAATGACTCTCAATGGGAGCCTTGACTCAAAAACAAAATTCCTCGCTCATGAAACCCATGAATCAAGTCAATATAATAATTTCATTTTTCTTATTTACATCCCTTTGCATAAAAACATAATTACATGTTAGTATGAAGACCGAACCTAGTTACACTTTTTCAACACTCCCTCTTAAGTAGGGAGGTATTCATAATGGTGCCTTGGACTTTCTCAATCTAAATAATTTCTCTTAATAAGAATTTGGAATTGTAACTCATTTGTAAAGCATCATACCAACCAACATTCATATAGCAAGGCCTTGATTAACAACTCTATCCATAGAGCAAAACGCTGGTGAGACAAATGATTTATAGAAATTTTCATCATTGTCTCTCTTAGAACATACCCCATCGGATTCTCTCAGGATATGCTCGATGAAGACTATTCCTTTCTTGGACTCCCCAGTCCCCAAAAGAATATCGGTCCCCCATGACTACTCTTCCATGCAATTCCCTAACTCATCCCGCTAGAGCATCAGATGCCAAATGAATACACAATCCTCCATTTTGTCTTCCTAGGTGAAGCACATAACAACATGTCTGTTACTCCTTATACAAGAGATTTTATTTCTTTGATGAACCCATTCCTATAACAAATGAATGTACCTAAGCTTATGACTTAGAAATTTCTGAGTTTCTTCCAAGTAAGAAACTTCTTCTCAGGCTCCCTCTTAACCAAGGACCTATAGAACACTTAGTTTCATGAAGAACTCCTTTCTTCGATGTCATGAAATTATTTTAAGGAGTCTTCAACTTTTGGGAACTTCTGTATACAGGGAACAAATCATCCATCACTTTTATACATGAGTTAGTCATGCCCCTAACTCATCAGAAAGTGATCCATCATATTTTCCATCTGGCTTTGCTTCATGTTATTATGCTTTCATGTCATGTTTTTGGAAGAACATTACATCCTCTCATATGGTATGCTTGATTGTCATTCACATATCTTCCCTTTTACAGTTCTACATAAGCCCAACCAGATGTTAGTTTAAAATAATGTACACTTCAAATTAAAATTACCTTTGTGATTATCTTTCACCATGACATCTTCCTATAACTATCGACATCCTACATGTAGATTGACACATCTTCCACAAATATTTATTGTCAAGGGTCTCTATCGTTTTCAGACTTCTTTCGGGAGATATTCTAGTCAAATCTTCTTGGATTTTGAATGCCTTATATCATCGTTATATTATCACAATCTCTTCCTTTCTTTTCACACACTTCATTCCCATAAGCTTCCAATCTTGATTGTAGTTAGCTTCCTTTGATTTCACCTAGTGTGACTTATGCTCTTCTGCAATACTTAGGAGGAGGAGATCCTTTCTTCTCTTGATCATATTGTAATAATATGACTTTCATAATAATCCATGTGAGCATACCTCATTTTTATTTTGGTCATCGAAACTTCCTGTAGTAGCTTCATCCGAAGGGACTTTATTCTTCAAACCTGCTTTCCTTGTTGTGTCATCATATTATTCCTTGAAACCCACGAGTTGGAATTCTTTAATGAAAAACTTTTGCTTCCTTTCTCTATCGGTGAGTCCTTTGATGAAAATGCTATCAGAGAAACTTGAGGATATTTTATGTCCTCGTTTGGCAGATGTTTTCTTCTATGATGATCACAGTCGATGATGATCTTTTGCTTCTTATAAATACTCACGAGGTTTCCTTAGAGATTCCTAATTAGTAGGATTTGGACCAAACATATTTTATTCCCATGTCATGAGCTCTTACTTCTAATGCTTTTATCACGATGCTTCCTTCTAATGCATCCTATCTGCTTTACATTGCTTCCTCCCTATAACTTACAAATGAAAGAAACCTTTTGAAGAAGGTCACCTTAGTAATCTTTTAGCTTCTTCATTCTTAAGCTTCTTTATCTCAGGTTATTTTACTTCCTTAGTAGAGTAGTCTTCTTCCCTTCCCCTCTTGCGTTTAGGACAACCGTTTATATAGTGTCCAAAGTTGTGACAACCATAGCATCTTATTTTAGCCATGTTCTTCCTTTTCTTCCCAAACCTTTCAAATCTTTCTTTTCATTTTGACACTAATTGTTTACTTCTTTCTGATCTTTCTTTACTTTCATTCTTCATCATGTCTCCTTCTACCTTAATGAGAGACCATAGCCTAATGTATGGGATAGCTTCCTCTTCTCTAAAGGCAATGAGGTTACCTTGTTCATCAGTTAATGCATTTAGAATTGCTGAGAGTATTTCGTTATCTGATACTTTGTCTCCTAGATCCTTCAGTGGTTATTTTATTTGAGATGACTTAGAGAGGCATGATGATATCCCTTCATCTATGTTCAACTTATGAAGTTCAAATCTAAGAGTTAAGATCTTTTATACCGTGCTTCTACATAAAAGTTCTTCCATCTTATCATATATTTATTTAGATGTTTCTAGCTTTCCTACACAAGAAATAAGTGAATATTTGATGGATTCCTTGAGTATCTTTTGAGCCTTGAGATCCTTTTTCATGTATTCTGATAATGATCATTCTTCGGATGGATTGGAGACTTTCCCACGAACATGATCAATGATTTAATTTACTTCAAGGACAATGCCTATCCTATTTTTCCAAGCAAGGAAGTTTGATGCTCCAACCAACTTTCGATCTTCCTTAAAACATGAAGTCATTTTCCTAGATTTTATTATAATAAGAGGTACTTACTTGAGAAGATAAAATCTTCAACTTTGATGATGAAATTGTTGCTTATTGCTTCAATTATTTTGGAGAGGGAGGACTGCCTTCTATGAGATCTTTGCTTCAGGAGAGAGAGGACTGAATTTTAATTCAATATTTCTTAGAGCCTTCACTTCCTTTGATGATGTGATGATATTTGAGATGCTTCTAGGGTTTTTGCTTCCTTCTTGAAGATGATTTCAAGATTCTAGCTTTCGACCTAGGGTTTTGGATTGGTGAGAACCTAGATTTCCTTCTTGATATCCTTCGACTTAGTTTGATTCCTTCTTTGAAGGTTGATTCTTGTGTGTCAGCTTGTTTTGTCTGCCCCTTCTTGTCTTCAACACCTTAGCTCTGATACCATGTTGAAAAATCTAGGGCATCCAATGTTAACAATTTCTCTTCTTGATAATTGCTTGTGATATGCTTGTTCTTCATTTACTTATGATCCTTCACTTTGTTAGCTTATTAGTGTGTTATTTTCATCAAAATAAAGAAAAGTGACACAAAATATAGGCTTCTCCTGCTAGGGCAAAAACCTCTCACCTCTTGAGAGGAAAACCTGATAAAATTCTTCTTCTAGATCTTCAATTGATAAATACTAAGACCATGGCACTGAACCCTTGATTATAGTATCCTACCAAGACACTTGTCACCCACCTTGATCTATTCCTCCCTTCTTCGTATTTCCTCCTAGAGAAACTTAGTCTCTATCTCGTTGTACTACACGTCCATAGATTCCTTAGAGAATCTCAGTCTCTAGTTCTTCTAGAGAGAACCTCGACCTCTATTGGTTCCCCAGAAGAATCTGCTGCCCAAACTTCGCACTGCCTACAAGTTTATGTTGCCTAGACTTGCACTTGCAGGAGATTCTGCTGCCCAGAATTTTCACTTCCCAGAAGAATCTTCATTGTCCCCAGTAGATGACGTCCCATAAGAATCTTCATTGTCCCCAGTATATGATGTCCTAGAAGAATCTTCGTCCTTCCCTTTTGCTGCTCCTTCTTCATCCTTCTTCTAGCCTTCTTTCTTCGCACTTTCCCAGTGAATGCTTGTTCATATTGTGTGTCTCCAAATGAGGCCGATTAGGGCTATATATACCCTTCTTCACTGCCCTTTACGCCGACTTGAAAGTTGGAGTTTAGGACGACTTCATCTTGTAACTTCCTCATAGTTTGTAGGCCGACTTGAATGGTTTTTGTGACAAGTTCTTGGAGGATACTTTACATAGACAGTATTGTCTTTTTTTCCAAGTGTAACATGACTTCATTTACATGACAATGACTCTTTTATGACTAGATGAATAAGCCTTAAAGACCCTCAATGGGAGCTTGACTCAAAAACACAATTCCTTGCTCATGAAACCCATGAAGGAAGTCAATATAATAATTTCATTTTTCTTATTTACATCTATTTACATAAAATCATAATTACATGTCATTATGAAGACCGAACCTAGTTACACTTTTTCAACAATCTTGGTAATGGAAACAACCTTCTTGATTTGCATGATGAACCCTTTTTTAGGGATATTGAGAAGGAAGTCTTTAATTTTTACCTTAAAGATGCTTTGTCAGTTCATTCGATCAAGTATGAAGAGTTTAAGTTTGAAACATCTAATGCATGCATGGATTCTTTTCATTCTTATGTGAAGGATGCTTGAAATGGGATAGATGTAATTTCTAATGTAAGCCTTGAATGTGATTTGTATGCATCAATTAATGTGCTAAGTTTGGTGTGCGAGCCTACACTTGTTGGTTGGCACATTATGTGTGATAACAAACATTATTTTTGGCTTCTTATCAAGCAACTGTCGTCACTACACAAACTTTTTGGTTAATAGGACAATCATCCTTGCTTCAATATTGTCCATCAAGCCACAAATCTTGAGAATAAGTCTCAAGCTATATATATATATATATATATATATATATATATTAATATCATTAAGTATGAACATAAGTATGTCTTATAGTCGTAATCATGTACATAAATAAAACCTCTTCAAAATAAAAAAAATTTAAGAGATTTTTTTTTTGCTTTTTTGAGCTTTGTTTTTGTTTGCTTTCAACGACATATTGAGCTTTGATTTAAATTATTTTCACTTATGTTTTTACTATTCTTTACGATTCATAATTTTATGCTTTATTTGCCTTTCATCTAGCTTTCTTTTATTGTCATGAAGTTGAGTGTACCCCAGTCAAACTTGAATGGATCAACGATGTTATAGACATTTTTGTGCCTTACAGCATTGAGCATAAAATGTCCATAATCTAAGGGATCCAAAGTCCCTAAACATGTTGTTCCTACCCCTAGAGGAACAAGGCTAACAAACCACAACAATTCACAGAAGTTCTCCACCAGAAACTGCTCAAAAACAAGTCAATTCAGGATCAATTCAGTGGCTCCACTAGCTGTCTGCGCTGAATGTCAAAGCCAACACTGGCTACCTACGCTGAATGTCAAAGCCAACACTGGCTACCTGCACTGAGCGAGAGTTGACATGTGGCAAGTTCATTCCAAGAGGTGTCAAGACCCAGGAAGCTTCCAGAATCTTCCTCAATGACACTTGCCTCAGTGAATTCGACTGGTGATGAGTAAGAGGTTCCTAATCTCCAAGTGGAAGCAAGAACCTCCAAGTGGAATCAAGAACTGACAGAGGGAGAGGACACTAGTCAGATCTCAAGCTGACTCATCCTCTCTCCAAACATCTATATATGGATCTCTCCTCCATGAGATCCGGAGGCTGGAATTTTGTTATTGCAAAGAATTGCTGTTGGTTTGAGATTTGAATCATTGGGTGCTTAATGCTTTGAAGGGGGTGAAGATAGGAATTCCATTTGCTGGGAAGGAGATGCTGGATTGGAGCCCTCTTGGTTGTATCTCTTCCTGAACCTTGTTATTCATCAATAAAGCTATCTTGGTTTCTCCTATATACTGATGTATCTTTGATGTATGATTGCATTAGTATGTTTAGTTTACTTCTAATCCTGAACTAGTTATGAATATGAATCTATGTCTTTGTGTAGTGTTCTCTTCTTGTGATCTTGCAGAAACCTCTTGAAGCTGGGCGAGCGAGAAGGAAAGTAGCTGGGAACCCTCAAAGAGAAGAGAGACCGGATCGAGGGACAAACGGAAGACACCGGTTAGTCCATCTATCTCTCTTCATTCTTAATTCATAAAGGAAGAATACTAGAATAGCTGTCTCTGTTTGTTGCTAAGGCACTGTCACACCTTAGGTGGATAGGATCGTCCTGCATAGGCATTTTTCCCCACAACAAATTGGCGACTCCGCTGGGGAGATTTGTTTAGTCATTTTATTTGTGTTTCTATCATTGTTTGTTGCATAGACTCGACAACAACAATCGAACTGCATCTGCTATTCCCAGATGCAAAGTAGACAGTTGCTGCTTTGATCCAGTCACTGGACTTGTCTATGATCTGAACAATGGACTCACAAATGATTTGATGATCCTTTGTGATAGATCTTAGTACTCCCTCAAAGCATCCCTTTGATTGTACCTTGCTTGTTGCTTTTATTTGGCCTGAAACAGTAGATTAAATAGCAATCTGTGACCCAGAACCCAGTGAGAAACGAGAGTTTCTCCTTCAGCGCGACAGCTGTGAAGAGGTTCTGCATTTCAACGCAGGTCCCGTGAAGGCTACCTGCGCTGAATGTCAAAACCCCTGTGTTGAGGTTGCGCTGAACCAGTTTGGCCTTGTGCAGCTGGGGTTCTCTGCTCTGTTTTGCCTTGTTTTGATCTCTGATTTTTGCAGCCTGTAACCAGCATAGGTACCAGTCTGATAACTCCTTTTCTCTGCTTAAATTCCGCCTCCTTTTGTACAAAAAGACTGTGAGTGTTTTTATGTGTTTGTGGCGTCATTTACAGTCTTCCTTTGCATGAGTGAAATAGTCATCCTGTAGCCCTTGATTCAGATCTGTTGATTGTGATCTTAGGAGAGAGTTCATTGGCTGTTTGCAGTTGATTATACATTTGCTTTTGCTTACTGGTTTGAGTTTGTCTCTTTTAAGTGTCGAAACAAGTGTTCATTTCAGAAATCGTTAAGTGTTGTAATCTCTTCTACCCTCTCTGATTTCGAAAGAGTAAACTTGTTTGTATTTGTCATTTAAAAACAAATTCAAAGTTGTACAAAAAGCTTTCTTTGTAGGCATCAATACTAAGAAAGCGGAAAACAAACACCTGCATTGTGCATTTGCATCTTGATAGTTTGCATGTTTGATTTAGGAAAAGTGCATTAGAGTGTGCTGATTGCTCTTTGAGAAAAGATGGTGTCTTTCTTTTCCCTTAGTAGCTAGGATTTTCAAAGTTGAAAAGATATAAAGCTTGCTTATCATCTTTAGACTGCATTTAGGAATTGTATCATACATCTCGTGGTGAACCTCAAAAGGAAAACTTCTAAAAAGATCAACCTAAAATAAATTGAATGAACTTAACAACGCTTTGCAACATAACAAACAACATAGAGGTCTAGGCTAGAGACGTGTTCCGGCGTCGTAAAGCTTGGTGACTGTCGATCTCGTTGATGGTGGGTGATTCCTCCTTAGGGACGATAGCGCCAGTACGGATTGTGCTCCCACGTACCATCGCGTATATATTGGGAGACCCCTATAGGCATAAAACCTTTATCCTTAGGAAGCCGTGTCGGCCGCCCTACTGATCGCAATGCACTGAACACAGCATTCGGGAAGATCGACCGCCCGTACCCTAAAAAGTATTCTGCGGTTTTGTGAAAAGTTTGGCACACCCTCTGCCTAGAACTCCATAGCAGTTTCTTTTGGCCTTTTTCAGACTCTATAACAGAAAAAGTCCATCCGAGCATTTGTCACTTCGGGCTCGTTAAAACATCGAAGGAGACTAGAGTCATCTTTAGCTTTTTCTCGACTCTTTAAAAGTGAAAAAGCAAGTTGTGTCTAAAAGCGTCTAAAAATTCATTTAATTCGGAAACACACTTTCCCCTTTTTGTATTTTGGTTGATCGAGTAATCCGCAATCGTGGAAGAAAGTCAATTGAAACCCCGTCATTCACGGAGGCTTACGAGTCAACCGTCTTTGTCTCCGGAATCGAAAACAGTACGGACAAAGCGAACTCGTTTAACCGGTTCGAAATCTCCTATCAAAGTTAGAACAAGTGTTCCAACGACATCTGAGATTCCGGTTACTCCAAACATTTCTGGAAACCCTGCCTCTATAGAAGAAGTTCAACAGCCACAGAGGGACAGTAACACTGATCCTAGTCTGGGAGCAAATACTTGCGTTACTGAACCAGTTCCATCTGTAACCGGTTCAGAGAGTCTTGCTCCTCAAACAACTGTCGCTGTCGATTCAACCCCTTCTTCGGCACCAGAAATATTTTACGGACCTGACGGTCTTCCTCTTCCACCTGGTTTGATTGCGATAGAGGAAATTGTAGAGGATCTGCAAGCAAGTACTCCAACACATTTTGGAGTAGGGGTCACTCTATTTCCTTCTACATCAGAAGTTAGTCTATCACCAGTGGAAGTTCCTGTAGAATCGCTAGGCAATCTATTGGATAGACTCAAAATGTCTGAACAACCGTCAACATCTAGGACTGTGTCGAATGATGCGGCGACAGCAGAACCCCCTGCCGTCACTCCGACAATGTTTGCCGGAATACCATCTGTCCCGACTAGCTCTCAATCGCTAGAAGGAGTCCACCCAGGGACTATTTCGACAGTGTGGTCCGTTTCAGTTTGTTCCTCCGGAATAATATCCGGCAACTCTTATGTTGAGACTCGCCAGATTGATCCATTTGGAGGTCAATTTGGGCAATCCAGTTCCCAAGGACAAACAATCCCCTTGAGTTCCGGATTGCTACCGTATGGGAGGCAGTATGCCCTTTCATTACCCCCTCCGGGAGGGTATCCATACGGAGTTCTCAATAGTATTCAGGTTATACTGGAGTTACATCAAGTGGTTGGGTACCTATGCTACCTCAACAACCAAGGGTTGTATATTCTATGCAACAGTGTGTACCTATGTCGAACATCCCGACCACACCGGCTATTGTGACAGTGTCGCAAGTTCAAACATTGCCTGTTGTATGTCAACCTCAGATTTCTCAGGTTGTAATGCAACAGCCCCTTGACCCTGTGACTCAACCACAATCGCCTACTGGTGGGGCGACACAGGTCCAAACGGGTACAATTACCCAACACCCTGGTCCAACGGTTAGTATAGCACAACAGAACATGGCTTCACAACCGTGGCTGGTGCAATACCAACAACCACAATTCCAGCAAGTGTACCAAGGTTCTGAGCAGCAGATCTTTGCGAACAGTGGACAACCGTATATTCAAAACGATCAAAACCAACCGCTTTACAGTGGTCAAGTCCACCAACCGTATCAGTCATACCAACATCAATTACATTATGTTGGTATGCAAAGGCCCACTGCTCAGGCAATCCCATCGTACCCTGGGTATGCTTCACCTAACCTGAATCAACAGTTACCATTCATGGAAACTTTAGAGTTACCCGATTTACACCGGTTAACAAACGATCCAATTGCTTACGCCCCTTGGTGGCCAGCGATTCCTCACAAGCTTCCTTCGGACATTCCTAAATTCAATGGAAATCCAGGTGAAGACCCATCGAATCATGTGATGACTTTTCATCTGTGGTGTTCATCAAACACTCTAAATGATGATTCGATAAGGCTTCGCCTTTTCCAGAGGACGCTAACGGGTCCAGCGGCTAAATGGTATATTGAATTACCTAGAGCATCGTTCGACAATTTCAGCTCCCTAGCCACGACTTTCTTAACCCATTTTCAATTACCAATAAGGTATGAAACGGGAACGGAAATCTTAACCAACTTCAAGCAGACAGCAGCCACTCACATATCTGATCATATACATGAGTGGCGTCGTCGTCGTAGGATGGTGAAAACGTACGTTCCCGATCAGTTATTAGCTGAATGGTTTATCAAGTCATTACTTCCTGCCATAACGGAAGATGTGGCCAAGGGGGGAGTCGTAACGGAGGAGCAAGTTATTGCTCGTGCACAATATCTAGACTTAGTCTACACTTAGTCTGGCACGCTCTACGACAAAATACCTGACGCCCCTAGACCGGAATTCTCAATTCCTCCTCCTCCTAAATCAAATAGTGACTCTCATGCCGGCGATGGTGTGATTGGCACGGCAAACA
The DNA here is from genome assembly GCA_031772625.1 of Pinus tabuliformis. NCBI lineage: Eukaryota > Viridiplantae > Streptophyta > Pinopsida > Pinales > Pinaceae > Pinus > Pinus tabuliformis. The sequence goes on along the minus strand of CM062813.1, from coordinate 151,844,394 downwards.
TGAAATCGACAAAGGCTTCGTCAAAGAAAGCCCGTAAGAATTCGGATCAAAATGCAAAAGAAGAAATTATTGCTTCGGAAGTAAATGCCGTATCAGCAGATAAGGGCAAAGAAACCAAACAACCAGGGAGCAAGAAGAAGCAAAACAAAGGGAAGAAGAAGAAACAGGGTGAGTCATCTCCTGGAAAAACTTCTTCAAACCCTCCTGGAAATAGGAAATATCCATGTCAGATATGCGATGAGGATCACTGGACAAGGGATTGTCCATACAAAGCTGAGCTGAAAAGGTTCTTCAAAAGTTCGCAAACCTCAGCTGTGTTAACTGATCCGTTTCCCAATCCAGGTCAAAATCTGGTTGATAGTGGAAATGCTTCCCCGTCGCAAGTGCTCATGTTGTCGGTTTCAAAACAGCAGAATGATGCTTTGATTTTGACAAGGAACAAAGATTACGGGAATCCGCAGCTGTCGAACGACAAAGGTAAAGATCAACCAAGTAGTTCGACAACAACTTCGACAGAAGTTGTACCTCCCATCATTCCTGAATTAACAATAAAACCGCCAAAGGGAGTAGTACACAAGTCGACATTTAATCCTCCGCCAGAGCGGCGCAGCATTATAACATAGTGGAAGATTTGGCCCAATCTCCATCCGCTATGTCGACTCTTGAATTACTACAAAATTGTCCATCCCAAAGGCAGGCTTTGTTATCGGCTATTGGTGGGGTTGATCCTAAGGATTCCAATCTTGTATCCTTCGACCACAAAGGATACGATCCTCAGTTACCAGCTCAACTAGCTTTCCTTATCCAAGTGAAAGCCCTCAACAAAACTGTTCACCGAACAATTATTGATGAGGGGGCATCTACATGTATTATGTTGATGAGTTGCTGGAAAACTTTAGGATCTCCGACCTTGTCGCGATCTTCGACGACATTGAAAGCATTCGACGGAAGGACCTATACCCCGTGCGGTATCCTTAAAAACTTGAAAGTTGAACTGGGGGGAAAAACAGTAGAAATAGATGTTGAAGTCATCGATGGGAATCTTGATTACAACATCCTTCTGGGAAGACCCTGATATATGCCATGGCAGCTGTAGTGTCGACTTATTTTAGGAAGATCTCATTCCCCTTTCAAGGAGGGATTACGATCGTCGACCAACAAGACTTCCTCCCTAATGGTTCACAAGTTACGGGAAGCATTCCCATGATCCATGGAAGCAACCATTCGCTTCAAGACATCGGAGTAGGCCTACTGAAAGACCCCACATTAATGGGAACTTTCGCACTTCCACCCCCAATCTATATAGGGGAAGTAGCATTGGTAGGAGCCTGCAACATGATATCTTCAACGAAGATCTCAGAAGACGATATCGACATGGATCATGCAATGGTTTTGCCCCTAAGCCCAATAGAAATATTGTAGCAATCAATGTTTCGGGCATGGGAGGCGAACCCAAATCAACGCTCATCAAGCGTTTGGGTAGATAGGTCTAGAGAATATGGTACCCCATTAGATCCTTGGTCGAAAGTACATGGGACTCACGAAGGAATCCTACAATCAATGTTGATTGAGGGGGCACCATGGAATGATTGCCACCATCGTTCCCTTCTTCCAGATTATGAAGAAGATACTCAACATGACCTTTATCACCCTTCAGTTTTTGAATTCCTATCAAACACTGTAAATACGGTGGATTCCGAGCGAAACTTATCCAATATTGAAGAGACTATAGCCATAAATATCTCGACTAAAACAAATCTTGTAGAGAATATTTATGTCGGCAAAGGTTGTTCTCCTTCAGAACTGGAAATATATAACGCTCTTTTTCGCGAGTTCAGAGATGTCTTTGCTTGGTCATATGATGAAATGCCAGGCATTGACTCGAGTATCGTTGAACACGAGATTAAGATGTATCCTGATGTCAAACCAGTAAGACAACGGCTTCGGCAGGTGCACCCCAAGAAAGCCGCTTCCATTAAAGCAAAAGTTGAAAAGCTCCTCCATGCTGGTTTCATCTACCCGGTTCCTCTAGCCGATTGGGTATCGAATATTGTCCCTGTTATGAAGAAACAAGGGACAATTAGAGTGTGTGTCGATTATAGGGATGTAAACCAAGCTTGTCCGAAGGACAACTACCCTACACCCTTCATCGACCAGATAATTGATGAATGCGCCGGATGTGAAATCTTTTCATTTATGGATGGATTTTCCGGGTATAATCAAATAAATATCCGCCCACAGGACCAGTCAAAGACTGCATTCATTTGTCCGTGGGGCACATTCGCTTATCGAAAATTACCCTTTGGTTTAAAGAACGCAGGGGTGACGTTTCAGAGGGAAATGAATTATGCCTTCCATGACATCAAGAACATCGTTCAACCATACCTCGACGACCTTCCGGCTCATTCGCGAAAGCGGACTGATCATCCGCAGCATTTAAGAGCGATATTTCTACGTTGCCGACACTACAAGATAAGACTCAATCCGCACAAATGTGTATTTTGCGTCAGTTCTGGTCGTTTACTTGGCTTTGTGGTCTCTAAGGATGGGATTCGTCTCGACCCTTGCAAGGTTCAGGCAATCATTAATTTGCCTCCACCTTCAAATTTGCTTCAGATTCAGAAACTCCAAGGGAAAGCAAACTTTCTGAGGAGATTCATTCCAAATTACGCAGAACTTGCTAAAGGTTATACTCGTCTTTTGAAAAAGGATGTACCTTTTGTCTGGGATCAGGTGGCGCAAGCTTCCTTTGATGCTCTGAAAGATTCTCTAGTAAAAGCATCATTAATGTATGCCCCAGACTATCAAAGAGATTTTAACCTGTATCTGGCTGCAGCGGATACGACCATTGTGATGGTTTTAGTTCAAGAAGTCGGTGGAATTGAACATCCTATATATTATTTAAGCAAAAACTTGAATGATACAGAAAGCAAATATTCTTACGTTGAAAAGCTAGCACTCGCTGCTGTTCAAGCGATACAAAGATTTCGACATTATGTCCTCTTTCGAAAAACTACCATTCTATCAGATTGCAACCCCATGACTTATATATTGTCGCGACAGTTGCTGGGGGGCAAGTATTCGAAATGGATAGCGATCCTTCAAGAGTTTGATCTGGAATTTGTAAAATCCAAATCAAAGAAAGCTTTAGTTTTCACAGAATTATTGTGCGATCTCCCATCGTCGTCCAACGATGAAACATCCGAAGAATCAATCGTGGATGAAAGTTTGTTTCTGATATCTGCAAGCAATGAGTGGTATGGAGATATAATAATTTATCTCCAAACCCAAAAATTCAGGCCTGACACCTCTCACTCAGAACAGAAACGTATACGATACCAAGCGAAAGACTACATGATCGTCGGTGATACGCTTTACCGTCGTGGTATCGATACAGTTCTGAGGAGGTGCCTCACCCATGAAGAGGCCGAAAAAGCCCTGAATGAGTGTCATTCAGGCGCGTGTGGGGGGCATCAATCTGGATATGCTACAGCACAGAAAATCTTACGAGCAGGATACTTCTGGCCAACCATGTTCAAAGATTGCATAACCGCAGTCAGAAGTTGCCATGCTTGTCAAATTTTTGATAGCAAAACCAGAAGACCACCCGCACCTTTACAGCCAATAGTTGCTGTTGGGCCTTTCGCCAAATGGGGCATCGATTTCATGACATATAACCCCACCTCGACCGGGGGGCATGGGTATATTATAGTCGCCGTTGACTATTTTACCAAATGGACCGAGGCGATGCCTACATTAGATAACACTGGTGAAACAGCTGCCCTTTTCTTTTTCAATCATGTAGTCGCCAGGTTCGGCGTACCACAGGCTATAGTTACAGATCATGGGTCGCATTTTCGCAATCACATGATGGTTGAATTAGCTGCCAAGCTAGGGCTATCTCACGACAGCTCTACCCCGTATTATCCGCAAGCCAACGGACAAGTTGAAGCAATCAACAAGGTCCTGAAGCGTATGTTGCAAAGGATGATCGGAGTTCACAAAAGAAGGTGGCACCTAATCCTGTACTCGGCCTTGTGGGCTTACCGAACATCGGTAAGAAATGCGACCGGGTTCACACCTTTCCAACTGGTGTATGGCCTGGAAGCAGTCTTACCAATCCAGTGTGAAATTTCGTCTCTTAAACTCGCAATTGATCTCCTCCCCGGAACTTCAGAAGAAGAGGCCCGTTTCTTGGAATTAATCCAATTGGATGAAACCCGTCGTGACGCCGCTTTGGCTAACGAAGCCCATAAGAAACGAGTCAAGGCGCAGTTCGACAAAAATGTCAAACCCCGTGTCTTCTCAGAAGGTGACTTGGTCTTGCTTTATGACCAAGAATCCGATAAATTGGGAGCGGGTAAATTTAATTCTTTATGGATGGGCCCCTATATTGTTAAACGAGTGTTAGAAAAAGGAGCCTACAAGTTAATGGATTATGACGGAATTCCACTGGCGCAACCCCGTAATGGGTTGTACCTCAAGCGTTACTATGCTTAAATAGTAACCTGTATGCTTTAGTTGTATTTTGTTTTCGCTAAAGTGTTTGTTTTGGTCGAGTAATCCACCTTTTTACATTTATTGCAGATGTCAAACCTTCTGGAGACATGTGTTCGATATGCCGACGGAGCGAGTCGTAGTTCGCGGAACCTGTCCTCCGCAGCCTGGGCCATTTTTGATCCAAGCGGCGAGTTAGTAAGTTTCAGAGGTGTATGTATTGGGCAATCAACGAATAACATCGCTGAATATAGCGCGTTGATAGAACTACTCTCTGATGCCATCACCCATGGTATACGCCGACTAATCGTCAGGATAGACTCACAACTCGTAATACTACAACTCAATGGTATATATTCCGTCCGCAACCGAGCTATTTATCGCATGTTCCTAAGGGTTAAGATTTTGGAAAGACAATTTGATTTAATTCAATACCAGCATATTTCCAGAAACTTAAACACATTAACCGACTCATTAGCTAACTATGTGTTAGATAGACATTTGCGACATTTATAAAAAGAGACACATCATCAATGTTGTACATATGGATCATATAACTCAACCAGAATAAACCCCGAAAATCAAAATATATATATATATAAGCTGTTTATCGTTTATACATGATGTTCTGTAACCAAGACAAAATCAGTCACATGACCCAAAAACTCAAAATGCTAGGGGGCACCCTAGCCTAGTGATGCTCATGATAGCACGTCACGGCCTGTGCAATCATGCGTAAGAGACGAGTCCATCGTCTAGGCACACCAGTAGTATGCCGCTGCAACTGTAAAGGTAACTCGTCGATCCTCACATCGGGAATGCCGAGAGTAAGGCTCTCAATCTGCTCCTGCACAGCTGTAAGGGTCTCGGCCACATCAAGGTCACGAAGAATAACCCTCCCAGCAGTCTCCCCTGCTGGGGCAGCAACTGGCGCTCTTGGGCGAACAGGACCAACATCTGCATGCACACATGAGTTCGATTAAAGTCTTGATAGAATAAAGCACAAGGACATTATAAATAAAAACAGTAAACAGTGATATGGTCGAAGATTTTACCAATAGCGCCCCACAGTTTGCCATCCGGCAATACCAAGTCCGGATCACCTCGGAAATCCATACCAACATATGGATACTCGGAATAGACCATCTCCTGACGCTCGAACCACCTGAAGAAGGTATCAGTGAAAGAAATCTGAGATTGACCAGCATGCCTAGACATGTGATCAACCCATCTCTGCATGCGTGGATCGGTAGGAGAAGGCAAGTCGAGTGCGATATACTGAGGCTGCATCAGTGGTATTTTCTCCAAGGCAAAGGCAGTCAAAATAGAACCAAATCCAAAGTTCTTCAGCTTCCCGTCCTTTACCTTGTTCAACTGACTTTTCATCTGAAGAAGTACTGCATCACACCAGTTGAATATTTTCGGTTGGAGGCACTCCAAGGCGTGCTGCACATAGGATCTGTTGGCAACATGAAGAGATGCGCTACCGGCCATCCTACCAATAGTATACAGAATGGACCTGAGAGATCTGTCAGCAATCTCACGGATAACGACCTTGCCGTCTCTGCTCGGCTGAGATCCTTCCCTGCAATACTGGCGGACATAATCTCTCACAGAGTCATTCCCTCGGGCCGAACCTGACAAAGAAATGGGAGCACCCTGCCTCGACAAGCCAGTCAAGAAGTAAATGTCTACTACGGTCAGGGGGATAGATTTGCCCCTAATCTGAAATACTTGGGTGATAGGATCCCAAGAATCAAGCATATACTGCAGTAAGGAGATCTGTGCTCTCATACTAGAGATACGGAAGAACTTCAGCAGGCCACAGTTCCGTAGCGCGTTCACCGTGATAGGGTCATGGAGGGCAATCATGTCCTCTTCTTCATGTTCTCGTTCTCGCCATGTAAGGGTCATTTTGCTCCAATAATCTCTGAAAACATAACATGAGAGGAGTTAGATCCTGGATTTGATGAGAAACTGGCAAAATTTTCATAAAAAACTGTGCAACAAAACTGTTTTTCTATGCCCAACGCAACTGGCTAGTGTTCCACTTGCGTTGAAGGTCAAACTGCCTTCATGCAGCTTGACATTCAATGCAGGTTTTGAGTGAACTACCTGCGCTGATGGCAGAGCGCCCTAACAAAACCCCAGGGGCTCAAGGGAACAGGAAAACAAGCACAGAATGGAAAAAGGAAACCATGAAAAGAAAGAGCTAGGGTTTAGCTCCTACCTGGTCCAGACGGCGCCGAAAATCGTCCGCAGAATCTCCCGGAATCAGCTGATGAAAATCAAGGGGGAAGAGGCACCTCCAAAGCTCCAACAAACCAAGTTCAAATGAAATGGTAAAATGAGAGGTAAAAACACCTTTTAATTGCTTTTTACGTAGTTCAAAGCGAAATATTAGGGTTCTAATCTCATTTTCAAGCAAATGTTATTCATTTCTAACTAGTTTGATGCAGCAATTGAGGATACAGTACTATCTTTGAAAAGGGCAAAGCTAGTTATGGTAAAAAATTTGACCATATAATATCGAGCAGTTTTAGCACACAGTTCATGCTCGTTAAAAAATAAACGCAAGATCCGAGCAGTTTTAGCGCATAGTTCATGCTCGTTAAAAAATAAACATAAGATTGAGCAAATGTTTCCACCCGTGTTTAAGCTCGTTAAAAAATGAACTATCCCGGTAAATAACCACAGTGAATGTAATATCATCAGCCATTAAAGCCTTGGTCGTGTTTGCACCGTCACCTCCACTTTTCATTGGCCGATCGTTCACCTCCATATGATTGTTTACCCATTTTGAGGAACAGCTGCGAAGAGTGATTTCACTAAGCCATCCTTGTGACACTGCCGTGATTGGAAAATTCCAACCTGTACCTGGAATCAGCTGCTAACCTGTTTCATCACTCGTTCCTCAAAAGACGAGTCTTCTTTAAGCTCTTTTCATCTGACTCGTAAAATATGAAAAGATTGCCGAGTCCTTGGCCTTCCAGCTCGTTAAAGGGACAAGAAGTGCTATCCCTCCTCTAGATTTTAATCTTTTTGGACCTGAGGGATTATTGCACAAAAAGATCGAGCGCTTGTTTTATTCGGCTCGTTAAAACTATCGAAAACTCATCCCTTCGGTATTGTTTTATACTTTTTCGGACCTAAAGGATTAGATGACGAAAAAGGACTTTTGGAGTTAACTTTATGTACCTTTTTAGACTCTCTAAAAATGAAAAGAACCGAGTTATCTTTGTCGTTAGACTCGTTAAAATCATTAATAGCGACAAACTTGTCTTTAGACGAGAATGAGTTTCACTATCGCTAGGCTCGTTAAAACATAGCGATGGGCTTGCCCGAAGGGCAGGTTATAGAACAAGCATATGTTATCCTCCTCAAGCTTGACAAAAATAAAGAGGTACTGGTCAGCAATGACTGGGGAAAAATTGGGAGAAACTTAAGGGAACTTTGATGGTAGCAAGTCGCTCTTGAACATGACACTTTTCCTCCGTACCACAATCGGGTTGGGTTGTTTCATTCACCGGTCACATCACCGTGGTCTCGCCATACCATCCATATTTGGGGTAATGCTACCGATCCATCGCATCAGTGTCGCCATATGTTCAAGAGAAGTCGTTCAGAAAAGTCAACCGTGTCCCATCCACTGCCGTACATTATCCTTCATCCTTTCATGACCGCCACCCTGAATCATATGTCACAGATCGTTTTCACCTCCATCAAAATCATTAGCTCCGTTCCGTGTCATTGATGTGGGATTCATTAAGGCCCTCCTTTGATGGATCGCTTCTTGTCGACATCAGCTCATTATCCAAGAAGTTGATCTAGGGACAACCCCTTCAGTACTTTGAAGCTTGCATGCCTCAATGGCAAGTTTCTCACTTCCGGCGACAGGTATACATCAATGACCTTCGACCGAAATATTTTGCGTGGTGTTCGACGCCAAGTCCTTTATTCACACCACGTGAATTGTACTACAGTACCTTGAGGGTCATTATCATTATCGGTGATTCCTCTCGCGCTTGTTAACGGTTTACATCATTGACCGGTAATCAAGCGATGTCTTTCCATGTTAGACTTCAGAACATTTCTCACATGGATCGACTTGTACTTAGAGTGAAGATCGAACGAGTTTGAAGACCCCGGATCTAGTTTCATCCATCCGGGCTGCGATATATATTCAGGAAAGATAAAGACATTGACATGTACATCATTGCAGCAGATAATCATCCTACTCAAAGGATGATAATTTCATCAAAATTATCAGTCTACCATCAGACGATTGTCTGTTCTATGTACAGAAAAATGAATTTATAAAGCTGAGCATGGGAATGCCCGCCTCAGCTAGATCATGAAAGCAGTATGAAAAACAATGTATTGTATTGTATCTTATTACAGGTCTCCTCCCAGCATTGGATGAACTTCGGATCCCCCTGATAAAGCATTTCACCCGATAAACGACCTCATACTTTAGGGGGCAACTGTTATAGACATTTTTGTGCCTTACAACATTGAGTATAAAATGTCCATAATCTAAGGGATCCAAAGTCCCTAAACATGTTGTTCCTACCCCTAGAGGAACAAGGCTAACAAACCACAGCAATTCACAGAAGTTCTCCACCAGAAACTGCTCAAAAACAAGTCAATTCAGGATCAATTCAGTGGCTCCACTAGCTGTCTGCGTGAATGTCAAAGCCAACACTAGCTACCTGCGCTGAATGTCAAAGCCAACACTGGCTACCTGCGCTGAGCGAGATTTGACATGTGGCAAGTTCATTCCAAGAGGTGTCAAGACCCAGGAAGCTTCCAGAATCTTCCTCAATGACACTTGCCTCAGTGAATTCGACTGGTGATGAGTAAGAGGTTCCTAATCTCCAAGTGGAAGCAAGAACCTCCAAGTGGAATCAAGAACTGACAGAGGGAGAGGACACTAGTCAGATCTCAAGCTGACTCATCCTCTCTCCAAACATCTATATATGGATCTCTCCTCCATGAGATCCGGAGGCTGGAATTTTGTTATTGCAAAGAATTGCTGTTGGTTTGAGATTTGAATCATTGGGTGCTTAATGCTTTGAAGGGGGTGAAGATAGGAATTCCATTTGCTGGGAAGGAGATGCTGGATTGGAACCCTCTGGGTTGTATCTCTTCCTGAACCTTGTTATTCATCAATAAAGCTATCTTGGTTTCTCCTATATACTGATGTATCTTTGATGTATGATTGCATTAGTATGTTTAGTTTACTTCTAATCCTGAACTAGTTATGAATATGAATCTATGTCTTTGTGTAGTGTTCTCTTCTTGTGATCTTGCAGAAACCTCTTGAAGCTGGGCGAGCGAGAAGGCAAGTAGATGGGAACCCTCAAAGAGAAGAGAGACCGGATCGAGGGACAAACGGAAGACACCGGTTAGTCCATCTATCTCTCTTCATTCTTAATTCATAAAGGAAGAATACTAGAATAGCTGTCTCTGTTTGTTGCTAAGGCACTGTCACACCTTAGGTGGATAGGATCGTCCTGCATAGGCATTTTTCCCCACAACAAACGGTAAGAAGGAGAGCATGTTTATGCATTTCTATCACTGACATATTGGTGTTTTGATGAGTAAAGGAAAGAAGGAAAACCATAAACACCTCTTGAGCTCATCCTCATGTGGCTATCCTGATCTGACTTTGATTTTCGTATGTGGAGGCTCCTGCTATAAAGCAATCCTTGTCACACTTGTGGATTTCTCTGCCTTCCTTTCTTTCTTTTTCCTTCCGAGTGTAATGGCTTGCCCGCATGTGGACCCTTGAAGATTTGTCTTCTTCCACATTTATAATCATATGATCTTGTTCATGACATTTTGTGTTTTGACCAATTTGCTTCAATCTTTCTACATTATCAACTCTACAAATCCTAAGTTCCTTGAAATTTCACTTGCAGGCCACTGTAAGCAACACATTTTGTTGGTTGGCAAGTTGTTGACGACATTTGTGTCAACATTTCTTATCTTGGCTCGATTAAAATATGCCACCTACAAATATTGTACTCCAATCTCACAATTAACACTTCCAAGGAATAGTGATAAAAATGTTCTTTCATTTCAAGAAAAAGTAAGGAGGAGATAGTACACGAAGACCTTGTTGGCTCTTCCTCAAATCTATGTATTGGGTGATCATTGATTACAACTACATATGAAGGCCAATAAGGAAAAATTAGTGGCATTGTTATATCATTAATCATATTCAAAAGGATTTCCATATACCCAAATGAAAACATAGAACATGATCCTTCTTGACCGCATTTCAATAGAATTGAACCTTCGTTGAGAAGAAAAAAGCCTTTGACTGGCTACGTGTTAGAAGCCACCGATCCTAAAATTTTCATGACTAATATGGTCAAGGAAACTAGTTAGTCTTGTCTAGGAATATAGCTAACAAATCTTTACATGTCTATGATCTAGAAATGAAAGGCGTTCTTGAAAGATAACAACTCATGAGAATGATGTCAATATAGTATCATTTGCAGATGACACTAGCCACTTGATCTACTCTGGAAGAAATGATAGCTATTGCAAGGTATGGGATAGGCATTTCCATTCATCTAGGGAACAACCTTAAGGCATTCACACGGAATATTTGTCCTCAAAATAATTAAAAAAAAAGCTACTAAAGAGGAGTTTTATGATGATGTTGACTCCAAAAATCCTATCTTGTGATTTCCTTATTGCAACTAAGGAGTTTATGAAAATTAAAGAAAGTTCATTTACAAGGCTTGTTGAAACTCATTGCAATATATGAGGCGCGTTGTATTTCATCACGGGACCATAATTTAGATCTAACCATTGTAAATTGTTAATGTTCAAAAGTTTCCTTCGATTTGTGTTGATATTACCACTAATAGCCACAACTACAAAAGATTCTAGAGGAAGTTATAAAGTCATTATGTTTGCATTGACCTTCAATACTCCAAGATGTAAACAAGTTGACGTGTACACTTCATATATTTTTGGACCAATTCGAAAACTAGTGAAGGTTGTGTCCAATTTTTTCTATTGTAGTGTGACCTTTGTTTTATGTGGAATCTTGTGCACACTCTATAAGAGAACGAGTCTTGTCATCGTGGAAAAAAAATGTAAGCTCCATACGTAAGTTGTTTATCAATAACTCTTAGAAGGCCTGCAACATTTGCGTGAATATTCTCTTGGGCAAGACCTTACTGTGGAGAATTTTGCAATATATATGATCTTGTTGAGTCATATTTAGGCCATATGTGTGTTTGAACAAATGTTTAACATTTCTGGCTACACTTCTCTCGTGGAACACTTACTACTAGAGATACAAGATTATTTGTTTATAATATTAATGCCACAACCTTATATGCCTCCATAGTGAAGGAAATCGTGATCATTCAATTGCCTTCTCGGATGGTCTCATCTTCCCTGAAGACTAGTGCAGAGTTGCCTTTCTTAGAAATAAATGATATGTTATAGTGCAGAAACATAGTTTCGAAGATCATTTCCTGTGCGCCATCTATAGATGTGCTTCATGCGCATCAAAATGGAGTGGAACTATTTTCTTGAATACTTGAAGCATAATTGGCTCAATGTTATGTGGCACTTCAGCGATTAACACTTCATATGTTATGTCAGAAGATCTTTTGTGAAAGTAGTGGTTAATAGAAGGTCTCATCAAAATTTCTTAGATTGTATGCAAGAGAAACTTTGGGTCTTTTATTGCATTCTTTTGCATCTATAAGGAGCTCATATATGACATGTGGCGTGAAAAATTTGAGGTAACTTTGCCATAAGGACATTGGTTGTGCCTCGTCCATTTAAAAGTAAAACTTGCTTGTTTTCCACCCCATTTCCCAATATGATTCACAATAGTTACTTGCATTTTATTGGATGGACCTCGAGGGTGGCACAAAGGTCATCGTTTTGATTAAAAAAACTCATTTTATTGTATCCTCATGTAAAGTTGATTGAAGGGTGAGAGTTAAAATGTAAAGAGGTTTTGTGTATTACCCGATGGACCATGAAAGTTCCAAATAGTTGCCCAAACAGTTACATAGGTGAAAGTCTAATTTTCCAAGCACATCCAATGGTGGAACCAATTCCTCAAGAAATATCCAGAACCTCCGTCAACCTCAGTGACGAGACAAGAAATTGCTTTGTATAAAGGATCCCCAATCTCTAACATTGAAACATTGTTGAAATTTTGAGTGAGGGATCTTAGCTACTTTGTCATGTTTTCTTTCTTTGTTTATTGATTAATTTTCTTGCATAGATCTTTGCAAAATTTGATGATGATTGCTATTTGTAGGATGCAGTCTCAAGTGCATTCGAGGATGTGAAGGCAAATCTCCACGAATCGATGGTCGTGCAAAGGAATTGGTTTCAATTTTTTAACATAATTTCCACAAGTTATCATCATTTCACTGATTATGATCATGTGATGGTTTTGCAGGAATACAATCACTCTTTAAGCCAATGATTTGTTTACACTTGACTTCGGTTCACTCTCCTCTTTTATATGAATCTTCGAACTTGGTTTCTAAATAGTCAAAGTCAGAGTCTTGTATTCGAATTTTTGAGGCAATAAAGAATCCCTTTGCTGGTCTAAAACCATTTTCAATGTTTCATGTGGCATCTTCTTTTTATTTCCCTTTAATTTTTTTTTATGATGCTCACGTCTTATATTTAAGTTTTAGTGTTATGTAATACAACTCAACTTCATTTATTTACATTCATTTATTTACACTCATATTTAGTTTCTTGTATATTTATTGTTTATAACTTAATCTTATATTTTTGTATATATTTGTTTAAATCTTTATTTTATTTTTGCAAATAAAAAAAAATAAAAAATATTAGTTAGGTCATGAACTAAAGTTCACACTAATGCCCTGTTTATACTACTTGAATTCAAACATGTATACATTTATCTTAAAGGGGTGTATTATTATTATAATTAAATCTCTCTTATGTAAAGAAATAGAGTATATTTTATTTATAATGAGGTTTTTAGGGTAGCTAGTTGTTAAGTTTATTTATTTATTTTCTCTTTTGTTAGAGTTGGATATTGTAGGATTGTTTCTTGTAAGTTTCAACTTCTTTGACTCAGATGAGAGGATTGAGTTGCATCAATCTTGATGTGTGTTCAGTCCTACTTGTGCGGTTTTAAACCTCAGGCAAGCACTCCCATTACTTCTCACAAGTCACCAAGAGGTTCGAGGTGTTGGCACCAGAGTTAACCAATTTCAAACATCAACAAATTATTCATAAGAAGATTCATGGTCTAAATAAGTACCTTGAGAATTCCAAAAATATTTAAAGTTAGCTTGTCCCAAGAATTTGAACGTAAACTAGGCAAGCAGACCTAAATTGGGACAATTTCCACCCTTTCCCATGTGCATGAAAAATTTTAGACCAAAATTTAAAAGAAATTAGGGTAGAATCGAGTTCCCAAACCCTCTGAGAAGTCTAAATTGCTTGAGAGTGATCTCAAAAATTTAATTGAATCCATCCTTTTGCTAACATAGAAATTCTAGAAGGGATTTTGATTTGAGGATTTAAATATCTTTCTTTCCATTCTCTAATTGTGTTGAAATTGAACTTTTTACCTCTAGCTCGACCACAAGGGTTTTATTTTCCATCTCAACAACATTCCTCATTAGGATGACTTCCCCCAAAACCAATTTCAACTTCGAGAGATTCATTTTTTTCTTCAGGCAACAAGTTTTCTTCTATTTAGAATCGAAAACCTTTGTTGCTAAGGAGTTTGTGTTACCCACCACACCTTTAGGTCCTTCTTTATCTAAGACCAAATCTCCACTTTTAAGAGAGTTCAGTCCCTCTCAACCTTTCGATGTCAACACCTTGTTGAGAAAATTACTTTAGGTTGGTTGAAGAACCTCTATAGAAGAGATCACTCTTCCAAGGGTTGAAAAAGGATTTGTAATGTGAAGAAAACCCTAATCCACAAACCCCTTTGAAGAAAATATTTTTTCTAAGGTTATAGATTATTTTTTCTAAGGTTATAGATCCCCCTAATATCCTAGGGAGAAGCTATATGGAGTGTTCCAAAATATGAGAGTCAAGAAAGAGATGCAAAACATTTGAAAGCGATGGAGGTGGAGCTGATATGAAACCCCATGAAAAGCCTCAAGAGGTTCAGTCTTGAACTTTAGCTCCTAAGTTTTGGACCTGAAGAAACCCCAGGTTTGGATCATTTAAAAAAGGCACCTATATGTCTAACTCTCACACCGAATCCCGAGCCTTTGCTATAACCAATGCCTTAGAAAAGTATTACAAAATCGAATTCTAGCTAACAAGATCTGCATAACTAACCCCAAGTATATTTGATAGGAATTTTAGGGTGGTTACCCAAATTAATCCATCCCCTCTTCCCTCCGGTGTAACATCCCCAACCTCATACTAGGCAACACTACCACAACCCCAACACTTAAGAATACACGATTTATCTGTCGAAGCAAAAGAAATCCTAACCTTATCCTAATTGTTTCTACACCTGAAAATATTTGGTGTACGTGAATGCAAATGAAAATACCCATAATGCAAAATTCATCATATATGATCCATAAGTACATTATAGGAGAATGTAAGTAATTAAATAACAACAATCGTGCATATAATTT
Source organism: Pinus tabuliformis (assembly GCA_031772625.1). Classification (NCBI taxonomy): domain Eukaryota; kingdom Viridiplantae; phylum Streptophyta; class Pinopsida; order Pinales; family Pinaceae; genus Pinus; species Pinus tabuliformis. The sequence goes on along the minus strand of CM062813.1, from coordinate 151,829,257 downwards.
GAAGCTAGGGTTTCAACACATATTCATAAATCAATGTGGTATAACATCATAAACATATAAATGACCATAGCGATGAAAATGAATGCTTATCTGAATAATTTATTCCCACATTAACCAGTAACTATGAATAAATACATGGCAATAAATATGCACAACAAAATAAAAATTAATTTATAATCATTGTTTCACAAAATACCAAAATTAAGGTTTCAACCATAAAACCATAAGACAATAAATGTCAGGTACAAACATTTATATGTAAAAAAGAGCAAATGGTTGTAGGCTCTTCACCTTCCACCTAGATAAATACCTCATGTTTCATCACTCTCAACCACGGTTCACCCCCGATCTGGGGCTATAGCTCCATAGGCAACGATAAACCAATAATAATAACATATTCATGGCCAAGGCACCAACCCAATAATCACGACTCCAACCACTGCACTCAGCTTCCCAAAACCTATGCCCAAGTTGCACACCCCTATCTGTAACCTTCTAGTCCCTCAACAATTCCCATCTTCTAGGGCACCTTACAACATGACTAGAACTTCTTAACACAGGGCTCCAGGAGCTCATGTTGCTTCTAGGGTTTCCAAGCACCCCTCGAGGCCATAATCGGTTCAACTTCTAGTCAGTTCCAGAACCCAAGTGGCACACCCCTCTTTCAGAACCTACCAACCTCTCTATGATACCCACCTTCCATGTCTTACCAACCAGTCGTTAGGACTCCAGTTGGTTCCAAAGTCCAAGCATGAGACTCACAAACTAATAATCCCATGTAAGTTCTAGAATCCCCTCACTGTGTTCATCGATTGATTCCTAACCAAATCCATTGTTCGCCTCCCACAACAGAATGAATGATGAATAAAAATTACAGTGATGAAAATGAGACGATGAATGGTTAACTAGAAACATGAATGATGATGAGTGATAATAAATAATGATGGTGATGGATGGATGAATAATGGCATTGTGGGCATCTTTTTATAATGCATTTCCCCTCTTCGTCATGTGGTGTGCATGGCCTATCTCTTCCATGTGGCGCCTCCCTTAAGCTACATGGGGCCCATGTGCCCTTTCCCAAACACGAAACACTATAACCGTTGCATGTCACCATGGATGTGCATTACCCCCCACACACTTTTATGTGGAGTGGGCTTTGTAACCAACTGTTATTTTAATAGTATATAAAAATATGTACAAAATTTACCTGTTTCTTATTATCCTGATGATGGGTCTTGATTGTGACCCGAAACATCGATACAAATGAAAACTGTGGATTCATTTTTGATTTCTAAATCTTCAAGACCTATCCATAGAAACATTCAAATAGAAAGAATTTACACTGTTTACAATCTTAGCCCTTCGACCATTTTGCCAAAACAACACATATGTCCCTAGTAAAGGTAGCCCCAAAATCCATATACACATATACATAACCACACATGCCTGCAAAATGACTCTGACTCAGTGGTCTAATATCAAAGTACATATATTTACATCATAAACCAGCAGGGGTATTACATTCATACTCCCCTTATTTTATCCACTATACTTAGTGCAACACATATATACATATATATTCATAAATAAAAAATATGAGGGTATTCCTCCCTCATTACATCTTCTTGCTCCCATGTATATACCTTTACCATGTTGGCGGATCGATTCCAGAGCACTTTGACCATCTTGTCCAAAACCTATATTGGTTGGACCTAAAAATATTCTTTTGGTTCCACCTGAATCATATGCCAATCAATCACATGATCAATACCATGAATATAATTTTTAAGCAAATATACATGGAATACATCATGAATATGCATGGATGCAGGCAATGCAAGTTTATATGCAACTAAAATGACCCTCTCCAAAATCTCAAATGGCCAACGATATCGTGCTTCCAATTCAGAACAACTACCCAGTTCCACAAAGCTCTTCCATGGTTTATCCTTTAAAAACACATGATCCCAAATTTGAAATTCTTAATAAATACATGGAATACATCATGAATATGCATGGATGCATGCAATGCAAGTTTATATGCAATTAATATGACCCTCTCCAAAATATCAAATGGCCAACAATATTGTGCTTCCAACTCAGAACAACTGCCCGGTTTCATAGAGATCTTCCATGGTTTATCCTTTAAAAACACATGATCCCTAATTTGAAATTCTCAATAAATTCTTTGTCTATCTGCATAACTCTTCTACCTATTCTGTGAAAATTTCGGGTTTTTCTTAATTTTCGCAACTTGTTCTTCCATATCCTTGAGCGACCATGGCTTGATCCACTTGATTACTCCAACTCACAGGAGTATGGCATTTCTTGGAATACAACATTTTGAATGCACTCAATTCTAACGAAGCTTGATATTTGTTATTATACGCAAAATCTACTAAATGTAGGTAATCCTCCCATCTGGATGGTTTATCCACCACATACATTTGCAACATATCCTTAATTACTCGATTAACTGGCTTAGTCTTCCCATCAGATTCTAGGTGATATGCAGTACTAAAATTCAGATTAGTACCCAACCATTTAAGTAATTCCCTCTAGAAATTTGACATAAACTTTAGATTTTCTATCGAAAAAATCACCCTAGGCACATCGCCTGGCTTGGAAACATATCTCATAAATGTATAAGCTATGTTAGCTGATTTATACGTTGATTTTACCGGAATAAAATGAGAAACCATGGTAAGATTTTCAATCACCACCATAATTGCATCATGCCCTTTTGTTGTCCTAGGAAATTTAGTAATAAAATCAATTGAAAACACATCCCACTTCCATTTCAGAATGGGTAGGGGTTGCAGCAAGCTCGTTGGGTGCTTTTTCTTAACCTTAACTCTCTAACATTCTAAACACCCGACTATGTAATTCGCCACATTTCTCTTTATTCCTCGCCAAAAATAATGCTTTTTAACCACCATAAAAATCTTTTGATATCTGGTGTGTTCTGCATAATGCACTCTATGCATCTCTTTCAGAATCAACTCCTTCACTTACACATTTGGCACATATATACAACCACGCTAAAGAAGAATCCCACTTTCCCCAAGTTCATAATCCAGATATTTTGGTGGTTTTTCCTCTTGCTACAAGCAATTTTTGATATCCAAATATTGTTGATCCAAATTCCCAGCTTCGACTAAGAGCATCTTCCACCTTGTTCTCCTTTTCTTTAATATATTTGATCTCAAAGTCATACTAGACTAAGAACTTCATCAGGTGCACTCTTCGGCTAAGAGCGTCTGCCACCTTGTTATCCTTTCCTTTAATATATTTGACCTCGAAGTCATACTAAAATAAGAACTTCAACCATCCAATTTTCTAACCATTTAGATTCAACTCTTCAAATAAATGTTGTAAATTGTAGTGATCCATCTTTAACTCAAATCTTCGACCCATGAGATTATGTCTTCACATCTTGAGAGCATGAGATATAACTTCCAACTCTAGGTCATGCGATACTTAATTCTTTTCAAGTTCCTTCAACTTCTTGGATTCATAACACACCACATGTTCATTCTGCATTAGTACCCCCCATACCTTCTTTGCGTGCATCAATGCATACCAAGAAATTTTCATTTAGGTATGCAATTTTCAACATCAAAGAACTTATCAACAAAACTTTTAAACACCAAAATACCTCTTTACACTCGAGAGTCCATGCAAACTTGTTTACCTTCCTCTGCAATGAAGTTATAGGGTAACCAATCTTGGGGAATCCTCTAATGAACCTCCTATAATAACTAGATAGGCTGATAAAAGACCTGGCTCCTGAAACATTATTTGGTGTTGACCATTCCTCGATGGCCCTAATTTTTTCCGGGTCCACAACTATCCCCTCCTTTGAAATAATGTGGCCCAAATAATGGATACGCTTATGATAAAATGACCATTTACTAATTTCAGCATATAACTGATGCTCCCTGAGCACTTGTAAAATTAACTTCAAATGCTGCTCGTGCTCCTCTTATGACTTAGAATACACCAAAATGTCATCTAGGAAAATGATAACAAATTTATCCATATACTCTTGGAAAATATTGTTCATTAAGCACATACAAACACCTAATGCATTAATCTGAAAGGCACCACCACGAACTCATAATTTCCATAACGAGTTCAAAAGGTTGTTTTTCTAATATATTCTTCTTTAATTCGTAATTTGTGGTATCCCAACCTCATGTCAATCTTAGAAAATACCATAAATTCTCAAATTCGATCGAACATGTCATATATTCTCAGTGATGGATATTTTTTCTTGATAGTCATTTTGTTTAGCTGCTGAAAATCCACACAGAACCGTAATGTTCCATCCTTCTCCTTAATAAACAAGACTTGGGCACCCCATGGTGATACACTTGGGCGTATGTATCCCTTCTTCAGTAATTCTTCTATTTGTATTATTTTGGGTTTTGGAGTGCTCATCCGATACGGTGCTTTAGACACTGGAGTGGATATAAGTAATAGATCATTGGAAAAAAATGATATCCCTATTTGGAGGTAATCTTGGAATCTCAAAAAATACATCAACATACTCTTTCAATATACGGTAATCTTCTAAATTAGCCTATTGATCCCTATTGGGTTCCTCCAAATGGACTGCCAGAATCTGGTATCCTTTCTAAAAATTCTTCCTTAACTGTAAATTTGATATCTCCCTGATAGATATCTGTCTGGGAACTCCTTAGACCTGCCTTTGCTGACTCTTATCATCGATACAGGCAAAAGAATTGTTATAGCAATCTAGAACCACGTAATAATTTTCTAGCCAATCCATGCCAGTCAAACAATCATAAGATCCCAACGAGATTACATTCAAGTCAACCTTACTATTCAAACCATTTATATCATTAAACATTCATTCAACAAGTCTATAACTTTCCTCTTTACCCTGGTGGCTAATTGAACCAACCATGCCTTATGGTGCTTAGATTTATTCAAATTAAATTTGTCTACCAGTTTTAGATCAATATAATTATGGCTAGCTCTTGAGCCAATTAAAATGGTAATAAGTTGGTTATTTAAATTACATTTAACTTCAATCTTATGCGCTTGGCACTCAGCCTAATTATTATGCTACACGACACAAATCCTATACATGCTTCGACCCACATCCTCTACTATATCAACTACATGTATATTATGCATAATCTTTTGACTTCATCCTTGTGAGGGAATTTCCTGTACCTATTGTTTCCTTCTAATAACCAAGCCTCAATTTCTTCCCCCTTCTTTTGTTCTCCATTGAAAGTGGGAGGTTTCATCTTCCACAATTCTTCTTGTAGGTTTTCCGTGTCAATATTTTTTTTCTCGGACCTTTTGTCTGGTGACACATTGGGGTTGTTATCCATTTCCAAGACAGTGTAAGTCCTCTTTCGTGTCCTTATTTATGCATACGTTGGTCATCACTCTTAGTTGGGCTTGAAATACCAACACCCCTTCCACCAAACTTATTTTTCATCTCCCTAGCTTGCCTAGACCCATATTGCTAGTCTAATTCTTGTTGTGTCCTATTTAAACTCTAGAAAATCGTCGTATTGAGTTTTTGTTGCTCTCTCCCTAGGTTTCCATTGTTAGCCTTGAAATTAAGAACCTCCACCTTGAGGTTTCTCTTAGTCTCCTCTAGGACTCTGTTCTCCAACCTGCTCATTATGCGACCATTTGATAAGTCTTTGTATCCCTCATGTTGATATCTACTACCCTAAATTCTTCTTCTTTGTTGTTAAAGCTTGACATATTTTTTTGTTTCTTCAGTTATCATAATGAATCTTGTCATCCAAACTACGAAATTTCTACTCAATTAAAAATCTGTGGTCACCAACGTTTTTTGCTCACCATTAGATTTCTGTAGACTTATCACTTCCAAAATTCCAACACTAAGTAGAAAATTATGCCCTTTGAAAGTTTTAATTGGACACAAATTCCTCCTTCCCAAACTTCTATAAATTTCTTCTTAATTTCTGAGAATTTCCATCCAATGAATCCCATTCCTACTACTCTAAATGTGCTATGCTCGAAATTCCCTTTATTTTAACTATTCACATGCCAAATTCCAACCCCTAAGCGCAAAGTTATGCCCCTGAGAAATTTAGTCACTTTAGTTCTTTGCTCTCAGCTATTTCAGAGTTATGAGACTCAATTAAACTTCCAAAATTAATTTTAACCTTTGATGCCATGCCCACTTTATTCCTATTGGGAAAGAACTCATACTTTTGGAACCTAGCCAACATGCTCTAGCTAGTTCCCTAGTTATCACGTGGGCCTCTCTCCTCTCAAACTCCACATGGAACTCATGCATTCATGAATTTTGAAAACAATTATATACGCTTTACCAAATATGTGTGTGTAGAAACACATTATGGATTTACCATATACTCTCGACACCCACAAAACTATCTATATGAAAACAAATGTGTCTATTTACACACACACACATACAAAGATAGATACACCATATATAAAGTAACACATATCTTATGTATAAATCCTCGAGCTATGCTTACGTTCCTAGTGCAAAAATAAGTATATGTTGGCACCCACACACTCTAATTTTATGTATATATGATAAAGGCAAATTTAATATAAATGAATTTAAATCTACCACGATGGGTCCATGGTTACCTAACCATCCACAACGTACATGACACAAATATTATAATATTGCCCAGCGGGCCTTACACTTATCTGCTCCAGGCCGATCGAGAGTGGCTTGTGGCCCTATGAAACTGACGACTCACAATGAAATGAGGACCCCCCCCCCCCCCTCCTCCATGCTATCTTCACAAGTGGTTAGGGGGGGTGTTCTGCTATCATTGTTCCCATGCGGGATTCCATGCCCTATATCAATGGCGAACATCCAGTGAGCCAAAATCAATGAAAAGAGTGGAGGGCTCTGCCATCATAGTTCCACCACTCCTCATAATTGTGCCACCTCATTTCACATCACCTAACCTCAGGGAACACCTCCACAGTTAGTGGACCATCTCCACGCCTTGCTGTCATAGCACTGATTCCATTGACCCTTCGTGGCCTAGCTCCTTTGCAAATTTTCACTTGCCTCGTGACCTATAGCCCGCGATAGGCCCCCCACGAGACCTCCACACAACACTCCAAATGTTCTCGACCTCGACTAACCTTATGAATCCATGATTCAAATACATTCAATGAGCTAGTAGGGGCTCTAGCCTTGAACCCTGCCCCAAACTCAATTTCATATATAAAAATATAAATGCGTCGATGCAGCGTATAATGTTTTTTCTAGGTTGACATTTCTAATAAACATGCACATTTCTATTGTTTTTGTTTTAATGTGCCCATGCACATTTCTGTTGTTTTTGTTTTAATGTATATATATCCCCATATATATATATATATATAATTTTTTTCCCTAGCACTTAGATGCCAAAATTCAGTGATTCCTCCTCAAATTTGCACGAATTTAATCTTACTGAGTGTCTCCTCGCTCCTATATCTCTTTTTCGAAGTAAATTGTAATGAATCCTTCCATTGTACGTCAAAAATTCGCTAGGAATCCTTATATTTTCTCATTTTTCCCTCTATCAAGTTCAATGTTGAAAACTAGGCTATAATACTACTTTATAGCATCCCCAACTTCTTGTTAGGCAATGTTACCACAACACTGACACTTTAGAATAGACGATTTCTTTGTGGAAGAAAAAAAATCCTTAACCTTATCCCAATCATTTGTAGGACTGGTAGTACTCGATGCATGTGAATGCAAATGCAAATACCCAGAATTCAAAATTCCTTATATATGATCCATAAGTACAATATAACACAATGGAAATAATTAATTAACAATGATCATGCATATAACATGAAGTTAGGGTTTCAACATATATTCATAAATCAATGTGGTATATCATCATAATAATATAAACCAACATAACAATGAACAAGAACACTTATTTGAATCATTTATTCCCACATTAACCAATAAATATAATTAATAAATACATTCCAATAAATATGCACAATGGAATATAAAGGAAGTTTTAATCATTATTTCAAAAAACATAGAAATATGGGTTTCAAACTTAAAATCATAAGATAATACATGCCTAGTATAAAAACTTATCTATTTAAAAAAGTAATTGGTTGCGGACTCTCCATGTTCCACCCAACCATAGACCTCATGGTTCATCGCTCTTAACCAAGGTCACCTCGAATTAGGGTTGCAACTCGACAGACAACATTAAATTAATAATAACAACATATCCACGGCCAAGGCACAAACCTAATAGTCACGACTCCAACCATTATACTTGACTCCCTAAAACTTTGCTAAGTGGCACACCCTTCTATGGGACCTACTAGACCCTTTGCAGTTCCCACCTTCCAAGGCGCCTTACGGCCAACCAAGAACTTCTCAGCACAAGTCTCCAGGAGCTTGTGCTGCTTTCAGGGCTTCTAGGAACCCTTCCAAGTCATAATCAGTTCAAATTCCAATCAGTGCTAGAACTCAAGTGGCATACCCTTTCCCAAAACCTTCCAGTCCCTCTGCGATTCCCACCTTCCATGGCTCATCAATCAGTCACTGCAACTCCAGTTGGTTCCCAAGTCTAAGCATAGGGTTCATTGACTAAAAATCTCCAACCAGTTCCAAAACTCCCACACCAAGTTCACCAATTGGTTCATAACAAAAATACATTGTCTGCCTTTTGCCATGGATTGGATGATGAATACATATGACAATGATGAAAATGGGATGTGAGTTATTGACTTTGCATGAATGATAATGAGTGAATGAATAATGATGGTGATGGATGGATGGATAATGGCCCTCTTAGTGTGTTTTTATAATGCATGGCCCCTTTTCGCCATGTGGTGTGCATGGCCTCTCTCTACCATGTGGCACCTCCCTGAAGCCACGTGGGACCTAGGTTCCCTTTTTGAAGCACCAAACACCACAACCCATTTCGTGTCACCATGGAGTTGCACTACACCCCATATTATTTTTCATTGGGTGGGCTCTATAACTGATCACTATTTTATTAATATATAAAAATATATACAATATTTACATTCTTGGCTCTTCAACCATTTTGTCAAAATAACAAATGTCCCAGGACAAGATAGCCCCAAAATCCATATATACAAATACCTGGGCATGCAGGCCTACAAAATGACTTCGACTCACGAACCTAATATCAAAGCACATATATTTACATCACAAACCAACAGGGGTATTTCATTCACCCCCACTTATTTAATGCACTATCCCAACACACACAGATAAAAAAGATAAGGGTATTCCTCCGTCGTTACATGTTCTTGCTCCCATGTGGTGTAGACAATCCTCGAAACCTTGTAATTTCAAATGAGAGCAAACTAATCACAATAGACGCAATAATTCTCTACCAAAATTATGTTGGAAGAAAATAATGAATCCAAACACAATCACACATAATTTAGCTGGGTAACCCAACTGGGAAAAACCCCTCTTGCTTGTATTAAATCAACTAAGCAATATGATCTATTACGAAGAATTTGCTTCAAGCCTGAAGCTTCTAGCAATAATAATCAACTCACTCATGAGCGTGCCCAACACTTAGGAAAATAAGGTCTGCTAGGAACTCCTATTTCATAGCGCAAATATGCCCCTAAAAAATAGGAATTTCTCATATTTCCTTGCACAATTCCCAAGATAAATTCACCTACCCAATCTCCAAGCTTGTGCACAAAACCTGTTGTACAATAATGAATCACAATTATGCCTTCATCCAATCTCAATAGGAAATTCGAATTGCATGACCTACTAGGGCTAATTTTAGCAGGTACAACTAGTTAACTAAGAGTAAGTTGAGTTAACAGAAAGTCAACTACTAAACTAAACTCATAAATATATCTATTCTAGGACTAGAGATCAATTAAGTGATAGACACTAGAGATAAATACACTAGTTAGATAATTTTAGAAATCAACTTATCCACAACTCACTGAAAGCCATCTAACTCGAACTAATTGACAATAACTCAGTGATAGGCCTTATCACACAAGTTAACGGACAACTAACTCGAGCATCTATGAGATTGAATTCAAATTGTCATATTTGACTAAGGCACAAGTCAAAGAATCCCTTCATTGCTACAATTTCAACACTCCCTCTTAGAGAGGAAGGGAATCTAGACAACCCCAATCCTACTTCTATGGAACATGAACTTTTCCCTTGATAGGGACTTAGTCAAGATGTCTGCATCTTGTAGAAATGTTTTGTAGCATAACAATACTCCTCTATATATAATATCTAAGGTGATTGTACCTGATATATATATGCTTGGACCTATCATGAAACACTGGATTCTGAGAGAGTTTTATGCAACTTTGATTGTCATAGTGGATCAAGGTAGGCTCCATCCCTTGTCTGAAGAGTCATACTAGGATCTTCCTCATCCAAATAGCCTCGCGTGCTAACTGACTAGCAACCATATACTCAACCCATGTTGAACTGAGTGCAATTGATCTCTGCTTCCTGTTGTACCAAGAAACTGCAGCTGACCCAATATTGAAGAGTACTCCTAAAGTTCTCTTCCTATCTAAGTTACTCCCTTCCTTGTTAAATTTACTTAGGGCGACATTGTTCTTTTCTATGATAATTGCATTTAATTATTAATACATTAAGTTCACCCCATATCACCATTACATTATTTAGATCTACACCATTTTACATCAACATATGAAATTATATAGAAAGAAACAACATCACCATCATCATCAATGCAACAACATATAAAAGGAATAGTAGAAGAAAGAATGCACGCACATAGAGACACCAGGATTGTTCCAAGACCATGTAAAAACCCACTATGGGGAAAAACCCTTGCAAATCCTCTTCTTCTTATATCGTCATCAAATGTTGCAGTAAAAGAGAGTACAATGATCCATAACTTTGTCTATGCAAAAAAACAATAATGATATTTATGAAACAGATCTAATCATGCTAGGAAACAAAACCCTCATACTACTATCTATAATGTGCTGTGACAAACTGATGTCAACTGCTATTTGTTGTTGTCACTGTGCCGAACACTGTTGTCACTGTCAATGAGCCCAATACATATGTTTCCAATGGATACTAAAAAATCAAATCTAAATATTTTCAGATCTTTATAATAGTAGAGAGAAACCTAGATCTACCAGATCACTGAAGTCAACTGAAGCCAGGATGTCAAACCCTAGATTTGAACACTGGTCTCTCTCATCAAAATTGTCAGTGTGCGATCAAAACTTCCTGGTCGCTCTCTCAGTCACAGTATGCAGACGACTGTGACTTCACGGTTGCTCTCATGAAGTCTTTATGTGTGTGACTATGGCACAATACACTCAAAACCCAGAGTCACTCCCTTTCTGTTGCTGTGAGAGTGACTGAGATGTCCCGGTCGCTCTTAGGACCACTTTGTGCAAGTGACCAAGGACCGATACCTGCAAATCTGTCTTTGAAGCCCTAGTCGCTCCCATAAGCCTATGTGCCAGCATCCAAGGGTCTATAGTCGCTCTCATAGGCTTATGTGCCAATGACCAGGGACTAGAATGCCTTGTTCTATGCAAGTGACCGAGATCCAGAAGACCCTGACCTAGAGCGAACCTTTCGCCTGTGATTACAGATCCTTGAGCGAACTCCTTCCATCGAACCTGTACAAACCAAGACAAGAGAGAAGAGAAGAAGTGTCCCAATGATATTGAGGTTTATTCTATTTATAGGCTTTCCTGATGGTTCACTTGGGGTTAAGACTGACCCAAGAAGTTACTCATGTGGTTAGGGCCGACCCATTTCATAATTCATGTATGAATAAGGTAATTCATAAATTAACTTCTGCTTGACCAAATTGGGTGATCCTTAGGTCAATTTTGGTCCTATAGAGAAGAGGAATCTAATGTAATAATTATATCAATCATTTGAGCCGTCTAAGATGGAATTTTACCACAGTTTCAAAAAGTAACACTCCCTCTCAACTAGGGAGAATTCTACCTGCCAATATATGTCCATTAAACAATATGCCATTATAGAATCTTCAAGTGTCATCACATATCATCATGGATCATATCTATCATGTAGTCATCATTCCATGTCCATCTGAAGTGTCTCATCATCACAAATCATCATTATACATCTCGATCTATCCTTTGCTTATTCCTACTTATATCTTGATTGTTCCTACTCATATGTTGAACATTCTCGGATCTAGAAGAAGAAGAATTTGTTACCGGAGGGGAGATCAAGATACCACCTTCTATCCATCAGGATGCTACCTGAAATCTCTGTCAGCATGCTACTACCTCGATCATCATCAATTGTCATCAGAGAGCATATCATCAGGGAGCACATATCAACCTGGGATCACAGTGGGGAGCAATAACTTCCACCCATACTGAGCAATAGGATAACTCATCACACAGGGGAGTCCACCCTTGACCCTAGATCACACAGGGGAGTGCACCATTGACCCTGGAATTTCAGTGGGGAGCTTTACCCTCAACCCAGAATTTCATTGGGGAGCTTTACCCTCACCTCAGAATCCTATTTCCTATTGATCTTCCCATCAATGAATCTCAGTATTCATCTGGTAGAACACCTTCATCATAATCGCCTTGGGTTGTACACCCTAAGCACACCCTCAACTCGTTGTCCAAACAAGGAATAATATTCCCAACAAGCCTTGCTTGTGGGTATTATGCTAACTGGTGTATACTCTGCAAAGACCAGACAAGGGAGTAAAACCCTCAACCCTATGGGTAATAAATAAGGGATTTCACTCAACCCTAGGAGCCCTTATCCCTCAATTCCTCACCTTGGGAGCTCAAAGAGGGGGGAAGAGTTGGCTCAGTGTCCTCGATTTGCGCTGCTCTAATCATACTTGAATCTGGTATCATGTTGTTAAAATAATAGTTGTTTCCTGTTCATACATAAAATCAAATATCATGTCAGATCATATATAATCATATAAATCACAAAAGCATACCATAATCATCCTCCCTCTCAAGGAGGTGCCAACCATAAGCTTGAGCTTGTTTCGAACAACTGCACTTGTCTCAATATGAGAGTATCTTGATCCCAACTATATGTATGGGATTTCAGTCATTGTAATGTGACCATGTCATATCCAGATCATGCTCAAACAACTCTCTAAGGAGCTTCTGTATCCTGCCTCACAGCTAGCCATGCTAGTAACATCATGATCAACCTTGGTCATGCTATGGACCTCTCATCCAAGATATCATGGCAGATTGCATACTAAAGCAACATCCAAATGTGCTTATCATCAATAATCTCAAATATCAACAATACATCTATGCAAACACATATCATAGGAGAAATATCCCATTCTAAAAAATAGAACACCTCTTGTAGATATTTCAAGGCATGCTCGATGGAAACTCTATATAAGTGAAGCAACTCACTCACGAATTTATTCAGGTTCTATGCACATCATATATATACATATGTTCAAGACAGAACATCAATGCTTCAAATAACTGTCAGAAACCATGTCAAGTTCAACAATATCTTTGAACTTCAAATAAGAGTATCCAAGGATTTTCATTTTCATTATTAAAAAAAAAATTCCAATGGCGATGTAATATGGAATTTATCTCCGAAATTCCAATAATTGATTCATCATGCCATGATACATCATTTCGGGTCTCAGAAGCCATCTCCCTCTGAGTTAGATCATAAGAGGCTCATCACCTGTCATAAGTAGATCATTAAGATATAAAATTAAAACCATAATCAATATCAAAGCCACATCTTGGAACTCATCATCCTGACTTCATCAGATAATTGTCAAAGATAGACATATCTCGATCGGGGAGCTTGCTTCATGCAAAGCTCTCTATAGGCACAATGCCTTTCTAGGCTAGCATAATCAACCTTACATAAATCAATGTTGTACCATCACATCAACAAAGTCAACTCATCAGAGTTTAGAAGCCAAATTATGACCATAATCAAAGTCATCAATATCACATTATCAATTCTTTCAACCAAGAGATAGGTGGAGCTCATATCAAATCATGACTTCATCATGCCAACAAGTTGTCATCAACCATGCATTATCAATCCAAACTTGATTAAGCCATTTTCATAAACATAATACAAGTCATCGTGTCACTAGGTGAAAATGCATACATCAAGGATGAGTCATGCATGTTCCATTTTTCATGCCAAATCACAAATATCATTATTTCAACCATTATACTAAGAATAAGGAGGCCGATCTCTAAATACCCACATAAGTCATCATGCCCGCATAGTATCGATATCAGGAAAAATCAAGAATCGTCAAATCAGATCACTAGACATCAAGTCAAGTCCAAATTGCTATCGTAGAAAGATATATAGTCAAAGCACATCTCAATCATCAATTCAAAGTTATTGTCAAGCATCATGAAAAAACACTTTTCATATATACTAGTAATGCCAAAATATGCCATCCTCTTGTAGCACAAACATAGTGACATATCTATATGTATGTCCTGGTCACCTGCAAACACAAGTTCAGTCTGCATGTTCATGTTATGGCAAACATTCAAGCTTTTCCTGCTAGCAAATCTTATCTGTGGTACCGACGCCTTCCAGGTGACCATCTAATTCCACGCACAGTACTTTAGCAACATAGAATACAAATAGTAATAAGGGTAAAAATCTTGAGAATAGATTCTCCCTCTGACTAGGGAGATGCATCATTCATCTTCATTCATGTAAGCAACTTGTCTCTAGTGGAGTCATGCAACAGTATTAGATCATAAACATATGGCTATCAACATCATGACATCAATCTTTCATCAAAAGTTAGACTCAACGCAGTAGATAGATGCAAAAAATATTATGAACACAATAACATTTTCTGTCAAGTCATTCCATCAAGTTACTGCATCCAGTTTAACCATATGCCATCAAGACAAGACCATAGGCTGTAAAGGTCTAGACTATCAATCTTACACTTATACCTCTCACATCAAGGCTATCATGCTCTTCATGACCAATGCGATCAAATTAGGTCATTCGATAAAGCTTTATCAAAACAACAAGAGTGTCAATCACTCTTTCCATATGATTTCATCATGCTTATCGCAAAAATTACCAACAAACCCATGTATAGGAGTCAATGAACTATACTTCTATATGAAATCCATCATGACAAGTATCAAGAGTATAATTTTCTAGAGCAAAGGTGCTAGCCTTCTTTACAGGATCAAGATATCTGACAAATAGATCGATGTTAGCCAAACATCAAGTGTATCGATGTATCAACATTAGATATCCTCATAGAATTCAAGAAGGTAAAAATGTTCAACACCAAGTGCATAATTTTATCATAGGAGACATATATCCAAGTCACTTTCATATGCATGTATGAGCCATTAAAGAAAAAGACATGCTCATCATACCTTAGGGCTTACCGAGCCAATAGCTTAAACACAACATACCGTGCATATCTTGTGGTATTCAAATACCTGAGCACCTGCTTGAAGCACTTTGTCATCTTTTCATCAAGTACCGCTTTATCTCTGTCTAGATATGCATCTCAAAATGATCCTCAAGAAGGATATACACATCCCATCTCATCAAGGAGGTTAGAAATATCCATATACTAAAATACATATGTAGGAAGTACAAGCAATAAACATAATCATAAGATCTATAAGTCTAGCAAGTAAGAAGCATCATAAGTCAAGAAATACTTATCTTCAATGAGAGGTGATCCTCTCCCTCCTGAACCAATCTTCAAGAGCCATCAATGTCCATGGTCCATATAACAATGTTGCCTTAAAGTATCCAAACAAATATGCTAGGGATTATCCCATCTAGGGCTTCATCAAATCTCCCACAAGTTCTTGAGCATATTCTCATTGACCATACTATATCTCATATAGTTTCCATAAACCAAGTTTTTCTCTTCAACCCTAAACTCATAGAATCCATCAAACCCTAATAATAAAGCTACATAGGGTTTTATTCAAACCCTAGAATTATTTTCGGTCTTTGCCATCCTCTTCTTGCTTCCATCATTGGTGTCATCATCGGGGTGATCTCCATGGATTTTCTTCAGCCCAACTCTGATACCATGTTAAATTTTCTGAGGGCGACATTGTTCTTTGCTATGGTAGTTGCATTTCATTATTAATACATTAAGTTCACCCCATATCATCATTACATTATTCATATCTAAACCATTATACATCAACATATGAAATTAAATAGAAAGAAGCAACATCACTATCATCATCAATACAACATAATATAAAAGGAATAGTAGAATAAAGCATGCACAGACATAGGGACACCAGGATTGGTCCAAGACCAGGAAAAAACCCACTATGAGGAAAAACCCTTGCAAATCTTCTTCTTCTTAGATCGTCATAAATGATGTAGCAAAAGAGAGTACAATGATCCATAACTTTGTCTATGCAGAAAAACAATAATGACATCTACAAAACAAATCTAATCATGCTAGGAATCAAAACCCTCATGCTACTGGCTGTAATGTGTTGTCACAAACTGATGTCAACTTTTGTATACTGTTGTCACTGTGCCAAAAAATGGTGAGCACTTCTGTCACTGTCAATGAGACCAATACATATGTTTGCAATGAATACTAACAATTCAGATCTATAGATCTGTATAACAGTAGAGATAAACCCAAATCTACCATATAACTAAAGTCAACTGAAGCCAAGATGTCAAACCCTACATCTGAACTCTGGTCGCTCTCATCAAAACTGTTTATGTGCGACCAAAACTTCCTGATCTCTCTCTTGGTGACTGTATGCGGGCGACTATGATTGCACGATCATTGTCAGGAAGTCTTTATGTGTGTGACTATGGCGTAATACACTTAAAACCCAAATTCGCTCCCTTACTATTGTTGTGCAAGCAACCAGGGATCGATACCTCCATATCTGTCTCTGAAGCCATAGTCGCTCCCATAAGCCTATATGCTAACATCCAAGGGTCTATAGTCACTCTCATAGGCTTATGTTCCAGCGACCAGGGACCAGAATGCCGTGTTCTGTGCCAGCGACTAAGATCTAGAAGACCCTAACCCAGAGCGAACCTTTCACCTGTGATTATGGACCCTTGAGCGAACTCCTTCCGTCAAACCTGTGCGAACCAAGACAAGGGAGAAGAGAAGATGTGTCCCAATGACCTTGAGGTATCTTCTATTTATAGTCTTTCCCGAGGGTTCACTTGGGGTTAAGACTGACCCAAGCAGTTACTCATCTGGTTAGGGCTGACCCATTTCATAATTCATGTATGAATAAGATAATTCATAACTTAACTTCCTCTTGGCCAAATTGGGTGATATTTAGGTCAATTTTAGTCCTCTAGAAAAGAGGAATCTAATGAAATCATTATGTCGTTAATTTGAGCTAACACAGGTGGAATTTTACCGCAGTTGAAAAAATTAACATGCCCAATATGCATTTATGAATCCTTGAAGCCTCACTCCATCAATCCATCTGTACCACAATCCATAGTCTATTATGCCTGTCAGGTATCTCAAAACGTGTTTTTCTTCTTTCCAATGGACCTTTAGGATCTACCATGGACCGACTGAATTGGTGCAGATCAAAAGAAATACCAAGCCTTGTGTTCACCAAATACATCAAGGATCCAATCAATTGCCTATAGATTGTCCCATTTACTGCATCTCCTTTGGAGGCATCCTCCTCCCTCCAGTTAGTACCTAGAGGAATATCCATGGTTTGCAATCCTGCATGTGGAATCTCTGAAGGATCTCAAAGGTGTACTTCCCTTGTCTAACAAATATCTCTCCATCATCATGAAAAACCTCCAATCCAAGGAAATAGTGCATCAACCCCATATCCTTCATCTCGAACTCTCTTGCAAGGTTCTCCTTGGAATATTGGATCAAACTCTCATCTCCTGTCAGAATCAAATCATCCACATAGAGAACTAAGATGGCAAAAAAAATATCTACCATAATATAATATAGGTTGGCATCTTCCTCACTCTTAGTGAAGCCCAATCCTTTGAGATAAGAATTTATGCGAGTGTACCGTGCTCGAGGTGCTTTCTTGAGCCCATAAAGAGATCTCTTTAGCTTATGCACATGTGTGTCTCTGATGAAGGTATCAAATCCCTTTGGCTGCTCAATTTAGATCTCTTCCCCAACCACTCCATTGAGGAAATTTGTCTTGACATCCATCTGGTGGATCTTCCTCCCCATCTATGCTGCCAATGAAAGTATGGTATTGATATATGAGTACATTTGCACTAGGGAAAAGGTCTCCTCATAATCAATTTCCTCAATCTATGAGAAGCTCTTGGCCATAAACCTAGACTTGTACTTCTCCACTCTACCATCATCTGCATGCTTCACCTTATACAACCACTTGGAGCCAATAACTGCTTTGCCCTCAGGTTTAGGCACAACCTTCCACACATCATTCTTCATGATGGAGTCATACTCCTCCACCATGGAATCCATCCATACCTATTGGGAAGCTGCCTCCTCAAAAGAAGATGGCTTAGAATCTATAAATTTTGTCATCAATGCCATGTATCCTGTGTATCTATCTGGTGATTTTCATTCTTTGTGCAAGGAACTAGGACGTCCATCTTGCTTCTGAGCTTCTTGCACCAAAATGTCAACCAACCAAGTTCTCTTCCTCCATTCTATAAGGGTCATTGTGTGAGTGGGTTCCTCCACTCGGTCTGCTCTCTGCTCCTCCTCATGTGGTGACTCAACATCATCGTCCTGGCATGCCCTCCTTCCTTTAGGTAAGCACTGACTCTGTGAATATGACTGAGGCTCCTCCTTAGGAGCTATAATATCCTCTCCCGGTGATATGCTCAGCTCTCGCTCTAGAGAACTCCTCATGGATTTATCCTTATCAAATCTCATATCCCTTCTAAAAACAGTCTTTTTGAGAGAGGGAATGTACACCCTGTAAACACGAGGTTTCTCAGCATAGCCCACAAAGACCCTTCTCTCTACACTGGGCTCCAACTTCTTGCTACCATTTTTGGACACATGAAAATGCACCATGGACCCAAAAATGTGAAAGTGGGAGATGTATGTCTTCCTTCCAGTGAAAGCCTCCTCAGGTGTAGTCATCCCAAGGACTTTGTGAGGACTCCTATTCTGCAAGTAAATACTATGTTGCATGCCTATATCCATAAGGATCAGGGAAACCCCTGGTCATGTAACATGGCTCTAGCAGCCCCAACAATACTCCTACTATTCTTCACTGTAAACACATTTTGCTGAGGGTTATGGGGTGCAATCAACTCTCTGCTAATTCCCTCCTTGGAAAACAAATATATGAAGGCATTAGAGACATACTCTCCTCCATTATCAGTTCTCAGGGACTTGATTTTATTCCTTGTCTCACTTTCCACTAAGGCCTTGAATTCCAAAAACTTGGAATAAACCTCATCTCTCTTCTTTATGAAATAAATCCAACATTTACAAGAAAAATGATCAATGAAGATCACATTATACCTTTGCTTGGCGATGGAAACTGTGGAGAAGTGGCCATAAACATCTGAATCAAATTTGTCCAGAATATCTCCAACTCTACTATCTCGGACTTGAAATAAAGATTTCTCATACTTCCCAAGAGTGCATCCCTTGCTCACATCATGCTAATCAAGGGTGCACTATGGTATCCTAGTGGTGATATGCTGAATTATATTCATTGCTCCATGATGTAGATTTCCCATGCACATGTGCCAAAGCTCTCCGACATCTCATCCCTGAAAAAAATCTGCCTTGCTGCTCAAGGATGTGCATGCATTAACCTCTAATTTGTATAGGTTCTTGATCCTAACACTAATCTGTTTGACCTATCCTGAAGAAGAATGCTTAAGGTAGGTCTTCCCTTTGTTGAATACTATATCACACCCTTTGTCTTTAAGGATGGTTACTTAGACAAGGTCTTTCTTCAATCCTGGGACATACATCACATTCTTGATATGGATAAGGGAACCAGACTCCCTCTTAAATCTTACTATACCAACACCTTTGGTATATCCAAGCTCAATATGGAGTTGCATGGCTTTCTCCTCTAAAATACTGAAGAATTCTCTATTCCCTGTCACGTGGAATGAAGTCCCTAAGTCAATATACCACACACCACATTGTACTGAGATTTCCATGCAAGATATGAAATATAAATCCAATTCGAACTGAGAAGAGAGTGTTTCTCCTCTTACTGTTGCTACAACATGCTTGTTGGATTTCTTGTTTGGACATTTTGTAGCATAATGTCCAAATTAATGACAGTGAAAACACTTGATTTTTCTAAGATCCTTCTTTTTCTTACCTCTGTTATCACTCCATAATTTCTTAAGGCTCTGAAAGAAACCCATAGGTAACCACATAACCACTTTTAAGCTTAGAAGCTGGCCCTTCTAAACTCAAAGAGGGATCTCTCTATTAGATTTAGATTTGCTGTAGTAGGCTTTTAGGCTAGTTATTAGGTTCAAAGTTTGGTTTTCTGAAATGTTTGGTTGAAACTGCAACGAAAGGCCATTGGGCAATGGAGTCAAAATCTTAAAGTGATAAAAAAATATATTATAAAGGATTGAAACAGGGCAAGGTAGGCAGGCTATTTGGATCTTTGAAGCTTTGTGGAGTGAGAGGGAAAAAAAGATTCAGATTCCATTAAACATAGAGCATTTTAACATGAATTATATATTTAACTTCAGTTTGAAAACATATAAATTCCTTAAACACCACAACAGAGTGTGATTAAACAAGTTCATCCCTTCATCTTCTTCTAAACAATTAAGATAAGAAAACATATGAAATAGAGATATAACAAGTTTACAAAAGGAAAGACATCACCAATTAGTCTGACGCATGAATCCTGGAACAATCTTATGTATTAATGAAATGATCACTTTCAGTTCAGTGAACAACTTTACATAAAAATGTGCTTTCTTGATACAAGTCCCAACATTTGTACTTCGATTTGTGAAGTATTTATACAAAAATTATAAAAAATATCTTGAATAAAAATCTCAAGATTTATTACAAAATATCCTAAACTGATTATAGAAATAGTACAAAAAGGTAGGTAGTTAAAATTGCTGCAGTGCTCTGGCACTATCTTTGAGGATTGCTGGTGATGACTCAGCCTAAAGAAGTGTTTCCTTGCTGTTTGATAGTAAAAAATATTTTACCCAAGTAACTTGCACAATTTGTCCCATCGGTCTTCACATGTAGTGGTGAACTTGACGAGTTTCTTGTAGGTTTCATCCACCTCGGTATACTTTTGAAAAGTAGGATTGATAATAAACAAGTGCTTTATCCCATGCTTGATTAGCAGATCAATGTCCAAAGCTTCCATAAATTCTTTTCTTGTGATGCTTCCATTGATGGTAGAAAACTTTGACTTATCCCTTGCTATGGTATATAATTTCTGGTGATAATCTTCTAAACTGATAAGCTTTTCTTCAATCCCTATCAAACCTGGAAGTCCCTTCTGGTTTAGCACATTAAATGTTCTGTGGAACTTCTGAATGCTGGAATCCATATTGTGACACTTGTTCTTCAATTTTAGCATAAGGTTCCTCTTTGGAAGGACTCTCCTTACCTCCAAAATAGTCTTTGTCCTATCTGCAATTTCCAACTCTTCTAATTCTTCTCTAGCCTTCGAATTCAAATTTTTGATCAAAGCAGTGGCTTCACCTAGCTTCTGCCCTAAATCTACTTTCACTTCTTCAACTACCTCTTTGGACCTATGTATTAACTCCTCTTGCTAAAAAATACTCTTAATTGAGGGCCATATTTCAGTCACGACCTCATTTATTTCTATCCATATTCTCTCTTTTGCCTGTGCCAATGTCTATGCTATTGCAGACTCACTTTGCAGATGTTCAATATTCTATGTTAATTTATGAGTTTTCTACAATTCAGTCAAGTATACACTTCAACCTTTAGTGTCTGCTCCTGAAGATTCTTCAACTGAGTTTTCAGCTTCTCAATTTCCTATCCTTTGATTGACAAGTCATCTATTGCCTTGATAAGTTCCTTTGAATAATCTGTAGATTGCCCCTCAGTAACGGTTGCTGAAGTGGATGCCGTAGCTGCTGACGTAGATGCAATGGGAAGTGTTGTTAGTGGAATGGTTGCCAACTATGTGGCTTTTTCTCTTTCCTTCAATAATTTCTCCATTTCAACCTCCATTGCTTTGATCTATCCACTTTGTTCAATAATGATTTTGAACATATCTTCTTTTTCCTTCTCTAATTCTCCGACTTCCTTAGTCTGTGGGTCTTATGTGGAGGGAAGATTGAGCTGCTTCTTAAGTGATGCAATGTTAGCATTCTTCCTTTTGATAATCCCTTCTGTTGCTTTCAATTTGCTGGGATGATATCCTAGTTTGATTACAAGGTCTTCCAATGATTTGATTTTTATATCTTTGGCTAGAGAAGAGACTTTCTCTAATCTAAGCTGAGATTGGATGTTATTTACAGAGGCTTGCAGCCAAGAATATGCCATTGCTGAAGTTGTCAAAGTGGAGTACAACATCTCTCCTATTTGCTTGTACAAGTCTGTTTGATCAATTGGATGAATTTGATGAGTACTGAAAGAAAAAATTGATTTCTTATAATCTTCATGAGTCTTTGGGAAAGGGACCTCAACATGCAGGAAGGCTATCTACATTTTCCCTTTCTCTGTGTCAAAGGCTGAGAGTAGCCTATGCTGTGAAGAGGCTGTCTGCTTCCAAAACTGTGTAGATGTTGTAGCTTTTAGCTGTTCATTTTTCTTCTTGATTTCTCTATACTTAGCAAATATGTTTGGTTTGGCTTGGTCATGAACCAAACCCCTTTACTGAGAGGTGTCTAATGACTCATGGGAGACCGAAGAGGATGGAGAACCTATAAAAATATATTCAGTCCTCTTTGAAGCATGAGGACCTCTCAAAATAATGGTGCACTGTGTATTCTCTTATTGAAAGATTTCTTCTGTTGGATTAGTCCTTTGCCTCTTCTTGTAGATCTTAAATTCTTTCTCTTATATTTCTGTGACTGTGGGGGAAACCTCTTCCCTTGGCCTCTTGTCCTACTTCTCTTTTGGCATAAGATTATGTGTTGTTTTAGTTGAAATTACCTGTTCTTCTGCCTCTTGTAGGATGTTTCCCTGCCGCTGATCCTGGTTCATGTACTTCTCAATCTCTGGCCTGGGAGTGTGAATGTATGGAGTAGTATTCTGTTCTACTCTTAATTTTGAAATAATCACCACGGAGTCATAGGACCAGGTGAAACTGAGTGTGAAATTATTTTTCTTTAGAAGGATATTTGCTTCTTTGGCTGCTCCTCTACTATTGCAAATGAATGGGCCCACCTGTGTTTTTATCTTAAACTGTGATTTTTTCTTTGCTGCCACAAAATGAAGCTCATCCATATTGATTAGAGACCCATTTCCAAAATCTGAGGGTTACAATGATCTTTGCATCAATTTTTTTTTACTTCCTTTCCTATCAAAGGTAATAAGACTGGATTCACTCTCCTCAATTTCTGTTTGAAGGGTTTTTGATCTTCTCTGATGGGAATGGTGTGTTGTATGATACTAGTGTCATATGATTTTAAATATTCATAGCTCCAAGAAAACACATAAGAGAATTCCTTAAGTAGCTCAATGTATTTTTGTTTTTCTTTAGGAGGTAAGGATTTGGATAGTTTCAACTGTTAGGATTCTCTGCAGTTCCTATGTTACAGTCCTCTACCTTGGCTCCTATTGGTTCTATTTTTTTCTTTTTGGCTACATCATTGAAGTCCAAAAGCTCTTCCAATGGTACCAATCCTCTTGGCAACACATTGTCTTTTAGTTGCAAAGCCTCAAGTTCTTTTTTTTTTTTTTTTACATAATCAGGTGCTGTTTGTATTCAAAAAAAGAAGATTGAGGAGGCTAAACTCTTGTATTACAAGGCATTATGCCTGGGAAGCAAAGTAAGGAGATATTACAAGGAAGACAAAATTCCTCTTTGCTTCTTTCATTCTTGACTTTTGGAAAACCTGAACAAGTATAGATTCTAATAAACTGAAACAGTAAGAAACATAATTTGCATGACATGCTTAGTCTATGTTTATATGACTGATTTGGTTGGCTGTAGATTCTTTAGGATTGCCTCCAGCTTCTGCGTTCCTTAGATTTGAAGAGCTGGTGCTAGGGGAGTTACTTTTTTCCATGATGAACTTCAGAATTTCGATGGACTCCTAGACATGGCTACATCTATTTGAGAGGTCATTGAACTGCTCCTGAAGGGAAGAAACTCTGTGGAGAAAGAGATTGAGGTCGACCTCATGCTTCTCCTTAGTGATTTGGGCATGGGTGTCGATTTTGGTGTCCAAAATCTTCTGATGAGCACGGATTTGTTCCAATTCTACTTGCAGATCGGCGCAGTGAAGGAAGTCTTCATTTCTCGCCATTGCATATGGCCAGGTCGAGCTCTCCGTGCGCTGTGAGATCAGAGAGATGCAAGATTTCTGTACCAGCGTGCCTGAGAAAAAGAAATTTAGAGGAAGAAGGATAGTATAGAGGGAAGGGGAACGAAGGCTTGGAGCTGTAGAATGGCAGAGAGCAAACAACAGATGGTGCGAATGGTGTGAATGCAGCTAGGGAGAAGAGGAGATGCGATACTGAGCGAAGGAGAGTGCGGTTATGTAGGTGGGCTCTGACGAGGGGGTAAGGGAGAATGGGGTGGAAGTCACGGGAGAAATGCAAGGAGGATCACAGAAGAGGAATGATCGAAACAGAGCAGCATGGGCAATGGGATAGAAAGGAGATAGGAGGATCGTTTCCAGAGATTTGATGGTAAAATCCTCATGATAGTGAATTTTAATGTGGATTTTAGCAGCGACCGAGACCTGATTGTGCTTGAGGACGCTGTGAGTGTCAGTGATAATTGATTTGCTGCGAGCCATTCTGATAATTGATTTGTTTCTGATCATGGCAGATAATGTTGGGATTCGATGGAGTTGCATAGAAGATTGCCTATGGATCTGGTGCAAGCTCTATTGGCACAAGTGTCAGCCTCCTTGTTGAAGGATCGAAGAACATGGAAGAAACGGATATCTATCATTTGCTGTGAGAGAGATTGACATCGATTGATAGTTTGTTGTAGGAGCACATTAGAGGCATTTCGATTGTGAACCATTAAACTTATGATGGCGACCGAGTCTCCAAGGACCATTGTAGTGTTTATGCCAAGTTTTTGAAGTTGGATGAGCCCTTGGTATAGCACGAGAGCTTCAACCCTGTTGTTGGAGAGGGGGCCTAATCCCCATTCATAGGTCATTTTGATATCTTTGTTGGCATTGTAAATGATTCCAGCGGCCCCTACTGTTCCTGGATTAGATTTGGAGGCCCCATCGAAGAAGAGGTAGTGGGTGTTGTTGTTCCTGGGCCAAGTGAAGAACTCCTCATCCTTCAATATTATTTTCCAACTGTGATTAGAATTGCTGAACTGGTTGCTAATGTTACTCCCGCTTTGGTTTCTATTACTCTTATCCAACAAATACCCTATAAAATTCCTTTCTTCAACATAGAGGTCAGCAATGTCAATTTTCTTTTGACTCTTAACTGAGATGGTTTCCAAAGTAATGCTCCTTGCCTTGTTACATAATTTCCTTGTGTTGGTTTCTTTGTTTTTGAAGACCATGCGGTTTCTTGCCAACCATATGTTCCAAAGAAGCAAATAGGGAAGAGAATCCCAAACTCTTTTAGCAGTATTGTTCTTCTTTCGTTGCCATGGATAGTTCTTCTGCCAAAGATGCAGAACTTCAATAATGGAGCTTTGGGGGTTCCAGGGGAGATGGGTGTTAAAAGAGATTTCTTTCCAACAGGAAGTGGCAAAGGGACAAGAGATGAAGAGGTGTTGGATGGTTTCTTCTCCTGCTTGGCAGTTTGGTCAACGGGAAGGACCAATTGTGCCTCGTTTTTGCAAGTTGTCAAAAGTGAGTACTTTCCCCTTTAGGAGGACCCAAATGAAGAATTTTATTTTTGGAATGGTCTCAGATTTCCAAACGACTTTCCAATGCGGCCAAATGGGCATGGGGTATTCATTGTTATAGATATGTTGCTGGGCATCTTTGATTGTGTAATTGGAACCTAAAGGATCCCAATGGAAGCCATCGATGCCGTTTTTTTTAATTGGAGCTATGCTATGAAGGTGGGCTTGAAGATTAGAAAAACTTGCTTCGAGGTATATGGGTATGGATGGGAAGGTCCATCCTATCCAAATCTGGGATTGGGAATCCCACTGAGATATCTGGTCCAAGTAGTGAAGCCCTATGTTGTTAAAGAAGGTGAGAATTTGATCAATTCTAGGTTTGCTGCTGATGGGCCACTATCCCATTATTCTGTCTACTCTGATTTTGATGTTGGTGCCGCCCTTGGGGACTTTGGAGATGTTTTGGGCGAGGAGGGGGATTTATTTCTTGCACAACCTCCAGATTTTAGAGCAAACTCTGTTAGGGATATCGTAATCCAAGAGGTGATGTCTTGGATAGTTAAGATGTTTGGCTTCCAACACCCTTTTCCACCAAGTAGATTGGCCGCTAATGAATCTCCAAACAATCTTGCCACAAAAAGCCAAATTTAGGAGTTTGGGAGATCTGATTCCTAAGCCTCCATGATCCTGGGTTTGAATGACCTGCTTATAATTTATAAGATTGTACTTCTTTTTTTCATTTTCCCCCCTTGCCAAAGAAAATGATGGAGGATGATTTCCATTTTGTGATGAAAATTAACAGGAGCTTGTAGTAGCATGAATTGGTATAAGGGCAAAGAAGAAAGACCTGTTTTCAGGAGTACTAGGCGGCCTGCTGGATTGAGCCAAGTGGAACCCCATTGCTGCACTTTCCTTTTCATTTTATCTATGATAGTATCCCACACTTCAACTTTTAGAGGACCAACGCTCACTGGCATGCCCAGATAAGTGAAATGCCCCTAGTCTAATTTGCAAGGAACCCCAAAAGTGCTAGCGATGTTATGAAGGACTTGAGCAGAAGTGTTCCAACCATAGATGCAACTTTTGAGATGATTGACCATACCTCCTGAGTAGCTCATGTATTTGTCTAAGAGGGCTTTGAAACGATGAGCTATTATATTCAAGGCTCCTCCCATTAACAGTGTATCATCAGCAAATTGAGAGTGGTTTATGTTTTTAACTCCATTCCCAAATTTAATACCTGTGATAAGGCCGACACACCGATTGTAGTCCAAGGCTTTACTAAAGGACTCAGCCATCAAGATGAACAGGTAAGGAGAAATGGGACAACCTTGTCTCAGCCCTCAAGAGGATTGGAAGGAGGGCCCTGGTCTGCCATTAACAAGAGGAGAGATCCAAGGACCTGTTATGCGAGCTTTGACAAGGTCAAGGAAGGGTGCAACCAACCCCATTTTCTTTAGAACAACAAGGAGGAATGAGTGTCTAACTCTGTCGAAGGCATTGGCTAGGTCCAATTTTATAATGAAACCTTTTTCCTTTCTAGATTGGCTAGAATTTCTAGCTTCTTGGACAAGGAGAATTGAGTCAGAGATTTGCCTATTGGCCAAGAAGCCTCCTTGATTTTTAGGGATGAGCGAGGGAAGGAGAGGTTTAAGACGAGAGGCGAGGATTTTGGTCAGAATTTTGTAAGAAGAATTGCAAAGAGAAATGGGCCAAAATCGAGAGGAGGAGGAAGGTTGATTCTCTTTAGGAAGGAGGGCAAGATGGGTGGCATTGGTGAAACCTCCAATTTTACCCTTGTGTTGAGCCATTTTATCATTTTGACCAAATATTTTTTGATTATTCCCTAATAAGCTCGGAAGAAGCAGATGAGGAAACCATCTGGGCCAGGAGCTTTGTCTGGTTGGAGTGTCCAAATAGCTCTTCTTATTTCTTCTTCTTCGATCTCCTTGATCAAGTTTTCATTGACTTCCTTGCTAATCTCAGTGAGGAGGTGTTGCAGCAGATCTGAGTAATATTCCACCTCTTTAGTTTTTGTTAAAAGAGCAATGTAGTGATCTAAGGTTGCCTTTCTAATAGCACCTTGAGTGGTTTGGAGATTGCCTTCAGCATCGATGATGGAGGTAACATTGTTCCTAATTTTCCTGACAGTGGCCTACTTATGAAAGAAAGCAGATTTTTTGTCTCCTCCTTGCAGCCATAGCTGCCTTGATTTTATTCTCAACTTTTGCTCCTCTGCTCTATTGGCACGATATAGCTAGAAGTAGAGATCACCTTCAAGTGCTTTGTATTCCTGGGAGAGACCTCGTTCCTCTGTTATGCTGTGAATTTTTTCCAATTTTCTTTTTATCTCAGTTTTGTCCTTCTCAGGTTCCGTGTAGCAGTTTTTTGCCCATTCCTTCAAGGCGTATTTGGTCCTTTTAAACTTGTTTTCCCATATGTACCCCAACGATCCTTCTATGTGCTGAAACCATGTGATTTTGAAAATCTCTTGGACAACAGGAATGCTGCTCCATAGTGGGTTGTATTTAAAAGGTATGGGCCCTAAGGGGCAGTGGGCTTCGAGAAAAATAGTTGTGGAGTAATGGTCAGATGCTGAGTAGGGGAGAACAGTGGCATAAGTAGTGGAGTAAGATGAGAGGAGCGTGACATTCACCAAAATCCTGTCAAGCCTTTCCATGATATTACCTTTTCCCAGTCTGCGATTATTCCAAGTGAACCTACGATTTTTTGGAACAGCGTCCACTAGATCGTGATCTTGCATGATGGTCTCCAACTGTGATCTATAGGGGTCATGAGAAAAGCGGCCTTCTCTTTTCTCGTTGGAGTGGAGAATGAGATTGATGTCTCCACCGAGAATAATATTGCTATTTCCTTCTTCATTTATGTTTGTTTTGAGGGAAGTCCAGCACTGCTCTTTGTCTTTGTAGTGGATTGGTGCATAGATGTTATAGATGACAATCCTTTGGTTATCTGTTAAATTGTCTAGAATGATTTGAATCCAGTACTGGCTGACTGTATCTGTTGTATGATTCCAAATGCTGTGGTTCTAGAGGGTTGCAATTCCCCCAGAGGCACCCCTTGATTCACTTATGCACCCATTATACTGCTTTAGCTGACCAATGATTCCTTTCATTTCTTGGTGTCCTTGTTTTGTTTCTTGTAGCAATAAGATTTCTGGCTTTTCATGTATTATTAGATCTCTTAGGGCAACTATTTTGGAGGGGTGCCCTAGTCCCCTGCTATTCCAGGAAAGAACTTTCATCATTGAGTGTGAGGGGTACAGAGAGTTCCTCGCCCTCATTGCTCCTTATGCACTGCTTCTTTATTGTTTTGCCCCAAAATGTAAGTTTCTATGGTGTTCTGAGTACCCATGGAAATATCCTTTTGAGCATTTTCATCTCTTTGTTGCTTTGAAGACTTCTTTCCTGGCCCTTGTTTTTTTTGTGTGTCCATAGTTACACCATGCTCTTTAGAAGAACTCCTGGTAAATCTAGAAGAGGGAGGATTGAGGGCAAAAGAGGAAGAGATAAGCAGGGGGGTGGGTTCAGTGGCATCAGCTTGGGACAAGGAAGGGGGGTTGTCTTAAGGGGGGGAGATGGCGGAAAAGGGATTGGATGAAGTAGGGGGAGGGAGAGGATGGGCTAGGGAGGGGGTGGAAGAGTTAGGGAGAGATGAGGTGGAGGGGATGGTTGCATTAGATTTGGGAGGGGTAGCTTCAGGGTTTGCCTTGGGGTTGGGGGCAGTCTTCTTTTTCTTGACTGTTTCCCATTGCTCATCTTGTGAAACATTTTCAACATCAACTAATTTAGAGGATTGATTGGCAAAATGGCCATATTCATGACATACCTTGCATTTAAACGGGATCTGCTCCTAGTCCAATTGTTGGATGTGCGTCTAGTTGTCCACTTTGAGTTTGATGGCCTCAATAAGGCCTTTGTCGAGATCAACTTCAACACATATGCAGGCTCAGGCTTGCATGTTATCTTTCGGCTCACTGCGGTCAATGAATCTTCCAACAGCATTCTTGATGGCTCGAACCGATTCGTCTCCCCAACAGTGGAGAGGAAGGTGAGGGAGCCGAAACCAGACTGGGACTGTGCTAGGGACATCCATTTTGGGGTCGAAATCTGGAGTCCATTTGTTCAGGTATAAGCCTCTGGAATCCATGAAATATGGTCCGTTTCTAAAGATTAGATCCTTGTCTTCTCTTAATTCAAAATGGAAGGTGAAATACCCTTTCCTGCAAAAGCGGATGGAGATTTTGCCTTGTATTTTAACAGACAAGTTTCGTTTGAACCATCTTTGCACTATCTTCGGAGAGGGCCAGAGACTAGTGAATTGCCTGATAAGACCTCGTTCTGCTAATTCAAGTGCTACCATGCGAGGAAGTGATGGAGGAAGGATTAACTCTTGCAAAAAATCTAGCAGTTCTTCTTTATTTTCATCAGTTTCATTTAACAAAATTTCTTTTTTTTTTTTCCTCTAAATCATTGTATGTATCAATATTTTCAAACTCAAAATCATCTTTTATTTGTAAAAAATTCTCTACTTTCTTGTCACTTTAAAAAACTTGCCAATATCTTACATTATCTAGGACACCTGGTCTATGTTTTATTTCAACCTTATATTTTCTGTTAGGATGGAATGGCACCTTACAACTACTAGCTGAAGTAGCTAAAGAATCTGCAAAAATATTATGGCCTCTAGGAATAAGAGACAATTGATATTCAAGGAAACATTGAAGAAAATCTAAAACTGCATTTCTATAGGCTCTTAACCTAGGGTGCTTGGTTGAATACTCACTTTTAATATGGTTAATGATGAGTTTTGAATCTCCATGCATAGACATTATTTTAGTCCCTGACCTCTTTAAAAGTTGCAGTCCTAATATTAATGCTTCATATTCAACTATATTATTTGTACATTGAAAGTGTAGTTTGTAAGAGTGTCCTTTAGCTATCCCTGTTTGTGAGTTTAGAATCCAAACATCTGCCCCTGCTCCTTTCTTTCTTACAACCCCATCAAATTCCATGTTCCATAGGGCTTCACACTCTTCATCTAGTATTCCAGGTTCAAATTTTATTTCCTCTGTCTTACTTAGCTCAGCTTCTAAATGTAAAACTTCCTCCTCTTTAGATTTATCAACTTATAAAA
Organism: Pinus tabuliformis; assembly: GCA_031772625.1. Lineage (NCBI taxonomy): Eukaryota > Viridiplantae > Streptophyta > Pinopsida > Pinales > Pinaceae > Pinus > Pinus tabuliformis. The sequence goes on along the minus strand of CM062813.1, from coordinate 151,798,126 downwards.
TAAAGGAGTCTAAATCTTAATGCATAGAGTACAAGGGGTAATTGTTTGGTTTTTATTGGCTACTAACAATGTATTCAATGAGAGTCTCCCTGTATAGTCTTCTCCGCTGACAAAAAATAGGAATCGTAGCAAAGGTCATATCCATTTGCAAAGTACCTTGTAACTTTGCTCCCCAAGACCTTGATAGTAACATTCCATACTTAGGGGTAATTTCTGCTACTACAATATCCATGACTATATGTTTGGCTGGGATTTGGGCTAAAGTGACACACAAGTATTTGATGAGACCCAGAAATTTGACCTTGTTAGAATCAAAGGAATACAAATATTTGTAAGGCCTTGTGATATCTAAACCCAATTTTTCCATGATGGCTTTGGGCATTAGATTGTGAGAAGCACTAGAGTCAAGAATTACATTATGCATAATATTGTCATGAATAATCAAACTAATGTCGAAAGGAGGCACAATTCCATCGTGAGATTTGCCTTCTACTCCAGGTCCAAATAACTCAGGCTGGTCGTGAGTCAGGTTTACTATGTCTGTCCCTTCCACTATTTTCAGGGCTTGCATAACTTGGGACCTATATGCATTTTTATTCATTAATTATGTTAAAGGAATTGGAATTTTAACTTTAGCCAACTCAGTCTCAATGCTGAAAGAGGTTTGAGGTTTGTTTATCTCTTTGGCATTCTGGTCCTGTTTTTTAGGAGCCTCTTTTTGAGAGTCATCCTTTGTTTGGCTAATGGAAGGGGCATTAGTTTGAGTTTTGCTGGGAGGATTTCCAACAGTATTTTTGTGTCTTAGATTATATTTCTTATTCACTTCCATTATATCATTTTGGTATCCTTGTTTATACTCATCTAAATCTGAAGGGAGCGCTTTTGATTGTGATAGCAAGAACATATCTTGCTCTTCTTAGGTCAAGAAAATATGATCTATCTCACTTTCTTCAAATGCGTTTATCTGGTTTACTTTAGGATCTTCTGTCAACTCAACTTCTTAATCAACATAGTTTTCTTGGAAGGGAGGCCTGATCTATTGTTGATCATTTGGGCCTTTTTGTTCTCTTTGTTCGATTAGGGGTGGATTCCTCCTAAGATTTTGATTTCTATTTTGATGGCCAACTTGATTAGGAGGACCTCTATCAATTAAACTTATTCTCTCTACCATTATTTCCGTATACCTAACTAAGCTATCCAACTTAGCATCAGATGAGGAAGAAGTAGGTTCCTCTTTAATAGATACCCTTCTTTCAGCTTTTAGCCTAACTCTTTTGGCTATCAGATTATATTATACACTAACTGCATCTCTCTGCATCTCCTCAAGGGTAGCATGATTTCTTTCTCTAAGTTGGTAAGACATGTCTGATCAAATACATATGGGAATTTTATTAGGGCCAATCCTAGTGGGGGTTGTATGGCAGTGGAGATAGAGTTATAAATGTTGTTGAATCTTGTGCAATAGTCCTAGACTGTTTCACCAGGGGTTCTTTTAATACTCTCATACTCAGCTAAGATTTGTAGAGGATTCTTTTTCACTTCCCATCTTCTGAGGAAAGTTTCATGAAATTGGGTAAGATATAGGATAGAACGAGCTGACAATCGTTTAAACCATTTTTTAACCTCACCAGTGAGACTTTGAGCAAACAATGTCATTTTAACATCATCATCATCAATCTCTTGGAGGTCTAAGTAATAATTCATTTTATCAATATGTTATTGAGTAGTAATTGGCCCCGTGCCATCATATTGGGGTATCCTACCCTGATAATATTGAGCCATTGCATTAAATTGTTCAAGTAGGACCAAGGGAGCATAACGAGTTGCCATGATTGGTAAATGAGAATGGGAAGATGATGAAACTATAACAAGTGTGAATATGGGAGGGATTAAAGGAGGTGGAGTAGAAATCTGTCGAGTTGATGTAATGGTGGCAGGGATAGTAGATGAAATTGGTATATTGGTAATAGAGGGAATAAATGGAGGTGTAGTAGAAATAGGAGGAATCTCTGGAGGAACAACGGAAATAGGAGGACCCTCTTGAAGGGTGGTATAAACAGGAGGAATTTCAAGTGGGATAGAAATACTAGGTGGAATTAATGGTGGGGTTGGGGATGACGTAGTAGAAGAAGAATGTGAGGATTTAGGTGATTCAACAGATTTCTATACATCTTAATCTAGTTCAGATACCAGCACTTCAGGTTTGTTAAATTGTTTGATGACATCATCATCAGAATCCGATTTCACAAATTTATGCTTTGAAATGTAGGGTTTTAAGATGTTTTCATAAAAAAAGTTTAAGCTATAAAAATGTGAGATTTAGTCCGGAAGAGACTATGTTCAAATGGAAAATCAAATTCTATGTCTTCTACTATTCCAAAGCTTTCAAGTAGAGAATTAACCCTAGGGAGAGGATTATTAGTTGCCTGGCTCTCGATTAAACTTTTCTTTCTAATAATTTTTTTAGGGTTATCAACAATTTTTGGTGGATTTGGATCTGGATTAGCTCTAGTATATATCTTCTTAGGAGCCATATCTACTATAGTATATTTACATATATAAAATATGTACAATTTTTAAGTGGCAAGTGACCTTAAATCATATCTATTTCTCAACCACAAACCTAGAAATAGCTTTAAGCATTGAAATAAAAATTTTGACCAGGGAAAATTTAATACAAATCAGATTTGTTCGAGTTCCCTAGTATGGTCGCCAGGATGTTATCACTCCGTAATTTCTTAAGGCTATGAAAGAAACCCAAAGGTAACCACAAAACAACTTTCAATTTTAGAAGCTAGCCCTTCTAAACTAAGAGAGGGATCTCTCTATTAGATTTAGATTTGTTGTAGTAGGATTTTAGGTTAGTTATTAGGTTCAGAGTTTAGTTTTTTGAAATGTTTGGTTGAAACTACAAGGAAAGGCCATTGGGAAATGGAGTAAAAATCTTAAACTGATCAAAAACAGAAATATTAGAAAGGATTGAAACGGGGAAAGTTAGGCAGGCTTTTTGGATCTTTGAAGCTTTGTGGAGAGAGGGAGAAATAGATTCAAATTCCATTAAACATAGAGCATTTTAACATGAATTTTATATTTAACTTCAGTTTGAAAACATATAAATTGCTTAAAAGCGAGGACAAAGTGTGATTAAACGAGTTCAACTCTTCATCTTCTTCTAAACTATTAAGATAAGAAAACATATGAAACCTAGATATAACAAATTCACAAAACAAAATACATCACCAATTAGCCTTACACATGAATCCTGGAACAATCTTCTATATTAATGAAATAATCACTTTCAGCTCAGTGAACAACTTTACATCAAAATGTGCTTTCTTGATACAAGTCCCAACATTTGTAGTTCGATTTGTGAAGTATTTATTAAAAAATGATCAAAAATATCTTGAATAAAAATCTTAAGATTTATTTGAAAATATCCTAAACTGATTATTGAAATAGTAAAAAAAACTAGGCAACTAAAATTGTTCTAGTGATCTAGCACTATATTCGAGGATTTCTGGTGATGACTCAGCTTGAATAAGTGTTCCCTTGCTTTTTGAAAGTAAAAAATGTTTTACCCAAGTAACTCGCACAATTTGTCCCCTCGGTCTTCACTTGGAGTGGTGAATTTGACTAGTTTCCTGTAGGTTTCATCCACCTCGGTATACTTTTGCAAAATAGGTTTGATAATAAAAAAGTGCTTTATCTCATGTTTGATTAGCAGATCAAAGTCCAAAGCTTCCATAAAGGATTTTTTTGTGATGATTCCTTTGATGGGAGAAAACTTTGACTTATCCCTTGCTATGGTATATAATTTCTGGTGATTATTTTCTAAACTGATCAACTTTTCTCCAATCCTTATCAAATCTGGCAGTCCCTTTTGATTTAGCACATTAAATTTTCTTTGGAACTTCTGAATGTTTGACTCCATATTGTGACACTTGTTCTCCAATTGTACAATAATGTTCCTCTTTGTAAGGACCCTCCTCACCTCCAAAATAGTCTCTGTCCTATTTGAAATTTCCAACTCTTCTAATTCTTCTCTAGTCTTTGAATTCAAAATTATGATCAAAGCAATTGCTTCACTTGGGTTCTACCCTAAATCTACTTTCACTTCTTCAAGTACCTCTTTGGACCTCTATATTAACTCCTCTTTATAAAAAATAATCTAAATTCAGGGACATGTTTTAGTCATGGCCTCATTTCTTTCTATTCATATGCTCTCTTTTGCCCATGCTAATGTCTGTGCCATTGCAGATTCACTTTGTAGCTATTCAATATTTTGTGTTAATTTATGAGTTGTCTGCAATTCAACCAAGTATACACTATCAACCTTTAGTTTCTTCTCCTGAAGGTTCTTTAGCTTCTCAATTTCCTATCCTCTGGTTGCTAAAGTGAATGTCTCTGCTGCTGATGTAGATGCAATGGGAACTGTTGTTAGTGGAATGGCTTCCAATTTTGTTGATTTTTCTCTTTCCTTTAACAATTTCTCCATTTCAACCTCCATTGATTTGATCTGTCCACTTTGTTCAATAATGATTCTCAACATATCTTCTTTTTCCTTCTCTAATTCTTCCTTACTAAGCAAGTCCAATGAATCATTGATTGAGCATTGCCCTGCTCATCCAATTTCTACAAGCGAAACTGAAACTTGTCTACCTGATGGTAAAGAAACAAATAAACAAGTACTGAAGCATATTTGAAAGTTCCCTTAGTAGAGAATTTGAGGAACTTCTCATGGATTGCATCTGCTAAAAACTAACTGTAGTTGAAGGTGGAAGGCTTTTCACTTGTGGTAAAGACTGATAGGAAACCAATGATGGCCTCATCAATATACTCATTGGATTGGTAGCCAAGTAGACATGAAACAATAGAAATAATTTGCTTAGTCATCTTAGGGAACATAGAGGATGAATATGGGTATTTTTTTGGGTAATTGGGCATCCTCAGGGAGAAAAGTCTAAAAAATCTTAGCTCTATGTGGGAAGGTTAGGTTTTTATAGAATTCCATTAGGGAATCTACTGTAAATGGTTTCAGAGAGGTAGAGCTTTGTAATTTGAGCATTTGGGAGATGGTTTTAGCTGTAATGGTAAAGAGGATGCCATTATTTTGGACCATAATTTTCCCCTGACTGGGATATAGAAAAATTAGCACCATGAAATGAACTCAGGGAAGTGATAGGTCTAAGGGAAAATGAATTGGGGCAGGGAGTATTCCCACAGATCCAATTCATTGCTGAGGTCTATAAAGTTATGCTTTGACCTATTGTGGAGTTCATAAAGGTCGAACTCACAACTGGTTTCCAAGATTTTCTATTCCTGGTCTACCAAGGGTTGATGATCTAAATCTATGACAAGGGGTTATCATTTGAGGCCTTAGATTTTCCTTTAGGATCCACGATGAAAGAGGAATGAACAAGAGATTTGAATTACCTAGGAAAAAATGGGTGAAGACTGGCATCCAAGGTGCAGAGGTAATTGGCTTACTCATGGGTCGCAGTGGTGGTCTAGATCACTGACTGGGCGCTGAGATAGGCTTTGTCTGGTTGATCGTGCACTGGAACAGTTCTGATCACTTCTTATCTTGAAACAAGAAAAGGAGGGCGATAGAACGGGTTTTAGTTCACATTATAGGAAAAAATGGCTTTACTGTTGTGGTTTAGTAGTTAAAGGGAGCGGGTCCACTATTGCGGGAATGAGTAATGGTGGAACAGTTAGATAACAGGTAGAATGGGGATGAGTTGATGTGAAGGCGGGGACATGATGCAACAGTGATGTGAAATGGCGAATAGGGGGTGCCACGTGGATGTATGGTATAGCATTTAGAAGGGGACGAGAAGCGCCACTTGGAAGAAGGAAAGATGGGTCTAGAGCTGTGAGGTGGCAGAAGAAGAGTGAGTAGAAACGAGGGGGTCAACGATCGAAATAGGCAGAAGCGGGAGTGGAGTGGAAAGGTGGTTTTCGGGCGGCGGGGACCCGCGGGGGGGGGGGGGGGGGGGGTCCACAATAAACCTGGAGGTGACACGTTGCATGGGGAGTAAGTGGGGAGACAAATTTTTGTGAAGCCCCCCTTGGTTAATCGTTGGAGTGGCGAGGGGGTCCGAACTGATCACCCGCCATTGATCTGGGCGGGTGAGACCTCAACCATTCTTTGCTACACATTTTTTTATCGCAAAACGCCAACATGTCGTATCAAATCACTTTATTCGACTACTATACAAAACAACATTTATACAATGAGCTAATTTTATTACATTAAATTTATTTAACCTAATTTAACCATGTTTAAACAATGTGGTTAATTAATCAAACCTTAACTAAACTAACAAAACCAAATTTGACCATGATTAAACTGTGTGGTCGAATAATTTATATTCTGACTAATCTAATTTTATTTTTTTAACAAGTTTAATCATGCTTAGACAATGTGATTTAACTAACTAATCCTATATCTCTAACTCTAATGTGGCATTTTAACTATCTGCACATTATTCAAATTTTCTAAAAGCATTTCTCATGCATATTTTTATGTGAAATCCAGTGGAATTTGAATTTGCACACTTACTGTTTTTTTTTCTTTTCATTTTTTCATTTTTTTCACACACACACACACACACACATATATTTTATCCCCGTTGTTTTTCTTTTCTTTTTTTATTCTTCTTTTTTGGAAATATCTTGCAAAATGAAAGATTATTTACAACATCTCATATACAAAAATCAATAACTAATAGTCAACTCATCCAATAAAATATAGGACCCTAACAGTGGCTCCAATGGGGATGACATCCTCCTTGTGAGATGTCAAGAACGCTGTAGATCAATAGCCTTCATCCATTGGGAAAGATGTCCTTATTCTGTACTTGAACTGATTTACCTATTGTTATTCATAAATATGGGCAACAAATCATCAGAATCTTAGGGCCTTCTCTCCAAGCTTCAACTCTTGATGTGAGCCACCCTCACTCTTGCAGTAGAATAGTAAAATGATATTTACAATGATTGTAAATGAAACTGATCTATTCTGGAAGAAAGTAATGTTTGAGTAGTCTTCCATTGACAAGTCCACCTGATAGTCCTTCTCCAGTCAAGTCTTTTAATAAAAATGCATTGTTACCTATGAAAGTCTCAATTTTGTATGGCCCTTTCCACAAACTATTGAATTTACCTTGCTTTCCTTTGTCGTCATCCCTTGAGTCCCATTTAACACAATGTCATATATTTGGAAGTCATCTACCTTTGTCCTCATGTCATGGATCTTCTTAATTTTTTCCTGAATGAGTTGAGTTTTGTTGTAAACCTCCTCCCTGGATTGCTGAAATTGAATGGTTTGATTGATCCTTATTTGCAAATCATTTGTTTCTACTTATGCTTCCTGCAACAATTTTAACACAGGGATTCCCAAGGAAGTAGGATAAATTGCATCTACTCCATATATTAATTGAAAGGGAGTCATCCTAATAGATTTCTTTGTGCTAATTTTGTAAGCCCATAGGGAATTAATCAACTTCTTATGCAAATATTTTTTATTTTCCTGCAACAATTTCTTGATGATGTTGACTAGACTCTTGTTAGAAGACTCAAATAACCCATTCCCTTGTAGATAATAGGTAGTAGAGTGTCCTAATTTTATGTGGTATTTTTTGCAAAAATCAACCATTTTATTTGATTTAAAGGCAAAAAAATTGTTAGTGATAATCTTATATGGACATCCAAACCTAGACAAAATGTTACCTTCTAAAAATTGAATGATTACAGTGTTTGTGGCCTGTCTGGTTGGAATAGCCTCAATCCACTTAGTAAAGTAGTCAGTGGTTGTCAAGATCCATATATGTTGACTAGAGGAGCTTCGGTGGATTTCACCAATGAAATCCAGACCCGACTATTGAAAAGGAACCTCAACTGAAAATGGTTTCAATGGTAAAGGAAAAAGCTTTCTCTTGCGTTAAAAAATTTGGCACTGGTGGCAAGTGGTGAGTTTCTTATGCACATATGCAAACAAGGTAGGGCAGTGAAAACCAACCCTCAAGATTTTGTTAGCTATGGTCTTCTATTACAAATGGCCTCCATAGTCTCCTTGATGAAACTCTTCCATGACCATGTCTTCTTCATCTTTCAACAAACAATTTAGCAAAATACCTCCAGCATCTTTCCAATATACAATCTGATCTAAAATAAAGAATTTCATAGATTTCATTTTTAGAAATCTAGCTTTTGTCTTGGTTAAACCAGGAGGAGCTTGTAAATTTTGTAACACAAAGATAATGTCTGCATACCATGGAGAGGTAGCAAAGGCCTCTGATACTTGTGGAGTCACCAACTCTTCCTATTCATCAAGTGCAACTATAAAATTAATATCTAGTGCATGAACATTAGACTTTGCCATTAGCTTAGCTAATCCCTGATCTTTGATGAGCTTGGTAGGTCAGATCTCAATGTCATATTCTTGGATGATTGCAATCCAGTTTCCTCTCCAACCATATGGGTTTGTTTGTGTCAGAATATCCTTTACCACAAAACTTGGGACACATGCAATGATATGAGAATGTAGGATGTAAACTCTAAAGTCTTTCAGTTCCTTCACCAAAGCAAAGGCCTATTTCTCCATGATGTTATAATTTAATGAGGCATCCCTTAAAGCTCTGCTGAAGAAAAATATGGGTTGTTCGTATCCTTCACTATTTTTCTACAACAAAACGACTGCAATAGTATGCATAGATGCAAAAGAAAAAATCATAAAATCCTTTGTAAAGTGAGGGCTTATCAAAATAGGAGCAGTGGTTGAATCTAACTTCAATTCACTAAAAGATTTATTGGCTTCAGTATTCCATTTTATTTCAATATCTTTTTTTAGCATGTTTGTAATGACTCTTAATATTTCGACCAAGTTAGGAATAAATCTTCTAAGGAAATTTATCCTACCAATGAAGGATTGAACTTATTCTTGTTTCTAGAAGGGTCAATTTTCAGTATGGCTTCGACTCTACTAGGATATATCCTAATACCTTATTTTGAAATGATATGACGTATAATTTTTCCCTCCTTTAAACCAAAACGAGTTTTCTTAGGGTTTAAGGAAATACTATATTTTCTGCATTTTTCAAAAACCTTTCTTAAATGCAATATGTGTTCTTCATCTGTTTTTGAAAACACAACTATATCATCTAGGTAATCACAATGAATCTATTTATTTCATCAAAAAATGCTATGTTGATTTATCTTTGGAAAGTGGCCCCAACATTCATAAGTTCAAAGGGCATTTTTACATACATAAAAGTCCCCCAAGGTGTAGTAAATTTTGTTTTTTGTTGATCATGAGGATGAACCAAAACTTGGATGTATCCTGAGAAACCATCGAGCAAAGAGATTCTGTTGGAACCAAATACCTTTTGTAGGATATGATCCATTTTGGGTAGAGCGTAGCTTTCCTTAAGAGAGACCTTGTTCAGATTCCTAAAATCTGTACAGAGCCTAATTTCACCAATTTTATTTATCATAGGTACTAGATTAGAGACCCATTTCCAAAATTTGAGGGGTACAATGATCTTTGCATCAATTTATTTTTTGACTTCCTTTTCTATCAAAGGTAATAAGACTGGATTCACTCTCAATTTATGTTTGAAGGATTTTTGATCTTCTCTGATGGGAATCGTGTGTAGTATGATACTAGTGTCATATGATTTTAAATCTTCATAGCTCCAGGCAAACACATCAGATAATTCCTCAAGTAGCTCAATGTATTTTTGTTTTTTCTTTAGGAGGTAAGGATTTGGACAGTTTCAACTGTAAGGATTCTCTGCAATTCCTATGTTACAGTCCTCTACCTTGGCTCCTATTGGTTCTATTTTTTTCTTTTTGGCTACGTCATTGAAGTCCAAAATCTCTTCTAATGGTACCCATCCTCTTGGCAACACATTGTCTTTTAGTTGCAGAGCCCTCAGGTTCTTCTTTATTGTCATCAGTTTCATTTAACACATTTTTTTTCCCCTCTACATCATTGTATGTATCAATATTTTCAAACTGAAAATCATCTTTTATTTGTAAAAAATTCTCTACTTTCTTGTCACTTTAAAAAACTTGCCAATATCTTACATTATCTGGGACAGCTGGTCTGTGTTTTATTTCAACCTTATATTTTCTGTTAGGATGGAATGGCACCTTACAAGTACTAGCTGAAGTAGCTAAAGCATCTGCAAAAATATTATGGCCTCTAGGAATAAGAGACAATTGATATTCAAGGAAACATTGAAGAAAATCTAAAACTGCATTTCTATAGGCTCTTAATCAAGGGTGCTTGGTTGAGTACTCACCTTTAATATGGTTAATGATGAGTTTTGAATCTCCATGCATAGACATTATTTTAGTTCCTGACCTCTTCAAAAGTTGCAGTCCTAAGATTAATGTTTCATATTCAACTATATTATTTGTACATTGAAAGTATAGTTTGTAAGAGTGTCCTTTAGCTATCCCTGTTTGTGAGTTTAGAATCTAAACACCTGCCCCTGCTCCTTTCTTTCTTACAGCCCCATCAAAGTCCATGTTCCATAGGGCTTCACACTTTTCCTCTAGTATTCCAGGTTCAAATTTTATTTCCTCTGTCATGCTTAGCTCAACTTCTAAATGTGAAACTTCATCCTCTTTTGATTTATCAACTTATAAAATAAAGGAGTCTAAATATTAATGCATAGAGTACAAGGGGTAATTGTTTGTTTTTTCTTGGCTACTAATCATGTATTTCATGAGAGTCTCCCTGTATAGTCTTCTCCGCTGACCAAAAATAGGAATCGTAGCAAAGGTCATATCCATTTTCAAAGTACCTTGTAACTTTGATCCCCAAGAGCTTGATAATAACATTCCATACTTAAGGGTAATGTTTGCTACTAAAATGTCCATGAATATACATTTGGCTGGGATTTGGGCTAAAGTGACACATAGGTATTTGATGAGACCCAGAAATCTGACCCTGTTAGAATCAAAGGAATACAAATATTTGTAAGCCTTGTGTTATCTAAACCCAATTTTTCCATGATGGCTTTGGGAATTAGATTGTGAGAAGCACCAGAGTCAAGCATTACGTTATGCATAATATTGTCATGAATATTCAAACTAATGTTGAAAGGAGGCACAATTCCATCGTGAGATTTGCCTTCTACTCCAGGTCCAAATAACTCAGGTTGGTCATCAGTCAGGTTTACTGTGTCTGTCCCTTCCCCTATTTTTAGGGCTTTCATAAATTGGGACCTATATGCATTTTTATTGATTAATTCTATTAAAGGAATTGAAATTTTAACTTTAGCCAACTCAGTCTCAATGCTGAAAGAGGTTTGAGGTTTGTCTATCTCTTTGGTATTCTGATCTTGTTTTTTAGGAGCCTCTTTTTGAGAGTCATCCTTTGTTTGGCTAGTGGAAGGGGCATCATTCTGAGTTTTTCTAGGAGGATTTCCAACAGTCTTTTTTTGTCTTAGATTATATTTCTTATTCAAATCTATTATATCATTTTGGTATCCTTGTTTGTACTCATCTAAATCTGAAGGGAGGGCTTCTGGTTGTGATAGTAAGAACATATCTTGCTCTTCTTTGGTCAAGAAAATATGATCTATCTCACTTTCTTCAAATAAGTTTATCTAGTTTACTTTAGGATCTTCTGTCAACTCAACTTCTTCATCAACATAGTTTTCTTGGAAGGGAGGCCTGATCTATTGTTGATCATTTGGGCCTCTTTGTTCTCTTTGTTTGATTAAGGGTGGATTCCTCCTAAGATTTTGATTTCTATTTTGATGGCCAACTTGATTAGGAGGACCTCTATCAATTAAACTTATTATGTCTACCATTCTTTCCATAGACCTAACTAAGCTATCCAACTTAGCATCAAATGAGGAAGAAGTAGGTTCCTCTTTAATAGATACCCTTCTTTCAGCTTTTAGCCTAACTCTTTTGGCTAACATATTAGCTTCTACACTAACTGCATTTCTCTGCATCTCCTCAAGGGTAGCATGATTTCTTTCTCTGAGTTGGTAAGACATGTTTGATCAAATACATATGGGAATTTGATCAGGGCCAATCCTAGTGGGGCAATAATCCTAGACTGTTTCACCAGGGGTTCTTTTAATACTCTCATACTCAGCTAAGAGTCGTAGAGGATTCTTTTTCACTTCCCATCTTCTGAGGAAAGTTTCATGTAATTGGGTAGGATATAGGATAGAATGAGCTGACAATCCTTTAAACCATTTTTTAACCTCATCAGTGAGACTTTGAGCAAACATTTTAATTTTAACATCATCATCATCAATCTCTTGGAGGTCTAAGTAATCATTCATTTTATCAATATGTTTTTGAGTAGTAATTGGCCCTGTGCCATCATATTAGGGTATCCTACTTTGATAATATTGAGGCATTGCATTAAGTTGTCCAAGTAGGACCAAGGGAGAATTACTAGTTGCCATGATTGGTAAATGAGAATGGGAAGATGATGAAACTATAAAAAGTGTGAATGTGGGAGGGATTAAAGGAGGTGGAGTAGGCATATGTTGAGTTGATGTAATGGTGGTAGGGATAGTAGATGAAATAGGTATACTGGTAATAGGGGGAATAAATGGAGGTGTAGTAGAAATAGGAGGAATCTCTGGAGGAACAGTGGAAACAGGAGGACCCTCTGGAAGGGTATTTTAAACAGGAGTAATTTCAAGTGGGATAGAAATACTAGGTGGAATTAATGGCGGGGTTGGGGATGAAGTAGTAGAAGAAGAATGTGAGGATTTAGGTGATTCAACAGATTTATATACATCTTGATCTAGTTCAGATACTGACACTTCAAGTTTGTTAAATTGTTTGATGACATTATCATTAGAATCTGATTTCACAGATTTATGCTTTGAAATGTATGGTTTTAAGATGTTTTCGTAAAAAAAGTTTAAGCTACAAAACTGTGAGATTTAGTTCAGAAGAGACTATGTTCAAATGGAAAATCAGATTCTATGCTTTCTACTATTTCAGAGCTTTCAAGCAGAGAATTAACCCTAGGGAGAGGATTATTACTTGCCTGGCTCTCGATTAAACTTTTCTTTCTAATAATTTTTTTAGGGTTATCAACAATTTTTGGTGGATTTGGATCTGGATTAGCTCTAGTATATATCTTCTTAGGAGCCATATTTACTATATTATATTTACATATATAAAATATCTACAATTTTTAAGTGGCAAACAACCTTAAATCAGATCTATTTCTCAGCCACAAACCTAGATATAAATTTAAGCACTAAAATAAAAAATTTGGCCAGGGAAAATTTAATACAAATCAGATTTGTTCAAGTTCCCCAGTATGGTCGTCGGGATGTTATCACTCCGTAATTTCTTAAGGCCATGAAAGAAGCCGAGAGGTAACCACAAAACAACTTTCAAGCCTAGAAGCTAGCCCTTCTAAACTAAGAGAGTTATCTCTCTATTAGATTTAGATTTGTTGTAGTAGGATTTTAGGTTAGTTATTAGGTTCATAGTTTGGTTTTTTGAAATGTTTGGTTGAAACTGCAAGGAAAGGCCATTGGGAAATGGAGTCAAAATCTTAAACTGATAAAAAAATAGAAATATCATAAAGGATTGAAATGAGGAAAGTTAGGCAGGCTATTTGGATCTTTGAAGCTTTGTGGAGAGAGAGGGAGAAATAGATTCAAATTCCATTAAACATAGAGCATTTTAACATGAATTTTATATTTAACTTCAGTTTGAAAACATATAAATTTATTAAAAGCGAGGACAAAGTGTGATTAAACGAGTTCAACCCTTCATCTTCTTCTAAACAATTAAGATAAGAAAACTTATGAAACCTAGATATAACAAATTTATAAAAGGAAATACATCACCAATTAGCCTTACACATGAATCCTAGAACAATCTTTTGTATTAATGAAATGATCACTTTAAACTCAGTGAACAACTTTACATCAAAATGTGCTTTCTTGATACAAGTACCAAGATTTGTACTTTGATTTATGAAGCATTTATACAAAAATGATAAAAAATACCTTGAATAAAAATCTTAAGATTTATTTCAAAATATCCTAAACTGATTATCGAAATAGTAAAAAAAATTAGGCAACTAAAACCGTTGTAGTGCTCTGGCACTATATTCGAGGATTGCTGGTGATGACTTGGCCTGAATAAGTGTTCCCTTGTTGTTTTAAAGTAAAAAATGTTTTACCCAAGTAACTCGCACAATTTGTCCCCTCGGTCTTCACTTGGAGTGGTGAATTTGACTAGTTTCTTATATGTTTCATCCACCTCGGTATACTTTTGAAAAATAGGTTTGATAATAAACAAGTGCTTTATCTCATGTTTGATTAGCAGATCAAAGTCCAAAGCTTCCATAAAGGATTTTTTGTGATGATTCCTTTGATGGTAGAAAACTTTGACTTATCCCTTGCTATGGTATATAATTTCTGGTGATAATCTTCTAAACTGATCAACTTTTCTCCAATCCCTATCAAACCTGGTAGTCCCTTCTGATTTAGCACATTAAATTTTCTGTGGAACTTCTAAATGTTGGACTCCATATTGTGACACTTGTTCTCCAATTGTAGCATAAGGTTCCTTTTTGTAAGGACCCTCCTCACCTCCAAAATAGTCTTTGTCCTATCTAAAATTTCCAACTCTTCTAATTCTTCTCTAGTCTTCGAATTCAAAATTATGATCAGAGCAGTGGCTTCACCTAGGTTCTACCCTAAATCTTCTTTCACTTCTTCAATTACCTCTTTGGACCTCTGTATTAACTCCTCTTGCTAAAAAATAATCTGAATTGAGGGCCATATTTCAGTCATGGCCTCATTTATTTCTATCCATATGCTCTCTTTTGCTCGTGCCAATGTTTGTGCCATTGCAGACTCACTTTGTAGCTATTCAATCTTTTGTGTTAATTTATGAGTTTTTTGCAATTCAACCAAGTATACACTATCAACCTTTAGTTTCTTCTCTTGAAGGTTATTTAGCTTCTCAATTTCCTATACTCTGATTGACAGGTCATCCATTGCCTTGATAAGTTTCTCTAAAGAATATTTAGATTTCCCCTTAGTAATGGTTGCTAAAGTGAATGTCTCTGCTACCAATGTAGATGCAATGGGAACTGTTGTTAGTGGAATGGCTTCAAACTGTGTGGATTTCTCTTTCCTTTAACAATTTCTCCATTTCAACCTCCATTGATTTTATCTGTCCACTTTGTTCAATAATGATTCTCAACATATCTTCTTTTTCCTTCTCTAATTCTCCGACTTCCTTAGTCTGTGGGTCTTCTATGGAGGGAAGCTTGAGCTACTTCTTAAGTGCTGCAATGTCAACATTCTTCCTTTTGATAATCTCTTCTGTTGTTTTCAAATTGTTGGGATCATATCCTAGTTTGATTAAAGGTATTCCAATGATTTGATTTTTGTATCTTTGGCTAGAGAATATACTTTCTCTAATTTAAGATGAGATTCAATGTTATTTACAGAGGCTTGTAGCCTAGAAGCTGCCATTGCTGAAGTTGTCAAAGTGGAGTACAACATCTCCCCTGTTTGCTTGTGCAGTTCTATTTTCTCAATTGGATGAATTTGATCAGTACTGAAAGAAAAATTTGTTTTCTTATAATCTTCATGAGTCTTTGGGAAAGGGACCTCAGCATGCAAGAAGGCCATCTACATTTTCCCTTTATTTGTGCCAAAGGACGAGAGCAACCTATGTTGTGAAGAGGTTGTCTGCTTCCAAAACTGTGTATATGTTATAGCTTTTAACTGTTCATTTTTCTTCTCGATTTCTTTGTACATAGAAAATATGTTTGGTTCGGCTTGGTCATGAACCAATTCCCATGACTGAGAGGTGTCTAATGGCTCCTGGGAGACCGAAGAGGTTGGAGACCCTAAAAAAATATCTTCAGTCCTATTGAAGCATGAGGGCATGTCAAAATAATGGTGGACTGTGTATTTTATTCTTGAAATATTTCTTCTGTTGGATTAGTCCTTTGCCTCTTCTTGTAGATCTGAAATTGTTTCATTGGAATTTCTGTGACTGTGGGGGAAACCTCTTCCCTTGGCCTCTTGTCATGCTTCTCCCGTGGCATAGGATTCTATACCATTGTATTTGATATTACTTGTTCTTCTGCCTCTTGTAAGGTGTTTTCATTCCACTGATCATGGTTCATGTACTTCTCAATCTCTGGCCTGGGAGTGTGAATGTATGGAGTAGTCTTCTGTTCTACTTTTAATTGTGAAATAATCCCTAGGGGATCACAGGACCAGGTTAAACTATGTGTGAAATTCATTTGCTTTAGAAGGATATCTACTCCTTTGGTTGCTACTCTATTATTTCAAAAGAATGGGCCCACCTGTGTTTTTATCTTAAACTATGATTTCTTCTTTGCTACCACAAAATGCAACTCATCCAAATTGATCATCTGTCTTATGTACTCCAACGAGAAAATTCTTAGTCGGACAAAATTTGTTACCCTTTAAGGTGGAAACTCACAACCATAGACCCTGATCTATGTGTAGTTCTGGTACAAGTACCGGTCATTTTTTTTGGTCTACTCACTCAAATGAAGGAATCTGTTAATTTCTAATCCTATTCTTGGCTCCACATTGCTATTTAATAAGCATGATACTCTGTACAAAAACTGATCAACAAATTCACTGAAGGTGAATTCATTGGAATTCTTCCTTACCAAGGAAGTCCAATGAATCATTGATTGAGCATTTCCCTGCTCATCCAATTTCTGCAAGGGAAACTGAAACCTATCTTCCTGATGGTAAAGAAACAAATAAACAAGTACTGAAGCATATTTGAAAGTTCCCTCAGTATAGAATTTGAGGAGGTATTCATGGATTACATCTGCTAAAAACTGACTGTAGTTGAAGGTGGAAGGGTTTTCACCTGTGGTAAATACTGATAGGAAACCAATGATGGCGTCATCAACCCACTCATTGGATTGGTAGCCAAGTAGACATGAAACAATAGAAATAATATGCTTAGTCATCTCAGGGAACATAGAGGATGAATATGGGTTTTTCTTGGGTAATTGGGCATCCTTAGGGAGAAAAGTCTCAAAAATCTTAGCTCTGTGTGGGAAGGTGAGGTTTTTGTAGAATTCCATGAGGGAATCTACTGTAAATGGTTTCAAAGAGGTAGCTATTTGTAATTAGAGAATTTGGGAGATGGATTGAGCTGTAATGGTAAAGAGGATGTCATTATTTTGGGCCACAATTGCCCTTTGATGGGGAATATAGCGAAATTGGCACCATGAAACGAACTCAAGGAAATGATAGGTCTGAGGGAAAATGAATTGGGGCAGGGAGGATTCCCATAGACCCAATTCATCGCTGAGGTCTATAAAGTTATGCTTTAACTAGTTGTGGAGTTCATAAAGGTCGAACTCACAACTGGTTTCCAAGATTTTATATTCCTGGTCTACTAGGGGTTGATGATATAAATATATGACAAGGGGTAGCAGGGGGTTATCATCTGAGGCCTTAGATTTTCCTTTAGGAGCCATGATGAAAGAGGAATGAACAAGATATTTTAATTACCCGAGAAAATTTGGTCGAAGACTGGTATCCGAGGTGCAGAGGTAATTGCCTTGCAGATGGGTCATTGTGGTGGTCTAGATCACCGATGAGGCGCTGAGATAGGCTCTGTTTGGTTGACTGTGCACTGAAACAATTATGATCACTTGTTAACTTGAAACATCGAAAGGAGGGTAACCAAACGGGTTTTAGTTGATATTATAGGCAAAAATGGCTTTACCATTGCGATTTAGCGATTAAAGGGAGCAAGTCCGTTATCGCGGGAACGAGTAATGGTGGAACGATTAGATAACGAGTAGAATAGGGATGAGTTGACGTGGAGGTGGGGACATGATGTGACAGTGATGGGAAATGGTGAATAGGGGGTTGCCATGTGGTGGTATGGTATAGGACCCAGGAGGGGATGGGAGGCACCACCTAGCAGAAGGAAAGTGGGGTCTAGAGATGTGAGGTGGTAGAAGAAGAGTGGAGCAAAAACGAGGGGGTCAACGTTCGAAATAGGCGAGAGTGGGAGCAAAGTAGAAAGGTTGTTTTCAGAGGGGGGTTGGGGGATGGTATACGTTATTAACTTTATTTAATATAATTTAATCACGTTTAAACAATGTTGTTGATTAATCAAACCTTAACTAAACTAACTAAACCAAATTTGACCACGATTAAACTGTGTGGTCAAATAATTTTTATTCTGACTAATCTAAATTTATTTATTTTTAATAGGTTTAATGGCGCTTAAACAATGTGATTAAACTAACTAATCCTATTTATCTAACTCTAATGTGGCATTTTAACTGTCTGCACATTATTCAAAATTTCTAAAAGCATTTCTCATGCATATTTTTATGTGAAATGCTGTGGCATTTGAATTTGCACACTTATTTTTTTTCATATTTCTTTGATATTTTTCATATTTTCAAATTTTTCCATATATATATATATATTGTATCCTTTTTCTTTTATTTTTCTAATCTTTTTCCTTGGAAATAACTTGTAGAATGAAAGATTATATACAACATCTCATATACAAAAATCAACAACTAATAGTCATCTCATCCTATAAAATATAGGACCCTAACAGTGGATCCAATGGGGATGCCATCCTCCTTTTGAAATGTCAAGAATGTCGTAGATCATTAGCCTTCATCCATTGGGAAAACCGTCCTTATTCTATACTTGAAATGATTGACCTGATGTTATTCATAAGTATGGGAAATTCAGAATCTTAGGGCCTTCTCTCCGAGCTTCAACTCCTGATGTGAGCCACCCTCACTCTTGTAGTAGAATAGTAAAATGATATTTACAATGATTGTAAATGAAACTGATCTATTCTGGAAGAGAGTAATTTTTGAGTAGTCTTCCATTGACAGGTCCACCTGACAGTCCTTCTCCAGTCAAGTCTTTTAATAAAAATGCATTTTTACCTCTGAAAGTCTCAATTTTGTATGACCCTTTCCACAAACTGTCGAATTTACCATGCTTGCATTTGTATTCATTCCTTGAGTCCCATTTTAACACAAAGCCATCTATTTTGAAGTCATCTGCCTTTGTCCTCTTATCATGGATCTTCTTAATTTTTTCCTCAATGAGTTGAGTTTTTTTGTAAACCTCCTCCTTGGATTGCTGCAACTGAATGGTCTGATTGATCCTTCTTTGAAAATGATTTGTTTCTACTTGTGCTTCCTGCAAAAATTTTAGCACAGGTATTCCTGGGGAAGTAGGAAAAATTACATCTTCTCCATTTACTAATTTAAATGGAGACATCCCAATAGATTTCTTTGTGCTAATTCTGTCAGCCCATAGGGAATTAATCAACTTCTTATGCCAATATTCTTTTATTTTCCTGCAACAATTTCTTGATGATGTTGACTAGACTCTTGTTAGAAGACTTAGCTAACCCATTCCCTTGCGGATAATAGGCACTAGAGTGTCCTAATTTTATGTGGTATTTGTTGCAAAAATCAACCATTTTCTTTGATCTAAAGGCAACAACATTGTCAGTGATAATGTTATGTGGACATCCAAACCTAGACAAAATCTTACCTTGTAAACATTGAATGATTACAATGTCTGTGTCCTGTTTGGTTGGAATAGCCTCAATCCACTTAGTAAAGTAGTCATTGGTTGTCAATATCCATCTATGTTGACCTGAGGAGTTTGGGTGGATTTCACCAATGAAATCTAGACCCTAATGTTGAAAAGGAACCTCAAATGAAATGGGTTTCAATGGTAAAGGCAAAATCTTTCTCCTGCCTTCAGAAATTTGGCATTGGTGGAAAGTGTTGACTTTCTTATGCACATCTGCAAACAAGGTAGAGCAGTAAAAACTAGGCCTCAGGATTTTGTTTGCTGTGGTCTTCCAATACAAATGGCCTCCATAGTCTCCTTGATGAAACTCTTCCATGACCTTGTCTGCTTCATCTTTCAACAAAAAATCTAGTAAAATACCTCGAGCATCTTTCCAATATACAATATGATCTAAAATACAAAATTTCATAGCTTTCATTTTTAGAAATCTAGATTTTGACTTGATTAAATCAGGAGGATCTTGTAAATTTTGTAACACAAAGATAATGTCTGCATACCATGGAGAGGTAGCAAAGGCCTCTGATACTCAAGGATTCACCATATCTTCCAGTTCATCAAGTGCAGCTATACAATTAATATGCAGTGCATGAAACTTGGACTCAACCATTAGCTTAGCCAATCCCTGATCTTTGATGAGCTTGGTAGGTCAAATCTCAATGTCATATTCTAGGATGACTGCAATCCATTTTCCTCTCCGACCATTTGGGTTTGTTTGTGTCAGAATATCCTTTACCACAACACTTGGGACAAATGCAATGATATGAGAATGTAGGATGTAAACTCTAAAGTCTTTCAGTGCCTTCACAAAAGAAAAGGCTTGTTTCTCCATGATGTTATACTTTAATGAGGCATCCCTTAAAGCTCTGCTGAAGAAAGCTATGGGATGTTCATATCCTTCACTGTTTTTCTGCAACAAAACAGCTGCAATAGTATGCTCAGATGCAAAAGAAAAAATCATAAAATCCTTTGTAAAGTCAGGGCTTATCAAAACAGGAGCAGTGGTTAAAGCTAACTTCACTTCACTAAAAGATTTCTTGGCTTCAGTATTCCATTTTATTTCAATATATTTTTTTATCATGTTTGTAATGGCTCTTAATATTTTAGCCAAGTTAGGAATAAATCTTCTAAGGAAATTTATCCTACCAATGAAGGATTGAACTTATTTCTTGTTTCTGGGAGGGTCAATTTTCAGTATGGCTTCGACTCTACTAGGATCTATCCTAATACCTTATTTTGAAATGATATGACCTAGAATTTTACCCCTTCTAAACCAAAAGATTTTTCTTAAGATTTAAGGAAATACCATATTTTCTGCATTTTTCAAAAACCTTTCTTAAATGCAATAGGTGTTCTTCATCTGTTTTTGAAAACACAGTTATATCATCTAGGTAAATCATAATGAATCTATCTATTTCATCAACAAATTCTATGTCCATTTCTCTTTGGAAAGTGGCCCCAACATTCATAAGGCCAAAGGGAATTTTTACATACATAAAAGTCCCCCAAGGTGTAGTAAATGTTGTTTTGTGTTGATCATCAGGATGAACCAAAACCTAGTTGTATCCTGAGAAACCATCCAGTAAAGAGATTCTGCTGGAACCAACTACCTTTTGTAGGATATGATCCATTTTGGGCAGAGGGTAGTTGTCCTTAAGAGAGACCTTGTTCATATTCCTAAAATCCACACAGAGCCTAATTTCACCTGTTTTCTTTCTCGCAGGTACTAGATTAGACAGCGATTTCAAAAATCTGAGGGGTGTAATGATCTTTGCATCAAAAAGTTTTTTGCCTTCCTATTCTATCAAAGGTAATAAGACTGGATTCACTCTCCTCAATTTCTGTTTGAAGGAATTTTGATCTTCTCTGATGGGAATGGTCTGCTATATGATACTAGTGTCATATGATTTTAAATCTTCATGTCTCTAGGCAAACAGATCAGAGAATTCCTTAAGTAGCTCAATGCATTTTTCTTTTTCTTTAGGAGATAAGGATTTGGACAGATTCACAATTTTAGGATTCTCTATAGTTCCTATGTTACAATCCTCTGCCTCATATCCTATTGGTTCTATTTTTTTCTTTTTGGCTACATCATTGAAGTCCAAAATCTCTTCCAATGGTACCAGTCCTCTTGGAAACACATTGTCTTTTAGTTGCAGAACCTCAAGTTCTTCTTAATTGTCATCAGTTTCATTTAACACTATTTCTTTTTTATTTTCCTATACATAATTATATGTATCAATATTTACAAACTCAAAATCATCTTTTAATTCTAAAAAATTATCTACTTGCTTGTCATTTTCAAAAACTTTCCAATATCTTACATTATCTGGGACAACGCGTACGTGTTTTATTTCAACCTCATATTTTCTGGAAGGATGGTATGACACCTTACAAGTACTAGCTGAAGTAGCTAAAGCATCTGCAAAAATATCCTGGCCTCTAGGAATAAGAGATAATTGATATTCAGGGAAACATTGAAGAAAATTTAAAACTACATTTCTATAGGCATTTAATCTAGGGTGCTTAGCTGAATTCACCTTTAATCTAGTTAATGATGAGTTCTGAATCTCCGTGCACATAAATTATTTTAGCCCCTGACCTCTTTAAAAGTTGCAGTCCTAAGATTAATGCTTCATATTCAACTATATTGTTTGTACATTGAAAGTTTAGTTTGTAAGAGTGTCCTTTAGCTATCCTTTTTTGTGAGTTTAGAATCCAAACACCTGCCCCTGTTTCCTCCTTGCTTACAGCCCCATCAAATTCCATGTTCCATAGGGATTCCCTCTTTTCCTCTATTTTTCCAGGTTCAATTTTATTTCCTCTACCTCGCTTAGCTCAGTTTCTAAATGTGAAACTTCCTCCACTACAGATTTATCATTGTATAAAATAAAGTAGTCTAAATCTGAATTCATAGAGTACAGGGGGTAATTGTTTGGTTTTTCTTGGCTACTAACCATGTATTTCATGAAAGTCTCCATGTATAGTCTTCTCTGCTGACCAAAAATAGGAATGGTAGCATAGGTCATATAAATTTGCAAATTACCTTGTAACTTTTCACCCCAAGACCTTGATAGTAACATTCCATACTTAGGGGGTATATCTGCTACCACAATGTCCATGACTAGATTTTTGGCTGGGATTTGGGCTAAAGTGACACATAGGTCTTTGATGAGACCCAAGCATCTGATCTTGCTAGAATCAAAGGAATACAAATATTTGTAAGGCCTTGTGATATCTAAACCCAGTTTTTCCATGATGGCTTTGGGCATTAGATTGTGACAAGCACCTGAGTCAAGCATTGCGTTATGCAGAATCTTGTAATGAATATTCAAAGTAATGTAGAAAGGATGCACAATTACATCCAAATATTTTCCTTCTAATTCAGGTCCAAATAACAACTCAGGATGGACGTTAGTCAAGTTTACTGTGTATGTCCCTTCCCCTATTTTCAAGGCTTTCATAACTTGGGACCTATATACATTTTTATTGATTAATTTGTTAAAGGAATTAAAATTTTAACTCTAAACAACTTAGTCTCAATGCTGAAAGAGGTTTGAGGTTTTTCTATCTCTTTGGTATTTTGGTCCTGTTTTTTTGGAGCCTCTTTTTGAGAGTCATCCTTTGTTTGGCTAGTGGAAGGGGCATCATTATGAGTTTTGCTGGGAGGATTTCCAAAAATATTTTTTCTTCTTAAATTATATTGCTTGTGCACTTCCATTATAGCATTTTGGTATCCTTATTTATACTCATCTGACTCTGAAGGAAGGGTTTCTGGTTGTGATAGAAAGAACAAATCTTGCACTTCTTTGGTCAAGAAAATATGATCTATCTCACTGTCTCGAAATAGGTTTATATGGTTTACTTAAAGATCTTCTATCAACTTAGATTATTCATTAGCATAGTTTTCTTGGAAGAGAGGCTTGATCCGTTGTTGATCATTTGGGCCTCTTTGTTCTCTTTGTTTGATTAAGGGTGGATTCCTCCTAAGGTTTTGATTTCTATTTTGAGGGCTACCTTGATTATCTCTTGGAGGAGCTCTATCAGTTAAAATTATTCTCTCTACCATTCTTTCCATAGACATAACTAAGCTATCCAACTTAGCATCGAATGAGGAAGAAGAAGGTTCCTCTTTAATAGATACCCTTGTTTCAGCTTTTAGCCTAACACTTTTGTCTAACAAATTAACTTCTACACTAATTGCATTTCTATGCATCTCCTCAAGGGTAGCATGATTTCTTTCTCAGAGTTGGTAAGACATGTCTGGAACAAATCCATCTAGGAATTTAATCAGGGCTAACCCTAGTGGGGGTTGTATTACAGTGGGGATAAAGTTATAAATTTTGTTTAATCTGGTGCAATAGTCCTGGGATGTTTCATCAGGTGCTGTTTTAATACTCTTATACTCAACTAACATTTATAGAGGATTATTTTTCACTTCCCATCTTCTGAGTAAATTTCCATGAAATTGGGTAAGATTTGGGATAGAACAAGTTGGCAATCCTTTAAACCATTTTTTAACCTCACCAGTGAGACTTTGAGCAAACAATATTATTTTAACATCATATCATCAATCTCTTGGAGGTCTAAGTAATCATTCATTTTATCATTATGTTGTTGAGTAGTAATTGGCCCAGTGCAATCATATTGGGGTATCCTACTACGATAATCTTGAGGCATTGCATTAAGTTGTCCAGGTAAGACCAAGGGAGCATAACGAGCTGCCATGATTGGTAAATGAGAATGGGAAGATGATGAAACTATAACAGGTGTGAATGTGGGAGGGATTAAAGGAGGTGGAGTAGAACTTTGTTGAGTTGATGTAGTGGTGGTAGGGATAGTAGATGAAATGGGTATACTGGTAATAGGGGGAATAAATGGAGGTGTAGTAGAAATAGGAGGAATCTTTAGAGGAACAGTGGAAATAGGAGGAACCTCTAGAAGGGTAGTATAAACAGGAGGAATTTCAAGTGGGATAGAAATACTAGGTGGAATTAATGGTGGGGTTGGGGATGAAGCAGTAGAAGAAGAATGTGAGGATTTAGGTGATTCAAGATATTTCTGTACAAATTGATCTAGTTCATATACCAACACTTCAAGTTTGTTAAATTGTTTGATGACATCATCATCAAAATCTGATTTCACAGTTTTATGCTTTGAAATGTAGGGTTTTAAGATGTTTTCATAAAAAACAGTTTCAACTACAAAACTGTGAGAATTAGTTCAAAAGAGACTACGTTCAAATGATATATCAAATTCTATATCTTTTACTATTTCAAGGCTTTTAGGCAGAGAATTAACCCTAGGGAGAGGATTATTACTTGCCTGGCTCTCGACTAAACTTTTCTTTCTAAGAATTTTTTTAGGGTTATCTACAATTTTTGGTGGATTTGGATCTGGATTAGCTCTAGTATATATCTTCTTAGGAGCCATATCTACTATAGTATATTTACAGATATAAAATATGTACAAATTTTAAGTGGCAAGCAACCTTAAATCATATCTATTTCTCAGCCACAAACCTAGAAATAAATTTAAGCACTGAAATAAAATTTTTGATCAAGGATAAATTAATGCAAATTAGATTTGTTCGAATTCCCCAGTATGGTTGCCAAGATGTTATCACTCTGTAATTTCTTAAGGCTGTGAAAGAAACCCAGAGGTAACCACATTACCACTTTCAAGCTTAGAAGCTAGCCCTTCTAAACTCAAAGAGGGATCTCTCTATTAGATTTAGATTTGTTTTAGTAGGATTTTAGGCTAGTTATTAGGTTCAGAGTTTGGTTTTTTGAAATGTTATTTCGAAACTACAAGGAAAGGCCATTGGGAAATGGAGTAAAAAGATTAAAGTGATCAAAAAAAGAAATATCAGAAAGGATTGAAACAGGGCAAGGTAGGTAGGCTATTTGGATCTTTGAGGATTTTTGGAGTGAAAGGGAGAAATAGATTCAGATTCCATTAAACATAGATCATTTTAACATGAAATCTATATTTAACTTCAGTTTGAAAACATATAAATTGCTTAAAATCTAGGACAATGTGTGATTAAACAAGTTCAACCCTTCATCTTCTTCTAAACAATTAAGATAAGAAAACGCATGAATCATAGATATAACAAGTTTACAAAAAGGAAATACATCACCAATTATTTTGACACATGAATCCTGGAACAATTTTCTGTATTAATTATATGATCACTTTCAGCTTAGTGAACAACTTTACATCAAAATGTGCTTTCCCTATACAAGTCCCAACATTTGTACTTCGATTTGTGAAGTATTTGTACAAAAACTATAAAAATATTTCGAATAAAAATTTCAAGATTTATTACAAAATATCCTAAACTGATTACATAAATAGTACAAAAATTAGGCAGCTAAAACTATTGTAGTGCTTTGTGTTGGGGTATAAAAGGTGTCTTTTTAACTCCTATTTATCCCACATTAATTGTCAACTCAGGCAAGTCCTCGTATTTCAAGAGTGTACACAGTTTGTGGCAGCTATTTACTCAAGAGTAATGTTTCTAAATTGCAGTACAGTGCTTTCAAATACTAGAGTAAACTGATGCTTTAAATAAAACTCACTTGCAATCAAAAGAACTCAATGCTCTGAAACTAAATCATTTATTCGACAAAGTAACAACAATTATCAGTTAAGGATATAGTAGCAATAACTCATTCCTTGTTTAACTAATGTAAACTAAATCAAGCATAAATAAGATCCCCAATCTGAGATCTTTGACAGTGGTAGCCAATGTTCTTTACAGTTGTTGATCTCACACACACCACACTAAATAACCGATTGAAAATGGTAATGAATTAAATCAATGATGCTACTACAGATGATGTAAATAAGATAATTCTGTTAACTGTAAGAATGCCAAAAGGCAAAACTAGATGATTGCAGAAAGTAAATGAGCAGCAGAGCTATATAATAGAAATGAACAATAAAGCTTATGTGACTACAATGAACATCAAAACTAAGTTACTGAAATGAACAACGAAGCTCTGTAATTAGAATGAACAACACAACAACATACTTGCAGAAAGCAATGATCTTGTTATGAGGGAAATGAACAACAACGCAATTCAATTGCAGAAGGTAATCATTTAAACAAACCACACTTGCAGAAATGAGAAATTAGGAAAACCACACTGTATGGTATAGGAGCAGCAAGTAGATCCACCAGGAGCCGGGCCCTTAGCCGCCGGTGAATACCGCCGGATTACTTCAGGAGATGTGAAGAAACAACAACTGTTTTTATATATTAATCATTGCATAATCGTTACAGCAAGTTCGTGCTCTGCTTCAACAACGAGAGTCAATGATCAAAGTTACAATTTCAATAGTAATTCTCCCATTCCTCCTATCCTATCCTATCTATCTCTAATCTAATAATCCATCTAATTCTCCATAATTCCCATTCCTTGCTTTGATCTCTGTTTTCATTTAAATACATAGAGAACAGAGAGTTGTTACAATAGAGATGATTACAGTGTGATTCCCATTACAAAATTGGATTGTTCACAACAAATTGATCAACAAGATCATATCTTAAATATCTTTCCATCAACATTCAACAGGAATAGGTCAAATTTGGTATTACAACTGAGATAATTTGAAAAACGGCCACAACAACGAATCTGAGAAAAACGTTTTCATAGAACCTTCCGTTTCTCTTAATACGGACCAAATTTGGGAAAACGACTCATCACAAAACTAATTTGGTCCGTTCTAGACAAAACCCATGTTTTGGATTTTCCAGATTCTTATCCATTTTCTCAAAACCTCTAATGCAAAATTGTCACTTCTTATTCCAGTGAATTTATGAGTTGGCACATTTAATGATGAGCTGGAGATCAAATCTGCAATATGGAAAATATCTTGGAGGCTAAAATGGTGAGTGCTATTACTACCAATTTATTAATAAACCATCCTTGGTAAAAACAAGCATAATAATCAATTTATTAAAAAATAAAGGAGAAGAAATAATATTTATCCATAAGAGCATAAATAATTATAAAATGGGGTTATATGATAAATCATGATAAATGACATGATAAAGAAGAGTAGAAATAGATGAAATAGGTGTTAAAAAGTGATAATAATAATGACATATTAACGACCCAACATACCCCCAAACTGAATATATTGCATGTCCTCATGCAACCCAAAGACTCTGTGTTAACCAAGCAATGAATTCTTCCTCAAATAATGAATATTCAATTTTAGCAATGTTGATGAAGGCGTAACAATTTTTTCATTGACGTTCAACTTATGTGTATATGAAGTTGCAGCAAAATATGATATAAGTAACAACAAACTTCATTAACCATTTTCTCAAAAACTACAAACCAGATTTTGCTAAAATTTTGCAAGTAGATTTATAGTTGAAAAATATGCAACAAGAAATGTTAAATTTAGAATGTGCTAAAAATAGACCTACTAAAAATAGCATGTCTAAAAATAGCAGTTTGGCCAGTGAGGTCATTGGCCACATTGAGGGAGAGGTGAAACTGCTAAAAATAGAAAGTTCTAAAAATCGCATTTCTGGGTCCCTTCCTATTTATAGCAGTCCATAGTTTATCAATAGGAAGTAAAATTAATTTTGGTCTTAACAGTAGTTGGAAATATTAATTAATTAATTCAGTTGAGTTAATTAGTTAAGGAAATTCGAATTTGAAGTCTTTGTGAGCATGCACATGAGTTGTCCCACTGATTGAGGAATTTATCCTTAATTTCCTCCACTGATTGAGGGAATAAGTATGAGTTCTATAATGAGAGAATCAGTTGACTTAGTTCTAACTAGTCAAGTCCAGTTAGATTATTTTAACAAGTTGTTAAAATAATAAAATATAGTTTGTTAATGCTTGCATGCATGTGACAACTATTATTTTAGATAACTGAGGATTCACTCATGGATAACTGTTGCATGTCAGTTCTGTCAGAGACCCAGTTGAGATCAGATGTGGGATAGTGTACTATCAGATACTTGACTATTTCTAGTAAGTAGCTTTTACATGATTGAGGAACTAGTGTCCTCAAAGATTGCGTAGTTGGACCATAGGTTGACTTGGTATGTTTGGAATTAATTGCATATGCTTTTGCTATTATTTCCTAAGCAAACTGTGCAAGGAAATATGGATTGGACCATAGGTAAAGCCTTTATATACAAGGCTTGGTTGGTTCATGAGACATATCTTCATAGTTCATTGAGAACTGGATAGCTTGAGAGCTGATTCTTTTTGTATTGTGAAGAGGATTTCCACTTGATTGATAATACATGGTTGGGGTTTTATGCTGGTGCTTTCCCATGGATATATCTTGTGTTATGTGTGATTATTTCTTTTGATCAGTTATGCATGTTTCTACTTGATGTTGCTCATGAATTCGATTATGCTTCTGCTTAATGTTTTGTAGAAGTAGAACAAGTATTATGTTTTAGGACATTGCATATATCGGTTTGTTCTACAGGTGAAATTTCTACACTTTTATGATCCAAAAATCGGATCGTTTTGATGCACGGATCATGAGATATAAACAAAATGGCTGTAGGTGATAGTGCATGATTTCCAAAATTTTATGAACTGATTTAATTTGAAATTATCTGGGTTTGTGTATTTTAATGATACGTCTTTGTTATCCAAAAATCGCAAGAATTCAGTTCATAGTTTTAAAGATATACGCCAATCAATTTCTGCACTGTATAAAAATGAAATTGTATACCTTAAATGAGAAAAAAAGTAGAAAACATTCATCATGTGTAGCAATTCCTCCCCCAAACTGGAGAATTAACATGCCCTCATACAATGCTAGAAAACAAATTGAGGTGGGTGTTGGGCCGTTAATATGTCATTATTATTATCACTTTTGAACGCTTATTCCACCCATTTCTACCATTCTTCATCACATCATTTATCATAATTTATCATATAATTCCATTTTATAATTATTTATGCTCTTATGGATAAATATTATTTATTCTCATTTATTTTTAATAAATTGATGATTATGCATGATTTTACCAATAATGGTTTATTGATAAATTGGCTGTAACATTACTCACCATTTTTAGCCTCCAAGATATTTTTCAAATTGAAGATTTGATCTCCAGCTCATCATTAAATGTGCCAACTCAGAAATTCGTTGGAATAAGAAGTGACGATTTTGCATTGAATATTTTGGGCAAATGGAAAAGAATCTGGAAAATCCGAAACATGGGTTTTGTTCAAAACAGACCAAATTAGTTTTGAAATGAACAGTTTTCCCAAATTCGGCCCGTATTAAGAGAAACAAAAGGTTCTTTGAAGGTGTTTTTCTCAGATTTGTTGTATGGCCGTTTTTCAAATTATCCCAGTTGCAATGCCAAATTCGACCTGTTCCTGTTGAATGATTGATGAAGAGATATTCCAGAGAGGATCTTTTTTATCAATTTGTTGAGAACAATCCAATTTTGTAATGAAAATCATATTGTAATCATCTCTGTTGTAACTGCTCTTTGCTCTCTCTCTATTTAAATGAAAACAGATATCAGAGAAAGGGATTCAGAATTATGGATTCAAAATTAGGGATTCAGGATGATTGATTATTCATGATGGAATAGATTATGAGATATTAAGTCAGGGATTATCAGAGATATGATAGGAGGAAAGGGAAATTGTTGTATTATCATTGTAATTCTCAAGGCTTTTGCTGTAGTAATGATTTCACAGTTTGATGATTAATAAATAAAAGGGTTGTTCTTCATTCGCCTTATCTAAAGTAGCCCAACAGCATTCGCTGGCGGCTATGGGCCCAGCCTCTGGTGGATTGAGCTGCTGCTCTGTATTATATCTTTACAGTTCTAGTCGTGCGATGGTTTGATTTAATTCTTATTTCTTTGAATCGTATTGCTTTACAGTTTCATGTTTTTACAACGTGCTATTATAATATTCTATGAAATGTTTTATTACATAAACTATGATTGAATCGCGTGGTCATTCCTTTCCATCATAATAGAGATTATTATCCTTTTCAACTTATATTGTTATGCTGTTCATTTCAAATATAAAGCTGCGCTGTTCATGCTCAGACTTTGATGTTCACTACATATTGTGGTTCATTTCTATCGAAATAGATTTGTTGTTCATTCCTACTAAATAAGCTCTGCTGTTCATTTCTTTCCTGCAAGTATTTGGTTCTGCTTTTAATTATTATTGTAGTGAGCGTGTTTATTCCATTTCTGTTAGCAACATTATTGATTTATCATTTTCAGTTAATTGCTTTAGTGTGGATTGAAAGATCAACAACTATAAAGAACATTGACTATAGCTGTCTAAGTTCTTAGATTGGAGAT
This sequence comes from Pinus tabuliformis, assembly GCA_031772625.1. Taxonomy (NCBI): domain Eukaryota; kingdom Viridiplantae; phylum Streptophyta; class Pinopsida; order Pinales; family Pinaceae; genus Pinus; species Pinus tabuliformis. Next base: position 151,767,172 of record CM062813.1, on the reverse strand, counting down.
CTTGCCTATGATTGATTTTCATTTGCATCAGTTTACAGGGGAGAGAGTTATCATTACTGAGTCCTCGACTGCTGATTGTTTGAGTAAATGATTTAGTTCAGAACATTTCAGTTTCTTGCTGTTCTGATTAGATTTTTTTTCCAGCATTCATTTACTTTTTCATTTTAAGCACTATACTGCAAAACATTACTCTTGAGCAAGTGACCGCCTCAGACTGAGTACACTCTTGAAATAAAAAAATGTCCTTGGGTTGACAATTAATGTGAGGATAATTAGGAGTTAAAAAGACACCTTTTATCGCTCAAAAGTGGGCGTTACCATCTGTTGAAATCTATGCTTGGTGTAAAACAACATGGAATAAGGGAGGTGTTGAGAATGAATAAGAAGATCAATGGATGATAAAGAATATTAATGACATGGTCATAAGAAAGAAATGGATGAAAGCAACACTCCCCCAAACTAAAAGATGATATGTTTTTGAAAAATGGGAAGTGGTAAAGATGTGGAATGAATGATGATAAATAATGCTCAATGGATTTTCATGAAATTATCCTAAATTCGTAATAAATCAGAAAATTATGCTATTTTATCTCAAGTTTTACATTCGAAAAAAATGTGGAATGACATGTATGGACTGGCATTTGTTGAAACTGATGTAAGCAGAGTTGGTGCTGAAAGTGATGCAAAAGGTGGAATCCAGGCAAGCACATCATGTCTGAACAATTGTTCACGTTCGCGAGTTGCCCGAGCTTCTTCTGTTAGTTGCAATAGTGTGGTCATGTTGTGAATAAAGTTCCCCCCCCATACTTGTTGTTCTCCTGTAAAAAAATCACTATTTTGCATACAATGTTCTTAAATCCACAGTTAGTTTTGAATAGCAACAGATAAGATGCATGCAAAAATTTCAATCAGAAAAACTTTTGTATACATGCAATACTAATATTTTGTCAAATCAACAAGTTATGGCAAAGTGCAGTAATTACTTCGCATGCTATCCCATAATGCATACATTCCCCCTTCAATTGGAAAAAGGGATTCCATGGCCATAAAGCATATAAAGGGTGTTGTGCTGATGGCAAGGCAAGGGAATGAACAATACGACAATGAATGAAGCAGAGTACACATATCAATGATAGGAGGGCGACAGTCATGGTTATATTGAGACCAGAGTGTGTAAAGATAGTTATGAATAAGAGATAGGACGCTTTGGATTGATGATAAGTTATGTGAAAAATAAAAAGACAACAATATGCCAAAAAGATGTTTTGTTGACGGTATTCTCGCTGAAAATGATGCGATTGATCATAAAACAATTTCTCATGCGTAAAGGTTCAAAACATGAAAAATTAAGGAAATAACTTCTTCGATAAAGAGAGATAATAAGAAAAGGGTATTATAGTAATAATTGATGATACGATATAACTTCAATATCATAAGCAGAGCCTCTGTTGCTAGCAGGCGTCCATAGCCTCGGCAGGGTTGCTTTTTAACCCGTATGAGCCAGAATCCTCAATTTATAAATGGAGAGTTCCAGTGCTGTTCTACAGAAGAGATCAGTGTGCTGGCGTGGTAACTAGATAACCGCACTGCCATTCACTGGGATGTACCAAAAGTGATCAGGCCGGCTCGTGATGAGACCTCCTGTTCCAAGGATAATTTGGCTATCCAATGGATTATAACCCTGGTGTGGTGGCCATAATGGGAATGTGACTTTGTTACAACCTTATGGACATGGTAGGCTGGCTCGTAATGATACCCCCTATCCTCCATTTGTGAACAAAATTTTTCTATTATTACACATTTTTATGATATAAAAAGGGAGGCTCAGTACTCCTTAAGAGCAAGGACGATGGAAGAAGTTGAACATGTCAATAGAAAAAATATGCCCATAATCTCATTTATTACAGACAGAGAAGATTATAACCAGGAAGGGTGGAACTAGCATGGTATTAAGATGATAAATTAGAATCATGTACAACAGAAAATAATGTAGTAAAGTAGTATATAAATAATTGTGTCCCTTTTGAAAATAATCTATCATCAAGGAGCTGTCCTGTTAAAGATCATAACATGAATGATATTAACTTGCTTCAATAGAATCCATAATTCTTGTCCTCATAAAAGTAGTGTACTTCATGCCATGATAGGGAATCAATAAAATGTGGTTGAGATGAACTAGGAGTAATCCCACAAGAGGAAAGAAGGATTGTTCTTGAAAATACTCCCAAAGTGTTGTTCCTTTGAAAGAACAACAAAAACACTCAAAAAAAGTGTTGTTCCTTATAGGGAACAACAAAGGAAAATACATGCAAAAGTGTTGTTCAGAGATATTTGAGCAGAAGAGGTATAATGGATATCAGAAGGTATGAGGTCATTTCATATCATCAAGCATTAGGTCTCCATCATTTGTAGAGAAGTCATTCCAAGGAACAAGCCATTCACCACACATAAGGGACAAATTTTCTTCAAACTGTGTTTCTGGGCAAGAAAATATTAATTTGAGAAAAGTGAGAGAGGTTTTTGTCCATCATTGACTTAAGAAGAAAAACTTCTTTTATTTTTTACACAGGTTTCTTGGTTTGGGAGACATGTCGAAAACATCATTTACCTCAGGAGGGTTAGTGCACCTTTGGGTGACCTTGGTAAAATCAATTTTTCTCCTATATAAAATGACCAAATGACTTTCTTGATGAGTCAAATGATAAGTAGACACAAATATCTTTCCAATGAGCTATCATGAGCTCAATTTGGAGTTCAGCAAGACCTTCAAAAGTTGACTGCAACATCACTATGCATTTCGGTAGCCTCATTTTGCACATTTTGACCAGTCTTGGGAGATTTGACTTTTGACAGGGCAAATGAACCCCAAATTGAAAAATTCAAGATGTTCTGGAAATTATACTTGTCAAGCTTTCCAACAAGCTAAAGGTAAGGCCTCCAAAAGTAGGTGGAAAGCGGCGCTGCGCTTTTGACCAGTTTGCCCAAAAATTGTTGTTCCTTAAAAGGAACGACTGCTGTTCCTTAAGAGGAACAACAACTGTTCCTTAAATGGAACAAAAAAAACACAAAAATGTGAAACTGTTGTTCCTTAAATGGAACGGCTATTGTTCCTTAAGAGGAACAACAATTATTCCTTAAATGGAACAACAAAAACACAAACACGCGAAACTGTTGTTCCTTAAATGGAATGGCTACTGTTCTTTAAGAGGAAAAACAATTGTTCCTTAAGAGGAATAGCAAAAAGATAAAAATGCGAAATTGCTGTTCCTTAAATGGAATGGATGCTGTTCCTTAAGAGGAACAACAAAAAGACAAACATGCAAAACTGCTGTTCCTTAAATGGAATGACTGCTGTTCCTCGTTCCTTAAGAGGAACAACACTGTTCCTTAAGAGGAACAGTAAACAAAATTCATACAAAAATTGGTGTTCCCCGTAGGGAACAGTAAGGGAAAAATAGAAAAAAAACTAATGTACAATCTATTATCCAAGCAAATCTAATCAAATAAAAATAAAACAACAAAAAAGGTAAACTTATGTACAGGTTTCAAGAGAATAAATTGTTTAGTGGACTGGTGTTGTCGAAGAGTTTTCTTCTGCAGCAAGAATTTGTATTTTGGGGTCCTCATTGTTCAACCACCAATGGAGTGGAAACTACAATTTGAAGGGAGCAACACCTGAAACACAAAAACATAAAAGAAATCAGAAAAAAAACAACACTTTATTAAGCTACAACAACTATGATGTTATTTCCTAAGGCAAGGAAAAAAATTATCTCTTTGAAAAATGTTTTGGCAGCAGTGACATGACATGAATCTTCAAATGGAAATCAATTTTTCATTGCTTCTGTTATGAATCCATTGGGTAATGAATTGGATGAAATTCCCTTGTTTCATTAAAATTTCTTTCAAGAATCGCTTGTCCATAAATTGACCTTCTTTATTCTCCGAGGACCTGTAAAAAAACGAGTGTCTACCTGCAATAAAACATTAAATCATGGAGAAAGAGAGGTGATAGGGCTCCCCTAATCTAAGAATTATGAAAAAAACAACAAGTAGTTACTCTGTATAACAAATCCACGGAGAAAATAACAAAGTAAAATTTATTTGTTATTTGCGGGAGAGCAGTGGCCAATCATGCTAACCTGCAGTGCTTTAATCACAACTTCTTTTTTTTTTGTCCAAATTGAGTGATTCCAATGCCAAATGAGAGCTAATTCAAAGGTATATCTCCAATATAAACATGTTTTAAAAATTCGATGATATGATATGTCAATTTTAGTTAGAACAACTTGAATAACAGAGTCATTTTCGATTACCCCACTTAGAACAACAATGGATATTTTAAGCATAGATTTTTCGTTTGATGTTAGATTCGAATGATTCAAATTGGAAATGAAAGTAGATTCATTTATTTATCTCCAATAGAAATATTTTTTTAAGAAAATAATAATTTATAGGTCAAATACTCTAAGGAACAATTGGAAAAATGGAGTTTTAAGAGTGTTGATTTACGATAGATAGTCAATATTTTTGTCATAACTTCCTCATACGATATCGAAAATGAGTGATTCAAATTGCCTTGTAAACTAGATTCATAGGGGAATATACCATAAAACATGTTTTCAAAATATGGTCATTTAGGTCTTCAAAAACAAACTGTCCCAACTCTATTCCTGAGCTGCTTGCTAGACACCTTGTCAATGTTTTGGTTCTAACTTTTTCGTTTCAAATCCAAATTGAGTGATTAAAATTGGGTTGGAAAGTAGACATCAAGGGATACTTAGGATAGAAATACGTTTTAAAAATATTCCATTTTTTCTCCTCAAAACATGATTGTACTGACTATGTTTTTAGAAATTTCATCAAGCCCACAAGTCAAAAAATATGATATTCAAGCATTTTTTTTCCAAATCGGTGATAAAAATGAATATAAGTGTTTGTAGAACTATTATTTCCATTATCATTCATCTATATACACAAATTAATTAAAACATTTATCATCGATATTTATTTCCACAGTGTGTTACAACAAAAGCAACTATTTTTACATAAAACAAAATGTATTTATTTATGTCCTTATTTATTTTCTGTTTTACACTAACATACTCTGATTTGAAAAATGAATATGATTGCGTATAAGAGTACTTCCAGTGGAACAATTTTTGAAATAAGGCTTCAAATATGTACATACCCAAATTTAAAAAATGCATGTTAACAAATATTAGAGTATGAAAAGCCAACTTCCCTTGAAAAGATGGTGCCAAAAATTGTTGAAGTATGGAGTGATGCTCCAAACAAATGATGGAGTGAAACCAATCTTCAATATATCCTTTACTTTCTTAATTTCCATAGCCATCATATCATGAAGTTATTGAGCTTTTAAAATGACTTGTTGATGCAGTCTAGAAGAAACCTCATTTTCTTCCATAACTTCTACAATTTTTGAATTTGAAACATTCTGAATCTCATTGTAAGTTTTGTCCAATGGTGCACGTGAGATAGAATGGGTGGGAACAGTCGGTAATTTTGTAGTTTAGCACTGTAAGCATGTTGTACTGGTTTATTATGGTGAGGGTGTGGAATGAGTTTAGCAGGAAATTGTGTACGGAATGGAGCATTTTGATGATGTAGTTGATTGGATGATTTTGATAGGCAAGCAAGATGTTGTGGAATAGTTGATGAAGAACATGGATAATGTGTTTGTGCCACAAGATGAGGGAGAGTAATCATACAATCATAAGATGAACCATGCCAAATTTGTAGACAAGATTGGTGGTGGTTATATTGAGATTGACATGGCTGCCCTAACACATTAGTATTCCATAATGGATTATGCAAGTAAGAGAATAGAAAAGAAGTGTTTTGAACCATACCTGTAGGCCATGATTTCCATGGTTATGACCTTGTTGCAGCGTCCTCATCTCTTTGATATGGTACTTCCATCCTAGATAATGAAGAACAACTATTTATGGGATTCTCCTTTCGGTAATGAGGGCAAAACACTTCATCAAATTCTTGATTTTTTTGAACCTGCAAAACATCCAATTGTGAATTTAGAGCTAATAAATTCAATTTTAAAATGCTCAAATAAATCATTGATTTCAGCTCTTATGTCTCTTGTTCTTGTAGCAGATTTGGAAAAGAAAGAACACAATTCTCTAGAATTCTTACCAGCCTTGGAGATTCCTCTTGAATACCTTATGCACAATTCACAAACATCATCATATGACAACTAAAAAACATCACCTATTCCTATCAGATTTAAGAGTTCTAAAAATTCATCTTTGATTCCTTTAAGTAGGAGTGTTTTTAAGATCCCTTTCTTCAAATGCTTATGATTTGATTTTTGAAGGTTGTAATGAAATCGCTCTACATAGTCCTCCAAGCTTTCATATTCCCCTTGTATCATATCAAAAATATCTTCATTGGATTTGTAGTAGTCTTGGTACTTCTTCAAGAATATGTTCTTCATGTCCTCCCATGTTTGGACGCAGTTCCCACCTAGGCTCATGAACCATCGGAGAGCTGTTCCTTTTAGAGTAAGAGGAAACAATTTCAACCTTTGATTGTTAGTACAATAATCATATCCTCTACAAAGTATTTCGAACTCAAATAAGAATGTATCTGGATCTTCATTTGTCAAACCATGAAAATTTGGTAGAGAAGATGGGGGAATTATGTGTATTTGTGTCACTCCTAGATCTTTGATAGGAATTTCAAAAGTTGCAATGTGAGCCATTTCTTACCATAATAGAAGATATTCTTCATGTGTTTCTTTGAGGCTCCTCCTTCAAATTTCCGTGTCAATTGGTTAGTGAAATGGGTGGTGCTTACATGACCACTTAAGTGAAATCATGAGATTTGTTTCTCAAAATTTCTATTTTTTTTTTAGTCATTCACACAGAAATTCAAACATTTATTTCTACCCTAAGTTATTTAAAAATCCTACTGGAAAGCGGGCGAGGGAGTAGGGCTTTTACATGCTCCGTACACAGGTTCTTACCTTCCAATACCCAACTCTTTCCTAACAGGCACCCATCAGATGTACACTACTTCTTAGAAATGGCTACACTCTCCCTGGCAACGAAGCCAAAATGTTGGGGTATAAAAGGTGTCTTTTTAACTCCTATTTATCCCACATTAATTGTCAACCTGGGCAAGTCCTCTTATTTCAAGAGTGTACACAGTTTGTGGCGACTATTTACTCAAGAGTAATGTTTCTAAATTGTAGTACAGTGCTTTCAAATACTAGAGTAAACTAATGATTTAAATAAAACTCACTTGCAATCAAAGGAAACTCAATGCTTTGAAACTAAATCATTTATTCGACAAAGTAACAACAATTATCAGTCTAGGATACAGTAGCAATAACTCATTCCTTGTTTAACTGATGTAAACTAAATCAAGCATAAATAAGATCCCTAAGCTGAGAGCTTTGACAGTAATAGCTAATGTTCTTTACAGTTGTTGATCTCACACACACCACACTAAATAACCAATTGGAAATGGTAATGAATTAATTCAATGATGCTACTACAGATGATGTAAATAATATAATTTTGTTAACTGTAAGAATGCTAAAAGGCAAAACTAGATGATTGTAGAAAGTAAATGAGAAGCCAAGATATATAATAGAAATGAATAACAAAGCTTATGTGATTGCAATGAACATCAAAACTAAGTTACTGAAATGAACAACGAAGCCTTGTAATTAGAATGAACAACACAACAACATACTTGCAGAAAGCAATGATCTTGTTATGAGGACAATGAACAGTAACACAATTCAATTGCAGAAGGTAATCATTTAAACAAATCACACTTGCAAAAATGAGAAATTAGGCAAACCACATTATATGGTACAGGAGCAGCAAGTAGATCCACTAGGAGACGGGCCCTTAGCCGCCGGTGAATATTGCCGGATTACTTCAGGAGATGCGAAGAAACAACAACTATTTTTACATATTAATCATTGCATAATTGTTACAAGAAGTTCATGCTCTGCTTCAACAGCGAGAGTCAATGATCAAAGTTACAATTTCAATAGTAATTCTCCCATTCCTCCTATCCTATCCTATCTCTAATCTAATAATCCATCTAATTCTCCATAATTCCCATTCCTTGCTTTGATCTCTGTTTTCATTTAAATACACAGAGAGCAGAGATATGTTACAATAGAGATGATTACAATGTGATTCCCATTACAAAATTGGATTGTTCACAACAAATTGATCAACAAGATCATATCTGAAATATCTTTCCATCAACATTCAACAAGAACAGGTCGAATTTGGTATTGCAATTGAGATAATTTGGAAAACGGCCACAACAACGAATCTGAGAAAAACATCTTCAGAGAACCTTTCGTTTCTCTTAATACAGACCAAATTTGGGAAAACATCTCCATAAAAAACTAATTTGGTCCGTTCTGGACAAAACCCATGTTTTAGATTTTCCATATTCTTCTCCATTTGCCCAAAACGTCCAATGCAAAATTGTCACTTCTTATTCCAACGAATTTCTGAGTTGGCACATTTAATGATGAGCTGGAGATCAAATCTGCAATATGGAAAATATCTTGGAGGCTAAAATGGTGAGTGATGTTACAACCAATTTATTAATAAACCATCATTGGTAAAAACATGCATAATAATCAATTTATTAAAAATAAAGGAGAAGAAATAATATTTATCCATAAGAGCATAAATAATTATAAAATGGGATTATATGATAAATCATGATAAATGACATGATAAAGAAGAGTAGAAATGGATGAAATAGGTGTTAAAAAGTGATAATAATAATGACATATTAACGACCCAACACTTTGGCACTATCTTCGAGGATTTCTGGTGATGTCTCGGCCTGAAGAAGTGATGCCTTACTATTTGAAAGTAAAAACTATTTTACCCAATTAACTTGCACAATTTGTCCCATTGTTCTTCACTTGGAGTGGTGAATTTGACTAGTTTCATGTAGGTTTCATCCACCTTGGTACACTTTTGAATAATAGGTTTTATAATAAACAAGTGATTTATCTCATGTTTGATCAATACATCAAAGTCCAAAGCTTCCAGAAAGGATTTTCTTGTGATGCTTCCTTTTATGGTAGAAAACTTTGACTTATCCCTTACTATGGTATATAATTTCTGGTGATAATCTTCTAAACATATCAACTTTTCTCCAATCCCTATCAAACATGGCAATCCCTTTTGATTTAGCACATTAAATTTTCTGTGGAACTTCTGAATGCTGGACTCCATATTGTGACACTTGTTCTCCAATTGCAGCATAAGGTTCCTCTTTGTAAGGACCTTCCTCACATTCAAAATAGTTTGTGTCCTATCTACAATTTCCAACTCTTCTAATTATTCTCTAGACTTCGAATTCAAAATTCTGATTCGAGCAGTGGCTTCACCTGGCTTTTGCCCTAAATTTGCTTTAACTTCTTCAATTACCTTTTTGGACCTATGTATTAACTCCTCTTGCTAAAAAATAATCTGAATTGAGGGCCATATTTCGTTCATGGCCTCATTTATTTCTATCCATATGCTCTCTTTTGCCCGTGCCAATCTGTGCCATTGCAGACTCACTTTGTAGCTGTTCAATATTTTGTGTTAATTTATGATTTTTTTGCAATTCATCCAAGTATACACTATCGACCTTTAGTTTCTGCTCCTGAAGGTTCTTCAATTGAATTTTCAGCTTCTCAATTTCCTGTCCTCTGATTGACCAGTCATCCATTGCCTTGATAAGTTCCTTCGAAGAATCTGTAGATTTCCCCTCAGTAATGGTTTTTGAAGCGGATGCCCCTGCTGCTGATGTAGATGCAATGGGAGCTGCTGTTAGTGGAATGAATGCCAACTGTGTGGATTATTCTCTTTCCTTCAACAATTTCTCCATTTCAACCTCCATTGCTTTGATCTGTCCACTTTGTTCAATAATGATTCTGAGCATAACTTCTTTTTCTGTCTCTAATTCTCCGACTTCCTTAGACCGTGGGTCTTCTGTGGAGGGAAGATTGAGCTACTTATTAAGTTCTGCAATGTCAACATTCTTCCTTTTGATAATCTCTTCTGCTGCACTCACATTGCTGGGATCATATCCTAGTTTGATTACAAGGCCTTCCAATGATTTGATTTTTGTATCTTTGGCTAGAGAAGGGACTTTCTCTAATTTAAGCCGAGATTGGATGTTATTTATAGAGTCTTGCAGCCTAGAAGTTGCCATTGCTGAAGTTGTCAAAGTGGAATACAACATCTACCCTATTTTCTTGTGCAGGTCTATTTGATCAATTTGATGAATTTGATCAGTACTGAAAGAAAAAATTGATTTCTTATAATCTTTATGAGTCTTTGGGAAAGGGACCTCAGCATGCAGGAAGGCTATATGCATTTTTGCCTTCTCTGTGTCAAAGGTCGAGAGCAACCTATGCTGTGAAGAGGCCGTCTGCTTCCTAAAATGTGTATATGTTGTAGCTTTTAGTTGTTCATTTTTCTTCTTGATTTCTCTGTACTTAGAAAAATGTTTGGTTCGGCTTGGTCATGAACCAATTCCCTGACTGAGAGGTGTCTAATGGCTCCCGGGAGACCGAAGAGGATGGAGACCCTACAAAAATATTTTCAGCCCTCTTTGAAGCATGAGGGCCTATCAAAATAATGGTGGATTGTGTATTCTCTTCTTGAAAGATTTCTTCTGTTGGATTAGTCCTTTGCTTCTTCTTGTAGATCTAAAATTATTTCTCTCGAAATTCTGTGACTGTGGGGGAAATCTCTTCCCTTCGCCTCTTGTCCTGCTTCTTCTATGCCGTAGGAGTCTGTACTGTTGTAGTTGATATTACCTATTCTTTTGCCTATTGTAGGGTGTTTTCCTGCCATTGATCCTGGTTCATGTACTTCTCAATCTCTGGCCTGGGAGTGTGAATGTATAGAGTAGTCTTCTATTCTACTCTTAATTTTGAAATAATCACTAAGGGTTCATAGGACCAAGTGAAACTGAGTGTGAAATTCATTTGCTTTAGAAGGATATCTACTTCTTTGGCTGGTGCTCTACTATTGCAAATGAATGGGCCCACCTGTTTTTTTATCTTAAACTATGATTTCTTCTTTGCTGCCACAAAATGCAGCTCATCCATATTGATCATCTGTCTTATGTACTCCAATGAGAAAATTCTCATTGGGACAAACTTTGGTAACCTGTAAGGTGGCAACTCACAGCCATAGACCCTGATCTCTGTGTAGTTCTGGTACAAGTACCAGTCACCTATTTTGGTCTGCTCACTCAAATGAAGGAATCTCTTAATTTATGGTCCTATTCTTGGATCCACATTGTTGTTTAATAAGTAGGATACTGTGTACAAAAACTGATCAACAAATTCACTGAAGGTGAATTCATTGGAATTCTTCCTTACCAAGGAAGTCCAACGAATCACTGATTGAGAATTGCCATGCTCATCCAATTTCTGCAAGGGAAACTTAAACCTATCTGCCTGATGGTAAAGAAAAAACTAAACAAGTACTTAAGAATATTTGAAATTTCCCTCAGTAGAGAATTTGAGAAACTACTCATGGATTGCATCTGCTAAAACCTGGTTGTAGTTGAAGGTGGAAGGCTTTTCACCTGTGGTAAAGACTGATAGGAAACCAATGATGGCCTCATCAACCCATTGATCAGATTGGTAGCCAAGTAGAGATGAAACAATATAAATAATCTGCTTAGTCATCTCAGGGAACATAGAGGATGAATATGAAGGTTTTTTTTGTGTAATTGGGCATCCTTAGGAAGAAAAGTCTCAAAAATCTTAGCTGTGTGTGGGAAGGTGAGTTTTTGTAGAATTCCATGAGGGAATCTACTGTAAATGGTTTAAGAGAGATAGAGCTTTGTAATTGGAGAATTTTTGAGATGGATTTAGCTCTAATGGTAAAGAGGATCTCATTATTCTGGGCCACAATTTCCCTCTGACTGGGAATATAGTGAAATTGGCACCATGAAATGAACTCAAGGAAGTCATAGGTTTGAGGGAAAATTAATTGGGGTAGGGAGGATTCCCACAATTCCAATTCATTGTCGAGGTCTATAAAGTTCTAATTCAACTAGTTGTGGAGTTCATAAAGGTCTACAAGGGGTTAATGATCTAAATCTATGACAGGGGGTAGCAGGGGGTTATCATCTGAGGCCGTAGATTTACGTTTAGGAGCCATTATGAAAGGGGAATGAACAAGATATTTGAATTAACTGGGAAAATTTGGTCGAAGACTGGTATCCAAGGTGTAAAGGTAATTGGCCATTTGATGGGTCACAGTGGTGGTCTGGATCACTGACTGGGTGCTGAGATAGGCTCTCTTTGGTTGACTATACACTAGAATAGTTCTGATCACTTATTACCTTGAAACAATGAAAGGAGGGTGACATAATGGGTTTTAGTTGATATTATAGGCAAAATGGCTTTATCGTTGTGGTTTAGTGGTTAAAGGGAGTGGGTCCGTTATCACAGGAGCAATTAATGGTGGAATGGTTAGATAATAGGGATGGGTGGACGTGGAGGGGGGAAATGATGTGACAATGATGGGAAATGACGAATATGGAGGTGCAATGTGGCGGTATGGTATAGGACCAAGGAGGGGACGGGAGGCGCCACTTGGCAGAAGGGGAGTGGGGTCTGGAGATGTGAGGTGGGGGAAGAAGAGTGGAGCGGAAATGAGGGGGTCAATGGTCGAAATAGGCGAGAGAGGGAGTGGAGTGGAAAGGTGGTTTTTGGAGGGGGGATGGTATACGGTATTAGGCGTTTGGGGGGGGGGGTCCATAATAAACCTGGAGGTGACACGTTGCATGAGTAGTAAGTAGGAAGATCACTTTTTGGACCCCCCCAATCCTCGCCCCCTTGGTTAATCATCGAAGGGGAAGGGGGTGGGGTCTAAACTCATCACCTGTTGTTGATCCGGGCGGGTGAGACCTCAACCGTTTGTTATTGCACATTTTTTATCGCAAAACGACAACATGTCATATCAAATCACTTTATTCGACCACTATGCAAAATCACGTTTATACAATGCGATAATTTTAATACATTAACTTTATTTAATATAATTTATCCACATTTAAACAATGTGGTTAATTAATCAAACCTTAACTAAACTAACTAAACCAAATTTGACCACGATTAAACTGTGTGGTCAAATAATTTTTATTTTGACTAATCTAATTTTGTTTTTTTTAACAAGTTTAATCATGTTTAAACAATGTGATTAAACTAACTAATCTTATTTATCTAACTCTAATGGGGCATTTTAACTGGCTGCACATTATGCAAATTTTCTAAAAGCATTTCTCATGCATATTTTTATGTGAAATGCAGTGGCATTTGAATTTGCACTTGTTTTGTTCTTTCTTCATATTTTCATAATTCTTTCATATTTTTCCATTTTTTCATACACACACACACAGATATATATATATATATATATATATATATATATATATATATATATTTGTATCCCCTTTGTTTTTCTTTTCCTTTTTCTATTCTTTTTTTTTGGAAATAATTTGCAGAATGAAATATTATTTACAACATCTCATATATAAAAATCAACAACTAAAAGTCAACTCATCCTATAAAATATAGGACCCTAACAACCTCCATTCTGACTAGATTTGGGTTTTTCTTGGGAATTCTTGCGCTCAACTTTCTTTCCTTTGCTAGCTAAATCAAAGTTCTCCTCATCATCAGTCCTAATAGAGACTCCATCCCTTGTGTTCCTCCTTATCTCTTCCTACACAAGATCTGGCCATGGTCTCTCTCAATCAAGGAGGTTATCTCTTCCATTAAGAACATCCTAGAAACTCTTCTAGGATTTTGGAAGCCTAAGAAGAGTAAGGCTCATAATATTTGTTGGTGGAACTATCTATCCAAAAACTCTAAGTTCATCCCTCACTTAAGAAAACCTGAATAGATATGCAACAAAGGTGTCATTCTTGCCCATTCGAATGTTCCTCAATTTTTCCTTCAAAGCTAATTTTCTGGCATCACTACTGCTTTCGAATAGATTAGTAAGGGCCTTCCAAATCTCGAATGAAATATCTTTCCCATGCAAATTTGGAACTATATGGTCTCTAACTCCTTCTAGGATCATCCTCCTAGCTTTTTCAATGTCCTTCCTCCATTGAGTCAGCTGTTGTGCATTTGATGCAGGAGGTTTAGGAATACCAGTCTTGATGTATTCCAAAAGTTCATTATCATCTAACACAACCTCCATTCTATCCTTCCATTCACAAAAATTTGAAGTCCCTTCCAGGGCATGCTTTGTCCTCAAACCATAAACTGACATGATTTCTGCACTCGTAAAATTCTTGCACAACTAATCTCCTCTTCGATGCACTTTGAATGTACTCAAGGAACTTGGTTTCTATCTTGTTTTTCAACTCTGATACCATGTAGAAAATCCTTGAAACCTAGAAACTGCTAATTAGAGCAAACTGATCACAAAAGTCACAAGATTTCTCTACCACAATTCTGCGGAAAGAAAACAATGAATAGAAACAAATCACACATAGAACACAATAATTTATCCGGGGAACCGGACTGGGAAAACCCCCTCTTGGTTGTATTAAATTAATTGCGCAATATGACGAATTACAGAGAATATGCTTCAAGCCTGAAGCTTCATGCAATACTGATCCACTCACTCCTGAGATTGCCAAACACTTAGGCAAATAAGGACTGCTAGGAGCTCTTATTTCCTAGCGCAAATCCACCCCTAAAAAATAGGAATTTCTCCTATTTCCTTGTGCAATTCCCAAGAGAAATTCACTTGCTCAATCTCCAAGCCTGTACACAAAACCTATTGTACAATAATGAATTATAATTGTGCCTTCACTAATCTCAATAGGCAATTCAAATTGCATGACCTACTCGAGATAATTTTAGTAGTTGCAACTAATTAACTGAGAGTAAGTTGAGTTAACATAATGTCAACTACCCAAATAAATTCATAACTATCTCTATTCTAGAACTAGAGATTAGTTAACTGAAATACACTAGAGATAACTCCACTGGTTAGCTAATTTTAGCCATCAACTGGTCCATAAATCATTGAAATCAATCTAACTCTAATTAACTAACAATAACTCAGTGATAGGCCACATCACACAAGTTAACTGAAAACTAACTCAAGCATCTATGAGATTGAATTCAAATTGGCATCTTTGACTAAGGCACAAGTCAAAGAAGACCTTCCTTTCTACAATTTCAACATGTAGCCTCATCAGGATCAAGCAGGGTCCATTGTACCTTTACCATGTCGACGATCCAATTTCGGAGCACTTTGACCATCTCGTCTAAAACCTGTATTAGTTGGACCTAAAAATCTCCTCTCGGTTCCACCTAAGTCATATGTCAATCAATCACATGATTAATACTAGGAATATTATTTTTAAGCAAAGATACATGGAAGACATCATGAATATGTATGGATGCAAGGAATGCTAGTCTATATGAAATTGATCCAATCCACTCCAATATCTTGAATGGTCCATAATATTGTGCTGCCAACTTGGCACAACTTCCCAGTTTCACGGAGATCTTCCACAGTTTAATCTTTAAAAACACATGATCCCCGATTTGAATTTCTTGATAAATTATTTGCCTATCCACATAACTATTCTTCATGTCTTGGGAAGCTTCCAGGTTTTGTGTATTTTATTTTTCACGACTTGTTCTTTCGTATCCCTAAGCAATTTCGAACCCACCATGACTTTGTCCACCAGATTTCTCCAACTCACAAGAGTATGAAATTTCTGAATGTAGGATTTTGTGAGAAGAATTATTTTGAGAAATATCTTCCAGATACATCACATGAGAGTATTAATTGCCAAACTTTTTAGCAAAGCTAGATCATATTTTCTCTTAGATACCTGTAAGCGCAAGTGTTCTAGTAATCGAACTTTGATAGCAATTTCCCTCCCATAAAGGGTTAATATATCTAAATGTAGGATTCTGTGAGAAGAATGATTTTGAGAAATGTTTTCTGGATCCATCACATGAGAGTATTAATTGCAATTAATACTCTCATGTGATGGATCCGAAAGACATTTCTCAAAGTATCACATTCTTTCAATACAACGCTTCAAGCATACTCATTTTTCTTTTTTACATAATCGGTTGCTATTTATATTTCGAAAAAAAGATTGGGAGACTAAGCTCCTGCGATACAAGGCTTTAAGCCTGAAGGCAAAGCTAGGAGATGATTAGGAGGAAAAAATTCCCCTTTGCTTCTGTCATTTCTGACTTTTGGAAAACAAGAGCAAGTAAAAATTCTAACAAACTGAGACAATAGTAAGCAATATCTGCAATACATCTTAATCTATGTTAATATGGATGATCTGGTGTGCTGTTGAATCTTCTAGCTTGCTGTCGACTTCAACATTCCTAAGACTTGAAGAACTAGTGCTAGGTGCATTCCTTTTCTCCATCATGTACTTCAAGATTTCAATTGATTCCTGAACATGGCTGCATCTATTGGCCAGATCATTAAATTGTTCCTGGAGTGAGGAGACTCTGTGAAGGAAGAGGTTGAGATCTGCTTCATATTTCTCACTGGTCATTCTGGCATGGGAGTCGATTTTAGCATCCAAAAGTCTTTGATGCATGCAAATTTGCTCTAGTTCCGCCTATAGATCAGCACAATGCAGGCAATCTTCATTTCTTGCCATTTCGTGGATGCTGGGTGCTGTCTTATTACTCTGATTGGAATGAGAAAGACCTGGAGAGTATAAGGTATCCTACTTTGTCGATGAAGACAGAAATGGGCTAAATAGGAGGTCACCCTGATGTTCAGAAGTGCTGAAGAGATAACCTTGTGGGGTCGAGGAAAGGGAGAAAAAAGGGTTGTCACCGCGGAGGAATGAGGAGGATAGAGCACAGAACAGAGAGAAAAGGGAGATGCAGGCGTGAAAGAAACGGTAAGCAGCAAAAAGCTGGAGAGGCAGTGGAGACCAAAGTCCCAGCCAAGCAGGGGATCAAAGAACAAAAGCAGAGGGTCACAGAAGATACCAGAGAAGAGACTGAGTGCTGGAATAAGGGAGGATGATTGAATTTAAGGATTGAAGACCACAGGATAGGAGGGGTGGAATCACGAGAGAGGGGAGGAGGGGATCAAGGGAGCGAGGGAATCGAGTCAATCGAGACAGAGTGGGAAGGGCGACGGGACTAATGGGAGGAGAGGAGATCACAAGCAGAGATTTGGTAGGGGAAGAATGATGCTAGTGCCTGTCAGAATATCCCTTGAAGATGCTGCAGAGGTCAGGGTCAGTTGAACTGCCACCGATCATGATGAGGAATTTGGTTAAGGGAGATGATGTTGGGACTCTACATTATTGCAGAGAATATTGCCTTTGGATCTGCAACAGGCTCTGTTGGCACAAATGTCAGCTTCTTTGTTGAGAGAACGAAGCACATGGTAAAATCGAAGTTCCATATTTTGACGGATGAGTGCTTGACACTTGTTGATCATTTTCTGAAGGAAGATATTGGATGCCTTTCGATTGCAAACCATGAGACTGATGATAGTGGCTGAGTCTCCAAAAATCATCACTTTGCTAATTCCAAATTTTTGAAGTTGATTTAGTCCTTGATAGAGGGCAAGAGCTTCTGCCCTGTTGTGGGATGAGGGACCCAATCCCCACTCATAAGTGACTATAATGCTACCACTGGGATTGTAAATAACTCCGCCTACACCTATTGTTCCTGGGTTGGATTTAGAGGCTCCATTGAAGAAGAGATAGTGGGAATTGCTGCCTCGGAGCTAGCTTGAGAATTCTTCTTCTTTGGTTCTTATTTTCCAACTATGTTTGGGGATGTTGGGCTGGATGCTGGCATTACTTTCTATTTGATTGCTATTGCTTTTATCTAACAAATAGCCGATAAAATCCCTTTCTTCAACACAGAGGCCAGCGACATCAATTTTCTTCAGATTTTTAGCAGAAATGGTTTCTAAGGTTAAACTTTTTGCCTTGCTGCAGAGTTGCCTTATGATGGTTTCCTTGTCTTTGAAGATCATGCGGTTCCTTGCCAGCCAAATTTTCCACAGAAGGGCATAGGGGAGAGCATCCCAAACCCGTTTGGCTATATTGTTCTTCTTATGTTGCCAAGGGTAACTCTTCTTCCAGAGATTCAGAACCTCACCAATGGAGTTTTGGGGATTCCATGGAAGATGATCATTGGGGGATATTCCACTCCAGCAAGAAATTGCAAAAGGATAGGTGATAAAGAGATGCTGGATGGTTTCTTCTGCTTCTTGATAGTTTGGGCATCGAGAAGGTCCTGCTATACCTCTCTTTTGCAGATTATCAGTGGTGAGAATTTTCCCTTTCAGGAGGGTCCAGATGAAGAATTTGATTTTGGGGATGGCCTCAGACTTCCAAACAATTTTCTAGTGCATCCAAGCAGGAGCAGGATGATATTTGTTGCACAAATATTGGTGGCCAGCTTGAATTGTATAGTTAGAGCCTGTAGGATCCCATCGAAAACTGTCGATGCCGTTTTTAATAATGGGTGCAATGCTGTGGAGGTGAGCCTGGAGATTGTCGAAGCTCTCCTTGAGATCTATGGGAATGGGTGGAAAAGTCCATCCCATCCATATCTGTGAGTGGGTGTCCCATTGCGAGATTTGGTCCAGATAATGTATTCCTTTGTTGTAAAGAAAGAGAAGGATTTTATCCGTACCTGGTTGACTGCTGATAGATTGGTTCCCCATTATTTTGTCTGCTCCAATTTTGATACTGTTGCCTCCCTTGGGGACTTTGGAGGTGTTTTGGGCCAAAAAAGGGATTACTTTTTTTCATAATTTCCAAATTTTTGAGCTGTTTCTAGTGGGTATTTCGCAGTCCAAAAGCTGTTGTCTTGGACAGCTTAGATATTTTGCTTCTAGCACTCTTTTCCACCAAGCCAGTTGTTCACTGATTAATCTCCACACGATCTTGCCTCCAAAAGCCAGATTTGAGAGCTTGGGAGATCTGATTCTGAGTCCTCCACAATCCTGGCCTTGAATTACTTGCTTCCAGCTAACAAGATTGAACTTCTTTTTCTCATTTTTCCCCCTTGCCAGAGAAAATGGCGGAGTATACTTTCCATTTTATTATGGAAAATGGCTGGAGCTTGCATTAGTGTGAATTGGTAAAGCGGAAGAGAAGAGAGCCCTGATTTTAGGAGAAAAAGGCAGCTTGCCAGGTTAAGCCATGTAGAACCCCACTGCTACACTTTCCTCTTCATTTTATCTATAATTGTGTCCCAGAATTCAGCTTTTAAGGGACCAATGCTCATAGGTATTCCCTGGTAAGGGAAGCATTCCCAATTTAGTTTGCAAGGAACCCCGAATGTGTTGGCTATATTATGGAGAGTTTGGGCTGTTGCATGCCAACCATAGATGCAGCTTTTTAAATGGTTGATCATATCTCTTGAATAGCTCATATATTTGTCCAGAAGAGTTTTGAAACGATGGGATATTGTGATAGATGCCCCTCCTATTAACAGAGTGTCATCCGCGAATTGGGAATGATTTATGTTTTTGACTCCCTTCTCGAACTTTATGCTAGTGATGAGTCCAGTTCACCTCTTGTAATTTAAAGCTTTGCTGAAAGATTTAGCCATCAAGATAAGCAGGTAAGGGGGGAGAGGGTAGCCTTGTCTCAACCCTCTCGAAGATTAAAAGTGAGGTCCAGGCCTTCCATTAACAAGGGGGGAAATCCAAGGTCCCGTGATATAGGCTTTGATGAGATCTAGGAGGGGCACAACAAAGCCCATTTTCTTAAGAACAACAATTAGAAAGGAGTGCCTTACCCTATCGAAGGCATTGGCCAAATCCAGCTTCAGGATGAACCCTTTTTCTTTTCTGGAATGATTGGAATGAATTGCTTCTTGAACAAGGAGAATTGAGTCAGAGATTTTCCTGTTGGCTAGAAACCCACCTTGATTTTCAGAGATGAGCGAAGGAAGAAGAGGTTTGAGACGAGTAGCTAAAATTTTTGTGAAGATTTTGTAAGAGGAGTTGCAAAGAGAAATGGGCCAGAAATAGGAGAAGGTTGTGGGGCGATTCTCTTTGGGGATGAGGGCTAGGTGGGTGGAATTGGTATAGCCTCCAATTTTCCCTTTGCGCTGGATCCATTTCACCATTTTGATAAAATCCTTTTTAATAATTCCCCAGTGAGCTCTATAGAAGCAGATTGGAAAGCCATCCGGTCCAGGAGCTTTGTCTGGTTGGAGAGCCCAGATGGCTCCTCTTATTTCTTCTTCTTCTATCTCCTTGCTCAAGTTGTCATTGATTTCTTTGTTGATCCCACTAGGAAGGTATTGCAGCAGGTCTGCGTAATCTTCCTCTTCTTTAGTTTCTGTTAGGAGCTCTCTATAATGATTTGAAGCTGCCTGTTTGATAGCACCTTGGCTGGTTTGGAGATTGCCTTCTCTATCTATGATAGAGGTAATGTTGTTCCTAATTTTCCGAGTTGTAGTTTGCTTATGGAAAAAGGCCGAATTTTTGTCTCCTCCTTTCAGCCATAGCTGTCTAGACTTGATTCTCCATTTCTGCTCTTCTTCTCTATTGATGTGATATAGCTGACAATAGAGTTTATCTTCCCAATCTTTATCTTCCTGCTAAAATCTGTGCTCCTCAATTGTGCTATGGAGATTCTCCAGTATGGCTTTGGTCTCTCTTTTTTCTTTTTCTAGCTCCTTGTAGCAGTTTTTTGCCCAATCTTTTAGAGCGTACTTGACTCTTTTAATTTTGCTTTCCCAGATGTATCCCGAAGATCCTTCTATGTGCTGCTACCAACTGCTTTGTATAATATCTTTGACTGCTGAGTTATCATTCCACAGAGGACTGTACTTAAAGGGGATAGGCCCCAATGAACAATGGGTTTCAAGAACCAGAGATGTGGGGTAGTGATCTGAAGCTGTGAAGGGATGAATGGAGGCATAGGCTGCAGAGTAGGTGGAAAGGAGAGTAACATTCACCAGGATTCTATCCAGTATTTCCATGATGTTGTTTTTCCCCAGCCTGCGATTATTCCAGGTGAATCTGTGGTTTTTTGGGATTACATCAATAAGGTCGCGGTCCTGCATGATAGTCTCCAACTGATTTCTGTAGGGGTCTGAAGAGAAACAACCTCCTCGCTTTTCATTGGAGTGCAAAATGAGATTTAAATCCCCCCCAGAATAATGTTACTATTTTCTTCTTCATCTATATTTTCTTTGAGAGTGCCCCAGCATTGTTCCTTGTCTCTATAATGGTTTGGAGCATATACATTATAAATGACTATCCTTTGATTATTTGTAGTGCTCTTCAGAGCAGTCTTGATCCAGTGTTTATTGATTGTTTCTGCTGTGATATTCCATGTGTTTTGGTCCCAAAGCGTTGCGATTCCCCCAGAGGCTCCTCTTGATTCACAAACGTTGCCTTTGTACTGTTTACACTGTGCAATGATTTTTTTCATTTCTTGTTGCCCTTGCTTTGTTTCTTGGACTAATACAACTCCTGGTTTCTCTTGATTTATTATATCTTTTAAGGCAATTATTTTTGAGGGGTGCCCTAGTCCCCTACTGTTCTAGGAGAGGACTTTCATCATTTCATGTAGGGGTTACGGAGAGTTGCTCGCCCTCCCTGCTCCTTATTTGCTGTATCTTTGTCGATTTGTCCCAACATGTAGGAATGTATGAGATTCTGGATGCCCATGGCTATATCCTTCTAGGTATTTTCATCTCTCTGCTGCTTAGTGGATTTCCTTCCTGGCCCGTTTCTCTTTTGAGTGTCTAAGGTTGCACCATGCTCCTTTGAGTTACTTCTGGTGATTCTAGATGAGGGTGGATCAAGAGGGAGGGTGGAGGAGATAATTAGAGGGAGAGGAGATTCCAGGGCATCGGTTTGAGCCATGGGGGAGGAATATCCTCTGGGGGAGTGAGAATATGGAAAGGGTTGGAGGACGAAGGAGGTGGTTGGGGGTGGGGTTGGTCCAGCGGGGGTAGGGAGGAGTTAGAGAGGGATGAGGTGGAAGGAATGGGTGGATTACGAGTAGAGGGGCCAGCTTTTGGGTTTGGCTTGGGGGTGGGGGCTGCTTTCTTTTTCTTAACTGTTTCCCATTGTTCATCTTGCGAAGTATTCTCTACATCAACTAATTTAGTACAACGGTTGGCAAAATGGCCATATTCATGACATACCTTGCACTTGAAAGGAATCTGTTCATAGTCCAATTGCTAAATGTGGGTCCAATCATCCACCTTGAGCTTGATGGCTTCTGGAAGTCCTTTGCTTGGATCTAATTCTATGCATATGCGGGCACAAGCCTGCATGTTGTCTTTTGGTTCACTGCGGTCAATGTATCTTCCCATTGCATTCCCAATAGCTCAGATCGATTCATCTCCCCAGCAGTGGAGAGGGAGATGTGGAAGCTAAACCCAAACAGGGATAGCGCTCGGAATATCTAGCTCGGGATCGAAGTCCGGAGTCCATTTGTTGAGATATAGACCTCTTGAATCCATGAAATAGGGCCCATTCTTGAATATCAAGTCTTTGTCTTCTCTTGTTTCAAAATGAAAGGTAAAATACCCTTTTCCATAGAATCAGATGGAGATTTTGCCTTGTATTTTATCAGACCAATTCCTTTCAACCCATCTTTGAACTGTTTTCAATGATGGCTAGAGCCCAGTAAATTTCCCAATGAGACCTCGTTCTGCTAGAGCAAGAGCGGCCATATGAGGTAGAGCTGGGGGCAGATTAACTTCCTGCAAAACGTTGAGCTTCTTCACGAACTTGGAGATTGTTGGGCGAGGCCTCTGGGGAGGTAAGGACCTAACTAGAGCTGAGAAGGCCTGATGAGCAGCGGCCACCTCCGGTGAAGTCTCCAGAGGGGCCATGGCTGAGAGCCGCAGGCCGAAGCGCGAACAAGTCGGCTTGACCTAGCAGTAGCAGGGGCGCACTCAGGGGAGGAGTTCGACTTTGCCCAGGCATACTCATTTTAATGAAGCTTAACAGTTGTTATTATATGCAAACTCTACCAATTATAGGTGACTCTCCCATCTGAATGGTTTATCTATCTCATATAATTGCAACATATCCTCAATTACTTGATTAATGCACTTAATCTGCCCATCAGACTCTGGGTGATAAGTAGTACTAAAATTTACATTAGTACCCAACACTTTAAATAATCCCCTCCATAAATTAGACGTAAAGTTTAGATCTTTGTTCGAAGTAATCACCTTAGGAAAACCATGTAGCTTGGCAACATCCTTCATAAAAATATCAACTATCTTAGCTACTTTACACATTGATTTTACCAAAATAAAATGAGTATCCTTGGTTAGCTTATCAACCACCACCATAATCACATCATGCCCTTTTGCTGTGTTGGGAAATTTAGTATTAAAATCGATCAACACCACATCCCACTTGAATTTCAGAATGGGTAGGGGCTACAACAATCCTGCTCAATGTTTCTACTCAACCTTAACCCTTTGACATTCTAAACACCCCGCTATTTAATTTTCCACATCTCTCTTTATCCCTCATCAAAAATACTACTTTTTAACTGCCATGATAGTATTGGTATATCTTGGGTGTCGTGCGTAAGGTACTCTATGCATTTCTTTTAGAACCAACTCCTTCTCTTCCTACACATTTGTCACATATATATGAATGCGATAAAGAAGAATCCCGCTTTCCCCATATTCACAATCCAAATATTTTGCGACTTTTCCTCTTGCTGCAAGTGATTCTTGATATCCAAATACAACTGATCCAAATTCCTAGCTTCTAAAACTCTGGTCAATATATCTATCTTACATACACTTACTATTCGAACATTCATCAAATTCAGTCTCTGGTTAAGAGCACCTACCACCTTATTCTCCTTTAGTTTGATACATCTGATCTTGAAGTCATACTCAGCGAAGAACTCGAACCATCTGATTTAGTGAGCATTCAAATTTGACTATTCAAACAAATGTCACAAATTGTAGTGATCCATATATAAGTCAAATATTTTACCCATGAGGTAGTGTCTACACATCTTGAGAGCAAGAATTATAGTTTCCAACTCTAGGTAATGTGCAACGTAATTATTTTCATGTTCCTCCAACTTCCTGGATTCATAGCACATAACATGTTCATCCTGCATTAGTACTTCCTCCATACCTTATTTACACGCATCACTGCATACAATGAAATATTCATTTTGTTAGGTCCCTATAATAATAGTGATTCCCCCATTACTATTTTCATTTTATCCCTTACTATTATTGTTGTACCCCTATTGTCCCCATATTGTTATTATTGTGCCCCATAGAAGCCCACTATTGCTATTGTTATGCCCTTATATTATTATTGTTATGTCGACTTTAATTATATTTTGACCCCTTAGACTCCTATATATAGAAACGAGGTTTTGTCATTTGAATCATCTAAGAATTTTTCATTTGTGTAATGTAAAGGAGGTTTCCCCCTCGAAGATATTTTGAAGTCCTTTATCTATCTTTTCTTCTATTTTGTGAGCTGGTTTCATAACAATTGGTATCAGAGCTTTGGATTCTAGGGTTTCGCTGCTCCAAACAGGTCATCGTGGCATTTTCACTATAATTTTTTATATATGACGTTTCAGAAGCTAAAATTAAAACCCATTTGAGCCGAAATCTCGATAAACCTTGGATCAAAATTTAAGATCTTGTATCGCTACATTTTCGGAGATATGATCCAAGGAAGTTCGAGTTTTTGTAGGCTCCCAAATTATATCTCAAACAGGGGACTGAGGAAAAGAATCATAACTTTCTCTTTGAGAATCAAATTGAAATTTAGTAAGAATTTAATGAAAGAGGACGGTCTATAATTTTTTGTGTATCAGTCTTAGGTCCTAAGGTTGAAAGAGTGACACATGGAACTTCATACACGTTCTCTCTACTGAACCAGTCTATAATTAGGTCATCGTGGGAGATTTGGTGTAAATCTTCCTTGGAGAATCCAATCTTGATCATACTTGTAGGGTTGGAAAGAGGACTCAGAGGGCTATTGGAGGATGCAATTTCAGACCTTGGAGATCAGTAATTATAGATATACAACAGATTTAATATCGAGCTCCTACAAATTGAAAATATGTGTGTAGTTTTTTTTTTTAAATTTTGCATAAGTTTGGTTGAAAAATTAATTTGAATGAATTCAAAGGGAATAGTGAAGCATTATTATCATTAATTGATGCCACGTAGAAAGAAAATGGAAACAACTAGTAAACAACCTAAAATATCTAGCATGACTCATGAAGAAGAGGAAGAAATGCAACATGATATATCAAATTACGAGACCAAGTGCAACAAAATTCACTCTCACAAAAAGTAACAGAAGCTAAGATGGATGGCATGGAAGCTAATATGGATGGTTTAAAGAAAGGCGTGGAAGCTAAGATGAATGATGTGGAAGCTAAGATGGATGGTATAGAATAAAAAATTAAAGGCAACATGGAAGATTTGAAGAAAAAATTGACAAAGTTGCTACAAGAAATGCTTACTAATGGAAAAAGGGTAGTAAATGAAACTCATGAGGAGAACAAAAGAAGTTTTAATCATGATTTCATAGACTCTAACATTGGATTGAAGACCCACCATGTTCCAAAGATTGATATGAGGAAGTTTGATGGCAAGGATCCCATAACATGGATACTACAGAGGTAGCAATATTTCGATCTCCATAATGTGCAAAACACACAAAAGGTACACATTTCAACTTTATATTTGGAACAAAATCAGTTTGTATGGTATCGATGGCTTTGCTGTCGTAAACAAATTGTCACTTGGGAAATTTTTACGGAAGAAATGATATCACATTATGAAGATACAAAAAGAAACACCTTTTTTAGCCAATTGATAAATCTCAAACAAAAGGGTTTAATGATGGAGCATGTTAGGCCCCTATACTACTAGTGTAACCCCTTATTGTTATTAGTACAACCCACTTATTATATTGATGTACCCATGTAGTGCCCATATTGTTACTATTGTACCCCATAGAAGCCCACTATTGTTATTATTGTGCCCTTACATTATTATTGTTATGTCGGCTCTAATTATGTTATGACCCCTTAAACTCCTATATATAGAAAGGAGGTCTTTTCATTTGTATCATCCAAGAATTGTTCATTTATGTAATGTAAAGTAGGTTGCCCCGTCGAAGAGGCTGAATTCTAAGGCGTTCATCTATCTTTTCTATCTTTTTCTTGAGATGGTTTCATAACATTTGGTATCAGAGCTTTGGATTCTAGGGTTTCGCTGCTCCAAACAGGTCATCGTGGCATTTTCGCTATAACTTTTTTTCTGCGACATTTCAGAAGCTAAAAAAAAAAAGAAGACATTGCGCTGAAGATCGGGTCCAAATTTCACAGTTTTTTGCGCTATATTTGTGGAGATATGATCTAAGGAAGTTGGTCTTTTTGGAGACTCCTGAATTACATTCCAAACAGGTGACCTGGGGAAAATCATCATAACTTTCTCTCTGAGCATCAGATTGAAATTTTGTAAGAAGGTAAAGAAAGAGGACAGACTTTAGTTTCTTGTATATATATTTTTAGATCCAAATGTTGAAACAATGACTCGTGGCACGTCGTACAAGTTTGCTCTACTGAACTAGTCTATAATTAGGTCATCTTGGGAGATTGTACATAACTCTTCCTTGGAGAATCCAACTTGGATCAGACTGGTGGCATTGGAAAGAGGACACTGAGGGCTACTACAGGTCACAATTTAAGAACCTAAAGATCTGAAAGTACAGAGTTACAGTCGTTTCAAGATCGAGCTCCTAAAATAAAGAAAAAGAAAGATGAGGAAGTTTGATGGCAAGGATCCAGTAAATTGGATACTTCAGATGGAGCAATATTACTGTAACTCCTTATTGTTATAGTACAACCCACTTATTATATTGATGTACCCATGTAGTGCCCATATTGTTACTATTGTACCCCATAGAAGCCCACTATTGTTATTATTATGCCCTTACATTATTATTTTTATGTCGGCTCTAATTATGTTATGACCCCTTAAACTCCTATATATATAAAGGAGGTCTTTTCATTTGTATCATCCAAGAATTGTTCATTTATGTAATTTAAAGGAGGTTGCCCCCTCGAAGAGGCTGAATTCTAAGGCGTTGATCTATCTTTTCTATCTTTTTCTTGAGCTGGTTTCATAACAGAGCACATTGAGGACTTCTAAAAATTGAATATAAGGGTAAAAGATATTTCAGAGGAGCATAGGATTGATGTGTTAATAGGGACTTTAAAGGATAATATCCAACATGAGGTTCGACATTGGGAACCTGATTCATTGGAGAAGGCAATCAGGTTGGCAAGAAAAATGGAAAGCAAAATTATGGCAACAAGGAAGGCTACCACTTACAACTATAAAAATGGAAGTGTTGTTTCCCCTAGTCTTCCAAAACCTACAAGGTTGACACCACAACAATTGGATGAAAAAAGAGTAAAATGTCCGAACCTGATTCATTGGAGAAGGCAATCAGGTTGGCAAGAAAAATGGAAAGCAAAATTATGGCAACAAGGAAGCCTACCACTCACAACTATAAAGATGGAAGTGTTGTTTCCCCTAGCCTTCCAAAACCTACAAGGTTGACACCAAAACAATTGGAAGAAAAAAGAGTAAAATGGCTTTGTTATAGTTGTTATAGCAAATACATTAAAGGTCATAAGTGTGCTGAGAAGAAATTATTTTACATAGATTGTGGAGAGGAGGAAGAAAAGGAACAAGAAACATCAAAAGAAGAGGATATACACCAGGAACAAACCCTAGAGAAAGAATAAATAAATCCGATCATATCTTGTAAATGCATTGGCTGGAATTACCACTCCTCAAACTATCAAGATGGAAGGACATATTAAGAAGAAAAAGGTAATAGTATTGATTGATTCAAGTAGTACCCATAATTTGATTCATTCTAAGATAACCAAGGAATTGAATTGCTTCCTATATCCAACACCAGATTGTCAAGTGATGGTTGCAAGTGGAGGAACCATAAATTGCTTTGGAAAGTTCCATGATAACAAGCTATCCATGGGATAATATGTATCGAATAGCCCAATGCTTTCCATTCCAATGGGTGGTGATGATGTTGTAGTAGGAGTCCAATGGATACAATCCTTGGGTACAATAGCTTTTAATTTTCAAGAAATTTGTTTCGGAAGGAAAGGAAGTTGAATTAAGAGGTATCGCAGGGAAACTGGGAAAGATAATAAGCTCTAATAGAATGACAAAGTTTCTAAAGAAAGAACAATGAGGTGTAAATGCACAATTATGTTCACTAGAGGTTCCCACATCAAAATCATCTATTTCTCCAGATCACCAAAAAGTCTTGGAAAATCATTCCAAGGTATTTGAGACTCCCAAAGGCCTCCCACCTCTTCGTGATCATGATCATTCTATTCATTTGATTATGGGAAGTGTTCCTCCAATCATCAGGCCTTACAGATATCCCTATGCCCAAAAGAGTGAAATTGAACATATGGTTACAGAAATGTTAGAGGATGGCATAATTCAACCTAGTCAAAGTTCTTTCTCTACTCTAGTAGTATTGGTGCACAAGAAGGATGGATCATGGTGCATATGTCTGGATTATAGGGAGCTCAACAAGATCACTATTAAAGATAAATTTCCCATTTCTGTCATTGCTGAATTATTGGATGAATTGCATGGATCAATTTACTTCACCAAGTTGGATCTTCATTCAAGATATCATCAAATCAGAATGAAGACTGAAGACATTTCGAAAATAACTTTTAGAACTCATGAGGGTCATTATGAATTTTTGGTTATGCCTTTTCGCCTTACCAATGCACCTTCTACATTTCAAGGTTTGATGAATTCCATTTTCAAACCCTTCCTTAGAAAATTTGTGTTAGGACCATGTTCAACATGTTGACAGGGTGCTCAAACTAGTGGAGGAGAAACAATTATATGCAAAAAGCTCCAAATGTTTCTTTGGAGTACAATAGGTGGAATATCTGGGTATTGTATCTCATGAAGGTGTTAAGGTAGACCTTAGCCAAATTAGATCCATTAAGGAATGAAAAATCCCCACATCCATAAAGCATCTGCGAGGATTTCTTGGGTTGACAAGGTATTATCGCAAGTTTGTTAGGAATTATGGGAGAATAGAAGCACCTCTAACAATGCTATTGAAGAAATATGCATTTTCATGGACTCCAGAAGCAATGAAGGCCTTTGAGCATCTTAAAGAGGTAATGTGCCAAGCACCAGTCTTATATACACTGGACTTCACAAAAACCTTTATTGTGGAATGTGATGCCTCAGGATATGGAATTGGTGTTGTTTTAATGCAAGAAGAAATACCCATTGCTTTCGAAAGTCGTCCAATCAAAGGAAAGTATTTACACAAAGCTATTTATGAGAAGGAAATGTGGGAAATACGACATACACATAAGAAATAATGACCCTACCTAACAAGAAGACACTTCAATATAACAACGGATCATGATAGTCTTAAATACTTTGTAGAACAAAGATTATCTTCAGATGAGAAAAAAAGTGGGTCACAAAGATGTTGGATTATGACTTTGAAATCATCTACAAAAAAGGGAAGCAAAATGTTGTGGCAGATTCACTCTCAAGAAAGGATGAGGATGTGAAAGCATTATGTTGCGCCATTTCTATTATCCAGCCAGATTGGATAAACGAAGCAAGGGATGAATGCAAGAATGACGAAGAAGTGTGGGCACTTATTCAAAAGATACAACAAGATCCCAGTACATCTGATACATTTAGCTGGAAAAATGATTCATTATGGTATAAAGATCACTTATACCTATATAAGAATTCCCAACTCAAACAAATATTCTTATGGAATTGCAAACCTCTCCCTTAGGAGGGCACTTAGGATTTTTAAAAACTTACCACAAGGTTAAGAAGGAATTTTTTGGGATGGCCTTAAATAAGATATTCAAAAGTTTGTGGTAGAATGTTTGGTTTGCCAACAAAATAAAGTTGAAACAATTAAGACCCCAGGTCTATTAAAACCTTTATCCATTCCAAGCCAACGTTGGGAGAAGGTTTCAATGGATTTTATCACATGTTTACCCAAGTCTGAAGGAACGAGTGTCATCATGGTGGTGGTTGACAAGCTTACCAAGTATGCACACTTTTGTGCATTATCTCATCCATTTAACGCCAATACAATTTCTACTGCATTTATGTAAACAATTAAAAAGCTACATGGAAACCCAAAGATTATTGTAAGTGACAGAGATCCCATTTTCACAGGAAATTTTTGGAGAGAATTATTTTCTTTTCTTGGTACTTAGTTAGCTCATAGCTCATCTTATCATCCTCAATCTGATGGGAAAACTGAGATAGTAAACAAATGTTTTGAAGGATATCTTCGTTGCTTTATATCTGATAAATAGACACAAAGGGTCAAATGGTTGCTTCTGGCTGAATGGTGGTATAACACTTCCTTCCATACTGTAGCAACAATGACCCCATTTATGGCACTTTATGGATATCATCCACCATCCATCACATCATATTTAAGAGAAAATTCTAAGGTTCAAGCAGTGGAAGATCACATCGAGCATCAACAACAAGTTCTCCAACTCTTAAAGGATAACCTCACTTTGGCGCAGAATATAATGAAACAATAGGGATATCAACATCACAACGAAAGAAGTTTTGATGTAGGTGACTGGGTATGCCTATGACTACAACCATATAAGCAAATGTCCCTCAAGAAAGTTAAGAAGGATAATAAATTATCACCAAAGTATTATGGTATGTACAGGGTTTCGCAAAAGATTGGTACTATGGCATACAAATTGGAGCTTCCTGCAGCTTCCCGAGTGCACCTAGTTTTCAATGTTTCATGCTTAAAGAAGGTTATAGGTGACAAGATCCTAGTTCAAACAATATTTATAGAACTTGATGAGGAAGGAAAAATCATATTGGAACCTAAAGAAGTCACAGAAACAGGAAATCGACAGCTACAAAATTGATCAATTTCAGAGTATCTCATCAAGTGGAAGAACTTACCCACTGAAGATTCCACATGGGAGGATGAAAATTTTATACAGAAACATCTATAACTACTAAAGCATTGAGGACAACACTTTTTTGAAGGAGAGTGGCATGTTAGGTCCCTATAATACTAATGATTCCCCCATTACTATTGTCATTGTAGCCCTTATTGTTATTTTTGTACCCCTATTTTCCCCATATTGTTATTATTGTGCCCCATAGAAGCCCACTATTATTATTGTTGTTCCCTTATATTATTATTGTTATGCCGACTTTGATTATATTGTGACCCCTTACACTCCTATATATAGAAAGGAGGTTTTGTCATTTGAATCATCCAAGAATTGTTCATTTGTGTAATGTAAAGGAGGTTGCCCCCTTGAAGAGGCTAATTTTGAAGTCACTGCTCTATCTTTTCTTCTATTTTGTGAGCTGGTTACATAACACATTTAGGTTTGTGATTTTCAACATTGGAGTACTTGTTAACAAAACCTTAAATTCCAAAAGGCCTCTTCACACTCATAAGTCCATGTAAACTTGATACCATTTGTTTGCAATGAAGTGATAGGATAAGAAATCCTCGAGAATCATCTAATGCACCTCCTGTAATAGCGATCTAGGCCCATAAAAAAATTGACTTTCAAAATATTCTTTAGTGTCGACCATTCCTTGATGGCCCTAATATTTTTTGGGTCCACAACTATCCCCTCCTTTAAATAATGTGGTCCAAATAATGGATATGCTTTTGATTTTAAAACTAACCTCAGATGTTGCTTGTGCTCCTCCTCTAGCTTAGAATACACAAAAATGTCATCCAAGAAAACAATAACAAATTTATCCAGACACTCCCATAAAACACTTTTCATTAAGCACATAAAAACACTTGGTGTGTTAGTTAATACAAAAGGCACCACCATGAACTCATAATGTCCATAACTAGTTAGAAAGGCTACTTTGCTAATATATTCTTATTTAATCTATAATTGGTGGTATCTCGACATCAGGTCATTCTTAGAAAATACCTTATCTCCTCAAAGCTAATCGAATAGGTCATCCATTCTTGGAAATGGATATTTATTCTTAATAATCATTTTGTTTAGCTGCTGAAAATCCACACACAATAACAATGTTTTGTCTTTCTTCGTACTAACATGATTGGGGCACCCAATGTTGAAAAATGCAGCAAGAAATTCTCAATTTCATTTTGCTTTGATTAAATTGAGAAAATTTGAATTTCAACATCAACAAACAACTTGGATGCAGTTAACTTGTGTGACATAGCTTGTGTCACCCAGTTTACTTAGTCAATTCGAGTTGGAGGAGTTAGAGTTCAGTTAAGCATGCGTGAGTTCTAATTTGTAGCTATCAAGGTCAGTTATTTCATGTTGTTTTCAGTTAAACTAGTTCCAACTATTGGAGGAACTAGTGGAAGGTCAATTGTGCAGTGAGATTTCAATCTACCTCAATGACCATCCAATTAACTAATCAATAAGCCCAAAATAGCTTGTGCATGCAAACAATTCGAGTTCCCGAGCTGTGGTGGAGATTCCAAGGCAGTGTAACATCTGTTGTAGGCTAGTCTTGAGTGTACAGGTGTTGCATGTAGTCAGATGATCAACTTTGGCAATTGTGCAATCAATATGAGGAATTTCATAAATAATAGAGGCCTAATTTCTCAAGGAATTGTGCAAGGAAATAGGGGATCAAGTAGAGGCAAAAATTGACTTTGTCTGGGTCATAGCTTCTTAGTGAGCAAAGAGATGGGTTATTCACTTGTAGGTTGTGCTCACTTGAGCAAAGCAATTGTAATACCTCTCTATTCAGCCAGATGATCAACTTTGGCAATTGTGCAATCAATATGAGGAATTTCATAAATAATAGAGGCCTAATTTCTCAAGGAATTGTGCAAGGAAATAGGGGATCAAGTAGAGGCAAAAATTGACTTTGTCTGGGTCATAGCTTCTTAGTGAGCAAAGAGATGGGTTATTCACTTGTAGGTTGTGCTCACTTGAGCAAAGCAATTGTAATACCTCTCTATTCATCAGATTAATGCAAGGAGGCATAGGGGTTTTTAGCAGATTGCTTTCCCCTGAAAAAATACTATGTGCATGTGCGTTATTTCTCATTTCATGTGTTAGTGTCGGTATCTTCATCCCTCCGTCAGTGATCAAATTCTCTTGTTGCATTGCATTTTAGGTGTCTCGCTCGGTCAGCTGCATTCCATTAGGATCATGGATCATCTGACGGTAGTGGCTTATTATACATTTTCCCTCATGTCCTTTACCTGCTGGCCCATTTTCATTCATCTAGATCATCTGCAGTCATTTTTTGTCTTTAAATCCGCAAAAGTTATTTTTAGGGTTTTAGGTCTCATTAGGTCTAGGGTTTCGTCAAAAAGGTCTTCAAAATGCTCAATAAAGGTTAGTAGGCACATTAGGGGGACAAATAAGGTTTCAACAACAATAATTTCTATAATCACATGCTCAGTGATTGATTTTTCCTCAAAACCCTATTTTGAGGAAAAATAGAGTTTTTTTTTATGTTTTTATGTATAAATTTGATGTAGTTTCAGTTTTTCCATATGTAATAACTTCAGTGGAAACCCTGGTCACCTTGCCAAGCTTCAAAATCTCCATCACCTGCAAGGAAAACAAAAAATCAAAGCATTCAGTTCATCACAGGCAAAAATAAAGCAAACTACCCAAAAACAGAGTTTGAAAAACAAGTCAAATGCAAACATTACAAAGTGGGTTTTTGATAAGTGAAAAATTAAAATATTTTGTATATAAGCCATTTGTCATGTTTAAAGAGCTCATTTGCATCTAAAGAAAAAGGAGAGAACGAGTGAAAGGCCGTATTGGAGAAAGAGAGAAAAATTGCAGCAAAATTGGTAAGTTTCAGGGGCGCGGCACATAGAGCAGGCACGGTGCATTGGGCTGCCCTCCACAATGTAGAAATTACACTGGCGCGACGCATAGAGTAGGTGCGGTGCGTTGGGTTTGTGGCGTGGCGCACAGGGCTTCAAGCCCAATGTCACCCACAGATTCGTTCAAACTGCCAAATTTGCTAAATTTCCACCTGCTCAAGTAAGTCATCATTCTTCCATTGCCGGTGAATGAGATTTTCTTAAAGAGTTTATGGTGATTTAAAGAGATAAGATTGAAACCCTACCTCCTTGCAATTTTGCTCAAAAACAAGTGCTTAGGGTTTGTAGTTTGTGTTTTTGCTACCAAATTCCATTCCCTCACTCCCA
Source organism: Pinus tabuliformis (assembly GCA_031772625.1). NCBI lineage: Eukaryota > Viridiplantae > Streptophyta > Pinopsida > Pinales > Pinaceae > Pinus > Pinus tabuliformis. The sequence goes on along the minus strand of CM062813.1, from coordinate 151,732,862 downwards.
CACTCTTTGTTTCCCACATTCATTTTCTAGTTTCATCCCCATATCCCTAATTTCCATATCCCTAAATTCACTAACCCCATATTCCTAACTCCCACTATCCCAAACCCTAGCTACATATTCCTAAACCCTAATTGCTATCCCCAAATCTAAAAACTGTCCCTAAAACCCTTCTATTCCCCAAATTCCTATCATAACATTCCCAAAACCCCTCATACTCTCTCACTCCACAGTCCCTCATACATTCTTACCCTTGGTGGCAGAAAACTAAAATCACCATAAATCTCTTCATACTCATCAAGAAAAATCACACATTAGCAAGTATGGAATCTGATCCTTCATATGACCAAGATGAAGAGACGCATAGTGGCTCTCCTACAGAAATGCATGCACCAAGGAGACCTCACAAGGGTGGCAAACATATATGAGAGGACCCTTCTTCACTTGCCGAGCTGCAGGCTTGCCCTCTTGCTATCACATGCTTCCAACACCAATCCTGTTATCAGTTCTGTGAGATGGTTGCTAGAGTCCAGTACCATCATGAGTTAGCTCGATTGTTTGTGCTTCATCTACATAATGGCCAAACCACTCTAGCTGGTGTGACATTCACCTTGACACCAGAGTCTATTTCTCTAGCAACCAGAATTCCAAATGTCGGAGAGCAGTGGAATAAAAGGCAGCAAATTGACAGGGAACATTATGAGCCATACATCAAGCCCGGTTATTTGAGACAACTCAGCAGAGTTTTTCCTTTTCGGTACTTGAAAGACTCATATGCTCCCTTGATGAAACTCATAATGAAGTATTTTAGCTGTGAGGGCCGGTTTTCTCGCCTATATGCCTATCATATTAGATTGTTGATGAACTTCACCAGGGTGAGAATGATGAATCTCCCCTACTTCATGTGTTGAAATATTGAGAAGATGACCACCCTAGTACAACAGAAGACTCCTGAGCAATAGTTTAACAGTATATATCATTTTGCACTCATCAAAATTGTGGTCATGCATCAGCTTGGTTGCAGGGCATCTCATGGGAGGATTTCATCTCTCATGAGTTCTTCATGGCTCCTTAGGTACCTCTAGAAGCTTTTCATGAGACAGGTGGACCTTCACATCAATAGGAGGGACATGAGACACAGACCGCTAGTGTGCCGGTGTTTGTCACCTATTAAAAGGGCACTAGAAGGTTGTTTGCAGCTCGCTTCCTTCATCAACACAGCAAGTTCAGGACAAGGGGAAGAGGCCATTACATGATGAGGGGCTTTCAGGTGAGCAGGAGACTGATTTCATTCTCATTCAGGATGATGACACAGATTTGGGCCCACAAAGCTCAAAGCTCAAGGAGGTCATCCAAGAGAAATAGGTGGACATCAATGCTTTGTCCCTCAACTTAGAAAGAGCTAAGTGGATAATAAAGTACCTGGAGCAAAGAAACAAGCAGCTAGAGGATCAACAAACGATTATGGAGCTTCAAAACATACGAGAAAACTGGCAAGCTGCCAAAAGGAGGAAGGTGAAGCTCACATCACTTGAGCAAGAAATCAATGCTGATCGAGAATCTTGGCTTGAGAGAGCTAATATCCACTTGGAAAAGTTGTTAGAGAAGGCCAACAGGGAGAAAACAATGTTGAGGCATATGGCCTATCATTACATGGCGAGAAATAAAAGTTACAAGGCAAGAATCAGAAGCTTGAAGGCAAAGTTGAAAAGGGCATCGAGGAGGCGAAAGGAGCAAGATAGACTTCAGATATTGGCTAAGGCTTCCTTGGCCCAACACAACACTTGATGGAGAACACTCAGCCCAAATTTCAAAAAATTTGGGACACTTTTTTCATTTTTGAAAATTTTGGGCTAAAACACAGAATTTTCTGCCCAATGCGTCGTGCCACCTGGCGCTCGCTTTTGATGGAGGCCTCCAAATGACAAAAACTCAGCATCTTTGGATTTTTCTTGGAAAAATATGCATGCCTACCAATGGCCAAGAAATTTTGACAGTTTTTGAGCCCCCAAAAGGGTCAAAAAACCTCAAAAAATGACCTTAGTGCCCCTATTTTGACACACAGGAAGTAGTTTTGGGAGAACTCAGTTTTGGAGGGGCAAATGGAGGCCAAATTCAAAAATTCCACTTGTTATGGAAAGTAGACAAGAATACCTTTCCAACAAGGACCTTAGAGAAAATTTGGACACTGAGAAGGCCTCCAAAAGTGGCTGCAAACAGGCGCTACACATAGGGAAATCAGCGTGGCGCATTGGGGAAATTTTGCTCAGTTTGACCAAGAATACTCTGTTTTTCGCCTAGTTTCTTGAAAATTTGACTTTTCTCCTTCTTAATGTCAAAAGTATGATGTAATTTAATGTAAATTGATGAATCTTGATGTAATTATGTTAAATTTTCACTCATGGAGGTCGCTTCATCTATCAAAAAGTAGTTTGCAACTGAATGAATCGGTTCCCTAGTTTCTAGAGGCAAGCTGTTCCACTACCTAATTTTTAGTTCTCAGTTTAGAATTAGTTGGAACAGCTCCTAAACTTATGAGCTCGACCCCTAGAGGCTAGGATGAGTTATGGTTTGTCTATGTCTTATGATTTTTCAGTCATTAGCATGGTTGGACTTTTGAGAAAGCTTGGAGCTTCATTGTATACATTTCTCAACAGTTTTGGCTAAGGAATAGACCAGGGTTTGCAGCACTCTATGGGATTCATGTGGCATCTTGCTTTGATATTGTGTTTCCTTCTGTAATTTTAAGTTTATATGTGTTTTATGTATGCCATTATCTCTCTTGCTTCTTCTTAACTAAAACAAACAAGGATAAAGGTAGAATCCATTGAAATTGCAGTGCTCTACCTAGGGTTTGCTTAGTTATTGATGTTTTCAGCTGTTTGAAGAGGATCCCTGAGGTTTTCTTGCCCTCTTCAACTCCTCACCTGTCTAAATCTCTCCATTTCATTCAATTTGAAGTATCAAATCACTTGCCTACCTTGCCCCATTGAGACCTCTGCAAAACTGAGCCTCATTCCCAAGACCCAAAATTTGCCTTTCCATTTGAGCCAACAAAACATCATCAAATTCAAACAAACCCTTCTGCATACATACCTAGCCTAAAATCAGTCTTCACATCAGTCATCTCAAGCCTCATTGATCATGTTTTGCTGAGATTGACAAGGAGAGAACCCTCTCCCGACCTGGTAGGGCTAGCTACCAAGTTAAGCGTGGCTTGATGTTATCATAGATCCTACCTTTCTCAGCCTGAGGTAGATTTATGCTCTAACAACATGTTTGTGATTGATGTTCTAAATTGTGAATTGAATTCCGCAGAGGAGTAGAGTAGGTTTGTGTCTTGTGATATTGAGTAAAACTTCATGAGCAGTTGCAAATCTACACCATAATTTCTACATGGTATCAGAACAGGGATTTCAAAGTTGTTTCTGGAGAGGTTTGAATTAGTACTTTTGTTTAGCAAGGTCTCTTTGGAGTTGGGAACATGACCTTCAACAAGCTCAGACTAGAGTATGCATTGGAAGGAAACTCTAATTTCATTGCATGGAAGGATCCCATGGAGGTGGTTCTTGATGACAATGGCTTGCTAGAATACATTAAGAGATATGTTGGAAAACAAACGAAATCTGATGTCCAGAACCTAGCCCAAGGGAATAAAGATGTAGCCAAGGAGAGGAGAATAATCTTGGAGGGAGTGCATGACCACAATGTATGCAAGGGAAATAAACTCCTTATGCAATGTGGCAGGCATTAACAAATTTGTTCTAGAATAACAATGACCATATGAAACTGGTGCTCAAGGATAAACTTCGAAATATCAAGATGCAAAAGAATGACACTCTTCAACAGTATGGTTCACACAAAATCATGATGAGCTTGCAGGATTCGGTGTTACTATTTAAGCCCAGTCCTTCTAGGCCTTCTCAAGAGCTAGCATAGCTACCAAGATTTGTGAATTGGAGGAGAAACTACCGAATTGGGAACACTTATGGTCCAATTTGATATAGGAGGAAATAAGTTGGCATACAAGAGATGAAATTCATCCAAGGGCAAGGATGAAGAAAAAATTGCATTGGTCTGAAAGGGAAAAACAAGAAAAGAGAAGAAATCTCAAACCAAAACCAGAATCAAGCCAAGGGTGCAAGAAGAAAGATTTGTCCAAAATTAAATGCTTCAATTGTCATGAATTCAGGCACTATGCCACAAAGTTACCACACAAAGTCAAGAAACAAGACCTTAGGAAGAGAAATAGGTGAAGCCCTGGCTTCATAGTTCGATATTGACTTCACCCTGATTGCATGCAACACAATTATGGGTAGAGTGTGGTACTTGGACTCTGGTGCCTCGTTCCAATGACAGGGCGTAGAGAAATTTTTGGTGACCTGGAGGAGAAATATCTCCAGATTGACATCGAGATGGGGGACGATGGAAGGTACAACGTGACTGGAATTTGTACAGTCAAATTTCCGAGGGAGTCAGGCTCCCCTCTTAGACTGAACGATGTCATGTTTGTTCCGGGCCTAAAGAAGAATCTCATCTCTGTTGTAGTTTTAGAAGACCATGGTTATGATGTGAACTTCAGCAAAGGGAAATAATTATGGAGATACATATCCACAATATAGGTGAAGCATATCAGGGTTCGTGTGAAGAACCTGTATAAGCTAGATGCGGAATGTTGTGCTACATTAAGCACTAAGGCAGAGAAACTGTAGAGTCGTGATATCAATGAACTTTGGAACAAAATAATTGGACATTTGTATAATGGTGCCTTGAATATTATGAAACAAAACCACTGGCCTCCCCAAAGGAGCACTAGAGTAGCAAGATGTTATGCAACCAACTCATAAAATAGAAGAAAAGATAGATCAACGACATAAAAATTATCTTCTTCGAGGGGGAAACCTCCTTTCCATTACATAAATGAACAATTCTTGATTATACGAATGATAATACCTCCTTGATATATATAAGAGTCTAAGGGGTTACAATTAATCAGAGCCTACATAACAATAATAATGTAAGGGCACAACAATAACAATAGTGGGCTTCTATGGGGCACAACAATAACAACATGAGGGATACATGGGCACAACCATACCAATAGAGGGCTACACAAACAATAACAATAAGAGGAATACACTAGTATTATAATGACCTAACATGCCCCTCTCCTTCAAAAAAGTATTGTCCTCAATGTTTGAGTAGTTCTTGATGCTTCTGTATAAAATTATCATCCTCTCATGTGGAATTTTCAATGGGTAAAAGTTATTCCACTTAATGATATACTCTGAAATTAATAGATTTTGTAGCTGTCGGGTTCTTATTTCCATGACTACTTCAGGCTCAAATATGATTTTTCCTTCCTCATGAAGTTCTGGAAACATTGTTTGAAATGGGATCTTGTCACTGATAACTTTCCTTAAGTATGAAACATGAAACACTGGGTGTACACAAGAAGATGCAAGTAGCTCAAATTTTTATGCCATAGTACTAGCCTTTTGCAACACCTTGTAAGGACCGTAGTACTTGGGTGATAATTTATTATCCTTCTTAGCTTGCTTAAGGGACATTTGTTTGTATGATTGTGGCCGTAAAAATATCCATTCTCCTACATCAAAACTTATTTCATTGTGATGCTGATCTGCCTGTTGTTTCATTCGATTTTGCGCCGAAGTGAGGTTATCCTTTAAGAGTTGGAGAACTTGTTAATGACCCTGATGTGATCTTTCACTGCTTGAACTTTATAATTTTCTCTTATAGATGATGTTATGGATGGTGGATGATATTCATAAATTTCCATAAATGGGGTAATTTTTGCTGTAGTATGGAAGGAAGTGTTATACCACCATTCAGATAGAGTTATCCACTTGATCCATTGTGTTTTTTTATTAGATACCAAGCAATGAAGATATCATTCCAAACATTTGTTCACTATCTCAGTTTACCCGTCAGATTGTGGATGATATGATGAACTATGAACTAGTTGAGTACCAAGACAAGAAAATATTTCCATTCAAAAATTTCCAATAAAAATGTGATCTTTGTCACTTACAATAATCTTTGGGTTTCCATGTAGCTTTTGAATTGTTTCCACAAATGCAGTAGCAACTTTACTGACATTAAAAGATGAGATAATGCACAAAAGTGTGCATGCTTGGTAAGTCTATCAACTACCACCATGATGACACTCTTTCCTTTAGACTTGGGTAAACCTGTGATAAAATCCATTGAGATCTCCTCACAATGCTAACTGGGAATGGCTAAAGGTTGTAATAGACCCGAGGTCCTAATTGTCTCAACTTTATTTTGTTAGAAAACCAAACATTCTGCCACAAATTTATGAATATAAGATTTAAGACCATCCCAAAAAATTCCTTCTTGACCCTGAGGTAAGTTTTTAAAAATCTTGAGTGCCCTCCTAAAGGGGAGGTGTGCAATTCAAAAATAATTTTTTTCTTGATTTGGGAATCCTTACAAAGATATAAGCGATCTTTGTACCATAACGAATAATTTTTCCAGCTAAATTGGGATCTTGCTGCAAATTTTGAATGAGTGCCCACACCTATTCTCCATTCTTCCATTCATCCCTTTATTTTGTTATCCAATCAGGTTGGATAAGAGAAATGACACAAAACAATGCTTCCACATCCTCATCCTTTCCTAAGAGTGCATCTGCAACAACATTTTGCTTCCCTTTTTTGTAGATGATTTGAAAGTCATAACCCAACATCTTTGTGACCCATTTTTGCTACTCTTCTAAAGATAATATTTGTTCCAAAAAGTATTTAAGACTATCGTGATATGTTTTTACCTTAAAGTGTCTTCCCATTAGGTAAGGTCGCCATTTCTTTAATGCATGTACTATTTCCAACATTTCCTTCTCATAAATAGCTTTGTGTAAATACTTTCCTTTGATTGGACAACTTTCAAAAGCAATGGGTCTTCCTTATTACATTAAAACAACACCAATTCCATTTCCCGAGGCATCAAAGTCCATAATAAGGCTTTTATGAAGTCTGGTGTAACTAAGACCGGTGCTTCGCACTTTGCCTCTTTAAGGTGTTAAAAGGCCTTAGTTGCTTCTGGAGTCCAAGGAGATGCATCTTTCTTAAGTAATGTTGTTAGAGGTGATGCTATTCTCCCATAATTCTTACAAACTTGCGATAATGCCTTATCAACCCAAGAAATCCTTGAATATGCTTTATAGTTGTGGGGATTTTCCATTCCTTAATGGCTTTAATTTTGTTAGGGTCTACCTTAACACCCTCATGAGATACAATATGACCCAACTATTCCACCTACTGTACTCCAAAGAAACATTTGGATGTTTTTACATATAATTGTTTCTCCTCCAATAATTTGAGCACCCTATCAACATGTTGAACATGATCCTTCCAAGGCTTGCTGTAGATTAGTATATCATCAAAAAATACAAACAAAAATTGTTGAAGGAATGCTTTGAAAATGGAATTCATAAAACCTTGAAATGTGGAAGGTGCTTTAGTAAGGCCAAGGGGCATGACCAAAAACTCATAATGACCCTCATGAGTTTTGAATGTTATTTTCGAAATGTCTTTAGTCTTCATTCTAATTTGATGATATCTTGAATGAAGATCCAACTTGGTGAAGTAAATTTCTCCATGTAATTCATCCAACAATTCATCAATGATAAGAATGAGAAATTTAGCTTTAATAGTGAGCTTATTGAGCTCCATATAATCTAGACACATTCCATGATCCATCCTTCTTATGTACCAATACTACTGGAGCATAGAAAGAACTTTAAATAGGTTGAATTATACCTGCCTCTAGCATTTCTGCAACCATACGTTCAATTTCACTCTTTTGGGCATAGGGATATCTGTAAGGTTTTATGTTTGGAGGAACACCACATGGAATCAAATGAATAGCATGATCCTGATCACGAATAGGTGGGAGGCCTTTGGGAGTCTCAAATACATTGGAATGATTTTCCAAGACTCTTTGGAGATCTGGAGAAACAAATAATTTCGATGTTTGAACCTTTAGTGAGCGTAATTGTGTAATTACACCTCGTTGTTCTTTCTTCAGAAGCTTTGTCTTGCAATTAGAGTTGATTATATTTCTTGGTTTCCCTACGATACCCCTTAATTCAACTTCCTTTCCTTCCCAATTTTTTTTAAAGAAAAGTTCTTGAAAATTAAAAACTATCATCTCCAAATATTCTTACCATTGGACTCCTAGTACAACATCAACACCACCCATTGGAATGGAAAGCATTGGACTATTCAATACATATTCTGCCATGGTTAGCTATATATTATGGCACTTTCCAGAGCAATTTATAGTTCCTCCATTTGCAACCATCACTTGGTACTCTGGTGATGGATATGGGAAGCAATTCAATTCCTTGGCTATCTTAGAATGAATAAAATTATGGGTACTACAAGAATCAATCATAAATATTACCTTTTTCTTCTTGATATATCTTTCTATCTTGAGAATTTAAGGAGTGATAATTATTGTCAATGCATTACAAGAATTGTCAAACTCATTTCTTCTTTCTGTGGGGTTGGTTCCTAGTGTATATCCTCCTCTTTTGATGTTTCTTGTACCTTTTATTCTTCGTCTTCACAATCTATGTAGAATAATTTCTTCTCAGCACACTTATGACCTTTAGTGTATTTACTATCACAACTGTAACAAAGCACTTTTGCTCTTTTCTCCTCCAATTTTTGTGGTGTCAACCTTGTAGGCTATGGAATGCTAGGAGCAACAACACTTCCATATTTATAGTTGTGAGTGGTAGACTTTTTTCCATAATTTTGCTTTCAACTTTTCTTGCCACAATGAATGCCTTCTCCAATGAATCAGGTTCCCAAAGGAAAACCTCATGTTGGATGTTTTCCTTTAAAGTACCTTTGAAGACATCAATCCTATGATCCTATGGAATATCAGTTACCCTAAAATTCAATTTTTGGAAGTCTTCAATGTGCTCCACCATTGAACCCTTTTGTTTGAGATTTATCAATTGGCTAAAGAAAGTGTTGGTCTTTGTATCTTCATAATGTGTTATCATTTCCTCCATAAAATTTTACCAAGTGACAAGTTTTTTAAGAGAAAAAAACCATTTATACCATACAAACATATTGAGTTCTAAATATAAAGATGCAATACATACCTTTTGTGAGGGTTGCACATCATGTAGATCAAAATATTGCTCCATCTGTAGTATCCATGTTACCGGATCCTTGCCATCAAAATTCCTCATATTGATCTTTGGAATGTGGTAGGTCTTCAACCCAAAGTTAGAGTCTCTAAAATCATGATTAATATTCCTTTTTTTCTCATCATGAGTTTCATGGAATACCTTGTCACCATTAGGAAGCATTTCTTGTAGCAAATTTGTCAAACCTTCCTTCAAACCTTCCATTTATGCTTTTAAACCATCCTTCAAACCTTCCATTTTTTATTCTAAAACATCCATGTTCCATTTTAAACCATCCATATTAACATTCATCATCACTTCCAATTCATTTTTGGTTACTCTTTGTGAGAGTGAAATTTGTTGCACTTGGTCTTGTAATTTTGATATATCATGTTGCATTTCCTTATCTTCCTCATGCGTTGTAGGAGAGATTTATGGTTGATTACTAAGTGTGTCCATTTTTTTGGTTTGAGTCATTTTTGAATCAAACAATGATATCTATTCTTATATACGCCATTTGAATTACTTCAAACAGTTTTTTCAAACAAAAGTTATGCAAAATTTAAAAAAATTACACACGCTTTTCTTGTTTTTTAGGAGTTCGATGTTGAAACTATTGTATCTCTGTAATTTCAGTTCTCCAAGGTCTCAAATTTAGTCTTGTCGTATCCCTACGAGTCTTGTTTCTAACCCCAGAAGTTAGAGCTATATTGGATTCTTTAAGAAGGAGTTATGACCAATCTCCCACAATGACCTGATTATCGACTCGTTCAATAGAGATAACTTGTATAGAGTGCCACGTGTCACTGTTTTTGACTGTAGGCCCTGAAAGTGATACATGAAAAACTAAATTATGTGCCCTTTCATCCAATTCTTATGATATTAAAATCTGATTCACAGAGAGAAAGTTATGACGATTTTCCCTAGGTTGCCTGTTTGAGATTGAATTCTAGAGCCCACAAAACCTAACTTCCGCAGATCATATCTACAAAAATATAATGAAACAAGATCTGAAATTCATACACAAAGTTCACCAATATTTAACATCCATGTGGTTGCAATTTAAATTTCTGAAGCCCCTTATAAATTTTTTTATAGATAAAATTTCAAGATGACCTATTTGAAGAAGAAAAACCCTAGAATCAAAAGCTCTGATACCAAATGTTATGCAACCAACTCACAAAATAGAAGAAAAGATAGATAAACGACTTAGAAATTATCCTTTTCAAAGGGGAAACCTCCTTTACATTACATAAATTAAAATTTCTCATATGATGCAAATGATAAGACCTCGTTGGTGTATATATGAGTCTAAGGGGTCACAATATAATCAGAGCCTACATAACAATAATAATGTAAGGGAACAATAATAAAAATAGTGGGTTTCTATGGGGCACTAAAATAACAACATGGGGGATACATGGGCACAACCATAACAATAGGGGGCTACACTAACAATGATAATAAGGGGAAAACACTAGTATTATAGGGACCTAACACATAATGTATGCAAAGGATGCACTTTGGGGAAGTACACAAAATACACATTCCATGATCGAGATAAAAAATCACATGCAGTATTGGAAAGGATCCACTCTGATGTCTGTCGACATTTCTGGGCAACCTCCACTTCCAGACACAAATATTTTTTCATTTTTATCGATGAATTCTCAAGGAAGTGCTGGATCTTCTTCATGTGGAAAAAATATGAGACATTCTCCAAGTTCGTAGAATTCAAGGCACTAGTTGAGAAAGAAAACTGACAAGAAGGTGAAGGTTCTCAGGAGCGATAATGGAGGTGAGTACATATCGAATGAATTCAAATTTTTTTAAGTGAAAGAAGGCATTCAAAGAGATTTGACAAAACCCCAAAACCCATCACATAATGGGGTGGATGAGAGAAAGAACCATAGCATTGTGGGAGCTGTGAGGGATACGTTACATGACCAAGGCCTACCTCTGCATTTATTGGCTGAGGCATGAAACACAACAATCTATCTGTAGAACTAGAGTCCTCACAGATTCTTAGTATGATTACATTGGAGGAGGCTTTCTATGAGAGTAAGCCGAATGTGTCACACTTCAGGATTTTTGGAGCCTCTGTTTATAGCCATGTCTCCAAAGAATCAAGGGAGAATCTTGAACCGACAACAGAGTTGGGGGTGTTTATGGGTTACAAAAAAACTCCTCACAACTACAATGTGTACTTTCCATCCCTCAGAATGATAGTTATGTGAAGGGATGTAAAGTTTGATGAGGAGAAAGCGACGTGATGCTCTCTTGAGAGGGAGCTTCAAATCCCACCAGAAGAGGAGATTTTAGCTCCAAAGGAGGAGCCTCATGAAGTTGTGGAGCATCCACAAATTGAGGAGTAGAGAGTGAAGTCATCCACTCAAGAAGAACCATCCAGAGAAGGCAGAAAAAGAACCAGGGAAGCTAATAGACTTGTGTAGGATGCGAAAGAGAATGTGGGAGCTCTGTCAAATTTGTGCAAGAAAAGGAGATCACTTGATCAATACACTAGCTACATGGCTCTAAGGACTGAGATTGTAGAGACTGAGCCATCTTATTTTAAAGAAGAAGTAGAGAAACTTGTATGGGTTAATGCAATAGTGGAGGAATACAAATCCATTATAAAGAAAAGTGTTCGAGAAGTGGTCCAAAGGCCAATAGATAAATTCGTTGTGGGTTTGAGATGGATCTTCAAAGTTAAGCAGGAAATATACGGAATCATAGAGAAGTATAAGGCCATATTTGTGGCCAAAGGGTACTTTCAAGTTGAAGGAATTGACTATGAGGAGATATTTGATCCTATATCAAGGTACTCATCCATTATATTAATTCTTGCATTGGCTGCACAAAATGGGGTGGAAGATCCACCAAATGGATGTAAAAACAACATTTCTCAATGTGGCTATCAAGGAGGAGGTGTACATTGAAAAAATAGAAGGTTTTGAGACATTTTACTGAGAGTTTCATGTATTCAGACTCAAGCGAGCATTGTATGGTCTCAAACAAGCACACTGTGTGTTATCTCAAAATCAAGCCCTGGAAGGCTGCAAACCAGGAAGACTTCGAGTAACTGTTTCAAACCAATCTTTTGACTAAGGCTTAGCCTCCTTAGCCTGAGAGGGCTCTCTCAAAAAGGGTTATTGATTTTGACTATTAATAAGATGGCTAACTCTTGTGGAATAACATTGACAAATATGAAGGCTGGACAAACATTAAACTAATTTCCATTGGGCCTATGGAGTCAATCATACTTCAGTAAATAATGAGACTGCCTTTACATAGAAGTCAGGGCATTTAGCATTTAGATGTTCAGAACACAAATCATACAAAACCACAGTTCATACATGCATACAGGAAGTCAGAGCATGATCAATGAATTCTGAGTGATTACACATATATGCAACTGTAAAAGACATTAAGGAAAGAATAAAACACACATTCTAAACATGGAAATCCCTCATGAATCCTGAGAAGAAAAACAGCCAACTGATATTACTGAATTCTGTCTTTACATAAGCCAAAACAGTACTCTGTTTTATAAAATATCCAACCCTTTGTACATCAGATGTTCTTCTATATATAGAGCTCTTTACATGCTTGGATTCCTTCCTCCATCATGAGGGGAATTCAAATTTACCATCAGTGACACCTATTCTAACCATAAAACAAGACTTTAAATGCATTTGACACCTAACTAGCAGTCCTAGAGACCTAATATAACTAGGAGTGTAACTCCTTATTATGATTACAACAAACTTATCTAAACATTTAAAACATTATTTGACACCTAAAACTCCATGAAGTCGAATTTGATGAAGCCTCCCACGTGGTCACCCAACTGCTGATGACAAACCCTAGACAAACCCTAGAAATTAGGGAACATGTTTCCCTGTTTTTAGGATTAGATACTTGAAAACCGGCACGTGGGACAGAGCCTTTATCTCTTCATCCATGACACATTTTACGAAACTGAAGGAGGTTTTTGTAGCCCATGTTGTCCAGAACAAAAACCTCTCCTGTTTTTTTAAAACATTTCTCTAGCTGTCCAGAAACTGTCCTTGAAAAACACGTGTCAAACAGGAAACTATCCCTTGCTCTGTTCTGGCTGAAAAATAGGTCTTGGGACAGAGGTCATAACTTCTCGTACAAAATGTATTTGGAAAACCTGAAGGAGGTTTTTGTGAACCAATCCGTGTTTAACAAAAACCTCTCTTGGTTTTTTGAAACATATTTTCTACCGCCCAGAATGAGTCTTTGAAAAGCAGGTGTAAAACAGGAGATGAAAAACTGCACCTACAGCAGTTTCGTAGCGCAACTTTGGTCCTTCATTTCTCCCAGATCATAATGGATTTGAAGAAAGTGGAAGAGGTTTTTGTACTTTAGTATCTTAGGAATAAAAACCTCTTTCAATTTTCAGAGATAAGTTTTCAACTGCTCAGAAAAGCTTCTGGAAGTTAACTAGTAAAACAATGTTTTCTGCTGAAACAGGCTGCTACAGGGGTTTCGTAGCGCTATGAAAACACTGATTTCGTAGCGCAAAACAGGATTTTTACACTGTCTGCGCTACGAAAACGTGGATTCGTAGCTAGTTTCAAAATTTCTCCGAAATTATGTGAGATATGTCTTCTAAACACATGGTGAGGCTTCTAGGACATGGAATGAGGCTATCAAACTTTATTTGAAGATGGACATGAGACTCTAACCCTATGACTTAGACTCTAAAACATAAAAATGACTTCACCATGACTTGACCATGACTGATACAAGAATTGAGAAACCATGTAAGTTGTCCAAATTTTTTAAGGAAGTTTTACAGTGATAACACTGTGCTTGCTACACCAAGATCGACATCTATCTCACTAGTCTGGGCTTCACCAAAAGTGAAGCGGATGTAAACCTCTATCACATCTTGGTAGAAGGTAAATTGCTTATTATTGTCTTATATGTTGATTATTTGATTTTGACTAGTGATGAACAACTGATTAGATATTGCAAGGAGGACCTTAAAGGGAATTTGAAATGAAGGATGTGGGTCTCATGCACTACTTCCTCAGGTTGCAAGTGTGGCAAGGTGATGGGGAACTATTTGTGTCTCAAGGAAAGTATGAAAATGAGATACTACAAATATTTCGCATGGAGAGTTGTAAACCCACGGGGACACCTCTAGCGACCAACTAGAGGAAGGAGGATGCTACTTCAGGTGAGGAAGTGGATGCTACCATTTATCGATAGCTAGTTGTTACAGATCCATTTGGGCACATCAACCCTGACTTATAGATTAGTATTATTAGGACCCATAAAACTGTAATTCAATTTTTACATGCCCTAAATGAAGTCAACCATCAGAATGAATCCTTCCTAAGAGATTCCATGAATGAAATCATCCGAAAACCGCCTCTAAGAAGATCAGCCAGGCAGGCCTTTATCAGGGTGCACTACAGTGTAGTCCAGTACACTGCCAAGGTGCATTGCAGTGCACTTGAGCCCTCTTTGGCCTATGCTGGGCGAATTTGAGCGAAATCTGCATTGGGGTTTGGAATATTCTTATCCAAAGGATGCCTCTAGAAGTTTCCTAAGGCTATCCACTCCTTTGGGATCGAAATTGGATGAGGGAGGGAGTTAAGGAACATCAATCCCTTTATCCCTTCCTCCATGGAACTAAATCCTAAGTTTGGGAGGGCATCATTATCACCATTTATGGCATAAATTCCTTCATTCATCTATAAAAAGACCACTCAACTAAGTGATTAAGGGCTGGAAATCATTGAATTATAGGGAGATGCTGTTAGTATGAGACTTGAGTTGGTTTCAAGTATTATAATGATGTCAAAATGTATTGCTTGTTATGAGGAGAGGATGGGATTGAACTGGAGGAGTGATATTGAATCAAGCAAATTGGGTTGTAACTCTTCCTTTTAATAATAAAGTGTTCAAAGATTTTTCCATATGTTTGTATTGTCAATTGATGCTTTCATATGTGTATTATGAACTTGATTCCATTCTATGTTTAATCAATAGATCATTATCATATGCTTTGATCGGTTTTTGTCTTCTGTCTATGTGCAAGTACTTTTCAAGCAGATTAAGTTTAGAAAGGAGCGACAGAATTGGTCAAGGGAGATAAGGAGTAAGCAAAAGCTATAGGTAGGCTTCTTTACTGTCTTATTTAATATATTGGTTATAGAAAATGTAGAGAATGCTTTTCATTGTTGTTCTAGACTTAGCTACTAGTCTAGGGGTTTAAGCGTTTATCCGTAGACACTAAAACTTCCCAAAACAAATTGGTGACCATACTGGGGAGTGAATCATCTTTCCTAGTAGCTAATCCACCTCCTTAGACACCTTGACATACTTTACTTGTTGTAATTCAGCCTTTTGCATTGAATTTTGGTCAAAATTTGAGGTTAGATGACTCTTGAGTGGCCTCACAGGAATCAATGCAGGCTAGCCTTAGAGACAGTGCACTGCAATGCACCCTCCAATTAGAGACAGTGCACTGCAACGCAGTTACTCCCTCTTTGGCCTGCGCTGATCTTCCTAGGGTCAGATTCCCACCCTTGGAATTAATTTTTTGCCAAAATTCTTCTGATTGCTTGTTTACTCATTGTAAATGGATGTCATGTCTCAGAAAATAAGTTTTCATCTCCTTAGTTGGACCTACTTAGACTAGGATTGATAAATGTTTCTTATGTATTTACTTTGTCATTTTCAATCTATAGTCGAAAGTTAGTGTTTTGGTTGATTGATCTTTGTCGAAAGAAAGTGTCATAAAATCGTCTTTTCCTTCGAAAATTGAATTGTCGTAAAGTCTTCATTCATGAAAAAACGATTGATTGATATGTGTATATGATTAGTCTTTTCATTGAAAGTGTCATAATTCCTCATTTCTTTGAAAATGAAAGTGTCGTAAAGTCTTCCTTTCCTTGAAAATAAATTGTCGCAAAATCGTCATTTTTATGAAAAGAGTTTATTGATTGATTGTGCATTAGTTTTCCTTTTTGTTCCTTCACATTAAGGGAAATCGAAAATAAATACATGAATTTTGCATATTAAAATTTGTGAATGTTGATAGGAATAGTGTAGGGAAATTGCATTAGATGTGCTCTTTTCTCTTTGTCAAGGATTTGATTGCTCTATCCCTACTAGCTAAGGATTTTCATTGTTAAATTGAATGGAAAGAATGCTTATCATATTAGTTGCATTTTAGGAATTGAAAACATACATCTCATGGTGAACCTTGAAAGGTAAATCCTAAAGAGGATCAACTTAAAATTTATCTAAATCTATCTAATGGAGCATTGTCACCTAATGAAAAACATTTAGAGGTCTAGGCTAGAGACGTGTTCCGGTGTCGTAAAACAAAGAAGATGTAGCTAACTTGTCTGCAATACATCTAGAGTGTGATACCTCATTCCACGTACGTAAGTATATCATAGCTCATCCATGTACCTTCAGGTATATAGGGTGGTGTTACAGTACATAAAGTTTATGGGAATACTCTCACTATGCAGTTTTGCATTAGGCAATGCTTATACAAATTGGGCCTCCACATACTTTTGGGTATATATGGGAGGACAAAACTAGGTTTCTATCCATCCTAGTCAGCCGCCTTGTACTTTGTGATACACCGAACACAACATTCGGGGAGATTGCATGCTCATACTTCTTGGTTCGCCATGAGGTATTCTACAGTTCACAGTTACTTGTTAATCCCTTTGCCTAGAACATCCCTCTTTTGTTTTGTTTTGTTACTTTGATTAAAATTAAATTAATTGATCGCTGATAACATCCTCCACGCTCACTCCTTAGTTAATCTTAGGTTGAAACATATGGCAACAAATTCAGAGTCCACCGGTCAAGGAATTCCTTTTGATACGAATCCTAGTCTTTTTCCTCCTTTCGGAAATATTGGTGCTCCATATATGGCTACATTGTCCCTTTCGGGATTAACCATTGGCTTGCCAGTATGGTTGTTTTCAACCTCCTTGGTTCAAAATGTCGTGATTTCTTTGCAATCAAGTACACCTCCAACTGGAAAAAATCAACCTCCAGTTGATCCTAAGGTTGACCCTTTGCCATATTCCTCGGTCATTTCTTCCTCCCCTTCTTCCTCTTCGCGTGGTGAAAGTATTGGTACTAGTAACCAGGTGGCTAAGAAGAAGAAGAAAGGGAAGAAGAAGAAGAAGAAAATTTAGCAGAGGGGCAACCAAGCAACCATTGATTTGAATGCAACATCTGATGAGAAACTGTCCATCAAGCCTCACAAAGTTTGATATCCATGCAAATTTTGTGCGGGAGACCATCTTCTTCAAAATTGTCATGATATTCCTCGGATCTTAGAAGAATGGTCTTCCCATTCACATCATCCTGTGTCATCAACTTCTCGAGATCATGTTGGTGACACACCATCAACTAGTGGTAGTAAAGTTCATGGAAATAATTTTAGAGTTAAGTTTCCCTGTAGGTTATGTGAAGGGAATTACCCCATTCACCTTTGTCCCTATCGGGATGAAGCCAAAAAAGTGTTGGATAACCGTCCTGCTTCACCGCAGCAACTTCCATCTGGTTACAGGAAACTCTCCCTAAATCCTTCACTAGTTGATGAGTTGATTGACTCAAATCAACCATCAGTCAAAGCTAGTCTCCCTAAAAGTGAATCCTATGAGTCTATACCTAACCCAAATCAATAGGTCGAGGTAACAGTTGACCCGATTTCACCTTTAGTAAATTGTACCTTTCCCAAAGAGAGTGAATATCATACCACTCAAGTTATTTTTGTTTCTTCAGATTCAAATGAGCTTGGGGGCAATCCTCCTGTTCCATCAAGACAAGAGGAAAATCCTCCAGTTCTCGTAACTCAAGGGGTTAATTCTTTCGTTTCTATAGTACCTCCTCTAATTAGTCTAGTCACTTCCTTTGATTGGAATCGACTGGTAGGTTTCCATCTTCCTTCTTATGTGCCTTTCCAGATCATAATAGAGGTTTGTAATATGATTGTATCAGGCATTATTATAGATGAAGGTGCATCTGTGAGTATCCTTTGCTCAACTGCTTGGTAAGCGCTCAGTTCACCGCCACTTGTGCCTGTTACCCAGAATCTATTGGATTTTAACAGAGGAACCAGTCAACCATTAGGGATCCTCCCTCAGTTACCTATTACTTTGGGAGGAAAATCATTTATCTGAATGTAATGGTAGTCCCAGGCCCACATGAAAGGATAATTGTCATTGTTGACCAGCTTTCATTTCCCGGTCAAAATGGTTCCTAGTCAACCATCTTCCCTAAATGGTACATTTGTACCATCGATATCATCCCCACCACAGGTCAATTATGTGGCAACCCGTTCCATACCTACATCAACTGACGATCAATTCAGTGATGTTGTACATCATGTAATGGGGGCATTGGAACCAGATCTCTCCTTCATGACCTCTTATGAGTTATGATCGAAAAGAATATGAGGATAGTTCCTTGTCTTGTGTCAACCTCGTTAAAAAATGAAACAAGGGTATATGAGGATAGTTCTTTTATTGTGTCAACCTTGTTAAAAAATGAAATAGGTCCAAGAGGATAGTTACTTGTATTGTGTCAACCTCGCTAAAAACTGAAACCAAGGATATGAGGATAGTTCTTTTACTGTGTCAACCTCACTAAAAGATGAAATAGCCCCCATGAGGATACTTCCTGGTCTTGTGTTAACCTCGTTAAAAAATGAAATAAGGAATCTGAGCAGAGTTCCTTGTCTTGTGTCAAGCCCATTAAAAAATGAAACAAGGTCCCCTGGAGCAGAGTTCCTTGTCTTGTGTCAATCTCATTAAAAAATGAAACAAGGTCCCAAGTTCCAAGTCGAGTGTTTGATTAGATCTCGTAAAATCCCAGTCGAGTCTTTCACTTGATCTCGTAAAAGAACTTCATTCCATCCACCTGATAGCCACGAGTAGTTTACTTAGGTGAATGTAATGAAGCTTGGGGGGCATGCACCTAGTGGTAAAGTTAAGTTTCCCTGTAGGTTATGTGAAGGGAATCACCCCATTCACCTTTGTCCCTATCTGGATGAAGCCAAAAAGGTGTTGGATAACCGTCCTGCTTCACCGCAGCGACTTCCATTTGGTTACAAAAGACTCTCCCTTTCATCATGCTGGGGGCATGTAAACTAATATCAAGCATAGTTTTTCATTTTAAGCTTGTGTAAAAATGAAACTGAATCCAAGCATAGTTCCCTATGGTTCAAGCTTGTGTAAAAATTAACCCATTTCCATTTTAACCCTTGTGATTGCCATTCTATCAACCTTTTCGTCAGATGAGCCTTGGTTGTCCCTTTTCAAACTCTCTAAACATGAAAAGGACCGAGTTATCTTTGTTGTTAAAATCGTTAAAGAATCAAATAGCAACAAACTTGTCCATCTAGACAAGACCGAGTTTCACCTTCGCTAGACTTGTTAAAGCATCAAGTAGCGATGGATTCGCCCGAAGGGTGAAATTATACAACAAGCATATGTTATCCTCCTTAAGATTGATAAAAATAAAGAGGTACTGGTCAGCAATGACTCGGGAAAATTGGAAAAAGGGGAAAACACTTTATGGTAGCAAGTCGCTCTTGAACATGACACTTTCACCTCATCACTGTGACTATGTGGGTTGGGTTATTCAACTTGATGGTTATCACACTGTTGGTCTATCACACCATCCATTACTTTGTTTTGGGTCAACGCTACCAATTCATCTTAGTGTCGCTGACATGTTCAAGAGAAGTCATTCAGTTCAAACTTCATCCTCTGCAATACCGTAAACCTTCATTTTCATGATCGCCATTCCCGAATCTTCTGTCGTCAGTTGATTTTCAGCTCCAAAATCATTGACCCCGTTTCATGTCGTTGATGTGGGATACATCAAGGCCCTCCTGCAACGAGTCACTTCTTGTCGACATCAACGCATTATCCAAGAAGTTGACTTAGAAAAACCCCTTCAATACCTTAAGGCTTGCATACATCAATGGCAGTTTTCTCGCTTCCGGCGATAGGTTGGCATCACTGGCCTTCAACCGAAAGACTTTGTATGGTGTTCGACATAAAATCATTTATTCACACCATGCGAAATATACTGTAGTACCTTGAGGGTCTTAAGTCGAATATGGGAAGACATCGTCTGATTACCAGCCAATGATTTAAGTCATTAACAGACACGAGAATATAATGTAGTACCTTTAGGTCAACTAAATTATTTTGGAAGGCAACTAAGCATGCTTTACGGTACCTCAAAGGCACTACCTAGTTTGGACTATGGTACAAGCAGACAGAGGGAGCGAAGCTGTGTGGCTTCACAAATGGAGATTGGGCAGGGAGTCCATCTGAGTGAAAGAGTACATTAGGTGGAATTTTCAATGTCAGGTCCACAACTTTTTCGTAGTACAACAGGAAGCAAATATTTGTGGTGCTCATCTTGATAGAAGAAAAATATATGGCTGCAAGTCAAGCAACATGTGAGGCGATCTAGATGAGAAAGATACTTATAGTACTATTTGGTCAGATGATGGATCCAACTATGATCTACTATGATAATCAAAGTTGCATCAAGCTCTCTAAGAATTTTTCATTTCGTGATCAATCCAAGCATAAAGATACCCAGTATCACCATTTAAGGGATTGTGTGTAGAGGCGAATAATGTTGCGACAATAAAATCTGACAGAGGAACAAGATGCTGACATTTTGACAAAGGCCTTGTTAAGAGGGAAGTTCGAGTTTCACAGGTGCAAGATAGGGGTGATTGATAATCCCTTTATTACTAAGGGGGAGTGTTGAAAAATGTAGCAATAAATTCTCAATTTGATTTTGCCTTGATTAAATTGAGAAAATTTGAATTTCCACATCAATAGATAACTTGGATGCAATTAAATAGTGTGATATGGCTTGTGTCACCTAGTTTACTCAGTAAATTCGAGCTGGAGGAGTTAGAGTTTAGTTAAGCATGTGTGATTGCTAATTTGTAGAAATCAAGGTCAGTTATTTCAAGTTGTTTTTAGTTAAACTAGTTCCAATTGTTGGAGGAACTAGTGGAAGGTCAATTGTGCAGCGAGACTTCAATCTAACTCAGTGATCATTCAGTTAACCAATCAATCAACCCAAAATAACTAGTGCATGCAGAGAATTCAAGTTCCCTAGTTGTGGTGGAGATTCTAAGGAAATGTAACATTAGTTGTAGACAAGTCATGAGTGTACAGGCGTTGCATGTAGTTAGATGATCAACCTTGGGAATTATGCAATCAATTTGAGGAATTTTCTAAATAATAGGGGCCTAATTTCTCAAGGAATTGTGCTAGGAAATAAGGGCTCAACAAGAGGCAGAAATTGACTAAGTCTGGGTCATAGCTTCTCAGTGAGTAGAGAGATAGGTTATTCACTTGCAGGTTGTACTCAGTTGAGGAAAACAATTGTAATACATCTCTATTAATCAGATTAATGCAAGAATACATAAGGGTTTTTAGCAGATTGATTTCCCTTGGAAAAATACAATTTGCATGTTTGTTATTTCTCATTACATGTTTGTGATTGATGTTATAAATTGTGAATTTAATTCTGCAGAGCAATAACATAGGTTTGTGTCTTGTGATTTTGATTAAAACTTCACAAGTAGTTGAAAATCTACACCATAATTTGTACACCCAATGGTGATACACTTTGCCGCATGTATCCCTTCTTTAGTAATTCTTCCAATCACATCTGTAATTCTATTGGTTCTGGAGTGCTCATTCGATACAGTGCTTTAGATACTGGAGTGGCTCTAGGTACCTGATCAATGGAAAAATTTGATATCCCTCTTTGAAGGTAATCCTTGAATCTCAACAAATACATCAACATACTCCTTCAGTACATGGTAATATTTCAAATTGGCGTGTTGATCCCTATTGGATTCCTCCAAATGGATTGCCAAAATATGGAAACCTTTCCAAAAATTCTTCCTTAGCTATAAAGCCAATATCTCCTTGATAGATATCGGTCTAGGAACTCTGTGGATCTGCCCCTGCTAATCCTCATCATCAATACATGAAACAAACTTGTTATAGCAGTCTTGAACCGCATGATGCTTTCTTAGCCAATTTATGCTAATCAAATAGTCATAAGATATCAACGAGATTATATTCAAGTCAACCTTAGTATTCAACCCAATCAAAATCAATTAAACATTCATTCACCAATTATGTAACTTTATTTTTTACCACAATGGCTAATTGAATCCACCATGCCTTATGGCGCTCATATTTCTTTAAATTACATTTGTCTACCAATTTTCAATCAAAATAACTATGGCTAGGTCACGAGTCATTGAAGATGGAAATAAGTTGGTTATTTAACTTACCTTCGACTTTGATCATATGCACTTGGTGCTCAGCCTGATTATTATCTAATGGAACATAAATTTAAGGCATGCTTCGGTCCACATCCTCTACTGAATCAATTTCTTGTATATTTTGCATGATATTTTGACTTCCATCTTTGTGAGGCCAGTCCTTGTACCTATGGTTTCCTTCTATTAACCAAGCCTCAACTTCTTCCCCCTTTTTTTGTTCTCCATTGAAAGTGGGAGGTTTAATATTCTCTATTCTCCAAGTAGGTTTTCCCTGTTAGAGTTACTTTACTGGACCTTCTATCCAATGACACATTGGGGTTGCTATATGACTATGAGGTAATATAAGTCCTCTTGTGCTTTCTTATTTCCGCATAAAAATATTGATGGTCTCTTAAATTACCTTGAACTACCAACTCCCCTTCCACCAAACTTGTTTTTTGTCTCCCAAGCTTGTCTAGACCCATATTACTAGTCTAATTCTTGTTGTATCCTATTTAAACTCTGAATAATTTGATTATTGAGCTGTTGCTACTCTCTCACCAGCCTCTCATTGTTACCCTTGAAACTGAGAACCTCCACTTTGAGGATTCTCATAGTCTCCTCCAAGTCTTTGCTCTCTAACCTACTCGCTCCATGACCATTCGATTCAGTCTTGGCATCCCCCATAATGATATCTACTTTCACAACTTATTCTTCTAGGCTATTAAAAGCTGACACATTTTCAGTTTCTTGAGTTCTCATAATGACTCTTGTCCTTCAAACCTGTAACTTTTCCAACAAAATTCTACAAAAATTCTACCTAATTCAAAATTATATGGTCACCAACGTGTTCCTTTCTCTAGTATCTTTCTATAGACTTCTCACTTGCAAACTTTCGACACTTGAGCGGAAAGTTACACCCTTTGAAAGTTTTAATTGGACACCAAAATCTCCTTTCTAAACTCCTATAACTTTCTTCTTAATTTCTAGGAATTTCCTTCTAGTGAATCCCGTTTCTATTACTCCAATTGTGTTATGCTTAGAATTCCCTTTCTTATGAACCATTAGATTCCAAATTCTAACCCCTGATTGCAAATTTATGCCCATGAGAAATTCAATCACTTTTTCTCTTTACTCTCAGTTGTTTAAGAGTTATGAGACTCAATTAAACATCCAAAATTAGTTCTAGCCTTTGATGCCATGCCCACTTTATTCCTATTGGGAAAGAACACATGCTTTTGGAACCCGACCAACATGCTCTGGCCAATTCCCTACCTATCACGTGGGCTTCTCTCTTCCCAAACTTCACGTGGTAGTCATGAATTTTGAAAAAATTATATAAGCTTTACCAAATGTGTTTGTACACACACACACACAATATACAAACTTATAAGTCTACATAGAGACTAATTTATAAACCATACATAAAATAACGCAAATATATATATATATATATATATATATATATATATATATATATATATATATATAATCAGAGTGCGTGGATGTCAACATATATTTATTTTTGCACTAGGAATGTAAGCATAGCACGATGATTTATACATATGATTTGCATTATTTTATGTATGGTGTATATATTAATGTGTGTATGTAGACTTATAAAGTTTGTATATTGTGTGCGTTGACTTTTATATATATATATGTATATATATGTATGTATACATATATATATATATATATATATATATCTATATATATATGTTTACATATGTATATGTATATATGTAAGCATATATACATATGTATATGTATATGCATATTATACATATGTATATATGTATACATATATACATATGTATATATGTATACATATGTACATATATATATATCTATATATATATATATATATATATATATATACACACACACACACACATATATATACACACACACACACACACACATATATATACTTCGACGGGTCCATGAATACCTAATCATCCATGGTGTACACGATACAAATACTATAATATTGCCATGTGGGCACTACACTTATACGCTCCAGGATAATTGATGGTGGTTTGCATCCCCATGAATCCAATGAATCAAAAGGAAACGAGGACCCCCCCTCCCCCATGTTGACGTCATAAGCGAGGGGGGGGGGTTTCTCTATTGCAATTCCCATGTGTGCTTCAGTTCCTTGGATCAATGGTCGACATCCAACAAACTTAAATCAATGGAAAGACAGGGGCGACGAGGGGGGGGATTCCATAATTACATTTCCACCCCTAACTGGCACTATGCCACCTTCGTTTGTGTCACCTAACCTTGGGGTTTTCCTTCATGGTTTACGATCCATCTTCACACCCTACAACTGTGGCACTGATTCCACCACCCTTTCGTGGCTCAATTCCTTTGGGAATTTTCGCTTGTCCCATCATCTGTTGCCAGCGATAGGTCTGCCTTTGGGGCCTCCATACGAGACTCCAAATGTTCTTAGCCTTGAACAACCTTATAACTTTATGATTTGAATACATTTAGTGGGATGGCAGGGGTTCTATCCTAGAGCCCTGCCCCGAACTTAATTTCATATATATATATATATATATATATATATATATATATATATATATATATATATATATATATATATATGTATGTATGTATGTATGTATGTATGTATTGATACACCTTATAATGTTTCCACTAGGTCAACATTTCGAATAAACATGCACATTTCTATTGTTTTTGGTTTAATACACCCTATATATATATGCATCGATACACCTTATAATATTTTCGCTAGGTCAACATTTCAAATAAACTTGAACATTTCTGGTGTTTTTGGTTTAATACACACACACACACGCACACACACATATATATAGAGCAAAATAAAAGTTGAT
Source organism: Pinus tabuliformis (assembly GCA_031772625.1). Lineage (NCBI taxonomy): Eukaryota > Viridiplantae > Streptophyta > Pinopsida > Pinales > Pinaceae > Pinus > Pinus tabuliformis. The sequence continues at coordinate 151,707,475 of CM062813.1, read as the reverse complement.
ACATAGTAATGGCATCGTGCATACAAAATTTAGCACTCATATGCCAAAATTTAGTGATTCCTCCTCGAATTTGCATGAATTTAATCCTATTGAGCCCCTCCTGACCCCTGTATTTGTTTTCGAGGTAAATTTTAATGAATTATACCACTGTAAGTTCATCAAATAGTTGGTAGGCATCCCAATATTTTCTCATTTTGCCCCGTATCAGGCTCAATGTTGAAAAATGGGCTTTGATACCACTTTGTAACATCCCAAACTTCTTGCTGGGCAACGCTACCACAACCTCAACAATTCAAAATATATGATTTCTTTGTGGAAGCAAAAAAGTCCTAACCTTATCCCAACCATTTCTATGCATGACAATACTTGGTGTATGTGAATGCAAATGCAAATACCCAAAAAGAAAAATTCATCATATATGATCCATAAGTACATTATAGCACATTGAAAATAATTAATTAACAACGATCATGCATATAATATGAATCTAGAGTTTCAACATATATTCATAAATCAACGGAGTATAACATCATAAATGTATAAACCACCACAATAATGAACATGAACATGAACTCTAATCTAAATCATTTATTCCCACATTATCAAGTGACTATGAATAAATGCATGCCATTAAATATGCACAATAGAATATAAAGGAAGTTATAATCATTATTTCACAAAAAATAAGGATCATGGTTTCAACCATAAAACCATAAGAGAATATACATAAGATATAAATAGTTACATGTATAAAAGAGGAACTGGTTGTGGGCTCTCCACATTCCTCCGAACCATAAAGCTCGTGGTTCATCACTCTCAACCATAGGTTACCCCTGAGCTGGGGCTACAAATCAACAGACAATGGTACACCAATAATAACAACATATCCATGGTTAAGGCACCAGCCCAACGCTCATGACTCCAACCACTATGCTCGGCTTCCCCGAACCTAGGCTCAAGTTGTGCACCCTTCTCCGGGACCTACTAGTCCCTCAACAATGCCCACTTTCCAGGGCTCCAAGAGCTGGTGCTGCTTCCAAAGCTTCCATGCCATAACTGATTCAACTTCCAGTCAGTTTCAAAGCCCAAGTGGCACACCCTTCTTTAAAACCTACTAGTCCCTCTGCAATGCCCACCTTCAAGGGCTCACCAACTTGTCACTGAAACTCTAATTGGTTCCAGAGTCCAAGCATAAGACTCACTGACTAAAAATAACCCAATCAGTTCCAAAATCCCCACACTAGGTTAATTGACTGTTTCATAACCAAAATCCACTGTCTGCCTCTTGCCATGAAATGGATGATGAATAAAAATAACGGTGATGAAAATGACATGTTGAGTGGTTGATTGCCTGCATGAATGTTGATGAGTGAAAATGAATAATGATGGTGATGGATGGATGAATAATGGCCCTCTTGGTGTCTTTTTATAATGCATGGCCATTCTTCGCCATGTCAAGTGCATGACCTCTCTTCGCCATGTGGCATCATGTGGGCCCCATGTGCCCTTTCCCAAACAATGAAGACTAGAACCCCTTGCCTATCACAATGGAGTTGCATTCCCCCCCCCCCAATATTTTATGTGGAGTGTGCTTCGCAACCAATCGTTCTTATATTAATATACAAAAATATGTACAAAAATTATGATATTTACAATCTAGGCCCTTTGGCCATTTTTCCAAAACAACACATATGGCTTTGGGCAAGATAGCCCCAAAATCCATATACACATATACATAGGCACACAAACATGCAAAATGACTCTCACTCACTAACCTAATATCAAAGTAGATATATTTACATCATAAACTAGTAGGGGAATTACATCCAGTGCATAAAATATTGCCTATTTTGCCTCCATGTTCCTCCCAACATGCTAATTAGGGGAATTTTGAGGTATAAATTGGGTCTCTCAAGGAAAATAATAAAATAATAGTTAAAATAATAAAATATGATTTATGATTTTTTTAAGAAAAAGAAAGGAAGCTATTTTTTATTATTATTAAATTGTACTTTCAACTTATCTCCTTATGGATTTACTCAAATGTCAAGTGTAGACACTAGTTGGATGAAAAATTCAATTCCACATCCAACGAGTACCCACTTTACATACTTCCGAGTAGACCCACATATTTTTTTTGAAAACACATGAAAAAAACATGAAAAAACTTGGTACTCATTGGATGCGGAATTCAAGTCCACATCCAATGGGTGTATACACTTGACATTTGGGTAAACCCATAAGGATATAAGCTAAAAATACAATAAAAAATGTATTTTATTCTTTTCCTTCCAAAATATTCCCCCTAGGGATGACATCATCATCTTGAATCCTATTATTTCATTTAAAGTTATTTTTGTTAGTACATTTTTTGTTTTGAGGCCATAGGGCCAGATCAACTATGGACCCGATCTGCTCTTCAATTCATATGCACTGCTCAAACTTCTAACAATCCACTGTTTAATAGATAGCTACAAACCCTAACCTATCATACAAAAAAAAGGAGCAAACGATTCAACGTGTATGCCTCATGCATGCCAAGTATGAGGCCAAGGATCAAATATCGATCAAATTATTATAAAGAATGCAAAGGTATTTCATGAGGATATTTGAAGACACAAGCTAAAGCAATGTGCATTATCACGGTTTGGTAGAAACAATTTTTGATGCTTTAATTTTGTTAATGAACCATTAATTTAAAATAATTTACCTCTATACTTTTGAGTGATCCCTATTATTTGACTGATAGTAATCATACCTCAAAATTTCCTCGATAAGAGTCTTTTCAAATCCTATTTGTATCTTTTTTAGTCATACTTTTCATTAAAACCTTCTCCATATAAGATTATTACTTTGTTCACAAAACACCTTATTCTATTATTACATGTTTACTCGAGTCACCATATTATTCATAACTATTATCTTACTCATGATTACTATGTTTTTCATAACCATTATCCCACCCATAGCTATCATACCATCATTACTATAACCCTCTTCATTGCTTCTCAATACTCTTGACACAATAACACTCTTAAAGCCTTTTTGACATGATAAGTTATCATAACAAAAGTTCTCTTTATTACGTTATAAGAACTCAGAACTAATACTCTCTCCATTTCAACTCTTTTAGTTTCTTAGGGTGTTCCCTATACAAAGTATTCTTGCAAGAATTTTTGTCACACATTAATTTCTTTCTATATAGGGTTATTCATACAAAGTATTCCTCATATAAAGTGCATTTTTCAAGAGATTTGGTCACATACAGAGTTGTTTATACGCAAGTTCCATACCATGTTTTTTAATATAAAGCAAGACTTTGAAAAATGACAGTACGATTCAAACTATTTGGGGTCGAGTTAACTGGCACACACTCAAGGTGCCACAAGATCTTACAAAGAGAAAGATAGAATCCATTTTTTGCAAAATTATAGGGTCATAATCTAGAGGTAACCAATGCCTTTGCTCATACAATTGATGGTAAATATGGTTAGGCAAGTGATTTAACGTTGCACATCCTTGAGAATTCATTGTCATAGATCATTGGTTTCCATCAACAAGGCGAGAAATGGCTCAAGAAGAAAGAAATAGATGAGAAATCACAGACACCTTTCCACAGTTGATCAAGACAAAGACCAAATTGGGCCGAGGGAGTTTCAAGGGTATGGTTAAAATATCCTTGGAAAGACAGTTTTTCCTATTCAAAAATATATCACATGTAAGGGATGCTTTAGCCTTATTTTCATTTATCATATATGCCTTTTACTTCATATAAAGAATGAAAGACCCATCAACATGCTATATTATTTACTAAGAACTTTGATTAAGATGGAAAACACAATTAAGAAAGAAACTAAAAATGGGGAGAGGAGCTTTTACCACCATGGAATGGTAAAGATGATCATTATGTATGAACTTCAGAAACATGATATATCATGGCCACAAATTTCTCTCGAAATGGTTTTCAGAGGATACTACTAAAGAGGATACACCATAACATCAGAACGAGGAGATACATGAAGTCTATGTTCAATCAAATGAACCAAGAAGAACAACTAATTAAAAAAAATGGAAGTTAAAAATAGAGGCACTTAACAAGAGGTGATCACATATAAAAAGAGAATAAATCGAGCTATGGCATAAAATATCAACAAATATGACGATTAGGGAATCCAAAAGGAACAATCAATGTTTACAAAGGTAGCAAAGAAACAAAGAACCAAGTATGCTACTCCTAAAATAACACAAAATCTTGAGGTTAATGAGCACCAAAAAGTTTTATATGACCACATAGAGACCACAAAAACCGATAAAAATAATCCATATTAATTCATGACTGCCAATGAAACAAAATCATCACAATCCTTAGCACAAGAAGATAGGGATTTCTCAACTTTTGCTATTGTTGTTCAAAAGGAGCCTTCCATTATTTCTCAAGAGATTAAATAGGCAATATCTCCCACTATGTTTTCTAATTTAGACATGGACAAGAGAAAATTTAGAAAATTAAGGAAGAAAATTGAAGAGTTACAAATATTAAAGAGATGTATGAAAATAGAAAACAAGATGCTCACAAGACAAAGTATCAAGGTGATAAAGGAAAATGAAAAGCTCAAAGAGGTGAGTGAAAAGCAAAAGAAATAAAACGCTTTGTTGACCAAACAAGCATATAAATTATACAAGCCAAAATGAGCCTTCAAACTACATAATGAAAACCTAAAGGAAAAGGCCTTAATACAAAGGCTTAGGAAGCCAATTCATAGGAGATCCATATACAATGTGGATGTCTTGTTGTAGGAAGTAGGGGCCATTTGAACACGGAATAGAGTAAATACAAATTTGTCAAAAGTTGAAAAATGAATTGTATGGGGACATGTAATGGATTATGTTTGGGAGGAATGTTGGCACCTAATTTTTTCATCCAAAAGCACTCAAACCCTACCTATCCTGCTCTCATTTCCCCTTTTTTGTTTCATTTCCATACACTAAGACCAAATTTTCCTTCAATAAAGACATAAAAGCACATGAGGTATTTCCACAATTTAATTTTAATTTGTAGTAATAAGCAAGTTAAATGCTAAAAAAATGGTTTTTATCAAATTTTTTAGGAATAAATCCATTCATGGTAACTCTTCATTTCTTGAGCTGGTGGCAGACATTCCCAAGGAATCCATGCATATGGGTTTTTATCCCGATCCTTACGACACAATATACGACATAATATGGTTCCCCTTGGATCCAAAAAAGGCCAAAAGAACATAGTCGGTCAATGCTCCAATCAACACGGGGTGCCAACAAGCCAAATAACATAGCAACAAGAATCCAACTATGAGTTTTTTGTAGAACATGTTATTGAGGTTGAGATCACACTCTTCCAAGTTTGAATATCCTACATTAAGAGGATAGATCAATATGTCATTACTCTAGGAGAGGGATTATAACTCTTTTTGTTATATTTTAGTTTATATTGAAAGAAATAAGAACTAGACGAAAGGGGTCATTGCACACAAGAAAATTGTAACCAAGATCTATGAAAATTTCCTCTTACTCTCCTAATAGATTAGGTTAAGTTTCAGAGGATGGTAGTCTTGATGTGCATATGCCAAGTCTAGAGGGCCCCCATGCTTTGGACATTTGCGTTGTTATCTTTATGTGGGTTATTATATATAGATTTCTTTCTTTCCATTTCTCAACTTTTTGTTATCTATCAATTATTTGTGTTTTCTTTGAGGTCCAATATATTTTGATTAGTTGTAGCTTTGCATTAATTCAAGATTGAATCTACCTTCTAGTCACAATTTAGAATGGTCATCAGATTATTATTACCAGTATTATTAGTGGTGGAGTTATGATAAAGTGTTGTAACGTGCCTTTCTATTAATGTAACCACAATGGATGCTAGTTAAAAAATTAAAGTTTGATTGCACATCTCTCATTTTTCTTAGTTAAAAAGTATTGTATTGATGAATGTTTGTTTAATATCCTTTCAATCATTAACTTCACAGTGAACAAAGTATCGTTACATGAGCCATTTACCCATAGAGGCAGTGGAATATTGCAACCTATTTTTCTTATCAGTACAATAAGAGAGCTTTATGTGATGAATTTACCAATAGATACGCCTTGCATAAAGATACTTAAAGTATCTTGTTTGAAGTACATTGAAACTACCACAAGTTAATCTTCCAACATTCTTTGAAATTCATCCAACAATCAACTTTGTTGCATATGGTTTATCCACCAATGAAATCTTATACTCTCCTCCATCAGTGGGTTCTTTGCCCACTCATGAATGAAAGTTTTCTCTCACCATCACTTCTAGAGGAATTTCTTATGGTACTCTCTTTTCGTCGGTTCATTGTTTGGTTTATTAACAATCACCCAAAACTTCCTCTCAAGCATCTAAAGTATTTCATTCCAATCATTTGAGTATGAATGACATTGCTAGAACATGTAACAACATTATTTTAGTTTGGAAAACTGCTCTTCAATTAAACATACCTCCTCAATGGAATTAGCTCTGGGAGGACTATACTCAGGCACTTTTTGAAGCGCATATCCACATAACTGATGGAGAAGATGAGATCATTTGGGCCCTCTCAAAATCAGGCAGATTTTCCCCTAAAGATGGATATTTGGTGCTATCTGATGCGAAGAAACCACATACCATAGAAGCATGGTGGAAACATCTCTGGAAGCTGAAGGCACCCCCCCGGACTAGGTTGCTCATGTGGTGTACCCTGAAAAATAAGATCCCTACCGGTGATAATCTCCTCAAGTGCGCACATTACGAACCACACTGGTGCTACCTTTGCAAATGCGAAAATGAATTTGTTAATCACTTGTTCCTCGATTGCGCGGAAGCCCGTAGGCTGTGGGTATTGGTTATTTCTGCTGTCTCCCCCCCTTTGCAACTGGGCTACTGTATCTATCATTGAGGCCTGGAATATCTGGCATAACTCCATCTCCTCCCCCAAGCTACGTAATCTTCCCTTACTGATTTGTTGGGCCATTTGGATTGCCCGCAATAACCTTATATTCCTGAACTCACCTCCTCGCTGGCCTATCATTGTGGCCAAGGTGCTAGCTGATTTTACTCTTATCCCAGACGACCCTCCTCCCCCGAGGCCTAGAAATATCATTCCTGAACATATTGACCACATCATGCCTTGGGTGTATTTTGACGGGGCTGCACAGGAGAATCGCTGTGGGGGGGGGAGGCGCATTTTACATATCTCTCCTCATCATTCATACATCATGCTCTTGGGATTCAGAAGGGGCACAAATAATTTCGCAAAGTTATCAACAGCAAAATACCTTATTCAATTTGCTTTGGAGAAAAATTGTAGAGACTTACAATTATTTGGGGATTCCAAAATTGTTTGTGACTGGTTGAATAGAACCGCTAGATGCTTTACTTATTGAGTCATATTCTAGATGAGTCTTTGAGATTGATTTCTTATTTTGACTCTTTTACTTGCAAACACATTTACAGGGAGTGGAACGCAACTGCTGACTGCCTTTCCAAAGAAGCTGCATTCTGGGAGCTGGGCATCTGGATGATCTGGGAACTGCTTGATGGAGCACACTATCAGTACTACCATCGGCCTTTTATGGACAACATTGCATAAATTTACAGGGCATATGGTTTTTACTTTTGTATATATTTATCGCTTGTTTGACAGTTCAGTTCTTATATATTTTGTGATTATCTCTCAGTATATATTGGATATTGTTACCTCCCTGCGTGGATCAAGGTAACAATCTTTTTTGAACTCTGTTTCTTTTGATGATGACAGTCATGTCATAGATATGATCCGAATATGCATATGCATCTACAAAATGTAATTTCTCTTCATTAATGAAATTACGATTTTTCCTAGGGAAAAAAAACAACATTATTTTAGTTGATCCACACCTGCATTCTATTTGTTCCACATTATCTATACCCACAGATCTTGAAAGCATTGGAGCTCAATGCTTCTAAGGATGGGAAGATAATAACAAATATATTACTTAATACATATTTTAAATTTACATGTTTTTATAGTATGAGTGTGAGAATTATGTTTTTACATTTACATTTACATTTACATTTACATTTATGCCGAAAGTATTATTTTAAGAGATAGCTCCCCACCGACCTTTTTCGTTTGTGGAGAGCCACTTGCAACGGGAAACGTGTTCTATTTTTAACCTCTGTACTAGTTACATGTTGTTTCCTAACACTCATTTACCACACGTTCTCTTTTTTAAACTCTGCAATGATTGCATGTTTCGAAACCTGTTACGTCTCGACTGTCAAGACTACAATGTAAAAATAAGGAAACTTGAAATGAAATGAAGGAGCTGGTAGAAAAGAGACAATCAAGGAACCACTCCTTAATTGTATAAATTTATTTGCTTTTCTTAACTTTATTTGTGTGTCATCATCTTTAGGTCAGTGAATTGTAATTCAAAACTACAGGGTGTTAAAGTCAACCTGAAATGCACATCGAATAATATAATATTCCCTCTAAAACCTATCAATATTGAAGTTCTTGAACATCATTTTATCTCCAACCCTAAGCTCCCGTCAACCTAAGCTTTTTGTATTTACGTTAGCCCTCTAATTTGATAAGTCGGGTTGTATATTTAAAATTCCAGGTCAATTTCGAAGAACAATGTAATTTCTTAAAATTAATGAAAAGATAAACAACTTTTGATCTTACTTTATTCTTTGAAATTTAAAGATATTATAATCAATAAAAGTGATTTTTTCTTTTAAATTCATTAAAGAAAAAGGAATGAGCTTTCCCTAATTTTCTAGGTTGACAATTTGTCTTCCCTGTAAAAAAAATTTTAAATTAAAAAAATAACCATTTTTAAATTAAAAAAATAACCATTTTTTTATTTATGTATAATTATTTTAATTAATTAATTTTTTATTTTTTATTTTTTATTTTTTATTTTTTATTTTTTTATAATTTCATATACTTTACATGATAGTAATATGTGATATTTTATATGATGGAAAACTATAACTTTTTTTGCATGGTTGGATTGTTATACTTGCTTAAGCTCTGGACTGAAATGAGATAGTATGACAAGTAAGGAATATTGAAAAATATTAAGACAAGATCAATGAGTGTGAAGAGTTGTAAGGCTTGAAACATTGAAGAAGTATGTGTGTGAGGACAAATGGTTTGTTCTATGTATATTGTTCAATTTTACACCTGAAACAATATTGAGGAAAACAATAAAAAGAGAAATTAAAAACCAAGGCTATAGTGACATAACATGCTTTTAGATGCAATAAAAAGAGTAAATAATAAATAATAATAAGTACTCAAGTTGAAACATAATGTAAATTATACCCCTTTTTTTATTGTAATCACAATATGCCATCCTTATGAGACAAGTGGAGTTTTTGCTAGATTCTAATTTTATTCATTTAATTGTTTTTTTAAGTTAATTTTATTTTTATGGAAACCATGCATTCCACCTTCGTTTTGTACATATGTATTGATTACTTATGATTGTGACCAATTTCACTTGACACATGTAAACTTCATTTCATTAATATCAAAGAACTGAACTATGCTTACATACAGAATGGAAATAAACTAGCTCAGGTGATGGCAGCTTATCTTTGAGAAGAGATGTGGTAGATACATTCCTATCAACTATGTTACAATGAGGCTCAAAGGCCTATTTATTATTAGAAATAATGGAAACCCCTAAACATCCAAAAACCTAACCCTAGGAGACGAGGTGCCAAAACTATGGGCCTCGTTGGGGTAAATTGGTACATCAACTTCCCAGGGTGGTAACTTTGGGATACGATCTCCGTTTAATGCGCAAGATACCTCGTCAGAAAGACCTATTTGAGGACTATAAATTTCAATTGTAAATATTAGCTAACTAACCATGTTTGCCCATTTTCCAAAAAAAGCCGTTTAGGGCCTCAAAATGGCTCCGGAAGTTCATGACTTGAAAAACTAGCAAAAATAGTAAATTATGCTACAATTAAGGAAATGGAAAAACTAAAGGAAACAATGATGGGGGTTCAAGTGGAATAGGATGGTGGCCACCAATATCCACCTGGAACAGTCCTCCCCCCTTAGGAAGTAATGGTCCCGATTGGGTTGAGTGCCTCCATGAGATGGGTAAACTTCTGCTAAACTTGGTCCCTGGTGAGCCACTTGCCTTGGTGCAGAAGTTGACCAAATTTGACAACCCGTTATAGTTGGATCTTTTGCTGGTGAGTGTTCTTGATCTATGTGTCCATGATTTGATCAGTTGTGGCCTGTTCCATGCAATCTGGGTTTAACTCTGTTGGTGTGAGTTGTTCTACAATTTCTGATATGTCTAGTGATGGTGGAAAGTATGGTCGAAGGCGGTCCACATTGAACATTGTGTGCAGGCCAAGGAATGGGGAAATGCTGAGCTCAAAATCATTGTCTCCCACAACCTTGGTAATGGTGTAAGGCCCATATTGGAGTGGTTTGAGCTTCCGATGGGCTGCGGTAAGACATTCTTTCTGCAAATGCAACCAAACTTTGTTGCCCTTTTGAAACTTGTGTGGCACCCAATGTTGATCATGTCATTACTTGTACTTGACATTGGACTTCTCCAAGATGTCGTGAACCTGCTGGCAGATGTGCTGGATGTGTTCAATAAATTTGGTTGATTTATCAACACCAGACAATACATGTGTGGATTCTATCATGGCAACATCGATAAGACATAATGGTTGAAATCCTAGACCCACTTGAAAGGGACCGCGACCAGTCGAGCTATGGAGAGCTCTCTTATAACTGTGCTACACATACAAAATGATCTCATCCCAGGTTCATGGATGCTTGGAGTTGTACATGCAGAGTATGTGCAATATCATCTTGTTGACGACCTCTATCTGACCATCAGTCCGAGGATGGAATGCAGTCGACTTGGTGAAGTTGGTGTCCAATAGTGTCTAGAGGTTTGAATAGAATGTGCTTAGGAACCTGCTATCCCGATTTGATATTATGGTTTGTGGGATCCCAAAATGTACCCACACTCCTTCAAAGAAGAGTTTGGCAGTGTCATCTACTGTGATACTCTTCTTGCAGGCCGCTAATATAGCCATCTTAGAAAATCTATGCACAACCACAAATACATAGTCATTACCATTATTGATAGAAGGGAGGCCAGATAGTTAGTCCATGGGGATGGATTCCCAACACTGGCTAGGAGTAAGAAGAGGAGTGTACAGGCCTTGCTTATTGATGGTTGGCTTGGCGATGATGTAGGTAGTGCAGGATCTTATATATTTCCTAACATCCTGTTGGAGTTTTGGCCAATAAAAGTAATTTTTTGGTACGATCACAATTTTCTCCACACCAAAGTGTCTTGCGACCCAATTGTAGTGTGCCTCTCAAATCAGCTTTGCACACTTGCTCTAAGGAACACAAAGGTGGCCTTGGCAGCATAATAATGCGTCGTAGAGGTGGAAATCAAGAACTTGCTTTCCATCTACTAGAATCTAGTATGTGGAGGCAAAATCTGGATCATTTTTGTATAGTTGCGACCATCCAGAGGTCTCATGACCACAAGAGTTGAGAACAGTAGTCAGTGCTGCAACTGGGGGCCGACTTTAGGCAGTATGCAACATGATTGGTGCTGTCCTTTTTGTATTTATTTTTCAAGTGTAATTGTTGCAGATATGTAGACCACTTCTGATGACGACTGTTCTGCAACTTCTCTTTTGTCTGTATAACTTGAAGAGGTTAGTGATTAATGTGGATGACCATCTCCTTCCCCAGAATGTAATGCTTCCACTGCCGGAAAGCCTGCACGATGGAATACATCTCTTTATCATAGGTGGGATACTTCCGAATTATATTGGAAAGTGTCTCACTACGATAGGCCACTAGATGCATGTGTTGGGTGAGGATTGCACCAATAGCATAGTCAGAGGCATCTGTCTCAATTTCAAATGGTTGCTACAAATATGGAAATGTGAGTATCGATGCAGAGCATATGTGACGCTTCAACTCAATGAATGCCTTCTGTTGAGACTTAGACCAACAAAGTTTTGCTTTTGCTTTTCCCTTGGTAATCTGACTTAAAGGCCAAGTGATATGGGAGAACCCTAACACGAATCTCCAAGAAAAACTTGCAATTCCATAAAAGTTGCGAAGCTCTATTAGAGTGTTCGAGGTTGGCCAATCCCAAATGACTTGGATCTTCATTAGATCCACGTGCACACCTCACTCATCTATGATGTGACCCAGATATTAGACCTGGCTCATGACAAAGGTGCATTTCTCCAAGTTGGCACATAGTTTATGTTGCTGCAGGGTTTGAAGGACTTGTTGAATGTGTTGTAAGTGTTCTTCCCAACTCTTACTGAAGATGAGGATGTAGTCCATATAAACAACCACAAATGAGTTGGTGAAGGGCCATAAGATGTCATTCATTAGCCTCATAAAAGTAGCAGGGGCATTTGTCAATCTGAAGGGCATAACCAACAATTCAAAAAGGACTTCCTTGGATTTGAAGGGGGTATTCCATACATCTGTGGGAACTATTAGAACTTGGTGATAGCTAGACTTCAGAAAGATATTATTGAAATAATTGGCTGCCTTGAGTTGGTCTAGAAGACCATCAATCTGTGGGACTAGATACCTTTTAATGACAGTGATTTTGTTTAGAGCCCGATAATCAATGCAAAGCCTCCATGTCCCATCCTTCTTATGTAAAAGTACAATCATGCTCCTACAAGGTGAAAACTTGGTTGGATGTTCCCTTTTTGCAACAACTCCTAGATTTTTGACTTGATCTCTCCATTTTCCAGAATGGAGCGACGATATATCAACCCATTGGGTAGAGGTGCTCTGGGAGTCAAATTGATCGAATGCTTGACATGACAGTGAAAGGGTACCCTTGTGGGTGAGGAGAAGATGACCCTGTATTCTTCCATGACCTTAGCCACCTACTGCTGCTGCATGGAGGAACCCTTCACGGGGGTCATGGATGTAGCCATGATCTTTCACTTACTTTGAGAGCTAATAAAAAAGAAAACAAATTTCCAAGTCTGGGAGATGATCTTACTACATTGCTTATCAGAGATCAAAGAGAATGGCAGTAGGCGGGGCCACATTTGGTATCATGTATCAATTATTACCGTAAGAAATAATAACAGTGTGAGGCCTTGACTCATATACAACTTGACACTTACACAAGTATGGTTGGCACAATAATACATCACAAACTTCAAGAGGAGAAACATCACACAATACCTCATCCATGAAGGGTTTGATGCTGTAGGGAAGGCAACATTACTGGCTAATGCAAATATATCATCCTTGGTGAAGCCACCCAATGGCGTATGACTGCGGGTGTGGTGTGGTCGATAGGCCCAACCACGTCATGAAATCTACTAAAATGATATTATTTTGGTTCCCTTTGTCAACAATGAATTGTAGCAGTGGACCCTTCACCCATATCTATGAGTGGAAGTGACACTCCCCCTCCTCTAGATCTTCAGGCTCAATATTCTAGATCTTGGTGGTGGCAACAATGGCAATGTGCTCCACAACAATAATCTTCTTCCCTTTTTCATTCCCCTTATCGGTTTTGACTCGGAGTCGGAACATGATATGATTTTGAAGCCTTAATCTTGGCCACTAATGATTGCTTGGCTCGACACTCATGTTGTGAGTGGGGTTCTTATGGAACTCACACCACTTTCCCGTGTCCTTCTTTGTCTTCGTGATGTTGTTATTTGCTTATGGTTTCGATGGGTTGTCTTGGTTCACCCTGCCTTGGCTTTGTCCTTTGTTCTATGGTTGGGGGTCACCTTTCCCTTGCTTCAGATTCACAGATCCAAAGTCTCGCTTGTTCTGTTTAAACTTCTGCTCAATCTTGACAACGTATCAGTAGGAGGCACCAAGCAAGGAGATGTATAGGAACTCCATCTCATCCTGGATGTATTTGTGAAGAGAACAATGGTACTTGAGTACCAGATGCCACTGAATCCTTAACACCCAACTTCTTGCAAAGGGTATGAAAAATATTTGTGAACTTTGGGCATGTCTTGGACCCTTCCTTGCCATAGTGTGGTCCAATTTATGTACTTATATTCATAGTTCCTGACAAGGTAATACTGCTCCTTGATGTTGTCTCAGAAAGAGTTCCAAGTGGGTGTGACTGAAAACAATTAGGGTTACCTCTCATCCTTCTACTTACAGTAGGTTTCCCAGTAGTCCTTAACATGGGGGGCGGCTTTAATGAGTGCAAAATAATATTTTCCCTATTGGAAAAATCATGAACCAAAAATACCCTTCCAACAGATTAAACCATCTATCTACGATGTCAACATCTATCTGGCCTTCAAATATTGGAATATCAAAGTTGACTTGTACCTTCTAGGGAGTGGTGCCTCTAGAGTGGTTGTTAGATGAAGATGAGTTGCCTGTGGGCATCTGTCGAAGGATATGGGAAAGGTTGTCCATCATTGCATTCCTTTATTGCTCGAGGGCTTCTTCGAGCAATATTTTGAATGGATCCCCTGCTCCCTCATCTTTCTTTTCTTCTGCCATGGGAGGTCGTCAGGGTTTGCGAGGCTGGTCTTGCAAAGGTTCAACCAGTTTGAGCCCTAAATACTTATACCTTGACCTCGCCGGGGACATGCAAAGAAAAACAGAGAAAGAGCAGACTACTCTGATACCATTGATCCAAACTTATGCAAGAACGCAACATAATACATATATAAACATAAACACAAAAATGCAGCAGAATTTAAACTTCATTTCATTAACCTCGAAGAATTGAAATATGCTTACATACAAAATGGAAATAGACTAGCTTGGGCGATGGTAGCTTATCTCTGAGAGGAGATTTGGTGGCTACATGCCTCTCAATTGTGTTACAATGAGGTCAAAGGCCTACTTATTATTGAGAAACAATGGAAAACCATAAACATCCAAAAACCTAACCCTAGGAGATGAAACACCAAAAATATGGGCCCCATTGGGCTAAATTGGTACATCAACTTTCTGGGGTCGTAACTTTGGCATATGATTTTTGTTTGACGCACACAATACCCTGTTAGAAATATCTATTCAAGGATTATAACTTACAACTGCAAACATGAGTCAAAGATTCACATTTGCGTGTTTAAAAAAAAAAAGTCATTTAGGGCCTCAAAACAACTCTAGAAGTTTGGGACACAAAAAAAATACCAAAAATAGTAAACTGTGCTACAATTAAGGAAATTGAAAAACTGAAAGAAGAAATGGTGGGGGTCCAAGTGGAATAGGTGGGTGGCAACCAATATCCACTTGAATCACATTGACACATTAGATCAACTGTGTCATACAAATGGATGTAAAATTCTTCATGGTTGACTTGCTTACCTAACCTTTAATTAGCCAAATAGATGGATTTCCACTTTTCACATTTTGTAGACATGCTGAAATAGCGATTTGTTGGATGTGTAATCCCAATGGACCATAGGGCTTCTCCATTAAACCATGTCAACCACATATTGTTTTTGGGAAGACCATTTTCATCTCTTTCACCACCTATATTATATTTAATTTTAATTTTAATTTTGAAGTATACACACACACACACACACACACACACATCCATATCCATATCCATATCCATATACATATACATATACATATACATATACATATATATACATATACATATACATATACATATACATATACATATACATATCCATACACATATACATATATGTGTGTGTGTGTGTGTGTGTTTCTCTTCCCCCACTTTGGGGGTATGCTAGTGTAACTTGATTACGAGAGTTATGCAGTCTTCTAATAGTTCTTAGTATGATGGAGTAGTTCCTAATCTCTTAGAACAGTTAATAAAATCTCTCCAACTCTCTCTATTATTATGTTCAATTTATAGTTTCTAGGAGTTTTTCTCCATGGTTGTTGAAGTTATATCTATATTATTATGAAGTCATTTTTCTTAATATAGAGCTATATGATCTTGGTTTTTTATTAGTAAAATATAGTCAAAGTTTTTAATTTCACAAGTAAGGTTGAAATTCGCTTGAGTAGGATTTTCCCACATCACTGGTATCCAAAGGAAAAAATTAACCCTTGAAATGGTGGTGGAAACCATTATTGCAATACATATGCCCAGAAAAATAAAATTTATTTATGTGGCTTCTTCTAACCAACAAAGATTTAACCTAGGAAATTTTTGAAAAGAAATGTCATGAAGGCTAGGAAAGGCGCACTCTCTTTGAAGTAGATTTGGAGACTAACAATCATGTTATCCTATCCTTCAATTTCACAAAGCATGTCACAAAATAATTTAAAGGCCTTAGCTCTTGGAAAGGAAATTCTATAGATGAATCCCTAAGGATCTAGTATTATAACAAGAACATAAAATATTTCAAATCTCTACCCCTTATCATAGCCTAGAGAATATGCTTGGATAGAAACACAAAGCTCTTTGAAGGTAAGGATACCTTTCTCTTCAAGTGTGTCTCTCAAAGGATCACTATTATAAGTGATTTTCCTCAATTGTCCTTTATGCCTCGATGTACCTAAATACCAATGTTCCAAATAAATGAAACCTTACCCTAGGATTTTATTAATGGAGCTTCAAAAAACACTCCTTCAAAGGGAGGGGTTGGGGGGATCATATTCCTCTCTAAAAACAACTTTTATAAGCTCAAAGCTAGTTCTAGCCATGCTACAAACAACCACACTGAAGTCGTAACACTCAAAATTCTCCTTAAAATTTTTATAGAAAAAGGAGTCTCTTAAATCCAAATTGTGGGTGGTTCCCTCGTAGTGATACAATGGATGAAATAGGTCTCTACTCTAAGGAATTTAATGCTTCATCCATTTTCTAGAGACATGAAGATATTGTAATTTTTTTTTCTCGCATTACCTTTACACATGTATATAGGGACGAAAACATTAAAACTGATAGACTGTCCAAGGAGGGTCTAGAATCTAGAAAAAGGAATATGGGGGATCAATAAGTTTGAACAACAGAAATTGATTTCTTATATTCATGAGTCCTAGTTTTATATTTCTTTACTTTTTTCTAAGTTGATGGTTAAATGTTATATTATATGAGATCATTACCGACACTTTTTTTGGATAGTCTGTGGATCCTGTACTTTTTGAAATTATCTATGGATCTTATATGGTTTTTCCATGGGAGTTTGGAAGCTACTTGATCTTGCTTTAAGATAGACACTTTTCCTCTCCTTTTTTCTTATTTCATTCATAGTTGTAGAGTATTTTTTGGAAGTGCAACTCATGGTTCGTGTGTATAATGACCTTTCCGTTATGCTCCTATACCAATAGGTGTCATATTTCATGATTGACTTGATTAGCTCTGCAATATGTACATACCTTTTTTTGCTGCAAAGGTTTTCCATATTCTTAAGGAATCAAAAAATTTAAAAAATGAAAAGAGGGTATACCCTAAAAGAAAATAAAAGGGTAAAAAGAATAAGATGGTTAGGAAAAAGAAAAAGAAATGAACCCCAAATGAAAAGGATCAGGAAAATTTGCAAGTCCAAAATGCCACTACCATCCTATTTTGCAATAATCTGATGGTGTGCAACTTGTTGACCTATGTCACCATTGATGAATGGCCAAACAACTCAATCTTGGCTAGTTCATGTCTGAATTTACCTGTTTTAGAAATAGAGAATAAAAATCTGTCCAAACTGTTTAAACTTGGCAGATAAGTAGATAGGTAGAGAAGCAAAGGATCTCAATAGTTTAATCTGAGCCCTTGGAAGAAATAAGTGCAGATCTAGATAGGTTTATCATGAAAACAAAAGAAAACTGATCAAGGTTTGCCAGACCAAGTGCACCCAAATAAGAAGAAGAAAAAATGTTAGGTACACTAGGCTGGGTAGGAAGTTTTGACGTTGCAGAAGAAAACTTGTGAGTGAGATTTGTCTCTCAGGATTTATGGCAGAAGCATGACTAACTCCCCTTCACACTGTTTCCCCAATCACTTACTAATTTCCCCCTCAGATATTAAGATCTGCTTAATGTCACTAATCCACTCATCTCATTGCATTTCATAAATATTTGCCTAAGGTAAATTCCTATTTTACTTAGGAGAAATGCATAAATATCACATAAAAAACCCTCTTTTCCCCTTTAAGCCTGAGTTTCCTAAACAATAAACTTGGCTCTTTTGGTCATTTTCCATATTAACTATTATTATATAATTCCTTTGCAAGATTACCCTTCCCCGTATTAATATAAATATACAATAAAACCCCAAAGTATTAATAATCCCGCCCTGGTCGATTACGACCATATTACTGTTTTAAGCAGGGATTAATGGTTCATTTGGAACCTTTAATAACCTAACCCGCCGCGCGCTCAAAGGAGTTAATTAACCACCCGGGTTAATTAATAACCTAACTAAACTCAACCCGCAAACCAATAAAACAAGCCTGAAAACCATTAAAACGTTTGATTTGATATATGGGGCCCACGCCGTAACCCTCTGTCACTTCCATTGAGTGTCAATTGTCAGATCTGGGCCCGCTCATCCAGCAGTCCATGATCATATCGCACCCCACTCTGCTGCTGCACTTTAATGCCTGGGGGATTGGTGGTATCGCGCCCGTACCATGGACGCGTGTCACACTCCCGCGCTGCTCGCGACCCCCCTTTCCGAAACCACTTGAGCCGATGAGCGGTGCAGGCCAAAACAACTTACCGCCCTCTCGCTGTCTCCTCGCTGACATCATCTCCCCACGTCACCATCCCGTACCCTCCCCTTCACGAAAAAATGTCACATCGCCGTGACATCAGCCGCGCAATAAACGCCAAAAATTCCCGCCAAAGCCAAAATTTTGTTAAAACCACGAAAAAGAGTCATTTTCGTCCATTTTTTCTGCGCACTGTTTTCGTGCAAGATATGTCCGGTTGATTGCAAATCACGTCCAGTCTGCCACCTACCCAAAAAACTCCAACATCCTACTCTGCAGCTCGCCCTGCAACTTGCGAATTACACGGTTCGCCTTTAAAAACAAGTATTTACCCCAATTCACTTCTCGAATTGGTAATTTCGTTTTTCTCTGTGAATTCTACCCAAAAGAGCCAAATTCAAGTAAAATCAGTCCATAGCTGCCATACCAGGACACCCAAAACAACTGTTTTGCCCATTTTTCCATAGAAGCCCAAAATTCTGGTTTGAAAACACAAGAACCAAGCATGTAAGCTCCCGTAGCCCTAAATGTCATGCCCCTCAACGCAACCCATAAGGACCTGAATTATTTGTCTTTAGCTGGCAGAGATTTCCAAATAAAAGACCCATCTGGTGACGGGAATCATCTTCAAACCTTCTGCCAGATAAGGGATAGCTATTTAAGCAACTCTGACATTTTTGGACTGTGGGAATCAAACCTTCCCATGTATTTCCTGCCCTCAGTCCATGTCTTCCCAGACATCATTCACCAGTGCTATGCCAATTATGACCCTGTTCATAGAGCTGTTATGTCTCCTTCCAACACTGTCCTTTTTTACATAACTGCTGAATCCATCAATGAGATGATACATTTCCATTCCACTGAACCCCTCGCTCGTCTTTCCATGGGATTTTTGCTTGAAAAGGCCTCTCAATTGCCCAGCTCAGAAATAACTTGTATTGCCCAGATGTTCATGAAACCAAACTGTCAACCCCAAGGCCCACCTCCCTATTTGCATGTCTGGTTCACTGAGACTGGAAAAATCATTCTTGACATGATATCCTTGATCTTGGGATTTAGGTCCAGTGAATATGTGGATGATATCACCCTGGTTCTGTTATCTATCTTTACTCCAGGACAACCCCCTGCTGTCAAGTATGACTATGCCACTTTCATTGCTGACAAAATCCATGCTCAATTCATGAATTTGGAAAGGGAAGGAGTGTTTAAATATACATCTTTCATATACCATCTGCTATTATATTATCACCCAGACAGTTTCCCATTTCTCATTAGGAAGTTAGGCTCAAAAGGGAATCGAAGGTCTGTGATTTTTTGGAGCTCAGTCTTCCATAACTATGACTCCCCTTATACCTATAGTGAATTCACTGATTTGTTTGTACATCCAGCCTCCACTCTGTTGATAGGAGCTCCTCCTCCTAGAATTTCTGGTGATATGAGAAAAATTTTACAGCTGTCCAAACACTACAGGATAGGTGACTGGTACCTCTACCAGAGTCACACTAAAATAAGAATATATGGATGTGAATTATGCCCATTCAAGTTGCCTAGGTATGTGCCTATGAGGCTATTTGCATTAGAATATTTTAGGCAGCTCATCTGTTCAGACTTAACCCACTTTTGTAATGTCAAGAAGATGGCACAACTGAGAATCAAAAACCTGTTGGGCCCTTATGTCATCCATTCTAGGGATGCATGGAAAGATGCTAAGAACATATTAGAAAACCACCTTAAATTCAAGAAG
Organism: Pinus tabuliformis; assembly: GCA_031772625.1. Taxonomy (NCBI): domain Eukaryota; kingdom Viridiplantae; phylum Streptophyta; class Pinopsida; order Pinales; family Pinaceae; genus Pinus; species Pinus tabuliformis. The sequence continues at coordinate 151,687,019 of CM062813.1, read as the reverse complement.
AGTTTTGAGTGGGTACCATATGACCCAAATAGTTTTATAAGTGACAGAAGAGTAAGATACAGGCTGTCAGTTTATGTTCATCATAACATCCTAGAAATAGAACAATATGCAAATAAGGATGAATGGATAGAAGGGACCTTAATTGAAGAAATTAGTGAGCAAGAAAAGATGGAAAAAGCTATGAAAAATCTTGAAAAAACCCTTGACCTGGACTCTTTTGGACAGGTATCTTTCAAGTGGCCTCAACAACCAGGAGTTGGGACATCCTCTACTGGAACTTCTCAGCAGCCTGCACAAAGAACCAACACATCGGTCATAGGGACCTCAAAGGGCAAAGAGGTAGAAATTGCAGAGGAGCCAAAAATGACTAATCGGCCGGGGGGCTCCAAAGAGCAGGAACAAGTACAAATTCCTCCTGCCCAAACCATAGCACCAGAAAGCCCTGTATTACAAAATCCTCTAAATGAGGAAAGAAGCAAGAAGAGAGACAGGGAAGACCCCACACCTATCAGTAGACCTGCAGAACAGCTGGGTGCAAAGATGAAAAGATTGAATCCTCTGTCAGAGGATGAAATTATTGAGAAAACCACTGACAGTCTAAGAGGTGAGAGGGTAACCAGCCAGCAGACTTCCCCAATGATAGAGACATCAACTAGCTCACACAGCCAGGAGCTAGAAAGGCAGCAGAGTGTGGAAGTTTCATCCACTAGGCCATAAAGCAAACAGGCCTCGGACATCAAAAGGACATTCAATGAGATAAAGGCCAGGAACGATCCACTAAGGCTTCAAATTTACAACCAATATCTTAAGATGGCCCCCACAAAACAACAAAGATTAATGTCAGCATATGACATAAAAGAAGGAAAGATGATAATGAGTTACTTTAAGCCCAAGGTCCAACAACCACAATCAGTAGTTGACTACATCAGGACAAATCTGGAGGTCTTAGCCAAAGATATTCATCCCTTGGACCAGATTGAGCTTCATAAGCAGACTGGAGAAATGGTATACTCCACACTGGCCGATAAAGCTATGTTAGCTCATAAATTACAAGATTCCTTAAATAATACCTCTGCTCAGTTAGATTTAGAGAAAGCTTCTTCTCTAGTAAAGGACAACAACATCAAATCCTTGGAGGAAATTATCATTGAACTAGGACATGATCCCAAAGATGCCAAAGGCATAAAGGCACTAATGAAGAAAAAGGAAAAGGACATTGCTGCCCTAAGAAAATAGCTGAAATTGCCTCCTTCCATGCACCCACAGACTGCAGAAGTTGTACAGCAGAAATCCGAGGAGGATATGATGGACCTACTTATGAAAGTCAATGAAATATTAACTGATACTGAGGAGTCATCGGAAAAAGCGCTAAAGGAAAAGCAGGTAGAGTCAACCTCCCAGCCACCTGAAGAAATCCAAGCAGTCGCTACTGCCCCCTCCACACTTATAACAACATTGCCTCCCACTGTCCCAGCATCAACAGTAGAGGTTATTATAGGTACATCAGCAACAACAGCAGCACCAGGCGGCAGTACCAATATGAGTACAGAGGAACTGATAAGAGCTATGGAAGAATTAAAACTACAAGTGTCAGAATTGAAACTGGTGAAGGAGCAATTGGCAAAGATGGAAAAGAATTATGATAAATCCAAGATGATTGTGGCAGAGAAAACAAGGGAGGTCAAAGCATTAGAGAACAAAGTGAGAGCATTAGAAAAGGATCTCTCTTTGGATAAACCTCTAGCATAAATAAGAGGAATTTTGTGGACCAACATCAATCAATCCCTTAGTAATGTGTGGAGGTCTATCCAAGTCATTTATGAGCAGATTGACTTGATAAGAGCGGCCCAAGTGGAGATTCAAAAGACAAGAGCTTTATTGGGACAGATGCCTGAACAAGCTAATCAGCTGATACATTTTTTGAACAACAAGACCAGCGAAGAACTGGAAGCACTAGAAATCAGAGATAGAACGGGCACCATTCTAGAAATCAAGAGAGTTCTAACCATGAGAAATCTAATGAAAAATTTGGAAAGGAGATGCCAGGACATGCAGGTAGAGATTAATTCTTTCACAGAAAAGATTACAGTCTTGCATAAAAAAGGCTTGCCAAGTCATTTGGGAAGTAATGATCGTCTGATAAAACACAAAGACTATGTACATAAATTGAATAAATATACTACTGATCAAATCACTTCATCAACGAGTGCTTCAGGGGTAAAAGCACTTCCATCTGGCTAGGCCCTCTACGACAACCTGGAAAATTTATTCTACATTGAGCACAAGGTGAAGCATCTGTTCACCATCCCACCTAACTTCTTCAGATACACAGAGACTGAAGAAACTTTAAGGAAGCTTCAGAGACATAAATTACCAGGACCGGAGTGGTGGCAAAGCATGTTAGAAATTCTATAAACTTATCTTTGGTACCTTGGTGAATTGAAAATTTTAGACCATTTACCATAATTGGAAGACAAAAATAAATAAGAGTCATACTAGTCAAAGTACATCAGATCAGGGCTAAGGAATATCCAGGCAACAATGGAGCAGCCAGCGCGGAATACCAGTGGAGGATAGTTGTAGACCGACTTACAGAACCTACCTCCGGTACATTCAATAAAGAGGGAGCGGCCAACACAACGTCAATTTATTGTTTCCCTGTTTTTGAGACTGTTTGTCTCTATCTTTTGTAAAGAAGCATTAATCACCACTAGATATTATTTCTACCAGATATTTTGTAAGATATTTGACATTTTTGTATAAATACCCCCCAAGGCGAAGTATTTGGGGTTGGTGGATGTTCATAGTTTTGACCGTAACACTGAAATTTTTTGGAATAAAAGGCTGTTGGAACCATTTGTTGTCAAGCTCACTAGATGAGAAATTGATGCTAAGGACCTGTTATAGAATTCTTGCCTCATTTTATGGATCAATAAGTCCCTTCTAACTTGCATTTTACAGTTTCTACGTTTATTATTTCACCTCTGTTTCATCATAAAGAGAGAGCCCTCTCTAGATGCAGATGGGCTAGAATCTGCATTTAAAAGATTGGTCTGTGGTTACCTCAGCCGTATTCCCTTTTTTACAACTTTTGGGAACAACCTGAGTGATAACATCATTGGCGACTCCACTAGGGACCTGAATAGTTTGTTTATTTTATCCACTCTTGATCAGTCCCTTTTTTCAAGAAGTCTTTAGGAAAATTTAAAAACTCCTAGAATATACTGTAAAAAGTTGTTTGTGAAAACATTTCAAGAAAAACCAAAAACATACTTAGAAACTGGCTCCAAAGAAAAATATCCATTACACCAGATCAAATTCAGATCCTAAACCCCCGACTGTATTTGAAAATCCTAATCTGATTCCTAAAATCCTTAGAAGCTAGGAGAGCCAAGAACATTCTGTTAGGTCACCCCGTGACAAACATTTGCAGAACACTATCCAAACTGAGCTTACTTCTAGAAAAACACAAATCCATTCTGCCATTACTGTGGCTTCTTCAAGTTCTCCATTAGTACCTCAAACCATCCTTCCCACTCCCCCATCTACAACATACATTTCCACTGTTATCCCTGCTCTTCCAGCTGTCACACTTATCTCTGCAAATATGGCAAACCGATATGTTCCCCTGCAATTACATGCAAATCCAGGGGCTATGCCTCAAGATTATCAAAGAAAAATCGCCTATTTTGATGGTACTGGCACTTACACAACTCAACAACACACTAAGAAGATGACAGATTATTTTGAAAACTATGAGATTGATGATGATGATGTCAGAATGAAAGTATTTGTTCAAAGCTTAACTGGAGATGTTAGAACTTGGTTTAGAGCACTCCCTGCAAACACTATCGCTGACCCAGAAGCCCTTTATCAAACCTTCTTGAACAGATGGGAAAAGAAGAAATATCCTCTCCACATTTTATCAGAATACGAAAACTTGAAGAGAGGCCCACAAGAAACTATTCAAGATTACTGTACCATATTTAATAATGTATACAATGTTATTCCTCAGAATCTCAGACCTCCTCCAGATTTAGCCTTGATCAAATTCCTTGATGCATTTGATTCTGATATGGCATATCAGCTTAGGGAAAGAGCTCCTCGAAGCTTAGAAGACATGCAGAGTATAGTTGTCAGTGTTGAGGCCAACCTGATTTCTAAACGAGCTCGAGCTAGAGCTGAAAGGAGGACACCTTTCAAAGAAGAACCTTATGCATTTGAACAAAAATTAGATTCTATTATTAAAGGAATGGATAGATTGGGTGATAGAGTAGAAACAATTGAGAGGAAATCCCCTTGGGATGGTCAACCGAGCAATACTGGGAGAAATCCAAACTTCAGAAAAAACCAGAACCCTAATACTGGAAAGGCTGGTCTAGACCAAAACATTAGGCCCCCATTCCAGGAAAATTATGCTGAAGCTTCAACTTCTAGTGAACCAACAGAAGATACTCAAATTAACTTAATGGGTCTCAATAGTGAACAACAAATTTTCTTGACCCAAGAAGACCAAGAAGCTCATACTCTCAATCAATTCCAAATTCAATCAGGTGAATCATTTGATTTTAGGGAGGGATATGATACAACCATCTATGAAGTTCACAAGCAATATAATCTAAGGAGCAGAAGGATAGATGTCCCTGAAACCAATAAACAGAAAGAAACCAGGCAACCTAACAAACCCAAGGTCAAGAACCCCCCTATATAAACCCTTCCTAGAACAGGTCCTAACCCAAATAATCCAACGGTTGAAGATATATCAGACAATCAACAACCTTCCACTTCTACTCCTCCCAAAGGAAAGGTGGACGAACCTCCAAAAATTGACATAGAATCAACTTCAACCCATAACAACACTCCTATAAAAGAGAAAGACACAAAAAAATAAATAAAAAATAAATAAAAATCTCACTGCCCGAAATGCAAAAATGCAAACATAAAAACCTTTCAACCTTGAGATTGAAATAGGAAAATTAAAGATAGCAACTCCGTTGTCAGAATTTGCTAAGCATGATGTCTATAGAGATCAAATTAGCAGATCACTTCAGATTTCAGAAAACAAAGATGCAGTAAATGTCTTGGATGACCAACCAGAAATAATTTTTGGTCCTGAGGTAAATGGTAAATCAGTAGAGGGAGGGGTTCCTCCTTTCTATGTAAGTCTAAACATTCATGATAAGATACTTCATAATGCAATGTTTGATTCTGGTGCTTCTCATAACTTAATGCCTAAATTTGTAATGGAGAAGTTGGACCTAGATATTACCAGGCCATACAAAGACTTATTCTCTTTTGATTCAAGCCAGGTCAGATGTCTAGGATTGATCAAAGATTTATGTGTATCATTAGTTCAATACCCTGCCAAGACAATTTTAATGGATGTAGTGGTAGCTGACATACCACCAAAATATGGCATGTTGCTGTCTAGATCTTGGGGTGCAAAGCTCCAGGGATCTTTACAGCTGGACATGTCCTATGCTACTATTTCCGTATTTGGTCAACCAAAGAGATTGTATCGAGAAACTTTAATGAAATACGTGGTAAGTAGTCAAGAGAAACCCCAGAATTTTCCCATCTACTCCATGCATTCTGACATGGACTCCTTCATCCTATACAATGCTGAAATTTATCCCCAACTGATGTCAAGGTTTTAGCATTAGAACAAGAAAAAATCATAAATGAAAAATCTAGTGTTCAAACTCAAGAAATTTCTGAAATAATTGATATAACAGACACTCAAGAGAAACTAGATGAAACTGAAAATCCAGATTTCCCTAGTAAGAAAATTTCTAAGTCTCCTGATACTAACCATGAACATGAGATCCTATGGTATTTAGAATTTGATGGATCAGTCAATAAACTAGGAGCAGGAGCAGGAATTTGGGTACACAATCTAGAAAATGATTATGCTGAAGGGCATGCATACAGGTTGACCTTTATATGTACCAATAATATGGCTGAATATGAAACCCTCTTGCTAGGACTCAAATTGATCAAAAGTTTAGGGGCAATTAGGGTATCAGTTTTGGGAGACTCTGATTTAGTCATTCAACAGATAAAGGGAAACTTCCTCACAAACGATCCCAGATTAAAATCTTACAGAGGGGTAGCAATCGAAATACTCAATACATTTCTAGAAACACAGCTTGCCAAAATTCCAAGAAAACATAACTTGCATGCTCACAATTCGGCAACATTTGTCAACACTTGTAAACTGCCATTTGAACCCAATCATCAGTTTACCGCTGAGATTAGGCACAGGCCAACCATACCTGACAATGTAAGTAATTGGCAATTGTTTAACAATGACACTCAGATTAACAATTTCTTGACCCTAAAGGAAGAGTTTTGTAGCACTAATATAGACACGGACACTGTTTGTGAAGTTGATCAAATAGATAAAATTGAAATAGACATTTCAGCAGAAACTGCAACACAAATACTTCACCCAACAAAATTTACCAAGGAAAAGTTGCAAGATCTTAAAGAAATAGACATTGATGAGATTATTGAGGGGGAACCTGAAGTTATTGATTTAAAAGACAATTATTTTCCCACAGGATTAACTCCTCTGGAAGACTTCTTTGATTCTAATGATATCCCAAGGAAACCCAAAATGCAGCCTCTAAACGCAGACATTGAGGACTGTAACATAGGAACTGAAGAAAATCCTAAAATGATAAAACTATCCAAAACTCTGCCTCCTGACCAAAAGCTTAAATATGTTGAACTATTCAAAGAATTCCAGGATGTTTTTGCTTGGAGCTATGAAGATCTCAAATCTTATGACATCTCTATGATTCAACATATAATACCCCTCAAAGAAAATCAGAAGCCATTCAAACAAAAACTCAGAAGGGTCAACCCTGTACTACTCCCTCTAATTGAAAAAGAAGTCAAAAGAATGTATGAAGCTGGGATAATTGCACCTATCAGGTTTTCAGAATAGGTGTCTAACTTAGTGCTCACTAGGAAGAAAACAGGAGAAATCAGATTGTGTGTTGATTTAAGGAACGTAAATAAGGCTTATTTAAAAGACCACTACCCCTTACCTAAGATGGACCACATTTTACAAAGGATAGTAGGTGCCTCTAGAATTTCACTGCTGGATGGGTTTTCAGGCTTCAACCAGATTCTAGTCCATCTTGATGATCAGGAAAAGACTGCTTTTAAAACCCCACGGGGAACTTTCAGATATGTAAAAGTGCCATTTGGACTCAAGAATGTAGGGGCAACCTTCCAATGAGAAATGGACATAGCTTTTGCAAAAGAAATTCATGATTTTTTAGTCATATACCTTGATGATATTACTGTGTTTTCCAAATCAGATTAGCAGCATCTAGATCATCTGAGACAAGTGTTTTTAACATGCAGAAAGTATGGTATTTCCTTGAATCCTAAGAAATCCTTGTTCGGTTTGGAGGAGGGAAAATTGTTAGGTCACATAATCTCCAAAGACGGCATCAAAATTGATCCTGCCAGAATAGAAGCTATTTTGCAAATACCCCACCCCAGAAATGTCAAAGAACTTCAAGCTTTCCTAGGGAAAATTAACTTTTTAAGAAGATTCATACCTAACTTGGCCGAATTAATCAGATTGTTGAACAATATGCTGAAAAAGATTCCAAGGTTAAATGGACATTAGAAGCCAAACAAGCATTTGAGGAAATTAAAATGGCTTTGACCAGAACACCAGTCCTTACAAGCCCAAAATTTGACAGAGACTTCATAATATTTCATTTGCATCAGAACACACTATTGCTGCTGTTTTACTACAGAAAGATGATCAAGGATGTGAAAAACCCATAGCCTTTTTCAATAAAGCACTTAAGGATGCACCGCTAAAATACCCAATTATGGAAAAACAGGCTTATGCACTTGTGAAAGCTATCAAAGACTTCAGAGTCTACATATTATACTCCCATATAATAGCTTATGTGCCAAATGCTGTTGTCAAAGATATCTGACCCAAGAGGGGATTGAAGGCAAGAGAGGTAAATGGATTGCTACTATATTAGAGTATGATATTGAAATCAAGCCCACAAAACTTATAAAAGGATAGGGATTAGCTAAACTTATGACCGAAACAAACTTTCAAGCCCTAGATATCAATGAACTAGATAATGTACAGGAGATGGCGAGTCCAAAAATCAGCCAGGCCTTCTTAGAATCACCTTGGTATGTTGATATAACTCATGTATTATTAAACCTGCAGGCTCCTCCAGGGTTATCCAGAACAAAGAAAAGGTTTTTGAAATTGAAAGCTTTAATTTTGTATTTTAGATGGTACTATTTTTTGGAAAAATCATGAAGGTGTTCTATTAAATTGTCTAATAAAAGATGAAGCTGACAAGGTACTCAAAGAATTTCATGCAGGGGATTGTGGTGGACATCTTTACTGGAAATCAATTGCAGACAAAATTCTAAGGGTCAGATTTTACTGGCCAACCTTGTTTGTTGATGTCAAAAAGTTTGTCACTACTTGCCATAATTGTCAAATTTTTTAAGGCAAGAGGAAACTTTTACCTCTACCCCTTAGACCAATTTCCACTGAAAGACCATTCCAACAATGGGGTTTAGATTTTATTGGGGAAATCCATCCTCCCTCTTCTGGCCAACATAAATGGATCCTGACTGCTACAGACTATTTCACCAAGTGGATAGAAGCCATCCCTTGTAGACAAGCCAATGATTCAGTGATCATACAATTCTTAGAAACCAACATCTTGTCTAGATTTGGTTGTCCTGAAAAAATTATAACTGACAATGCTGTTGCTTTCAAATCCAAGAAAATGATCAGTTTCTGTCACAAGTATCACATCACCTTAGGCCATTCCACAGCCTATTACCCTCAAGGTATTGGTCTAGCTAAGTCCTCCAATAAAAGCCTGATCAATATTATTAAAAAAGTGTTGGAAGAAAACAAGAAAAATTGGCATAAGAAACTTATCGATGCACTATGGGCAGACAGATTTACTACCAAGAGATCCATTGGGACTAGCCCTTATGAGTTAGTCTATGGTATGGAGGCTATATTTCCTTCATCTATAGGAATTCCTATAATGAAATTATTGCAAGAATTTCAGGTACATCCCAATAACGTTCAAAGAAGGATAAATCAGACCATCCATTTGCAGCAGACTAGGGAAGAGGTATACTAAAGATCCCAAGTATTACAAGAAAAGCTCAAGAAGATATTTGATAAGAGGACCAAGGCACAAGATTTTTACATAGGAGACAAAGTTGTGAAATGGGATTCCAGAAGAGAAGATAAAGGAAAACATGGGAAGTTTGACTTCTTATGGAAGGGACCTTTTATTATCTAGGCTTCACAAGGCAACAATGCTTACTTTCTAAAAAGCCTAGATGGTATAGAAGCAGAAAATGGACCAGTCAATGGGCGGATGCTGAAACACTATTTTGATCCAGTTTGTTGATATATCATGACTCTAACTTGTACATAGCGAAGTTCAGTTTCTGCAACTTTTTACAGCAATAAGAATAGGAAGGAATGGGCAGAAAGTTTTGAGAAACAGTGAAGGAATTTTACTATTTTTGTTTTCAGCTCAAGAGAAATGTATATATGTTACATGGTCCTTTGTACAGTTTTGTTTACTCACAGCAAAGGAAGATTTCAGAGTGCAACAAGAATTGTACATAAGGCCATCTGACCTGTTGTTCTTGACTTTTCACCAGGAAAAGCCATCCCCAAGTGGAGCCAGTGTTATGCTCCTATACCAATAGGTGTCATATTTCATGATTGACTTGATTAGCTCTGCAATATGTACATACCTTTTCTTGCTGCAAAGGTTTTCCATATTCTTAAAGAATCAAAAAATTTTAAAAATGAAAAGAGGGTATACCCTAAAAGAAAAATCAAAGGGTAAAAAGAATAAGATGGTCAGAAAAAAGAAAAGAAATGAACCCCAAATGAAAAGGACCAGGAAAGTGTGCAAGTCCAAAATGCCACTACCATCCTATTTTTGCAATAATCTGATGGTGTGCAACTTGTTGACCTATGTCACCATTGATGAATGGCCAAACAGCTCAATTTTGGCTAGTTCATGTCTGAATTTACCTGTTTTAGAAATAGAGAATAAAAATTTGTCCAAACTGTTTAAACTTGGCAAATAAGTAGATAGGTAGAGAAGCAAAGGAGCTCAACAGTTTAATCTGAGCCCTTGGAAGAAATAAGTGCAGATCTAGATAGGTTTATCATGAAAAAATAAATAAAATTGATCAGGGTTTGCCAGACCAAGTGCACCCAAAGAAGAAGAAGAAAAAATGTTAGGTACATTAGGCTGGGTAGGCAGTTTTGATTTTGCAGAAGAAAACTTGTGAGTGAGCTTTGTCTCTCAGGTATTATGGCAGAAGCATGACTAACTCCCCTTTACACTGTTTCCCCAATCACTTACTAATTTCCCCCTCATGTATTAAGATCTACTTAATGTCACTAATCCACTCATCTCATTTCATTTCATAAATATTTGCCTAAGGTAAATTCCTATTTTACTTAGGAGAAATGCATAAATATCACATAAAAAACCCTATTTTCCCCTTTAAGCCTGAGTTTCCTAAACAATAAACTTGGCGCTTTCGGTCATTTTCCATATTAACTATTATTATATAATTCCCTTGCAAGATTACCCTTCTCCGTATTAATATAAATATACAATAAAACCGCAAAAGTATTAATAATCTCGCCCCCGGTCGATTACAACCATATTACTGTTTTAAGTAGGGATTAATGGTTCATTTGGAACCTTTAATAACCTAACCCACCACGCGCTCAAAGGAGTTAATTAAACACCAGAGTTAATTAATAACCTAACTAAACTCACCTCGTAGACCAATAAAACAAGCCCGTAAACCATTAAAACGTTTGATTTGATATATGGGGCCTGCGCTGTAACCCTCTGTCACTTCCACTGAGCATCAACCATCAGATCTGGGCTTGCTCATCCAACGGTCCATGATCATATCGCACCCCATTCCACTGCTGCACTTTAACGCCTAGGGGATTGGTGGTATCGCGCCCGTACCATGGACGTGTGTCACACTCCCGCGCTACTTGCGGCCCCCCCGTCCGAAACCACTTGAGCCGATGAGCAATGCGAGCCAAAACTGCTTACCACCCTCCCGTTGTCTCCTCACTGACATCATCTCCCCACGTCACCATCCCGTACCCTCCGCATCACGACAAAATGTCACATTGCCATGATATTAGCCGTGCAATAAATGCCAAAAAGTCCCGCCAAAGCCAAAATTTTGTTAAAACCACGAAAAAGTGTCATTTTCGTCCATTTTTTCTGCGCACTGTTTTCATGCAAGATACGTCTGGTTGATTGCTAATCACGTCCAGTTCACCATCCACCCAAAAAACTCTAGCATCCTGCTCTGCAGCTTGCCCTGCAACCTCCGAATTACACAGTTTGCCTTTAAAAACAGGGATTTACCCCAATTCACTTCCCGAATCGATAATTTCGTTTTTCTCTGTGAATTCTACCAAAAGAGACAAATTCAAGTAAAATCAGTCCATAGCTACCATACCAGGACACCCAAAACAGCTGTTTTGCCCATTTTTCCATAGAAGCCCAAAATTCCGGTTTGAAAACACAAGAACCAAGCAAGGAAGCTCCCGTAGCCCTAAACGTTGCGCCCCTCAACGTACCCCATAAGGACCTGAATTATTTGTCTTTAGCTGACAGAGATTTCCAAATAAAAGACCCATCTGGCGACGAGAACCATCTTAAAACCTTCTGCCAGATAAGGGATAGCTATTTAAGCAACTCTGACATTTTTGGACTGTGGGAATCAAGCCTTCCCATGTATTTCCTGCCCTCAGTCCATGTCTTCCCAGACATCATTCACCAGTGTTGTGCGAATTATGACCCTATTCATAGAGCTGTTATGTCTCCTTCCAACATTGTACTTTTTTACATAACTGCTAAATCCATCAATGAGATGATACATTTCCATTCCACTGAACCCCTCGCTCGTCTTTCCATGGGATTTTTTCTTGAAAAGGCCTCTCAATTACTCAGCTCAGAAATAACTCGTATTGCCCAGATGTTCATGAAACCAAACTTTCAACCCCAAGGCCCACCTCCCTATTTGCATGTCTGGTTCACTGAGACTGGAAAACTCATTCTTGACATGATATCCTTGATCTTGGGATTTAGGTCTAGTGAATATGTGGATGATATCACCCTGGTTCTGTTATCTATCTTTACTCCAGGACAACCCCCTGCTGTCAAGTATGACTATGCCACTTTCATTGCTGACAAAATCCATGCTCAATTCATGAATTTGGAAAGGGAAGGAGTGTTTAAATATACATCTTTCATATACCATCTACTATTATATTATCACCCAGACAGTTTCCCATTTCTCATCAGGAAGTTAGACTCAAAAGGGAATCAGAGGTCTGTGATTTTTTGGAGCTCAGTCTTCCATAACTATGACTCCCCTTATACCTATAGTGAATTCATTGATTTGTTTGTACATCCAGCCTCCACTCCGTTGATAGGAGCTCCACCTCCTATAATTTCTGGTGATATGAGGAAAATTTTACAACTGTCCAAACAGTATAGGATAGGTGACTGGTACCTCTACCAGAGTCACACTGAAATCAGAATATATGTATGTGAATTATGCCCATTCAAGTTGCCTAGGTATGTGCCTATGAGGCTATTTGCATTAGAATATTTCAGGCAACTCATCTATTCAGACTTAACCCACTTTTGTAATGTCAAGAAGAAGGTGCAAATGAGAATCAAAAAATAGTTGGGCCCTTATGTCATCCATTCTAGGGATGCATGGAAAGATGCTGAGAACATATTAGAAAACCACCTTAAATTCAAGAAGAGTTTTGAGTGGGTACCATATGATCCAAATAGTTTTATAAGTGACAGAAGAGTAAGAAACAGGCTGTCAGTTTATGTTCATCATAGCATCCTAGAAATAGAACAGTATGCAAATCAGGATGAATGGATAGAAGGGACCTTAATTGAAGAAATTAGTGAGCAAGAAAAGATGGAAAAAGCTATGAAAAATCTTGAAAAAACCCTTGACCTGGACTCTTTTGGATAGGTATCTTTCAAGTGGCCTCAACAACCAGGAGTTGGGACATCCTCTGCTGGAACTTCTCAGTAGCCTGCACAGAGAACCAACACATCGGTCACAGGGACCTCAAAGGGCAAAGAGGTAGAAATTGCAGAGCAGCCAATAATGACTGATCAGCCAGGGGGCTCCAAAGAGCAGGAACAAGTACAAATTCCTCCTGCCCAAACCATAGCACCAGAAATCCTTGTATTACAAACTCCTCTAAATGAGGAAAGAAGCAAGAAGAGAGACATGGAAGACCCCACACCTATCAGTAGACCTACAGAACAACCGAGTGCAAAGAGGAAAATATTGAATCCTCTGTTAGAGGATGAAATTATTGAGGAAACCACTGACAGTCTAAGAGGTGAGAGGGTAACCAGCAAGCAGACTTCCCCAGTGATAGAGACATCAACTAGCTCACACAGGCAAGAGCTAGAAAGGTAGCAGAGTGTGGAAGTTTCATCCACTAGGCCTCAAAGAAAATAGGCCTCGGACATCAAAAGGACATTCAATGAGATAAAGGCCAGGAACGATCCACTAAGGCTTCAAATTTACAACCAATATCTTAAGATGGCCCCCACAAAACAACAAAGATTAATGTCAGCATATGACATAAAAAAAGGAAAGATGATAATGAGTTACTTTAAGCCCAAGGTCCAACAACCACAATCAACAGCTGACTACATCAGGACAAATCTGAAGGTCTTAGCCAAAGATATTCATCCCTTGGACCAGATTGAGCTTCATAAGCAAACTGGAGAAATGGTATACTCCACACTGGCTGATAAAGCTATGTTAGCTCATAAATTACAAGATTCCTTAAATAATACCTCTGCTCAGTTAGATTTAGATAAAGCTTCTTCTCTAGCAAAGGACAACAGGATCAAATCCTTGGAGGAAATTATCATTGAACTGGGACATGATCCCAAAGATGCCAAAGGCATAAAGGCACTGATGAAGAAAAAGGAAGAGGACATTGCTGCCCTAAGAAAACAACTGAAACTGCCTCCTTCCATGCACCCACAGACTGCAGAAGTTGTACAGCAGAAATCTGAAGAGGATATGATGGACCTACTTATGAAACTCAATGAAAGATTAACCGATACTGAGCAGGCATTGGAAAAAGTGCTAAAGGAAAAGCATGGAGAGTTGACCTCCCAGCCACCTGAAGAAATCCAAGTAGTCACTACTACCCCCTCCACACTTATAACAACATTGCCTCCCACTGTCCCAGCATCAACAACAAAGGTTATCATAGGTACATAAGCAACAGCAGCAGCACCAGGCAACAGTACCAATATGAGTACAAAGGAACTGATAAGAGCTATGGAAGAATTAAAACTACAAGTGTCAGAATTGAAACTGGTGAAGGAGCAATTGGCAAAGATGGAAAAGAATTATGATAAATCCAAGATGAATGTGGCAGAGAAAACAAGGGAGGTCAAAGCATTAGAGAACAAAGTGAGAGCATTAGAAAAGGATCTCTCTCTGGATAAACCTCTAGCATAAATCAGAGGAATTTTGTGGACCAACATCAATCAATCCCTTAGTAATGTGTGGAGGTCTATCCAAGTCATTTATGAGCAGATTGACTTGAAAAGAGCGGCCCAAGTGGAGATTCAAAAGACAAGATCTTTATTGGGACAGATGCCTGAACAAGCTAACCAGCTGATACATTTTTTGAACAACAAGACCAGCGACGAACTGGAAGCACTAGAAATCAGAGACAGAACAGGCACCATTCTAGAAATCAAGATAGTTCTAACCATGATAACTCTAATGCAAAATTTGGAAAGAAGATGCCATGACATACAGGTAGAGATTAATTCTTTCACAGAAAAGTTTACAGTCTTGCATAAAAAAGGCTTGCCAAGTCCTTTGGGAAGTAATGATCGTCTGATGAAACACAAAGACTATGTACATAAATTGAATAAATATACTGCTGATCAAATCACTTCATCAACGAGTGCTTCAAGAGTAAAAGCACTTCCATCTGGCCAGGCCCTCTACGACAGCCTGGAAAATTTATTCTACATTGAGCACGAGGTGAAGCATCTATTCACCATCCCACCTAACTTCTTCAGATACACAGAGACTGATGAAACTTTAAGGAAGCTTCAGAGACATAAATTACCAGGACCGGAGTGGTGGAAAAGTATGTTAGAAATTCTATAAACTTATCTTTGGTACCTTGGTGAATTGAAAATTTTAGACCATTTACCATAATGCGGAAGACAGAAATAAATGAGAGTCATACCGGTCAAAGTATATCAGATCAGGGCTAAGGAATATCCAGGCAACGACGGAGCAGCCAGCACGGAATATCAGTGGAGGACAGCTGCAAACTGACTTACAGAACCTACCTCTGGTACATTCAATAAAGAGGGAGCGGCCAACACAACGTCAATTTATTGTTTCCCTGTTTCCGTGACTGTTTGTCTCTATCTTTTGTAAAGAAGCATTAATCACCACTAGATATTATTTCTACCAGATATTTTGTAAGATATTTTGACATTTTTGTATAAATACCCCCCAAACGAAGTATTTGGGGTTGGTGGATGTTCATAGTTTTGATTGTAACACTGAATTTTTTTGGAATAAAAGGCTGTTGGAACCATTTGTTGTCAAGCTCACTGGATAAGGAATTGATGCTAAGGACCTGTTACAGAATTCTTGAAACATTTTATGGATCAATAAGTCCCTTCTAACTTGCGTTTTATAGTTTCTATGTTTATTATTTCACCTCTGTTTCATGATCTCAATAGTAGAGAAAAGGAATAATTCAGAATTTTCTTAACCGCACTCTGTCTTCAATCTTTATTATTTTCTATGTTTTCTTCAGAATTAGTATAAATAGTGAATTCTTAATTTCTCATGTTTCCCTTGATTCTTTAATCTTGACTATTGCTAAGGAATTCTTAATTTCTCCTTAGTAGTATTCTATCATTTTCCATCTGTCAACCTGATGAAGGATTCTTAATTGCCCTTCACCCATTGACTCCATTCCATTTGATTCCATCCTATGAATTGTTCCATGTTTGATTACCTCGCTCTGTGATACCGTCCTCTGTTTAGAAACCAAATCGAGGAAGCTATCCTTCTTTGACTCCATCATGCCCAATGGACTGAAATTTTTCAGGTCTACCTCACTATTCTATTGAATCCTTCCAACCAAACTCAAAACAAAACCCTTGTACTTCATAACTAGCCTAACACACTTCAAAACAATGCTAAACCATAAAGAGAGAGCCCTCTTTGGATGCAGATGGGCTAGAATCTACATCTAAAAGATTGGTCTGTGGTTACCTCGGCCGTATTACCTTTCTTACAACTTTTGGGAACAACCTGAGTGATAACACTTTCAAAGGCAAACTGAAATACCTCATGGTCTTCTACTTTTTATAATTTTGTCAACCCTAATAAATTACTAGATCCCTCCCCAACACACACACATATAACAACAAAAACCAATAAAAAATTGAAATAAACTTTGAGATGAAACACGAGGTACATGGCATTATGGCTATAGGCTAGCCCCATCACCACACAAACTCCAACAAACACACATAATAGAGGATGCCCTCAAGATAGAGCCCAAGGCCTAACCACCATAGATCACCGAAGCCAAAAGGAAGGACAATGCACTCGACAAAAACAATATCAACATCAATACCAACCTAAATATGGAGGGAACTTGTGCCCATTTTTTCCCTTTATTTCATCACTGTTAAGGCCAAACATAGATATAATGGGATGAATAAAAACAATCTCACTACTGGGTTGTAGACTTTGCTTAGAATGTCAAAGAAGAGGAAGGGGGTTGCACATGGCACCATGGCTACGCAAACCTTAAGATTATGTGCCATGAAAAATCCCCAAGGGGTTAGCCATGGTCACACCCTCTCGATGACCAGCCATGGAGCTGTGACTATGAACCATCAAACCTTTCCAGTGACTAGATGATGGTTGTGCCCCTCAACTAGGAAAATCTTTACCTTATGAACCTATCATTTAGGTCACTTGCTGAAGAATAGAAATGGAGACTTACAAATAAATGCAAAAATGAAGAGAAAGAAAAAGACACAAGATTTTGTTCCTTGTACAAACCTTGTGTTATTTCTTTATAAAATGTGTTGTATCATTGTATTACAAGTTGTTTATATTTATTATTAATTCTATTTTATTTTATAATTTCTTTATCATAATGATAGTTTGTTGGTTTATACCAACAATTTATTAAATGATTTTGTTTAATGAATGTAAGATAAAAGTATTAACAAGAATATATATATCTATATATATATATATATATAAATATTTTCAATCATAGACATGACATGTATATGGTGAGTATCGCTAAGTCTATCAATAATCAAGCCAACTTTCAAGGAACTAAGCAACAATTATGTGCCGCCCTATTATATACATATTACATACTATATTTGATTAGATATGTGTATACTAGTAGGGATGATTAGATATGTGTATCCTAGTAGGGGTGATTGGTGGGTATAAGTTATAAAGAGCCTAAACACGATGCTAGAGACCATTAATGAAGTAAAGGAGACATTACAATAAACAAAGTGGGGGGATCAAGATGCCAATGTTTATTTCACTATTGTATGCATACATTTAGTTCATAAATGTAGTTAAATATTAAAAGAAAATTTATAGTCTGTTGAGAAAATTCAACTAGCTTAAGTAGTATTGTCAACAAACAACTATAAGTTAAAGACTTACTTAATACTTAATATTCCGCATGTACTACAAGTAAATGAAATGTGATATTGGTAATATAACCTTTACAACACATAGATAATAGCGACTTAATGTGAAAAAGAAAGTTGAAAAAAGTAAATTAAGATTAAAAAAATAATAATTATATATATATATATATATATATAGAGGAAGGAAGGGAGAGTGAGTTTGATTATATATATAAATAGGGAGGGAGGGATTGAATATATTTTTTGAAAAAATTAAATTAAGACTAAAATAACAACAATGATAATAATATATTGAAAAGGCAATGTAAATATATGCGTAAGAGAGGGTGCAAACCAGAATTAAATATATCAAAAGAAGAATTACATAATGCACTAGAATAAACTTAGGCTGAAATGAAACGATAAGGTTAGGAGGAGATGAAATGAGGCAATAAGGTATAATGCTATAGTAGAGCAACATACGGTCAGAGAACATAATACACCAAAAATAATAATAGTAGAGCAACATAGGGGTAGAGAACATTATGATCATATGGTAAATACTTTATTGTTGAAGGACAAGGGTAAAATGTGAAGAGTAGTATGAAATGGTAGTAGGAAAGTAGTATGAAATGGTAGAAAAAATAAGTATGGTAGGTAGAAATAATGGTACATATATTATATATTTATATTATACACGAAGGTTGTGTTTTTAGTAAGTGAAAAATATGGAAAGTGTTTAAGAATAATTATAAATAATGGTTAAATGATGAACAATTAATAATTGTATTAAGAGAACTCCGATCGGGGTGCGAGCCAATGGTTGGGACATCAAATAGAGATTAATGCTGAGTACACTTGAGTACTGTACCACCACCCCTCACACGCTCGAGGTGATGGGTGCGGTGGCCCTTGGCATGATTTCATGTAAGGGAGGTGGGAAAGGTGGCAACGAGTGTTATGAAACCAGGTCAC
The DNA here is from genome assembly GCA_031772625.1 of Pinus tabuliformis. Lineage (NCBI taxonomy): Eukaryota > Viridiplantae > Streptophyta > Pinopsida > Pinales > Pinaceae > Pinus > Pinus tabuliformis. The sequence continues at coordinate 151,668,228 of CM062813.1, read as the reverse complement.
AAAAAGATAAAAAAGAGAGATCAATGCCTTAGAATTCAGCCTCTTCGAGGGGGCAACCTCCTTTACATTACATAAATGAGAAATTCTTGGATGATTCAAATGACAAAACCTCCTTTCTATATTAAGAGTATAAGGAGTCACAATATAACCCAGCTGACCTAACAATAATAATATAAAGCCACAAAAATAACAATAGAGGGATTCTATGGGGCATAGTAATAATAATATGGGGACAATAGGGGCACAACAATATTAATAAGGGATACAACTACAATAGTAATGGGGTAATCACTAGTATTATAGGGACCCAACATGCCCCTCTCCTTCAAAAAAGTGTTGTCCTCAACGCTTCAGTAGTTCTGGATGCTTTTGTATAAAATTCTCATCCTCCCATGTGGAATCTTCAGCGGATAAGTTCTTCCACTTGATAAGATACTCTGAAATTGATTGATTTCGTAACTGTCGAGTTCTTGTTTATGTGACTTCTTCTAGTTCCAATATAATTATTCCTTCCTCGTCAAGTTCTCGCAATATTGTTTGAACTGGGAGCTTGTCGCCTATAACCTTCTTTAAACATGAAACATGGAAAATTGGGTGCAATTGAGAAGCTGTAGGAAGCTCCAATTTGTATGCCATAGTACCAATCTTTTGCAACACCTTGTACGGACCATAATACTTTGGTGATAATTTATTATCCTTCTTAGCTTACTTGAGGGACATATTCTTATATAGTTGTAGCCGTAGGAATACCCAATCACTTACATCAAAACTTCTTTCGCTGTGATGTTGATCTGCCTGTTGTTTCATTCTATTCTGTGCCAACACGAGGTTATCCTTTAAGAGTTGGAGGACATGTTGTTGATGTTCGATGTGATGTTCCACTGCTTGAACCTTAGAATTTTCTCTTAAATATAATATGATGGATGGTGGCTGATATCCATAAAGTGCCATAAATGGGGTCATTTTTGTTGCTGTATGGAAGGAAGTGTTATACCACCATTCAGCTAGAGGCAACCATTTGACCCATTGTATCTGTTTATTAGATACAAAGCAACAAAGATATCCTTCCAAACATTTTTTTACTATCTCAGTTTGCCCATCAGATTGAGGATGATAAGATGAGCTATGAGCTAACTGAGTACCAAGACAAGAAAATAATTCTGTCCAAAAATTTCCAGTGAAAATGGGATCTCTGTCACTTACAATAATCTTTGGGTTTCCATGTAGCTTTTGAATTGTTTCCATAAATGCAGTAGAAACTGTACTGGCTTTAAATGGATGCGATAATGCACAAAAGTGTGCATACTTGGTAAGTCTGTCAACTACCACCATGATGACACTCTTTCCCTCAGACTTGGGTAAACCTGTGATAAAATCCATTGAAACCTCCTCCCAACGTTGGCTTGGAATGGATAAAGTTTGTAATAGACCGGTGTCTTAATTGTTTCAACTTTATTTTGTTGGCAAACCAAACATTCCGCCACAAACTTTTGAATATCTGATTTAAGGTCCTCCCAAAAAAATACCTTCTTAACCCTATGGTAAGTTTTTAAAAATCCTGAGTGCCCTCCTAAGGGAGAAGTGTGCAATTCCATAAGAATATTTTGTTTTAGCTGGGAATTCTTACAGAGGTCTAAGCGATCTTTGTACCATAACGAATCATTTTGCCAGCTAAATGTATCAGACATACTGGAGTCTTGTCGTAACTTTCGAATAAGTGCCCACACTTCTTCGTCATTCTTCAATTCCTCCCTTGCTTTGTTTATCTAATCTGGTTGGATAATAGAAATGGCGCACAACAATGCTTCCACATCCTCATTCTTTCTTGAGAGTGCATCTGCCACCACATTTTGCTTCCCTTTTTTTGTAGATGATTTCAAAGTCATAACCCAACATCTTTGTGACCCACTTTTGTTGCTCTTCAGAGGATAATCTTTGTTCTAAAAAGTATTTAAGGTTATCATGATCCGTTTTTACCTTGAAGTGTCTTCCCATTAGGTAGGGTCGCCATTTCTTAAGTGCATGGAGTATTGCCAACATTTCCTTCTCATAAATAGCTTTGTGTAAAAACTTTCCCTTGATTGGACAACTTTCGAAAGCAATGGGTCTTTCATCTTGCATTAAAACAACACCAATTCCATTTCCTAAAGCATCACATTCCACAATAAAGGTTTTTGTGAAGTCTGGTGTAGCTAAGACTGGTGCTTGGCACATTGCCTCTTTAAGATGCTTGAAGGCCTTTGTTGCTTCTGGAGTCCATGAAAATGCATCTTTCTTCAATAATGTTGTTATAGGTGCTGCTATTCTCCCATAATTCTTAACAAACTTGCGATAATACCCTGTCAACCCGAGAAATCCTCGCAGATGCTTTATGGATGTGGGGATTTTCCATTCCTTAATGGCTTTAATTTTGCTAGGGTCTACCTTAACTCCTTCATGAGATACAATATGACCCAGATATTCCACCTCTTGTACTCCAAAGAAACATTTGGATTTTTTGCATATAATTGTTTCTCCTCCAATAGTTGTAGCACCCCGTCAACATGTTCAACATGATCCTTCCAAGACTTGCTGGAGATTAGTATATCATCAAAAAATACTAACACAAATTTTCTAAGGAATGGTTTGAAAATGGAATTCATCAAACCTTGAAATGTTGAAGGTGCATTGGTAAGGCCAAAAGGCATGACCAAAAATTCATAATGACCCTCATGAGTTCTAAATGCTATTTTCGGAATGTCTTCAGTCTTCATTCTTATTTGATGATATCCTAAACGAAGATCCAACTTGGTGAAGTAAATTGAACCATGCAATTCATCCAGTAATTCATCAATGACAGGAATGGGAAACTTATCTTTAATAGTGAGCTTGTTGAGCTCCCTATAATCCAGACACATGCGCCATGATCTATCCTTCTTGTGCACCAATGCTACTGGAGCAGAGAAAGAACTTTGACTCGATTGAATTATACTAGCCTCTAGCATTTCTGTAACCATATGTTCAATTTCACTCTTTTGGGCATAGGGATATCTGTACGATCTGATGTTTGGAGGAACACTTCCTCGAATCAGATGAATAGCATGATCATGATCACGAATAGATGGGAGACCTTTGGGAGTTTCAAATACCTTGGAATGATTCTCCAAGACTTTTTGGAGATCTGGAGAAATAGATGATTCCAATGTGGAAACATCTAGTGAACATAATTGTGCAATTACACCTCTTTATTCCTTTTTTAGAAGCTTTGTCATACCGTTAGCGCTGATTATCTTTCCCGGTTTCCCTACAATACCCCTTAATTCAACTTCCTTTCCTTCCACAGAAAATTTCATGAAAAGTTCTTGAAAATTAAAAGCTATTGTACCCAAGGATTGTAGCCATTAGACTCCTAGTACAACATGAGCACCTCCCATTAGAATGGAAAGCATTGGGCTAGTCAATACATATTCTCCCATGGATAGATTGATATTATGGCACTTTCCAGAGCAATTTGTTGTTCCTCCATTTGAAACCATCACTTGACACTCTAGTGCTGGATATAAGAAGAAATTCAATTCTTTTGCTACCTTACAATGAATAAAATTGTGGGTACTTCCTGAATCAATCAACACTATTACCTTTTTCTTCTTGATTTATCCTTCTATCTTGATGGTTTGAGGAGTGGTAATTCCCGCCAATGCATTACAAGATATGGTCGGATTCATTTCTTCTTTATCTAGGCTTTGTTCCTGGAGTATATCCTCTTCTTTTGACCTTTCTTGCTCCCTTTCTTCTTCCTCTTCACAATCTATGTAGAATAATTTCTTCTCAGCACACTTATGACCTTTAGCGTATTTCCTATCACAACTGTAACAAAGCCCTTTTGCTCTTTTTTCTTCCAATTGTTGTGGTGTCAACCTTAAAGGTTGTGGAAGACTAGGGGCAACAACACTTCCATCTTTATAGTTGTGAGTGGTATGCTTCCTGGTTGCCATAATTTTGCTTTCCATTTTTCTTGCTAACCTAAATGCCTTATCTAATGAATTAGGTTCCCAAAGGCGAACATCATGTTGGATATTATCCTTTAAAGTCCCTATGAACACATCAATCCTATGCTCCTCCGGAATATTTTTTACCCTTACGTTTAATTTTTGGAACTCCTCAACGTGCTCCATTATTGAACCCTTTTGTTTGAGACTTATCAATTCGCTAAAAAAAATGTTGCTTTTTGTATCCTCATAATGTGCTGTCAATTCTTCCGTAAAAATTGTCCAAGTGATAATTTGTTTACGAGAGCAAAGTCATTGATACCATACAAACTGATTTGGTTCCAAATATAAAGTTGTAATGCGTACTTTTTGTGTGTTTTGCACATTATTGAGATCGAAAAATTGCTCCATTTGTAATATCCATGTTGTGGGATCCTTGCCATCAAACTTCCTCATATCAATTTGTGGAATATGGTGTGTCTTCGATTCAACATTAGAGTCTATGGAATCATGATTAACATTTCTTTTGTTCTCATCATGAGTTTCCTTTACTACCCTTTCACCATTAGTGACCATTTCTTGTAGCAACTTATTCATATTTATCTTCAATTCTTCCATCTTATCATCCATGCCATCAATTTTATCGTCCATGCCATTCATCTTAGCTTCCATGCCATCCATCTTAGCTTCTACGCCTTTCTTTAAATAATCCATCTTAGCTTCTACACCTTTATTTAAAACATCCATCTTAGCTTCTACATCTTTCCTTAAACCATCCATCTTAGATTCTGTTGCTTTTTGTGCAAGTGACACTTGTTGCACTTGGTCTCGTAATTTTGATATATCATGTTTCATTTCTTCCTCTTCTTCATGAGTCATGCTAGAGCTTTCAGGTTGCTTACTAGGTGTTTGCATTTTCTTTCCTCGGGCATCAATTACTGATTCAAACTAATTTTTCAAACCAAGTTTATGCAAAACTTTAAAAAAAACTACACACCTTTTTTCACTTTGTAGAAGCTTGATATTGAATTTGATGTATCTCTGCAATTTCGGATCATCCAGGTCTGAAATTGCGACCTATAGTAGCCCTCTATGTCCTCTTTCCAATGCCACCAGTCTGATCTAAATTGGATTCTCCAAGGAAGAGTTATGCACAATCTCCCAAGATGACCTGATTATAAACTAGTTCAGTAGAGAAAACTTGTACGACGTGCCACGAGTAACTGTTTCAACCTTTGGATCTGAAAAAGATATAAAAGAAACTACATTCTGTCCTCTTTATGTACCTTCTTACGAAATTTCAATCAGATGCTCAGAGAGAAAGTTATGATGATTTCCCTAGGTCACCTGTTTGGAATGTAATTTAGGAGTCTGCAAAAAGACCAACTTCCGCAGATCATATCTCCGCAAATATAGCGCGAAAAGCTCTGAAATTCGGACCCAAGATTCAGCACGATTTCTTCTCAAATGGTTTTTTTTTTTAGCTTTTGAAACGTCGCAGAAAAAAAGTTATAGTGAAAATTCCACGATGATCTGTTTGGTGCAGCGAAACCCTAGAATCCAAAGCTCTGATATCAAATGTTATGAAACCAGCTATAAAAGAGAGATCAACGCCTTAGAATTCAGCCTCTTCGAGGGGGCAACCTCATTTACATTACACAAATGAGAAATTCTTGGATGATTCAAATGACAAAACCTCCTTTCTACATATAAGAGTCTAAGGAGTCACAATATAACCCAACCGACCTAACAATAATAATATAAAGTCACAAAAATAACAATAGAGGGATTCTATGGGGCACAGTAATAAAAATATGGGGACAATAGGGGCACAACAATATTAATAAGGGATACAACTATAATAGTAATGGGGTAATCACTAGTATTATAGGGACCCAACAACGAGGGTGGTGGAGGAGAAGGTTTTAACGAGAGAAAGGATAGGCAGGTGGGTGATGTTGGTGAGATTGTTCATGGATGAGGGAGCTAGTGCACTGGATGGGTTTGGCGACGCCATCCTCAGCTTCAATCTTGTCGATGACCTGCAAATATCAATGGGTATGTTTTCTGGTATCTCTCTTCCATTACATTGTTGCGCTTTTTGGGTTTTTACTTGAGGGAGCGGGGGAAAATTAGGAAGGATAATTGGGTAGTTGAGACTAATTGGTGGAATTGGGGGTGGCACCTGGTTGTGTTGGCTCGGTCCTGCGTCTATATTCTGCTACTGCCAGGTATTGTTGTAATTTCCCTTTGGTTTGAACTCTTATTTTCCTGCATGGGGATCCTAGGAACTGCAGGCCGAGGGTTGAGTGGGGATGCCTATAGGGGTCTTGTGGGTAGAAGCCACGAGTCTGGTGTGGAGGGGCACAGGTGTCAGTTAAGCTTCTACCTAGGTGTGGTCCCTTGTTGTCGATGCCAATGCAATTGCTAGGAAGTAGATAGAAACCAATGCAGAGAGGGAACTGCTGGAATCACGAGTGGGAAGTCGGGCATGAAAATATCATAGGCTATACGCTGGTGTCTTGGGCAGAGGGGAAGGTTCTGCAAACCATGGCTAACCTAACGCTGGTAAGAGGCAACACTCACCAACTTGGAATCGACGAGGGGAAGAGAACCAACCTGCGAGCATGAGGAGTTTGGTGTGGCGATGGGGTCTCATTGCTAGTAGCAGTAGGCCGTCCCCTCTGGCAAAATGGACCTATGGCCATGAAGGCCCTGGAACCGATACCAAATGGAAAGTTGAGGAGAAAGGTGGAGCGGTTATCAGTGGTAATCCAACCCAGGGACGAGAGCATTTTTATACCATGTTGAATTGTTTTTGGTTAAAGAACTGCTGCTCTGAACAAGTTTGGGGCATCTTCGTCATGGCTTGACCTGTGAAAAGCCGTGGCCATAAAAGACGGGCCCAGGTGCCCATAAAAGAAAAGGAACTGAGCATGTCTGAGCCTCGCAGGGGTAGAAAAACGGTGGAAAGGCTTATTAGTGAGGCTGCCTATGCATATTATGAGGGCATTGATGAAGGTATTTGGAAAACTTTAGAGAAATGGGAAGAGGAAGTTAAGTAGGGCAACAAGACTGAGGAGGACATGTATGATTGGAGGACCCTTATCCCAGACCCTGGTAACACTACAAGCAGGATAACACAATTTAAGCAGACCTTATACCTTTATTGGCTGATGAAAACCCTGCTGGGCAAGCAGATCTCGGTGGGCATGGTTGTTTTTGTCCAAGGCATGTTGGGCTACAAACATGAATTCCAGAAAGTCCAGTTTCAACTCCATAAGCAAGATATCAGGCTTGGAAGAATTGAAAAGCACATCCCATGCATCTTGGAACTGTCTGAGATGCCGAGATCGAATGTCAAAGACCTTGCACCAGTGGAATCAGCCTTTCAGGAACAGAATGACTAGATAATCTCCTTTGATTAATTTTGTTTTATATGCGAATAGCTTTTAATTTTCCTTATGCAAGAATATGTATAGGTATAAATCTAGAGTATGGTCATGAAAGAGAGACTTATATAGTTTGGATAGAAAGACTCAAACTTTTTTGTTTTTGGATGGCATACAATGCAAATAGGTAGCTAACAGACTTAGTTTACCAATGGGCAAGTTGCAGCCACATAGCCAATCTATGTGGTGTAAATTTGCTTATAAATGAATGGAAAAAGGAGGGCCTGCCAAGCTTAACAAAAAAAAATAATTGTATTAAGAGATATTTTATAGTTTAGTATGAGGAGATGTTAAAAAATAATAAAATAATATTTATATTGATAAATTAAAAAATAATAATAACAAAAAAATAAACTATTATAAATAAAATAATTTAATTATTTACATCTTAATTTACATTAATTTAATATAAAAAGGTAGAGTAATTGAAAATATTTTTTTTAGTGTGAGAGAAATATGTAATTCTTTAACTACTTAATATAGAGTTGACATATGACATGTAAAAATAATATTATTGATATTAGATGATGTGTAATTCATTCTGTTGAATTGATTTGTAATATTTACAACAAAATATATTAATAATAAAAAATATTTTAATGTTACCATATATAAAATGTTATAATGTCTATATTAAATAATAGAATTAAATTAATTTTTTTCTTATATTTTAAATTTTTATTATGAGAGAGATGAACAATTTATTTCATTTTTAGAGTTGATATGTAATATTTAAAAAATATTGATAACAAAAGAAGTTTAATGTGAGTTATAATCAAATATTTCAATATGCATGTCGAGTAAAAGATTTTAACATCAAATATAGAGAGAAAGAGCAAGAGAGTTCTTATTTTATTAATAAGTTTTTTTCAATTGAAGGCATGAAGGAGATTTGTAATTCTTTCAATGTTTAATGTGGACTTGATATGTAACATTTTAAAAAATATTAATAACAAGAATAATTTAATAGAGAAATGGGGGGCATGTATTTGGAGAATGTCAATTATAAATCAAATATTTCAATGTCAACCATGTATATATTATACAAAAGAAGTGAAAATACAAAATTACTTATAGTTAAAATGTAATCAAATATTTCAATGTCAACCATGTATATATTATACAAAAGAAGTGAAAATACAAAATTACTTATAGTTAAAACATTTTATTAGTTTCATCTTAACTCTAGATCTACCAAGGACCTAGAGGAATTAAATCTATGGAGGTGCAAACTTTTCTTAATTTTGTATTCAAAAAGAGATTTTCATTTTGAGAAGTTAAATTCCTCTCTATACTTGGTAGATCTAGAATTAAAATAAATATATATTAATTTATAATAAATATAATGTGTAATATATATAGTTTTGAAATATCATTTAAAAAATTAAAATGACATGATATATATATATATATATATATATATGGGGTTTAAAAATAATAATAATAATGTGAAAACTATAATAATAAACAACAAACATATGATAAACAAATCATAATTTAACCTAATAAAAAATATACACTAAAAGTGAATAATACAGAAATGTGGAGGTAACATAATACAAAAGGAATGGATAATAACATATGAGCATATATAACAATAATATAAAAAGGGTGCTTCTAAAAGACTCACTATTAATAGATCATTGATGGTAGAATAAATATGTAGTATATATATTTAATTAAAAGTACAAAAATAATAAGGTGTAAAAGTATATGGAGAAGTGTAAAAACATGTTATAAGGAAGATTAAAGCATAAGGTGCTAATCCAAGTAGATATTGGTAGCTATCAATCTATTTCACTTTGATCCCATTATTGTTTTTTTTCAGGTTCCTTAATTGTAGTACAATTTACTAGTTTTGGTAGTTTTTCAAGTCCCAAACTTCGGGAGGCCCTAAATGACATTTTTTTTTTTTTTTTGGAAAATAAGTAGAACTAAAATCCAATATAAGTGTTTGTAGTCAAAAGTTGTAGCCCTCAAATAGATCTTTCTAACGAGGTATCGTACGCATCAAACGCATATTGCATGAAAAAGTTACAACCCTGGGAAGTTGATATACTAACTAACCCCAATGGAGCCCACAAACTTTGGGCGCTTCATCTCCTAGGGTTAGGTTTTTGGATGTTTAGGGTTTTCCATTGTTTCTCAATAATAAAAAGTCCCTTGAGCCTCATTGTAACACATTTCAAAAGGCATGTATCCGCCACATCTCTTCTCAGAGATAAGCAATCATCGCCCGAGCTAGTTTATTTCCATTTTGCATGTAAATAGTTTCAATACTTTGTCATTAATGAATTGAAGTCATGCTTTCACTGTAGGTTTGTGTTTCTGCTTATATCTATATTTCATCCCATTCCTTCATAAATCCAGATCAATGGTATCAGAGGAGTTTGTTCTTTATCTATTTTTCTATGCATGTCCCCAGCAAGGTCAGGGTATAAGGAGTTGGGACTTGAACTAGTTGAGCCTTTGTAAGACTGTTCCCATCGACATTGATGACCTACCATGAAGGAAGAAAAGTAAGATGAGGGAGCAGAAGATCCTATCTAATTGTTGCTTGAATAAGACCTTTAGCGGCAAAGGAACGAGATGATGGATAAATTTGCCCAGTTCTTTCGGCAGACGCCCATAGGTGACACATCTTCATCCAACAGTGACTTCAGAGGCACCATGCCCTTCAAGGTACAAGTTAACTTCGATATCCCTATATTCAAAGGTCAAATAGATGCAAATGTTATAGATAAATGGTTGAATATGTTGGAAGGTTATTTTTCAGTCCATAGTTTCTTCGATAGGGAAAATATTACTTTTGCACTGCTTAAGGCCACCCCCATGTCAAGGACTAGTGGGAAACTTACTGTGAGAAAAGGGTTAAGGAACCCTCTCTGTTTATAGCCGCACCCTCTTGGAACTCTTTCTGAGATGTTATCAAGGAACAATATTACCCTGTGGGGAGCTATGAGGACAAGTACATACAATGGACCACACTACGACAACAAAGGGACCAATATGTGCATGAGTTCACAAATATTTTTCATACTCTATGCACAAAGTTGGGTATCAAAGACTCTAAGTGACATCTGGTACTCAAGTACCATGACTTTCTGCACAAATAAACTCAGGAAGCAATGTAGTTTTTGGACATCTCCTCACTTGGTGCAACATACCGATATGTTTCCAATATTAAACGAAATTTGGATTTGCAAATCAGAAATAGGTAAACAGCACCCCAAAACCAAAGAACAAAGGATAGATCCAAGGTGGTAATATTATGCGCTTGAATTATGACTTGTCAGGTGCTCTGGTGGTCAAATTTTGTGATGTTCTGGGTAGACGTGGCTTTGGTTAAGGTTTGTAGAAGGTTTGGCCTGAGTAGAAAACAAGCAACATGTTGGAGAAGATAAAAAAAACTCTATCTTATCTCAGATATCCGAAGATCCTGTTTTGCAGGGCGACCCTTTAAGGGTACCCAAGTCATTGCAGATCAAGTCAGAGTCCTGTAATAGAGCCGACTAGTAATTTGGACAAATTCTGAAGTGATCAATTGAAATTTCTGTAGAGGGCTTTATTGTTGTTAATTCAGGGCCATCGTGGAAAATCAATTTTTTTGAAGATATGCGATAAATTTATTAGACTTCACTGGATCGATCTCCTGAAGTCGCAACACGTCTCTTTATGGAATTCGAATGAGTATCCTTGTAATCGTGTGAGTCTCTCTATGATCGAAATGATTTTTCTGAGACTGTTACATGGAGACTTGTGATAGAAAGGATCATTCATTGTGACGTTTGCAGACAACGTTACAGGCTAAAGAAAATTTCCTATAGCAGAGTACATAAAGTCTGAACTCGAACCTGAGACATAGTTAGATATTTCGTCTTGACAGATAGGGTTCGTATAAAGGGTAGCAGTCATAAGGGGCATAATATCTGGTTAGGGTGTTATAAATTGACTCGAGTAGCTAAACATGGTTTATATTGTGATATTGTTGTTACATAAATCTGTGAAAAATATATTGTATTATCAGTGTAACACCTTCCTCTCACATATATCTAAGTGACCGACCAATCGGGGTAAACATGTGACAAGAAGTTACTATGATATGATTTGTCTCCCTATGTGTCAGTTAAGGAAGTGGAACTGAAGGAAACACACCATACAGACCTTCCACATTAGCAAAAAAACTCCCAGGAGCCATCACAACCACTTAGGTAACCAACCTTTGAGACCAATTGAGTTTTAGACCATTAAACCCCCAAACGCTCCCTATATATGGGCATGCATGCGTCCAGGAGGATCTAGACGCTCCCGCATCATGGGTATGAATGCATTCAAGGACTTTTCTGCCCAGTGTTGTGCCTACGTTTCGCTATTTGAGTCACTTTTCAGGCCCAAGGCCCAGGTCACTGCCCATAAATCAATGACAGTTTCAGAACCACAATATAATAATAAAATATGGAAACAAATGCAATTACTTGAAAAAGGAATTGACTATACCCCTACTAGCCATAACAGGGATTTCGTCAAACATGTCACAAATGTAATCTATAGGTTTAAACAACAAATTTGAGCATAGCGGTCTCATACTTATCTAAGAATCGCTAAGAAGAATTGTTCCCTTATATCATTAGCTACATTATCATCTATTAGGTCATCGATATATTGTTCATTAATTTAAAAATCAAAGCATGAGGAGATCCATACATCATCATTGTCATAATACATGCTTATAACCAACATAATAACAACAGAAATACCAATGATACATTAGCCATAGAATCCACATATAAACCAATATAATACTCATGAAATAAAAAGGAGAAATAATCTCTATTAATGATGAAAAACCCAACCCGGTATGAGATTACCACGTACCACCCAACCGTATACATGGCTGAGCCAAATACCTCTTCAGTCAGTCACCGTCGTACCATATTCCAAGCATGAATGTGGGATCTCTTGGATAAACCGATCCAAAAACACAAACAAGGGAATCCAGAGGTTAAACCACCTCCACCCTCACCAAACCATGATCTCAAAAAAATCGATACTGAGATCACAAAACCAAACCGAGCTAGGAATGCCTTCAGACTCCATCACTATCCTTGAGGAATTTTCTGTTTCCTTGTCTCTCAGGTTTTACCATAATCCACACTGGATCACTAGGTCCTAAACTAAAACACCAATCTCTCAAGCTTTACCGCAATCCACATCGGATCACTAGGCCCTAAACCGAGACTCTACCCTCAGTCTTTACCGTTTATCCTGCCAAAACCAGTCAAGGGATTCCTAAGCCTTTGGGAATTTTCCTGAGACCACCTCCGCCCCCGGTTCCGAAACCATCCGACAATTCCAAAGCTCAAAACCGAGAAAAATAATCCCATCACACCATTTCTATCAAGGAAAGGCAAGGCTATGAGGAAAACCACTGTCGTCACTCGACAAAACCATGCCACCGACAACAAGAGAACCATATACTAACATGCAAAGCCATGCATGTCAAAAACAACTAGGAAATCACACATGCAATATGTTCCCTGCAAGTATTCTTGCTGAAGCTGCTTGATCCTACTCTTCCTTTCTTGATCTTTTCTTTCCTCCCTTTTCCTTGTCCTTCCTTTGCTTGCTTTTCTCTTCCTTGCTCCAAAGTTGAGCAAAAGCTTGACACTGACCAAAATATTGCCAACTGATCCTCATAAGCCTTCTTTATCAATGCGACCTCTATTTTCTTCATTTTCCATTATTTTCCTTCAATTTACTCCTCACATGCAACCTGTGACCTTTCACCTCTCTTTTCTCCTACTTTCTTTTATTTTCATAAATAAATGTGCCAAAAATTCCCTTTTGCCTTTTTAATTCCTTAACCATTTCCTTTGCAAATTTTCTTAGCCATAAACACATCTAGTGATGCCCACCAGGATAACTTTGCCTAACATTCAACTTGGAATACATGTCCCATGACCTTGGTCTTATTTTTTCCTTTATTAACTTTTATTACATGAAATTTTAACCAAAAGTTGTTACAATCAGAGTTCATTACTGTATTCATTGAAGTATTAAACAAACCATTGCTATGATCAAATTAATTGTGATATTGGGATGATTTATTGGAAATGATATCATTAGTTGTGCATTAAATAAATCTTGATTGAACCCTACAAAATCCTAAAAAAATTCCCTAGCACATTATAGTGGAATCAGAGCAGAAACTTGCCAGCCTGGATAGTAATTAAAAAATGGAACCACTGGAAGAATTTTTTTGGTAAAGGTATGCAGAATCTTGGAGAACACTAAAAGAGTAGCAAGTAGAGACTTTGAGGAAGATGGAAGAGCAACAAGTAGAAAATATCAAGAGTCTACAAGCATGGAACACAAGACTAGAAGATATTAAAAAATGCAACAACATCTAAGAAAGGAAAAATGGGACGACTTCTAGAATAATGGCAAGAAAAACAAAGAAAGAGATATTGACCATAAGACCAAGAAAGGTATTGTTCCTAGTGCAGATAATGGTGATGGAGGCCAACACAATATGGCAAATTATGCTCAGATTCATTTCAGAGTGAACAATGTAGGAGTACAACAAAATGGTGAACAACAAATGAGAAAGGTTCAACGATAGTGAGGGAAGTGGTGCAACTGTGGATGAAAACCTCCATAGTCTGGAAGTACAGATGGGCATGAGGAAAATGAAATGGAGGTTGGCCGATAGGCACTAAATGTTGAAACATCTTCTGGTGGCTTGAATTCAACAAACATTAATAATTAACCTAGAGATGCATTTTCTGTCAGAGAAATAGAGGAGACAAATGCTGATCCAAATTCTACACAAGATGAAACATCTATGCATTTTTGATATGAGTTTGTCCAAGTTGCAAACAATGAATTATGTGAGTAAAGTAATGAAGAATTTAGGGCATTTGAATCAAATAATCCGTCAAAAGATGATGAGTTTAGTATAAATAACATTAGAATTGATAACGAGATGCCCTAAAAATGTAAATTGATTATGAGATGGGAAGATGTCTACTATGAATTTGCAAAACCCTAGACATTTCAAATTTTTCTACACCGACAACACTTGAATAATTTCCCAAAGGTTGGGATACTGGAGGAAATGAACTTGATTTTGAAGCCCATAGTTCAGATGTGTGTTCTATGGAGGATCAAATGCAATTCATTATGACTCAGATGTCAAACTAAACGTATTCAATTGGATAATATGTCATTTTACATGTTGCATCTGCCGGGAGGCATCAATGCATTTTTCAAGAGAACTTCCTCCAGAATGGGTTCCTTTGGTTTACAAAATGAATTTTTAAATATAGAGTATTCCCCTAAATGGAAGAATCAATTTGCAACTGGAATAATGATAGTTGCAACATCAACACCATATGGATTTGTTAAACTTATAGAGAATGTGGAGCTTGTAAGCCATGTAAGGGTTTTGTTTCAAAATGTAGTAGGAGAAATTTCACGTGACTCTATTTCAGAACTATTTGGTGGAAGGATTCATGGAATTCCACTCAGAATAGGGAAGAGGTCTAGAACTTTATTTCATGAGATAACTCAACCTATGCTGAAAGTTCGATGTTCAAATATTACTCAACAAGAGGATGGTTCCATTCCGGTGTTGGGAATGACCAAAGGCTTGTAGCCTGAGGTTCTTGTATCACCTTCTATATGCAATTCTAGTGGTTCAAACAAAGTTTTCGATTGTTTTTATCAGTTACAATAGAGGGAATTTGATTAGGCATCCCTGCAATGACCTTTGAACAATAATATATATCAAGAAATATGAGGGCACTTCCTAGTGCAAGGTAATGCTTGCTTTTGAATAGGTGAAACAAGCAAATTTGCGTGGGAATAACTGTTACCGACCATTCCCCATTCAGTCAATGAGAGGAAGAAATGAACCGTCACTCATGGAACAAAAATTTGAAAAGGAAATGGGATTACAAGAACAATTTCCACTGCTACTGAGCAATGTAAGAGTATAGTTCATACAAGCTTGCATGATATTACACCGTCTAGTTTTAGACAAAGAACATGATTGAACTCTACATTTAGGACAGTTGAACCAAAAAACTACGAAAGAAATTTTCAGAGCAATCTTAGTGAATAAAGGCATGCTTATAGGAGACTTGCTTTAGCCAGGGACTCCTCATATAATTTCCTTGAAGCAAATAGAAATGCAAATATCTGGTTCAATACTCCGACATTTTGCACAAACTAATAACATTTCCTCATCTTCAAGACCAACAGTCCATAGTAACCTGGTATTAGGACTAGACCAAATAAGAGGCCTTTGGCCGAGGAAAATAATAATCGTCTTCTTTAAAAGATCATACATTTTATTCATCTAATGTGAAAAATCCTAGTATAAAAATCATTTGTTGGCCAGATTCTATTAAAGAAATTGGAGGAGCTAATTCAGGTTGCATACCTTTTCCAAAACAAGATCAACATGTTATCTGCTCTCATAGTACCTTTGTGATAGACTCTAAGAATTGGAATGAAGCTGAGTTTGTGCTTGACCAAAGTTGTATATATGCAGAGCATTTATTGATGAGGATTATCTCTTGCAACATACATACTTGTTTATCAAAAGTATAGAGAGTTCTCTGGGGTGATAGCCACCTTTTCCAAGTTGAGGATGATATTATTTTGAAGTATCGTGGGAATTATTATTATATGGCATTGGATAAGATATTAGACTATTTTCCATAAAAAAATAAAGCTGATGGGAAGTGTTGTGTGACTCTTGGAATTAACATTAGAAATGGATGCTTTCTTATGCCTTCTTCCTGGAGTTTTGTTTCATCATCTGCAATTACAAAAGGTAAAGAGGCATTGAATCAAGTTAATTTGAGACCTAATGAAGAGTTCATCAGTCTCCGTAAGAAGATTTTTTAACAAATTTTTACATCTATTGGAATATTCTTGGGCCTAAAGGTGTATGAAGAGGGGCTTGATGCAGCCAAAATACCAAAATCATTTATTCTAGGATCAAATCTGCTGCTCATAGGGAAAGAGACAAATTGCAGAGTCAAATTTTCAAGTATTGGACACCATCAATTGCAAGCAACATGGAATTGATGTAGTATCCAGACATGCCATTGCTTATGGACAAGCATTTTCAGTAAGGGGGAACCGTAATGTTCCAAGAGGATTAGTTGGTCCAAGGGATGAAGTAGCCTATCGATCTCTGTAGGCTATAGTCCTTGATAAGGGGGAAAAATCTAAAATACCTAATGTTTGGGAAAGTTTTGGGGCAGTTGGGAAAAGAAACACAAAGTTGGGGTTTGGAGTGAATATTAATCAATCAGTTAAGGAGAGAGCCCCCTCTAGGATAATATATAAATACAAGAGGGTGAACTCATTTGGAACATCATCGGATTGGATCATTATCATTATTTTTATTTTTCTTGAGCCTGAGGCTTTTAAGACCCCTTCTCCTCTGCGAATTTTAGTGGTGAAAGATTCCACCCTAGTTAATGATTCTTTTTTGTCCTTTTTATTCTATTTTGGAGAAAAAGCAAAGTTTGTTTGGTCTTGTTTCTTCTTATGGCTTAAGAGTACCATTTGGAAAATCAACAAAGATTGTTCGTCAATGTTTTAAAATAAGGGTTTTAGCGAGATAATTTTTGAAATTGAAAGATTGTTCGTCAATGTTTTAAAATAAGGGTTTTAGCGAGATAATTTTTGAAATTGATTAAAAGTTCTGGTCATTTTCACAAACGCATCCTAAAGTTGGAAGTTGACCTCATTGAAGAGAATGCACCACAATGAGGGTTTTCGGAAGCCCTACTGAGGAAGGGATAATTTTGTTCTAATATTATAGTCTGTGGATTGAAGATCCGATGCTAAGTCACTGTGATTCTGGACCACTGAATTCGGACTCGTATCACTAGACCACTTCTTCTGTGGCCTGCATTCATCTAGTGGCTTCACTCTAGGATTGGAAAAAGAATCGAAACTTGAGATCATTGACCATAGATGCATTATTATTTTTGATGCAGATCAAAATTAAGGTTGATGCATACACATTATGTAATTTTGACGTAGTTTGAAATTAACATTGACGCAGATGGATTGTGTACTTTTGAAGCCGATTGAAATTAAGTAAAGGACAACTGGGCACATGTCTGGCTATGAAAAGTCTTATTTTTGAGCGAGTATCTTATGTTCTTGAATTACGAGTTGTCAAGTGCTTTGGTGGTAAAATTTTGTGATTTTCTAGGCATACGTGGCTTTGGTTAAGGTTTGCAAAAGGTTTGTCCTGATCAGAAAACAAGCAACATATAGGGAAGATAAAACAAACTCTCTCTTATCTCATATATTCGAGGATCCTGTTCTGAAGGAGATTCTGACCCTCTAAGGGTACCTGAGGTGTTACAGATCAAATTCGAGTCGTGTAATAGAGCTGACCAGTAATTTGGACAAATTCTGAAGTGATCAATTGAATTTTTTTGTAGAGGGCTTTATTAGTGTTAATTCAGGGCCACTGTGGAAAATTAAAGTTTTGAAAGCTAGGGGATACATTCAGTAGACTTCATTGAGTCGATATCCTGAAGTCTGTGCGAGTCTCTTTCTAGAATTAGAACGAGTCTCCCTGTAATAGTGTGAGTCTCTCTATGATTGAAACAATTTTTTTGTGCTTGTTACGTGGAGACCCGTCATAGAAAAGATAATTCATTATGATGTTCGTAGACAACATTAGAAGCTAAAGAACGGATCCTGTAGCATAGTATATAAACTAGCATTTGCACTTTATGTTGCAAAGGAAACGCCGTAAGGCATAGAGTGGTAAGGCATAGAGTGAGGAAGAATAGCGACATGTGAATGGGCATTGTTGAAAGCAAGGGTGGACGATAATATGTATTCTGAAAATGGATATTTTGTTATGGTCAACCTAATGCATTCATTAATTAGATGACAACGAAAAAGTTTCGAGCCCAGGCTGAACCAACACAAATCTTTTCTACAAGACTGAAATTGCCTAAATGATTCCTCAATCAATGGAAATAACCGTTTCCCTCCTCTGATACCTAAAATACATTGTAGGAGACCGATTTTTCAAGTAACTTAATATAACTAGCAATTGCCCCAAAAAGTGCAAAGAGAGGCCGATTACATACAAGTTTTTTTATGTATAAAGTGTTGAGAATGGAGGATCTCGGATTAGACTTTAGTTGGACTCCATTGGTTTGGGAGATGTATCATGTGTTACCATTTGTGCATATTATGGGCATAAAGTTTATTATGATGATGGAGATTATTTTCAACCAGTTGTGGGTTGGCAACAACTTTTGTGAATGCCTTGGGTAAGATTCCATCTTCTGGATAATGGAAATTCCAGTGTCCATTTAGTCTATACTAGAGTACAATGATTGTTGGCAAAGCTAAAGAAACTGTCATCAATATATAGAGCCAATGTAACTCGTAGTCATCAGTTTTTATCCATACAGAGCTATGATTATAGGTACTAGCCATTTGAGCGGGCAGCCGGTGTATTTGCTAAATAAGGATCATGTTATCCTCGTGGAGTTATTGGTTGTCCTTAGAAAATATAAAGTAGGATTGAGCATCGACTATCTGGCTGGATGGAATTTTTGATAAGTGCTGGCCAATTTTATCTATTGTGTAATCATTTCCCTGATTTAAAGGCTGCTCTGAGTTACTAATAGAGACAGTTCTAAAAGATAAGGCTTCGAGAACCTTGCTTTAGTTGGTGGAGGCTTAGTACATTTTCTTCTGAAGCTTTGGCCTCAAACTCGAAAGCTACTTGTAAAGAATTCTCCAAAGCATTTATACTAAGCAGGTCCATTTTTCTTTGGATATTTTGGTTGAGAGTCCTCTGAGAAGTGAGTCGAGGAACTTCCAAGTTCATCACCATGGACTTGAAGCCATCAAAAATATTGTTTGATGCCTTTGACCACGTACTTGCCTTACGTGAATCCATTGCTTCATGATTTCCTCTGCTTTCCCCTTCAAGTATAACCTATCTTGCATTTCTTGCTTGAACCATATCAAAGTTTGTGTAGGAGGTGAATTTGAGTTGACCAAGTCTCGTACAAGAGCCCACCGCCATGTTAAGGGTTGGTCGCTCCATACTGACTTCTTTTAGCATCAACTTCTGTGCATCATTCAGTTATTAAATTTGAAAGAAGGCTTCTCGTACAAGAGCCCACCACCATGTTAAGGGTTGGTCGCTCCATACGGACTTCTATTAGCATCAACTTCTGTGCATCATCCAGTTGTTACATTTGAAAGAAGGCTTCTAGGCTTTGTAGTGAAGCATCCAACACTTATATTTTGGGATTGAAAGCTTGATATATAGTTCATATATCAGTGATGTTATTGTCCCATAATACCATAAGACTGAAAGATTCATATCTGGTTCGAATTTCGATGATAGTGTTGGCCTCACATTCTGCTAGACTCCACATTTTCTGAAAGGTCGGGAACATATTTTTCATTTTAGATGCAATTGTTTGGTTGTCAAATATGTCTTATACATTATTTTTATTGGACTTCATGCCTGCAGAGATATTTACTCTTGGCTACTTCCCCAGCCATGATAGAGAAAAGGAGCCCAAACACTTGTGAGGCTTCTTCCTTTGCATAGGTGGTGTGTCAGAATGGGTGCTCTTTTTGGCAGACATTTGAGTAACGGTCTTCCGCCAATATAAGATTCTGGTATGCAAGTATAATTTCAACATAGAATTGCCTACATGAACTTAGCCCTGAACATTGCCAATATAAGATTCCGGTATGCAAGTATAATTTCAACATAGAATTGCCTACATGAACTTAGCCCTGAACATTGCCGGAGAATAGAGACTTCAAAGCTAGTCCTTCAAGCGCATGTAATATAGATTTATTTAGAAAAAGGATGCGTGAAGACAATTGTAATGTTGAAGACAGACTTTGATCACCGTATTGAGGAACTAACATTGTGCCCGAGCCCTACTGGCTTGAGAGTTTTGACAGGGTTTGTGTCCAACTAATATAGTCAATGAAGGTGAGTATTGAATAGGTTCTGATTGGACCACAAAACCATGACGAGTCTCAATGATTCCTCAGCAAGGCATCAACCAAAACAATGCAGGAATTACACAAGCCTTTCGGGATGCTCTCTAAAGAAACATGAAACTTCTCATTGTGTTTAGCAACGTTTCTATTGAAGGTCAAGTTGGCTCATGTAAAGCAAGGGAATTTTTGCATCTTCAACAACTTCACATTGTCAAAGACAGTCGTATTCTCTTGTCCAATGTAAGAAGAGAAAGAACACTTACAATGCAATATATTCATAAAAACATACTAAGAAATGATAGTTATCAAGATAGAATCTAAATTAAAATGTGGATACCATACAATACAGAAAACAATTGGCCCACAGAACTACAGTTCAAAAAATTCAGGAGTATACATATTATTAAAGCAAAAACATAAACTTCTTCAAATTTATTGAAAAAAATAGGTATGTGGATAGTCCAGACTAATTTGATCAAAAATTTTAATGATTGGATAACATAAACCCCTACAAAAATGCTCAAAGGTCCGTTGAGCCTTCTGATGCAATCCCTTCAAGAAAATGTATTTCCTTATCATACACAATAAACTGTACGAAACCCAGCAAAAAGTAGCAGGTCTTCTCTAAAGAACATTAGATTTATTATTGAGATTATTACAAGTTTGATTTTTAAAAGTTGGTAGCCATCACACTATTTTCTTGTGCTTGGTGGGCGTATGTATTTGTTTGCGTGTGTTGTGATTCTACTTTTGATAATGCAGGTCATGTAACCTGTTCTAGGTGCTTTGGAAGTAAGAAGGATATGCACAGACATTAGGTACACCCTTTCAAGTTGAAAAATAAAAATTAAATAAGCACATAGCAAACAGAGAATATATGACTAAATACCTAGTGGAATCTACTTATTTAGTATGTTGGCTCGGTTGGCATGCTTCATTTGAGTGTAACTTTGTTTATGAAGGTCTAAGCAGGCCTTTAAGGTGCAGGTAACAGTTTCCCAACTACAAATGCAGTCTCCTCGAGACTTCACACATGAACATAATAGACAAACCTCTCTAGGCATCAGCAGCAACATAGTCTCCTGAAATCTCCCATGGCTATTTCCTAAATGAGGGAGTAGTGACAGGCATTGATAGGACAGGGAGAAGAAATGGGCAAATATCATATTCATTGGTGGCTTGAAAGTTAAAACGCATTTTCTTAAGAATTCTTTAGGGTTTCTTGGGAAGATGATTTTTTTGGGTTAAAATTGGATTTGGTTTGGTTCAGTTTTGGACAAACAACAGATTGACTATACGAATCCCAACTGAACCGAATTATTTGGCTGTACCAAAGTTCTTCCAGATTTTCGAATGTTTTCCTTGATTCAGCCAAACTTTTTTACCATGTAAAAGATAGTTGCTTATTAGATAGAATTGCAATCAATCGAAAGCAAGAATAAACAACTAAGCACAACAAAACAACCACAACTCTAAAAGCATTTAAGCAAACTATACTACAACAACAGAAATTAATAAAACATAGCATTTATTACATGAATATGAAAAACAATACATATTTCAACAATAATTTAGAAAAAGGCATCACTCAACATCAATCTCAAACAACATAAAATGCCATGTTTCACCAACTGCATGATAACTTACAGTGGAATAGTGTTACTTAGAGGAAAGGAATCCTTTTGGAACATTATATACCATTTTTTAGCAGAATGGTTGAGACAAAAAAACACCCTTGAACTTTAGATGTCAAGAAAATACAGCCTATATTTCTAACAAATTGTTGATTTCATGCCTGCCAACAATCCATGATGTTGCTACTGTTAAAAGACAATCCTTGGTTGACTAGGTTATTGCAGTTGTGTTTTAAAGTGCCTATACTGGCACACTACATATAGAATTTGAAACAATTTACAAAAATGTTCACTTTAAGGCTTTTCTGCATATGTTTCTGGCAATCCCAAAAGGAAATTTCCGAATCTTTCATATAAAAATTAAATGGGGAAACCAACAAGCAGAGAAAATATCATTATTTATTTTAACAGCAGGCCTCTTCTACGCTTGTAATCATTCACAGTTAATGTCAGATTATGCTTCCTTCCATCATTATTAGGAACTTGCACTCCACAAGTTGACTCAATCTTCTGCTTTCTAGCCATAAAAACTAAAGGGGCCCCTTGAGCACCCCCATACTTCTGCAGTCCAGCAAGTGAAATTCGAAGTTCAAAATCATGCAAAGAATACACCCTTGCATCTTCTGATACAGGAGCATCAATGTCGACAAGCTTTCCATCATCCTCAACAGTTTCTATTGCTATGGCTTCCTCTACTTTGGCTGCATCTGCCTCTTTGTTCGCATCAGTGTTGTCTTTAGCAACCTTCGCCTTTGTATCATAATAATTTTGAGATTGAGTCCAACGCCCAGTGAAAGGATCATACCCTTCTTCACCTGCTTTAAGATTAAGGTTTAGAGGCTTGATCTCAAAAGCGTTCTTGAAATTTTCAGCCTTGTTTTTCTTATTCATTTCTATTAGCATCAAGGCTTTTGCATCCTTGCTTTTGCTCTGAAGAGAAAGGACTTCTAGTTCCTTCAATCTCACTTTAATTCTCTCAACTTCTGAATAATCATGCCTGCTCTCCACTAGCTCCATCTCTCTTCTAACCCTGTCCTTTTCAGCAGCCACATTCGATGGCCTTTTGGAAGCCAACTCCTTTTCCTGCAACATTTGTTTTACAGTTTCTGTAGAATACACAAATTGATTTATCTTTTTTAGCGCATTTATTTTTTCCTCAACTTCTGCTCGACTAATCATCCGACCACCACTGCGTTCTACTTCCCGTTCCCAATCTGAAAACTCTTTCTCAAGTGGAGGTGAATCAGACACCCTGGCCATCTGCCATCTTGTTGCATTGCTCTTGCTACCCCAGAAACAATTCAAATACTTGTATGTGGTGCGGTTCTCAAACTTGTATTGTTTATCAGGGTCTGTCACATCAACATTTTTTACCATGCAAAGAGGGTATGTACTTTTTTATCATCCAGTTGTTACATTTGAAAGAAGGCTTCTAGGCTTTGCAGTGAAGCATCCAACACTTATATTTTGGGATTGAAAGCTTGATATATAGTTCATATATCAGTGATGTTATTGTCCCATAATACCATAAGACTGAAAGATTCATATCTGGTTGGAATTTCGATGATAGTGTTGGCCTCACATTCTGCTAGACTCCACATTTTCTGAAAGGCCGGGAACATATTTTTCATTTTAGATGCAATTGTTTGGTTGTCAAATATGTCTTATACATTATTTTTATTGGACTTCATGCCTGCAGAGATATTTACTCTTGGCTACTTCCCCAGCCATGATAGAGAAAAGGAGCCCAAACACTTGTGAGGCTTCTTCCTTTGCATAGGTGGTGTGTCAGAATGGGTGCTCTTTTTGGCAGACATTTGAGTAACGGTCTTCCGCCAATATAAGATTCCGGTATGCAAGTATAATTTCAACATAGAATTGCCTACATGAACTTAGCCCTGAACATTGCCAATATAAGATTCGAGTATGCAAGTATAATTTCAACATAGAATTGCCTACATGAACTTAGCCCTGAACATTGTCGGAGAATAGAGACTTCAAAGCTAGTCCTTCAAGCGCATGTAATATAGATTTATTTAGAAAAAGGATGCGTGAAGACAATTGTAATGTTGAAGACAGACTTTGATCACCGTATTGAGGAACTAACATTGTGCCCGAGCCCTAATGGCTTGAGAGTTTTGATAGGGTTTGTGTCCAACTAATATAGTCAATGAAGGTGAGTATTGAATAGGTTCTGATTGGACCACAAAACCATGACGAGTCTCAATGATTCCTCAGCAAGGCATCAACCAAAACAATGCAGGAATTACACAAGCCTTTCGGGATGCTCTCTAAAGAAACATGAAACTTCTCATTGTGTTTAGCAACGTTTCTATTGAAGGTCAAGTTGGCTCATGTAAAGCAAGGGAATTTTTGCATCTTCAACAACTTCACATTGTCAAAGACAGTCGTATTCTCTTGTCCAATGTAAGAAGAGAAAGAACACTTACAATGCAATATATTCATAAAAACATACTAAGAAATGATAGTTATCAAGATATAATCTAAATTAAAATGTGGATACCATACAATACAGAAAACAATTGGCCCACAGAACTATAGTTCAGAAAATTCAGGAGTATACATATTATTAAAGCAAAAACATGAACTTCTTCAAATTTATTGAAAAAAATAGGTATGTGGATAGTCCAGACTAATTTGATCAAAAATTTTAATGATTGGATAACATAAACCCCTACAAAAATGCTCAAAGGTCCGTTGAGCCTTCTGATGCAATCCCTTCAAGAAAATGTATTTCCTTATCATACACAATAAACTGTACGAAACCCAGCAAAAAGTAGCAGGTCTTCTCTAAAGAACATTAGATTTATTATTGAGATTATTACAAGTTTGATTTTTAAAAGTTGATAGCCATCACACTATTTTCTTGTGCTTGGTGGGCATATGTATTTGTTTGCGTGTGTTGTGATTCTACTTTTGATAATGCAGGTCATGTAACCTGTTCTAGGTGCTTTGGAAGTAAGAAGGATATGCACAGACATTAGGTACACCCTTTCAAGTTGAAAAATAAAAATTAAATAAGCACATAGCAAACAGAGAATATATGACTAAATACCTAGTGGAATCTACTTATTTAGTATGTTGGCTCGGTTGGCATGCTTCATTTGAGTGTAACTTTGTTTATGAAGGTCTAAGCAGGCCTTTAAGGTGCAGGTAACAGTTTCCCAACTACAAATGCAGTCTCCTCGAGACTTCACACATGAACAGAATAGACAAACCTCTCTAGGCATCAACAGCAACATAGTCTCCTGAAATCTCCCATGGCTATTTCCTAAATGAGGGAGTAGTGACAGGCATTGATAGGACAGGGAGAAGAAATGGGCAAATATCATATTCATTGGTGGCTTGAAAGTTAAAATGCATTTTCTTAAGAATTCTTTAGGGTTTCTTGGGAAGATGACTTTTTTGGGTTAAAATTGGATTTGGTTTGGTTCAGTTTTGGACAAACAACAGATTGACTATACGAATCCCAACTGAACCGAATTATTTGGCTGTACCAAAGTTCTTCCAGATTTTCGAATGTTTTCCTTGATTCAGCCAAACTTTTTTACCATGTAAAAGATAGTTGCTTATTAGATAGAATTGCAATCAATCGAAAGCAAGAATAAACAACTAAGCACAACAAAACAACCACAACTCTAAAAGCATTTAAGCAAACTATACTACAACAACAGAAATTAATAAAACATAGCATTTATTACATGAATATGAAAAACAATACATATTTCAACAATAATTTAGAAAAAGGCATCACTCAACATCAATCTCAAACAACATAAAATGCCATGTTTCACCAACTGCATGATAACTTACAGTGGAATAGTGTTACTTAGAGGAAAGGAATCCTTTTGGAACATTATATACCATTTTTTAGCAGAATGGTTGAGACAAAAAAACACCCTTGAACTTTAGATGTCAAGAAAATACAGCCTATATTTCTAACACATTGTTGATTTCATGCCTGCCAACAATCCATGATGTTGCTACTGTTAAAAGACAATCCTTGGTTGACTAGGTTATTGCAGTTGTGTTTTAAAGTGCCTATACTGGCACACTACATATAGAATTTGAAACAATTTACAAAAATGTTCACTTTAAGGCTTTTCTGCATATGTTTCTGGCAATCCCAAAAGGAAATTTCCGAATCTTTCATATAAAAATTAAATGGGGAAACCAACAAGCAGAGAAAATATCATTATTTATTTTAACAGCAGGCCTCTTCTACGCTTGTAATCATTCACAGTTAATGTCAGATTATGCTTCCTTCCATCATTATTAGGAACTTGCACTCCAAAAGTTGACTCAATCTTCTGCTTTCTAGCCATAAAAACTAAAGGGGCCCCTTGAGCACCCCCATACTTCTGCAGTCCAGCAAGTGAAATTCGAAGTTCAAAATCATGCAAAGAATACACCCTTGCATCTTCTGATAAAGGAGCATCAGTGTCGACAAGCTTTCCATCATCCTCAACAGTTTCTATTGCTATGGCTTCCTCTACTTTGGCTGCATCTGCCTCTTTGTTCGCATCAGTGTTGTCTTCAGCAACCTTCGCCTTTGTATCATAATAATTTTGAGATTGAGTCCAATGCCCAGTGAAAGGATCATACCCTGCTTCACCTGCTTTAAGATTAAGGTTTAGAGGCTTGATCTCAAAAGCGTTCTTGAAATTTTCAGCGTTGTTTTTCTTATTCATTTCTATTAGCATCAAGGCTTTTGCATCCTTGCTTTTGCTCTGAAGAGAAAGGACTTCTAGTTCCTTCAATCTCACTTTAATTCTCTCAACTTCTGAATAATCATGCCTACTCTCCACTAGCTCCATCTCTCTTCTAACCCTGTCCTTTTCAGCAACCACATTCGATGGCCTTTTGGAAGCCAACTTCTTTTCCTGCAACATTTGTTTTACAGTTTCTGCAGAATACACAAATTGATTTATCTTTTTTAGCGCATTTATTTTTTCCTCAACTTCTGCTCGACTAATCATCCGACCACCACTGCGTTCTACTTCCCGTTCCCAATCTGAAAACTCTTTCTCAAGTGGAGGTGAATCAGACACCCTGGCCATCTGCCATCTTGTTGCATTGCTCTTGCTACCCCAGAAACAATTCAAATACTTGTATGTGGTGCGGTTCTCAAACTTGTATTGTTTATCAGGGTCTGTCACATCAACATTTTTTACCATGCAAAGACGGTAAGTACTCTGTCCTGACCTGGACATTCCTATCCCAATTCTTACAAAGCAGCCCACAATGATATTCTCAAAGAATGGTTCCATAAACCACTTGGAAAGTTTTGATCTCCTTATTGTTATGCTTCTAATATCTTCAAAGCTGCTCCCTATCTTCATCATCTTTGTATAAATCACTTCCTATCGATAATTCGCTATTGGAATCATCACAATAACCCCTGTCATCATCATCCTTGTCACCAGAATCAAATCTATTTTTCAGGGGCATTCTTGACCCAGAAGCCTTCCTATTTGCTGTCCCAGCATCATCTGAATCATCGTCATCAATGTATTTCGAGTCACTGCCATCATTTGAATCAGAATCTTCCAGTCTCCCTTTCGCAGGATTTCGGTTTTGCTTTCCATCATTGGTAGATGTTCGACCAGCTGCTTCTAGCAGCAAGTGCTCCAGTTCAGCCATAACTTTTTTTTTCCCTCTAAACACCCACGTCAATTGAATATTCCGTTCCCTGGCTAGAGCAGAGACTGCAAATACCACTCCTCAATAGATCTTCAAAACCTAAAACCTACTGTCCATCAAACATATTAAAATTGTGAGAGGCAAACCACACCATGGAGCTTAATAAATGTACATCACCGACATTACGTTTTGTAATACATGGTCCTTACAATGAAACGAACATTACTATCTCAATTAGTTCAAAAGAACCCTTAGACCTGTAAAGAAAGCACATTGAACATAGAGATGGCAAATTTCAAAAATATTTCTAAGTAACATAAATGGATGGAAAGGTCCAAAATGCAACCTGTTCTCTGACATCATCACTGGCAACACTAAGCAGTTGCACAAACTTGGGCACAGCTCCATGATCAATCACAACTCTGGTATGCTCTGAGGTTCCGGACGCAATATTTGTTAAAGCCCAGGCTGCCTCAAACTATAATATGACCAAATTAAAACGATATTAGATTACCACAATATAATGTCAATTCAATACTTAGAATCTCAACTGAAAAATAGATCATACCTGAAGCTGAGGGAAATCATCCCTTGCAAGAAACTCTACAAGTCGAGGGACCACACCCGTAGCGATAACTTCCTCAATTGCAGGACTGCCTTCTGTCACATATATTTTTTCAGATGGCCATTTCCTAAAGACAAAAGAAATGGTAATAAAGATACATATACTCAAGACTATTACCAACAGAGAGAAGCTTCCTGAATTGAGTTGGTGCTTCTAACTGCATGGTAGGATCATCAGACCAGACCCCTGCTACCGTTGTAGGAAGACTCTCCAACTGTAACATATCCAACATAATCTTAGTAAGACTCCTTGTTATATTTTGGTTATAACATATTTGGGCTTAATTTAAGTCATTATTTATATGTAATTGATGCACAATTGTAAATAGAAATTTAAACCCATTGTCCTTGCATGTCCCACAGTTGGACATTACTTGTCATGCAAGTTGCAACATGTTGTGTTGCCTTTAAAAACATGTTATAGAGTAAGCAATTTCAAAAAATAGAAATTTCAGCTGAACAACCAATGAGATCATTGTTCAATGGTGAATGCAATGGTGTGTCAGGCGACGCACCAAAGATCTAGTCTTCCACAACACCAATACAAGTTGGGACAAAATTTAAGCACTGTCTTATTTTTATGGAAAGAGCAACTCCCTGTTGCCGCAGCTTGGCAAAACAAAAGTGATTGTGATGCATGGTTCATCTTAGAAGACCCCAAAACTGGGCCACTTGCAATGCCTAACATAGTCTAGCCCAAATGTAATCCTTCTGGAATTTAAAGGAAGCACATCTCCCCATTTGCATAAGTCCATTTTTTGGATTGGAAAACAAACTTTCTGGGCACCCCAATTGAATTTGAACTATGTGTACAAGTTTCCAGGACAGCTGAACTAGGGAGATGGGAGGAGGGGTGTTTAGAACGACCAGAGCACACCCCCAAACATTTCATGGGTTGGCCAGTTGGGGACTCATGAAATAGAATTAATTTACTGCATAAATATCAATTT
This sequence comes from Pinus tabuliformis, assembly GCA_031772625.1. Lineage (NCBI taxonomy): Eukaryota > Viridiplantae > Streptophyta > Pinopsida > Pinales > Pinaceae > Pinus > Pinus tabuliformis. The sequence goes on along the minus strand of CM062813.1, from coordinate 151,638,898 downwards.
TTATTGGTTCTAAGTTGCTTTATTTATTGCACTTGCCTTTCCAGGGGAAGTGGATTACATATACATATATAGTTTACTGCATAAATATCATTTTTTACCTGCCTTTCCATAATTTAATTTTCCAACCCCTATCCGAAGCACGGCTGTCAGTTTCTCCCATATCTTCCCTCTCTTTAGTGGTTGGGGATTCAGTATGAGCTAAGTTCTATTACTTCAATCATTTTCAAATGTTTCGATCATTTCAGTCTTGAATGCTGCAAAAATTATTTGATCATAAACATCATCGATCTCACAGAGGTTTTTTATGGTGTCAGGACCAGATGCTATTCTCAGGTCTTTTCTTATCACCTGGCCTAAACGGGATGTCTCATTTTTCATCCATCGGTCTTGGCATGATCATCTTTATTCTCACACTGTTTATATGATCATTTTCTGGAGGAAGAATGTTACAGTCTTTGTAATAGCAGAAAAGTCGAGTCCCCTTACAAAACTCATGAGTCATGAAAACGAACATTACTATCTCAATTAGTTCAAAAGAACCCTTAGACCTGTAAAGAAAGCACATTGAACATAGAGATGGCAAATTTCAAAAATATTTCTAAGTAACATAAATGGATGGAAAGGTCCAAAATGCAACCTGTTCTCTGACATCATCACTGGCAACACTAAGAAGTTGCACAAACTTGGGCACAGCTCCATGATCAATCACAACTCTGGTATGCTCTGAGGTTCTGGACGCAATATTTGTTAAAGCCCAGGCTGCCTCAAACTATAATATGATCAAATTAAAACGATATTAGATTACCACAATATAATATCAATTCAATACTTAGAATCTCAACTGAAAAACAGATCATACCTGAAGCTGAGGGAAATCATCCCTTGCAAGAAACTCTACAAGTCGAGGGACCACACCCGTAGCGATAACTTCCTCAATTGGAGGACTGCCTTCTGTCACATATATTTTTTCAGATGGCCATTTCCTAAAGACAAAAGAAAATGGTAATAAAGATACATATACTCAAGACTATTACCAACAGAGAGAAGCTTCCTGAATTGAGTTGGTGCTTCTAACTGCATGGTAGGATCATCAGACCAGACCCCTGCTACCGTTGCAGGAAGACTCTCCAACTGTAACATATCCAACATAATCTTAGTAAGACTCCCTTGTTATATTTTGGTTATAACATATTTGGGCTTAAGTTAAGTCATTATTTATATGTAATTGATGCACAATTGTAAATAGAAATTTAAACCCATTGTCCTTGCATGTCCCACAGTTGGACATTACTTGTCATGCAAGTTGCAACATGTTGTGTTGCCTTTAAAAACATGTTATAAAGTAAGCAATTTCAAAAAATAGAAATTTCAGCTGAACAACCAATGAGATCATTGTTCAATGGTGAATGCAATGGTGTGTCAGGCGACGCACCAAAGATCTAGTCTTCCACAGCACCAATAAACGGTTGGGACAAAATTTAAGCACTGTCTTATTTTTATGGAAAGAGCAACTCCCTGTTGCCGCAGCTTGGCAAAACAAAAGTGATTGTGATGCATGGTTCATCTTAGAAGACCCCAAAACTGGGCCACTTGCAATGCCTAACATAGTCTAGCCCAAATGTAATCCTTCTGGAATTTAAAGGAAGCACATCTCCCCATTTGCATAAGTCCATTTTTTGGATTGGAAAACAAACTTTCTGGGCACCCCAATTGAATTTGAACTATGTGTGCAAGTTTCCAGGACAGCTGAACTGGGGAGATGGGAGGAGGGGTGTTTAGAACGACCAGAGCACACCCCCAAACATTTCATGGGTTGGCCAGTTGGGGACTCATGAAATAGAACTAATTTACTACATAAATATCAATTTTTATTGGTTCTAAGTTGCTTTATTTATTGCACTTGCCTTTCCAGGGGAAGTGGATTACATATACATATATAGTTTACTGCATAAATATCATTTTTTACCTGCCTTTCCATAATTTAATTTTCCAACCCCTATCCGAAGCACGGCTGTCAGTTTCTCCCATATCTTCCCTCTCTTTAGTGGTTGGGGATTCAGTATGAGCTGAGTTCTATTACTTCTATCATTTTCAAATGTTTCGATCATTTCAGTCTTGAATGCTGCAAAAATTATTTGATCATAAACATCATCGATCTCACAGAGGTTTTTTATGGTGTCAGGACCAGATGCTATTCTCAGGTCTTTTCGTATCACCTGGCCTAAACGGGATGTCTCATTTTTCATCCATCGGTCTTGGCATGATCATCTTTATTCTCACACTGTTTATATGATCATTTTCTGGAGGAAGAATGTTACAGTCTTTGCAATAGCAAAAAAGTCGAGTCCCCTTACAAAACTCATGAGTCATGAAAACGAACATTACTATCTCAATTAGTTCAAAAGAACCCTTAGACCTATAAAGAAAGCACATTGAACATAGAGATGGCAAATTTCAAAAATATTTCTAAGTAACATAAATGGATGGAAAGGTCCAAAATGCAACCTGTTCTCTGACATCATCACTGGCAACACTAAGAAGTTGCACAAACTTGGGCACAGCTCCATGATCAATCACAACTATGGTATGCTCTGAGGTTCCGGACGCAATATTTGTTAAAGCCCAGGCTGCCTCAAACTATAATATGACCAAATTAAAACGATATTAGATTACCACAATATAATGTCAATTCAATACTTAGAATCTCAACTGAAAAACAGATCATACCTGAAGCTGAGGGAAATCATCCCTTGCAAGAAACTCTACAAGTCGAGGGACCACACCCGCAACGATAACTTCCTCAATTGGAGGACTGCCTTCTGTCACATATATTTTTTCAGATGGCCATTTCCTAAAGACAAAAGAAAATGGTAATAAAGATACATATACTCAAGACTATTACCAACAGAGAGAAGCTTCCTGAATTGAGTTGGTGCTTCTAACTGCATGGTAGGATCATCAGACCAGACCCCTGCTACCGTTGCAGGAAGACTCTCCAACTGTAACATATCCAACATAATCTTAGTAAGACTCCCTTGTTATATTTTGGTTATAACATATTTGGGCATAAACCCATAAATTCGGCGACATTGCCGTCAAGAAACCAAAAATGGCATTCCAGATGCAGACCAACTTCAGGACACCCTTACGCCCCAGTGAAGAATCCGATAGATGCCGAAATATCCCTGCACCTGTATCAAAAAATAAATCAGAAACTGAAAGAAAATCTTAATGGCAATCAGCCATTAGATATAAAAGCGCACAGGGGCTGAAAATATCAATTACCGAGCAAACACCTGACAAAGAACGCACACTGCAGAAACCCAACTTTGTATTTTAGGCCACAGACGAGATCCCATTCGGAGATCGTCGAAACCCCAGGGCCTCCGTCCCAGTCCCATGAGGCCCGATCCATGGAGCATATAGATCCCGTCGGGCTGCAGGATTCGAACCTTGGCTTCATCGAAAGGAAATCCTCTGGGGTTTTCCCTCCATTGCAATGCCAATGGGGTTCATAGTCGGCGAAAATCATGACCATCGTATGAAAGGCCGAACAATAACTCTGAACAATAACTCTGAAGACAGAGAGGCCAATGGGTGGGGAGACAAAAGGACAGTGTGAGGATCAACGACCAAACTTGGTTCAATCGTCTAACACCACAAATCCACGCTCAACAATACGACACGTCATCGGCTGTGCAATTCATTTCAAAAGGGAACGCCTTACGGCGTAATTATGAACTCCAACCTGATACATAGTTAGATATTTCCTCTTGACATACATGGTTTTTTTAAAAGGTAGAGGTTAGAAGGGACATAATCTATGGTTAGGGTATTATAAATTGACTCAGGGTGCTAAACATGGCTTATATTGTGACCGTGTTGTTGCATAAATTCTATGAAAAATATATTATATTATCATATTTTATTACTGTATTCAATGAAGGATTAAACAAACCATTGCTATGCTTAATTCAATTGCGATGATTTATTGGAAAGGATATCATTAGTTGTGCATTAAAGAAATCTTGATGGAACCCTACGAAATTCTAAAAAAATTTCTTAGCACATTACATCCTCGCCTTGTGGGAGCCCGATTGTACTTGTACAGAAGAAGGATGTAACTTGGAGGCTCTGTATTGATTATCGGGCACTAAACAAAATCATTGTTAGGAATAGGTATCCGATCTCATAGATTGATGACCTTCCTGACCAACTCAAGGGGGGCCAAGTATTTCAACAAGATCAGTTTGAAGTTTGGCTATCACCAGGTTCCAAAAAAACCACACATGTATGGAAGACCACCTTCAAATCCAAGAAGGGCCTTTTTGAGTGGTTGGTCATGCCTTTCAGACTAAAAAAATTCCCCTGCAACTTTTATGAGGCTGATGGATGACATTTTGTGGACCTTCACCAACTCATTCATGGTTGTAGATCTGGACGACATCCTCATCTTCAACAAGAGTTGGGAAGAGCACCTGCAACACATTCGGCAAGTCCTTCAAGCCCTGCGACAACGCAAGCTATGTGCAAACTTGGAGAAATGCACCTTTGGCACGAGCGAGGTCCAATATCTAGGCTACATCATTGATGAGCAAGGTGTGCATGTGGACCTAACTAAGATCCAAATCATTCAAAATTATCCAGCCCTGACCACTCTAATAGAGCTTCACATTTTTTTGGGCCTTGCCAATTTTATTGGAGGTTCGTGTTGGGATTATCTCATATCACTTAGCCTTTGAGTCAGGTTACCAAGGGTGGAGCAAAATCAAAGTTTTTCTAGTCTGAGTCCAAACAGAACACATTTGTTGAGCTGAAACACTTCCTCTACTCTGCACCTGTACTCACATTGCTATACCTACAATAACCGTTTGAAATTGAGACATATGCCTCTGACTATGCTATTGGTTAAGTTCTCACCCAACAAGGGCATCTAGTGGCCTATCACAGTGAGACACTTTCCAATACAATTCAGAAATACCCAACCTATAATAAAGAGATGTATTATATCGTACAAGCGTGTCGACAATGGAAACATTAAATTTTGGGGAAGGAGATGATCATCCACACAGATCACTAACCCCTTTAGTTTATACAGAACAAAGGGAAGTTTTAGAATGATCGACATCAAAAGTGGTCTACATATTTGCAACAATTCCACTTGAAAATTAAATACAAGAAGAACACTAATAATGTTGCAAATTACCTTAGTTGGCCCCCAGTTGCAGCAATGACTACTGTTCTCAACTCTTGTGGCCATGAGACCTTCGGATGGCCACAACTGTACAAAATGATCTAGAGTTTTTCACCACATACCCGATGCTAGTGGATGGCAAGAAAGTTATAGATTTCCACCTCCATGACACATTATTATGCTACCTAGGCCACCTTTGTGTTCCTTCATGTGAGCGTGCCAAGTTGATTTTGGAGACACACTACAATTGGGTCACAAGACACTTTGGTGTGGAGAAAAATGTGGTCGTATTAAAAAAGTACTTTTATTAGCGAAAACTCATACAAGACGTTGGAAAATATATCAGATCCTGCACTTCATATGCCATCGCCAAGCCAACCATCAAGAAGCAAGGCCTATACACTCCTCTACCTACTCCAAGTTAGCCCTGGGAATCCATCTCCACGGACTATATGTCAAGCCTCTCTTGTACTAAGCATGATAATGACTATGTATTTGTGGCTGTGGACAAATTTTCTAAGATGGCTATATTGGCGGCTTGTAAGAAGAGTATCACAACAGAGGACACTGCCAAATTTTTCTTTGAATAAGTGTGGGTACATTTTGGGATCCTGTAGACCATTGTATTAGATCCAGATAAAAATTTCTTGAGCACATTTTGGTGGAGCCTCTGGACATTACTAGACAACAAGCTCACCAATTCGACTGCATTCCATCCCTAAACTGATGGCCAAACAAAGGTCGTCAACAAGATGATAATGCACATACTATGCATGTATAATTCCAAGCATCCATGAACCTAGGATGAGATCCTTCCTTATGTGCAAGACAATTATAATAGAGCTCTCCAAAACTTGACTGGCCGTAGTTGATTTCAAGTGGGTCTGGGATTTCAACCATTGTGTCTGATTGACGTTTCCATGCCTCATGTGACTACACAGACCAAATCCACACATGCACATTTGAGGCTGATAAAGAAACCATGTTTATTGAAAGCATCCAAAACATCTGCCAACAGGTGCATTAAATCTTGGATAAGTCCAATTCCAAGAAAAAATAGTGGCATGATCAACATCAGGGGCCACAAGTTTTAGGCAGGCGGCAAAGTTTGGTTGCATTTATAGAAAGAATGATTTGAAAGAGCCATCGAAAGCTTTGACCACTCCGATACAGACCTTACATCATCACCAAAGCTATGGGATACAATGATTTCAATCTCAACACTCCCCCCATTCCTTTTCCTACACCTAATGTTCAATGTGGACTAGCTTCGGCCATACTTTCCACCATTACTCGACACATCAAACAATGTAGAATAACCAACACCAAAAGAGCTCAACCTAGACTACATGGAGAAAGCCACAACTAATCAGATCATAAAAACACAGATCAAGAACACTTGCCACAAAAGATCCAATTGTATCGGGTTGTGAAAGCTGACCAACTCCTGCACCAAGGCAAGTGGCTCATCAAGGACCAAGTTTAACAGAAGTTTCCCCATCTCATGGAGGCCCTCAACATAATGGGGACCATTGATTCCTAAGGGGGAAAGACTGATCTAGGTGGATATTGGTGGCCACCCACTTATTCCACTTGGACCCTCACTGATTCTTTAAGTTTCCTTAATTGTAGTACAATTTACTATTTTTGGCAGTTTTTTCAGGTCTTAAAATTTCAGAGCCATTTTGAGGCTCTAAATGGCGTTTTTTTTGTTTGAAAATGACTAAACCCATACTCGCAAAAAAGGGTATATAGTTAAAAGTTGTATTCCTGAGATGGTTCTTTCTAACGAGGTATATTACACCTCAAACAAATATCGTATGCCAAAGATACAACCCTGAGAAGTTGATGTACCAACTAACCCCAACAGGGCCCACAAACTTTTGGCGTTTCATCTCCTAGGGTTAGTCGTTTGGATGTTTAGGGTTTTCCATTGTTTTTGAATAATAAAAAGGCCTCCGAGCCTCATTGTAACACAATTCAAAAGGCATGTAGGCACCACATATCTTCCCAGAGATAAGATACCATAGTTCGAGCTAGTTTATTTCCATTATGCATGTAAACAATTTCAATACTTTGTTATTAATGGGTTGAAGTTCTATTTTCGCTGTAATTATGTGTTTATGCTTATATATGAATTTCATTTTGTTCCTTCATAAATACAGATCTGGTGCACGATAAATGAGATCAACAATGATGAATATGATATAAATAATTATAGTGCATGAGTTTGTAATGAGTAAGGATAATGAGTAAGGTGGCTTATTAAGAAAATATTTAGACTAAATAACACAAATGGTTAGGTTATATAATGATGTTTTAAAGCAGGATAGAATGTTAGATAAAAGGTAAAAGGGAAGGTTAGATATGGAACTAGAATTTAGTTCAAAGTGGATTGTAAATACATGAACTAGTAATATGATATGGTATATGGAAGTAACAAAATGATGATAGTCACATAGTTAAGTGTGTAATGTAAGTGGTAAATTAAATGTATTATACAAAAGTAAGAAAGGGTAGTTGAAGTAAATAAAAAATGTGAAGGGGGAGGGGTGTCAAGGAGATAATTACTTTACAAATAATGTAATGAATGTGGTAAGTTGGAGTTGATAATTTGCTTAAATAAGAAGTGGCAACAAATGTAATGGCAAATGGAAGTGTGTAAACGGGGGCTTCATTGGGGGAGAAATACCATAAGACGTGGGTTCATATTGGGGGATATATATTGAGGAAAAAATGGCATAATATATTAGGGGATATATATGGGTTAAAGGGTTTTTATATTGGCAAGAATAAAAAATGGAGCTCAAAGTTAATGAAAAAATATAAAGGGGTATAAAAAATGTTAATGAAAAAATGGATACCTACAATATCTAGTGGAAGTAGGGGTTTTCTAAATTTTAAAGGTGTATTAGGTTTGTATTGGTAGGGGGTTAAATAATATGATTTTTAGGAGTATTTCCAATATGTAGTAAAATTAAGGGGATTGTTTAATATGCCACGAATACACGTGATAGGTCAGAGTTTTAATGAGTGAAGCCCCCATGAGTGTGTAGAATGAATGATAAATACAATAATAGAATATAAGGAATGTTAATAATTGATAGAGAATATGTTATGGAGTAATAATATAATGAAAAACATAAGGGATACCATAAGGGGCCCTATGTTGCGACCAAAGAACTTGAGTTCAAAATGATAATTAAAATGCTATGATCATGTATTATATTACATCATGGCTTATGGTATGGTATTTGAACTAGTTACTATCAATTGACATAATATCTATTTGACTTATGGTCAATTATGCATTAGTTGATAAATAAAATTGAGTTCATTACTAAGGAATGATGGTAGTGAGTGTAAGTGATTATGGGAATTACTATCTAGCACAACCTTTATATATGAAGATGACCTTACCATTAAATTAACATTTCAAGAATAAATGCTTACTGAATGTAGCATCTACGGAGTTCACTTAAGAGGGGTATTTCTCTATCAAAAAATGGAAACCAATTTACAAGTCTAATGATAATCTATCATAAGGTTCATCTCACTATTGAACTTCTTTCATGGCAAGAGGAAGGAACTTGAGAAGTGCTAGTGACACACCTAGAAAGGGATATAATCCAAAGTTGGTAAGTATTATGTAGGTATGGAATATATATAGTTGAGATGTATGAAGTTCAATTGCAAGTAAAGGAGACCTTAAAGTTAAGTAATTGTAGAGCATGGAATAGACCCTAGTAGAAAACTTAATCTTGATTTGGAGGTGCTCACTAACACATAGTAAAAATGTGATTTTTTAAGCGTGTATGTGTTGGAAATAATACTGAGAGGGGGGGTGAATCAGTGTTATCTAGCAATTTAATAAATCTTCCTTATTTGATCTTTGAATTATTTTTTGCATGTCAGTACCATAAAATAATGAGCATGAACAAAGAAAATAGATAGTCACACCAAAGAACACAAGATGTAAGGTGGAAACCCAATGTGGGTGAAAACCACCTGCTGCAATATGTCTCTATCTTCTTTCAAATTAGAAACTTCTTTTACAATGATTTTGTACTGGTGCAGTCCTTTACCAGTACGCAGGCTGCAACCTGCAGAGAGCTACAACTCTCTCTCTCTCTCGTTTTCCAGTCTACTCCTGGAAGGGAGCTACAACCCCCTACTTCTTTTCATAAAGCATCAGATGATCAACAAGTACATAACAGTTACAGTCCACTACAGATATCAGATCAGCAATAACAGAACTAACCCAGAACAGAGAAATTCAATCAACAGAACATCTTAAGACAGAGACACAGTTTTTCCTTCTGTGGCCTGCGACCAGACGCAGTTAACCTTCTGCTACCCTGCGTCCACACGCAGATATCCTTCTGCTGCGCTGCGTGCCCACGCACTGTTCCTTTAACTGCTCAGCGTTCTGTTGCTTCAGGGACGCATCCAGAAACACTATCGCGCCGCGTCTTTTTGCTACAGGGACGCACCCAAAAACACTATCGCGCCGCGTCCTTTTACTTCAGAGACGCACCTGAACCTTGATCGCTCTGCGTCCCCACGCAGATCTCTAGTCACTCAGCGGCGTCCCAGACGCACCTGAACTTCGTCTGCCCTGCGTCCCCACGCAGATCTCCAGATTCTGCACTGCGTCCCGGCGCGCTTTCCTTTCACTGTACCTGCGTCCCTTCGGGTATGAATGATTTCAAGACTTTAAGTGTAACCCAAACAGTCAGATCTATAGATCTGATCTTGCGCCAAAGAGATCTCATTCCTTCAGTAGATTCGCCTTTTAGATCTAGACTAGATCTCACCTAATAAGATATTCAACCAAAGACATCCATAAGCCAAATGATCTCCTTTGCTTTATATAGGCAAGCTCCTCCTCAAATCATGGAACAATACCACGAGCCGACACCATAATAACACAATACCGTCGGCGGATACCAAGAGTAAAACACAAGAAACCCCCACGTGGGCTTTTCTCTGCCTAGAAATGTGTGCACTGGGTGGACGCACCTCCTGAATGGCTGGCCTGCGACTCTGGACGCGGTCCCTGCATGGTGTACCTGCGGGTACGCACCTTCTGAACTGATATCCTGCGTCTTTCTTAATTTTTCATAAATTGAGAGCCCTGTCATGGGAGTTGCCATCAAGTACAACATCTGTAACATATAGCCATACCAGAAATCATAATGCCAACAATCTCCCCCTTTGGACTTGATGGCAACCTTACAAACTTCAGCTTCATTCTCCCCCTTTGACATCAAGGGCAAAGGGTTATGCTCCCCCTAAGATCATGCTCCCCCTGAACCAGATCTGTAACAAAGAACCATAATCCTCCATGAAAGAGATAGAGACATATTGCAGCTATTTCCAAGATCTCCTTCTGACCATCCTCCATAATGCCAACAATGCATTATATGCTCCCCCTGAACCTGTACCATCAATCAGAAAAAGGTTCAACAATAAGATGATGCATCAACAACCCCCAGCTTTTGCCTGAGGTACTCAAAAGTGTCCCTGGGCAATGGTTTGGTGATAATATCAGCAACTTGTTCCTTAGAAGGAACATACTCCAACTTGACCTTCTGTTCAAGCACTTGTTCCCGGAGAAAATGATACTTGATTGGTATGTGCTTGGTTTTTGAATGCATAACCGGATTCTTTGAGATGCTGATTGCACTTGTGTTATCACATAAGATGGGGATAGGTGGTGTACAAGTGATTTGAAAATCCTGCAAAGTCTGCATCATCCAAAGAAGTTGGGTGCAACAAGATGCAGCAACAACATATTCCGCTTCAGCTGTAGACAAGGCAATCGAACTCTGTTTCTTGCTGAACCAAGATACCAGTCTGGAACCCATAAAGAACGCACTACCACTTGTACTTTTCCTGTCATCCACGCTTCCGGCCCAATCTGCATCTGTATAAGCATGAAGAGTAAGATCTGTATCTCTAGGATACCATAAGCCATAATTTTGAGTCCCTTGAAGATATTTGAAAATTCTCTTCACTGCCTGAAGATGAGTCTCCTTCGGATTTGCCTGAAATCTTCCAACTATTCCAACTGCATGCATGATGTCCGGTCGGGTACCTGTCAAATATAGTAAACTTCCAATCATAGATCTGTAGGTTGGTTGATGTACTGCTGCAGATTCATCATTTGCACTGAGACTACATCCTGTGACCATGGGTGTACATACTGGTTTTGCATCTTCCATGCCATATTTCTTCAAAATCTGTTTGAGATACTTGGTTTGAGATAAAAAGATTCCTCCTTCTTTTTGTTGGATTTGCAAACCAAGGAAATATGTCAGTTCTCCTAGCAAGGACATTTCAAATTCTTTCTGCATGACCGAGGCAAAGCTTTGACTCATAGCTTCTTCATTGCTGCCAAAAATAATGTCATCTACATACACAACAAGTATTAGCAATTTGTCATTTTCAACTTTTATATACAGATTGCTATCTGCTGAACCTTTTGAAAAACCTTGTTGATGAAGATATTTGTCCAACCGGTAGTACCAAGCCCTTGGAGCTTGTTTGAGACCATAGAGAGCCTTTTTCAATCTGCATACAAGATTTGTATCATTTCCAAGAATGAACCCATCTGGCTGTTCAATGTACACTTCTTCTTCCAAGTCTCCATTCAGAAAGGCTGATTTCACGTCCATTTGAAATACTTTGAAGTTTTGAAAACTTGAGAGAGCAAGGAACATTCGGATGGCCTCAAGTCTTGCAACAGGAGCAAAAGTTTCTTCAAAGTCTATTCCTTCTTGCTGCGCATACCCTTTACAAACAAGTCTGGCTTTGTTTCTAATTACTTCTCCATTTTCATTCAATTTATTTTTGAAGACCCATTTTGTTCCGATAACATTCTTATCCTTTGGTCTAGGAACCAGCTCCCAAGTGTTGTTCTTTTCGATTTGCTCAAGTTCTTCATCCATTGCTTTCACCCAACATTCATCTTTGCATGCTTCTTTCACATTTTGTGGTTCAGTAGAGGAGAGTAATGCCAAATAGCTTGAGGCTTCTGCAACTGTTCTTCTTGTTTGTACACCTGCTTCTTTCTGCCCCACAATCTGAGATTCTGGATGATTCTTCTGAACATATCTGGATGGAGTCTTTTCTTCTATTCTTGTTTGCTCCTCTGGCTCTTCTTGAGGTTCTTCTTCTTCATCATTCTGTCTTTGAGGGTAGCCTTCATCTTCTTCGATGTCTTCATGATGGACTTGCCTAGGAATGTATCCCTTCTCATCAACCACTACATCAATGCTGTCAACAATTCTGCCAAGTCTTTTATTGTAGCACTTGTATGCTTTGCTATATGGAGAGTAACCAAGAAGAATGCCTTCATCTGCTCTAGGTTCAAGTTTGCCAAGCTGCTCATCAGTATTCTTGATATAGCATTTGCTCCCAAAGATTTTGAAGTGCTTTACCGAAGGAGTCCTGCCACTCCAAAGCTCATGAGGAGTTTGAGTGCTGTTCACCCGGACATTTGTTTTGTTGAGAATAACAACCGCAGCATGTGCATCTTCACCCCAGAAAGTTGCGGGAGTTCCTGATTCATCAAGCATAGCACGAGCCATTTGTTGGATTGTTCTGTTCATTCTTTCAACAACTCCATTTTGCTGAGGAGTTCTAGCTGTAGAGAATTCTCTCCTTATCCCATGTTCATCACAGAAATCGAAAAATTCATTTGAAGTAAATTCCCCACCTCTGTCGGATCTGAGGCACTTAATTTTGTGACCTGATTCATTTTCAACCAAGGCTTTGAAGGATTTGAATTTTTCGAATGCTTCATCTTTGTGCTTCATAAGTCCTAACCAGACAAACCTGGAGAAATCGTCAATAAATAATATCAAGTATTCCTCTCCTCTAGGTGTTCTTTTCCTGAATGGACCACATGTATCAGTATGTACTAGCTCAAGAGGCATGCTAGCTGATCCTTCTTTCTCTGGAAAGTTAGTTCTGGTTTGTTTTCCAAACTGACATGATCTGCATATGGTGTTGTCAGGAATTTTGATATCTGGAAGATCGCGAACTGCCTGATATTTGCATGCTTTCCTTATTTGTGAGAAGCTTAGATGTCCCAACCTTCGATGCCATAACCAGTGCTCTTCATCCTTGCTCAGATAGCATTGTTGTTGTCCTTCTTCAAATATGTACAGATTATTTGGAGTTCTTTTGCCTTTGAGTACTGTTTTACCTGTATCAAGATCACGAACAAGACATCCATTCGATCTGAAAATAACCTCGGTTCTTTGATCACACATCTGGCTGACACTTAGAAGATTATGCTTCAATCCATCAACATACAAAACATTTCCAGCTTTGACCTTTTCTTTTAACTGAGCAATGCCTTTTCCTTTTATAGTTACAGGAGTATCATTTCCAAAAGAGACTTTCTTTCCCTTTTCTAGAGCAGAATAAGATTCAAGTTTTTCTTTATCACCTGTCATATGCTTCGAACATCCACTGTCAATGTACCATAGATTTTCCTGTCCCTCTGCATAAAATGCTATTCCACATCTTTCTGTTTGAGGTTCCTTTATTCTCCATGTTTTGGTGCTTGAGGCTTGCTCCTTTTTCTGCTGAAACCTGCTCCTGCATTCAGATTCTTCATGACCAAAGTTATTGCAAGTAGAACATTCGACTTCATTTTCAAGAACCGAAAAGTTGTTATAGGTCCTTTTTGTAATCCCTGTCATACTTCTTTGTTTTTGAGCTTCCCTAGTCATGATTGTTTTATATGCAACACATTGAGCTACTTTGTGACCAAAGTTATGACAAGAAAAGCATTGTCCATTGAAGAAACTTCTGCGGTTATCGAATCTACCAGCCAACTGATTGTAATTTCTATTTTCATCTATTCTTGGACCAAATTGAGAAGATTTTACCTGTGGCTGGTTCACCCTTAAGATGGATTGCCCTTGATAGTTTCTGTTTGTAATTCGTCCCTGCTTTACTTGATGATCTTCATTGTTCTTTTGCTCATTTCTTCTTGCTGCATCAAGATAACTCTTTGAGGTGGATGCTTGAGAGGTTTCTCCATTGTAGCCCAGACCTGTCTTGTTTAGAGGAGACCGCTGCACATTGATAATCTTATCCAAAGTTTCAGATCCTTTGACAAACTTAAGATTAATAGCTTTTGTTTTCTCAATCTCTTTTCTAAGACCAACAATTTCTCCTTCTAGTTTTTCAAGATGTTTTTCCTTTTCATCAATTTGAAATTGTAGAGTATCAATGATCACATTCTTTTCTTCTATACATCTCTTGAGTCTAGTGATTTCATCATAAAGGTTATCCACATCTATAGCATCCATATAATCATCATCTTCAAATGCCATTAATAACTTATATTCATTACCTCGTTCATCTTCATCACTGTTTGATAGACCATCACTATCTTCATGGGTGTAGTAGCTTTTCTTATTTGCACTTTGTTTCTTGTTCCATCTAGCAGGTTCCTTTCCTTTATCCTTATAAGGACATTTTGCAGCATAATGACCTACTCTTCCACAAGCAAAGCATTTGAAAGGTAGCTTACCTCTGAACCTTCCAGAACCCCTTTGAAGATTTCTGACAAAATTTGATTCTTCTTCCTCTTCTTCTGGAACATGGCTTGCTTCATAGTAATCTTCTTTGCCTGATGCCTTGAAAGCAGCTTCCCTTCTGTCTGATGGACCTCCCTTTCTCATTTCATAAGCAGTTAGAATTCCATGTAGCTGAGACATAGTGAGAATTCAGAGATTTTCCTTTTCTTCTATTGCAGATACTTTAGATTCAAACTTGGGGGATAACGATCTTAGAATCTTTTCAACTACTATAGCCTCTTTTATTTCTTCACCCAAATTTTTCATACAATTAACAATCTCATCTACCCGAAGAAAATAATTAGCCACACTTTCATCATTATACATCTTGAGAGTCTCATACTGAATCCTGAGAGTTTGAAGTTTAGCTCGCTTTACCTGTTCATCTCCTTCATAGCTCGTGACCATTTTGTCCCATATCTCTTTTGCTGATTTGAAGTGCATTACCTTCATGAATTCCGTTTGGGATATACTTCCTAATAGAGTACTGACTGCTTTTGCATTTGTTTCATACTTCTTTTTCTCAGCTGGATCTGTAGGAGTAGCTGAAGGAAAAACATAGCCTGTTTCTACAATGTCCCAAACTTCTGTACCAAGAGATTGAAGATATGCAGTAACTCTTACCTTCCAATAATTGAAGTTTGTCCCATCAAAAACCGGTGGCCTGATTGATGCTTCTCTCTCGTAGTTGCTCATGATGAACGATCTACCTTCAAGCGATCAAGCTTCTCTGAAGGACCTGCTCTGATACCAATTGTTGGAAATAATACTGAGAGGGGGGGTGAATCAGTATTATCTAGCAATTTAATAAATCTTCCTTATTTGATCTTTGAATTATTTTTTGCATGTCAGTACCATAAAATAATGAGCATGAACAAAGAAAACAGATAGTCACACCAAAGAACACAAGATGTAAGGTGGAAACCCAATGTGGGTGAAAACCACCTGCTGCAATATGTCTCTATCTTCTTTCAAATTAGAAACTTCTTTTACATTGATTTTGTACTGGTGCAGTCCTTTACCAGTACGCAGGCTGCAACCTGCAGAGAGCTACAACTCTCTCTCTCTCTCGTTTTCCAGTCTACTCCTGGAAGGGAGCTACAACCCCCTACTTCTTTTCATAAAGCATCAGATGATCAACAAGTACATAACAATTACAGTCCACTACAGATATCAGATCAGCAATAACAGAACTAACCCAGAACAGAGAAATTCAATCAACAGAACATCTTAAGACAGAGACGCAGTTTTTCCTTCTGTGGCCTGCGACCAGACGCAGTTAACCTTCTGCTACCCTGCGTCCACACGCAGATATCCTTCTGCTGCGCTGCGTGCCCACGCACTGTTCCTTTAACTGCTCAGCGTTCTGTTGCTTCAGGGACGCATCCAGAAACACTATCGCGCCGCGTCTTTTTGCTACAGGGACGCACCCAAAAACACTATCGCGCCGCGTCCTTTTGCTTCAGAGACGCACCTGAACCTTGATCGCTCTGCGTCCCCACGCAGATCTCTAGTCACTCAGCGGCGTCCCAGACGCACCTGAACTTCGTCTGCCCTGCGTCCCCACGCAGATCTCCAGATTCTGCACTGCGTCCCGGCGCACTTTCCTTTCACTGTACCTGCGTCCCTTCGGGTATGAATGATTTCAAGACTTTAAGTGTAACCCAAACAGTCAGATCTACAGATCTGATCTTGCGCCAAAGAGATCTCAGTCCTTCAGTAGATTCGCCTTTTAGATCTAGACCAGATCTCACCCAATAAGATATTCAACCAAAGACATCCATAAGCCAAATGATCTCCTTTGCTTTATATAGGCAAGCTCCTCCTCAAATCATGGAACAATACCACGAGCCGACACCATAATAACACAATACCGTCGACGGATACCAAGAGTAAAACACAAGAAACCCCCACGTGGGCTTTTCTCTGCCTAGAAATGTGTGCACTGGGTGGACGCACCTCCTGAATGGCTAGCCTGCGACTCTGGATGCGGTCCCTGCATGGTGTACCTGCGGGTACGCACCTTCTGAACTGATATCCTGCGTCTTTCTTAATTTTTCATAAATTGAGAGCCCTGTCATGGGAGTTGCCATCAAGTACAACATCTGTAACATATAGCCATACCAGAAATCATAATGCCAACAGTATGCACTTTGTAATACTCTTGTAGGTAGAGACCATATTGTGCTTAATTATGATGAAGAAAATCATATATTTTAAATTTACCTTGTCAATAGATAATCCATATGACTTAACAAGAGCTTGATAGATTAAGAACAACAACCAAAGAAACCATGAAATGGTTGCTCCACATAGTGATTAACTTGCAAGATCTTAGTTAATGCTCCTAAGCATTGGAATATTTGGTGATGGCATATGTATTATATCATTCAAGATAGAGTGATAATCAAAGTTGGTGATAATTTATTATACTTATCAAGATGCTTTAAGTGGGATTGTATGCCAAGCTTAATAAAATTTATATATACCCCAATATAAGATTCACTTAATGAGAAAAACAATTATGAGCTAATATTTTAACCACTAGGAAAAGTAGTAGGATATAATTTAAATGTGGGGATCCTATATGGAGATTAGGAAGAATAAATATATAAGGCAATCATGTATTAACATCACTTAAATTGCCAGTAATAAAATAGAGTTTGAACATAATGGGAGTCCACTAAATAGGGGTAGTTGCAATCAATATATTGATAACCTCAACACATTTTAATCAAGTGAAGGTCCAATATAGGTTAGGATATACTACTTACAAGGATGTAAAGACCATACATTGAGATCATCCCACACTTTTTTGACGACCATCACTTGGAGGCGAACTTTCCCAAAGGGTGTGTATGTAACACCCCATTTTGACTTAGGCAATTAAACTACATTATGACCTATTTGTATTTCATTACTTATTATTTATGGAACATTGTTAGAACGATGGAACTTCAGTATATAGATGTGTGAATCTACATATATGTGAACATTATGAATAATTATTGTTTATGTGACTAATGATGAATGTTGTGCGATCCATTTATAGCATGCATGTTTTAAATGAAATATTTTGGTACATTAACACCTTTTTAAAGATGATTTTATTAGTACCACGCAATTGGTCAATAACTAGTTGGTTTACATTGTTCATTGATGAGTAATGTGAAAATCAAATATTTTATGGTTATGCATGATCTTGTGTTTTAAACAAATCTATAGGTTGAATGGGCTATGTGATAGTCAGATAAGTGTCATACGAAAGTGGTAAATATCATGGACATTTAATGGAAAATAGCATGCTAAGAAGCATATAAAAAAATGTTATTTATACAATGGTTCAAATGCATTGCCATGATATTTGGAAAAGTACAAGTTTTATAAGTAGCACAACAACCCAAACTAGATATTTGATGAAAAAGTTCTAAAAAAACAACAATGCCACAATATGGCCAATAACAAGGTGTCATCCCTAGTTCTATTAGGAGGGGTGGAGATATTACCACCCTCTATCTTTTGAAACATGGAGTTGTGGGTGAGATATCTTAAGCCACACTCCCATGGACATGTTATGACCACTGATAGTTTCCTACTAGGGAAGCTTGGTGAAGATAGTTAACACTTCCACTTAGGATTTTGTCTAAATTTAGGTCAATATATTTGATAATCTAGCATTGTGCAGTAGAGGAAATGATAGGATGTGGAAGATGGAAGTAGAATAGGGAGGAAGGGTGCTTTGATGTGGTTCAGAATGTTGGTTGGAGATTAAAAATGCAAACTTAGTGCATAACTTAGTCACTTTTGTGTATTAAATATTATGCTTAATTTGTTATGTTGATTTTATGTGTAATGTTTAATTCATATAGAATATTGTAACTTGGATAGTAAGAAAATTTGATGAGATATTTAAGGATTACTATCATGTATTATTGGATAAGAGTAAACCTGAACTATGCATTAGATGTGATGTTAGCTAGTATTAGTATATACACGGTATGGATGTGTTAACTAGAGATATATACCTTGCACATGTACACTAATATCATTACGATATATATATATATCGTATATATATATATATATATATATATATATATATATATATATATATATATATATATATATATCTATGTGTTGGTTATTAATATTATCTTTATATATATCTTGGTTATTAATATTATCTTTAATTGTTTGTGTGAGATGTTTGCAGTGAAATTAAAATGTTAAGATTTTAAAGCTAATTCATTAGATTATTATATTCCATTTAGTGACATACATACATACATACATACATACATACATACACACACACACACACACACACACACACACACACACACACACACACACACACACACACACATATATATATATATATATATATATATATATAAGTGGTCTAGATCCAGGCATGAGGTTCTTTGATATTGCTGCTAGTTGTCATTGATCACAGGTTCGACTCTCTTCGATTCCCTTTGGGTGAGGCCCCGTAATCAAGCTGATGGTTTACCCGATTCACATCCATGAAATGTGGGGAAATACTCCAAACAAATTTTCCCGTGATTTCGTTCCAAGTAAATCTCTCTCTCTCTCTCTCTCTCTCTCTCTCTCTCTCTCTCTCTCTCTCTCTATATATATATATATATATATAATTTAAGTTGAATTGTATTAAATGAGACTTACATTTTGCAACCTAACCAAAGTTATTTTGTGTTATTTTATTTAAGTGAATTGATAGCATGTTAACTAACATGAGTAGGTGGCGTGAGAGTATCATAGTTTGACCTTCCTATGACCCTTCAATGAGGGGATTTTCGATAGGTAAATGGGTTATGAGGTTTTGGGAAAATAAATATGGTTTTGCGAGGGATGAAAAACCATGGAGTCTGGGAAATACCAGATTTGATATACTAATGGGTTGTTTTGTTTTGAATCTATGGGCATAGAGGGCTAGGAAACCCAAAAAGAGGTTTTCTAGATCTAAGGAACTAGAGAGGTTATCCCTAGCTAGCTAAGAGGTAAAAATCTAGTTTGGAAACTTGCTACAGATCTATGGGTTAGTTTGCTAAATCAAATAGAGCTATAGATATTTTCCCACTTCTTAGCTAATTATATTGATTGATTAGCTTGATTTTATTCTTCCAATTAAAATGTTGGAATTATGATATAAATCTATTAAACTTTGGATTGAATTGTTGAAATTGCTAGATGAAATATAATACTAGTGAATAGGAAATGATATTTTTTGTAAAATTGGCACAAATTATTGGAACATTCTTGCATGCAAAAAATATTAATTTTACAATAAAACATATTTATTATTCAAGTTAATAAATATTTAATGTAATACAAGGGACTTACACATTGTATCTAGGTCCTACATGGTCAGAATGTTCAAGCTAATCCTCACCTTTTTGATTGGTGAAGCATAGTGGCTTCACATTCTCGTCAATAAGAAACCTTGTTTTTTTGTAAGTACGGTGGGAATACATCCTCATCATGTCCAATATATCACCTAGATCGGGGTGGGGAATTGAACGAGTGACTTCACATCAAGGAGTGCCTTAACAGAGCACCCGATCACCGTCTATCCAAGTCCCCGTGGAACTGATAAGAACCTTAATACATAGTAAGGAAGGATATATCTTAGTTGGATGTTTCACTTCACAATTTTGTAGTGACCCACTTTGGTTGATAGGGGATTTACACTACCTTGACCTTAAGACATCATTTGACCTATATTATTCTTTGAGGACATCAAGATGATGATGCAAACTTTTATGTGTATTGAGGAGACGTATTCATGATATTACGATCTTTTACCTTCATTTTGAGGATGATGATGTTGATTATGGACTTTATATGTGCTCATTTATGTTGCTTACTAGATGATAGTTATATCATGTTTATCAACTTTTATTGGTTATTTTCCTGAGTGTGGCAGGAAAGGAGGACTATGGACACATCCCATATCTTGATGGTTTGATTCATATTATGATTTATATATTTATGTTTTGGGTGCTTGAAATTGTGGCAGATAGTGGGTATGCATATATATGTTGATTACACTAATGGATTTTCTCATAGCATTTTGCAGGCTTTGATGAGTGTTGACTAGACGACCCATAAATGGGTGGTGGGGTTGTAGGAGAAGGAGACGAGACATCATTAGAGGGGTATGACTAGCATCCTTGATTATTCTTGCTAGCATTCCAGTTGTGGCTTAGGATGAAGTACAAGGGTACTTATTCTTGGATTTGTACGATGTCATGAGGGCTAGATCATGCATATGGTCTCTTACAAGGCACAACTAAGGGGTGAACATCGAGGGGAGCCTTGATCCTCAGTCACCACAAAACTATCAATAAGGGTAACAAGGAGGCTATTGAGTTTCCATTCTACTAGTATTCTTCCCCTGCTCGAATTATAGGTGTTTGAAGGGCAACTTGTGGCACCTTTAGAATGTGAGGTTCTTGAAGGGAAACTTGTGGCACCCTGAGGATGTGAGGTTCTTGAAGGGCATGAGAATTGGCACTCTTGGAACTAGATGGAGGATAAGGAATTCTATGATTTGGTGAATTTAGAAGCACTTAAGGATTAATATGTTATTTAATATCAAGTTAATCTAAAGTTTAATAAATGAAAATTAGAAAATTAAACTAAATATGAAAAACATAAATAAATGACCTGGCTTATTTTAGTAAAATAATACCTAAAAGGGGGGTTTAATGTAAGATAGAGCTAAGTGAATAATAGACACAAAATAATTGACAAGATCTTGTGTTTAAAAAGGGAAAAATATAAAGTTAATTCGATGTGGACATAAGTGAACTAAAATCTAAATAGTTATGTAAAAAAATTGAATTATTTAAATAAGTAATTCTAAGAAATTAAACTCAAGAGAACCTCACTTAATTGAGAAGATCCTAAAATGATAACTAAAATTGAAGAGGATAGATTTAAGGAAGTAATGACAACTAACTGAGACTCTTGGTAGGTATCCAAGGGTTCACTAAAATAGATAGAAAAAGTTGAGGAAGGGAAAAAGGGCATAAGGGAATTGCATGAGTAATTTTAGGAATATGTGTCTCTTGGGTGAGAGAAAATTTGTAGTTTAAATAAAACAATAGGGAATTTACATGAGAGAAAAATTGTGGATAGGACATGTCACTGGGTGAATACTCAAATTTAAGGAATTTAATAATTAGTTATTTTGCATGTGAAAACAAGTGTCACATCTAATCCTCGCCTAAAAGGCTATAAAAGGAACACATTCTTATGAAGGGGGCATCCTTGAGCTCTCTAGTGTTGGATGGGTGTTTTAATGGCATTTTAAGTTTCTAGTGAGAATTTGTGATTATGTTGTAAGTTTTTGATCTTGAGCATTACTAATAGTGTGCTGGATAGGAATTGTTGATATAGGGAGATCAGGGTTGCAACCCAAATTCATATCCGATAGTTTTATTCTATCTGTTAGCGCTCAAATCTGCCTCAGGCTGAGGAAGGTAAAACTCGAGGCCACATCAAACCACGCTCAGCCTCGTAGCTAGCCCTACGAGGATAGGAGAGGGCTCTCTCCGGGTCTATCTCGATAAAATGAGCAATAGGGTGCGAGATGACTTAAAATGGGAACTGATTTTAGGCTAGTAAATAGATATGAAATGAGGTTTTTAATAAATGATTGGGTTTTTTGGGCTGCATGGGGCAAATACAGCGAGAGCAGAGATTTAAATAAAGGCACAGATTATTCCATAAGGCGAGGTAGGAGTGAAGTTTAGCAATTAACTTGGAAATAATATGGGATGAAAAGACTATTTAAAGAGCTGAAAAGGGCATTAATCAATGAGTCCTTTACAGACAGAAGACAATTACACAAATACTGAAACACTCTTTCGAGGCAGAGAAAATTAATTGGGTTCTACCTCCCACACTGTAAAGCATTCAGCTAGAAATGATAATGAATGAAACTATGAAACATTACAAAGACATATGACATAGAAGAAAAACATATGCTAAACTTTCACACCACAAGAATCTTACAAATCAGAGCTGCGCCATTTAATTATTTTCTCTGTCAGTCAATTGTACAATAAAACTCTGTATTTCTCCTCCACCAGCTTTCAGAACTCTCTAACCCCTCTTACAAATCATTTGCAATACATTAAATATAACTTAGAGATGTGATAACTGATCGATGAAAATAGAACACTGTTACATCAATCATCACAAAAATAGGAAAAGTCTGCTCTAAAAGGAGTAGCGTTACATTTGTTTGTTAATAACTAATGGAGAGGCGGCAGCTGTAGCTGAAGACCCTTTAAATTTGTAACTGAAGACCAAAATAGATAGTACGCTCTGTTGTGGCAGATATCTCCATTTAAATTTAAACTTTCCGCCTTTGACTGCCACTTGTTTTTCCTTTATTTTCTAACTTATTAACAAAATGCTATTTGAATAAAAACTAATTTTAATAAAAATAGTTTTTAAACTAAAATGATGACAACTGTGCCCGGAGGGGTTGAATTTCTTGTAGTGTTCCAGGTTGCCTATTATCGATCTTTCAACATCCTTTATGAAAAGGACCAAAGGCTCCTTCGATGCTTCACTACTTAAAACATCAATAAGGGCATCAAGCATTGTCTTATTCCCATCCTCACCAACAAAATGCTCCAAACGAAGCTCCAACACTGTATGAAATATTCGTTGGCAGCATTGCAAAAATACCCATAGCTATCTTCACAAAAATCCACCATGTTGTTTACACCATAAACCGGTTTATCAAACCGGACTTCAACTTTATTGGGATTCTCATCCAACAAAAGTATCACTCGACCTTTGGTACCAATTGATGGCTCTTTGCTTCCGGTCCCAATTCCCAATGCGTAGCGAGCTGCAAGTGCGTAGCGTCCGTGGTATTTAACACTGGCTGGTGAGGTTATATGCGTAGCGCGCTCTATATGAGTAGCGCACCTCCAGTTCCGGTTCACAACTTTGCAAAACACGATTTCGGCCTTCAACTTCACCAGCTCGATTTCTGCCTTGAGAATTTGTGCAAATGAATTGTTTACCATGGTTTATATGTGAAGAAAAATATCTCATAAAATCAGATTTGATTTTAAATTTACTCCATGACCCACTTTTATAATGTTTGGCACTTTGTCATTCGATCACTTAATATAATGCTGTTCTTTGGCTTTTCCTTGCTTTTTCTGAGTCTTGGACTGATGATACCTTGTTGTTTTTTGCAGGGATGGTGGCGTGGCTTAGCGAAGGATAACCAAGGCTGCTTCTGAATTCTCAAGACTGAAAAACTTCAATAATTACATATTTGAAAACACATTTAACGATTTCTTCTTCAAAACAGGGTTTTGAAGAAGAATCAATCTTGCATTGATAACCATCTTGAAATATAAACTCACTGAACCTTCTTCTAGCCTGTAGGCATCATTTGACATGTTTGAAGACCAACTATAAAACCTTGACTCTAAAATGACTCTTTTCTGGACCACAGTAACATCAATGAATGACGAGAAACGAACCTTGGAGAATTTGATTCTGACAAGGGACTGACAGGACCGAGTCTAACACTATCCTCTTGCTTACAACCCCATTACAACTCGGGGGGCCAAAGGGAATCATAGTACCTTGGCGTTGCTTGGGTAGACAACTAAGTGGGTTAGCAACTTCAGTCAAGCACGGTGGGAATTGCAGAAGATTTATCATTGGAGACACGATGAGCAAGGAACGAGGATTGTGACAACCTACATTAAGAATTCCACCTCCTATTGGGTGAACGATAACTCTTGTAATCTTTTTTTTTTATGGATTATTTAGTAAATGTATAACTAGAATATATGTACGATGGATGTTGTAGTACATTTTAGTTATCAATTTAATATTTGTAAACTTCCTTGGAATGGTTTCCCTCTAGTGTAGAATATTGTAGATTGGAATATAAAACATTTGATAATTCTTCATTATATTACATGCATTATTATTAGTAAATTGTTGTAGAATTTAGTACTCGCGATGTCCATTGAGTGTTGAAACAGTAAATTTTCTATAATTACATTTTATAGTCATATATATAAAAAAATAGTAGAAAATTAGGGTCACATATAGGGGCCACACACTTGTTGTTAGAGCATAAGTTCAACCTCTAGGACCTATAGATCCTTTGAAGTTTAATTTCCATAAGTAATATGATAAGCTATCATGTGGACTACAACTATAATGACATGTGTTTGAATGATTACTTGATTCACTCAAATAATACTTTGCTTGTAAAATAGATTGATTGTAAAAGTCATTCATAGCCTGAGATGAACCCAATCTTCTTCAACAACCCTTAAAAAATAATAATTAAAAAGTCCAGTCATTCTTCTTCAACAACCCCTTTTTTAATTAAAAATTCCAAACAATTTTACTTCCATTCACTTATCTCAGTAGGGATAGTCCATGTCTCAGGTAGAATACCACTACTACCAAGGAGATTATTAGAAAACATCCCTCGACGAGTGCAAAGTCATACTCAAATCCCCAACTTTGTGACTCTCTTTAAATGATACCCATTAAGGTCATTTAGGTATACCATTTATGTATAGAGAAATGATCTTGTAACTACCAAAATTTTAGCCACAACATTGATTTTTGGATTTATTCATTGAAACCAAATTCCAATTACGCCTTTGATGTGATAAGGTAGCTACAATAGTCACAGTAGCAAAACATGTTGGGAGTACCATTTTTTTCTATTGAGAAGTATCTTGATCCTCTTCACCATCTTCCGCATTCCATAGGAAAATGTCCCTATGGTCCGAGAAAATTGCAATAAGGTGGAGAAACTTCAACAACTTGATCAAAGTAGGATTCGACACAAGGCACATCTTTGTGAACATCCCATATTAGATTGGCACAAAGAGAGAGAATATCTCCATCTCTTGGACTGGATAGTATGTTCATCCCATAATATTCCTCATCTTTTTTGAGATCATGCTGCACCTCCTGCAGGGAAACTCGCGTAATTCGTCAACAAAAGTGGGTTCCCAGGATTTGTTTGCAACATTTTTTTGTAGTAATTAGCATCCATGTTATTCAAATCTAGTCCAAAGCCATCTCCACTCCCTCTATATCTTCCCCCACCAAAGAACCCATCACCATCTTCACCCAAAACTTCAAGATGCATTTCATCCCTCCCTTCCATAGATTCCAAAGCCTCATCCAATAAGCCATAGCTCAAAAAATTCTCTGCAAAGAATTTCCTATATAGGTCCAAAGAACCAAAACCACTCCTTAACCCCAACCTGCTTGTTATCATTTTAGATCGAATGATAGCCAAAAACCTTGTATAATATATGTTTAATGTAGAATTGATTATGTTGTTTAAACTATAAATTAATTGAAATCTAATTCAAACGTAAAAAAAAAGAAAAGTGATTGATTTTCCTTGTCAACATCTCCACACAATAATGACACTTGGTTTGCATAAGTTAGAGACACCACATTGGAGGTTAAGACACATGGATATTTTTTTTGTAGGAAGACTTAACTAGGTTTCATAACCATTACAAGTATTGCGGGTGGAGTTTTAAACTATAGAACATTATTAAACTTACTTTTAAAAACATTACCTTCAACAAGTGTAACAAGTGTCGATAATTAAATAAAATCGGTTAATAGTTTAACTTACGATATCTTAAACTCCAACCAAACACTTCCTCAATTTACTCTATTTTTTATTTTTTATTTTTTAAAACACCATCCTGCTCCTGTCACTGAAGAATCTAGAAGTAATCTCATTACAAAAAGGCTCTTAGGGAGTATACATGTCATAATTACTTGAGAATTGAATTTGAGACCCCCACTCCTGCTACTGAAGAATATAGAAGTAATCTCATTACAAAAAGACTCTTAAGGAGCATACATGTCATAATTACTTGAGAATACTCCCAAAGAACATACATGAATCTAGAAATAATCTCATTACAAAAAGACTCTCAAAGAACATACATGTCATAATTACTTGAGAATTGAATTTAAGACTCCCAAAAGAAAACATACATGTCATAATTACTTGAGAATCGAACTTGAATGAGAAGAAAAACAACAAACTCACCCTACCACTCAACCTACACATGCTCAACGCTTCTCAATTTACTCAAATATGTGTGGATTGTTATAGTTACAATATAGTTGTCATGATATATATAACTTCCTTGGTTCAATCTAATACATGGATCATATCATTCATATCATTCTAGTATTTACTTGTCATATTAATATGACGAGTTGTTATGATATATACTAATTTCTGGTCACGAAATGTCATAGAGTGGAGAAATGGAAACATTTTAAATGTGAGATATTTTACCTGCTCAATGAATTTCCTCTATAATAATGATTTATACTAATTTTATGATAATGATTTATACTAATTAATTTGTAGAAGTTATATTCAAACCATTTTGAAAATAATAATAATTATGAGAAAGCTATAAAATTAATACATATCTTTCTATGATAATAATTTATACTAATTAATTAAATTTTGAAAATATATATCTTTATGATAATAATTTATACTAATTAATTAAATTTTGAAAATAATAATAATAATTATAGTAAGATTATATATATTCTAAGTTAACATTTCTTTACATATATATTCTTAGTTAACATCTTAATATTAGAGCGATAAAAATTTTATACTAATTAATTAAATTTTGAAAATAATAATAATAATTATAGTAAGATTATATATATTCTAAGTTAACATTTCTTTACATATATATTCTTAGTTAACATCTTAATATTAGAGCGATAAAAACATGAAGAATTTTAGGTATAACAATAATGTTAGTCATAGACACCGCATCAAATACCAATAGTTAAAACTTGAATTAATATAAGATTTATATTATGAAGTTTTTAGCTTTATAAAATAATTAAACGCCTAATTGCACAAAAAAAAACAGGTTTTCGAGTGAATTGAAAGGCGCACACCCAAATTGGTAATAGTTTGTGGAAATTACATTTTACCAACCACAATGTTTGGTTATATCAATTTTGGTAAACTGTAGACTGCTATGTTATAAATTCTTTACTTTATGTTTAAATTTTAAATTTTAAAGAAGTATAAAAATAGAAAATCTTGAAACAACATTTAAAGTAATAAAATATTTAAGTAATTAAATATATTTACCATGAGTTATTATTTATTATAATTTATGTAATAAGATTTAGAAACAATAAAGATATTTAGGTAATCAAATATATTTACCAAGAGTTAATGTTCACCACAATTTATGTAATTTTTTGCCAAAAAAATATAGGTAGGATTAAAAAATAAATATGAAGATCTATCAAGGTTAGCGCCCACCAAAATTTATGCAAGTTGTTGCATAGCTTTCATAATTATTGTTGTTGGAATTAGAAAAAAAACCCAACTATGTGATCTAGAAGGTTGCATGGATCAACATTAAAATTGACATTAACACATATGAATCCTGAAGTGAAGTAACTAGTTAATGCATATGAATATTCAAAATCACATAATAAATATATACCATTTACATAGACATTATATTAACAAGGCAATAACATAGTTCCTTTTAAGCTTATTATCTTCCATTAAATTGATAGTATCATTTATGATTAAGTATAATAAGGAAGTTCGAATTTGATAAGCTAATTATATTATCAACAAAGCATATTGCTAATTATATTATCAACAAATCATACTTACGTAAATTGTTCCTTTGGAAGTATATGATAACAACAATTATTATAAAATCATCTAGGTTGGTTGTACTCATTTATATATAAAGAAAATCATGTTAATTTGTGATAGGGTTGATTTGTGAGTGGTTGGAAGAGGTGCATGAAGGAGTAGGGATGCTAAAGGGTGCAACATGGTGCTACCACAATGACCAATTCCGGTCACCCCAACCAATGAAGGGGAGCACACTGTGGTGTAGGAACATATTCTTGTTGGATAAGTTTTAAACTTAATGAGATTATGTCAACACATGGCAAAGGCATTAATAAACCGTTTGGAAATAGAATAGGGAGGACTCATTGCATAGAATGATGGGTCCAAAAACACAACAAGGAACAATGTGTGTCAAGGTTTGGAAAAGGTAAAGTTTCCAAAATTTGAGGGCTCCATAGATGGACAAAATACAGAGGCATGGCTAGAGAACATGGCCATGTTCTTTACCTTAAGGGGTTATACCTCAAATACGAAGGCTAAGATGAGCATATTTTATTTAAAAGGAAGTGAATTCTTTGGTGGAAAACATTATTACGTCAGTTGGGGATGGATATCTCAAAGGTAACCTAGGAGTTGTTTGAAGAAAAGTTTAAAGAACACTACCTGCTAAAGGAGTTCATTGAAAGACAATTGAATGAATTTAATGCACTAAAGTAGGTCAAAGGATCAATACTTGAGGATGGGGACTTATTCATGGAACTACTTCGCTATGCCCCACATTTAAACATAAATAAGCTCAAAGTAAACAAATTTTTATATGGATTGATTTTTAACATTCAAGTTAAGGTTAGAATCTTAATGCTTGGTACCTTGCATGAGGCAGTTCAATGGGTCATCATCATTGAAGAAGATTTATTGAATAGTTGATAAAGTAGGCCACCAAAACTCACAGAGTTAGGAGTTCCTAGTGGAAAAAATATGGAACACAAGAATTTTCAGAGGGGACTGGTTCACAGTCATCAAAACTGGTAATCAACAAACCAAAGGTCACCATATAGATATCCAGCTCAATAATCATGCATGGAATCATATCAGGCACGATCTATTACCCCATATACACGCCAACCATCACAATATCATTCTATGTAGTAGCTCCATTTCGTGCCACAACATCTAGCACAATGATTTGGCTCTTATCAATAGAGTTCCATACCAATCCCTAGTTTAGTCGGTAGTATGAGACAAGCTCCTAAGAGGGGGCTGTTGGACTTGTAGAGGTCACACTTTTAGAGGGATTTCCCTCAAAGAATAAGAAATTCCAACACCACTCAACCACAATCCATAATGGGGGACTTGGGGAAGGATCATCACATCCATGCGATGGTGAACAATCACCAGGCTGAGCACCAATCCATTGTACTTGAAACGAAAGGTAATATTGATAGTACAAGTTTTGTTATTTTGATAGATCTAGGAGCTACTGAGTCTTTTATTTCTCTAATTCCATTTTCAAAAATTAAAACAAAAAACAACTGCACAACATGATTTTAGGCATGTAGAGATGGTGTGTGGGATGAAACGAAGTGTAGGTAAGTTGGTAAGGGATTGTGAGGTGGATCTAGGTGTATGTAAGAAAAAGGTTTCCTTGTATTCTATGGTCCTAGGATCCTATGATGTAGTCATAGGGATGGATTGGTTGGAACAACATGAGGTAGTTCTAGATTTCAAGGAAAATATATTACATTTCATGGATGGTGAAGGTCAGAGAGAATTGAGGGAGTTCCTAAGGTTCATCTTGTTGATACAACTTATGGAATGTAGGTGAAAGGGATTTCAGTTGTACACGATTGCAATATTGAATGATAACATTGAATTTGAATATATGGATAAATATCAAATTCTTGCTTAAAGGATGTATTTCTGATCCAGGTGGATGTTGGTGGCCACCCACCTATCCTATTTGGACCCCCACAAATGTCTCTTTCAATTTTTCAGTTTCCTTAATTATAGCATAGTTTACTATTTTTAGCAGTTTTTCGGGTCCTAAACTTCCGGAGCCGTTTTGAGGCCCTAAACGACGTTTTTTTGGGAATCTGGGGCAACATGGGTCCATGGACCCATGTTGGCTCCCAAAGTGGTAGTACTCGGATAGATATTTCTAACGAGCTATCGTACGCGTCAAACGGAGATCGTATGCCAAAGTTACGACCCCGGGAAATTGATGTACCAATTTACCCAAATGGGGCCCACAATTTGGCGTTTCATCTTCTAGGGTTAGGTTTCGGGATGTGAAGGGTTTTTCATTGCTTCTCAACAATAAATAGGCCTTCGAGCCTCATTGTAACACAGTTCGAAACAGTTCAGAGGCATGTAGTCGACACATCTCTTCTCAGAGATAAGCTACCATCACCCTAGCTGGGTTATTTCTATTTGTAAGCATATTTCAATATTTTACAGTAATGAAATGAAGTATTATTTCCGTTGCATCTCTGTTTTTATGGTTATCTCATCTCTGTATTTCTGGTTATCTTTGTAATCTATTGCGTTCCTGTTTAAATCTGGATCAGTGGTATCAGAGCGGTCTGCTTTTTCTCTGTTTTTCTTTGCATGTCCCCAACGAGGTCAGGATATAAGGAGTTAGGGCTTGAATTGGTCGAACTTTTGCAAGACCAGCCTCGCAAATCTCGACGACCTCCCATGGCGGATGAGAAGAAAGACGAGGGGGCAGGAGATCCTATCAGAATCTTGCTCGAAGAAGCCCTCGAGCGGCAAAGGAACGCGATGATGGATAGCTTTGTGCAGATCCTTCAACGGCTACCCAGAGGTGACGCATCGACTTCCAACAGCTACTCTGGAAATGCCACACCGTTTAAGGTACAAGTTAATTTTTAAATCCCCATATTCGAGGGTCAAATAGACGCAGATGCCGTAGATAAATGGTTAAATCTGCTAGATGGGTATTTTTCTGTTCATGAATTTTCAAGTCGGGAAAAGATTGTTTTCGCTCTTCTCAAAGCAGCCCCCCACGTCAAGGACTGGTGGGAAACATACTGCGAGGAGAAGGATGAAAGTACAGGCTCACTGTTTTCAGCCGCGCCCCCTTGGAATGACTTCCGGGATGCCATCAAGGAGCAGTACTACCCTGTCGGAAGCTATGAGGACAAATACATCAAATGGACCACACTATGGCAGGGACGAGACCAAGATGTGCCAGAGTTCACAAACATTTTCCATACCCTTCGCACACAGTTGGGTATCAAAGATTCTGAGCTGCATCTGGTACTCAAATACCGCGGCTGCCTACACAGATACATCCAGGAAGAGATGGAGTTCTTGAACATCTCCTCACTCGGCACAGTATACCGATACGCTGCTAAAATCGAGCAAAAGTTCAAACAGAAGAAGCGAGATTTCGGATCTGCAAATCCAAAGCCCAAAGGACAAAGCCAAGGCGGGGTGACCCAAGACAACTCGTCGAAGCCGCAAGAAAAGAACACCACCACGGAGCCGAGGAAGGACACAGGAAAGTGGTGTGAGTTCCACAAGAGTCCCACTCATAACACAAGTGAGTGTCGGACCAAGCAGTCGCTAGTGGTCGAGTTGAAGGCTTCCGAATCAGATGCATGTTCCGACTCTGAGTCAGAACCCGACAAGGGGAATGACAAAGGGAAGCAGATCATTGATGCGGATCCCAGCGCCACTGTTGCTACTGCCAAGATCCAGAAAAATGAGCCCGAAGATCCAGAGGAGGGGGAACGTCTTTTCCACTCACAGATGTGGGTGAAGGGTTCGCCGCTGCAATTCATTGTCGACAGTGGCAGCCAAAAGAACCTCATTTCAGCAGAGGTCGTGAAGCGGTTGGGCCTATCAACTACACCACACCCACAGCCGTACAGTATCAGTGGGCTTCACGAAGGACAAGATCTCAAAGTTCGCCAGCAGTGCCGCCTGCCCTACAGCATCAAGCCCTTCACAGAAGAGGTATTGTGTGATGTTACACCTCTGGATGTTTGCGATGTACTATTAGGCCAACCATACTTGTGGAGGCGACATGCTGTGTATGAGTCAAGGCCTTGCGCTGTCATTATTTCTTTGGATAATTCATTATACAGGATACCGGAGGTAGCCCCACATACCGCCACCTCTTTGATCACTGCCAAGAAAGGAAGCAAGCTCATCTCCCAGACTAGGAAATTCATTTTCTGCCTGGTTCGCTCCTAAAGTAAGGGGAAGATCGTTGCCACATCCATGACCCCCGTAAAGGGTTCCTCCACACAACAGCAGCAGCAAAGGGATACGGTCATGATAGAACACAGGAACAACTTCTCCTCACCCACAGGGGTACCACACAAGTTTCAGGTGGGCAACAAAGTTTGGTTACATCTGCA
Source organism: Pinus tabuliformis (assembly GCA_031772625.1). Lineage (NCBI taxonomy): Eukaryota > Viridiplantae > Streptophyta > Pinopsida > Pinales > Pinaceae > Pinus > Pinus tabuliformis. The sequence continues at coordinate 151,606,000 of CM062813.1, read as the reverse complement.
AAAAGAACGCCTTACCAGAACCCATCAGAAACTCAGACCACTCCGACATGGTTCTTACACCAGTAACAAGGCTAGGGGCAACAATGCTTTGAAGCACGGCATTCCTCCATTCCTTCGCTTGCACCGAGTGCTCAATGTGGATCATCGCTGACCATGCTCCCCACCATTTCTAGACACCTCAGAGATTGCAGAACAGCTCACCAGAGACCCAGCTCAGCAGAAGATTCCTCATCTCAGGGAGGAACTCAACGCAATGGGGACCAATGCTTCCTAAGGGGGGAGGAATGATCCAGGTGGATGTTGGTGGCCACCCACCTATCCTATTTGGACCCCCACAAATGTCTCTTTCAGTTTTTCAGTTTCCTTAATTATAGCACAGTTTACTATTTTTAGTAGTTTTTTGGGTCCTAAACTTCCGGAGCCGTTTTGAGGCCCTAAACGACGTTTTTTTGGGAATCTGGGGAAACATGGGTCCATGGACCGATGTTGCCTCCCAAAGTGGTAGTACTCGGATAGATCTTTCTAACGAGCTATCGTACGCGTCAAACGGAGATCGTATGCCAAAGTTACGACCCCGGGAAATTGATGTACCAATTTACCCAAACGGGGCCCACAATTTGGCGTTTCATCTTCTAGGGTTAGGTTTCGGGATGTGAAGGGTTTTTCATTGCTTCTCAACAATAAATAGGCCTTCGAGCCTCATTGTAACACAGTTCGAAACAGTTCAGAGGCATGTAGCCGACACATCTCTTCTCAGAGATAAGCTACCATCGCCCTAGCTGGGTTATTTCTATTTGTAAGCATATTTCAATATTTTACAGTAATGAAATGAAGTATTATTTCCGCTGCATCTCTGTTTTTATGGTTATCTCATCTCTGTATTTCTGGTTATCTCTATAATCTATTGCGTTCCTGTTTAAATCCGGATCAATTTCCAAAATAATTTCCTGGGATACCCCAAAAAAAGGAGATCAATTTCACTATCGACCTTAAACTAGATACATATCCTATTGCAAAGGCACCATACCACATGTCAACTCCAGAATTAAAGGAGTTTCACATCTAGTTAAAAGAGTTATTAGACTTGGGGTTCATATGACCCAACATTTCTCTGTGGGGAGCATTTTTAATTCTTATTAAAATCAAGGATGGGTATTAGCGATTGTGCATTAACTATCATCAACTACAAAAAGTTAGAAATAAAAAGATAGTGTCCTCTATCTAGGATAGATGACTTCTTCGATTAAATGAGTGGGGAAACTCTATTTTCAAAGATATATCTAAGGTTATGAGATCATTAAGATTCAAGGAAGAGGATATCCCAAAGACAACTTTTAAGACAAGACTTCAACATTTTGAGTTTATAGTATTACCTTTTGTGCTGGAAAACTCCTCGAGTGTTTTAATGAGCCTAATGAATAGGATATTCTGGGAATACCTAGATAAGTTTGTGCAATTTTTTATTGATGAAATTTTGATCTACTCAAAGACCCTAGAGGAGCATAATGAACACTTAAGACTAGTTTATAGTGTCTTAGAGAGAACCAACTATATGAGAAGTTATCTAAGTGTTCTTTTTACCAATCCAAGATCCATTATCTCAAGCACACTATCTCCGGGGAAGGTATTATAATGGATCCTATAAAGATCAAGGCCATTATAGATTGGTCAGAGCTGACCAACGTTCATGAAGTGTGTAGTTTTATGGGCATGATAGAATATTTTTGTAGATTTGTTGAAGGGTTTTAAAAAATAGAAGCCCCAATTACTAAAATCCTAAGGAAGAATAAGAAGTTTTCTTGGATTGAAAAATATGAAGCGGTGTTCAAGAAGATAAAAGAGTTGTGAACAACTATACTGATCCTAAAGGTACTAAACATGGAGTAGGAATTTCTACTCTACACTGATGCCTCTAAGGAAGGCCTTGGGTGTGTACTTATGCAATATGGAAAAGTAATAATATATGCATTAAGGAAATTTAGAACTCACAAGGAGAATTAGGCAATGCGTGATCTCGAGATGGTGGTGATCATGTACGCCCTAAATATTTGGAGACACTATGTTAGGCCCCTATACTACTAGTGTAACCCCCCATTTTTATTAGTACAACCCACTTATTATATTGATGTACCCATGTAGTGCCCATATTGTTACTATTGTGCCCCATAGAAGCCCACTATTGTTATTATTGTGCCCTTACATTATTATTGTTATGTCGGCTCTGATTATGTTATGACCCCTTAGACTCCTATATATAGAAAGGAGGTCCTGTCATTTGTATCATCCAAGAATTTTTCATTTATGTAATGTAAAGGAGGTTTCCCCCTCGAAGAGGCTGAATTCTAAGGCGTTGATCTATCTTTTCTATCTTTTCTTGAGCTGGTTTCATAACATTTGGTATCGGAGCTTTGGATTCTAGGGTTTCGCTGCTCCAAACAGGTCATCGTGGAATTTTCGCTATAACTTTTTTTTTCTGCAATGTTTCAAAAGATAAAAAAAACCCATTTGAGAAGAAATTGTGCTGAATCTCGGGTCCAAATTTCAGAGCTTTTCACGCTATATTTGTGGAGATATGATCTGAGGAAGTTGGTCTTTTTGAAAACTCCTAAATTAAATTCCAAACAGGTGACCTGAGGAAAATCGTCATAAATTTCTCTCTGAGCATCGGATTGAAATTTTGTAAGAAGGTACAGAAAGAGGACAGATTGTAGTTTCTTGTATATATTTTTTAGTGCCAAAGGTCGAAATAGTGACACGTGGCACTTCATACAAGTTCTCTCTTCTAGAAAGGTCTATAATTAGGTCATATTGGGAGATTGTGCATAACTCTTTCTTCGAGAATCAAATTTGGATCAGACTGGTGGCATTGGAAAGAGGACATAGAGGGCTACTACAGGGCACAATTTTAGAACTTAAATATCTAAAAGTACAGAGTTACAGTCGTTTCAAAATTGAGCTCCTAAAATCAAGAAAAAGCAAGATGAGGAAGTTTGATGGCAAGGATCCGGTAAATTGGATACTTCAGATGGAGCAATATTTTGATCTACATGGTGTACCACTGTTACAAAAGGTATGTATTGCATCTTCATATTTAGAACCGGATCAATTTTTATGGTATGAATGGCTTTGTTCTGGTAAACAACTTGTTATGTGGTCAATTTTCACAGAGGAAATGATAGCACATTATGAGGACACAAAGAGCAACACCTTCTTTAGAGCAACACCACAACAATTGGAAAGAGTAAAAGGGCTTTGTGACATAGTGGAAAGCAAAATTATGGAAACCAGGAAGCATACCGCTCACAACTATAAAGATGGAAGTGTTGTTTTTCCTAGCCTTCCACAACCTACAAGGGTTACACCACAACAATTGGAAGAAAAAAGAGAAAAATGGCTTTGTTACAATTGTGATAGCAAATGCACTAAAGGTCATAAGTGTGTTGAGAAGAAATTGTTTTACATAGAATATGAAGAGGAGGAAGAAAAGGATCAAGAAACATCAAAAGAAGAAGATATACGCCAGGACCCCACCCCAGAGAAAGAAGAAATGAATCAGACCATATCTTGTAAAGCATTGGCAAGAATTACCACTCCTCAAACTCTCAAGATAGAAGAACATATCAAGAATAAAAAGGTGCAAGAAGTGAAAGATCACATCGAGAAAGAAGAAATGAATCCAACCATATCTTGTGATTCATTGGTCGAAATTACCACTCCTCAAACTATCAAGATAGAAGGACATATCAAGAAGAAAAATGTTCAAGAAGTGAAAGATCACATCGAGCATCAAGAAATGAATCTGGCCATATCTTGTAAAGGATTGGAAGAAATTACCACTCCTCAAACTCTAGAGATAGAAGGACATATCAAGAAGAAAAAGGTTCAAGCAGTGAAAGATCACATTGAGCATCAACAACAAGTTCTCCAACTTTTAAAGGATAACACCACTTCAGTGCAAAATCAAACGAAACAACAGGTAGATCAACATCGTAGTGAAAAATGTTTTGATGTAGGTGATTGGGAATTTTTACTGCTACATCTCAAGCAAGCTATTTATGAGAAGGAAATGTTGGCAATACTACATGCACTCAAAAAATGGCGACCTTACCGAATGGGAAGACTCTTCAAGGATGAGGATGTGGAAGCATTGTTTTGTGCTATTTCTATTATCCAACCAGATTGGATAAACGAAGCAAGGGATGAATGGAAGAAGGACGAAGAAGTATGGCCACTTATTCAAAAGTTGCAAAAGATCCCAATTCAAACAATATTGCCAGAAATTGAAGTGGAAGGAAAAATCATATTGGAACCTGGAGCAGTCATAGAAACAAGAACTTGACAGCTATGAAATCGATCAATTTCAGAGTATCTCATCAAGTGGAAGAACTTACCCGTTGAATATTCCACATGGGAGGACAAGAATTTTATACATAAGCATAAGGAACTACTCAAGTGTTGAGGACAACGCTTTTTTAAGGAGAGGGGCATGTTAGGCCCCTATACTACTAGTGTAACCCCTTATTGTTATTAGTACAACCCACTTATTATATTGATGTACCCATGTAGTTCCCATATTGTTACTATTGTGCCCCATAGAAGCCCACTATTGTTATTATTGTGCCCTTACATTATTATTGTTATGTCGGATCTGATTATGTTATGACCCCTTAGACTCCTATATATAGAAAGGAGGTCCTGTCATTTGTATCATCCAAGATTTGTTCATTTATGTAATGTAAAGGAGGTTGCCCCCTCGAAGAGGCTGAATTCTAAGGCGTTGATCTATCTTTTCTATCTTTTCTTGAGCTGGTTTGATAACACACTACCTATTAGGAAAGAAGTTTGAAGTTAATAATGATCATTATGGGCCACAACACATATTCATACAATATCATTTAAATGCCATACAATGAAAGAAGTAAAAATTAATAAGTGGATATGAATATGATATTAATTACATAAAAGGGGACAATAAATAAGGTGACATATGATTTAATTTGGAGGCCTTGAATCTTTTTGGTGACCAAAGGATAATTTGAGGGAGAAGTTTCTCATATTACAAATTGAGGCCACTTGGTAAAAGGAGGTTAGTAGGGGATTAAGGGAAGATGAAATGATGATTCTAGAATATGAGGGGTATTCGTTAGATAGTGATGATCTACTATGATTCCATGGGAGGATATACATGCCATTGGATGAAGAAATTTTCCAACTGGTCTTGAGCGAAGCTCATCAAGAAGTATACGCGACACACCTTGGTGTTAAGAAGATGGCTGCAAACTTGAAACTTCTACTCTTCTGGAAGGGGATGAAGAAGGTCATTGTAAATTTTGTGGCAAGGTGTTTAGAGTGAAAATGAGTAAAGTTTGAGCAGAAATATCTAGTTAGGATATTACAACCTCGTGAAATATGAGAGGCCATGTGGGAATTTATATCAGTTGAATTCATTATGGGACTACTGATGAAGATAAGGGTATATGACACTATATTTTTAGTTGTGGACATGTTGACCAAAATTTTCCATTTCATACCAGTTACGACTATGTATAAGGCGATTGAGATAGCTAGAATTTTAATTGATGAGATTGTAAGTTTGCATAGAGTTCCAAGGAAAGTCATAATTGCTGGGGGAGTGGTGTTTACCATAATATTTTGGGCTAGTTTCCAAGAGGCCTTGGGGACCCAATTAAAATTTAGCACTGCTTGTAATTCCAAGACAAATGATTAGACATAGAGGAATAACCAAATCCTTGAGGACATGTTAGATATATATGTGATGGACCAACATAAAATATGGGGATATTTTTTACCATTGGTGGAATTTTCCTACAATATCATTTTACCAGTGTTCCATTAAGATGGGGTCATTCGAGTACCTGCATGGGAGGCCTTGCAGAACGCTTATAAGATAGAATCAACTAGAGGATTGGGTATTCATAACACCCAAGATAGTACAAGAGATGGAAGAGAAAATGACCATGATCAAGGGGAGGCTAAAGGAATCGCAAGATTGAAAAAAGATTTATGTTGATGCTCATCAAATTGATTAGAGTTATGAAGTGAAAGATAGGGTGTTTTTGAGAGTAAGGCCTCAAAATAACTCTATAAAGTTTGGGAAGGGAGAAAAGTTGTCTCTATATTTGTGGGACCATTTGCGAATAAAGGACTGGTGGCATACAAACTTGTTTACCTGCATCATTAAAACATATGCATGATGTGTTCCGTGTACTTGTATTGCGTCATTACATTTAATATCCTTTGCATTTTATTGAATTAAGTCATTTGCAAGTCTTAGATGAGGGCATAATGGTGGCTGAGCTGATTTTAATATTAGACCAATGAAATATACAACTTAGATGACGATTGGTGGACCAAATGAAGGTCTAGTGGGATAGTTACAATTACAACTTAGTTACTTGGGAGGACACCGAGGAGATGCGTCATCATTTTCCTTTCTTGTTTTGAGACTTCAGGATGAATTCTAGATTTAAGAGGCAATGTATGTAGTGCTCCGATCTAGTTGATAAGAGATTTACATTATCTTGACCTTGAGACATAATTTGACTTATATATTATTCTTTGAGGACATTAGTATGATGATCCAAACTTTTATGTATTTTGTGGATACATGTATTCATGATATTATGATATTTGAACTTCATTCTAGTGATGATGATGTTGACAATGGAATTTATGTGTGATCATTTCGGTTGCATACTAGATGATAGTTGTATCATGTTTATCAACTTTTACTGACAGTTTCTTGAGTGTGCTAGGAAAACATGACTATGGACACAACCCATACCGTGATGGTTTGAGTCACATTATTATTTATATATTTATGTTTTGGGTAATTGACATGGAGGTAGATAGTGGGAATGCATATTGATGGAGGATCATAGTCCCTAAAAATCAACCTTGTTAACAAGACCTAGGAGGTCTTGTCACATTTACTAAAAGGAGCAGGTTCCCTTAATTTTATTTAAGTCAAATTTATGTAAGTAAAATATAGGGATTTGTTTTTCTTGTTGAAATAGAGTTTTAATTAGGAAATGAGGAATTATTTCCTCATTGACATGCAATGCACTATTTTGAGAGAGTTCTTGAGGAGTTAGATGTTTTAGGTTTATATTTGAAATTTTCCTTGTATGGATGATTAGATCCATTTTCAATGGATCTCAACAAGCCATCCTTATTATATATAATTGACATTGTAAATGAAATAGAATAGAGGAGAGTAATAGTAGAGAGGAGACAACCAAGAGAGGTTGTAAGGCTGAGAGAGGTCTAAAAGAGAGTAAAGGGTCAATTATTTTGTAAATCAAGCTAGATTTGTAAAGTGTGTCTGTGAATATAGATATCATGAATATCTTCCATCATTGTGTTTTGGAATTAATAATTTTATGTATATGGATGCCTGAATAATAAAAGCCATTATTGTGATTAGTGAAATGAGCTTGATTGGTCATAGGATCAATTGTAGTAGGAGTATTTCGGTTCAATATAAGATTTGTAGAATAATATTTGGTTATATAAAACCCGCATCTTGAGTCTCGGTCAATAGAATTCACCCTTTGATGAAGTCGAGACTTGTCCATTAAAGTTTGTCGTCTATCGGATATCAACCTTCGGGATTGTAAGTTGTGTTTTCCAAGTGAAACATATGATCTGATATCATATTAGTCGATAAAGATTTTGTGCGTTGACACTGATAAAAACCTCCCCCCTTCTACATTTCTATCTATCGACCATCAGGATGTGGATATAGGTCAAAATTCAACTAATGAAACCTTTATCTGGTCGATCTGATTAATGTTGGAGAAATTTTGTCAATAGAAGAGTCGGAAGGATGAGAGATTTTACATTTATTGCAGTCCCATCATACTGCCATCGCCTTGCCAAGAAAATGAAAGGGTTGTGAACAATGACAAGCGACGGGAAGTCCCGTCAATTGACAGGGCTAACAGATGGAAGGTTCTTACAAAATTCACAGGTTTATTTGTTAGCCACTGCCCATTGGGCTTTGGTATTCATACATTACCCACATATTATCATGCTAGAGTGATCACATATCTATTGATATCACAACACTAGGATCTGTTATGTAACATTGACGGAAAGGAGATATGGTAAACATTGGAAAGGTCCATTTGATAGAGGTTGTTGCTAATGAATTTCTATACAACGAACATGCCAAACAACCCAATATCGATGGTCACTAGCTCCTTTTCTTTGCACTCATGGTCACTGCTTTGATCACACGCGCCCTAATTTAGGTAATAGCCAGGACTAATAATTTGAGGTTCCACCAGGTGTTACTAAATTTGGTATTAATAATTTTGGTTTACAACTAGAAAGTGCCGAAAGGTGAGGGGTGATAGACTAAGTGATTTTTGGGTCAAGCCAATGATTCTATGTTTGGTTATATGCTTTGGTTGTGAGTAAGTCCTGAGCGATAAGGGAATATAAGATTTGGGGATTGACACTTGCACACATTATTATTATGGTTACCATGGGGCATTATGGGAAGCACTAACAACGTTGTTAAGGTTTAAACCAATCCATAGTCTTGATTGCATGGATTTTTAAAGGATCCCACAGCAAGATCAATGAATGATAGATAGAATGATCAAGATCAAATTAGACACCATGCTTAAGTAAGAAAAGTGGATGCAGTAAACATCACATATATATGTGGATTACATTGATGGATGTTCTAATAGTTTTTGTAGTCTTTGATGACTGTTGATCGGACAATCCACATGCGGGTATTTGGGTTGTAAGAGAAGGATACTAGACATATTTAGAGGGGCATGATAAAATTCCTTGATCATACCTGCTCACACTCCAACTATGGCTCATGATGAAGTACAACATGAAGTAGAGGGATACTTATCCTTGGAGTTTCAAGATGCCTTGAGGGCTGGACCATGGATATGGTTTCTAACAAGGTACTATCGAGGGGTGAACATCAAGGGTAGCCTTGATACTTAGTTACCATGATACTATCAACAAGGGAAATGAGGAGGCTATTGAGTTTCCATTATGTCAATATTATTCCCCTACTCAGATCATAGGTGTTTGAAGGGAAAATCATGGAACCTTTAGAATGAGAGGTTCTTAAAGGGAATGAGAGTTAGCACCCTTGGAACCAGATGAAGAATAAGGAAATATATGATTTGGTTAATTCATAAGCACTTAAGGATTGATATGTTATTAAATATCAAGTTAATATAAAGTTTAATAAGTGAAAACTAGAAAACTAAACTAAATATGAAAAACATAAAGAAAGGGCCTGGATAATGTTAGTAAACTAATACTTAAAGGGGTTACAATGTAAGATAGAGGCAAGTGAATAATATATACAAAATTGATTACAAGATTTCATGTTTAAAAATGGGAATAATCTAAATTTAATTTGATGTGGACATAAGTGAACTAAACTATAAATAGAGATGTGCAATAATTTAATTATATAAGTAATTCTAAGAAATTAAAATCAAGAGAACCTCACTTAGTTGAGAATCTCCTTAAAAGATAACTAAACTTGAAGAGGACAGTTTTAATTAAGTGCCTATAATTAACTGAAACTGTTGGTAGGTATCAAAGAGTTAAATAAAACAAATATCAAAAGTTAAGGAAGGGAAAAAGGGCATAAGGGAACATCTAGATGTAATTTTAGGAACATGCATCTCTTGGGTGAGAAAAAAACTTTAGTTTAAATAAAATAATAGGGAATTTACATGAGAGCCAAATTGTGGATATGACATGTGGCTGGGTGAATAATCAATTTTTTGGAATTTAAAAATTAGTTATTTTACATGTGAAAACAAGTGTCACATCTAATCCTCACCTAAAATACTCTCTAAGAGGAACATATTCTTACGAATGGGGCATTATTGAGATCTCTAGTGCTTGATGGGTGTTGTAATGACAATCTATGTTTTATAGTGAGAATTTGTGATTTTGTTATAAGTTTTTGATCTTGAGCATTGTTTATAATGTGGTGGATAGGAATCGTTGATATGGGGAGATCAAGGTTGTGGCCCAAATTCCTATTGGTCAATGTTATTCTCTCCTCCTACCCACACTGTAACTTGGGTGGCCAAAGGGAAGCAAAGTACCTTGGTGTTGGTTGGGTAGAAAATTGAGTGGGTCAACAACTTCGGTAATTATAGAAGATTGATCATTAGATCCATGATAAGCAAGGAATGTGGGTTGTGACAACTTGCATTAAGGATTCTACCTTCCATTGGGTGAACGATAACTCTTGTAATTTTTTTTAATGGATTATTTAGTAAATGTATAACTAGAATATTGGTACATTGGATGTTGTAGTAAATTGTAGTAATCAATGTAATATTTGTAAACTTCATTGAAATGGTATCCCTTTGGTCCACAATATCGTAGATTGGAATTTAAAACATTTGAACGATATTCGTTATATTACACACATTACTATTTGTAAATTGTTGTATAATTTAATATTGATGGTGTGCATTCAGTATTGAAGTTGTAAATTTTCTGTAATTACATTTTATGGTTGTATAAAAAACAATTAGCAGAAAATTGGGGTCACATGTAAGGGCCCTACAAATTTTCTCCGATTTCTATAGTGTTAAGTGGACATTCATTTCTTTCATGTTTCTTTGTGCATTTTGGATTGAAAGTAGCTAGATATTTTTCAACTTCTTCTTTCTTCCTATTTATATGCAATATATCCATGTACATGGATGATTAATGTATAATGTTAGTTTTCACATATTCCAATAATCCTTATATTCAATTTTTAGTAAGATTTATAGAGTTAGACGAATGTCGTGAAACATTTATGTCATTCCTACTCTTCTTTATTATAGGTATTGAGTAGTTATTGAATGTTGGTTTGATGTTTTTGTACTCCGATTAAAAGATGTCTCCATTTTCAAGAAGATTAAAAGTCTCCATTAATTATTCTCTTACCATTCTTGGAAACATAAGCTTGAGGGAGATATCATTTAATGTGTAGCTATGATATCTTATGTATGTTAGATGATCCAAAATACAAAATTCATAGTTCACAAAGTTTGGATAGAATATTTATTTATTTAGATTATTTAATTAAATGTTGGAGACACTTAGAAATAGAATATTGTTGTAAAAGATATGACATCTAGAATAATGTAGTATCTTAGGCTCCAATTTAGGAGTAGAGTTAGTAGATTGGTTAGAATGACATTTATTGTAAATGGACACCTGTTAATTTAATAAGTAGTCCATAACTAGAATAGGTTAGGAGATTAAGCTTATATGTAGCTCATTCTCTTGATTGCAATTGAGTTGGTGTGTGTGTGTAAACTCTTGCAAAATTATTATGTAATTTCTTTTATGATTAATAAAATTGTGTGTCTAGGGACACTTCTACCAATATTGTGGTATCAGAGCCAGAGTAATGCAACTGATGTGAGGAGGAGATTCTAGCGCTACAAGTTCTTGGAAAACTCCATTGAATTGTTCAACAAATGATTGGTATGCAAATTGTCCAATTTTTTTAAATAGGAAAATAGATTTGATTTTTAAAATTATGGTTATGGATCATAGATTATTTAACTTGGAATTTTACCCTTTCAAATCTCTACTTCTGCCAATACCACGGTTGCATTTACACATCATTTTCCCTCTTCCTACATAAGCATATTTGCAAAATAAATTGAGATCTTGGTGCTCAAACTCAGATTGTTTGCTTGCATCCAAAAGTGTAACAACCACTTGTGAAAACAATCAATCACTTTATGCAAATCCTCTCTCTGTGATGCATTTGTGATGACCTTGAATGTCAATGGAGAAGCGGAGTGTAAAACGGAAATCGTGATTCAACGTCATCCTGATCAATACCTTCTAGGGTATCACACTTGTCGTGTCTGCTCATCAAATCCGCCATGGCAGCCAACTAAATTTAGCAGATCCCTCTAACACTGGTATTTAATGTGTTTCAAACAATGATTAAGAGGGTTCGAACAATACGGTGTGAGGGATGAATTGAGAAATTGGCGGTTTGACAGAGAGAGCAACGACAGTTGTATGATGATCCAATGCTATACAGTCGATAAATCATGGAATCACTGCACGAAATTGTTGCTACAGATTAGTAGATCACATAATTGCTGCACGGAATTGTGACTACATATAGTAAATAAGACCACAGATTTTTCCACATTTTACATAGTTTTTTTAATGATCGAAGCCAGCCAGCAAGTAGCGTGAAGCCAGTGTATTCAGTAGAAGAAGCCACACTGTCAACTCCGCCAGATGCTGCTATTGCCCCACAATCGATTCTGTAGGAAATCTCCGTTTGCTGAGAATACAAGCACACTGTAGCATGAGCACCAGAACCACAAATCGCTTCATAGTGATTCCTTTCTATTAAAGATCTGCAGAAAAGCCCATCGCAATTCCAGATTGCAAGGCATGAAGAGGTCTCAATCAAAGGCCAGTGACAAATTCTAATCTGCGGGTGCCTCCAACACCAAAGGAATTTGTCACTGGCCTTTGATTGAGACCTCTTCAGTTTATACTTTTCTTTGAAGAATCGCGCAGGTGGAAGATTTTATTGGAAAGATAAGGACTATCTTTATTTTTGAGAGATATGGTGAGTTTTTGAAATTTTTGGGAATTTGTTTTTTTTAAATTTGTGGAGTATAAGGTGCACTTATAAATTATATTTTTTTATGGAGTACTAAGGTGTGAGGGGTTATTGGTTATTTGTAAATGTTTGGGGCAGTAAATTTTGTAATTTTTGGAGTAATAAGGAGAGTTTATCTGTAATTTATTTCAAGAGATAAGTGCGACATTGTAACTCAAAGTAATTTTTTTACTTTGAGGGGGGTTAGAGTACATTTTTCATAAAACATTGCAAGGATTGTAAATCAGTGAAATTTTGAAAGATTTCATTGTAAAATTTTTAAGAGAAATTGACTAGAGCCAAGTGCAAAGCTCAATCAATTTTCTCCTCCAATGACTATACAAGGGTCAAGGCCAAGCCCTGATAGATCGTTTTTGCGTGGTGTGTTTCATGTGGCGTGTTGCTCATTTTTTTCTTGTGCTTGATTATTTTTGGTACAAAGCTTAAAAAATACAATGTCGAAGTTAATTAATCCGTTTTGTGATTCTGATAAGCTTGAAGGGGTAAAATCATACAAAACATAGAAACGTCTCATTGAAAGCACTCTAATATATAATGAACTGTGGCAAGACATATGTGATGGAGACATTAAGCCTAATAAACCCACAGATGTAGCTTCACTTGCAAAATGGGAAGTTAAAAATGTCAAGGCACTAGCTCTTATAAAGACTTCAGTTAATGATGAGATGTATATTCATATTGAAAACGCCTTAGATGCATGGACTGCTTTGCATACTTTCAAATAACTATTTGATACACAACCTAAATAAAAAAAGGTTGATCTACAACTTAAGTTGCTTAAAAAAAAAAAAATTGAAGGAGGAGATGTCCTTGAGTATATCTCCAGGCTTAAAAATATTAAGCAAGAAATAGTAAAAGCAGGATTTCCACCAGTAGATGACAGTTTCATGACCACAATTCTAATTGTCGGATTGCCTTCTTTTTACACTCATTTTTTGGAACTCTACAAGTGATTGGAAAGTTAGATAAATTGAAGTTTGATGAGCTAAGTGAGATGTTAGCTCAACACGAGAAAACTTTTTGGAAGAAGAAACAAGGGGAAGATGTTTTCTTCACAGAAGCTAGCACAAATAAATCATCAACTAACAATTCTAAAGGAAGAGGACATTTCCATCCACATCCAGCAGCATACAGTGGATAAGGTCATGGAAGAAGCCAAAATAGAGGAAACTTTCAAGGAAGAGGAAATAGTCAAGGCATAGGAAACTTTCAAAAGAAAGGCAAACTCAAAGCAGAGGTCAAAGCATAGGCAAAGGATAGTATCAAGGAAGAGGCAAAGACTTGAATCAAATTGTCTGCAAAAGATGTAACAAAGTGGGCCATTTTTCAGAAGATTGTAGAACTTCCAATGATAAAATTCTAAAGTTCCATGAAAACAAAGCTCAATCTGCCACTGATCAAGATAATGATGGTTCAGAATATGTATTCACATCAAGTCAAAGATCAAAATCAATAGCATTACTTTCCATATTTTTTCAAAGTGATTATGAAGATGCATGGATTTTAGATAGAGGAGCAACTCAACACATGAATTTTCGACAAGACTTATTTTGGAACTTCCAACCATGCCACCTTAATTCAATCTTTCTTGTTGATAATACAAAACACACTCCTTATGGAAAAGGTGTCATTAAAGTTTATCTTCCTGACATTGGAGAAAGATTGATTTCAAATGTATGGTATGTACCCACCTTTAAAAAGAATTTGTTGTATTTATTCTCGATTCGACAAGCTGTGCATCAGGTGGTTTTGGAGGATGGCCTAATTAAAATTAATTCAATCAAACAGAACATGAAAATAGTGATGACAAGATACGAAGATGGAAAACTATTAAGGATGAAAGGAACAATTATTCCGAGGAATTCTGACTTTGCAGGAGCAGCAAGCACAAACATCTCACCTATCATATTATGGCATGTGAGATGGACATCTAAAATTTGACAGTCTCTCTCAACTGCAAAAACAAGGAATGGTAAAGGGGCTTCCTACCTTCAAGAAAGAAAATGCAAGATGTGAAGCTTGAATTTAAGGAAAACAAAGTCAAGAACCTTTCCCGACAAGCTCGTGGTGAGCAAAAATGCATTTGCAATTAGTACACAGTGAAATTTGTGGACCCTTGCAAGCTTCTCTAGGAGGTTGCAAATATTTATTACTCTTTATTGATGATTTCAACAAAATGACATGGGTTTACTTCTTGAAGCATAAGTCAGGGGCATTTCAAAAGTTTAAATTTTTTTGTCAACTTGTTGAAAATGAAGTCAAGGAAAAGATTGGCAATCTTAGAATTGACAATGGAGGAGAATTCACTTCAAATGTATTTCAAAGTTATTGCAGAGACAATGGGATCAAACAACAACTTACAAATGTCTATACTCCACAACAAAATTGAGTAGTAGAAAGAATGAATCACACTTTGTTAGGAATGGTGAGATCTATGTTAACATTTAAAAAGTTAAGTCCTATTTAATGGGCAGAAGCAATCCATACAGCTGTTTACTTAAGGAACAGGTCTCCCATTGCTTCTTTGGATGGAATCGCACCTTATGAAGCATGGTTTGGTTTCACACTTAAAGTTAAACACCTTAGGGTTTTTGGTCCAGTGTGTTATGCCTTAGTTCCAAAAGAAAAACGAACTAAGCTTGAGTCACGAAGTTTGAAATGTACAATGACTGGATATTCAGATGTGAAGAAAGGGTACATGCTTCTGTCAAATGGGAAATTTATTGTCAGCAAAGATGTAATTTTTGATGAAACTGAAAGTAAGAGTGCTGAAGAAATAGAACATCTTCTTCAAAATTGGAAACAAAAGGAGATAAAAGGAAAGGAAACAATCCAAGTCAACCAAATTCACAAAATTGGTATGAACTTTATTTTCCTTCCTCTGAAGATGATTCATCCAGTCCATCTACTTCACCAACACAGTCTAGGTCTTTTGGCAGTTCAACAGAATCTCCTAGTAGCAGTAGTTCTTCTGACAATGATTCTCCGCCCCCAGAATCTGCAGCTGATCAACGTACCTCGGTTTACATTAGTCCTCTTTATAGTGATGGTAACTTTTCAGAATCTCAAAAAAGTGAACATCAATTTCCAAAATGGGATGTTCAAATTTTGAAAGATGTAAGGCCCGATGAGAAAAATAAAACAGGAACAAGGGGGTCCACCAAGAATGAAGGAAATTTTTCCCTAATCACGAATGATTTTACTAAACCCTCCATGTACAAAGAGGTAGTAAAATATAAAGAATGACAACAAGATATGATTGAAGAATATATGGCAATTCAAGACAACAACACTTGGAAACTTGTTGATTGTCCTCAAAATGTTATCGGATGCAAATGGGTTTACAGAATTAAGTACAACCAAAATGGAGAAATTGACAAGTACAAAGTTAGACTTGTGGCTAAATGTTTTGCGCAGCAGGAAGGCATTGATTATGAGGAGACTTTTGCTCCTACAACAAAATGGAACACCATCCGCTTAACACTCGCATTAGCAGCACAAAAAGGAAGGAAAGTTCATCAGATGGATGTAAAGAGTGATTTCCTCAATGAATATTTACAGAAAGATGTATATATGACACAACCGCCAGGTTTTGAAATTGAAGGACAAGAACATAAAGTTTGTAAACTAATTACGGCTTTATATGGGTTAAAACAAGCTCCACGAGCTTGGTATGCCAAAATAGATGAATACCTTTGGAA
Organism: Pinus tabuliformis; assembly: GCA_031772625.1. Classification (NCBI taxonomy): domain Eukaryota; kingdom Viridiplantae; phylum Streptophyta; class Pinopsida; order Pinales; family Pinaceae; genus Pinus; species Pinus tabuliformis. The sequence goes on along the minus strand of CM062813.1, from coordinate 151,589,617 downwards.
AGTTGGCTTTCAACGAAGTGAATCTGATGATACTTTGTATGTACTTCAATAGGGTCAAAATCTGGTTATTCTTGTTATGTATGTAGATGATTTGATCATTACTGGAAACAATGATGATCATATTGTACAGGTGAAAAAGGGGTTACATGCAGGTTTTAAGATGACAGACTTGGGACCACTTCACTAGTATCTTGGAGTTGAATTATTCCAACATCCACATCATATTTTCATTTCTCAGAGTAAGTATGCAGCAGAGTTCTTCAGTGCTTTAGAATGCAGGATTGCAAGCCCGTTCTTACCCCCATGGAACAAAACTTGAAACTTTCAAAATTTGAAGGGGGAAGGTGGACAACACTACTTATAGACAGTTGATTGGCAGCCTGATTTATTTGACAACGACTCGACCAGATCTATCTTATGCAGTTAGTATTCTTTCACGTTTTATGCAGGAACCACGAGATAGCCACTGGAATGCAGCCAAAAGGGTTCTACGATATGTCCAAGGAACAAAATATTTCCGTCTTCTTTACAACAAGAATAAAAACTTTATACTTGGCATATTTTCAGATGCCGATTTTCTCGCAGTATTGATGATCGAGCATCAACCTCTGGTTATTTAATGAACATGGGGTCAGATGCAATATCTTGGAGTTGCAAGAAACAAGCTACAATGGCCACTTCTTCAGCCGAAGCAGAATACATATCAGCGTGGGAAGCAACATGTGAAATTGTTTGGTTGCACAAAGTTTTGCAGGATTTGGGCATTCCTCAAGCAGAAGCCACATCATTATTCATCAATAGCCAATTAGCCATAAATCTTGCCAAGAATCCTGTTTTTCATTCCAAAACAAAACATGTGGACACCAAGTATCATCACATTAAATCGCTCATTGCCAAGGACATCATCAGGCCAGTTTATTGTCCTTCAAAAGATCAGGTCTCTGGAATTTTCACAAAACCACTTGGCAGGATCAAATTTACTAAGTTCAGAGATGAACTTTGTATCTGTTGTAATATATCTTTGTATCATAGGAGGAATGTTAGATGATCCAAAATACAAAATTCATGGTTCACAAAGTTAGGATAGAATATTTATTTATTTAGAATATTTAATTAAATATTGGAGACACTTAGAAATAAAATATTGGTGTAAAATATATGACATCTAGAATAATGTCGTATCTTAGGCTCCAATTTAGGAGTAGAATTAGTAGATTGGTTAGAATGGAATTTATTGTAAATGGACACTTGTTAATTTAATAAGTAGTCCATAACTAGAATAGGTTAGGAAATTAAGCTTATATGTAGCTCATTATCCTGATTGCAATTGAGTTGGTGTGTTTGTGTAAACTCTTGCAAAATTATTATGTAATTTCTTTCCTAATTAATAAAATTGTGTGTCTGAGGACACTTCAGCCATTACTGCAACTGAGTCAGAATATTTCCTCATAGACTTCTAGGGATTCATTTTTCCTTGGATTATTTGAAATATTTTTGGTGTCCCTAGCCTTGTAGTACCCCATATACTTTTTAATGAAGGTTTACTTCATTTGACCAACTTATTATGTTGTTTACTTCTAAAATCATAAACCACCCTAAGGCTAATTCTTCAACATCGAGGGATAAATACTGAGCTTCTAAGCATCAAAAACATGATCATAAGTCTTGTAAACAACTTAAAACTCAAAATGAAGGTGTCACTGTATTTAGAATAATGCCATCAAAGTGGGGAAGAGAAAAACGATTAATATTATTCATTTTATTAATATCCATTAGGGAATAAATAAAATAATTACAAAACATTATATTAAAATATTTCCTTGAAAGGGATGTGTTATGTAGCTAGCTAAACCTCCTTTACATTACACAAATGAAAAATTATTGGAAGATTCAAATGTCAAAACCTCCTTTCTATATATAGGAGTCTAATGGGTCACAATATAATCAGATCCGAATAACAATAATAATGTAAGGGCACAACAATAACAATAGTGGGCTTCTATGGGGGACAATAATAAAAATATGGGGTCTACATGGGCACAACAATAACAATAATGGAGCTACACTGACAATAACAATGAGGGAATGCACTAGTATTATAGGGACCTAACATGCCCCTCTCCTTCAAAAAAGTGTTGTTCTCAACACTTGAGTAGTTATGGATTCTTCTGTATAAAATTATCATCCTTCCATGTGGAATCTTCAGCGGGTAAGTTCTTCCACTTGATGAGATACTTTGAAATTGATCGATTTCGTAGCTGTTGAGTTCTTGTTTTCATGACTACTTCAGGTTCCAATATGATTTTTCCTTCCTTATCAAGTTCTGGAAATATTGTTTGAACTGGGATCTTGTCACATATAATATTCTTTAAGCATGAAACATGGAAAACTGGGTGCACTCGGGAAGATGTAGGAAGCTCCAATTTGTATGCCATAGTACCAATCTTTTGCAATGCCTTGTAAGGACTATAATACTTTGGGACTACATGGGCACAACAATAACAATAATGGGGCTACACTGAAAATAACAATGAGGGAATGCACTAGTATTATAGGGACCTAACATGCTCCTCTCCTTCAAAAATGTGTTGTCCTCCACATTTGAGTAGTTATGGATGCTTTTGCATAAAATTCTCATCCTCCCATGTGGAATCTTCAACGAGTAAGTTCTTCCACTTGTTGAGATATTCTGAAATTGATCGAGTTCTTGTTTCCATGACTACTTCAAGTTCCAATATGATTTTTACTTCCTCGTCAAGTTCTAGAAAATTGTTTGATCTGGGAGCTTGTCATCTATAACCTTCTTTAAGCACGAAACATGGGAAACTAGGTGCACTCGGGAAGATGCAGGAAGCTCCAATTTGTATGCCATAATACCAATATTTTGCAACACCTTGTAAGGACCATAATACTTTGGTGATAATTTATTATCCTTTTGAGTTTTCTTGAGGGATATTTGTTTGCATGGTTGTAGCCTTTAAAATACCAAGTCACCTACATCAAAAATTATTTCGCTACGATGTTGATTTGCATGTTGTTTTATTCTATACCAAATGTTATGCAACCAACTCACAAACTAGAAGAAGAGATAGATCGAGGACTTCAAAATTAGCCTTTTCGACAGGGAAAAATCCTTTACATTACACAAATGAACAATTCTTGGATGATTCAAATGAAAAAATCTCCTTTCTCTATATATGAGTCTAAGGGGTCACAATATAATTAGAGCCGACATAATAATAATAATGTAAGGGCACAACAATAAAAATAGTGGGATTCTATGGGGTAGAATAATAACAAAATGGGGACTACATGGGCACAACAATAACAATAAGGGGGCTACATTGACAATAATAATGAGGGAATACACTAGTATTATAGGGACCTAACATGATGTGGAGATAGAAGGAAATCATGAATATAAGTAGAAGCATGGTGTTCAGAATCAATATCATATCGAGAGTATGCTATCACAATTAGAGAGAAAAAGTATTGAATCACATAACCATAATCATGAATTTTAAATACAATATCCACATCATAAAGGCTTCAAGTCAACACCAAGGACTACTATATTTCGAAGATAAAAATGAGGAAGTTTGATGGTAATCCAATGGTTGATTTTTGTGGCTATGGCCAGTCTTCATAATTGTGAAATGATAAATAAAATTGTGGATTCCACGTTGGCACCAAAAGAATAAAATTTGAATTTTCAAATTGTGATTTTTTTCCTCCCAAATGTAAAGGTTATCTCTTTCACGAGTTAGGTTGTCTCACCCCAAAAGAGACACCTATTTGACCTCATCCATTCATTATAAATAAGCCATTCGTCTTATCCTTTTGAGAAAGATTTTCAGATCACATAAGACATGTTTTGAGGTAGAATTTTTGGCTAATATAAGGCAGAGTAATAGAATAAATTTGAGGAAATTTTTGAGGCATGAAAGAAGGACAAATTCTTTGAGGTAGGAGGCTGAAATTTTAGGAGAGCGAAATTTCATGACGCTGAAATTTCATGAGGGTAAATTCAATCTTTGTTTGATCACTGGTCATTTTGATTTGGTTTGACTGGAAAATTTCATATTATATCTCTTTTTAAATAGAAAAATTTCTCTAAGAAAAGGTTGCTAGGATTTTCCCCTGGTTTTGGGGTTTTCCCAGGGTAAATTCTGTGTTTCTTGTGTTTGGCTATCTCTTCATGTTTTCACTGCCATTACTGTTTTATAATTGATGATTTTTCTTGTAAAATTACTTAATGATGAATGTGGTATAAGATGAATTGGTTAATAATCATTGGAATTAATTATGAATTAAGGAAATCTCTAAAATTCAATATGATATCAGAGCTATAGTGAAAGAGTAGCCTTGAATTAAAGAAAAAATAAAGCTAGGGTTAACATTAGACCTCCTCAAAAGTACATTCAATTGTTTTTTTGTCTATTGGTCAATATTGAAGAAGGATGAAGACCTGAATTAGGAGGCTGAAAATGCCTTAGCCTTACCACAGGTAGGTTGAGAATGCCTCAGAGTCTGGTTAAAACAACTAAATAAGCCTCAGAGAATGAATTATGGGTTCTACAAATAACAGTCTATGACTTGGTTTGATTAGGATCTATAACATTCCTTTGATATTCTATAAATTAACCTATAAGGCTAATTGACTATGTTGCCTTGTATTACAAAATCATAATACTGTCATAATTAAGGAAGGGTCTTTGGAGGACCACTTGTAAGTCTACAATAAAAACCATGAAATTGACAGTAAGGTTAATCATATCATTGCTTAATTATTTTATAACACTCTAATTCAACATAGATCTCAACTTGCTTAGAAGAATATACTTGTGCTTATTTACCATCATTCAAGATTATGAGTTTCGATAACTAAGCTATAGTACAAAAAATAGACCTAGTTGAAAGGTTTGTATTGAGATTTATGTCAAAATTTTTCCCTAGCATTAATATTGATGCCTAACATTGTTTAAAGAGGTAAGGTATCGACAAGTAATCACAATATTCCTTCTCTTTGAAGGGTATGAAATCTGACAGGTAAGTGAGTCCCTTCAAAAGTGCAATCAAGTTCTTTCCAAGTATCACATAGTGATTGAAGGTTGTTTATTTGCCTCAACTAATGGAACAAGTTATTTTAGAAGCCTTATATAGGATACATTGAAACATATTGTTTTGTTCAATAAAGAGAAAGATGAAGCACTTCACGATTAATTAACAACATCACTTTATTAACAACTTTATCTCATATGCAGAGGCATGGGACTCCATGACATAGTCTTGTTATTTTATGACTTGAATGAACTAACCTATTTGTATTGACTACAAGAAGAAAATTTATACGTGAAAAATCTGATATCTTGGGAGATTTGAAAGATTGATAAGACCTAAAGACTTGTGTAGGGATATCTTTTTTGGTTGTAGAAAGAAGTGTTTTACTATAGAAATATTTAGTAAGACTGAGATTGAGATTGTATGAAGCCGAACTGAAGGAATTTAAATTGTTTGGATAGTATCTAATACATTGTGATAAAAAGCTCTCTCATTCTTGAAAGAGATGATAAACTTAGGGTTTTGTAAAACCCTAGAAGACCTAGAAAAGGTCATTTGGTTTGAAGTCTTTGTATGGACCTGGGTTCATCAACAGAGTATTGTTTTGAAGTTGTAGACTCTAATACCTTATACTACTATGGAAATATCCTATATGATCAAGGGTTCAGAGGATGACTTGAATTATATTGTTGTAACACGCTGTTGAAGCCATTGCTAGTGTAAATCAATATATGGCAAAGTTTTTGAGAAATGATCAATTTGATTTGATTAAAGTTGCTTCAGAAATAAAGGGAGCTAAGAAGAAGAGTCATGATATTTTTGCTATGATACTATCTTGAAGATACAAAAATCCTAGGGTTTGTAAAACCTAGGTAAGTCTTAAAGGATATGATTAAGAGATCCCTAGGGTTTGTAAACAAAAACCTAGATCTAGTCCTAAATCAATGCTTCCACTGAAAGAATAAATCCTAATTGATGAAGGGAAAGCTTCCATATAATGAAAAATATGAAGAGTTTTTTAGATGAATGACTTCTTTAAGATGACAAGGATCAAGAGGGAGCTAACAAATTCCCCTCAATCCTCAAAATATACGTATATTATATCTATCTTCCTTGATTATCATAAAAAATTAGAGAGCCTATTGTCTTTGTTTCTCTTTGTTGGGTTATAATCATTATTCCATGACCTCCTACTAAGGATTTTAGGTACATCGTGAAGATGTGCTAAGGATTCGGAAACATATGGAAGAATGAAGCAAAGTTTGTGGGAAGAGGATTTTCCCAAGAGAGAGCTATGCGAAGAAATTTTCTCTAGACAAAGAAGGTTTTGTATAGACCTCGAGCATAAAATTCTTGGAGTGATTAATATCTGATTAGTACTGGTTGATATTGTTATTATATGAATTATTTATGATGGTAGCATAAGGACTCAAGTGATAGAGGGAGCAACAATGACAAGATAATTTGCTTTTGTGATAGAGGTAGCCATCAAGCCCTACTTCAATCTCAAATAGAGTTGACCTTTGAGTTCGAGATGAATGATATTTTTTAGATACTTTACTTCGTAGAACTAGAAGTATGGCATAAGCCAGAGGGATCAACTAGGATTTCCACAACAAGATTTTTTTTAGTGTCAAAGGAATCACCCAATCAGGGTGACCAGAAAGTAGTTGTGGCACAACATGTGTTGAGGTACTTACATGTACAATTAGATGTGAATTAAGAAGTAAAAGTAGAAGGATATACAAATTCAGATTAGGAAAAGAGTGTTGAAAATAGAAATATCACATCAACATTATGATTATGTTTGGATTATGCTAGGTAGGAAACAAACATCTATCACACTTAGGACAACAAAGGCTAAGTTTATTGCAACTAGTTTGGCAAGTTGTGAAGCAGTGTGGCTTCAATAATTGCTTGTAGGATCGTTTGATCAGGTGCAAGAGATGAACATGATGATAGGTTAAAGTATATTGAGATAAAGTACCAAGACTTTGTACAAAATGGAGCAATGAGGTTTCAATACATTTCTACAATCGAGTAGGTTGCTGACATTCTCATAAAGCCTTTAACCTAAGGAGAAGTTTGTACACTTTAGTGACAAGCTTGAGAAGTTTGAACACTTTAGGGACATGCTTGAGAAGCTTTTACACTTCAAGGATATGCTTGAGAAGTTTGTACACTTTAGGGATAAGATTGAGAAGTTTGTACACTTCAGGGATAGGCTTGAGAAGTTTGTACACTTCAGGGAAAGGCTTAAGATGTTTGTAAACTTTAGTGACAAGCTTGAGAAGTTTTCAAACTTCAGGGATAACATTGAGAAGTGTGTATATTTTAGGGAAAATCTTGAGAAGTTTGTATACTCGAGGCACAAGATAGAGTAGTTGAGAATGTTTTTCCTCGGTTAGAGGAGTGTTGATGTTGTAGCATCAATGGGAATACATTCTCCCTAGGTCAATATACTGAAAGGTCAAAGGTATTGACTAGGGGCCATGTAATGTGGCAAGGGAGAATGGTACAGAGAGCATCAAGGTCTAGAGTGCTCCCCAAGTGAGCTAGTGAGTGCTTTTAGCATCAGGAAGGAGAGTTACCAGTCACTTAGAATGCAAGAATGGTAATATGATAGGGTTTCACAATAGGTAACATGTATTAACCAGGTTCCAAGTGATGAATTGGAAAATTGGTGAATTTCTCCAAGTAACGATTTGTTGAGCATGATGCTAATGCAATATGTTTCCATAGGTAGTGGATAGCTACATCAACATAGCTAGCTAATTCAACCTTTTTCCTAGAGAATTTATCAGCAAGAGAACATCTAGATGGTCATTATGAATACCTCCCTAGATAAGAGGGAGCATTTAATTTTGTAGCTATGGTTATTCTTCATAATTATGAGATGATAAATAAAATATTTGATTCCAATTCAGCTTCAAAAAGAATAAAATTTGATTTTTCTCATAATTATGAGATGATAAATAAAATATTTGATTCCAAGTCAGCTTCAAAAAGAATAAAATTTGAATTTTCAAATTGTGAATTTCGGCCGCCCACGCGGCTCCCCCTCCCCCCCCGCACAAAATGTAAAGGTTGGCTCATTCACAAGTTCAGGTCGACTCACCCCAAAAGACACATATTTGACCTGATCCATTCATTATAAATAAGCCATTCATCCTCCGTTTCAACAAGATTTTTGGATCACATAACACATCTTCTGAGGAAAATTTTTGGGCCAATCTTAGGCAGATTAAGAGAATGAATTTGAGGTTTTGAGGCATGAAAGGAGGACGAATCATCTGAGGTAGGAGGCTAAAATTTCATGAGGTTGAAATTTAACGAGAGTGAAATTTCATGAGGTCAAAATTTCAGGAGGATGCATTTATCTATGTTTGATCACTGATTAATTTAATTTGTTTTAACTCGAAAATTTTATATTGTATCTCTTGTTGAATGAACTAATTTCTCTAAGAAAAGGTTGTTGGGTTTTTCCCCTGGTTTGGGGTTTTCCTTTTGATTTTTTAAGTGCAATAGATATGTTGACAGGGGGGAAGTTCCCAACTACAATGGTTTGAGTATTTTCCTGATCAGGGTCCCAATTAGACCCCTTTTCTTTTGGGTTGGATGTATACTCTTCGAAAAAAAGGTTCAATTTCCTATTCTATCCTAAAACTAAATTAAATGAATATTAAAATTAAACTAAATTAGGGAAAACATATGACATAAGTTAATATTTACAATTAACTACAAAAATATACAAATTGCTGTGTGAGTGGAATTGGCTTGGGAGTTCAAACAACACTGAGGGTGGGGGAAAGAAAAGTACTATGAATGTTTGAATATAACTGGAATATGGGTCTAGTAAACCATACATGATCATAATTTTTAAGACTCTCTTTCAAGAGCCTAATAATGATTGATTTATATACATTTTTATATTTTTATATTAATTTGCATGCAATATATTGAATTAAATGAACAAAAAAAATTCCCATCTAAAAAATGAGAGTTAATCAATCAACTATCATTTAACCATTAGCTATTATCACCAACGACAACTAACCAAATAATAGTTCCAAAATGCTTATCAATTTTGACAATAAAAAATAGTGAAATGCTTCAAAAGAAATATTTAACAATATATCCTAATATTCCATAGAAAGTAATATGTAAATAAGTTGGAGCATAAATACCAAAAGCATCAATTAAATAATCAAAAATATTGCAAGATATCAAGATCATTTCTCAAGACCATATCAAATTCTAAAAGTGGTCTTAAAAAATATTCAAGCAAAAGTATGATTATAAAATCAAGATTCTTCAATCTTCACAATTTTTGAACCACACTCCAACATAATGGGTCATATAAATAAGAAAGAAAAATATTTTCTTTTATCAAAGATAATGTTGAAAATAAAAATCTTATCCTTATCAAAGGATTTTCTCCTGAAATTTGGGTGGGCCATTTCAATCTTCCTCCTCACTTTGAGATTCTTTGGATGTTTCAACTGGAAACAAGTTCAAAGCATTAGCTCGAATATAGGCACCATTCTGAAAAGCGTTCATTGATTGAAGAGAAGTGTACAATAATGAAATGATTAATAACACCCTGACTTTCAACCATCATATTTTGAATATGTGCCTTCTTTTTCTTATATCTGGTGGAAAATTTTAAAATCAACTTAATTTTCTCAAATGGAAACTGAAGAAATTTCCTAAAATTAAAATTGATTCCAAACTTTAATTTCTTTAATTAACCTATCATCTCCTGCTCTTTTTTCCTCAACTTCACGTTGATTGATTACCCCATGTATTTCTTCTCTTAGAGTCTTTGGACTTGGTAAATTGAGTAAATCATTATGACAATTTAATTTCTCATCATTAAAATTTTCCTTTAGTTGTTTATGCGATATCACAAATTCCTCTCTAAGTGAGGTGGAATGTGCTTTCCATTCCTCTTTATTAAGGATTTCACTCCTTTCTAATTCAACCTTTAGTTATTTGATTCTCTAAATTTTCTTATCATAATCAATAGAAAATTCACTGAATGTATTTTGTTTATAATTAAAAAAGGCACCAAGAGCTTGAGTGGATTTTTGGACTTTTGCTTTTGGATCAACAATAGCTAGCCAACTGAACTCTCACATTGTTTCAATATCATTCAATTTTATTTTTCTGGTTCTTTTAAAAACTGATTTTGTTTGAGAATTATAATAATAATGATGGCACTATGTCAAATACTCATTGAACTTCAGATAATGGCTTGAAAACAAACATTGTTAGAGGAATATTGATTGAAATAGGTGCTACTGAAACATTAGGAGAGGAAATATTGATAAAATACTCTGGAGTCTAAAAATACTTCAAACCTATTTCAGAGCTTTCTAGAATTGTTGGTGTTGGAGTGGATTGACTTTTTTTGCTGATATTGTCATCAATTTTCTTGAACTTTCTCCATCTCTTTAGTTGACTCTTTTTATTTTTCCTCCTAGGTAATATCTTTTCTTGTTTGAGTTTCCATATGATATGTTTTTCTGGACAATCAACATCAATAATAAGCATCTCGCGTGTAGGAGAAATTAGCTCTTGAACCAACTCAGTTTCAGTATAAAGACCCTGCACAATAGAACCTTTATCCTTTTCTCCTTGAATTCCCTTTGATTTCTCTATAATGTTTCTTTCTTTATATACTTTTGGAAACAAAGAATAAATGTACATGAATCAACATATTTTAACATTTGGTTGACTTCAGGATCTTGTTTGAGTGGAATACTAGTAAAATCAAAAGATAATTTATGAGATGATTTGAGATTCTCAAAAGGAATTGAACTTTGAACACTCCTATGTTGAATAAACTCTTCATAAGTTTCCTCCCTAAACTTTTTGGCTTTGACTTTCTCTTCTTCTTTAATGAACTGACCCTTGTTGATAACTTGCTGAAAATCATCAACAATAATAAAGACATAATCAAATGGAGGGGTTGGATTTTGATATGTTTTTGAATAAATAACTTCTTTATAATGATTACTAATGACGTTACCAGGATCATAACTATAAAAAGGTAATGAATTTAACCAAACATTTTGAAGCATTTGTGCTTTAACCCTTGCATGACCTTTGTCTCTTAAAGTCATTTGACCAATTTTATTAAGGAAAGTAGGCCATACTTTCTTCCACAACTTACTTAATTTATTGGTTTGTCCATGTAGCATAGTTTGATTAGCTATTTTGAATAGCTAATCTATCAGGAATGAATTTTGGTAGAACGTGGGGTCCTACCTCACTACCATATATTCTGATATAGGAGGAAGTCTTGTCAATAAATCAATCACCAATTTGAGCCACAACATCTTGAAAATCCTTACTAATCCTTGGGGGAGATGTTCCAAACAAAATATGATATAGTGGAATCATAATTTTTTCACATATATCATAAAATGACCTTTGAAATTTTTTTCCCACAAAATGATTGTGTATTATTGAATAGCAACTATTATCAAAAGAATAACTCCATCCAATTAAAGGGAACAATAATTAACACATTACAATATATAAAAGATAAACAAACATATAGAAAATTAGTTCAAAGCCTAGAGGGGATGATAATGAAACTTTTATAGCATCTCACAATATTTTGGATATAATGTCCGCTCATTTGAATCTAGGTGATTGATTGTAAATCCCATGAATGAGGGGAACCCATTCAAATTTGAAATATTCAGGGTCAACTTCCCAATAAATCCTAGACATCATTTTAATTATAAACCTAAAAAGTCTTTTAAAAAAAATAGTATAATCTTTCCCTGTCTTTAGTTTATACTTGTCATCCCTACGCCACTCTCTGACAATTTGATTATAATGTTTGTAAATGCCTCCCACCACATTTAACCACTTTGACAAGCTCTATAGGGTAAACATGAGCTGAGTGTCACTATGATATGACCCAATCTCCAAGTTCCAATTATGGAAGTTGGGCTGACTAACCACCTACCTACAACCATTCATTAGAGGGTACAAACCACTTAGGAGTCTATAAACCACTTGTTTTCGCTGCAAAAAATACCCTCCAAAATTTTCTCACATTTTGAATTTTGGAGCCAACTAAGGATCTCATGATTTGTCTCTTTATGGTTACTCCATGATCATTTCGTGTTTTGAAAAGCATTTAAGTCATTAAGTCACTTGCACTCACATGCATAGTCTTCACCGAGTTTATGAGCGTGCTTCCTTTATGCTAGCTTGAACGAGAATAACACCATCCATCAAGACAGTGCCTGTGTGATGTTTAACTCATGTTGACAGCCCCCCTCATTTTGTTGCATTTATACTTCTATTTTGGTGAGATTTCTCAAATGTCGTCTTTTGAACATTTTCGCTTTCACATGTGTTGCTTGCACACTCACAGATTTCACTTTTTCTTGTTTTCATTTTGATAAGTGGAATTTTCAAGTTAGCTTCCTAAGCCATTGATGATTTTGATTGCACCCTCCTAATCAAGCCTTCTTCTTTTGAACCTCTCACAGACCTATCATAAGCAGATCATTCCTTGAGCTAGGTAGTGATAGAATCGATGTTTTTTAAGGCTGATATTTTCCTTTCATGAATGATTTGCATTGGTAGGAGTACCTTACAAGAATGAAAAATATAAAATAGTAAGGGAAAAGAATGAAGAAACACCTACAAAGGAGAAGTAATAAGAGAGCTATCATGAGAAACTGAAGCAGATCATGGACTTAGACAGAAAGAATACATTGCATGATGACTCAGAGGATTCAGGTATTGATCAAAGATCCTTTGGAGGGTGAAGATGAGTAACAAAGTGGATCTTTCGTGAAGATGAACCATATATTAGATCTATCAACAAGATGCAAGAAGAAGTGGCAAGAAAGAAAACTTGGCATTGCCACCTCATCATGAAGCCTATGTCACTAATGTTGAGTTGTAACTTGTACAAATGTCATCATAATGGTAAAAGTATGTCCATGTGTCATGCCACATTATCATGTGGAATGTAATGATGTATATTCAAAGAAAAGGATGAAATGTAATGGGTGGAAGTCTAAGAGTCATATGCAGAACATGAAGAGTCACATAGTAATATATGGAAAAAATGTCTTTAGGAGAAGTCCAAAGTCATATAGAGAAGTCCAAAAGTTCAATAGTTGTTTATAAGTCCAAAGGACACATGAGAAGTCCAAGAGTCATGAGGGTAATTAAAGAGTCACAGGGATATGAAAATTCATTCCTCTTATTATAAAAGGAACTCATAACTCAAGCAAGGTTCTTTTCGAAGGCTTAAGATTTGGAGAGCTAGCCTTGGCTTCTCTACTTGGCATAGGAGAAGAAAATATTCTTTGGAGAAGCAAGAAGTGATTGAATGTTCCACTATTGGAACTAGTGCTCACCATTGTAATTGATGTACTTGGATCTTTCACTTTATAATTTAAGCTCTATGATCCAACACATTTTCATGCATGTATCACAAATGTTTTAGGATTATTTTTGGGATGTTTACAGTATATGTTGTGTTCATATGTACTGGATAAATTGAACTATTTCAGTGGCTTCGTTACTTATCTCTTTGAATATGTGTTATATTCACCTTAATATCGATTCATGAACTATTTTTCTAACGAATCTTTTCATGCTCTCCTGTGTCTCTTATAGGATAATACTTTTACTTCCCTCTTAGAGACTCACTTTTTCTCTCCCCTCATGAAGGTTTCCTTTTACATCCTACAATTGGTGCTTCACAATGTCATCTTACTTTCTTATTCAAGGTGCATGTATATAATATCTTATGTTATCCATTGAAACCAAGATTAACTTTTGTGTTATGGTGGACGAACTAATACTCCAGATGGGGCTCATACTCCAAATGGTGTGAGGTCTAATTGGGACTTCACATCGGGGAGATCCCCTATATGTTTGTGGTATCCAACACTGTCAAAATTTTGGCACCAGAAGGAGGGCCAACTGAAAAGATGTGCCCATTGAGTCTATTTTGAATCTCTGATCTTAAATGGATCTTTCCTAAATCATAATCCCAAGATGTTTTTTTAAGGATCTTGATTTTACCATCCCTTATGAAATAATTCACAACTTGTCTCAATTCAATTTTGATGGCAAGAGTGAAATAATTGGCCTCAAACACTTCATTTTATGAATTTTTGTCTCTCTAATGGAATACATTGTAGAGATGTCATGGCTAGGTTGTTCACCCTAACATTGGAAGGTCTAGTTAAGAAATGGTGTCATATGTTACCTGCTACTTCTATCCATTCACTTGAGTAACTTGTTAAGGATCTTTGTGAAGCCTTTGATAGGTATGATTATCAAGATGTATGTGATAGAATCGATTTTCTTAGAATGGAACCAGGTGAATCTACAGAGGACTTTCTTAATCAGTTTCTTCACTTTTGCTGTGAATTTCCTGAGGGAGTTATTAATGCAGATTTCATTATGAAAAATTTCAGAATTTGATTCTATTCTTCTTGAGATCTTTTGAATCTAAACCCCTAGATGATTATCTCTCCCCAACTTTTTCTAACCATGAGATACCTCAATATTTCATGGAGGAACCTATTTTTCCTTTTGTTCCTTGTCCTCCTTTTCTAGTACCAATTTGGGTACCCCATAGCGATGATGTTAAAGTTGGGAACTATGAAAATAAAATTGTTGATCTCCCATTCGACCTCCATCTAATTATTATGATCCACATCTGTTGTGGGGAAAAGTATCCGATGCGGATGACCCTATCCCTACTCTAAAGGTGACAGTCTTTAGCAACAACTGAAAGTAAAGCTTTGATGTTTTCCTTTATGAAAGTATAGAGAGGGGGAAGAAATGATCAACCAACCTGGTATCCTTCGCTTAGTCGATCTTGATCCTCTCTCTTTGTCTCTTGTTCCCAGCTCCTTGCTCTCTTTGCCGGTCCAGCTACACACAAGCCCTGCACAAAACGAGAGAGGAAACTACAAGATACAAGTACTCATAACTGATGCATGGATTAGAGTGAATAAAATATACATGTAAATACAATACATCAATGCAATACAAGTATATAGGAGAACATGCAAAACTTTATTGATAGAAGTAACAGGGTTCTGAGAAGGTTACAACCAATGATGGCTCCAATCCAGCAGCACCTCCCCAACAGCAAGAACTCTCCTCTTCACCTCTAGTAAAACAATCACCCAATAGCTCTAACTGTAATCCAACAGCACCTCCTTGCTTTACACAAAATTCCAGCCTCCTTAGACCTCATAGAAGAGCTCTATATATAGGAGAGAAGAAGAGAGGATGAGTCAGCTTGAGGCTGGCATAGAGCTGACTAGTGTCCTCTCCCTCTTCAGTTAATCTTCAGTTCTTGAGTCCACTTGGAGATCCTTGCTTACACATGGTGATCAAGTACCTTTTACTCATCACAAGGCGAATCTGATGAACCAAGTGTCAGTTTGGAAGCTTCCTGGGCAGTTGACACCTTGCAGGATGACTGTGCCACTTGGCCAATCTCGCCCAGCGCAGGTAGCCTTCATTACTTTTGACTTCCAGCGCAGGTACAGAGTGGGACAGTTGCATTACAGCGCAGAAGCTCAATTAAGCAGCTGACATGATCCAAAATAAGCCTGTTTTGAAGTGTTTTCAGGTGGAGAACTGATTGGAAGTGCTGTTGTTTGATGACCTTGTTCTTTTAGGGGTAAGAACAACATGTTTAGGGACTGAGGATCCCTGTAATTATTGACATTCCATGCTCCATGATGCGAGGCACAAAAATGTCTATAACAGTTGCCCCCTAAAGTATGAGGCCGTTTATCGGGTGAAATGCTTTATCTAGAGGATCCGAAGTTCGTTCCAGTACTGAGGAGAGTGCCCTGTAATACAATACAATACAATACATTATTTTTCATTCATCATTATTCTCATGATCTAGCTGAGGCGGGCATTCCCATGCTCAGCTTTTTATAAATACATTTTGGTACATATGACAGACGATCGTCTGAAGATAGACTGATAATTTTCTGCTGAAATTATCATCCTTTGAGTAGGATGATCATCTGCTGCAATGATGTACATGGCAAATGCTTTTATATTTCCTGAATATATATCGCAGCCCGGATGGATGAAACTAGATCCGGGGTCTTCAAACTCGTTCGATCTTCACTCTAAGTACAAGTCGATCCATGTGAGAATTGCGCTGAAGTCGAACATGGAAAGACATCGCTTGATTACCGGTCAATAATGTAAACCGTTAACAAGCGCGAGAGGAATCACCAATAATGACGATGACCCTCAAGGTACTTCAGTACAATTCACGTGGCGTGAATAAAGGACTTGGCGTCGAACGCCACGCAAAATCTTCTGGTCGAAGGTCATTGATGTATACCTGTCGCCGGAAGTGAGAAACTTGCCATTGAGGCATGCAAGCTTCAAAGTACTGATGGGGGTGTTCCTAGATCAACTTCTTGGATAATGAGCTGAAGTCGACAAGAAGCGATCCGTCAAAGGAGGGCCTTAATGAATCCCACATCAATGACACGGAACGGAGCTAATGACTTTAGTGGAGGTGAAAACAAACTGTGACACATGATTCAGGGTGGCGATCATGAATGGATGAAGGATAATGTATGGCAGTGGATGGGACACGGTTGACACTTTCAGAATGACCCCTCTTGAACATATAACGACACTGATGCGATGGATCGGTAGCATTACCCCAAACGTGGATGGTGTGGCGAGGACCATGGTGATGAGACCGGTGGATGAAACAACCCAACCCGATGTGATACGGAGGAAAAGTGTCATGTTCAAGAGTGACTTGCTACCATTAAACTTTGAATGTTCTCCCAATTTTTCCCCAGTCATTTCTGACCAGTACCTCTTTATTTTTGTCAAGCTTGAGGAGGATAACATATGCTTGTTCTATAACCTGCCCTTCGGGCAAGCCCATCGCTATGATTTAACGAGCCTAGCGATAGGGAAACTCGTTCTCGTCTAAAGACAAGTTTGTCGCTATTTAATCATTTTAACGAGTCTAACGACAAAGAAAACTCGGTCCTTTTCATTTTTAGAGAGTCTGAAAAGGTACAGAAAGTTAACTCCATGATTGCTTTTTCGTCAGCAAATCCCTTAAGTCCGAAAAAGTATAAAACAATACAGAAGGGATGGCTGTTCGGTACTTTTAACGAGCCGAACAAGACAAGCGCTCGATCCTTTTGTGCAATAATCCCTCAGGTCCAAAAAGATTAAAATTTAGAGGAGGGATAGCGTTCCGGTCATTTAACGAGCTGGAAGGCCAAAACTCGGCAAACCTTTCATATTTTACGAGTCAGTGAAAAGAGCTGAAAGAAGACTCGTCTTTTGAGGAACGAGTGATAAACAGGGATAGCTACAGATTCCAGGTACAGGTTGGAATTTTCCAATCACGGCAGTGTCACAAGGATGGCTAGGTGAAATCACTCTTCGCAGCTGTTTCTCAAAAGAGGTAAACACACAAATGGAAGTGAATGATCGGCCAAATGAACAGTGGAGGTGATGGATGAAAACACGATCAAGGTTCTTATGGCTGATGAATTTACGATCTCAAAAGGTTATTTACCGGTTCATTTTTTCCATGAGCTTGAACTCTGAGGGAAACTTTTGCTCACACTTTTCTATTTTTTAACGAGCATAAATTCAGTCCTAAAACTGCTCGGATTTGCGTTTATTTTTTAACGAGCATGAACTATATGCTAAAACTGCTCGATATACCAGTCATATGAAGAACGCCTCTCGTAAGGACCAATTTTTATAGAGCTTATGCCTTACCACAGCTGTGCTCACTTTTGGCAAATTTTACTTTTGCCCCACAAGCTTTCTTTCATGCAAGTTTGGAAACGGCTAATCTTAAAACCAGATAAATAACCGCCCCTAGCTTGCACTCCAGAAAGTTTGCATGCCCCCAGGTATAGGATAGAATTTCGAGGCTGCCCCTCCTCTCCCCTACTTCTGCTTTTCTTTGGGTGTTCACATTTATTTGTCATCTTGCTAATCTAATGCTAACGATACTTGTCTTCTCATTATTTTAAGGGGTCTTACGCAGTACTCAGGCTTCCCGTCGGCCCACTTTTAACAAACAGCTATTTATGACAATAGAAGAACACTACTCAAAGATAAAACATTGGTATTATTGAGGGAGGCTTGCCCCTTTCTTATTATTCCAAAGACGGTTCGATTTGCTGCCGCAGATCAATCTCTTTCTTCGGCGGTGTCTATCATTGGGTTGTCCAAAGATGGTTACCCTCTGTCACAACAATACGGTCTCCTTCTTCGTAGACTGCCCCTGCTTATCCTTCAAAACATATGTTTCGATGGGCGAGGCTTGAATTTAAAGATGGTGACTACTTGTTGTAATAAGGGAATTCCTACTTGGGCATTGCCCACTTTTTTAGACAAAGGTGAATGATTCCCAAACACATAACTTTAACAAAAGATCATTATTCCAGAACAACCCCACTTCCTACGGACGGGGTACGGACCAGTCATGTTCTTCTGCGGAAATTCTTTCTTATACCCAGAGTTTCTTCTGCCCGAAGCAGACCAGGGTGCATGCCCCCTGGGTCCTAGTCTTTCTTTCCGAATCACTCGCGCTCATCGGGAAGGAGGACTGGGGGCGGAGGCGAATCTTGAGTGAACAGACCATTTAGGATTGGTATTTGACTATTTGCGATGCGAGATCCCGGAAATGAAAGTTGGTCTACGAGCTTGACCACCCTTCCTTCGTGTGGAAAACACATTACTCTAAAGAGTGAGGAGACTATCGCTCCCATGCAATAAATATAGTCGCGTCCAAGGAGTAGGTTATAATCCAAGGGTCCTTGAACTACCAACACGTTCATCCTGACGGTCTTCCCCTTCAATGTAACAGGTACATCGGGGAGGATCTCTAATGGTCGACTGGTTCCTTTATCAAAACCTGAGAGATTTCTCAACTCAGGTAAAAGCGCCGGGGAACCCAGTGCTTTCCAAGCAACAGAGGAAAGGATACTCACAGACGCCCCTTCATCAATGATAGTACCAGCCATAATCATTCTATAGATCTGGACAATGATTCTGAATGGTACACTAGCTGGTAACCGGGGTCTGCCTAGTTGATTCCAATCAAAGGATACAACCAGGTTGCTTGGCGGTGGGACCGAATATACGGCCGAATACGACTCTGATGATGTTCCTTCCTGCGATAAAGGAATGGGCGCATTGCCCTGATGCTCATCGGAGTCGGTGCTGATGAAAAGAACCTGGATGGTGTCATCCTTGTTCTCATCAGTGAGGGTGTCGCATGAAGACGACTCTTCGGCGACGGTGTCATTTGAAGACGGGTCTTCAATGACGGGGTCATTGGACGATAGAACCTCTGAAGGAAGAACCGGGCCAACTGCCGTATCGACCTTTAGACTTTCGTCTAGTCTAGATTCAGTAGGTTCATTCTCAATGACCGACACTTCAGCTGACCACTTGAGTGGTTCAACTGGATTTTCAACTATCGAGGGATTAGGCGCGAGTTTTTGATATCCAGGTGGAAGTCGCACCGGTGACACCGGGCGATCTTCTAAAACTCTCTTGGCCTCATCTAAGAATGGACATTTGTGGATGGCATGATGACCTTCACACAATAGACAGGGTGATCTTGGTCCCCTTCTTCGTCCTTCACTCTCGCTAGTTGACGGAATGCAATCAACATGACAACCAGAGGTTGATGCTACCAGATTGTGCAACCTTGGGGACCAGTCCCTTAGTATCCGGGGAATACAAGGACAATCACGATGGAAATGGATCCCTTTGCAAATGACACATGGCGATTTAGGCCCGGTCGGTGCAGTGTGTGGGTTTTTGTCAGCTTTCTTCTGCTTGCCCCCAGTCGCCTTCGCCAGAGGCTCCTTCTGCTTCTTTTCTTTCTTCTTCTTTTCCTTCTTCTCCTTGGGAGGCTGACTTTTGCCGGCTCTACCTTGCGAAGATGAAGGATCAGAGGAAGTATCATAAGAAGTGGAAGGCTGGTGGGTAGTTCTAGATTGTTCTGACTGTTGATTCGAATGCTCAGGATTAGTGGTGATCTGGACTACATTAGTTGAAAAGAGCCATACAGGGAGGCCGATTTTCAATCCTGGAAGCGACAATGTAGCCATATGAGGCGCACCAACATCTCCCCAAGAGGAGAAGGGATTTGGACTTCCGCCAAGGTTACTTCCTTGGTTGGTGGGCTCCATACTTTTGAACTGAAAGATCAACGTGGGAATAACAGGTGATTATGTTCCGCTTTAAAATAAATTTTATTAACGACGCTTTTAGACACAAACTTGCTTTTTCATGTTTTAAGAGTCGAGAAAAAGCTAAAGATGACTCTAGTCGCCTTCGATGTATTAACGAGCCCGAAGTGACAAATGCTCGGTTGGACTTTTTCAGTTATAGAGTTTGAAAAAGGCCAAAAGAAACTGCTCTGGAGATCTAGGCAGAGGGTGTGCCAAACCTTTCGCGAAACCACAGAATACGTTTTACGGTACGGGTGGTCGATCTTCGTGAATGTTGTGTTCACTGCATCGCGATCAGTAGGGCGGCCGACACGGTTTCCTAAGGATAAAGGATAAAAACCTATAGGGGTCTCCCAATATACGCGACGGTACGCGGGAGCTCAAGTCCGTGTTAGTGCCACCGACTCTCAGGAGGAATCACCCACCTTCGTAGAGATCGACAGTCACTATGTTTAACGACGCCGGAACACGTCTCTACCTAGACCTCTAGATGTTTGCGTTAAATTCCAAAGCGTTGTTATGTAAATTGAGTTTATTTTAATGTTGATCTTTCTTAACAGTTTGCCTTTCAGGTTCGCCACGAGATGTATATATACAACTTCCTATATGCAATCTAAGAATGAGAAGCAAATCTTTTCAATCTTTCAACTTTGAAAACCTTAATCTACTTGAGGGAAAAGAAGGACACAACTTTTTCCACAGATCAAAGAACACACACTAAAATGCACATCTTCCTAAATCGTCAAGCATACAGTCAAATGCAAAATGCACAATGCATGTATTTCTTTTCGTTATCCTTAATGTTGATGCTAGACAAAAAGGAAACTGTTGTATGATTTCGAATCTAATTTCAAGTAGAAATAAACAAGCTTGTCCACAATAAAAAAGACACCTTATGATAGACTTGTTTGAACACAGGAAATGTATAGATTCAAACCATAAAAGTGAAGAGCAAACAAACTCAAACAGCCATGAACAGTAATAAAACTAACTCAAAAGATCACAAAGACACTTTAACAGTTCAGGATCTAAGAGGCCACAACTATACTGGTTCGCTTTTCACAATGGGAAACTGTAACTGCAACAAGAAATACTGAAAGAACATTCACAGTTTCATCACACAACTGAGGCGGAATAATGTCAAGGAGAAGTGGCTTACAGCAAGTACAATAACCAGCAAGCAATCAGCCAAAAACAAGTGCAAACAGGGCCAAGACACAATAGGAAGACTGAGCAAGACAAGGGCTAACTGGACCAGCGCAGGTTCTAGTCTGCCAATTCCACTCTCAGCGCAGTTCCCGAAGGGAGTACCTGCGCTGTAATGCAGGCTGCCTGTGTACAGCCTGCACTGACTCACGAGAGTTTCGTCTACAAAGTTTTCCGGGTCATAAAAAGCTCAAAAATGCACTGTTTTTGCTGAAATAAAAAGCTATAGGTCAAGTACAGGCTAAGGTATGATCAAGAGGATGAAGATCTATCACAAAGAGTAAAGAGTCTTTTGTAGATAAGCTCTTCAAATCTTGAATTTGCTCAGCAAATGAGCAAGAGTAGCAATCCCTCTACTTCGCTTTTGATATAGTCAAAAGCTTTTCGATTTGGTACTCTTTTCTTCAAGAAATGAATAGCAAAATACTACAAACACCAACAAGATACTAGGCTCCCCAGCGGAGTCGCCAGTTTGTTGTGGGGAAAAGTATCCGATGCGGATGACCCTATCCCTACTCTAAAGGTGACAGTCTTTAGCAACAACTGAAAGTAAAGCTTTGATGTTTTCCTTTATGAAAGTACAGAGAGGGGGAAGAAATGATCAACCAACCTGGTATCCTTCGCTTAGTCGATCTTGATCCTCTCTCTTTGTCTCTTGTTCCCAGCTCCTTGCTCTCTTTGCCGGTCCAGCTACACACAAGCCCTGCACAAAACGAGAGAGGAAACTACAAGATACAAGTACTCATAACTGATGCATGGATTAGAGTGAATCAAATATACATGTAAATACAATACATCAATGCAATACAAGTATATAGGAGAACATGCAAAACTTTATTGATAGAAGTAACAGGGTTTTGAGAAGGTTACAACCAATGATGGCTCCAATCCAGCAGCACCTCCCCAGCAGCAAGAACTCTCCTCTTCACCTCTAGTAAAACAATCACCCAATAGCTCTAACTGTAATCCAACAGCACCTCCTTGCTTTACACAAAATTCCAGCCTCCTTAGACCTCATAGAAGAGCTCTATATATAGGAGAGAAGAAGAGAGGATGAGTCAGCTTGAGGCTGGCATAGAGCTGACTAGTGTCCTCTCCCTCTTCAGTTAATCTTCAGTTCTTGAGTCCACTTGGAGATCCTTGCTTACACATGGTGATCAAGTACCTTTTACTCATCACAAGGCGAATCTGATGAACCAAGTGTCAGTTTGGAAGCTTCCTGGGCAGTTGACACCTTGCAGGATGACTGTGCCACTTGGCCAATCTTGCCCAGCGCAGGTAGCCTTCATTACTTTTGACTTCCAGCGCAGGTACAGAGTGGGACAGTTACATTACAGCGCAGAAGCTCAATTAAGCAGCTGACATGATCCAAAATAAGCCTGTTTTGAAGTGTTTTCAGGTGGAGAACTGATTGGAAGTGCTGTTGTTTGATGACCTTGTTCTTTTAGGGGTAAGAACAACATGTTTAGGGACTGAGGATCCCTGTAATTATTGACATTCCATGCTCCATGATGCGAGGCACAAAAATGTCTATAACAACATCCTACTAAGGAAAACTTGGAATGCTTTAGTGATTACATGGAGCCCAAAGTAAAAGTTGATCCCTTGGGTTTTCAAGATCATATTAATGTTCATAAGTCCAATCTTGAATTTGATCCAAATGAAAACTTGATTATCTCTAGGGATACTTTGAAACCTCTACCACCTATATTTCATGATCCACTTGTTTCACCTACTTCAACTTTTAATGATGTTCAACCTATTATCTGAAGCGGTTATCAAGAACGAGGTAGTTGTATTTCACTTGTAGAGGAGAAATGTGTTGAGGATGTGTCTTATCTTTCCTTCCTCTTTGAAGATGATAATATTTCCTTTCAGAATGATTTATTATCTTATAATCTTGATAACCTGTCAAATGACTCTGAACATATAACACCCTCCTCCCACATCTACCCAAGTGACTGACCAACCAGGGTAAACATGTGACGAGAAATTACTATGATATGATTTGACCTTCTAATTCACCTTAAGGAAGTGGAATCGATGGAAACACACCATACATACCATCCATATCAACAACATGACTCCTAGGAACCATCCCAATCTCTTAGGTAACCAGGCCCTGGATGCACTGATCTTTTTGTCCATTAAACCCCTAGACTCTCCCTTGATATGGACAAGCATGAGTCCAGGAGGCTCCAGATGCTCCCACAACATGGGTATGCATGCATCCAAGGAATTTTCTGCCCAGTGTTGTGCCTACATCTCTGGGATTTGAGCCATTTTTTCAAGCCCAGATCCCAGGTCACTACCCAGAACTCAATGACACTTCCATGACAAGCATTTCGTCAAAAATTTCACAAATATGTAATCTACAAGTTTAAACAATAGATCTGAGCATAAGGGTCTCATACTCATTTGAAAATCGCTAGGAAGCATTGATGCCTCAACACAGTAGCTACAGTTTCATCCATTAGGTTATAGATACATTGTTCATTTGTTTACAAGTAAAAACATGATGAGAGGCATACATAGCCACTATCATAATACATGTTCATAACTAACATAATGACAACAAAAATACCAAGGCAACAAAAACCATATAATCCACATATAAACCGGTGTAATACTCATGAAATAACAAGGATAAATAACCTTATATTAATGACGCAAAAGCCAACCCGAGATGGGACTACCACGTTGCACCTGACCATAGAATCGATGAGCCAATACTCTCTTCATCCATTCAGCTCCATGCCATATTCCAAGCATGAGTGTAGGATCTCATAAAACACATTAATCAAAACCATCTAGGGCTTCTAGTGGCCAAATCACCTCAACCCATCAAACAATGATTCCACCTCATGGCTGAACTTCACAACCATCACCAGATTGGTCTCTACCCAAGCTTTCCAGGGCTCTAGAGCATTTGTTCCAACCAAGGCTTCCAAGAATAGTAACTCAACCCACAACGTACTCCGGGCTTCGAAAGTGTTTGTCGAACTAGGGCTTCCAGGATTAGTAACTCAACCCACGAAGGACTTGCAGAGTGTTTTTCCAACCAAGGCTTTAAGGACTAGTAACTCAACCCAAGCTATTATAGGGATTCCAGAGTGTTTGCACAACCAGGCTTCCAGGAACTAGTAACTCAACCCAAACTAAAGGAAACATGAGAACAAACCAGAAAAACAAAGAAATGAACCCGCAACACCATGGCTATCCAGGAAATGGCAAGGCTATGCAAATCCACTGTCAATCTAGGCAATCCTCCATGCAAATGATAGATCAAGATCAATAAACCACATGCATATGCCATGCATGCTAAAACTAGTGAGGAAAACATATATGCAACTCGGTACCTACAAGAAAAACTTGTTGTAACTGCTGATCCTTGTTGGCTTATATGGGCCTGACCCAGGTTCGGAAGAAGTATTTAGCCAAACAAATCCCGTAGGTACCGACCCTCTCGGCAACAACCTGTGAAGCGTGGACTGAGGTCTCACCCGAGGTAGCAGAGGAGGGTGTTAGAACTAGGTTTCCACACCCTTGGGATGTCTAGATGTGGTTTGGGGGTTTCGCGCCCCGTTCTACAACTTTGCACTGCACTGTATCCACGCAGATCCCGAATACCTCTTACTGTCTATTAATGCGTAGTCTACAGATCTAACCTATTGGATGAAGTACTGCAACTTGGATCTACTTTAGAATGGTCTTTAAGCAAACATTTATCAGATTTATTCAGTTCGCTTATTAAGATTAAACCCAGATTCACAAGTATTTAATAAGCAATCATATGTGCATAGATCAAAATAGTCTTATTATTCATACAAAATGCCAGATTCGTGATAATTCAGATTTAACACAAAATTCTCAGAAGGAACTTATCTTTATTTCCACTTATCACTAGTACATCTAGATCCGCCCTACGCACTCAGCTGCAAGGGTCTACGCACACAGCTGCGGACTCTTCCACGCCTTTGCACACATAGCTGCATAGCCTCTATCCACTACCCAAACCCCTAGCTCGGACTTACAGACACTTTCAGAGAGATTTCCTAAAAAACCCATTGCAATTCAGATCCAAGATCATACCCCTAAAAGAACTGCCTTTCCCTCATAGATTCATGCTCTATTTATACCTATCTATGGTCCATAGACCGACTTACTTCCTATTGTTTTATATTATTTTTCGGGCGGACAACCCTTTGACTTGGTCTTTTACATTTCGTGCTCCGCATATTTCGGAGGTTTACAATATTTTTATCCTACTTTCTAGGCTCTCAGACTCAAAATTGTTACGCGGGACCTCCCATACCCAACAGTCCCCCAACACAATCATCGTGACTCGTCCCAAGTCACTCATTGGTGTGGCAAGACGCGCTGCTGTGGCTTCACGGTTTACCTCCCTCTGAGTTGCGCTCATTGTCCTACTGCTTCTTGGATGTCTCCTGTCACGCTTTGTCTGGCTCCTACTTTAGTGTTTTTACCACTCCTTGCAACCGATGATGCTCATTTTGCTCTGCTCGGTTAACACAGAACACCCCCTCACAAGATTTTAGCTTGAGTGGGGGAGTCGTATACAGGACCTCCTTGTACCACCGTAGCCACTTCCAACCTTCATATCTACTCTTCGCACTGTGTGCTGCAGCTTGTGTTGCAATTTTAGAAGACCGTTGCTGCTGTCCATGAGATCCCAATCCTCAAAGTCCGTCAGAGATGACTTATTAACTTCATTTCTACCCGTGGTCTCCTTCTTTCCATCCTTTCTTTATATTTTTTTAGTTTTCCGGCCTACCCCCGGGCGAGGCGACGGCATCCAGACCAATTCTGCTTCATGTCTCCTCTTTTCCGGTACCTCCCCTACTGTTGATGCTGCAGTCTGTGGGACGCCTGCAGTTTTCAACACCTTGCTCCTTAGAGAGACTTGCTGCTTCAACAACCATATCACCACCCTCAGGCTTATTCCTTGGGCAAAGATAGTGATCAACTCCATATCGATAACTAGCATGTATTGTCCAGAAGTGTAGGTCGCCGGTGGATGCCCCTCGGTGATTTATAAGCGATTCAAATTTTGAATTCATTGGTTCCCACTTGTTCTAGCGTCCTCATGTAAAATCTGTGGTAGCTTGTTCCATATCCGACTCATACTCCTTCTCTTAATTGCCCGCCGCTTGCTCCCTTTTACCATAATGCAGACATCTTGTCATGAATAATGACAGGAACGGTCACCTCTCTTCTTAGCAATGCATTGGCGCAATATTTATCACGCAACCATGATCTTATTGATGAGCCAAATCGACGCATAGCCTGGTACTCGTGCTTCTTTCCTTCAGATTGCTTTACCATCTCACACTCTCTTTCAACTGGCTGGAGTGATGAGACTATCCCTCGAACAGTTAGTCAAGTGCCCTGTTCGTCCGTGTCAAGCTTCAGGTGACTGCCATTCACTCAGCCTGGGAAGGGGTCTCCATTGAGTTTGGCAAGCTAAAACGCGCCCCCATCGGTAACTTCTTTGATGACATAGGGTCCTAACCAATGCATTTGGAGTTTACTAGGGAATTTCTTGAACTTACTGTCATATAGCAACACTAGATCATTTTCCTTGAAGGTGCCCACCTTGATATGGTGATCATGCCACACTTTCTCGCGCTGTTTCTGTACTTGCTGATGGAATCTGGCCAAAAACCGTTCTTCCTCCAGTTCCTCTAGCTGCGCGAGCCTTTCCTCCAAAGCCCTGTGGTCTGCCATACCTGTGATTGTTGCAATCCGCAAACTAAGCACAATATATTCCATGGGAATAACAACCTCCTTGCCATAGACTAACCGAAGAGGTGTCTGGCCTGTCAACTTCTTGCATGTGGTTCGGTATGCCCATAACGCAACAGGGATGCACAAATCCCAGTCATTTTTCATGCATTATAGACCTTGGTCAACGTTGTCTCCAAGATTTTGTTGAACGCCATTTCGATTTCCCACTTCTTGAATGGTTGTAGTATCATCTGTGGCTGGAGCGGCATTTCATCCCTCCGCGATGGTTTTCCTGTCCGTTGACATACGTCACAGGCTCAACAGTATGATTTCAAATCCTAATGCAAAGTGGGCCACCATAATCCTGCGCGAAGAATCTTTTGGGCTGTGGTGTGACCCGCATAATTTCTGCCAGCAACCCCCACATGTGCTTCAGCCAGGATCTATCCTTTCTCGAACTCTGGGACATATCTACGTAATATTTTGTCGTTGCCCATTTTGTAGAGGTGTCCTGCAATCACGGTGGAATCTACTGTGCGTATCACCAATTCCTTCTTCTGATGAACAAAATATCCCTGCGGCGCGGTTCCCGTAGTTAAGAAATGGATTATATCCTCAAAGTGACCATCTGCTTGCGCACCGCATATAGCTGTGCATCCGGGAGTCCATCCTCTCGATTTGTGGGTTCTTCACTAGTCTCAATTCGGGATAGGTGATCGGGGCCTATGTTTAGACATCCTGGCTTTACGATGACCTTAAATTCATACTCCTAGAATAACAGTAACCATCTACAAATACGCCCCCCCCAACACAGGCTTGATTACTAGGTATTTTAATGCTAAGTGATCGGTATACATCTTAAAGTGGCCTCCAAGCAGATAATGGCAGAATTTTTGAAGCACGTATACCATCGCTAATCCCTTGCGCTCGGTAGTGGAGTAATTCTTCTCAACTTTTGACAACTGGCGACTTGTGAACATAATCGGGTGGTCAATTCCCTCTGCTCCTGGTTGAGTAAGTACCACCCCTAACACGATACATGATGCGTCGACATGCACATGAAACTCGACGTCTCATTTTGGAAAGACCAATATAGGCGCTGATGCCATCTTTTCCTTGAGCATCTCTAGACTTTTGTTGCGTTCCTCATTCCAGCAATAAGTAGCATCCTTCTTCAGCAATTGTTCCATTGGAGCTGTGATCTGGGCATAGCTTTTGATGAACTTCCGATAGTAGCCTGTGTGTCCTAGTGTGGCACGTAGTTGTTTGACACTTCGCGACACTTGTAGATTGAGTATGATGGAAATATTTGCCGGATCCACCATTAGGCCTTGCTTATAGACCACATGGCCCAGCAGGTTCCCGAATGGGACAAGGAAAGTACACTTCTTTAAGTTTAGCGCAATCTGGTGTCGGCGGCAAGTATCCAACATCAACCGTAAGCTCGCTACGTGCTTCTTAACCAGTCCAAACATGGTCCAATCATCAAGATAGACCTCTAAGAACTTGTGTATAAATTCTTTGAATGCCGCTACTACTATTCGTGAAAATATCACTGGCGCATTCTTCAGTCCAAAGGGCATCACCGTGTATTGAAAGCAACTCCATTCAGTGGTGAAAGTTGTTTTACTCCTGTCGTTTGGTGCGATCTTGATCTGGTGGTATCCTGAGAACCCATCCGTGAAGGAGTAGGCTTCCTGCCCCACCACATTTTCCAGTACCTTATATGTAAATGGAGTTGGAAGTGGATCGTTAACGCAGGCATCATTAAGCTTCCTTAGATCGACGCAGATACGAATCTCACCCTTCTGTTTCTTCTCCTACACAACCATCGGACTTACCCAGTCAGACTCCTCGACTGGTTCAATGATTCCGGCTGCCAACATCTTGTCCAGTTCTTCGCGGACCTTTGCTTTATATTTTGGGTTCAATCGGTAGGGTCGCTGCTTAACTGGTTTTGCATCTGGCTTCAACGTTATCTTCATCATTCCCAGGTCTCCTAGGATCCCTTTTAGCTCTGTGATTTTTGTTGGGAATAAATCTTGATATTCGCGAAGCAATTCAATGACCTTCTCCACTGTGGCGTCGTCCCGATAGTCCCCCAGTGTTGCATACTTTGGCTTTTCTTCGGTTCCGATATTGACTTGTCTCGTTTTCAATGGCGCCGTGATATCTGGATCTTCAATTTCAGGTCCACACACCTCACGGCTCCCCTCTAATTCTGGGATGTTGACGTTTCGTGGATTGTCCTCATCATCTTCTACCTGGACATTATAACATTCAAGAGCCTGGCTCAGCTGTCAACAGTCAAGCTGCAAAGTTTCCTCTGGTTCCAGTGGTGCCTTCAAAATGTAGGAATTTACAGGGTAAGTTCCTCAGACAGAACACCAAAGGACACTGCTCACAAACAGATCACAGATCAATACACCAGTATTTTGACGTGGTTAAAACCCTCAAAGAGGGAAACAGTCCACGGCCTGAGCCAACGCGGCCACTTCAGGCAATTTATTAATAAAAGAATGAAAATTTACATATGCTTCTCTCATAGATGGAGTACCCTACAAATGACCCTCCATGCTCATTAAATAGAGATCATGGACCAATTGGGTGTTAAGCCACGGATCAAGTGTCGGTAATACCGAGGAGAGAATGAACCGTCGGATCACTACATATCGTGACCGTCGGATTGTAAGTTACAAAATGTACATAGTAAAGAAACACACTTTACCTAACTCTATACCTAACTCTATACTAGACCAAATTGTACTTAACTATTTCCCATGTGTCGGAATATCCTAACATCGCCCTTAAGAACAACTTGGGATAGGATTGAAGGATTTACAAAAATGACACAATAGGAGAAGGAAGGAGGCACTAGAGCCTATCCCCCCTTATTGACAACTTCCTGAACTCCAATCATAAATCGAAGTTTAGTGAACTTCGCCTCTGTGAGAGCCTTTGTAAAGATATCTGCAACTTGATCATCTGTTGAACGATATTGCACTTCAAGAACATGGTCGTGAATGAGGTTTCCGATGAAGTGCATGTGAAGTTCAATGTGTTTTCTGCGCTGATGTTGGACTGGATCTTTGCATAGCTGAATGGCACTTTGATTATCACACCAAAGTGTAGTCGGATGCTACTGCTGAAAGCCAAACTCTGACAGGATCTGACGAAGCCACAAGGCTTCCTTACTAGCTTCTATGGCACCACGATACTCTGCTTCTGCTGAAGAAAGAGAAATGGCACCTTGTTTCTTGCAAGCCCATGTAATAGGTCCTGAACCAAGAGTGAACACATAAACTGCAGTAGTCTTCTGATCATCAGGTCACCAGCCCAATCAGAATCAGCGAAACCAACCAATAGAGGAGCTGCTTCGGCACTGTAATGAATCCCAAACTAAACTGTACCTCGAACATAACAAAGTTTTCTTTTAGTTGCTTTCCAATGACTTTCATGTGGGTTTTGCATAAACCGAGCAACAAGGCCAACGACAAAGGAAAGGTCAGGATGAGTATGAGTTAGATACAAAAGTTTTCCTACAAGTTGACGGTATAAGGTAGCATCAACTTCAGGAGAAGTACAAGTGACTGAAATTTTGACTCCAGACTGAAAGGGAGAAGGGGCTGGCTTACAGTCTTCCATGTGAAAATTGCGTAGAATATCACAGGCATACTTGGACCGAGAAAGGGAAATACCTTCCTTGGATTGCAAGACTTGAAGACCGAGAAAATAATGTAAGTGTCCTAAGTCTGTCATTTCAAACTTCCTTTTAAGGCTAGACTTCACATGGTTTATAAGGTTGGGATCACTACCGGTCAGGATAAGATCATCAACATAGATAACAAGAATGATAAGGGACTTGCCTACTTTCTTGGTGTAGACAGTATTGTCAGAATGACACCTAGAAAAGCCATTTTCTAAAAGAAAGTTATCCATTTTGGCATACCAAGCTCGAGGAGCTTGCTTGAGACCATAAAGGGATTTCTTAAGCCGACATACAAGGCTGGAGTCTGTTTGTATAAAGCCAATAGGTTGTTCCATATAGATTTCTTCATGCAAGTCCCAATGCAAGAAGGCGGATTTAACATCCATCTGATGTACTTCCCATTTGAAAGAGGCAGCAAGGGAAAGAACAAGGCGGATAGAGTTCATTTTGGCAACAGGGGAGAAGGTTTCAGTATAGTCAATGCCTTCAACTTGTGAAAAACTCTTAGCAACAAGACGAGCTTTATGTTTATCAACTTTCCCATCTGGTCCATACTTGGTTGCATCTAACAAGTTTTCGTCCCTTTGGTAGAGGAACAAGATCCCATGTATCATTTGCCAATAATGAATGATATTCTTGATTCGTAGCTGCTTCCTAATCTGGATGGCCTGAAGCTTCTGCAAAGGTGTCAGGATCATAATTCGCTGAAGCTTGAGCCAGTAAAGAAGAGGCTCTCTTGAACTGAGAACGTGTACGTCGCTGATCTGTAGGATCACCGGCAAGATCACCTGCTGCATCCCGAGTAGCACGGACCCATTTTGGAAGCTGAGGAGCTGAAGGAGGATCCTGAGAAGGTGGGGGAGGATTTTCATCCTCGCTTTCATCATCTGAAGAAGAAATATTTTCAAAAGTAGAAGAGATAGGGAGAGGTGGCACATCCGCCGAACTAGGCTTGCAAGCCGATATATTTTCAGCAAACTTTACATCTCTTCTAATGATAACATTTTTGGACTTAAGTGGAATAAGTCTATATCCTTTGACATCTTCAGAATATCCAACAAAAATACATTTTTCACTCTTAGGTTCTAAAGCTTTATGTTTCTCATCTGGAATATGGGCCCATGCTTCACTTCCAAAAACACGAAAGTGACTTACATCTGGTTTGATTGAGCTCCATGCTTCTTCTGGAGTGATATTCTTTAAAACCTTAGTAGGAGTGTGATTTATTATGTAATTTTCACAGTTAATTGCTTCTGCCCAATAATTAAGACTAAGTCCTTTAGATTGAAGCATACAATTAGCCATTTCCTTTAAGGTGCGATTCTTCCTTTCAGCTACACCATTTTGTTGTGGAGTATATGGAACATTATGTTGCATTTGAATTCCATTCTCAGTGCAAAAGTTGATGAATGTGTTTTTAACATATTCTCCGCCATTATCAGATCTTAGCTTAAGAGTTTGATGTCCAGATTGTTTTTCAACAAAGGCCTTAAAGGCCAAGAACATGTTAAATACTTCACTCTTGAGTTTTAAGAAGTATACCCAAGTGTGTCTGGAGAAATCATCAATGAAAGTTAAGAAATACTTGTAGCCAGAGAATGAAGCAACTGGAAGTGGACCACATAAATCACTATGCACGAGCTGTAAAGGGGCTGAGGCGTGCCAAGAGGTATGTTTTTCAAAACTGTCCCGACGATGTTTTCCGAGTACACATCCGGAACAAACACCATCTCTGCAAGATACCATTGGAAGACCTGTCACCATATTTTCTTTACATAGATTCTGAAGAGAGCGATAGTTTAAGTGACCAAATCGCTCATGCCAAAGTTTGCTCACTTCATCATTATGAGCAACAAATACTGAGGGAAGATTTGATGACACAAAGTTGTGAAACTTATACAACCTTGTAGAATCATCAACAATGCCAGTAGCTAAAATCTATCTAGGATCTCTTAGGTCCTTAATTACAACATCGTGAGGTGAAAATTCAACGATTTTACCTTCACCTAAATGGGTTATCTGATATACAGATAGAAGGTTGCAGGATAAGGTTGGAACACATAATACATCATTAAACTGACCATTGTCTAGATGAACAGTTCCAGTCCCTACAACACTAAGAGATCTATCATCACCAACATATATATTTTTGGTGTTACAATCATTTAAAGAAGAAAACATGGCTTTGTTTTTGGCCATGTGATAAGAAGCTCCAGAATCAATGAGCCACTCATGAGAATGAGAAGAAGAAGATACATTTAGTGCATAGCTAGACCGAGACGCTTGACAACCACATGCAGAAAGTGCCATTCCTGAAGATGAAGTTGAAGTTGAAGAGTGCTCCAAATGGATGTTATGCTTCTTCATTTCTGCTTCCAAGGCTTCCATCTTCTTAAAGCATTTGGATTCTAAGTGGCCATCTCGATTACAAAAGTTGCAATGTCTATCAGTCTTCTTCCCTTTGTTTTTATTTGTCTTATCATTTTGTTGAAATGATTTTTAATTTTGAGGCTGAAGTTGCTTAGGACCCTTGTTTGGTTTAGGACCATTCTTTTTAGGATACAACTTCTTAGGATTCTTTGGGTTTGGTTGCTGCTGGGTGGCTAATGCTTTCTTAGAAGAGTTTCCAAGATGAAGAAGACCAAGGTGTAAGAGTTTTTCTTTTTCTCTTATTAAAGAATCACAAAAGGAATCAAAGGAAGGGGACTTGTAGGTTTGTCCTTGAGAAATGAAGGCTTCTCTTGTAGAATGGAAGGTGGAAACAAACACAGAATAGGCTGGTCCCAACTTAGTAAGAATGGAGTAGATAAGGCTAATATCTTCTTTCTTAACCTTAACACCTTCCAAGAGAAGTCTAAGGGTCTTGAACTTGGACAAAAAATCTTCAATGCAAGAAAAATTATTGGGGTCCAATGTAAGCAATTCATTTTCAAGTTGATGGGCTTTAAGTTCATTTTTAATTCCAAAGACTTTAGTAATCTGTTTCATTGCTTCATCAGGAGTATCAAGTTCTGCAATATGGAATCTAATATCTGGAGAAATAGTCATCCCTATCAACCCACATGCTTGGTCTTGTCTATTTTCCCATTTAGTTGCCTTGTCTTCATCTTTCAGTTTGGTCTCTTGGCCTGTGGCTATTCTGTAAAGA
Source organism: Pinus tabuliformis (assembly GCA_031772625.1). NCBI lineage: Eukaryota > Viridiplantae > Streptophyta > Pinopsida > Pinales > Pinaceae > Pinus > Pinus tabuliformis. The sequence goes on along the minus strand of CM062813.1, from coordinate 151,555,467 downwards.
CCTTTACTTCTAAGTAAATCCAAAATGTAGGACCACCATTGGAAGTAGTTGGTGCTGTCAAGAATAACTTGGCATGGACTTTCCATTTAAAAAAAAACTGAAGCTATAGATGCTGAAACTAAGTGTTTCAATGGAAAGATCTCGAAAAATTAGGCTGTTTAAAAAAAAACGGTTCTGAAAACGGCTTTCGGATGAAGAAGTTATGGCTTTTTGAAGAAAATTTGATGAAGTCGCCGACGAAGTGCGGGAATGTGCGGAAATGAAAAATCCGCCCCCACAAAATGGAGACTTGAACCCAAGACCTCTACTCTCATAAATTAGCTTTGCACCAAGTGAGCTATACAAAAATTTTGAGAGAGAGAGAGAGAGAAGGGGGGGGGGGGGGTTGATGCTTTGGGTTGCGTGCTTGCTTTGAGAAAGCTCTTTTTCCCTACAAAACAAAAAACACAAAACCCAACACGGACATACAAAAAATGAACCTTGCGGCTCGATGTTAGCTTTAGTCAGAAACTAGATATTTTCAAAAACGAACCTTGTAGCTCGAAGTTAGCTTTAGCCGGAAACTAAATATTTACCTCAATGTTTCTGATTTTCCGAGATCACACTAAGACACAACAGAAAAGAGAATATGCATGAGAAAAATCCTTCCTTTCTGTTTCTGATTTGCCCAGATCGCACAGAGTCACAGGGCAAAGAGCATACACAGAAATGAAAGGTATAGATCCGGTAATAAGAAAAAGCTAAATAAACTGAAAACCAAAATAAACAGAGAGAAAATAACTGTAAACTGCAAATAAACACTGTATACCTCCATATCTTAAAAATGACGCAGCTAGGGCTATCGGAAACCTTTTCGCGTGAAACGAAAGGGGTTTCTCACTGGAACAGATGCTCCCAACACAACAGAGCAGTCCTCTCGGCCCGAAAGCAGTCAGAAATAGTAGATCTAGGAAACAGTAGTCGGATGTAGTTCTACTGGCTTCATATTTGGATCACCAATGGATGCGGCCCTCAAATAGCTCTGATACCATGTAGGAATTTACAGGGTAAGTTCCTCAGACAGAACACCAAAGGACACCGCTCACAAATATATCACAGATCAATACACCAGTATTTTTGACATGGTTAAAACCCTCAAAGAGGGAAACAGTCCACGGCCTGAGCCAACGCAGCCACTTCAGGCAATTTATTAATAAAAGAATGAAAATTTACATATGCTTCTCTCATAGACGGATTACCCTACAAATGACCCTCCATGCTCTTTAAATAGAGATCATTGACCAATCGGGTGTTAAGCCATGGATCAAGTGTCGGTAATACTGAGGAGAGAATGAACCGTCGGATCACTACATATCGTGACCGTCGGATTGTAAGTTACAAAATGTACATAGTAAAGAAACACACTTTACCTAACTCTATACCTAACTCTATATTAGACCAAGTTGTACTTAACTATTTCCTATGTGTCGGAATATCCTAACACAAAATGGTGGCCTTTACCAGCTGTAATGCTTCGTCCATGGGATCCATCCATTGATCTTCAAAGAGGAATGTTGACAAAAACCCTGCGCACAAGATATCCCACTTGCCTGTGTTGTGTCAGAGCTTTGCTTCAGTATACCAGTTTCTTGGAATGACATCCAGGGTGTGATAAAATAAGTGCACCCATTCTGGCTGAGGTTCCTCTCCGTAGGCTTTGATCCATTTGGTAAGGTGCATGCGTGGGTCATCATGTCCATTGTATTTCTCCATTATGCATAGTTCTGGCTTCCCAAATCTGATCCTCATCATGCACCTACAGCCACGCCAATTGTCGAAAGTAAATTCATGTGTGCCCCACCATCACGCATGCGTTGCGCTCAACGCCCATCTCAATGTATCAAACTGTTGGTGCTCTAGTACTGCGATTTCAAATTTGGTGAGGAATTCATCTATTATCGTCAGCTCATCATATGTCGGCAATTCGCGATCCTAGGCCCTTACATAGTACAAAGATTTAGTCATCATATTGCAGTGTAGCGTAGTCACTCCGTTCAACCTATTCCACCACTGCTCATCTTCTTCGTCTGAATCGATGGTGAAAGATTCTACATAGCTTTGTGATATTCTTCTATCCTTCATTGTCTTGCCCCATTCTTGCCTTTGTGCAGCTATTCTATAGATACCATCTAATTTGTCGTCGCTCTCTTTGTTGTGCACAGGTTCAATATAGCGCGGTCCTTCAGCTGGATCTAGCGGAATGACTACGTGGAGCGACTTTGTTTCAAATACCATTGTCTGCTTCTTTAAATTAATAATCCCGTTCATGTCGGTGGCCCAGTCTATGCCTAACAATGCAAGATAGGGCGTACTTTCATCCATGAGCTCAATAACTTCAAAGTCCATTTGAGTACTTGTTCCGTCAAGGTCTACCGTAACTCCTTGCAGCCTTCCCATGGGCAACACCTTTTGCTGATTTTCCATCCGCATTTGGATAGGGGACCATTGTAGTGTAGGCTTACCCATGCGCTCCCAAGTCTATTTAGGTAGTATGTTGGCATCTGAGCCTAGATCTAGAATGACCTCATCCATTTCATACTCGCCGATCTACACTATTAGTCGCATTTCCCTCCTAGTCCGCGACACATGTCTTCCAAACTTTCGAACTACGTGAGGTTCACTCCATCCTGCGTATCTATTTATTAGTTCCTGTAAGCCTTTAACTGCCTTGTTGTCACGAAGCAATGTTATACATGTCTCTAAAAAGGTAGTTATCACTGAGGGATCCCTGACCGGCTTAGGTTGATCCCTACTACCTGGGGTAGAGACTTCCACGAAGCTCTCCTGAGCTTCCAGATATGTCTCCTTACCCACCCCTATGTCTTCCTTACTTAAGCTCCTTCTATCCGCTCCTATGGCCGTGCCACTTCTTAGTACCATGTTGACTTTGGGATCTTCCTCGCGGGGTTCGGACCTCATCATTTACATGTTCTGGGTTGTTGTTAGTTGTGCTGACCTTTTTTCACGGATCTATGCTATCAACGTAGGAAAATATATCAGCTCATGATCAAATTTCTCACAATAACTACATGAAATTTTGGTGGGGTTGGTACAATCCCGCGCGTAATGTCCTGGACCTCCGGAGTTATAGCAGATTAGCTGCCCGCGACCCCTTCCTGGCCCCATGCCACCTCGTCCTCACCCATGGCCCTGGAACCCACTGTGCGCAATCCCCGTGGCTAGATCTTGACCTCACGCCTCAGTCTACATTTTGTAAGCAGGTGATTGGTCCATTAATAATTGGTAGCTATGATAGTCCCTTTCCTTGTGGCCCACCAATCTGAAAAAGTTGCAAAATAGCTGCTGGGGGGTCTGGTTGTATTTTGGCAGCAGATGATAGTTATCCATGTTGTGCTTTCCTCCCACCTGACAGATTGCGCACCAGAGTGGGGTTTTTGTGCTTGGCCCTGCCTTTGGTTGCAATGGTGTTGGTCCCCCCATTTCCACATAATTCACTGAGACTGGGCAGTGATCTTTATCGTGCCCCAGGCTCCTACACCATACTTCCTCCTGGACTTCTGGTCGTGGTGTCTGTTGTTGTTTTAACTTCTTCATTTCCAAACACAAATTTTGGATCTGCGCTTGGATTTTTTGAACTCCCAACCCCGAATCTTGTAATGAAGTGTTGTGTAACCTCATCGTTGTCTCTAATGCTTTAGCCTAGGTTGAGATTTTCTATTGTGATAGAGCCATCCTCAGATGTGGTGTTAATGATGCCATAAACCAAGCGTAGTGTTGCGCATCTGTCAATGTCATGTTAGCCTCGCGAATAGTACTTTTCAGTCTTTGGTCCAAATCCCACGTGGTTTCACAAGGCATCATCGTGATCTCTTTGAACCCTATAATCGATTGTGTTTTTGACTTTGGCCGGCTAATCTCCTTCTTCAATTCGGTCTGGATTTCTGCTATCCCCGTCATTGGGTGATCACTTGAGTACTTTATGTACCATGTCAGTGCTTGGTCATGTAGCGTGCTGACTAAGATAACCTTTATAATATTATCATCTGTAATTCACTGCGCGTTCCATATTGATGTTAGCACGAACCAGAATTGTTTCAGGTCTTCGCCTCCTGTGCCTTTGAATACCGGTAACTGGATCGCGCTCGTCATTGTTACCCTTGAACTACTACTATTCCTGGTTCCTTCGATCCTTCAATTCTCTTTTCTCTCAAGTCCCCTCGTTTCACTCCAGACACCCCTTAGGCAGATCCCGGTCCTGGAAATGGAACCATTTGTTGGCTTATATGGGCCTGACCTAGGTTCGGAAGAAGTATTTAGCTAAACAAATCCATCAGTTACCAACCCTTTCGGCAACAGCCTGCGAAGCGCGGACCGAGGTCTCACCCCAGGTAGCAGGGGAGGGTGATGGAACCAGGTTTCCGCACCCTTGGGATGTCTAAATGTGGTTTGGGGGTTTCGCGCCCCGTTATGCAACTTCGCACTGTGCTGTATCTGCACAGATCTAGAATACCTCTTATTGTCTATTAGCACACAGGCTACAGATCTAACCTATTGGAGGAAGTATTACAACTTGGATCTACTTTAAAATGGTCTTTAAGCAAACATTTATCAGATTTATTCAGTTTGCTTATTAAGATTAAACCCAGATTCACAAGTATTTAATAAGCAATCATATGCGCATAGATCAAAACAGTCTTATTATTCATACAAAATGCTAGATTCACGATAATTCAGATTTGACACAAAATTCTCAGAAGGAACTTATCTTTATTTCCACTTATCACCAGTACATCTAGATTCGCCCTGCACACTCAGCTGCAAGGGTCTGCACACACAGCTGCGGACTCTTCCAGGCCTCTGCGCACACAGCTGCAGAGCTTCTATCCACTACCCAAACCCCCGACTCAGACTTACATACACTTTCAGAGAGCTTCCCTCAAAAACCCATTGCAATTCAGATCCAAGATGACACCCCAAAAAGAACTGCCTTTCCCTCATAGAGCCGCGCTCTATTTATACCTATCTATGGTCTGCAGACCGAATTACTTCCTATTGTTTTATATTATTTTTCGGGTGGACAACCCTTTGACTCGGTCTTTTACGTTTCTCGCTCCACATATTTCGGAGGTTTACAATATTTTTATCCTACTTTCTAGGCTCTCAGACTCAAAACTATTACATGGGACCTCCGCTACCCAACAATCCCAATGTCCTCTTGCACTTTCCTACTCTTCCTTTTCCTTCTTGCTCCAAAATTCCAAGCATGCCACACTCCTCCAAGAGTGCTCCAAGAAAACTCTAAGTTTCCAAGAGTATGAGAAAGAGAGCTCCAAAACTGAACTAAAAAAAGTCTGTGAATTGATACTCAGAAGCCTTTTTATTAGTGAGGCCTCTATATTTTCATTTTCCATTATTTTCCTTCATTTCCCTCCTCACATGCAACCTGTGACCTTTCACCTCCCTTTTCTTCTAATTTCCATTATTTTCATAAATAAATGTGCCAAAATTCCATTTTTCTTTCCAAAGCCTTTGCCATTGCCTTTACCAAATTCCTTAGCCATTACTCAATCACCAATGATCCCCATTAATATTTTTTTTCCCGAAATTCAACTTGGAATAAGTGTCCCATCCATCATGGTTATTATTTTGCCTTTATTAACTTTTATTACATGGAATTTTCACCAGGGCTGTTACAGAACCTTGCATCCAAGTTGAGACTTTGGATAACCATCACCATGACATCCCTGTTTCTATTAACACATATGGTAGTGAATATCCAATTATATCGGATGATATATTCTCTTCTTTTGAGAGATTGGATTTGCAAAGTATCGATTCAGAATCTATTTCTCAGAATGAACGTAGATTTTGTTTAATTCATATATCTTTGGATGAAAATTTGAAGTGATAAATTGTCAAGTTTTTGAATCTTTTAAGGATTCTGATCAATCTGAATGTCATGATAGTATGCATATCTTTGACCATTATACTGATAAAAATGATGTTGATCCGTTTCTCTTTCAAGTTCAATATGTTTTAAGTACAAATGTTGCTTATCCTCTTGAGTCTTTCAATCCTTCTTCATCTCTAACACACTTTTCATTATACCCAGATATGTTTGATAAGTATGTCACACCAACATCCCCCTTAAATCCTTTCGATCTATATCCGACTGATCATGGTTGCAATCATGTATAGGATGGTGTGATACTACAATTAGAGGATGATGAATCTATTATCCATGATCTATTCAACTTCTTAAAAATTCTCTGAACTTTCTAATGGTGGATTATCAAATCTGGCTTAAGAAGTTGAGGCACTTTATCCCACAATCATGGTTATGTCAGGTCCTCGTAATCCTATTGAGATATCTGAACTAAGTTGGGTCTAGAGTTTCACATAGAATTCTTTCCTTAACATCCATCCATTGGTTATGAGTTCATTCTTAAAGGACTTCTGATATTTTCAAGTGGATTTTCAAGATGGAATTTCTAATCAGATGAAAGGTTCTTGTTTAGTTAGTTCCTTTTCATGTCAACCCTTTGAGCTAGATTGAAGGTTTTAGAGCAAATATTTCACAGATCCTAATAGTTTCAAGGCATGTCATTTTGATGATCGAGATAAAGGTCATTTTGTGTTAAAGGGTTTGTCTCTGTTAAAATATTTCGAATCTAATCATCTTATTATCTCTTTTGTGCATATTATGAAACTAATAATCTATATAACACATTTTCTCTTCTGGAATAAATGCAATTGCTTCAATAATTCAACCCCAAAACCCTTGTGTTAGTACTGAGTTTGATTTGACATATGTTTCTAAATTTTTTTCAAATCAGTATCATGATTAGTTTCCTAGTTCTATAATCTCAATAATTGTCTTGAATGCCCTAAGATTTCTTATTTTTGACTTTGCATGTAATTGGATACAAAGAGAACCAATATAGAATCAACAATCTTTTCTGTTAATTGACCTATCTGATCATAATACCAAAGATTCTCACTATGATTCAAATATATTAACTAAAACTTCATTTTCCTATAAGTACAAGGGTTTTCAGATTGGTTGTATTGAATATCAAGATCCAATTATTGAATGGCTAAAGCAATCTTACATGGCAAGCTCCTATGCAAATAACAAGTTTCGATCCTTTTTAATGTTTGCAAGAACTAAAAGTGCGTGAATGTGTATTCACAAGAAACTTGCAAGGTTTGTATGATATACATTTTAAGAAACAAGGTAAAGTTCAAAATGGGATCAAAATAGTCAGTATGTTACATCCTTTTGGTAACAAGCTAGACCTTCATTTTGTTGTGAAAGTTTTCACAATTATTATCTTTTCTATTGCACATAGTTTTATATTGCTTTTAATTTCTATTATCTTTGTGGTTACAATATGGGAATGACACGTTGGAAATATCATTACACTTAGCCTTGACCTTATAGCTAATTAGGTTAGGAGTAGGCTTAGTTGCATTTAGTTTCCCTTGCATTTCATCCACCCTCTATCTAGCTCTCCATCCAGTCTCTGCATTTGTTTGTTTTCTTGTTGTAGATTTTACACATTTTTTTGTGTCTCGCCTCTATTTGCTTGTTTCTTTTTCTTTAGTTTTTTTGTTTTGTCATGTATTTTGTTTTTGTTTGTTCAATAAGACTTTGCATGAAATATGCTTTTGTTTGGCTCAAAACACAATGTGGAAAAACTTGAAAAGGGGAATTGTGATGACGAACTATGCTTGGCTAATTTGTACCTCTTCTCTATCCTGGGTTTACATATCTTTTAAAGTCAATGGTGTATGAATGGGAAATAAGATCCACTCAAACGAAAAGCCTTTGGTCAAACTATAAAGCCGATATCTATTATAGGATCGTCGTTCCTCAACTTGGTATTGTAAATAAATAGCGTTTTTCTTGCTGATCTAGTCTAGTAGAGAAAGGATAAGGGGAAACCCTAAAGCGAGAAAACCAATATCAGATGTTTTATAAATACATATTTGAAGGGGAAACCTCCTTTTCTCTTAAGAAGTCAGGATCCCTAATCCACCCGTTGAAAACAATGTGTCGAAGCACAGTCCCGTTAAATAAATAAATAAAGGGTGAAAGAAGAGAAAGGCTTCCTGCATAGGGAGGTGAAGCAAGTGACTTCGTTGGGGTACTGTCTAGGCTCACTAATAACAAAGCAACACTTGTTCCCCTGTAGTGACTCCACTGGGGTAATGTATAGGCCTACTGGCAATGAAGCAACACTAGAGGTGAAACTCAAACTCTGAATATCTTAAACTCACCATGCATATTACCCTTTCCTAGATTGAAACAATTGCGATATGAGATATATTTTGTGTGTTCCAACCGAGTAAAGGAATGAATGGGACTATATATCTAATTGGGTTAAGTAGGGAAGCCAAATAATTTTCAAGATAAATCAATACGTTCTAAAAGACTGAGATCTTGCACTTAGAGAATTAAACCTAAACAGAGAAGTTGGAGTTCTACCAGTGTGTCGCCAAGTGTTGTCACTGCGACACACATACTCAAAATTTTTTCTCACATTTTAATTTGGAGCCTACCAAGGATCTCATGATTTTTTTCTCTATGGTTACTCCATGATCATTTCATGTTTTGAAAATCATTTAAGTCGTCAAGTCACTTGTACTCACATACATAGTCTTCAATGAGTTTATGAGTGTGCTTCCTTTATTCTAGCTTGAATGAGCACAACATCATCAATCAAGATAGTTCCTATGTGATGTTCAACTCATGTCAACATTCAATGAAAACTTTTATTGACACCCCCTTCCATTTGTTGCATTTATACTTCTATTTTGGTGAGATTTATCAACTGTCGTCTTTTGCACATTTTCCCTATCACATGTGTCACTTTCACACTTGAATCTATCACTTTTTCTTGTTTTCACTGTGAAAAGTGTATTTTTAGTGTTATCTTTGTTCTAGAATGTGTTGTTTTCAAGGTCGTTCACATTTTTCAAGTGTCATCTTATGTTTTCCTTATGTTGCAGATGAGGTTTTTGTGTTTTCAGTCGTGCATGTGTCACACCTTTGACATCACTAAAGTAAGTATGGCACACTCTTCTACATTAGATTGTCTTACATATCATTAGATTATGTTCCAGACACATTCCTACAACTTAGCACACTGTTTGGCCATAGTTGTCATAGTTGTCGTAAGTTGTGTTCTAAGTGTCATTTCAATTTTCACACTTAGACATAAGTTTTGATTTGTTGTCATTTTGGGGTGTGATTATCATTCATGAGTCCCGTGTATTCTTCTGGATTGTATTGATGTTTTTATGTGCATTTGAGTAATGTCTGGATGCATTTTCATCTTTTACTCTACTGATCCCACACTTAGCCTTTTCAGAGCCCTTCTTGGTCCCGTATCCTAGTGCAAGTTGTGAAGCCTTTTTCCCTATGATCGAGTGTGAATATAAACCTATTTATAGGCCTCAATTATGCAATCCTATTCCCAAAGGTTAGTGAAATAATTATTTCTCAAGAGTACCCCAAATATGTTGCACATTATGATCCTCCCAAGGGTAGTCACTTGACCCTTCTTGATCATATTGACTCACTTCATTGAGTTTTGGTCACCCCTGACTTGTATGAAACTTAGAGAATTCCTAGATAACAACATGTACCTATTTTATTCTTTTGTAGAGGCAAAACATGCAATGTAAAGATCCTCCTATCCTACAAGTGTAGTGAAAACCCTCCTAGGATAAGTGGCCTTATCCCTATGGCTTCCCTAAGGAAAAGTGCTCTTCAAATGTCCAAGCACCCACTGTGGGTTCAAGATGCACTAGAATAGGATTAAAAACACACTAAAGAGAAACAATGACACATTATTAAAGAAAATTGCGCTCTCTCTCAAGCCTCCTCTTCCTTTGAGCACATGGCACACTTCTGAAGGCTGAAGCTTCACCCTTCCCCTTTTCCAAATGAACTCTATGCCCAATATTGGCCTAACTTCATCCTCTAGAGTGCATGGTGTGGTAGGGAAGGCTAAAGGAAGCCTCCTCCTACCTTTGACCAATCAAACTATGCCCTCTTTAATGACTCCTTCCCCTCGAGCGCATAATGCAGTCTTGAAGGTTGAACCATTCACCTTCTCTCCTTCCCAGTGATCTCATGCACCCTCAAATTTCCTTTGACCCCTCCTTTGACCACATGGTGTAGTAGGGGAGGCTGAAGGAAGCCTCATCCTTCTTTTGACCAGTCAAACTATACCCTCCTTGGAGTCTTCTTTCCTTTTGATTTCATATCATAGTCTTGAAGATTGAACCTTTTACCTTCCCTCCTTCCCAATGCGCTGCCCTAAGTATTTCTTTGACCATTCCTTTGAGTGTATGGTGTAGTAGGGATGGATGAAGGATGCCTCCCCTCACATTTGACTAGTCAAACTACACTTTTAGACTTTCCTCTCTTTTCTTTGGAGCACACGGCGCAACCACAAAGCATGAAGCTTTCAACCTTGTCCCTTCGGATTCCCCCACTATGCTAGAACAAGGATATCTATTCCTCATAGTGCATGGAATAATAAATATGAATAGTGAAGCCTTCCTAAGAAACTAATGAGTTTGACTATGCCCTCCTAATTAAGCCTTCTTATTTTGACCCTCTCAGAGACCTATCATAAGCAGATCATTCCATGAGCTAGGTAGTGATAGAATATATGTTTTTAAGTATGATATTGCCATATCATGAATGATTTGAATTGGTAGGAGTACCTTCCAAGAATGAAAAAGAGAAAATATCAAGGTAAAAGCATGAAGACACACTTACAAAGGAGAAGCACTAAGAGAGCTATCATGAGAACCTGAAGCAGATCATGGACCTAGACTAAAAGAAGACACTACACGATGATTCAAAGGATTTCAATATTGATCAAAGACCCTTTGGAGGGTGAATATGAGTGAAAAAGTGGATATTTCATGAATATGAACCATCGATCAGATCTATTAGCAAGATGCAAGAAGAAGCAGCAAGCAAGATAACTTGGCATTGCCACCTCATCATGAAGTCTTTGTCACTAATGTAGAGTTTTAACTTGTACAAATGTCATCACAATGGTTAAAGTGTGTCCATGTGTCATGCCATATCATCAAGTGGAATGTAATGATGTATATGCAAAGAAAAAGGACAAAATGTAATGTGTGGAAGTCCAAGAGTCATATGTGGAACATGAAGAGTTTCATAGTCATATATGGACAAAATGTCTTTAGGATAAGTCCAAAAGTTGTATAGAGAAGTCCAAAAGACATTGAAAGCATAGAAAATTTTAGGGGCGAATGTTTGCCCTTTGGCGAAATTAAGGGGTTTTAAATTTTTAGTGGGCGAATATTTTGTATCATAGTACATTTTTACAAATCACCTCAAATAACCCACCTTATTTTAAGGGAGAGGGTAAAAAAGGTAAATTTAGCCCTTGAAATTAGGAGTTACAACCTTCCATTCACCCATTTTCAAGAATAGGTTTTATTTAAGTGAATCCATTTGCCCATTTTCAAGAATAGGTTTTATTTAAGTGAATCCTATGGGCCAAAGGCCCAAATACCATATTTATAAAAGAGGTATGGTAAATTAATAAAAATATAAATAAATGAGAGGTATGGTAAATAAATAAAACATTTTTTATATTTACTCCATAAGTCACCTTATATACATGCAAGGGTGTAAACAAATAAAAATATAAGTAAAGTGGAGGTATGGTAAATAAATAAAATGTCTTTTTATACTTACTCAAAAGGTATGGTAAACAAATAAAACTATCAATAAACTAGACGCATGGTAAATAAATAAAACCTCTTTTTATATTTAGTCCATAACCCTCATTCTATTTATGAAGGCTCAAGAAAGAGGTTTTATTTAAGTGAATCCTATGGGCCAAGTACCATATTTGTAAAAGAGGTATGGTAAATTAATAAAAATATAAATAAACGAGAGGTATGGTAAACAAATAAAACATTTTTTTATATTTACTCCATAAGTCACCTTATATTTACACATACTCAAAAAATGCATTATATTTAGGTGAAACCTATGGCAAAAATACTATGGGACAAATACCATGGACTAGATTGTTATTAATACCATGAATAAAACATTATTAACCCTAATATTAGTATTAATAAAAATAAAAATGGCACATGGTATTGAACCATGGTATTCACCAAAATGGCACATGGTATTGACCCATGGCATTCACCTGGAATGTAGCTTATTTAAATGGGTGAATTAAACCAACATAGATCCATCTTTACTCTGGATCTACTAACCCCGGAGAGGTATCAAATATCATGATATGAAAACTAGCATAGAGTGAAAAAATATTTGATCCGATCAAGAGTGAAAATGGATGTTGTAATTTAATGTACGTTAAACATTTTAGCTTGGTTAAAATAAAAAATAAAATAAAAATCAACTATTAATTTTATTAATTTTTATAAATTACTAATAGTAATTTTTAAGCTCCAAGTTTATGATAACCCATGGTATTGACCCATGGTAATACCATGGTATTCATGTGAGCATAGACTATTTAAAGGGGAGATTCTAGCATCTTAGATCCATCTTAATTCTGGGTCTACCAAGTGCTCAGAGGGATGAATAGATTTCATCCCCCTAAGATGGATATAGGTTGGTTTTTATGATAATGAAGATAATAAATAGACTTAGGAAATTATATTGTAAAAACATCTTAAGGTGAATGGTTAAAGCATAGACATTGGACAAGTATATTTGTATACTTCTGTTTTAAACTGAAACAAATCCAAGGCTAAAAGGAATGGATTGATTGCACTAGTCATCCTTCTATAACTTTCCAACATATGCTAGAGTAAACAGATTGTAATTTGGGTAATTTTTCTAATTGCAAACAAGAACATACTTGTGTATTGGCAGGGTGGTTACGAGGTCCCTAGAAGTGATGAATTTGAATTTTTCTTGGTTTTATATATAGTATTAGGTTTTTTCTCATGCTTTCTGTGAATGGCATGGGTGAATTTTATCCTACACCCACTAGGTTATCGATATGTAATTTCGGTAATTTTGATTTCAAAAGATATTTTAAAGAAATGCAATGATTTCATTTGTGTATTCAATAAACACAAGATTTTATAATTGAGTAAAATATTTGCCATGCCTGACGAGAGATTCGCCAAAAAATTATATATACATATCATATTATTGATAAAATCGCCTTCCATTTTTCCTATATACCATGGAGATTCGCCCATTTATTATACATGTAAATTTAGGGGGGGTTCTTAAAATTTTCCCTGATTGAAAGTTCAAGAGTTTTTTAGAAGTCCAAAGGACACATGAGGAGGAAAAAATCCATGAGGGTAATTCAAGAGTTGTGGGGATATGAAATTTTATTCCCCTTATTATAAAAGCAACCTCATAACTCAAGTAAGGGGCTTTTTGGAGGCTTAAGCTTTGGAGAGCAAGGCTATCTAGGAAATGGCAAGGTAAGATTGAAACCACTGTCAATATAGGAAAATATCCATTCCAATGAAATCAAATAACCAAGGAATCATATGCATATACCATGCATCCAAAAATCAACAAGGAGATCACACATGCAACCTGTTACCTGCAAAGTGAACCTATTGTAGCTGTTGATCCAACTGTCTCCTTACGATTCCTTACTTTCCTTTACTTTCTTTCTCCAATCCAAGTGGTTGCTAGAATGCTCCAAGGATAAGCGTGCAAGAGTATGAGAGAATGAGAGTGTGGAAAGAGAGAACCAATACTGGATTGAAAAAAGTTGTGAACTGATTCTTTGATTCCTTTTAATTATTCATGTCTCATTTTTCTCCATTTTCCTTCATTCTTCCTCTAATTTCCCTTGCATGAAAATTTGTGTCTCTTCAACGTCCTCTTCTCCTATTTTACTTTATTTTCATAATTAAATGCTATTTATTGCCTCTTTTCCTTTTCCAAAGAGTTTTCTAATTTCCATAGCCATTATTAAGCAAAAGTGATGCCCACTATAATGTTTTTCCCACCATTTAGCTTGGAATATGTGTCCCATGACCTTGGTTTTATTTTATTTACATGGAAAATCAACCGGGGTCTATTATAAACCCCCCCATCCCCCTTTGCGGGAACACTGTCCTCAGTGTTCAATGACACTTATAACCATCAAAATATGATGCCCATGGAGCCTTATAACATAGCTCGATGCATTATTTACAACATACTACTTATTGGATCTTTATAAAATAACTCGTTGCAGTATTTACAGTACAAATATGTATATATAAATATAAACCAAAACTCATAAAACAAACAAATATGCTCAACCAACAAATAAATAAGGATAAAAATCCAGTGTCTGATTAGCCATCTCCCATGGAGCTTCATCGAGCCCAAAGTGATTCCACTGCACTTTAACTTGCTTTATTGATTGGTTCCGTAGCATGAGTTGTATCTGCTGAAAATGCACTAAGGTTTTGGCTGGAACTCTTCCTTTGGATCTACCTGTAATATATACCAATAAATCACATGATCAACATCCTAGACATATCTATTAATCAATGAAACATGGAAAACATCATGGAATTTCAATTTTGGAGGCAGTGCAAGTCTATAAGCCACTGGTCCAATCCTCTCAAGGATCTCAAAAGGCCCACAATATCAAGGTGTTAGCTTGGAACATGAGCTAATCCTCAAGGAGCTCCTCTTGGGCTTAATGAACAAGTACACATTCTCCCTAACCTAAAACTCCTTGAATGCTCTATGTTGATCTACATAACTCTTCTGCCTATCTTGTGCTGCCTTGAAATTTATTCTAATAACCTACATCTCTTGCTCCATTTTAGCCAACATATCTAGTCCAATCAACACCTTGTTCACTGGATCACTCCAACTGATAGGAGTATTACAACTCCACCCATAAAAAACCTTAAATGGACTCATCCTCGAGGACTCTTGATACCCATTATTATATGCAAACTCTACCATTGGAAGATACTCCTCCAACTTCCTCTGCTAATGCATGACATACATCCTCAACATATCCTCAAGAATCCTGTTCACCCTCTCTTTCTATCCATTTCTTTCCATCTATCTATCTATGGATGATAAGCTGTACTGAATGATAACTCTATCCCCAAGCCTGAAAACAACTCCTTCCAGAACATGGAAGCGAACTTGGCATCTAGATATGATATGATCTTCTTGGGAACACCATGTAACCTCACTATCTCCCTAATGAAGATCTGAGCTTCCTCACTAGCTCAATTTATAGACTTCACTGCAATGAAGTGAGCTACCTTACTCAACCTGTCAACCACAACCATGATGGAATCATGCTACTTTAATGTCCTTGAAAATCCTGTAATGAAGTCCATGTACATGAACCCCCATTTCCATTCTGGAATCATAATAGGATTTAACAAACCAACTATATTCTTACAATATGATTTCATTGACATTCCAAACATCTTGCAACAAACTCAATGACCTCTTTCTAAAAGTTCAATCAATGATAGAACTTATTCACTGCTGTCAAAGTCTTTTGATAGCCTGGGTGGCATGAATACGACTTGACATGAAACTCCCTCAAGATAGACTTCTTGATTTCTTTACTATCTGGAACATAAATCATGTCCCTGAATCTAACCAAGCCATATGCTGTGAGGTGATACTCCTCATCCCTATCACCTTCACTCTAACGCTGCACTCTCTGCTTCAGCTGCTGATACCTCTCATCATGCTGTCCTGCATACAAGATCTGTTCCTACAAGTTTGTCCCATATCAACTTACAATTGAAATGTGATTTACCTATACTCTCCTATTGAGAGCATAAACATATCAATATATAATCAATAAACACTATCAAAAACTTGTACAGATAAGGACACAACACATTGTTCATCAAACACATGAAAGTGGCTGGAGCTTTAGTAAGACCAAAAGGAACCACCACAAACTCATAATTTCCATACCTCATATGAAATGAAATATTGTAAATGTACTCTTCTTTGATGCGCACCTGATGATATCTTGATTTCAAATCAATCTTTGAAAACACTGTCTTCAATTGGTCAAACAAATCATCTATTTGCGGTAATAGATAACTATTATTGATAGTCACTTTATTCAACTATCTGTAATGAATGCACAATATGAGATTATCATCCTTCTTCTTTACAAACAATATTGTTACACCCCAAGGTGATACACTTGGACTTATGTATCCCTTATCAAGAATTTCCTTAAGCTGCAACTTCAATTCCACCAACTCCAGAGTGCTCATCCTATGGGAAACTCTGAAATATCTACAGGAAACACATCTTAAAAATTCTGCAAAACAAGGTACTTCTTTAGGACTTCCTCATCCTCAACATCCTTCCCTTTATCAATGAAAATATGTACTGCAAACAATACACATCCCTTCTGGAAAATGAACTTTTCTTGCACAGTTGTAACCATTCTCACTAATGTAGGATTCTTCTTTCCCTGCAAGCCTCTCCTTTCTCCATCATCAATCAGACACTCAATAACCTTATTATGATAGTCCACTTTAGTCTTGTGAACGTATAACCAATCCATGCCAAAAGTCATACTATATGATCCCAATGGAAGCACATTTATATGTGTTGATGTAGGCATACCATTCAACTTAAGTGCATAAGATCTCACCCAAAGATCAACTCTTCTCTTGGTCCCCATATCCAACTTCACAAACCAAGATTCTGCATGCACTTATTTATTCAAGAAACACTCATACACCATGTCAAGGTTGATATAACTATAATTAAGATCTAGGATCAATCAAAATGGAAACAACTTGATGAAAAATCTTACCTTCCATCTCATTAATGGATGCCCGATGATGAGTTTTCCTGTTATCCACTGTTTCATAAATATGAGGAATACTGATCTAAAATTGATTGCTAGTTAATGCTATGCTAGTATCATTTCTAGATATAAAATTTTCTTTGCTTTGGTTTTCTTATCCGTAAAGAGTTTATCCATGAGCATGTGATTGTCAATTCATATAACTTGGTGAAATTTAGTGTTTTAAATGAACTTAAAAGCATGAATTTAAATGGATGAGCAACAACATGTAAAAACACAAAAAACACAAATAATAGAGCTCAATACACAAATTTTTGTTGAAGGAGTTCACCCCTCCTCGACTACATCTCCTTGGTCCATCTTCATAGTGTGGGCCTTTGAATTAGCTTCAATAGTGTCCAAATTGCTGTTACATGCATCCAGTGCTCTTGGAACCTATTCAAATGAGTTTAAAACATTAAAATCTATCAGAAATGACTATTTGTTTACTCAATTTGGTTACTAGCTGCTCTGGAAATGGTCTCCAACACCTGGTGGCCCTAAGCTTCAAAAATCTTCAAGGGACCAAAAACACCTGTAGATGACCTCTTTTGCCTCTACAACCTGCACCAATGAATTCCTAGCATGCCAATTAGCCAAAAATGACTATTCATTTTCGAAATTTGGTTGAGAATTTCCTTAGTTATGGCAAAACCAATTTTTCCTAGAAAACCTCTGCTAAATCTGGAGAGACTCCAGTTAAGTCTACCAAGTTTGGTGGCGGTTCCAGATTTAGTGGCTCCGTCATAATTTCTACCAACTTAATCAATAGATTAATTAAGACTAATCTTGTTTATGGCGCTAATCCCGCTTCCATTGGCTCTTGGTTTCTCGTTGGTGGTGGTATGGAGAGGGGGCTGGCTCCCTCCTCTCCATCATCGGTCAACACTCAAGGCATAAAATATTGTGAATGCCTATCCTTTCAAATGCATTCGCTGTGGCATGTTGGTATAGAGTGTGGTTCGTGTGGGGGGTAGGTTACGGGTTCAAGACCCACCTCCGCGTCAATTAGGCAATTTCCCTTGCACACAACCACACTGGCTATTCTAATGGTGAAACTTGTCACAGTGTCACTGGCTGAAACTGGAGAATATTCTCTGTATGCTCACTGGGCATCTAGTCAACCGTAGTCAAACTTTGACTTTGAATTTTTTTTTTTTACCAAACTTTCAGAAGCTCTAACTTTTGCATACGATCTCAGTTTTTTGAACTGTTTACGACATTGGAATCCTAGTGAAGAACTCTATCCGATCATTAAGTTATGAAGCAATTCTAAGCACTTTCATTTTTTTAGCTAAAATACTGATTCCTAATCATTCCTCCCTACTATAAGCCTTTTGGACCCCAAAATCTCTCTTGATCACTGATTATGTTGATGAGGGGACTGTTCCCTCATCCTTCCAATCTTTATCCAGTGAAATTTTCCTAATTTCATCATTTGGAGCTTTTCATAAAAAGTCAAAATTTTCCTTGATTCTGACGACCATCTATTACTGTCTTTGACACCGTCATGCTGCAATATTTCTGAATTTGCAGAACGAAAATCTAATTTTGTAGAAAACACCTTGTTCCTACCTTGGTCAACAATCAAAGGAAACTTGGAATCTTTTTCACCTTGCACTTTGTCTCTATGGCAATTTTTAGTTGCTTTTGCCTTGTACTTGAGTCGACCCTTGCCCAAGTTTCTTTGCCATTGTAATGTGCCTTTTGGAAACCAACAATGAACATTTGCAAAACCCATGCCTTCTTTGCCAAGCTAATTTGTCCTCTTCTCTTTGACCTTTGAAACTTCTTGCACTGGCACCTTGTTTTCAACAGCACTCAATACCAATGTTGGCTGCTGCAATTGTTGTTCATCTTATTTCAAAGGCAACATGTTATCATTCTGAAACAACTCATTACAAATATAAGCATCTTTATGAAAAGTAAGATTCAAAACATCTCTTTGTTTGATCATCAACAATGTCAAGTTCTGACTTGCATTCACTAGCCTCTTCATTTGCCCTACATTAACTAAAGAAATGTTCAATTTCTTGTGATGAACTCTCACAATATACTTCACCCCATCTTTAAGAAAATGATATTTGTGCTCATAGCGATGAAACACCACTTTCCTGTCATACAAATATGGAATTTCCAAGATAATTCCAGAAATGTCAAGTGGAACCACGTCTAACTCAACTTCATCAACAAAGTTTGCAGTAATAGCAAATCTAAAAATGCATTTCCTTGAAACCTGTAAATTGTCATCCTTAACAATCAAACCCAAAGGGTATGGTTTATGATGTGGTACAGTTTCAAGTTTAAGCTCTTTAACTAAGTCTTCTGAAATCAGGCTTGCTTGTGATCCACTATCAAAGAATGCATCAATCTTGGTATGATTTGAGATTACCCTGACAATGAACAACTCTTCCCTTTTGTCTTCATTTGGAGTGTTGTTGTGACTATTTGAGGAACTAGTACTTTCAACATGTTGACCTTTCAAACCCATAGCTATAATTTTTATCTCATCTCCTAAATCTGACCCTAAGTCTTTCTTAGCTATATAAATAGTTTTTCCCTTCTCTTTGGCTTTCAATCTATCTGGTTTTAATTCTGGATGAAGTTGCCAACAATGGTCTTCATCATGGCTAGTCTTTGAAAAAATTTTGCATGTGAGTTTTTCCTTCTCTTTTTTGATACTTGCATTCTTCTTTCCCTTCCATTTTCCTCCCTTCTCTTTTCTCTTGCCCTCACTTTCACCTTTCTCCTCTATTTTTTGTTTTACCCTTGCCTCAAGATGCGTGGCTTGCACACATACTTCATCTAAGTTGCTTCGGTTAAATATAAGGATAGTATGCTACAAATAGGAATATAAACCCCCAATATATTTCAAGAGTGTGTCTTGTGAATTCAAGTTTACTCCCAACAATAAAACCCTTTTCCTAAACTCCTGTGTATACTCTTGGACTGTTTGGCCTTTAAGCTGCCTAAAATTTTGCCAATTCATAATGGCTTTTTTGCATATAGGCTAAAGGATAAAACTGTCTTTTAATTGCAGGAACAAATTCAACCCAAAAAATGGATATCTTACCATGGATTCACATTTCCACTTGAGTCCTTGCTTCCCACAAACTAGTGCAGCTCCTTCTAACCTTAGTGAAGCCAACTAGATCTTTATATTGTCTTCTTGGAGGTTCTAAATTTTGCAGTATACCTCCAACGGTCGAATCCAATTGTCCAACTTTTCTGCATTCACTTCTCCATTATACATGGGAAGTTTGAATTTTATGCCCAATTTTAGTAATGGAGTTTTTCCTTTTGGGGTTTTGGAATGAGTATGGGCAGTGGTGGTAGTGGAAAATGATGCTATGTAAGATGGTGAAGATAATGAGGATGGTGGAGATGGAGGTGGTTTTCCACCATTCCCTTTGGAATCCTTCTTCTCATGATTTTTTTCCTCTAAGCTTCCTTCTCCATGTGGAGGTTTAGAACTCTCTCCAACCATTCTGGTGTTCCTCTCTTCATAGAGGAATTTAACCATCTCAGTCATGGTATAGTTCTTGAATTCTTCCTCTTCTGAAGAGGGACCTCCAGGCTCTCTTTCTCTAGACATAATGGCTATGGATTCAGGCTTAGAAATTTGTACTGATTGTACCTCTTCAATCACTTCAGCCTCTTGTGCAATCTATGCCTCTTCTATCTCAACTGATGGAGATGGAACTTGAGGTGATTCAGGTGCTGCCTTGAGTGGTCCTTTGGGTGAGGATGGTGCTTTCTCATCCTTCTTCCTTCTTGTCCTAATCTCAGGACTAACTATCCATAGCTTTCCTTTTCCTCTTTGTAACTTCAGCCTTGTAATCATAACAACAATTGCAACTATTAAACCCTTCAAGAAAATCAAGCAAGCAACCTTGTGATCTAATACCAACTTGATGTGAAATTGATTGCTAGTTAATGCCGTGTTAGTATCATTTTTAGATATAATATTTTCTTTGCTTTGGTTTGCTTATCCATAAAGAGTTTATCCATGAGCATGTGATTGTCAATTCATGTAACTTGGTGAAATTTAGTGTTTTGCATGAACTTAAAAGCATGAATTTAAATGGCTGAATAGAAGCATATAAAAACACAACAATCACAAATAACAGAGCTCAATACACATATTTTTTTTTGAAGGAGTTCACCCCTCCTGGGCTACATCTCCTTGGTCTAACTTCATAGTGTGGGCCTTTGTATTAGCTTCAATAGTGCTCAAATTGCTATTACATGCATCCAATTCTCTTGGAAACTATTCCAATGAGTTTAAAATATTCAAATCTATCAGAAATGACTATTTGTTTGCTTAATTTGGTTACTAGTTGCTCTGGAAATGGCCTCCAACACCTGGTGGCCCTAGGCTTAAAAAATATTCAAGTGACAAAAAACACCTGTATATGACCTCTTCTACCTATGAAACCTAATCCAATGAATTCCTAGCATGCCAGTTAGCTAAAAATGACTATTCATTTTCGAAATTTGGTTGAGAATTCTCAATTATGGCAAAAACCAATTTTTCCTAGAAAACTGCGCTAAATCTAGAGAGACTCTAGTTAAGTCCGCCAAGTTTGGCGGTGGTTCCGGATTTAGTGGCTCCACCATAATTGCCGCCAAATTAATCAACATATTAATTAAGGGTAATCCTATTTATGGCACTAATCTTGCTTCCGTTGGCTCTTGGTTTCACGTTGGTGGTTGTATGGAGAGGGGGCTAGCCCCTTGGGGTTGGCTCCCTCCTCTCTGCTGTCGGTCAAAACTTAAGGCATAAAAGATTGTGCACGGCTGTCCTTTCAGATGCATTGGCTATGGCATGTTGGTATGGAGTGTGGATCATGTGGGGGAAGTTACGGGTTCAAGACCCACCTCTGTTCAACACATTTCTTTTACCATTTTAAATATAACACCATATAAAACATGTGTCGAAACTTGGACTTATACCATTCGGACTTATGCGGATTTCCAGGTTTGAATTTAATTAATTTTAAATATATTAAATATATATAATATTGTAGTATAATATATAGTTAAAGCCTATATAATATAAAATAATATATATATATATATATATATATATATATATATATATATATATATAATTTAAAAAAATTCAAATTCCACCTTAAGGCCAATTAGGAAATTTCCTTTCCGCACAACCACACTGGCGATTCTGGAGGTGACACTTGTCACAGTGTTAGTCTTTGAAACTAGAGAATATTCTCTGCATGCTGACTGGGCATCCAATCAACCCTAGTCAAACTTTGACTTTGACTTTGTTTTTGACCAAACTTTTAGAAGCTCTAACTTTTGCATACGATGTCGGTTTTTTGAACCGTTCAGGGTGTTGGAATCCTAGCAATGAACTCTATCCGGCTATTTAGGCCTGAATAAATTCTGATCGCTTTCATTTTTTAGCTAAAATACTGATCCCTGATCAAATACTTTTCCGAACATCTCCAACTGTCTATGCCTCTTGAGCACTATAAATTTGAGGCATGTTACCCTAGTGCGATGGGAAATCACTCCAAAGATACTCTCCACCACAATTCCAACACCTCAATACTTCATATCATCACCCTTATTCCACTCCTCATGCTGAAATCCATGTCATTTGTCAACTGCATTGAAATTCGTGTACAACGCTACATCCTACGCAAACCCTAAAATGATGAGTTTGGCTCTCTCAAAAAAATGTAGAATTTTTCTACATATCAGCTACCTATGATAGGATGTAGAAATTCCCACTGTAGATCACCTGGTAATGCAATGTACTAAAGCAAAACACTTGATCTACTTCTATAAACAATTTAGCATAAGCTTAATCGAACATGAGAAACATCAATAAGAACACATATAACTGATATGGAGAAATCAATCACACATAACACAAAAGAATTTAACCGGGGAAACCCTCAGCCTAAAACCCCAACTTTGTATTATCATACAAGTGGAAATATAGCCAGTATTACAAAAAAGAATCAGCTCAAAAGCTATCCTGCTCTCTCTGCAATACCTCTGCTGCTCATAGACAGTCAAAGGCCTCTATCTAACCTCTGGTTTTCACTTCAAGCCTCCTATTTCTTTGCGCAATTCTGATTGGGATCCAGTGTAGCCACTTGTGTGAATTGGCCTCTTCACACACTCACCAACCTCTGATCCAACTATGCAGTCCTGAAGGAGATAAATCCTCATCATGGATGAGCTTCCTTTATAGGAAAAATATTCATCCAATTGATAGTACATTGTCCCTTCTCTGATCTCAATTGGGTCTCTGTCTGAAATGACATGCATGAGTTATTCATGAGAGAATCTTCAGTTATCTGAAGTACAACAGTTATATGCAAGCATGCGTTAACTAACTGAACTCTCATTAATTTAACAAACTATTAAATTAATCTAACTGGACTTGACTCAGTTAACTGAGCCAACTAATTACAACTCAATACTACAACTCATCCTTATCTCTTTAACTGATTGACAAATTCCTCAATTCATAGATAAACTGTTGCATGTCCTCACATAGACTTCAAGTTTGATTTTCCTTAACTAATTAACTCAAGATGAATTAATTAATTAATTTTCAAACAACTGTTAAGTTCAAATTCGAATTTTACTTCCTATGTTTAGTCCAGGGATTGACTAAAATAGGATCCATCTCGAACTGCTAAAAATAGAATTCTATTTTTATCACTTCCATTTTTCATTCCCTGTTGCTCAATCCAGCACTGATACCCAAACTACTATTTATAGCAGTGCTATTTTTAGCACTTCTATTTTATCATTTCTTGTTTCTATTTTCAACAAAAAAACAACGTCAAACCCCAAAATTCTCCATAAATGCTTGTTCACCCACAATCAAATTTATCCTAAATTCATTGGCCAAAATTCCCCATGAAACTCCCTCAACTTAGTGGTTCGATTTCTGTCCCTACCTCCTGGAAGCTCGAACTAGCTGAAGCAAGAGATGATGCGTCCCATAAAATCCAATGAATCTCTCCCCACTAAGTTCTGAAATACTCTCCTAGGGTGAGACTTGAAGTTCATTGAAGGTAGAGGTGGAATTTTTGCTTGGGAATTCCTTATGGTAAACAACACTGGTTTACTTGGCTAAACAACTCAAGAAAACTTGCATTCAAAAGTTAGATTGTCAAAAGATACCAAATGGAGGCCTCCTTGCCTTATTTATAAAAGCTCTGCCCTCTTTCTCTTGGTGGACCCCATTTTCCACCAAATCCCCTTTCTTTCTTTCTCTTTCTCCACAAGTTTGAATTATCTCCAAGGGTCAAATTGACTCCCTTTTGTGCCCCCCACATTCAACTAAGGCTGAAATTTCTCCTATTCTCCTAAGTCCTTCATGCCTCCCATATCAAAATTGCCTCCATCTCCTGAATTTCAAAATTTTTCCATGCTCAGAACCACCCATAAAATCTCCATTGACCTCAAATGGAAAAATCGAAATTGGGGACATTATAGTGCTTCCTACTAATGATAGTTTTTATTGAAAAAAAAGTTATAACAAGCATATTATATTTCTCATAATTTTAGAATACTATACCCTTATCCTTTGATTTCATTTGAACAATAAATATTAACCTGACAAATATACATTTTATTGTGCAACTAGATCACAAAACAAAACAAAATATAGATCAACGACTTGAAAATTAGCCTCTTCTAGGGGGAAACCTCCTTTACATCACATAAATGAACAATTCTTTGATGATACAGATGACAAGACCTCCTTGGTATATATAGGAGCCTAAGGGGTCACAATATAATAAGAGCCTACATAAAAATAATAACGTAAGGCACAACAATAACAATAGTGGGCTTCTATGGGGGACAACAATAACAATATGGGGGCTACATGGGCACGACAATAACAATAAAGGGGCAACACTAACAATAACAATAAGGGGGCTACATTAGTATTATAGAAACCTAACATGACCCTCTCCTTAAAAAAAGGTATTGTTCTCAATGCTTGAGTAGTTTTGGATGCTTCTGTATAAAATTCTCATCCTACAATGTGGAATCTTTAGTGGGTAAGTTCTTCCACTTAAAGAGATACTCTAAAATTGATTGATTCCGTAGTTGTTGGGTTCTTGTTTCCGTGATTGCTTCACACTCCAATATGATTTTTCCTTCCTTGTCAAGTTCTAGCAATATTGTTTGAAGTGCGAGCTTTTCACCTATAACCTTCTTTAAGAATGAAACATGGAAAACTGGGTGTACTCGGGAAGATGCATGCAATTATAATTTGTATTCCATAGTGCCAATATTTTACAACACCTTGTAAGTACCATATTACCTAGGTGATAATTTATTATCCTTCTTATCTTGCTTGAGGGACATTTGTTAGTATGGTTGTAGCAGTAAAAATACCTAGTCGCCTATGTCAAAACTTCTTTCACTGTGATGTCGATCCCTATGTTTTTTTATTCAATTCTGTGCCAAAATGAGATTATCCTTTAAGAGTTGGAGAAATTCTTGTTCATGCTCGATGTGATCTTCCACTTCTTGAACCTTAGAATTTTCTCTTAAAGATGATGTGATGGACTGTGGATGATATCCATAAAGTGCCATAAATGGGGTCATTTTTATTGCAGTATGGAAGGAAGTGTTATACCACCATTTAGGCAGAGGTAACCACTTGACCCATTGTGTTTGTTTATAATATACAAAGCAATGAAGATATCCTTCCAAACATTTGTTCACTATCTCAATTTTCCTGTTAGATTGAGGATGATAAGATTAACTATGAGCTAATTGAGTATCATGATAAGAAAATATTTTCATCCAAAAATTTCCAGTGAAAATGGGATCCTTGCCACTTATAATAATTGGGTTTCCATGTAGCTTTTGAATTGTTTCCATAAATTCAATGTCAACTATACTATCTTTAAAAGGATGAGATAATTCACAAAAGTGTGCATACTTGGTAAATTTATCAATTACCACCATGATGACACTCTTTTCTTTGGACTTGGGTAAATATGTGATAAAATCCACTAGGAACTCCTCCCAACGTTGACTTGGAATGGCTAAAGGTTGTAACAAACATGGGGTCTTAATTATCTCAACTTTATTTTGTTGGAAAACTAAGCATTCTGCCACAAACTTCTGAATATCATATTTAAGGTCATCCCAAAAAAATTCCTTCTTGACCTTGTGGTATGTTTTAAAAAATCTTGAGTTCCCTCCTAAAGGCGAGGTGTGTGATTCCAAAAGAATATTTTTTTTGAGTTTGGAATTCTTACATAGATATAAGCGATCTTTGTACCATAATGAGTCTTTTTTCCAGATAAATGTATCTAAATATGTACTTAGATCTTGTCGTAAATTTTGAATGAGTGTCCACATCTCATAATCATTCTTCCATGCCTCCCTTGCTTCAGTTGTCCAGTTAGGTTGGATAATAGAGATGACATAGAGAAATGTTTCCACATCCTCATCCCTTCTTGAGAGTGCATCTGTAACAAAATTTTTCTTCCCTTTTTTGTAGATGATTTCAAAGTCATAACCCAACATCTTGGTGACCCATATTTGCTTCTCTTTTGAAGATAATATTTGTTCCAAAAAGTATTAAGACTATCATGGACCATTTTTACTTTGAAATGTCTTCCCATTAGGTAAGGGTTCCATTGCTTCAAGGAATGTAGTATTGCCAACATTTCCTTATCATAAATAGGTTTGTGTAAATACGTTCCCTTGATTAGAAGACTTTTAAAAGCAATGGGTCTTCCTTCTTGCATTAAAACCACACCAATTCCATTTCTTGAGGCATCACATTCCACCATAATGGTTTTTGTGAAGTCTGGAGCAGCTAAAACTAGAGCTTGGAAGATTGCCTCTTTAATATGTTCAGGAAATTAGTTGGTTAAGGAGTCCATAAAAATGCATCTTTCTTCAGTAATGTTGTTAGAGGTGCTTCTATTTTCCCATAATTCTTAACAAACTTTCGATAATACCCTATCAACCCAAGAAATACTCGAAGATGCTTTAGGGTTGTGGGGATTTTCCATTCCTTGATGTCTTTAATTTTTTTAGGATCTACCTTAATACCCTCATGAGATACAATATGACCCAAATATTCCACCTCCTATACCCTAAAGAAACATTTGAAGGTTTTTGCATACAATTGTTTCTCCTCCAATAGTTAGAGCACCTTGTTAACATGTTGAACATGATCCTTCCAAGACTTGGTGTAGATTAGTATATCATCAAAATAAACTAACATAAATTTTCTAAGGAAGGGTTTGAAAATGTAATTCATCAAATCTTGAAATGTGGAAGGTGCATTAGTAAGGCCAAAAGGCATGACCAAAAATTAATAATGATATTCATGAGTTCTGAATGCTATTTTCGGAATGTCTTCTGTCTTCATTATAATTTGATGATATCTTGAATGAAGATCTGGCTTGGTTAAATTTCTCCATGTAATTCATACAACAATTCATAAATGAGAGGAATAACAAATTTTTCTTTAATAGTGAGATTTTTGAGCTCCCTATAATCCAAACACATACACCATGATCCATAATTATTTTAAACCAACACTATTGTAGCAAAGAAAGAACTTTGGATAGGTTGAATTATACCTGCCTCTAGCATTTATGCAACAATATGTTCAATTTAACTCTTTTGGGCATAAGGATATCTATAAGGTCTGATGTTTGGAGGAAAAATTCCTAGAATCAAGTGGTTAGCATGATCATGATCACAAATAGGTGGGAGGCCTTTGGGAGTCTCAAATAACTTGGAATGATTGTACAAGGTTCTTTGGAGATATGGAGAAACAAATTATTTCAATGTTTGAACATCTAGTAAGCATAATTGTGAAATTATGCCTCATTGTTCTTTATTCAAAAGATTTTTCTTGTGATTAGATCTGATTATCTTCCCTGGTTTCCCTGCAATGCCCCTTAATTCAATTTCCTTTCCTTCCCAAGAAAATTTCAAGATTTTTTTTTTTTTTTTAAATTAAAAGATATCGTCCCCAAAGATTGTAACCATTGGAATCCTAATACAACATCAACACCACCCATTGGAATGGAAAGCATTGGAATATTCAATACATATTCCTTGATTTCTTTTTATTTCTTTCACCAATCCAAGTGGTTGCTAGAATGTTGCAAGAATACTCTAAGTGTGGAAGAGTATGAGATAATGAGAGTGTGAAAAGAGAGAACCAAGGTTGAACTAGAAAAAAACTATGAATTGATTCTCTTATGCCTTTTTATTATTGATGTCTATTTTTTCCTCATTTTCCTTCATTTTCCCTCTAATTTCCCTTGCATGTAAAATTGTGCCTCTTCACCTTCCTTTTCTCCTATTTACCTTTATTTTCATAATTAAATGCCATTTATTTCCTCTTTTCCTTTGCCAATGCATTTTCCAATTTCCATAGCCATTATTAACCACAAGTGATTCCCACTATAATGTTTTGCCCATCATTAAGCTTGGAATTTTTGTCCCATGATCTTGGTTTTATTTTATTTACATGGAAAATCAACCTAGGGTTGTTACAATATCCTTTTGCTTTCTTGAGGACCATGTTACTGAATTGATCTGAAAATATTTTAAAAAGATTTGAGGAGGATTGAGTTTATAAATTACAACTAGCACTTCAGGTCTCCATGAGGCAATTATGTTTTGATTAGAATCAACAACAACATATACATATATCAACATGCGATAATATCCATTATCATATCGTAATAAGGAAACATGTTTTCCCTAGCTACGATTTTATGTAGTTTAATTTTCCCAATGGATTCATAACCAAAGGGAGATTCCTCATCTGAATTATCATCATCTAAACTATATGATTTTTGGCATTCTCTTTTCTCAAGAAATTGAAAATATTTTCCCAAGGGAGCTTACTTGCATCTTCAGTTTTATATGTAGTATCAGAGATTACTAAGGGTTTTTGATTGTAATCCTCTAGCCCTGGCGTTTCAGTCATAATTACTTTGGCCTTAATCTCCTAGAAAAATTTTCTGGATGCGGGTGATTTTTCCGTTTTACCCATTTTATGGCCTGTAACAGAAACAATTAAAACAAAGAAGATTTATAATTTAAGGTGAAAAATTCATAATATTTGAGTTAAAAAATAAGCTAATATGAAACATAAAAAGAGAAGATTTTCAAATTCCTCAACTATTTCTTCCTTAAAATTAACAATTGCAGACAAGACCTTAAGGTGGGAGGCTAAGTATCACAAATGTAAATTTTCTAAGAGAAATTAGGGTAGATATCAGGAAACATTTGTAAAACTAAAAACTTAACTTCATCGCAAATTTCATTAATTTTCATAAATGTGAAAATAAAAGTATCTGTTTCCCATATTTCAAGATGCATTAGATGAAATTTCAGCCTAAAAGTGACCATGAAATTTTCGTGTATATAATATGTAAACCAATCAAAATCCTTTAAACTTAAAAAGAGGTACATGTAAATATTTTGGAGGGAAAATAAAAAAACTAGTTTATCAATTGTATTTTTGGTTTATCTCCTTATAGGTTTACTCAAATTTCAAGTGTAGCACTCTTTAGATGCATAATTAAATTCGAGATCCAATGAGTACCCATTATGCATAATTCTGAGAAGACACACATTGATAAACATCGAAGATACAGTAAAAAAACATGTTGAACACATTGAACACATTTTTTAATGTATCTTAAATTTTTATCAATGTGGGTATTCTTAAAAGTATGCATAATGGGTTTTCACTAGATGTGGAATTTAATTCCGCATCCAACAAGTGTCCACACTTGAAATTTGAGTAAACCTAAAAGAAGATAATCCAAAGATACAATAAAAAACTAGTTTTCTTCTTTTCCCTACAAATTTCTTAACTCTTATTTTATAATTTTCCTATTATTTTATTATCTTTCCTTAGAAGGCCACTTTTAGGCTGAAATTTCCTCTAATGAGATTGGGAGGTCGGGTGGTGAGGTTTTTTAAGTTTTGTTAAAAATTCTAAAAGAGTTCTGATTTCTGACCATACGACTTATTCGTAAAACATATTATAAACCATCAAATAAAAGGAAAGTACAAAAAATGACAAACAATTGAAAGAATGAAAAAACTCATAAAATGACAAAAGTTGGAGAGGAAGAGGCAATCCAAGAGTTAGGGAGTCAGTAGGTCAGAATTTCTATATAAATTCATTTCAGAACAAAATATTCCGACCTTGACTCTGAGGTAGTTAGGGGAGTTAGAAATTTAGGGACATCGAAGGGTCAGAGGACTTCAAAAGGTTCGGAGGTCGAGAAGTTAGATTTTTTTTTGAAACAAAGTGTTTTAACCCCCAACATTCTAACTTATTTCTATATTTTTTCAAGTTCTTTTATTATTTTGAGAGGAACTAGAGAACAAATGTTTTTTGGTAAGGTCTCCATTTTATTTTCTTTCTTTTTACAAAACAAAACAATAAAAAGATGAGGCTTTTGTAGTCCTAACAATAATTACGACACATTGGGAGAAATAATTATCTCTGTTGGTGATAATAAAAAATCAAATAAAAATTAAGTTTTCAGAAATTTCTTCTGAATTATGATTGATCCATAAATGCTTGATATTTTAAACATAAAACAAACAATCAGGTAGAAGTAATTATGACATGCAATGAAAATATTATGTAATAAAATTGAATAAATTCTAATTTTTTCATGTTAAGTTTTAGGTTTCAATACTACCAAAGTAATTTTCTTTTCTTTTAATCATCTCTCTTGATCCTAGCATTGCTTCATTGCTAGCAGGCCTGTTCAGTACCCCGATGAGGATTACCTTGATATCATAGGAGAATTTACTTGCTGCCAGCAAGCTTGTTTAGTACCATGGCGGGTTTTCTACTATTTCCCACATTTTCATTTCTCAATATGTTTTTCAACTCTTTGATTACTTAATATCAACTTTTATATCAAAAGAGTGGGGTGATACGAGAGTTGTTTTGATTTAAGCAAAAACTTTAATGTATTAATAACCCAAACTCTGTACTTATTTTTCATTATTGATAAAATCATGTTTATCTTACATGTGAAAGTGATGAAACTATTATAACATAAGGTAATCAATGAAGCACTATAATATTCCAAATAGAAATTTTACAGAGATAATCAAATACATGCACATAAATAACAACACAATAAATTTCATCAAATACCCATGAACAAAAAAATGCTCTGGAAAACCAAAATGGCGAATTTCATTATAAGTAAATTGTTGGAGTAAAATAAAATTTAAAGGAGTGTACCTGGGCTTGCTTAAGGCAAGCTACAAGCCCCAGGTGACCAATATCTCAATGCCTAACTGTTGCAATAGTTTTTCCCTCCAGAAATATGCATTGGCCCAATTTCTTTGCACTGCTGGCTGACTTAGCCCTTTGATTTGGCACCTCAAAATTGCCTAGAAAATTATGTAAATTTAGGGCTGTTATCCTTGTCAAAAACCCAAAAAACCCAAAAAGAGTTTTGACAAATTCTATTGGCCACCCAGGACCCTATTTTTAAGCTCACTCCTAACTCGCTGCTAAAGAACCCCACTATTTAGGTACACCAAACATCCTCCAAAAATGATGAAAAATTAGGAGTGGGCTCCTTGAGGCTAGTCTAGTAAAACCCATAAATGATTTGGGCTAATTCAAACCTCTTAGAATTACCTAAATTTGGTGCTACGCCCTCCTTGATAGTTTCTACGTCCCCCACAATTCAAACTGCTGGATATGTCACCAATTCCTTCTCAATTAGCTGTAGGATTTCCCTACAAATTTCCTCTGGAATATGTGAGTAAAATTCCTTCCAAAACTCATCACAAATAAGATGAATCCAACCCCGCAAATTTTTCCCAGTAATACTTCTACGTAGGCCCTAAAATGGTGAGTTTGGCTCTCTCAGCCTCAACAACTTCCAGCTCTGAAATTCTCCACAAATGCTCACTACAATCAATACCAAGGTTCCAAATGTTCCACTGAGTCATCAATGAATTTATATGGGACTAAATAATCTACATAGAACTAAACCCCATTGGAAGATCCACATGACCTCCCCCTGTAGAGACTAGCTCATCCCTAAAGGTGGTTGAATTGCCAAACCTTATAATATCGGGGTCGCATGCTAATATCAAAAGTATACCACCATGCTGACACTATGGAACTCTGACTATGGTCAACTGCCCATAGTACTCATACCATATCCTCCCCTCCTGGAACCGGATGGCATAGTATCTATGGGGGCCAAGCACATCCCGCTGTTCATAAGACCACCCAAGTGAAGTTTTATCCCATTGTGGGAAGTCCATGAGAGGTATCATGCCTGTTTCCAAATTGAGACCTAAAAAAATACCTGGATGTCCTTCCCTGGTGGGAACCCTCTCTCCTAAGTATGTGATCCAACTTCTCTTCCCTATAGATCCATGGCCTCATACTAATCTCGAAGTGAGGTCAATGTGTAGGTGCTACTCTAGTATGGGCATGATTGCGACCCCCTCGTGCTCCTTCAGATTAATCCAGTCCCGTAATCCTCTGTCAGAACACTAATAAAGGACAACTCTATTGTAATCAAGACGATCCTGTGAGGGCATCCCATCAAAGCCATCATCTACCAATCCTTGTCTAGTCTCTGGCCAAAACAATAGTAGGGAAAGCCCTCCTCGGTCCAGAGTGATAATCCTGGCGATCCCCAATCTAAAATCCCAGGGGAGATGTTGTCCTGTCAATGTCATCTATGTGATCCCTTCGGAGAAAGGTGATCTCTTCCCCAATGGATCCCCGGAACCCAAAGCCAAATTGAAAGCCCATCATTTCCAATTCTTGCCTCCTTCCACTATGTAGTATCAATGCCCACTAGGAACCCACATGCCATACAAATAATCCCTAAATGCTGTTAATAGACAAATGTCTGATGCCCATGACCGTATCAGTGTATGTAGATCTGTCTTGCTCCAGCCAATCATCACCACTAAGTCTGCCTTCCACACCCTCGGTAATGTGCCAATACATTGTCTAAAGCCTAGATACCCACTGGAAAACTGCCTCAACTATACATGGTATCCCCTTCTCATGCAGGATCCTAACAAGCCTTATTGAAGTAGAGCCACATGTCTCCCCCATGGTCAACTCCCCAAGTGTGGGCTCAGAGATGACTAATATACTTTCCCTACAGAAGATCATCTCATCTCCTAGCCTGTGGTTACCAACTTGCATACCTACCCTGCTCCTCCATTGGGGAATCCCTATTGTGCCCCTGATTCACTGAATCTCATAGAGTCATCTCAAGTAAGTCTTCCAAGTCTTGCTACTCACTATGTAAGCCTTGATCAGACACAACAAGTCTCCCCTTAACTGTCTGCAAGGCTAGTGAGGGAGAGATTCCCAGGCTTTGACAGTGTGGTCAAGAATCCAAGTGGACGCTCCTGACTAGTCCCGTGACTGAACCACTCTCCAAAATTGGGCATGTCCCCCTCAATGGCATGCCTAATGCCCTCATCAAATAGTCTCCTTACTAGCAGCACTCTCCCAGTCCGTAGTGAAGCCTCGTACACTGCTGCATATAACCCTACATCCTTATTCCCCTTAGCATACAACTGCACCCTATTGCACATCTCTGTGCACTGTTGGACCATGCTACATGCTGTTGCATTGCCTTAGATCAAGTGGTATCCATGTTGTATCAATGAGTCTATCACACTATAAGGAAATAAATTGCATTGTGAACCACTCGTCCAACACCCCAATGCGACCTTGCACACAAATACACACCATTGTGCACCTCCATGCCGCTCCACATATCGCTGCACACTGATGCATGTCCCTATATATACCTAGATGCCATGATCTAAAATATAGTCAGTAAGTATTAGTTTGCATCTCATTAGTATAACCATATCCACTCTATGAAATCCATAACCTCGGATAAGTGGATCTCCCCTCCCGATCCACCTTGAGAGATCTAACATGTGAATATCCCTATGTATGTATGGGGTTGTCCCTAAGGTGCTGGTCCTTAGTGACCCTTGTGCCCCATATATCCATGGGAAATCCTCCTCTTCATATAAGGAACTATCTGGTGGCCTGCCGATGCCACCTCCTATGAAAACCTCGTGTCGAGGTACATTGATCATCCTATGCCCTAGACATGGTCAACATGCCAAGACAACTCATGGAGTCTGCCTACTCCTCTATTAGCTCGACCTGTCACAGGTGTTGTCCAAAACTCTAGTGGGAATATGAAAATGGGGGTGAGTCTAATCACTAGATCCCCCATCGTTATAATACTATGATTGACCCAATCCATGGAGTGGTGGGGAGTCCCACCTGGGTCCCAATGATGATCCAACCCTCAAGCCCCTATGGCAACCCACGACCCCTGCTGAACTCTGCTCTCGATCATGGATGTATCCAAAAACCTAGTCATCCATATCAGATACCAACTCAATACCTCTTGCTACCCAATCCCATGAGAGGGATCAAATGTAATGGCACCAATATACGTAACAACTCCATTTTGCGAGCGTTGCGCCCTATGAAACTCATGTTGCCTCTTCTCACTATCCTAGTCAACATATATGATATGTCTAGGTAACTCGACCACTCTCCCTCAAATGTGGAGGGGTAACTTAAAAATAATGTAGGCCCCCTCTATGTAAGCCTAAAGAGAGCTACTCATTGGAAGTACTGCAAGTCTGTTAGTTGCCTATGTATCTATCTGCTCCCCATCGATGGAAGTTCGAATAGATGATTTCCCATCCTCCTCTACCACGGGCACAACAAGAGTCTCAGGTTGTTCCTCCACAAGTAGCCCATTGATCATACCATCCTCATCTAGCTCAAACTCCTCAAGGTGCTCTATGCTACTATAGGTAGCTATCGTCTAAGAACATTGTCATGGCTCTGGGTGCCTCTGTGCCCATCAACACCTCACTAATGGATGTGTCTCCTGACATCTCCCTAATCTGCTGTGGGCTACCATCACTTGAAAATTTGGACACGATCTTGGACACCTCATTAATGGACACCTCAATAATGGATGGCACCTCATCAACGACAGACACCACATCATCAGATGGTTCTATGGGTGTATGCTCTAGTTTCTCCATCAAGGTGTTGACTGGTGCTATCAAATAGGTCTCCATCAATGGCGACTCCTGTGCTACACTAGGTATATCGATGTGCCCCTCACCATCCTGGGTCTCCTCCTTGAGCTTCTAACATCTAGAGCTCGATCTCCACCAATAGAAATTCCTCTTGGTCTTGTCCTCTAACTGCCCACCTCTACATGATGATTCGACCCCTGAAATATACTTCTCATTCTCCTATTCATCCAAGGAATGAGGCATGGTAGGATGGTCAGAAGGGCCATATGTGTGGGTTTTGTACTGCAAGGATGTATGTGTATGTACTTGGCTTCTGTGTTGGTTATGTATCATTTGTTGCATCCCCTGTAGAATTTGTTGGTTCTGCCTCATTAACTCCTCCATGATTTCTCTAGCCCCTCCCCACTACTGGACAAGATCATGCTCTGATACCACTGTAACGTTCCAAATATAAATTTTATAGAGATAATCAAATACATGCACAAAAATAACAACACAATAAATTTCATCAAACACCCATGAACAAAAAAATGCTCTGGAACACCAAAATGGCCAATTGCGTTATAAGTAAACTGCTGGAGGACAATAAAATTGGAAGGAGTGCACTTGGGCTTGCTCAAGGAAATCTATAAGCCTCAAGTGATCAATCTCTCAATTCGCAACTACTGCAATAGTTTGTCCCTCCAGAAATTTGTGCTGGCCAAATTTTTCTACACTGCTGGGTGATTTAGCCCTTTGATTTGGCCCCTCAAAACTGCCTAGAAAATTCTTTGAATTTAGGGTTGTGATCCTTGTTAAAAACCCAAAAAAATTTAGAAAAGGTTTTGGCAAATTCTACCGACCACTCAAGACCCAATTTTTAAGCTCACTTTTCCTAACTCGCTGCTAAATAATCCTGCTGTTTTGAGGCACCAAAATTCTTCCAAAAATGATGAAAAATTAGGAGCATATTCCTTGAGGTTAGTCCAACAAAACCCATAAATGATTTGGGCTAATTATGACCTCCTATAATTACCTGAATTTGGTGTTATGCCCTCCTTGACAGTTTCTATGTCCCTCACAATTCAAACTGCTGGATATGCCACCAATTCCTTCTCAATTAGCTATAGGATTTCCCTACAAATTTCCTCTAGAAGGTGTGAGTGAAATTCCTTCAAAAAATCAGCACAAATAAGATAAATGCAACCCCAGAAATTCTATCAAGTAATACTTCTACGCAGGCCCTAAAATGGTAAGTTTGGCGCTCTCAACAACAACAACTTCCAACCCCAAAATTATCCACAAATTCTGGTCCACTCTCAATGAAATTTTTCCTAAATTCGCTGGCCAAAATTACCCTTGAAACTGCCTCAACTTAGTGGTTCGATTTCTGTCCCTGCGTCCTCCTGGAAGTTCGAACTAGCTGAAGCAAGAGATTATGTGTCCCACGAACTCTAGCGAATCTCTCCCCACTAAGTTCTGAAATACTCTCCTAGGGTGAGACTTGAAGTTCACTAAAGATAGAGGTGGAATTCTTGCTTGGGAATTCCTTATGGTAAACAACACTGGTTCACTTGGCTAAACAACTCAAGAAAACTTGTGTTCAAAAGTTAGATTGTCAAAAGATACCAAATGGAGGCCTACTTGCCTTATTTATAAAAGCTGGCCCTCTTTCTCTTGGTGGAACCCATTTTCCACCAACTCCCCTTGCTTTCTTTCTCTTCCTCCACAAGTTTGAATTATCTCCAAGGGTCGAATTTGCTCCTTTTTGTGGCCACCACATTCCACTAAGGCTGAAATTTCTCCTATTCTCCTAAGTCCTTCATGCCTCCCATATCAAAATTGCCTCCAATTCCTGAATTTCAAAATTGTGCCATGCTTAGCACCACCCACAAAATCTCCATTGACCCCCTCAAATGAAAAAATCGAAATTGGGGACATTACAAAGCTTCCTACTATTGAAAGTTTTTATTGAAAATAAAGTGATAACAAGCATAATATATTTCTCAAATTTCAGAATGCTATACCCTTATCCTTTGATTTCATTTGAGCAATAAATATTAAACTGAAAAATATACATTTTGTTGTGCAACAAGATCACAAAACAAAACAAAATATAGATCAACGACTGAAAATTAGCCTCTTGGAGGGGGGAACCTCCTTTACATCACATAAATGAACAATTATTTGATGATACAAATCACAAGACCTCCTTGGTATATATAGGAGTCTAAGGGGTCACAATATAATAAGAGCCTACTAAACAACAATAATGTAAGGCACAACAATAACAATGGTGGGCTTCTATGGGGTACAACAATAACAATATGGGGGCTACATGGGCACAACAATAACAATAAAGGGGAAACACTAACAATAACAATAACAGGGTTACACTAGTATTATAGAAACCTAACATGTGCCTCTCCTTAAAAAAAAAATGTTGCTATTAACGCTTGAGTAGTTTTGGATGCTTTTGTATAAAATTCTCATCCTACCATGTGGAGTATTTAGTGGGTAAGTTCTTCCACTTAAAGAGATACTCTGAAATTGATCGATTCCTTAGTTGTCAGGTTCTTGCTTCCATGACTGCTTCACGCTCCAATATTATTTTTCCTTCCTCGTCAAGTTCTAGCAATATTGTTTGAAGTGGGAGATTGTCACCAATAACCTTATTTAAGCATGAAACATGGAAAACTGGGTGTACTCGGGAAGATGCATGCAACTCTAATTTGTATGCCATAGTGCCAATATCTTACAACACCTTGTAGGTACCATATTACTTGGGTGATAATTTATTATCCTTCTTAGCTTGCTTGAGGGACATTTGTTTGTATGGTTATAGCAGTGAAAATACCCAGTCTCCTATGTCAAAACTTCTTTCACTGCAATGTCGATCCCTTTGTTGTTTTATTCAATTCTGCGCCAGAATGAGGTTATCCTTTAAGAGTTGGAGAGCTTCTTATTGTTGCTCGATGTGATATTCCACTGCTTGAACCTTAGACTTTTCTCTTAAAGAAGATGTGATGGACGGTGGATGATATCCATAAAGTGCCATAAATTGGGCCATTTTTACTGCAGTATGGAAGGAAGTGTTATACCACCATTTAGTAGAGGTAACCACTTGACCCATTGTGTTTGTTTATGAGATACAAAACGATGAAGATATCCTTCCAAACATTTGTTCACTATCTCAATTTTCCCATTAGATTGAGGATGATAAGATGAGCTATGAGTTAATTGAGTATCAAGATAAGAAAATACTTTTGTCCAAAATTTTCCAGTGAAAATGGGATCCTTTTCACTTATAATAATTGGGTTTCCATGCATCTTTTGAATTGTTTCCATAAATGCAGTGGCAACTATACTATCTTTAAAAGGATGAGATAATTCACAAAAGTGTGCATACTTGGTAAATCTATGCTGACTTGGAATGGATAAAGGTTGTAATAAACCTGGGGTTTTAATTATCTCAACTTTATTTTGTTGGAAAACTAAACATTCTGCCACAAACTTCTGAATATCAGATTTATGGTCATCCCAAAAAAATCCCTTCTTGACCTTGTGGTATGTTTTTAAAAATCTCGAGTTCCCTCCT
This sequence comes from Pinus tabuliformis, assembly GCA_031772625.1. Lineage (NCBI taxonomy): Eukaryota > Viridiplantae > Streptophyta > Pinopsida > Pinales > Pinaceae > Pinus > Pinus tabuliformis. Next base: position 151,516,911 of record CM062813.1, on the reverse strand, counting down.
AAAGGCGAGGTGTGTGATTCCAAAAGAATATTTTGTTTGCGTTTGGAATTCTTACATAGATATAAGCGATCTTTGTACCATAATGAGTCATTTTTCCAGATAAATGTATCATATGTACTGGGATATTGTCCCAACTTTTGAATGAGTGTCCACATCTCTTCATCATTCTTCCATTCCTCCCTTGGTTCAGTTATCCAGTGAGGTTGGATAATAGAAATGACATAGACAAATGTTTCCACATCCTCATCCCTTCTTGAAAGTGAATCTGCAACAACTTTTTTCTTCCCTTTTTTGTAGATGATTTCAAAGTCATAACCCAACATCTTGGTGACCCATTTTTTCTTCTCTTTTGAAGATAATCTTTGTTCCAAAAATTATTTAAGGCTATCATGGACTATTTTTACTTTGAAATGTCTTCCCATTAGGTAAGGGTTCCATTGCTTCAAGGCATTTAGTATTTCCAACATTTCCTTCTCATAAATAGGTTTGTGTAAATACTTTCCATTGATTAGACAACTTTCAAAAGCAATGGGTCTTCTTTATTGCATTAACACAATGAAAATTTAATTTCCTGAGGCATCACATTCCACCATAAAGGTTTTTGTGAAGTCTAGAGCAGCTAAAACCGAAGCTTGGCACATTGCCTCTTTAATATGTTCAGGAACTTAGTTGGTTAAGGAGCCCAAAAAAATGTATCTTTCTTTAGTAATGTTGTTAGAGGTGTTTCTATTTTCCCATAATTCTTAACAAACTTTCGATAATACCCTGTCAACCCAAGAAATACTCGAAGATGCTTTAGGGTTGTGGGGATTTTCCATTCCTTGATGTCTTTAATTTTGTTAGTACCTACCTTAATACCCTCATGAGATACAATATGACCCACATATTCCACATTGTATACCCCAAAGAAACATTTAGATATTTTTGCATATAATTGTTTCCCCTCCAATAGTTTGAGCACCTTGTCAACATGTTGAACATGATCCTTCCAAGACTTGGTGTAGATTAGTATATCATCAAAATAAATTAACATAAATTTTCTAAGGAAGTGTTTGAAAATGTAATTCATCTAACCTTGAAATGTGGAAGGTGCATTAGTAAGGCCAAAAGGCATGACCAAAAATTAATAATGACCTTCATGAGTTCTGAATTCTATTTTTAGAATGTCTTTAGCCTTCATTCTAATTTGATGATATCGTGAATGAAGATTTGGTTTGGTGAAGTAAATTTCTCCATGTAATTCATACAACAATTCATAATGAGAGGAATAACAATTTTTTCTTTAATAGTGATCTTTTTGAGCTCCCTATAATCCAAACACATACACCATGATCCATCCTTCTTGTAAAACAATACTACTGTAGAAGAGAAAGAACTTTGGATAGGTTGAATTATACCTGCCTCTAGCATTTCTGCAACAATATGTTCAATTTCAATCTTTTGGGCATAAGGATATATATAAGGTCTGATGTTTGGAGGAAAAATTCTTGGAATCAAGTGAATAACATGATCATGATCACGAATAGGTGGGAGGCCTTTGGGAGTCTCAAATAACTTGGAATGATTGTACAAGATTCTTTGGAGATTTGGAGAAACAAATTATTTCGATGTTTGAACATCTAGTGAGCATAATTGTGCAATTATGCCTCATTGTTCTTTCTTCAAAAGATTTGTCATTGCATTAGAGCTAATTATCTTCCCTAGTTTCCTGCATCGATCCTTATTTCAATTTCCTTTCCTTCCCAAGAAAATTTCAAGAAAAGTTTTTTGAAATTAAAAGCTATCGCCACCAAAGATTGTAAACATTGGACTCCTAATACAACATCAACACCACCCATTGGAATGGAAAGCGTTGGAATATTCAATACATATCCCCCATAGTCATATTGATATTATGACACTTACCTGAGTAATTTATAGTTCCTCCATTTGAAATCATCACTTGACACTCAGGTATTGGATAAAAAATCAATTCAATTCCTTGGCTATCTTACAATGAATAAAATTATGGGTACTACCAGAATCGATCAACACTATTACCTCTTTTTTCTTGATATACCCTTCTATCTTGAGAGTTTTTGGAGTGGTAATTCCTGCCAATGCATTACAAGATATAGTCAGAATCATTTCTTCTTTCTTTGGGATTAGTTCCTGGTGTATACCCTCTTATTTTGATGTTTCTTGTTCCTTTTCTTCCTCGTCTTCATAATATATGTAAAATAATTTCTTCTCAGCACACTCATGACCCTTAGTGTATCTTTTATCACAATTGTAACAAATCTCTTTTGTTATTTTTTCCTCTAGTTTTTGTGGTGTAAACCTTGTAGGTTGTGGGAGGCTAGTAGAAGCAACATTTCCATATTTATAGTTGTGAGTGGTAGACCTCCTTGTTTCCATAATTTTTCTTTCAACTTTTCTTGCCACTTTGAATGCCTTCTCCAATGAATTAGGTTCCCAAAGGTGAAATTCATGTTGGATGTTGTCCTTTAAAGTCCCTATGAAGACATCAATCCTGTGCTCCTCTGGAATATCATTTACCTTGATATTCAATCTTTGGAAGTCCTCAATGTGATCCACCATTGAATAATTTTTTTTGAGATTTATCAATTGGCTAAAGAAGATATTTCTCTTTGTATCCTCATAATGTGCTACCAACTCTTCCACAATAAATGTCCTAGTGATAATTGATTTATGAGAACAAATCCATTGATACCAAACAAACTTATTTTATTCTAAATATAAAGATGCAATGTATACCTTTTGTGTGTGTGACACATCATGTAGATCAAAGAATTTCTCCATCTGTAGTATCAGTGATACTAGATGCTTGCCATCAAATGTCATCATTTCTATATTTGGAATGTGGTGGGTCTTAAACCCAACGTTTTAGTCTATAAAATATTAATTCATATTCCTTTTCCCTCATCATGACTTTCATGGATTACATTGTCACCACTAGGAAGACTTTCTTGCAACAACTTTGTCAAACCTTCCTCTAACCCTTCCATATTGACGCTCATCATTGCTTCCATGTCTGATTTTAAACCATCCTTAAAACCTTACATGTATCTTTTTATTTTTGCTTATAAACCATCCATATTAACATTCATCATTGCTTCCAATTCATTTTTGGTTAATATTTGTGAGAGAAAAAATTGTTGCACTTGGTCTCATAAATTTGATATATCATTTTGCATTTCTTCCACTTCTTCATGTGCCATGGTAGAGATATCTAGTTGCTTACTAGGTGGATCCATTTTTTTATTTTATGCATTTTGGAATCAAACGACAATATTTATGCTTCACGATTTTTCAAACAAAAGCTATGCATAATATAAAAAAATACACACCTTTTTCTTGCTTTTAGGAGCTCAATATTGAAACTATTGTGTCTCTGTAACTTATGCCTTCCAAGATATGAAATTATGTATTTTGTTAGACCTTTGAGTCTTGTTTCCAATACTACAAGTCATACCAAGATTGGATTCTTCAAGATAAAGTTATGCCAAATCTCCCACAATGTCATGATTATAGACTAGTTCATTAGAGTGAACTTATATGGGATGTCACATGTCATTGTTTCAATCTTCGACCTTGAAATTGATACACAAGAAATTGAACTCTATGAAAATTTGGTAAATTTTTACAAAATTCAAATCCAATGCTAGAATAGAGAGATATGACGATTTTACCTAAGTCACCTGTTTGAGACTAAATTCTGGAGCCTAACCCTAACTTATTTGGACCATATCTTCGAAAATTTAGCGAAACAAGGTCTGAAGTTTTTACACTAAGTTCAACAATATTTCGGTTCTACATGTTAGACATTTCAACATTTGAGGCCTTGTAAAAAAAAGTTATATGGAAAATTCCAAGTTGTCCTGTTTGAAGCAGCGAAACCCTAGAATCCAAAGCCTTGATACAAAATGTTATGCAAACATATCAAAAATGAAAAGAAAAGATAGATTAAGGACTTGAAAATTAGCCTCTTTGAGGGGGAAGTCTCCTTTACATAACATAAATGAACAACTCTTCAATGATACAAATGACAAGACCTCCTTGGTATATATAAGAGTCTAAGGGGTCATAATAGAGCCAGAGCCTACATAACAATAATAATGTAAGGGCACAACAATAACAATAGTGGGCTTCTATGGGGCACAAAAATAACAATATGGGGGCTACATGGTCACAACAATAAAAATAAGGGGGCTACACCTAAAATAACAATAAGGGGGCTACACTAGTATTATAGAGACCTAACACATTTCTTGAAAAATGTAACCATTATTGAAATTATACAACAAAAACAAAATAAAAATAAACTTTTTGTACATAAATTAAAATAGAAAATAAATATTTTAAGAAAAACAATTTTTTTAAGGACACCCACATCCTTTAGTAAAGTGAGTTATTTACATATGGTTAAATTATTTTCTTATGAAAAGTATATCTTCAAAATTTGCCCATTTACAAGAAGAATTTCAACTCCACCTTCTAATGTTTGTAAAATTGTTAGGTCCCTATAATACTAGTGTATTCCCTTATTATTATTGTCATTGTACCCCTTATCGTTATGGTTGTGTGTTGGGTCCCTATAATACTAGTGATTACCCCATTACTATTGTAGTTGTATCCCTTATTAATATTGTTGTGCCCCTATTGTCCCCATATTGTTATTACTGTGCCCCATAGAATCCCTCTATTGTTATTTTTGTGTCTTTATATTATTATTGTTAGGTCGGCTGGGTTATATTGTGACTCCTTAGACTCCTATATATAGAAAGGAGGTTTTTTCATTTGAATCATCCAAGAATTATTCATTTATGTAATGTAAAGGAGGTTTCCCCCTCGAAGAGGCTGAACTATAAGGTGTTGATCTATCTTTATATCTTTTTCTTGAGCTGGTTTCATAACATTTGGTATCAAAGCTTTGGATTCTAGGGTTTCACTGCTCCAAACAGGTCATCATGGAATTTTCTCTATAAATTTTTTTCTACGATGTTTCAGAAGCTAAAAATAAACAATTTGAGAAGAAATCACACTGAATATTGGGTCTGAATTTCAGAGCTTTTTGCGCTATATTTGCGGAGATATGATCTGAGGAAATTGGTATTTTTGCAGACTCCTGAATTACATTCCAAACAGGTGACCTGGGGAAATCATCATAACTTTGTCTCTGAGCATCGGATTGAAATTTCATAAGAAGGTACAGAAAGAGGACGGACTGTAGTTTCTTGTGTATATTTTTCAGAGCCAAATGTCGAAACAGTGACTCATGGCATGTCGTACAAGTTCACTCTATTGAACTAGTCTATAATCAGGTCACTGTGGGAGATTTCGCATAACTCTTCCTTGGAGAATCCAATTTGGATCACACTGGTGGCATTCGAAAGAGGACATAGAGGGATACTGTAGGTCGCAATTTCAGAACTAGATGATCCGAAAGTACAGAGATACATCAGAGGCAATATCAAACTCCTACAAAGTGAAAAAAGGTGTGTAGATTCTTTTAAATTTTTGCTTAAGCTTGGTTTGAAAATTTATTTTGAAGGAATTCAATGGGCATAGTAGAGCATTATTATCGGTAATTGATGCCTCGAGGAAAGAAAATGCAAACACCTAGTAAGCAACCTGAAAGCTCTAGCATGAATCATGAAGAAGAGGAAGAAATGCTACATGATATATCAAAATTACAAGACCAAGTGCAACAAATTTCACTCTCACAAAAGCTAGTAGAAGTTAAGATAAAGGGCGTGGAAGCTAAGATGGATGATTTGAAGATAGATTTGAAGACATATTTGAAGAGAGACATGGCAGATTTGAAGATAGATTTGACAAATTTTCTACAAGAAATACTTACTAATGGTGAAAAGGTAGTAAAAGAAACTCATGATGCGAACAAAATAAATGTTAATCATGATTTCATAGACTCTAATGTGGGATCGAAGACCCACCATATTCCAAAAATTGATATGAGGAAGTTTGATGGCAAGGATCCCGCAACATGGATATTACAGATGGAGCAATTTTTCGATCTCAATAATGTGCAAAACACACAAAAGGTACGTATTGCAACTTTATATTTGGAACCAAATCAGTTTGTATGGTATCAATGGCTTTGCTCTCGTAAACAAATTATCACTTGGGCAATTTTACGGAAGAATTGACAACACATTATGAGGATACAAAAAGCAACACTTTTTTTAGCCAATTAATAAGTCTCAAACAAAAGGGTTCAATAATGGAGCACATTGAGGAGTTCCAAAAATTGAACATAAGGGTAAAAAATATTCCAGAGGAGCATAGGATTGATGTGTTCATAGGGAATTTAAAGGATAATATCCAACATGATGTTCGCCTTTGGGAACCTGATTCATTAGAGAAGGCATTCAGGTTAGCAAGAAAAATTGAAAGCAAAATTATGGAAACCAGGAAGCATACCACTCACAACTATAAAGATGGAAGTGTTGTTGCCCCTAGTCTTCCACAACATATAAGGTTTACACCACAAAAATTGGAAGAAAAAAGAGCAAAAGGGCTTTGTTACAGTTGTGATAGCAAATACACTAAAGGTCATAAGTGTGCTGAGAAGAAATTATTCTACATAGATTGTGAAAAGGAAGAAGAAAAGGAGCAAGAAAGGTCAAAAGAAGAGGATATACTCCAGGAACAAAGCCTAGATAAAGAAGAAATGAATCCGACCATATCTTGTAATGCATTGGTTGGAATTACCACTCCTCAAACCATCAAGATAGAAGGACAAATCAAGAAGAAAAAGGTAATAGTGTTGATTGATTCAAGAAGTACCCACAATTTTATTCATTGTAAGGTAGCAAAAGAATTGAATTGCTTCTTATATCTAGCACCAGAGTGTCAAGTGATGGTTGCAAATGGAGGAACAATAAATTGCTCTGGAAAGTGCCATAATATCAAGCTATCCATGGGAGAATATGTATTGACTAGCCCAATGCTTTCCATTCCAATGGGAGGTGCTGATGTTGTAATAGGAGTACAATGGATACAATCCTTGGGCACAATAGCTTTTAATTTTCAAGAAATTTTCATGAAATTTTCTATGGAAGGAAAGGAAGTTGAATTAAGGGGTATTGTAGGGAAATCGGGAAAGATAATCAGCTCTAACTGTATGACAAAGCTTATAAAAAAGGAACAAAGAGGTGTAATTGCACAATTATGTTCGCTAGATGTTTCTGCATTGGAATAATCTATTTCTCTAGATCTCCAAAAAGTGTTGGACAATCATTCCAAGGTATTTGAGACCCCCAAAGGTCTCCCACCTATTCGTGATCATGATCATGCTATTCATCTGATTCCAGGAAGTGTTCCTCCAAACATCAGGCTGTACATATATCCCTATGCCCAAAAGAGTGAAATTGAACGTATGGTTGCAGAAATGCTAGAGGCTGGTATAATTCAACCGAGTCAAAGTTCTTTCTCTACTCCAGTAGTATTGGTTCACAAGAATGATGGATCATGGCGCATGTGTCCAGATTATAGGGAGCTCAACAAGCTCACTACTAAAGATAAGTTTCCCATTCCTATCATTGATGAATTACTGGATGAATTGCATGGATCAATTTACTTCACCAAGTTGTATCTTTGTTCAGGATATCATCAAATCAGAATGAAGACTGAAGACATTCCGAAAACAGCATTTAGAACTCATGAGGGTCATTATGAATTTTTAATCATACCTTTTGGCCTTACCAATGCACCTTCAACATTTCAAGGTTTGATGAATTCCATTTTCAAACCATTCCTTAGAAAATTTGTGCTAGTATTTTTTGATGATATACTAATCTACAACAAGTCTTGGAAGGATCATGTTGAACATGTTGACAGGGTGCTACAACTATTGGAGGAGAAACAATTATATGCAAAAAGATCCAAATGTTTCTTTGGAGTACAAGAGGTGGAATATCTGGGTCATATTGTATCTCATGAAGGAGTTAAGGTAGACCCTAGCAAAATTAAAGCCATTAAGGAATGGAAAATCCCCACATCCATAAAGCGTCTGCGAGGATTTCTTAGGTTGATAGGGTATTATTGCAAGTTTGTTAAGAATTATGGGAGAATAGCAGCACCTCTAACAACATTATTGAAGAAAGATGCATTTTCATGGAGTCCAGAAGCAACAAAGGCCTTCGAGCATCTTAAAGAGGCAATGTGCCAAGCATCGGTCTTAGCTACACCAGACTTCACAAAAACCTTTATTGTGGAATTTGATGCTTCAGGAAATGGAATTGGTGTTGTTTTAATGCAAGATGAAAGACCCATTGCTTTTGAAAGTTGTCCAATCAAGGGAAAGTTTTTACACATAGCTATTTATGAGAAGGAAATGTTGGCAATACTCCATGCACTTAAGAAATGGCGACCCTACCTAATGGGAAGACACTTCAAGTTAAAAACGGATCATGATAGCCTTAAATACTTTTTAGAACAAAGATTATCCTTTGAAGAGCAACAAAAGTGGGTCACAAAGATGTTGGTTTATGACTTTGAAATCATCTACAAAAAAGGGAAGCAAAATGTGGTGGCAAATGCACTCTCAAGAAAGTATGAGGATGTGGAAGCATTGTTGTGCGCCATTTCTATTATCCAACCAGATTGGATAAATGAAGCAAGGGAGAAATGGAAGAATGACGAAGAAGTGTGGGCACTTATTCGAAAGTTACAACAAGATTCCAATACATTTGATACATTTAGCTGGAAAAAATGATTCGTTATGGTACAAAGATCGCTTATACCTCTGTAAGAATTCCCATAGGTTTCAATGGATTTTATCATAGGTTTACCCAGGTCTGAGGGAAAAAGTGTCATCATGGTGGTAGTTGACAAACTTACCAAGTATGCACACTTTTGTGCATTATAACATCCATTTAAAGCCAGTACAGTTTCTACTGCATTTATGGAAACAATTCAAAAGCTACATGGAAACCCAAAGATTATTGTAAGTGACAGAGATCCCATTTTCATTGGAAAATTTTGGACAAAATTATTTTCTTGTCTTGGTACTGAGTTAGCTCATAGCTCATCTTATCATCCTTAATTTTATGGGAAAATTGAGATAGTAAACAAATGTTTGGAAGGATATCTTCGTTGCTTTGTATCTGATAAACAGACACAATGGGTCAAATGGTTGCCTCTGGCTAAATGGTGGTATAACACTTCCTTCCATACAGCGACAAAAATGACCCCATTTATGGCACTTTATGGATATCAGCCACCATCCATCACATCATATTTAAGAGAAAATTCTAAGGTTCAAGCAGTGGAACATCACATCGAACATCAACAACAAGTCCTCCAACTCTTAAAGGATAACCTCGTGTTGGCACAGAATAGAATGAAACAACAAGCAGATCAACATCGCAGGGAAAGAAGTTTTGATGTAGGTGATTGGGTATTCCTATGGCTACAACCATATAAGCAAATGTCCCTCAAGCAAGCTAAGAAGGATAATAAATTAACACCAAAGTATTATGGTCCGTACAAGGTGTTGCAAAAGATTGGTACTATGGCATACAAATTGGAGCTTCCTGTAGCTTCTCGATTGCACCCAGTTTTCCATGTTTCATGTTTAAAGAAGGTTATAGGCTACAAGCTCCCACTTCAAACAATATTGCCAGAACTTGACGAGGAAGGAAAAATTATATTGGAACCAGAAGTAGTCACAGAAACAAGAACTTGACAGTTACGAAATCGATCAATTTCGGAGTATCTTATCAAGTGGAAGAACTTATCCGCTGAAGATTCCACGTGGGAGGATGAAAATTTTATACAAAAGCATCCAGAACTACTCAAGCGTTGAGGACAACAATTTTTTGAAGGAGAGGGGCATGTTGGGTCCCTATAATACTAGTGATTACCCCATTACTATTGTAGTTGTATCCCTTATTAATATTGATGTGCCCCTATTGTCCCCATATTGTTATTACTGTGCCCCATAGAATCCATCTATTGTTTTTTTTGTGGATTTATGTTATTATTGTTAGGTTAGCTGGGTTATATTTTGACTCCTTAGACTCCCATATATAGAAAGGAGGTTTTGTCATTTGAATCATCCAAGAATTGTTCATTTATGTAATGTAAAGGAGGTTTCTCCCTCGAAGAGGCTGAATTCTAAGGCGTTGATCTATCTTTTCTATCTTTTTCTTGAGCTGGTTTCATAACATTGTGCCCATGTTGTCCCCATATTGTTATTATTGTGCCCCATAGAAGCCAAATATTGTTATTGTTGTGCCCTTACATTATTATTGTTATGCCGGATCTGATTATATTGTGACCCCTTAGACTCCTATATATAGAAAGAAGGTATTGTCATTTGAATCATCCAAGAATTTTTCATTTCTATAATGCAAAGGAGGTTCCCCCTCGAAGAGGCTGATTTTCAAGGCATTTATCTCTCTTTTCTTCTATTGTGTGAGTTGGTTGCATAACAAAAATGTATGTGGAAGGTATAAGTTTTGAAGAGATTTGATAAGGACCAAGCCAAATATGTTGAAATTTAGAGTGTCTTCCATTTCCTTCATGGATTTTATACCACTTAGGCACCAAATAACCCATAGCAAAATCTCTATTAGATGCTAAATGTTTATCAAACTATCTTTTTATAATTTTTTGGTGTTTATAAAACTTAGCTTTAATTTTTTTGTCTTTATTCCTCCAATTTTAACAATGTATATAATATCACATCCATATCTCTAATTGAATTTTGATTCACTCATTTAGCTAATTGTATAAATGGAAGAAAAATATTTGGAGGTAAGATAACTTCCTTACCATATACAAGGAAGTAAGGGGAATTACCAAATGCCCATTTTGGAGTAACTATGTCAGTCCACAAAGCATTGGAGAGTCAGTTATGCTGGTTTCTTTGATGGTTTTGGGCACTTTTCTTAAGAATTTGATTAAGTTTTTGTTAGTTTATTCTGCTAATCGATTACCCTTAGGATATTAATTAGCAAAAAACATGATTTTAATACCTTTATCCAAGAAAAATTCAATCATCTTAAGAGAGGAAAAATAAGAAGCATTATCGACTATAAAATATGTTGGGATACCAAAATTGGAAATTATGTGGCTTTCGAGAAAAGTTGCCACTTTTTCATCATTAAACTTTTTCACCGAGATTGCTCAGTACACTTGGTAAAAGAGTCAGTGGCAATGAGAATATGCTTATGTAATTTTAAATAATTTGGATTAATATCACCAATAATGTCCAGAACCCATTTTTCAAAAGGTCCCTCAACTTCTACAGGTGGAAGAGGAAGAGTGAGTCATTTTTCTTTTCTAGAAGTAGTTTGACACATTTTACATTTCCTTACATACACATAAGAATCTCTAAAGAGAATTGGCCAATAATAGCCTTCTCATAGAATTTTGTATGTAGTGGTTTCTCCACCAAAATGTCCACCAATAGTTGTGTCATGTAAATCAGCTAACACATTTTCTACATCATATTTCTCTAAGCATCTTAGTAAAACATCATCATAGTTATTCCTAAAAACAACACCATCAACAAGTTGATATTTAGCACACTTTAATTGAAAATATCATTTTTGTTTAGCTGCTAAATGATTAGGCACAATTCCATGAGTTAAGAAATACCTGATATCATAATACCAAGTATTTTTTGGTACAAGAACATAAAGTAGCTTCTCTCGGCTTAGCTCAAATTCATTGGACCAAGCTTCTTCCAAATGAGAACTTTCGTCTCCATCTAAATGATAACCCTATGATTTGGTTAACACTTTGCAAAAACTGTGTCCTCTTATGACCTTTGATGGTTTAATTTCAAGTTCATATTCCTGAAGTGTAGTCATCTAGTTAGCTCCCTTTTCTGCCAAGTCCTTCTATACCAATAGATTTCATACAACTAGATGAGGAACAACGAATTTGTTGTGTGATTCAAAAGAAAATGTCTAAAATGTTTAACATATTTATAAAATGCATATGCTTGTTTATCTCTATCGAGATAATTCAATTTAGCTGCTTGAAATCCAGAACTCATGAATGGAATAGGTATTTCAACATCATCAACATTCTTTTGAGTAAGGACCACTACATACGAGATATAAGATGCAAAAGTATATAACAAAAATTCTTTATCAAAATTAGGACTAATTAATGCTGGAGCAACATCAATAACCTCTTTAATATTTTCAAAAGAATCTCTCTTAGTTGTACCCCATTAGAAAATGTGATATTTTTAATCATATTTTGCATAGGTCCGATAGTATCAACAAATATCCTAACAAAATTAATCTTCCCAAGAAAAGACCACATAACTTTTTAATTGTTAGGAAGAAAATTTTGAAGAATATAATTAACTTTATCTCGATCTACCACAATCCCTATTTTAGAAATAATAAATCCGAGCAATTTAACTCCAGTGATAAGAAAAATGTTTTTTTTTGTTGGATTCATAGATATACCATATTTGCTACATCTATCAAGTATTTTCCCCAAATGATCAACATGTTGTTCTCTTTTATTTGAATAAACAATAATATCATGTCAATACACAACCATAAAATTGCTAATGAAACCATTAAAAGCAATGTCCATTTCTCTTTGAAAAATTGCTCCTACGTTTCTGAGACTGAAAGGCATAACTACCCCATTTGGTATGAAAAGTTGTTTTGATTTGATCTTTTGGTGCAACCAAAATCTAGTTATAACCAAAAAACCCATCTAGCAAAGAAAACATTTCAGAACCAACAACAACTTGAAGGATTTGTTCCATGGGGGGAACACGGTAGTTATCTTTTTATGAAGATTTGTTAAGGTTTCAAAAATCAATGCAAATCCTTATCTCCCAATTATTCTTACAAATTGGAACTAAATTTTAGACCCATTGAGAGTGTCTTAATAGAGAGATGATTCCAACTTTAATAATTTTATTCAATTCATCTATGATTTTCCCTTCCAATCTAGGATGCATTTTTCAAATTTTTTTGTTGAAATGGTTTTGTATCTTGTTTTATAGGAATAATGCGTTGAACAATCTTGGTGTCATATACCTTCAAGTCATCATATGTCCATGCAAAAACATCTTTGTATTCCTTAAATAACTTGATAAATTTTATTCGTTCAAGAGGAGTACGATTGGTTCCTAAATTCACATTTTGTGGATTTTTATTAGTCCCTAAATTTACAAATTCATATTACATCGAGGAACTATTTGTATCGAAATTGGTTCTTCCTTTGAAATTATTCTAAATCCATACATGTTTTCAAGATGAAATATTGATTTTGGAATAAAATTTTGTGATTCAAGTTCGTCTGAAAAATCTGAATTTAATTAAAAAATATGCTAGTCTTCATCAATTATCGATCCTTTAAAAGTATCCTCCATAGTTAATAAATATTTTATTTGATCATTGTCATAAAAAACTCTTCAATTAAAGATGTTATCCAAGATAGATGGCCTAAAAAGAATTCTACAGAGAAATTTTCAGGTGAAAAGTTTTCAACTGGTAGACACCTAGAGGAAACATTAGCTAGAAGGTCATCATCATCATTTTATGAAAGAGGAATTGAATTTAACTCAAAATTGTCAAAGTTTTGGGATAAATTTCATACCTCTTGTTTGTAAATTTTTAAATTATTAGAGACACAATGAATGGTTTTGTTGCATTTTCATACAATTATCTCTGAATCACCTAAAACTTTATTTTTCTTAACTTCCATTTCAATAGCTTTCCAAAGACCCTGAAGTAATACTTTGTACTTTGCACATTATTTTTGCATTGAAAGTTAAGTCTAAAAGAAAGTAGAAATTTATTACCTCATGGATCTAGTAGAACACAACCGACACTGGCGCCTTCAACGAATTTGGACCCATGACAGTACAAAGTCCATAAATCAATATTTACACCATTAGTTAAAAAAAAAGTATAGGAGATTTGCTCTGAATTTAAAAAGGGAACTATGATAAAAATAAGAATTTCAACTATTAATTCTAGAATAAAAGATTCATGAGTTGCATAATTACCCAAAATAGTATCAAAAGAATAATTTCCTAATAAAGCTTGGGAAAACATTATTGGTTCATTAGGTTTTTCAAGATTAGTTACAACATGTTTCATGTGTTTCTATCTTTCTACCTCGATCTTATTAGGTCATCCATTTAAGGGCAACCATAAATGAGACCAATTAGTTGAGAAATATCTATTAATTCTTTTAGACCAACCTCTACTAAGTATTAGACCATAAGATTCTAGAGCATGAGCTACAAAAACATCAACAATCTGAAAGTTTTTAGGATTAGATGCAAGTCTCATAAGTTCATATTTATTTATCTAAGAACTTCAACACTTGACTTGTCAAGTTCTAATAATCTGGGTTGATGACTGTATAGGAGCAATATTTATTTTTTCAATCACTAATAAATGCATAATGATTGATGAGACCTCTGAATCAATGAGACAATTGTGAACATTTCGATTGCAAATTTCAAAATTCAAGAGAAAGGGAGGAGTATGAGAAGATGATCTATCTCCAATCAAAGCTGCATTAATATTTTGTTATTATTTTTGTAGGATATTTTGAGTATTACTTGAATTAGAAGTTTAATTTTGAGATGATTGATTTCTTAAGGTTTTAAAAAGTTTATCCTTTTGTCAAGTTAAGTTTGAAAACTCAAACAGAGAAATGTTTTCCCTAGTTTTCTTCATGTCTTCCACTAAATCATATTCAATGTGTTTGATTTGAGGAACTACATTAGATGTGATGGTAGCTTTATCGAAATTTTGTGTTTTTCTAGGAGGATTAGGAGGATTATTAGTAGTTGAAGTGGACGTATGGATTTTAGCTTGATTTTGACTTCTGGTTCTAGTCTGAACAACATTTACTTCTTCTTCATCTTAAATTATGTCATTATCAATTAATCCTCCCTGTGAAACATCCCATAACACACTAACAACTTTGCTAGATTCAACTTCTCCTTTCTTCTCTTCCCGTGGTTATTATTCTTCCTCATTATCTACAAAAACTTTAAACATATTTATAAAAGTTGCACATGTTTTCTCAGAATGATTATCATTATGTGCTCTACAAAAGTCATCCTGTGCATAATCATCAATATTCAATTCCTCAACATTGGTTTGATTGGGATTAGGGGGTTGATTTCTCCTAAATGGGCTCCATGGTTTATGTGTTATAGGAGTTTATGAAAGAATAGCCTTGAAATCAGTGATCTCATTAGACATCTTATTTATTACTTTTCGAATAGAATCTAAATCAACAAATTCCTTATCTTTTTTTCTAGTCAACAACTTTAGTAGTTGTTGGCTTCTTAATATATATTGATTTAGTCCTTTCTTGACTTGATGCTTGTTTTGAGGCTATTTTAAGAATTTGTTTTTCAACATTCAAAGCTCCTTCTATATTTTGAGCTAGTTTTTGTTTTCAAGCTCTTATGACAACAAAATAAATATTTGAGGGAAGAAATGTATTGTAAACTTAAATCAAAGAATCATCTCATGTTATAGAGTCAGTTGGAATTCTATTCAAAATAGAAAGAAATCTCTGATTAAAATATTTAATTGTTTCACCATGATTCATTCTAATATTTGAGATTGCTAATATCAAGGATGCCTTCGTTTCATCCTCACCAATTTTTTTAAGAAATTATTTTTCAAAAGTGTTGGAACTAGTAATAGAGCCATCAATTAATGTAAACTACCAAGTCATGGCTTTTCCTTCAAATGTATAAGGAAAAAGTTTACATACTTGATCTTCATATTGTATTGCTCATAATTTCAAAGATAACATGAATTATTTAATATGTTATTCAATATTAATAGGTCCACCAAGATTAAACTTCAGAAGAAATATTTCAGGATGTGTTGTGAAGATAAATCCCCTCCATAGAAAAAAGCGATCTCTCTAGCCCAATGAGTGGGTCTAGCAACAAACTGAATAAAATAATGTAGACTTTCCTAGCTTATGTTTAAAAATGCAGAGACAGAGAAACCTACCTTGCTCTGATGCTAATTTCTCATTCCTTTGATGATGACTTCAATCCCTTAGCTTCCAGGCTCGCTCCTTACTTGTTCCTTACGTTCGAATACATGCAAGAGAGATCAAAGGACAATACAAGATGCAAGAGCATACATAGTGTTGGGACAGGGTCCCCTAGGGCCAATGTTGGGGTTAAAAGCCCAAGTTTTGGGGCAGAAAGCCCAAGTTTTTGTGTGTAAAGTGTAAAGTCTCTGCAATTTGTGGTGACGAAGTGGGCAGATGTAAAGTTTCATAAGGGGTTTCCGCCCTTCTTTTATGTAAGTTGTGTCGGCTTTAGAAGATCCATCCATTTTTCATGGACCATGGGCTTGTATAAAAAGGATAGTATTAGAAGAGTCTAAGGCAGTTAAGTCATTGATGGGTCAGTAAGAGCTAAGAGCGAAGAGTCTTAGAATAAAAGAAAGGATCTGCAGCTATGTGTGCATAGGCCTAGGGTAGAAGTCTGCAGTTGAGTGCATAGACCCCTGCAGCTAAGTGCGCAGGGTAGTTAGAGTTTGTAAGAAGATCTGAAGTACTAATAAAGAAGATTACTATGGAAATATCTGTGTTCGATCTATTTACTTATGTTATGAATAAGTATTGTATGTTATGTTGAATAATAGTTTCATGATTTAATGCCATAATGATGTGCGAATCTATATGTTTTACATTGTTATCTGAACGCAAGTGATAATATATGTTTACACGAAGAACATATTAAGGCATATTGAAGTTATCAGATACTTAAGCCGATCTGGGTAAACACAGAAGTAAGAGTAATCACAGTTTCGCGTAAGCAGTTGATTTGCCTAGTTAGGGTCCACGAAAGATAGTCGTAGACCTTCGTGAAGGTCTAGAGGCCGATTAAGAGAAGTATATCGATAAGCCATAAAAGGGTTATCGATCTATTTGAAGGTAGAGTTAGGGCATAAAACGACATCACTACCATCTCTGGGTGTGGAAACTTGGTTTGAGCATCCCCCCATACTGCTTCAGGTGAGACTTTAGTCCATGCTCCGCGGATTGATAACGGAAGGGTCAATAGTGTAGGGATTTGTTTGGCTAAAATAACGCTAAACTTAGGTTAGGGCACACTAAGCTAACAAATGGTTCCATTGCCGAGACCGGGATCTACATAAAGAGATGTGCGATGTCGCATCACTAGAATCCGACTAAGAGAGAAATTGAAGATTGGCTGGATAGAAATATCCACGAATTTGCGACGCAAGAAAATAGAAATCCATGATTGACGAAAGAACAGTGGTTGGATAGATACTTGTACACAGAGATATACAAAATCTTCTTTTGTTCCTTCCCGGTTGAATTATATGAGTGGACTGCTAAATTCGCAAACGACTAAGGAAGGTGGAGGCTTGACGGTTTGATAGTGTGGACCCCGGTGTTAGTGTGGAGATTGGAATCCTCAGAAGATAAGATCACATGTGCTATCAATAACTAGCTTGATCGTATCATAGGAGGATTCATGACAAAGTTCACGGTTGATACTTCGCTCAGTTACATCAAAGTAGAATGTCGCTTCTTCAAGGGACCACGAGGTAAGTATTTAAGGTCTTTAAATACTTGGATTAAGATTCTCTTGTGTGAAAAGCGGGTTATGCAGTTCCCTTGATGTTTGGAGCTATGCGAAGTGGAAATATATTCAAGGATAGAGGGAGAACATGCCCTGTATATAGGCATTGATCGAACCTCCTCTGAGTGACGATGAAGAAATAACACATGCTTCACCGCAGAGCGCTATTTAGTTAATAAGGTGAGGGTTCCCGTGAATACCCCATCCACCCACCCCACCTCCGCATTCACCTCCATAGCATACACCTTCACCCACACCGCCACCGTTTAATATGGGGAATATAGTAAAGTTGCCCATTTTCAAGGGTTCAGGAAATGAGGACTCAAAACAGTTTTGGTTTGTCATGAAAGCCGGATGGGAAGCTCAGGGTATAATAGATGATTAGATGAATAAATCGACATTTCTCACTGCCCTACAAGAACACGTGCTAAAATGGTACATTAAGTACTACATTGATAACCCGATGGATTCATTAGAAGATATTCAGACCACACTGAATAAGGAATTCAGTAGGCCTAAGTCTGAAGCACAATTAATTGTGGCATTAAAGGAGATCATGATGAAGCCTATCGAGACACCCTAAGATCTAGATTAGAGATTAAAGTGCATGATCTGTGAAGCCAACATGAATCTTATGGATGGGCAGTGCCGCGAATGGTTTGTGGCCTTGCTCTTGCCTCATCTGAGGGTTTCTTTATCACAGCAAAAGATTGGGACCCAAGGGGAAGCCCTAGAGATTGTGATGAGATTGCATGAGACATTGATGCAAGATGCTAATTTGGGATTTCGACAGATTCACGTGTAGTTGCAGAACCTTTTCCTAGAGTTTCAAAGTTTTAAGAAGGATAGAGAAGTTCAGTTAGAGGTGTGCGAAGAAGTTTGGTGCCTGAAATGAAAAAGTCAGGGGCATGACAAAGATCACTGACCAATCTTCGCGAATTTTGTTGCAGCAGGAGGGATGATGCCTCTAAGACCGGAAGCTCAAGCATGGCCAAGCATAGGGCCCACGCTATGGTGTGACATCTGTCAGGTAGCTGGAAAACATGTGACAGACAATTGTCACCTACTGCAAAAATTTGTACAGCCATCGCAACAACTCTTCTGCAACTTCTATCAATCGGTGGGTCATGATGAGCATAAGTGCTGTAGCTATGAGCTAATGATGGATAGAATGCTTGCATATAGAGTGCAGGTAGAAACTCAGCCTATGGATCAGGGTGCTAGGGGAGCACGAGGAGGATATCAGGGGTGTGGATGAGGCCGAGGTGGAGGAGGACTTGGTAGGGGTAGAGGACAGGTGATTTGCTACAACTATGGGGGACCAAGACACTACGCGTGAGAATGCACAAACCCAACATGCCTATCATGTAGATACTACACTCAGTTTGACCACATGACAAAATACTGCCTTCTATTGCTAGCTAAGATACACAAAAAAGGGGCGCAACTGCAACAGCCTACCCAGAACCTGTAGATGATGAGGGCTGAACCCCGCGAAGACGATCGTAATGTAAACATCATGCTACAAAGTGAATGATGGCTAGTGAAGATAGAGGAATGAAGCTTGAAGAAGGTGAATGGGTTCGTAAAGCTCCAAAAAAGGAGGTTGGCTTTGATTTGGAGCACGCGAAGGAAACCTTCATGGAAGTAAAGAAAATCTTCGTTGAGGCTTCTACCTTAGGCAGTCAGGATAAGTAGTCTGAATAAATGGACCCATCCATGCTTACTAAATTTTTGGAGACCTGTATGAAGCTGCTACGAGATAACAAGGCCATAAAGGGATTACAGGAATTGATCAATAAATGTGATGGTACTACTCCTGAGGGACTACGTGTGGTCAAGAAAATTGGTAAGCATAAGGCATGAACATCGCGTGAGATGAGACTCACCGCGAAAATAGGAGGATATGAAATGGACCAATTTATTCTGGATCTAGGGTCCGACGCAATTTTTTTTCTAAACAGACATGGGAGAGAATGGGGAGACCTATGTTGTAGTGGTCTCCTATTCAATTGAGGATGGTGAATCAGCAAAATATTATCCCCATGGGAAGATTACAAGGAGTGGCAATTGATATTGAGGGTGCGAGTGTGTTGGCCAATTTTGAAGTGATAGAGATTGTGGATGACAAAAATCCCTACCTTGCACTCTTTGGAATCGATTGGGCTATCAAAATGAACGGGGTGATCAATTTGAAGAAGTGGAAGATGTCATTTGAAAGAAAATCACTCTGCATAGTAGTACCGTTGGACCCTGCAAAAGGACCATGCTACATTGAACTAGTCCATGATTACAAAAGTGACGATGATTTGGACTAGATTTATAAGATAACGATGCGAGATCAAGGCTGGGTGAATCTGACAGTTGATGGACATATTGCATGGGATTGCGAAATCTCCTGCACATCAGATTCAGATGAGGAATTGGAACACTGGAAGAATAGATTGCACGAAGTATCTACGCTACGATGTAACATGATGACCAAATCGTTGCGTTGTGTATCATCGGAGGTAAGAAGTCTTCCTTATTATGATGGTTTAATTGACATTGATAAATTTCTGGATGCATTTGAAAGGGAAGTGTGGATAAGCATCGCTTCCAAGCCTTGGACTTGGCGTTGCACGCTACACCTGCAAGATGGTGGGGTATGCATAAAGACAACTTCGATGGATGGCATGAATATAGAAGAATGATGAGGATGCAGCTTGGTCGCCCAAAGGTATGATTGACAGAGAAATTCAATGGAAGGAGTGATCTGCGCCATCAATTAGCCAAATGGAGCAATGCTTATGGAGCAGAACCGCAACCAGAGTGGGTGCACCTGTTCTGTCACACCTTGGACGTAATACCTATGAATTGGTACTTGGAGACATAGCTCAGCCATGACACGGACGAATGGGATGTTTTGAGACAAGGATTCTTGATGACATTCAACTTTGAAGATGGATTTGAGTGAATTGATGAAGCGCTACAAGAGGTCAAAGCAATGATCTTTAGAATCCCACAAGATCCCTTAGATTTGATTCAATTGGATTGGACCACCCAGCGGTGCCATGCAGTGGAGTGCTACAATTTGACCGCTAAAGAGGAAGACGAGGATCCAAGGAACATTAATATCCTAGAAATAGAAGGACACTGTGAAGTTGAGGGGCCACAAATAGAAATTCCAGATATCACCGCGCCGCTGAAAATGAGACAAGTGAACATTAGGACAGAGGCAGAGCTAAAGTTTGTGAAGATAGGGGACTACTGAGATGATGCTACATTGGATAAGGTTGCTGATTTTCTCCGCGAATACCACGACTTGTTCCCTACAAAGTTCTAAGTCTGACTTGAAAGGGATAATAGGGGACCTGGGAGTTATGAAAATTACGTTGAAACCGGATGCGAAGCCGATCAAGCAAAGGCCTTACTGCCTCAATCCAAAGTATAAAGAAAAGGTTCGCTTAGAGTTGGATAAAATGCTTGCAGCAGGTATTATTGAACCGATGGAAGAATCTAATTGGGTGAACCCAATAGTAGTTCAAGAAAATAAGCAGAAGGATGAAATAAGGATATGCGTAGATCTCAGGAAGCTGAATGACGATTGCATGCATGATCCTTTTCTGACTTCATTCACCGATGAAGTGTTGGGTAATGTACAAGGACAAGAAGCATATTCATTCATTGATGGGTTCTCAGGGTACCATCAGATCAAGATCACACCGGAGGATAGAAGTAAGATGACCTTCTTAATTGAATGAGGATGCTTTCTGTATACTATAATGCCTTTTGGACTGAAGAACGCACCAACGATCTTTTCATGAATAGTCATCGCGACGTTCAAGGAATTCATTCACAAGTTTTTGGAGGTATACTTTGACGATTGGACAATGTTTAGGTTGGTGAAATACCATGTAGATATCCTATGCTTAATGTTGGATACATGCCGGACGTATCATATTGCTCTCAATTTGAAGAAATGTTTGTTTTATGTTCCTTTCAGAATCTTTTTGGGCCATGTGGTATGCAGACAAGGATTAATGGTGGACCCAACTAAGATAGTAGTTATAATTAATTTGGA
This sequence comes from Pinus tabuliformis, assembly GCA_031772625.1. Classification (NCBI taxonomy): domain Eukaryota; kingdom Viridiplantae; phylum Streptophyta; class Pinopsida; order Pinales; family Pinaceae; genus Pinus; species Pinus tabuliformis. Next base: position 151,495,228 of record CM062813.1, on the reverse strand, counting down.
GGCACCAAGAAGTGTGAAACAGCTGCATGCAATGTTTTGGCATACAGGATACTATAGAAAGTTTATCAAGAGTTATGCCCAGATTTCTATGTCGATGGAGAAGCTGCTTAGCAAGGATGCCACATTTTGTTGGAATGAGGAATGTCAATGGAGCCTGGATGTGTTAAAGGAAAAGATGGTCACCACGCTGATCCTAGTCTTCCCGTATTGGAAGAAGGAATTTCATGTGCATGTGGACGTGTCATGTATTGTGCTCGGAGTAGTACTGACACAGGCCAGTGAGGGAGAGTTGGATCATCCTATAGTGTTTGCAATTAGGAAGTTGTCTAAAGATGAGAAGAAATATTCAATGAAAAAGCACGAAGGTTTGGCTATGGTGTATGCACTCTAGAAGTTCAGACACTACTTGCTAGGCAGACAATTTAAGATGTATACAAACCATTTTGCATTAAAGTACTTGGTTAATAAGCTTGTGTTGGGGGGGGAGATATGCAGATGGTTGCTTCTGTTTCAGGAATATGATTTCGAAGTCTTTGTGAAGCGAGGCCGATTGAATGCAGGACTAGATCATCTGTAGCACATTGAAACGAGAGAGGAGCCTACTAATTTGGAGGAAGGACTGCCTGACACACAGCTCTTTGCAGTGCACGTAGCTGACAATCACTTTACAGATATCATACACTTACTGATGACAGGAACGACTCCAGAAGGGTATACTAGTCAACAAAAGAAGGAGTTGGTGGTGCGCACGGAAGACTTTTCTATCATTGTAGGAAATTTATATAAAATGGGCTCGAATGAAATTCTACGATGTTATGTACCTGAGTTTGAATGGAAAAACATCCTCATTGAAGCTCTTGGAGGAGCTGTGGGAGGACATTATGCAGGAAAATAAAAAACGCAGAAGATTTTACGCATTGGGTTGTGGTGGCCGACACTGCATAAGGATTCCAAGGATTATTGTAAGGCATGTGATGCATGTCATAGGATGGGTAGGCTATCGCGAAGGGATGAGCTGCCTCTGAATCCGCAAGTGTCGTTACAACCATTCGAGAAATGCGAAATATGTTTTGTAGGCCCGATTCAACCTTCGGGAAAGAAGATGGGTGCGCGGTATATCATCACTGTGACCAAGTATTTGACCAGGTGGGTGGAGGCGCAGCCCGTTAAAGACTGTACAGGGGAAACAACATCAAAGTTCCTCTTTGAATATGTGTTGACTAGGTTTAGTTGCCCAAATATTTTGATGAGTGATCATGGTACACATTTCCTTAATGAAACGATCAACGCGTTGACAGAGGAATTCCAAGTTTATCATAAAAAAATCATGCCATATCACTTGCAAGCTAATGGGATGGTTAAAGCATTTAATAATATATTGGAGAACACATTGATGAAGGTTTGAAATACACAAAGGAATGATTGGGATGTGTTCATACTCGTGGTGCTATGGGCTTACAAAACTACTTGTAAAAAGCTGACTGAATAGATAACCTTTAGGCTGGTCTATGGCGTAGAAGCCATGATGCCAATGGAGTATATTGTACCTAGTCTATGCATAACAAAATTCACTGTAATGGCAGATTGCGGAGCCTTGGAATAAACGCTCACGCAACTGAGAGAGATTGAAGAAGATAGGATTTTGGATGGATTCCATGAGCAAGTTCAGAAGGAGCATGAAAAGGCATGGCACAATCGACACATCAAACTGCACACCTTCAAGGTAAATGTTTTGGATTTATTATATGACAACAAGTTTGATAAATTTCCAGGAAAATTTTAGATGCATTGGTTGGGGCCATATGTCATCAAAGAGATTACCAATGGTGGAGTAGTTCAAATGGTGAAATTGAATGGAGATCCATTTCTCGAAAAGGTAAAAGGTAGCCTATTGAAGCCATACACTGGGGATCTGACCAGATGACTATATGATGAAAGCACAGTCTTAGTGCTCCACGTAGCTGAAAGGAGGCATGGGACTATAAACTACACTTCCTGGGCTATTGAGATGCATGACTGGGGGACTGTGCGGGATGGAAGAATGTCACAACATCAACAGAAACTTGATGGGAGTTGCGCTATGGAAAGGTACACCATGCAGGGCAGCCAGAAAGTGATCGTTACAGTCACTGTTCATGATTTGATACTGAGAAAAAGACTAAGAGGAGTTGGGGGGCGACATTTAAGGCTGAAATTAAGAGTGAGATATTTGAAAATATACGACCAATCTAGCATTTCTGAGTGGATTTTGGGGGGAACGGTTAGATTTTAATTCGCATTTGCCTATAAATTACAGATGGTCACCCAATGAAAAGCACTTTTCATTTTGAGAGCTTTTGTGTCGTGCTATCGATTGCGCATGAATCCTGTGATTTTTGAGGATTTGATGGCCAGTTCAGTGTTTGACAAGTTACCTAAGGAAACCTAGGAGCTTCTAAATAGCCTCATGTCGACAACTGTAGAAATTGCAAGTGCTAAAGGATCTATGGCCTTTGAGGGAGTTGCCCCTAAGGTCGTAAGTGTGGAGGTGCCTGCCGTGGTGCAAAAATCATTGAGGTCGCCTAGGTCGAAGTCTACATTGGTAGGAGAGATTTCCAAGATGAAGCGAGATAAACAGAAGGTGAAACATCTAGTTCACGAGTCGCCAAGAAAGCATCAAAAGAAAGAGAAGCCCATTGCGCAAGGGAAAGGAAAGGTGGTAAACGTAGAGTTCGACGAGGGCACTGAGGAAACTGGTATGGGCGTAGAGGACATTGATATTGAGGGAGTAGACCCTATATCAAAGCTACTAGGATACATCCCTCTGCACCGGGGTAAGGTAAAGGTCCCAAAGGACCCAGACGAGGGAAAGTTTCTCCTTCATACACCCCTACTACCAGAGAATATCACATTTAAAGGATCGTTCTTTGCGCACGTCCCCCATCTAAAGCTTGAAGATTGAGACTTGGTAGACACGGAGTGGTTCCCCCACCTGGCTAATGATAATTTCATGCAGAGAGTAATCTACAAGAACTCGAGTGTCACCGTGCTAGAGCAAGTGAAGTGGATTTGTGGGGTGGAAAAGGCAGGATTGCTGAATCTGCTATGGGTGCCGCATTACCACTGCACTCCCATAAATTTGATAGTTATCAAACAATTGTTGTGGCTGGTGCACGACGGTGCCTTTGGTTGGAGGAACTGATCCCTATAACTGATACGCCTATCCATAGGATCACCCTACTACCCCGTTTAGGACTGAATCTAGCCAAGGCATTTGGTAGAAAGACAGGCGAGCACAACCTCGCTGAATTAATGAAGGGCAAGTTTAAGCTTGACAAGAAGTCGCGAAAATATTCAATTTCGAGTATTATGGACCCCATGGTGAAGGTGGCCACCTAGATCTTGGCTGGGAAGGTAATGGGGAAGTGGCGCACATATGAGGTGCCGACATTAGTTGTTTCATTAGTGGCACAGTGCGCAGAGGGCGTACAATTCAATTGGGTGCGCTACCTATGCAGCGAGTTCCTCACGAACTACAGGGAGGCATATGACCACAACAAAACATTTCATTACTCATGAATTTTACTTTCGATTGTGCTAGTCGCATGGCAGTTGCTAGAGGACAGTTAGTTTCCTCCGATTGTGAAAGATTTTCCAGAAGCAATGAAGTTTGCTTCTCTAGAGGCCACGAAGGATGCTAAGTGGGTCCGTGAGAGGTAGGTATTCTGGGTATTGATGGAGATGAGCATCAATATGGCCATCAACCACAAGAAAAGGCTATCACCAACTATCTTTGAGCAGTTGTCAGGATACGCGAAGTTCAAAGTAGACTTCCACTGTATCTCCATCCGAGCGCGCAAGGACCTAGAACAGAAGTGGTATGATCTGCCATACCTTACGATGGATGATGCCATAGAAGTGGTCCTTGATCATTGGCTAGCCGAGTGGTACATAGCCTCAGATTTGTCCATTGGGTCTAATAAGTCTGCAGGAAAGAAGAAGAAGGAAGAGGCCCGATCAAAAATGAAGTAGTTGGCTGAACAACGGAAAAATGGAGGCTAAGGAAAATGCAAGAGCAGAAGCAAAGCGTGCCGCGAAGGAACGGGAGGGAGAGCCTGACTTTGACTGAAGTCAGAAATCTCCCTTGCCACAAAGAGAGGAAGAAGAACAATTAGAGCAGGGTGGTGTAGATCTAGAAAGCATTCCCTCCTGGGTGAAGCAGAACATGCAGCAGGAGAAGGAAGGGTTGCACAAAAAGTCCAAGGCCACCAAGTCATCACTAGACCCGCTCACCTTGATAGAGGGCGAATTTTACGACATCGGGGATAAAGTAAGGGACGTGACGGCAGAACTGTTGCAACAGTTCGATCAACAGTAGAAGAAAGCCTTGGTTTCCGTTCATATGGGTCTGCACAAGTTGCAAATCCAAACTACTCAATTGTAGGCAGGTGTAGGGTAGAGCGACGCAATGTTGACTGGTTTGGCACTAGGAACCACTGGAGAAATAGAGACGGTACGTTCTTTGGATCCTCAGGCTATCGCACTGCCTGATGGAGCCCTAAGTGCGGAGATAGATAATGACAAGGCTAATTTAAGGAACATTGGTCTCAACTTGGCCACACTTCCAAGCGAATTCCTTCACATGCTGCAAGCAAGCAGGTGTGATCGCAGAACTTAGGGCCTAGGAGCAGTGCGTGCTGAGTGTGATCAGCGAAAAGAAGGTTAACAATGAACAGTTGTTCGTTGAGAAAACAACAACGATAGACACTTGGAAGAAGGTCCAGGAGAAGAATAAGCACACCACAACGGTGGTAGCAAAAGCGTGTAGAACCGTTCCAGAATTGTACATCCTCAAAGAGGCACTTGTGGAGGCCAAGATTTAGAAGTTGGCTGCAGGTGTGCACGATGCTCAGACCGAGATGGTTAAGGTTCAGTTTGAGATGAACCTAAAGATTACAGAGATCTAGTTAAGGTACAACCTTCAACTCCACCAGAGGTTAGAGAACAGCGCGAGGCAACTGTCAAGAATGCGGTCGTTGCAGTAGATGCTATGGTGGAAAAATGCACTGTGCTCTTCGAGTAATCGATGGAGGTCATCACAAGTCTACAGGAAGATCCCACCCTACAGAGGTTGAATATTGAGGCAAGGGAATTACAACAGTAGTATGATGAAGGTAGAGCGATGACTCGCACCGTTGCCATCACATAGAGATTAGCCAAGCTGCAGGAGGCAAAGGAACTGAAAGAACAGAAGGAAGCAACGCAACAAAAAGAGGAATCCCTCAAGGCCAGATTGGTGCCTTGGATGGATGAGGCCTATGTACTCTCTGCCACCATTTGGGAGAAGTTGGCCAGCCTGCAGACAACACAACAAAAGATCCAGGCAGACAATGAAGGACCAGCAATGGAGCAACTGGTGGAGCAGGTCAGCCAGGCGGCTACGCAGTGTACAATTGAAGTTGCAGTGGTAAAGGTGGAGCTGGGAGGTCTTCACAGTAAGATCTCCACATCAGCAGAGTGACTCAAGGGCGTGTCACCATATTTGTATTGGGGGCCTATTGGGACAGGGTCCCCTAGGGTCAATTTTGGGGTTAAAAGCCCAAGTTTTTGTATGTAAAGTGTAAAGTCTTTGAAATTTGTGGTCGCGGAGCATGTAGATGTAAAGTGTCATAAAGGGTTTCTGCCCTTCTTTTATGTAAGTTGTGTCAGCTTTAGAAAATCCACCCATGGTCTACGAACCATGGGATTGTATAAAAAGGAGAGTCTTAGAAGAGTCTAAGGTAGTTAAGTCATTGATGGGTCAGTAAGAGCTAAGAGCGAAGAGTCTTAGAATAAAAGAAAGGCTTTGCAGCTATGTACGCAAAGGACTAGAGTAGAAGTCCGCAGCTAAGTGTGCAGACCCCTGCTACTGAGTGCACAGGGTAGTTAGAGTTTGTAAGAAGATCTGAAGTACTAATAAAGAAGATTACTTTGGAAATATTTGTGTTCGATCTATTTACTTATGTTATGAATAAATGCGGTTATGTTACGTTGAATAATGGTTTCATGATTTAATGCCATATTGATGTGCAAATCTATATGTTTTACATTGTTATCTGAATGCAAGTGATAATATCTATTTACATGAAGAACATATTAAGGCATATGGAAGTTATCAGATACTTAAGCCGATATGGGTAAACACAGAAGTAAGAGTAATTACAGAAGCATGTAAATGGTTGATTCGACTAGTTAGGGTCCATGAACGATAGTCATAGACCTTCGTGAAGGTCTAGAGGTTGATTAAGAGAAGTGTATTGATAAGACCTAAAAGGCTTATTGATCTACATGAAGGCAGAGTTAGGGCATTAAAAAAAATCACTACCATCTCTGGGTGCGGAAACTTGGTTCCAACATCCCCCCATACTGCTTCAGGTGAGACTTCAGTGTGTGCTCCATAGATTGATGCCGGAAGGGCCAGTAGTGTAGGGATTTGTTTGGCTAAAATAATGTTGAACCTAGGTCAGGGCCCACTAAGCCAACACATAGTTTATATCAAACATAAACTACTTGATAGATCAAGGAGTGTCAAGCTAAATGCATAAATATTTAGACATTTATGGAAAGTGAACATCATATGTATATATTAATGAATAAAAAAGGGAAGCATACAAGCATTGCCTTGATGTTGGAGACCTCCTTTTGGTGGATGTCCATGTCCAAGCCAAGACTCTTCAAGCACTCCTTCTCCAAGTTAGATGGGCATCATTTAGGCAAAATCTCAGCATAGGAATGCAGACAATCAATGGCCAACCATTTGGGGATGGAGGGGATTTGATTTATAGGAAGGGAGAAGGAGTTAGGGATCAACAAAAGAGGGAGGAAGGTCCATGTTATGCTCTTAACCTGCAAAATGATACCCAAATACAGAATATGCGAAGAAAAGATACCCAGAACACAGAACAACAATGATTTTATTATTCAGAGAGTAATGTTCACTTGCCTCTTCGAGGGGGCAACCTCCAATAGAGCAGAGCTCGCTTACAAAATAAGACACGATGCTCCTCGCAGGGAGTCTCTATCCTTTATATATGACTCATACATGCAATACCACAGATCAATACCGTGGGTTTTATTAATACCATCTATCTAATACTACGGCCCATTTGCAACTAACTGTGGTCCCGTCATTAATTGCGGGTTAACCACTTACAAATATTAATATGGGCTTTATTGACTCTTGACTATGAGGTTATCCCATTACATAAATAAGGGGGTTAGGGTGGGACCCTAATAGTCCACATCTCAAGGGGAAGGCCCTTAAAGGTAGTATGAGGAGCTCAAAATGGGAGATCTCGACCATATCTCTACCCAACAATATACAGATCGTTGTTTCTCGAAGTTTCTAGCATACAAAGCTTCTCCTCCATTTTGAGAAAAACCTCCCAGAAGAGGCTCAACATGGGATTTGATATCAAAACCCACATTGGTAGCACTAGGTCAAAGAAATGCAGCCTGCCATCAGCACAGGCAAGAAATGGAGTAAAGAGCGTTGGTCTTGAAATTTAGGGTTTCAGACAACCTTCTCCAGAATTGACTTAGGGCAGTTTTTCTTCCATTCTTCAGGGATGTTTCAATATGTGTTTCATGATGAGTACACTTCACATTTTTCAACATTTTGGCACTTCAGGATGTGGAATAGGAAGTGAACAGGAGGTGTGACAAAATGCTGTGTAATAGATGCCCCATAAAGCATGAAGGCAGAACAGGGAGTGATGGGTGAAATGATTTACAAGTCAAGGCAAGGACCAAAAAAACATCGTTAGGTGATCAGTAAATCAAGCATCTACATATACATATTTGACATCTCCGATATAAACATGCCTAATGATACATGAATAGGCATCTAATAATACATGAATCCACAGCATAGGCACAACCATTTCGACTAGAAGGGATCATGTGCATGGGTCCACATTATGGACACAACCATCAGAATAGAAAGGATCATATATATAGACCCACAGTATGGTCGCAACCATCCATATAATCATGAGTACAATCATGAGTAACTCATAAGTCCACGCAACCTGGATTTATTAGATGACACCTAGGGTCTTCATCTCTATCTCGATTCGATCAATGTACGAATTCTACCATGTGAATATATGTGTCTAATTCAAACATAATAGAAAACCATTTGATTACTGATCAATGATGTAAACTGTTAATTTGCATGAGAGAAATCACCAATAATGACAATCTCTCTCAAGGTACAATCAACACAATCCACAAGTGTGAATAATGAAACTAAAGTTGAACACCCGTAGAATCATTCGATCAAACGTCAATGACGTAAACCTATCGTCGAATGCGAAGAAATTGCCATTTATGCATGAAAGCTCTAAGGTAATGGAAGGGAGTTTCTATATCATCTTCCTAGATAATGAGCTGAAGTAAAAAAGAAGGGATCCATCGAAGGAGGGAAATGTAGCCCACATCATCGACATGAAATAAAGGACATAGTAGAGTATGTAAGTTTGATTCAGGATTGTGGCAAAAAGGTTAGATAGTGTATAAGTGGTAAAAAATGCAGACGAGACTTCTCTTGAACACATCGGGAAACGACCCGGATTTTGGCACCATTTGACTCAACATAGGATTAGAGTTCATGATGACAAAGAAATATAATTAGATGAGAGACAAAATGGATTTCCCAAACCCAGGAAGGCAAGTGACTAAGTGAGGATATCCCAAACCTAACACGAGCAACATATAAGTGTCATGTTTAAGAGTGACATGCTGCATTTACGCAAAATACAAGAGATGTTCATATTTTCATTCCCCCCCCCAATATTTCTAGTGAGCACCCCATTACTTTTGATCGCAATCTTGAAGGGGATATCATATGCTTGACATATAAGTTCATCCTTCGGATGAATCTATCCTAGTAAGTTTAATGAGTCTTAGGAAGGAGAAACTCAGTCTCGTCATGGTGACAAGTCTTGCATTGTTTAAGTTTTACAAGTCTGACGGAGGTGAAACTCGACATATTTTTCATGTTTAGAGAGTTTGAAAAAGAGGTGAAAAATAAAACTCCAAAGGTCCCTTTTTGTAAATCGTATCTTGAATCCGAAAGGGTAGAAAATGATATCCAAGAGAACCTCTTAGCCATATTCGACTAAGGCATTGTTTTTTCGTACAATAGTCTATCTCAGTCTGGAAAAGGGTTAAACTTATACTCAGTAGATTCCATTTCATTTACTTTAACAAGTTCGAAACAACAAGTACTTGGTGATCTTTTCATGTTTCGAGAGTAAAAAAAGAGCTTAAAGATGACTCCAAGGGGTCGTTTTTCATTTATTTTTACGAGTCTGAAAAAGTGATAAAATAAAACTTGTTGAATCAACCATAATTAATCACCATCACCATGTTCCATCACCTGTCGCTGCACAAGTGAAACACACATTACCCATTTCAAGGAAAAATATTAATATATAAGTGAAATATGCCCTTATTTGGTAAAAAGTCATTTAAAAACTTATAAAAGCTAAAAAAGTAAATCATTTTTACCATTCAGCCATTTTGCAAATTAGAGATAATTTTTACCTTATTTGACCTCAATCTCCACGCAAGGAGTGCAATCAATCTCAAACATCATTCGTCAAGTTGTTCATTGCAGGTAAGAGATTTGTCCCTTTCCTTTAATTTGGTTGTAATTTCATGCATTTTCATCCATAGATTAGGTTGTAAGGAGGGCTTAGAAAAAATTTATGTCAAGGGCGATCAACGCGGGTTTTACCCATCAGAACCGTGCTGTTCACCCTACGACCAACTGTGGCAACACACTGGAAGCGTGGAAAAGTACACAAAGAGACGGGCTAACATAGAGTTGTGAAATTTTTGCAAAATCCTCCATGTTTAATGATTTGTTTCCATAGAAACTCATGAAATGTTGTTTTATGTATGTTCCACAGGTTAATCAACCAAAAATGGTAATCGCATGGAAAGAAAGAGGACACAAGCTGAAGAAAATCAAGTAGACCAAGACCCAAATTGCATTACTGCCCTTCGAGATTGTGGGTTACTAAAATTCTTCTGGATTCCTGGGATTAGGAGCTAAGTTGAGTCACTAAAACATTTTATTGGTTGATGGGATGTGGATCGCCAATTGTTTATGATTAGGGACCAAGAACTTGAGATATATGTCACAAACATCTATTTCATTACGTGTTTGTCTAGAAAGGGACAACGAATTCAGTTGCTTGGTTCTGGTACTGGAGGGGAGAGCATAGATATGTTGATTGCAAGACATTTCCTAGGCACTTGAAAAAATTAGAGTGGGAAGATAGATATAAAGACCACCACCAATATCCCACTAAGAACAATCCATCATACTATGGCTTGAATAGATGTGGCTTAGATTTTGCATGAAGCAACAAAGTCTCATTTCCAGTATGTCATTGATTCTATAAGTCCAACAATCTTTAACTGGCATGAGGGATTGTTGGTCAATATGAAGAGCCAACTTACGAAGTGAAAATCAGGAAAGTTGAAAAAATTAGGCTATGGATCAATCCTGGTGATGTTATTCTTGGAACATGTACCATTATTTCGATATCAGTGGATAGAAGTGGATGCACCAGCACCCAGAGATCCACGGTTGAGGAGGTGGGGTGAGTTGATGCCTCGACAGGGAGGTGGACAATGGATGTCATTTCCCCCAACATTTTTTAGATGGATGAGACAATAACTAATCATCGTATATGATTGAGCATACACTGACACATATTTCTGACGAGATCTTGAACTTCCACTTCCACCAGGCACATAGTGGATTGATGCAGGTAAAAACCAGTTTTTTAAAGTTTTTGAAGTGTTTTTTTATATGTGTATACTGATATTTGACACTTATGATTTTTGTAGATGTTGGAACAGAGAGACCTCCAGGGGTTTCTCCGATATCCAAGTGAGTGGCACACCAGATAGAGGATGCTCCTTATGAGGAGGGAGCATACATGATCATAGAAGTGGAACATAACCTAGAAGTCTTGACAAGGGGCATTCCATAATATGCATCGATTGATGAGGTGCCACTACGATATTAGAGGCATACTATAGGGGTGCCCACCAGATTGTGTCGGTTGCTGAACCAAGTCATTAGAGTTGTGTCATGCTACCATGAGCACCATGTGGGCGGATAGCCGTCTCTAGTCTTTATTTTCCATACTTATGTAGGCTTGAGAATCCATGTGTCTCAGAACACAGTTTTTGACATTTTTATGTAATAAACTTTTTGCAAACACTCTATATATATACATGTTTTCCTATTATGTTCATTATGTGATGGTTTTTTGTTTTACATATGTTGCAGATGTCTATCTAATACTGATTAGCCAATGTAGCTATTAATTTTTTCAAATGTCTCAGAACATGTTGATAGGTGATATAATCAAAGTCTCCTTCCAAGAGATGAACTCACAAATACATTCTCAAAATCTGAGGGTTTCTAACTGAATATTGTCTATTAAGTTGTAGTACAATGAGATGTGAATCAAGATTAATGATTAACTCTCTAATGCCAAGAGAAATGGCTTCTGACAAAAGCTCGATAACAAAACTATATTCGATAATGTTATTAGTAGTACGGCCTGAACATATGCCTTGTAAATTCACTAACTCACCATTAGGGTCATAGATTTCCCATGCGGTGGAAAATAAATTCCATGTACTACGACAAGCTCCATCAACAAAACTGACATAAAGGTTTGATGACATCTGCAAACCAAGTAGAACACATGGTAAGTAGAGGAAAACATGTTTGCAAAAGAAAACAAACACATCAAAACCAAACTGCAAACTAATGAATCAAACTAATGTACAAAGCATTTACACGAAATCACATGTATTTTTTTTCTTCAGATGGAGCCCATTTTGGGACTCGGGTAATCGATCAAGAGAGAGTAAAACTGTAGTTTCACCACTGGCATGACATGTAAGCATCAACTCGGCCAATTAGTGGAATGCCACACAAAAATGATAATGCCCTCATGCCCCCCAGGCGATTGAGGGTTGGGAGTCAAAGGGTCAATGCCCCATTGCGATAACGGGTGAATGATAAAAAATTGGTGAGAAAGTCCCATGTTAGGGCATGCAAAAATATTAAGCTCATCGCGGGAGAAAGATGCCCTGAAGTGAAATATTTTGACAACCTCAGGCTAGGCTGAGATGTCACTGGGCATGGTCGCCAAAAAGTTCCCCATGTTTTCTTCGGACAACACTTCATGAACCAAAATAGGTGTCTAAAATGGATGAGTCATTACATTGGAAACAAGGGTTTCTAGACAAGAAGAAATCTCACCAAGGCTTGGGAGAAATGAGGAACAATGATGGGAATCATTCCATGGAGTTTCCTCAAGAGACATAACTTCTATGATACTCTCATCAGTTGGAAATGTCTCATTCAAAGGATCTAGGGAATCCCAAGAACCGAGCCAGGGAGATTGTGAATATGCATATGGACTCATACGGAAATGATCATGAATTTCAAAATTTGCTACAGAAGCCAAAACGACATCTTGATATTCTTTCTCTATGGGGCTAAGTGGCATAAAATCACCAAAACTGTCAATTTGATAAGGACGGGGAATGACCCAAGGATCATGTCAAATCGAGAGCATGTTAATTGAGGTGATGTTTAGAGGTGGAAGGGAAAAAGTTCCCATAATGGAAGAGTCTTTGAAAAGACCCTCCCCAACACTCTCATAGGGGATATCGATATTCCCAACATATGACACATTTCCATTTGAGGAGTTGGAAGAGAAAAAGGCGAGCTGACTGAAAATGACTATTTTCCCTTGATGAGGAAAATGGAGCACACGAAATTGGGTAGAAACCACACAAAACATCGCATGGGTCTAGATACGACTAAGTAGAAGATTGTAATTCAGATTGGCATTGACAACTTATACTTCTAAGTTAACAATTTTTCCTTCCAATTGAATGGCAAGTCATTGGGAATACCATATGAACGAGAACATATACCATTGAAAGATTCCAATGTATTAGGGGATTGGTTGAGAGGTGGAGAGCCAATATATTTCCAACATGAAAGGGACATGATGCAAGTAGAAGCACCCTCATCAATAACAGTCCTATGAATAGTCTTCCCTTTGATAATAACTTGTATCAAAAAGGTAAGTTGATGTGGGAGACGAGGAATGCAGCTTTTGAGATCAAAAGTAATCAGATTTGAATCTGTAGGATCAATCCCTCCTATGGTAGATAGTAATGCTTTGCTTTGTTTAGAGGACTTCCAAAGCTAACATTGCCAAAGGAAGTTGAGCTAAATCTTCCACAATATTATAATGTTGAGCAACTCATGCATTCTGATTATACATTGAATTCCGAAGAAAACCTTTGGGAGGTGGTCAGAAAATGGAATAATTACTAGGTTGTTCAATATGAAGAGGACCAAAATTGGGCAAAGTGGAAGTAGAAGGTGTATTAGTGGAATCATTTTCCACAACCAGTTTGGTAGGAGTTTGATAATATTTTGATCGAGTAGCAATAGAGATAGGTGTCATACCACTCATAAAAACTTTAGAGCTTGAAGATGTAGAGGATTGAGGTTGATCTACCAATGAAGTTTGTTGTGATGGAAAGGGTTCTTTTAACACGACCACTGTCCCTGGGGTGTCTTTTAATAGACAAAAAACCTCAACACGACGGGGACAATCCTTGGTATAATGATCTTCATCACATATAAGACAAGGATATTTCAGCTTACATTTGGATGCATCATCAGTAGATGGTTTAGGAGGATCCTGTTTAGGGGTATCATATTTAGCGTTACCTTTACCCTTCTTTTTTCCTTTCAAGGTTTTTTTTTACTGTGGTATATTGGAAAACGTTCACCTCGAAAGTTTTACCAGGATTTTTGGGTGTATTCGAAGGAGAAGAAGGTGTAGTAGACAGAGTAGTTTTCTGCTTCGTAGAAGTAGAAAAATCATTACTAGAATTTTGAACTACTAATCCAATAATACCATCAATGGGTGGTGTCTCTACAAGTTTAGAAGATGCCAGATCAATTGAAGGTCACAGAGCATTGGGTAAGAGATCATAAAGCGTGACATATTGTGAATATACCAAATCTAGATACTGAGAAAATGTGATGGCTTGTTCTTCAGTCACACAACCACCCATAGCTATGTCTTTGGTGATTTGATTAACAAATTACTTAGTAAACTATTCAGCTAAAATCTCATCAGGGATTTCAAATTTAATAAGATGACACTGATGTCTCCATTCATGGATGTGATTTCAGATGTGGGTAGCAGTATTATGTTCCAAATATGTTAGGAGATGGGTACCGATTTCATACCAAAATGATAGCCGGAAGTGACTAAGAAAAGCCATAGCCAAATTGTTGAAATCTTGAAAGGCACCTCGAGGTAACTCAATGTATCATTTGGCGGCAACACCCGTTAGGTTTTGCTGGAAAAGACACAATCGAATGGAATCGTTGACCCAAGAGTTGGACGAACACCATAAATGGTAGGTCATGACATGAGATTGGGGGTCTTCTCCAGACTTCCCTTCGAATTTTGGAAAATTTCCAGGAATTTTGGTAGGGATCGGAGGCTAATACGATGAATGAAGTATTAGGTCATTTTTAGCCTCGACACATACGGTAACTCCAATGTAGCTAAAAACATAAATTGAGGATTAAAAGGAATGAAAGGCATTTTATAAGGTCCAAATTGAGGATTCCAACCTTGTTGGTACTGATTTCCCCGCCTATAGTGGCAAATTTTTACCACAGAGATTTTGATACTACCCCCATTGGGAGGAGTTTTGACCATACAAAGGTTGATTTTGTCCCCAAAGAGGTCGGTTCTGACCTAGAAAAGTTTGATATTGACCTGACATAGGTTGTTGTGAACCATAAGGGAGATAAACAACCTATGAAGAGTATTGAGCATAGGTTTGCTGATGCAATGGCTGACCTTGTTGATACAATGGTTGACCTTGCTGCTGTAATGGTTGACCTTGCTTCTCTAATGGTTTCCCTTATTGTTGCAATGGTTGTTAATAAGACCCTTACAGCATGTAAGGTCCTTGCTATATAAAAGGTCCTTGTTGCTGATAGGTTCCTTGATGATATTGATAGGTTCTTTGCTGCTACAAAGGATTACCAGAAAGGATAAGTTCCAGAAATAGACCGAAACTAACTAGATGATCCAAATGAAGGATTAGAACTAGACTGCATTTGGGATCCTGCCTGTTGATTGAAAGATGGATTTTGAGGTTGCTGTGAACCATAAGGAGGGTATGACTATTGGTAAGGTATTTGACCAGATCAAGAAGGAATACTATCAACAATTTGACTTGCTCCCATAACGTGAGTTTGGGATCCACTCTCATAGGTTCCACCAGAAATAGGAGGTACATATGAAGGAGGTGGTTTCCCCCCATGTTGTGGGATAGGGGATGGTACATATTTCCCACTCAATGGAGGAGGTGTAAACATTGTAGAGGTAGAAAGAGGAGATGAAGAAACTATAGGGACGTTAACTGTCCCAACTATGATTGTAGGTTGAACAGGAACTGAAGAAACCGTAGTTTGAACAAGAATTTGCGAAGCCACATTTGAAACGAATGGGCCAGAGGTACGCGTAATGCTAGATGACCACATCAGATGATGATAAAGAGAAGATGAACTTGGAGTACCTGAAACCAAATAACCAAGAGAGGTATAACCTGGTAGGAATAAAGGTTCACTACTTTTAGGTAGTGGAGTTGGCCCACTCCCCATATGAGGATAGGACACATATGGAAAGCATTCAGGCGGAAAGTGATATTTAGATCCATCACCAATACCAGGAGTATGGGTGGCTGAGACTTCTAGAGGAGGATCTCGAGGAGAGGTTTGAATCTCACCTTCTAATTCCATGGGTGGAAACAGTTGGTGAGGAGGAATCCATGATGAACTAGGAGAAAGTTCCAAAAGTACACCAAGATTATCAAACAGACGATATGGGCATTGAGGAGATGTTATCAAAGGATCACAAAGTGGATTAAGGGGAAACAACAAAAAATGTTGATGAACCTCATGAATTTTTGGGTCAGATTCCTGAGATGATGACAACGAATCTCGAGGTGGAGGGTGAGAAGCAAGGGGATGAATAATCGGGATAATTCCAAGTTCAAAACCTTGACCTTCAAGTGACTCTGGAATCTCAAGGTGGACTCCTTGTGGTGACCCTTCAGTGTCAGACTGTGAAGGGGATAGGTAAGGTGAACCTGGTGGTTCTGCCATGATGAAATTTTCTCAAAAACAAAAGGAGAGGATTTGATTTATTTGAGATTCAATTAAAATTTACCATTAATAATGCATAATGAGGCTAAGGAGAACTCCATGAGTAAGACATGTTATTGTGGGTAGTAAATTTTAGAAATTAAAAACAAAAAATAAATAAAAAAGGGTAATATAGGCAAGAGAATTTACCAAGTATCTGTGAACAACAATATATATCTTAGCCAAAACCAAGGAATTAACGTACAATGGGTAATCTCCCCGAATGTTGTGTTCGGTGTATCACCTTTACAAGGAAACTGACTCGGTTACTTGAGGCTAAAGGACAACAACCTAGTGGGGTCTCCCAATATATGCACGACGGTACGCAGAGCATAAGTGTGTGTTAGTGCTATCTAATGCATAACCATTTTATGAGAGTGTTCCCATATGCTTTCCATACATGGAGCACCTCCGATATACCCGAGAGTACTAGAGAATGATCCTATATACTTCTGCACGTGGATCAGTATTTCACCCCTGGGATACAATGCTGGCAGATAACGACAGATGCTAGGTTTATAAACGTCGAAACACGTCTCTATCCTAGACCTCTAAATTTTTGTGTTAAGTTCCAAATTTTCGTTAGGTTAATTGAGTAAATTTTAACGTTTATCTTGAGTTATGTTACAATTTTGAGCTCAAAACGATGTCACCTGAATGCTTAAGATGAAAGTATATGAGGAAAGGAAAAATTTCCACTTCGATGAAAGATAGACTAATCAGGGGAAGAAATTTCAATCAATAATGCATCAAACAACATGTCTTCCACTAACTTTCACTTTCACTTTCCAAATTCAATGCTAAAAAGTAAAAATGATCTTCACTTTTCACTATCCTATCCTAAATGATTTTCACTTTTACTAAGATGCACTTATATAAATTATGTTTTTTCTTTGATATTTGAATGCTCTAATGCAACTAAAGCATCAACTAAAGCAAAATGAAAATGTGATTCAAATTTTCTAATGCAACTAATGCATCAACCAAAGCAACACCAAATCCAATTCAAAAGCACCTAAATGAAAATATCTTTCACTTTTTCCTTTTGAACAAATAAACAATGCGGTCTTTCAACTTGAAAATCAGATAATGTAATATATGCTCAATTAAAAACAAATATGATTTCCAAATTAAAATGACCTAATGCAGATTGAAAAGAAAATTTGTGAAAGACAAGCTAAAACAAATGAAAATTGATGTTTTGAATGATTTCCACAGAAAAAAGACTTCATCAATCAACAAACCATAATCTTAGCGGCACAAACAAAGAGAAAGTGACGAATAATTGACCTAGAAACCCTAGAACTCAATCAAATTTCACTTCAAGCACTTAAAAGCCAAAGAGACTAATTTGATAATTTACCAAGACAACCAGACAAAAACACTGGCAAATTCAGACATAAAGGACAGGAAAAGACCTTGAAAGGCCAAGACACACTAGATTCTAGGGTAGAAATCCTATTTTTTCTCAAATTTCTGAGATCAGTGCAACTGTCATAGCCAAACCCGTGCTGAAAGTGGTTTTAGCATGACTGTTTTAAGGAAAAGCGTGCTGGCAGTGGGACTGTTTAGGTCAAAAACGTGCTGGGCAAGAAAGTAGGGAAAAAATAAAAGGAATTTCAACAAAAATTCCAGACCGAACACTCTAAAGCAGTGATCATTCAATGTGTAGACCTATACTGGCTCAAACTAATCGGTAATTCAATGGTTGGTCAAACTGATCTAAAGACCAAATCAAGAAAAGAGAGTAAAGAGGCTATAGCCTCCCTAATGGAGTCACCATTTTATTGTGAAGATAAATCCCCTCTGCAGACATACATGATCTCTCTAGCCAAATGAATGGGTCTAGCAATAAAATGAATAAACTAATGCGAACTTTCCCAACTTACGTTTAAAATTGTTGATAACCAAGTGTTACACAATATTTTGTCACGCCTCCTGAAATTCCCTATGACATACCCCGGAGTGCCCAAAACATGACCATTATTCAGTATACTCATCCATGTATATAGCTCAGATCCCTCCTAAGACCTTTTTTGGCAAATTCCCTGAGATTTCCCTGAAGAAATAGCTCTTAAAACCCTAAAATGAGCATCATCGCCCTTATGAGGTTTAAAACAATGATGGTCATGTGTTGCACTGTGTTTGACCCATGATGGAATCAATCTGTTCCCTTGCATACCCGTGATGATCCCGAGAAGGTAATTTTCCCAAAGGAGATGAGAAGCTTCGTGATCTAGAAGCTTCCAGAGTGACGAGCTGGAGGTGGTTTTGCATAGATGAGGTCAAATCCTCCTAGCTTGACCTCTTTGTTTTATCCCTATGAGCTACCTCCTTGAGATGTGAGCCTAATCTTATCTTTGGAGAAGTCCTAACTCCCTCTCCTAGCCTATAAATTCATCCTCTCCCATTCCCAAATGGTTGGTTAGGTTAGAAGCTGGGTTGGTCTATGTTTATTTGCACCCTTATGCTAAGATTGTGCCTAAGGCTATTCATTAAACTTGGAGAAGGAGTGCTTGGAGAGTTTCTTGGCTTGGACTTGGATTACCACTCAAGGAGATCCTTTCAAAATCAAGAATATGGTTGTAAGCTTCCCTTTATTCCTTAAATAATATACAACTTCTGGTTCATCTTCCCAAAATATATATGTTCATGTATTTATTAGCTTGACATTCCTTGATCAGTTAAGTAGGTTGTTATATGATTTTCTATTGGTTTTGGCATGCTTTGTTGTCTCTTGATCACTTGTGCAGGTGCATAAGAGTTGAGAGAAGTAGGAACAAGTCTGTGACCGAAGCGTTTCGAGGCCCTCAACAAAGGAAATCAGAATAGCATTAGGGCGAGGTAGGTCATCTCTTTCGTTCTACTTTACAATTATAACCTAGGAAGATGTCTAGTTGATTGTCACTTCAATTGCTAGACCTACTCATTGGGTTAGAGGGACCATCTTTGTTTGTAGAGAGGATTAACCTTGTCAACAAAATGGTGACTCAATTGGGGAGCCTATGATCCTTTCCATCCAATCCTTCACCCTCATCTTTTGTCTAGTTTGACCAACCATCGATTTTTTGTCTTGTATGTATCAGTCTGGGTTTATACCATCACTGGTTATTGCCTTAGTGTGCTAAGTCTACATTGTTTCTTGGAATATTTGTAGTTTTTCTCATATTCCTCGCCCATCACAGGTTTAGCCTTAACAGTCATGATGGCATCGCGGTTTTTACCTTTATGGTTGTGATGACAAAACATTTCTTCATCATTTGATCGCGTTGAAATCATCACTACTTTTTCTATACAAAGTAGTGATGCCATGACGGGTTTTCCTATGAAAAGTAGTGATAATCGCAAGTTTGGGTATATAAAGTAGGGATGATCCTTGAATATGATAATTTTTGAGGTTTCTTCCTAAGAATCCAGTGTGTCTTGGCCCCTAAGGTATTTTCCCATTCTATATGCTTGTATTTTTCAGTTTTTTTGATTGATTTCCTTGATTAATTTGCAAAATTTGTCTCATTGGCTTCGAAGTGAAATCTGACTGAGTTCTAGGGTTTCTAGTCAATTGGTAATCACTTGCTTCTTGTTGGTTTCATTGAGATACTTGTTTTGCTGATTGATTGAATGTTGTTTTCTGTGGAAATCATTGAAAACATCGTTTTGCATTTGTTTTAGCTTGTATTTTGAAATTTACTTTTTGTGAAAATGCATTAGATTAATTCCATTGAAAAGTTATTTTTTGAGATTCATCATTGAGAATATATCACATTTTTTCAGTGACTGAAAGCTAAAAACTGTATAAGGTGCATCAAATCATTCAAAATGAAAATAAAAGCATAATTCATATGAGTGCATCTTTGTAAAGTAAAACCATTTTGTTTTCAAAAAAGTTGCATTTAGGATAGTGAAAAGTGAAAACAATTTTTTACTTTTGGGATTGCGTTTGGAAGGCGAAGATGAAAGTTAGTGGAAGGAATTTTGCATGATGCATTATTGATTGAAATTTCTTCCCTTGATTATTCTAGCTTTCATAGAAATGAAAGTTTTATTTTTCTCATATAGTTGCATCATAGGTGTTCAAGTGACATCGTTTTGAGCCTTAAAGTTGAAACATAATTGAAGATCAAATCTGAAATCTATCAATTAATCTAAGGAGAATTTGAAACATTAATGCTTCATACTTAATGGTCTAGGCTAGAGACATATTTTGACGTCTTTAAAACTTAGTAGATGTCGTTTGCCCTTGAATTAGACAAAGCTAGCACGAACTTGTGCTCCCCGTACTGTCGAGTATATAAAGGGAGAACCCCATAGGTTTCAAACCTTTATCCACAGGAAGCTGAGTCTACCGCCCTGTAAACATGATACACCGAACACAACATTCAAGGAGATTGCCTGCACGTATGTCAAGTCCTTGGTAAATTTATTTGCTGAGGTGTATATTGTAGTTCACAGTTACTTGGTAATCCTTGTTGCCTAGAGTATCTTGAGTAGTCATTTCGATCTTTTCTGACTCCTTAAATTTGAAAATATCATCGAGAACTTGTCCTTTCATGCTCGTTAAACCTATGAAAGTGACTAGAGTCACCTTTTCATCCTTTTCTCAACTCTGAAAACATGAAAAGGCCAAGTTTTTGTTTAAAATTCTAAAATAAATTGATTGACTACGGAACAACATCCTTCCTGTGGAAATACTCCTTAGTATATCTTAGGTTGATACCAATGGCAACATTTCCTGAGTCTACCAGTCAAGGAAACACCTTTGATGGGAATCCTAGTCCTTTTCCTTCTTTTGGAAATATTGGTGCTCCGTATATGGAAACTTCGTCCCTTCCTGGATTCACCATTGGTCTGCCAGTTTTGTTATTTTGGACCTCGGTGATTCTAAGTGTCGAAACGACTTTTCAACCAAGTTCTCCTCCACCTAAACAACATCAACCTCATGTTGATCCTAAAGTTGACCCCTTGCCTTCTTCACCTATTTCTTTACCCCCTTCTTCCTCTTTTCCTGGTGAAAGTATGGATTCTAGTAACCAGGAAGCTAAGAAGAAGAAGAAGAAGCCAAATAAGTAGGAGGGAAACCAAGCAGCCATTGCTACCGATGCAACTAATGTAGAAAAATATTCCAACCAACCCCAAAAAGTAAAATTCCCTTGCATTTTATGTAAGGGTGACCACCTTCTTTGGAATTGTCCTGGTATTCCTAAGGTCTTAGAAGTGTGGTCCACAGGTTCGCATGAACCTTTTTCATCAACCTCTCGAGATCATGTTGGTGATAAACCTTCAAGTAGTAACAATAAATCTCATGGGAAAAAGGGAAAAACCAAATTTCCTTGTAAGTTGCGTGAAGGTAATCATCCCATTCACCTTTTTTCTTTAATGGATGAAGCTTCCAAAGAGTTGGAAAACCTTACTGCTTCCCAGCCTCATCTTCCGGTTGGTTATCGAACATTTTCCCCTGGTCCTTCACTAGTTGATCCAGTGATTGATAAAAAGTCATCTTTGGTCAACCCCACTCTCTCTGAAAGTGAGTCTCGTGAGTCTGTTCTCGGCCAACCATTGGTTGAGAAACCGGTGGACTTGAATCCACCTTCAGTTAACCGTACATTTCCGGTAGAGAGTGAACCTCATACTACTCAGGTTCTTCTGGTTTCTTCAGTTTCAAATGAACTGGAGGTAAATCCTCCTGTTCCTGAGGTGCATGAGAGAATTTCTCCCATTCCCATCAAGTAAGAGGGTAGCTCTCACTTTCCTAAAACACCCCCTCCAAGTAGTTTAGTCACTTCTTTTGATTGGAGTCGATTCACATGATATAGCCTTCCATCTTATGTGCCTTTCCATATTACAATACAAGCTCACCATATGGCCATACCTAGCACA
The DNA here is from genome assembly GCA_031772625.1 of Pinus tabuliformis. Lineage (NCBI taxonomy): Eukaryota > Viridiplantae > Streptophyta > Pinopsida > Pinales > Pinaceae > Pinus > Pinus tabuliformis. The sequence goes on along the minus strand of CM062813.1, from coordinate 151,473,036 downwards.
GTCATAGATGAGGGTGCATCTGTTAGTATCATGTCCTCAACTTCTTGGTAAGCTGTAGGTTCTCCTCAGCTTGTCCCCATAACCCAGAATCTATTAGCTTTTAACAGAGGAACCAGTCAACTGTTAGGGATCCTTCCTAAATTGCCTATTACTTTGGGAGGAAAGGTTGTCTATATAGATGTGATGGTTGTCCAAGGCCCTTTAGATTTTAATCTCCTCCTTGGACGTGACTATGTTTACGTCATGGGGGCTCTTGTTTCTTCTCTTTTTCGAGTGATGTGTTTCCCGCATGAAGGAAACATTATGATAATTGATCAACTTACATTCATTGGTCCTTAATCATATCCCAATCAACCATCATCCCTAAATGGTTCTTATGTGCAAGCGGTATCACCCCCACCATAGGTTAATTACGTGGCGACCTGTACCATGCCCACATTTACTGATGATCTAGTAGGTGATGTAGTACATCATGTACTCAGGACATTGGAGCTCGATTTTTCATTTGGATCCCTAGACGCGTATCCCTTCCAGAGTGTTGTTCTCCCATCTGATGAGAACCTCTTGGAAGCCATGGCCTCTTTTGGTCTGTGATCAAGGGAAGTGGAGTAGAGTTCCTTGTCTTGTGTCAATATCCTTAAAAAAATGAAACAAGGGAAGTGGAGTAGATTTCCCTGTCTTGTGTCAAGCTCCTTAAAAAAATGAAACAAGGGGAGTGGAGCAAAGGTCCGCTGTCTTGTGTCAAGCTCCTTAAAAAATGAAACAAGGGAAGTGGAGTAGAGTTCCCTGTCTTGTGTCAAGCTCCTTAAAAAATGAAACAAATACTATGGAGCAAAGTTTCGTTTCTTGTGTCAAGCTCATTAAGAAATGAAACAAGGGAATGGAGCAGAGTTCCCTGTATTGTGTCAAGCTCGTTAAAAAACAAAACAAGAACCATGGAGTAGATTTCCTTGTCTTGTGTCAAGCTTGTGAAAAAATGAAACAATGGTTGTGAGGATAGTTATTTACTATGTCAACCTCGTTAAAAAATGAATTAGGTCTCCATGAGAAGAGTTCCTTTACTTGTGTCAAGCTCGTTAAAAAATGAAACAAGATGTCATGTGCATGGTTCTTTTTCTATGTCAAGCTCGTTAAAAATGAAACAAACCCCCTTCCAATTCGAGTCTTTGATTAGATCTCGTAAAATCCCAATCAAGTCTTTCACTTGATCTCGTAAATGAACCTTCATTCCATCTACCTGTTAGTAACAAGTAGTCTACTTAGGTGAATGAGATGAAGCTTGGGGGGCATGTACCTCGAATTGAGTCATTATGTAAACTTGAGGCATTCAAACTTATCTCAAGAATAGTTTATCTTTGTTTCAAGCTTGTGTAAAAATGAAACCAAATCTAAGCATAGTTTTTTCGCATGTTTCAAGCTTGTGAAAAATGAAACCATCTTCAAGTATTCTCAAGCATAGTTTCCGATGTTTCAAGCTTGTGTAAAAATGAAACCATTCTTGCTTTACATCTCGTGATTGCCGTTTCTATAAGCCTGTTTGCTAGATGAGCCTTGGTTTTGTCCATTCCATCGCCACCATCTCTTTGGTCGGTCATTTGCTTTCACTTGGTTGTTTTACCCTTGCCTAAGGAACATCTGCGATGAGTGGTTTTATTAGCTAGCCTCTTGACCATTACATGTTTTTAGCAGTTCCATCATTACGTGAACCTGTTGATATCCTTTTCTACCACTCGTTCGTCCGTGAGGAGTCGTCTTTAAGCTCTTTTTAGACTCAAAAAATATGAAAATATTGTTGAGTACTTGTTGTTTTGAACTTGTTAAAGTAAATGAATTGGCATCATCTCAATATACATTCACCCTTTTTTCGGGCTGAGATTGACTATTTACGAAAAAGGTATACCTTGGTCGACATGGTCAAGAGGTTCTCTCGAATATTGTTTTCAACCTTTTCGGGTTCGAGAGACAAATCACGAAAAGGGACCTGATGGAGTTTTATTTTTCGTCTCTTTTTCAAACTCTCTAAATACGGAAAAGATATGAGTTATTCTTACACCAAACTCATTAAAATTTTACGAGGAAAGACTCGTCACCATGATGAGACCGAGTTTCTCCTTCCTAGGGCTCGTAAAAAAACTTACAAGGATGGATTCATCTGAAGTATGAACTTATATGACAATCATATGGTATCCTCTTCAATCTTGTGTAAAAATAAAGAGGTACTCGTTAGAAATAGTGGGGGAAAAATGAAGATGAAACATCCTTTGTATAGGCAGCATGTCGCTCTAGAACATGACACTCATCTATTTCTCGTGTCGGGTTTGGGATATCCTCAGTTGGTTACTTGTCCTTCTGGGTTTGGGTGATCCATTTTGCCTCTCATTTGACTATTCCACCTTGTCATTATGACCCTTGGTCCTATGTTGAATTTAATGCTGCCACACTCTGGAGTTGTGTCGCCAATATGTTCAAGAGAAGTCCAATCTACAATTATTTACCTATACACCGTTTGAGTCATTGTTACAGTCTTGAAACTTATTTCCTCATTTCATGTCGATGATGGGAGAATCATTATGAACCTCCTTCGATGGGTCACTTCCTATTGACTTCAGCTCATTATCCAGGAAGATGACTTAGAAACTCACTTTCAGTACCTTAGAGATTGGATGCCTTAATGGCAAGTTCTCCGCATCCGACAACAGGTCTTCATCATTGGCTTTCGATTGGGTGATTCCATGAGTGTTCAACTTCAGCTTCATTATCACATTCACGGATTATACCATAGTACCTTGAGAGCCATTGTCATTATTGGTGGTTTCTCTTGTACCTGTTAACGGTCCACATCATTGGCCAGTAATCAGGTGGTTTTCTAGCATATGCGACTTCAACACATTCATTCACATGTTAGAATTTGTACATTGATCGGGTTAGGATGGAGCACAAGACCCTAAGTCCTATCTGATATGAGTCAGGTTGCATGGAGTTATGTGTTATTCATGATTGTACAAATCTTTCTGCTATACAGATGGTTGTGACCATACCGTGGGAATTTATACATTTATGATGATCCTTCTATATTAGATGGCTGCGTCCATGCCTTGGATCTTATATTATAAATGGTCCTTCTGTATTGGATGGATGCACCCATACCATGTATCTTTTCATATAGTCCTTATCATCTGAATGGCTGTGTCCATGCCATGGATTCATGTATTGATCTCAGATATGTATATCTGTATGCATCATTGATTTGCAGGTCTCCTGACAGTGCATGTCCTCGTCCCTGCAAGAGCTCGTAAATCATCTTAGCCATCACTCCTCGTTTTGCCTTCATGCTTTAGGGGGTGTCTGTTACACAGTTTTGTCACGCCTCTTGCAATTCCCTGTGACATACCCTGAAGTGCCCGAAAAGTGACCGTTATGCAATATACTCATCCATGTATATAGTGCAGATCCCTTCTAAGGCATTGTTTGGAAAATGCCTTGAACTTTCCCTGAAGAAATAGCTCTTAAAACCCTAAAGTGAGCATCATCTCCCTTATGAGGCTTAAAACAACGATGGTCGCTTGTTGCACTGTGTTTGACCCAGGATGGCATCAATCTGTTGCCTCGCATACCCGCGATGATCCCAAAAAGGTAATTTTCTGAAAGAAGATGAGAAACTTAGTGATCTAGAAGCTTCCAGAGCGGCGAGCTAGAGGTGGTTTCACATAGAAGAGGTCGAATCCTCCTAACTTGACCTCTTTGTTTTATCCCTATGATCTAACTCCTTGAGATGTGGGCCTAATCCTATCTGTGGAGAAGTCATAACTCCCTATCCTAGCCTATAAATTCATCCTCTCCCATTCCCAAATGGTTTTTTAGGTTAGAGGCTGGGTTGGTCTATGTCTATTTTCACCCTTATGCTGAGATTGTGCCTAAGAATATTCTTTAGACTTGGAGAAGGAGTTCTTGTAGAGTTTCTTCACTTGGACTTGGATTACCACTCAAGGAAAGCATTTCAACATCAAGGTTATGGTTGTAAGCTTCCCTTTATTCCTTAAATAATATACAGCTGTTGGTTCATCTTCCAAAAATATATATGTTCATGTATTTATTAGCATGACATTCCTTGATCAATTAAGTAGGTTGTTATTGGATTTTCTATTGGTTTTGGCATGCTTTTTTGTCTCTTGATCAATTGTGCAGGTACATAAGCGTTGAGAGAAGCAGGAACAAGTCCGTGACACAAGCAGTTCGAGGCCCTCAACAAAGGAAATCATAATAGCATCAGGATGAGGTAGATCATATATTTCATTCTACTTTTCAATTATAACCTAGGAAGATGTCTAGTTGATTGTCACTTCAGTTGCTAGACCCACTCATTGGGCTAGAGGGATCGTCTCTATCTGTAGAGAGGATTAACCTTTTTAACACCAAGGTTGACCAGACATAGTTGAACTTGTAGAAGGAGATCCTGGAGATTGTGTATGTGGAGGTGAAAGGCCTTTAGGTGGTGGTCTAGTAGGTGGAGAAGTTTAAGGTGGAGGTATTGAAGGAGGAGGAGCTATAAACTGTGTGATAGGTAATATAGAGATTGGAAAAGAAGTAGTATGTGATATAGAGTTTTGAATTGGTGAGGGTGGATGACATTGAATAGGTGAGGTTGAAGGAGGGATAGTCTTATGTGTAACTATTCATGATGCTACAATATAAGTTTCCCAATAAAATTCCTCTAAAGAAAACAATGGATTAATATATGTGGAAAATACTGATGAAGCTTTAGGACTTGTTTTTACTGAAGATCTAGGACTTGTTTCTGATGTAGAAAAAATTATAGCTTCAACTTCTTACTTAGGCCTTCTTGTTTTATATATATTGAATAAAATAGGTGATAAACCTGAAATTTTGCTCTGTTAGCGAGTGTAAACCCTTGAAAGTTTTAATTGTGCGTGAACGGTGGTAGGAGAAACTTCAATGGATTCTGCTAAAGTTGACTTAGGGAGATGTGTAATTGTTGAATAGGTATATTGTGGTTCACTTGAATGAATTGATATAGGAAAGTATTGATTTCAAATTATATGGTAGGAATATTAGATTCAAAAGATTTATCATCCATACATTATCTACCCTCCTAGCGCCAAAATTGTTGATAGGGGGGAAATGTTCCCAGTTGCAACGATTTTAGTATTGGGTCGATCAGGGCCCCAATTAGACCCCTTTTAATTTGGTTTGGATGTATACTCTTAGGAACAAAGGTACAATTTCCTATTATATCCTAAAACTAAACTAAATATATATTAAAATTAAACTAAATTAGAGAAAATATATGACATAAGTTAATATTTACAATTAACTACAAAAATATACAAACTATTGTGTGTGAGTGGGTTTGGCTTGAGAGTTCAAATAACAATGACGGTGGGGGGATGGGGCATTCATTCAAACACAATACTTAAAATAAAAGTACTATGAATGTTTGAATCTAACTAGAATATGGGTCCAATCAACCACACAAGATAATAATTTTTAAGACTCTCTTTCAAGAACATGGGAATGATTGATTTATACATTTTTAAATTTTTTATATTAATTTTCATGAAATATATTGAATTAAATGAACATAAAGAAATATTATCTCAAAAATGAGAGCTAATCAGTCAACTATCATTTTAACATTAACACCAATAATAACTAAACAAATAATATATTCAAAATACTTATCAGTTTTTAAAATAAAATATATTGAAATGCTTCCAAGGAAATATTTAACAATATATCCTAATATTCCATAGAAAATAATATGTAAATAAGTTGAGCATAAATACCACAAGCATGAATCAAGTAATTAAAAAGATTGCAAGATATCAAGCTCATCTCTCAAGAACATATCAAATTATAAAATTTCTCTTCAAAACGCTTCAAAGCAAAAGATTAATTATAAAATATTCAAAGCAAAAGATTAATTATAAAATAAAGCGTTTTCAATCTTCACAATTTTCAACCCCCACACACGTAATGGGTCATATAAATAATAAAGAAAAATAGGATAAGGTCTGTTTTTTCTAATTAAGGATAAACAATAATAAACTATTTTTTTAATAAAAGATAACGCTAAAAATAAAAATCATTATCTTTATTAAAGGATTTTCTCCTCAAATTTTGGTGGGCCATTTCAATCTCCTCCTCACTTTGAGATTCTTCGTATGTTTCAGCTGGAAACAAGTTCATATCATTAGCTTGAATATAGGTAGACCATTCTGGAAGAGAAGTGTACCTGAGTTAAATTATCAATAATAATTCGAATTTCAACAATAAAATTTCCAATATACGTTTTTTTTTTTTTATTATCTCTGGTGGAAACTTTTGAAATTAGCTTAATTTTCTCATATGGAAACTGAAGAAATTTATGAAAGTCAAGCTAATTCCAAACTTTAATTTCTTTAATTACTCTTTTATTTGTTGCTCTTTATTCCTCATCTTCTTACTGATTTATGATCCTAGGTATTGCTTCTCTTAGAGTCTTTGGACTTGGTAAATAGAGTAAATCATTATGACAATTCAATTTCTCAGCATTGAAGTTTTCCTCTAGCTGTTTGATATCACAAATTCTTGTCTGAGAGCAGTGGAATGTGTTTTCCATTCTTCCTTTTTAAGGATTTTAATCCTTTCTAATTCAACTTTTTTCTTATTATAGTCAAGAGAAAATTCACTCACTCTATTTTGTTGATAATTAGAAAAGGAATCAAAAGCTTGAGTGGGATCAACGACAACGTGCTAATTGAACTCTAACTTTGTTTCAATATCATTTAGTTTAATTTTTCTAGTTCCTTTAAAAACTAATTTTGTTTGAGAATTATAATAATAATCGGTGAGATATGGCACTATGTCAACTACTCTTTCAACTTCAGATAATGGATTGAAAATAGATGTTGTTAGAGGAATATTGGTTGAAATAGGTATTACTGAAACATTAAGAGAGGCAACCTTGATAGAAGACTCCAGATTTTAAAAAGACTTTATAGTTGTTTCAAAACTTTCTGGCATTGTTGGTGTTGGAGTAGATTGAATTTCTTTGCTGATATAATATATTGTCATCAATTTTCTAAACGTTCTCCATCTCTTTAGATGTCTCTTTTGTTTTTCCTCTTGAGTAGTATCATTTCTTGACTGAGTTTCCATATGATCTATTTTTTCTGGAGAATCAACATCAATAATAAGCATCTTATGTGTAGGAGAATTAGGCTTTTGAATCAACTTGGTTTCAGTAAAAAGACCCTATTCAAGAGAACCTTTATCCTTTTCTCCTTGAATTCCCTTTGATTTCTCTAGTATGCTTCTTTTTTTATCTATTTCTGGAAACAAACAAGAGATGTCAAACGAATCAAAATATATTAACATTTGTTCGACTTCATGATCTTGTTTGAGTGAAATACTAGTAAAATCAAAAGATACATTATGACATGATTTGAGTTTCTCAAAAGGAATTAAGCTTTGAAGACTGCCATGTTTAAGAAAATCTTCATAAGTTTCTTCCAAAAACTTTTGGACTTTGACTTTGTCTTCTTCTTCCATGAACTAACCACTATTGATAACTTGCTGAAAATCATCTATTACAAAATCAGAAAGGCAAAAATATTTTCTCATGTTGATAATTACTTTTGAAATTCCAGAGTTCTTATTAACTTTGTTCACATTCTTCTTTTATCTTCTTTTTTGATCCAAAATGGATCTAAGATAGACTTTTAAGTCTGAAGTGGTTCCTCATAGAGGAAAATTAAAGTCCAAGGATGCTCTTGGAAATAGTCCCATTGCATAGATCTTCTCATTCTGAATCTACTACAACTTGAATGGGCTAAAATGGACTTTGGATGATGAAGTTATCGTAGAAAGAAGATGGCCTTTGACTTTGGATGATGAAGTTATTGTAGACAGAAGACTTCCTTTGTCCTTTGAAAAAGGAGGCAAATTCTTATAAAAATGGCCTAAAAGGATCATTGAAGAAATTGCATCACAAAAGGCCAAAGGGAAGGACTTAACACAAGGGCAGAAAGAAACCCCGATCAGCAATCTCCGATATATCGGGTTGGAGGTAGGTTGCATCCGATATCGGGACCCTAGGCAGAGTGATATGAGATTGAATCGGCGATCGGAGTGATCGACGATCAGAGGAGCAGGGGCATAGACCTTGCCGATGCGATACGTGAAGTGCGATATCGGCGATCAGCGGATCGGAGGATTGGCATAACCAAAGGGAAGACCCCCGGGCCGTTGTGACAATGATATTGTAACATGCGATAAAGCGATGGGCCGATGTGCGATTACACGTGGATCGTTGGATCGGGTGCGCTGATAAACGGTCAGGATTCGATCGGGGTGATCAGCGATTGGGCGATCAGAGGATCCCCGATATAAAGGGTCGTTACATGCACCATGCGACTTGCAATAGAAATATGCTAATAAAGGCCAGACCTGACGGGTTTATAGACCCAATTTCATAAGTTTTGAAATCTGAGAATGTAGGATTTCTTTGTATTTCCTGTGTATTGGGTTTTTTGACCATTTCCCTATGCGATTGCGATAAGTGATATTTGGACGGACCCGATAGGTTTTTAGGAGAGATTGGATAATATTTGAAGTTTGGGTTTTTGCGTCGATGGTGATTTTCTTGTGTATTTCCGTAATGAGCCAGAAATGCGTTATTTCATGGATCTCGTTTGGAAAGAGGTCATTGGTTCATTTTCCATTGGAAATAGCCATCATTCCTTGTGCCATGCTATAGGCTAGCGTTTCTGTAAGAGGGATGTGTTTGAAGCGTGAAGAGGCAGAGCCGAGAAAAAGAATGATTCCTCATGATCGAAGGGACAGAGGAACGACTATGGAAGCTGTAGAGTCAAAGGATTCCTTTCAAATACATAGAGAGCTCAATTGACGAGTAGCAGAGAGAGTTTTGGAGTCGCTTAAGAGGTCTCTAGAAGGTTGTTGAGAGTCGCTTAGAGGTCGAGCGAACTACAGAGGCACGCAGAGGCTGAGAGAAGCTTAGAAAGCTCAAGAGTCGAAGAGCCAGAGCCAAAGACAAGAACAACAAAGAGATCAAATGATCCAAATGTTGCTAGTGTCCAAAGTGTGCTGAAGATAGAAGAAGGTATTCTAGAGACAGTGAAAGAATTCTGAGGGAGTTGGTGCAAGCTAGAGCAAGATCGTTGATTGAAGGAATCTAGTCCAGAGAAGCTTAGATTTATCTGCAGAAGTATGGACAACCAGCAGGATAAGATGGTATTCTAAGCCCATTGTTTCTGTGTAAACCAATGGAGTTGAGTGTGGAGCTTGTAAAATAATTGATGCCATAATCCTAGAGAGCCTAGTTGAGTTGACTAGAGCTCAAGGAGATGTAGCCCAAGAGGTTTGGGTGAACTCCATATTATATTGTTGTTATGTGTGTTTGTTTATTTGCTGCTTTACTTACTGTCACATGTATTTAAATATCAGCATAAGCAACATAACTTAAAGCACTTAATAGTTAAAGACAAACTAAAAGCATACACCTATTTCAAGCACTTTTTAATTCCAGAATTGGTTAATCACAAGGTCTTGTAAATATATAAGCTTTGGAGTGGGAGAGGTTCTTGTAAGCTAGACAAGAAGCCTTTATTGCCCCATATTCAGATAAGGTGGTATAAGAGGTTGAGATTGATTAACCCCACCTTTAGGAAGGTGATATCGAAGCTTGTTATAATATAGCAAGTGGTATCAGATCAAAATGCTTGATTGACAGAGCAAAGGATTGCTTGTCGGAAAGGTGTTTGGGCAGTCAAGAATTGATTGTTTGATTGATTATATGCTTGTTTGCAGACTGACTATTGTTTGAGTTTATAGAGGTGAAGAGAAAGCTATTGTTAGCTGAGTCCAGGAGAGGACAAGAAGGAAGAAGGGCTGAAGGCATTCTTCTCATCCCAAAGGATCTTAAGGCAATCCTTGAAGCATAAGAGGTTTGTTGCAAAAGGTTGCTTGAATAAAGCTCTTTTTCAATCTTGTTTTAAGTTCTTTTGTTCATTGGCATAATGAAAACTTCTACAAGTGAGTCCTCAAAATCTTCTTTCTTCACAAGATTATTTGATGAAGACATCAAGCAAGACTTGTTCATCATGATGGACAAGGTGAGAGAAATGTATGAGGATGGAAGGAAGAGCAACATACTTAGAGAGAAGTTGAATTGCATGGAGGAAGAGAAGCAGTTTCTTTCTAACAAATTGCAGGAAATGGAGATGCAACTTCATATTGCAAATATGGATCTGGAAAGGATGCATGAGTTGGAGACACAATTCTTTGATGCAAGGGAAGCCTTAGTCAAGTATCAACTTGAAGAAGAGGTAAATAATTCCAATTTGTCTTCAAATTCCTCTAAGAATGTTTATATTGGTTCTTTTGAAAAACATACTAGAGGCATAGGTTCCAAGTTATTGTCCAAGATGGGCTATGAAGGAAAAGGGTTGGGTAAACATGCACAGGGTATTGTTGAGCCAATAATGGTTGAGGAAAGGCCTAAGTATTTGGGTCTTGGCTATGGACAGTCTTATGGAGAAAGTTCCAAAGCTTCCATGAAGGCCATTGAAACAACTCCAAGAAGGAGTTTCATTGCAGGTCTTCTACCTCAAGATTGTGAAGAATGTATTCTTGGAGAATGCAAAAGCTTGAAACATCATTTGTAGGATGTAGGTGTTCATAAGCATGCACTTGAACCAGAGAGTTGTGGAAACTCTAATAACCTTGAAGAGATTGATGGCGTTCCAAAGGGAGCTACTTCTTCATTCAATTCACCTCCTCAAGAAGGCAATAAAGGTGAAAGAGAAAGGTATAAATCTAGTTCTAGCCATATTTCTTTTGATTGTGTTCAACATGATAAATTTCCATATGAGCATGGGAAAAGAATTGCATGTTCCTTTTGTGATTTGGATAACCATAATGTTTCTAGATGTTGGAAGAGAATGGCCACATACAAGAAACTTTTGAAGGAAAAGAAGCAAGAAGCCAAAGGTCCATTGGACAAGGCAAATCATGCTGTCAAGAAGATGCACATGTGTTGTGCTTATTTCCATAAGCAAGGACATGTTGCTGCAAAATGTTGGACTCTAAATCCAACAATGCTTCCACAAAAGCTGAAGAAGGTGGAAAGAGAGAATGGCAGGAATGGAAAGAAAGTTTCCATAAATGATGTGTTTCAGGATGATTCACATGTTGATGTTGATGTGCAGACAAAGGTAGAACCTTTGAAATGGATTGGTAAGAAATGGTTAGAGTTCTTATCCAATTAAGATTGCATGTCTATTGATGCATCTATTTGCATTTCTGTTAGTGGAATTCAAGTTACAGGTTTTTACCAAGAAGGTGAATGGAAAGAGCTGAGTAGGAGACTCAATTTGTTGCTGCAACATGATATTTAGTTCAGCTTTGAAAGTAAAGTGTGCTTAAGGGAAAGGTGAAGTATGAAATGCATGCATGAGCATGGTGTGCATGAACATAGGGATGTTGATGATTTCCTTGTATTTGAACATGTATGTGTAATTAAATTGAAGGGTTGATTTCTTTGTTTTAAACATGCATGTAATATTGAATTGAGAAAAGTTGATTTGGTCTCCAAGATGGGTATAATGATGAAGTGTTTCATCTTTTGAAAAGATTCCTTGAGATCTTTTCTACATGCTCGACTTGAAGGGTCGTTTGTTTTAAAGGCATGTTTTGTGGTCTTGTTATCTAGTCCATCATTTGTATGCAGATGTAAGACATGAAGGTAATTCAAAAGATGTGAAAATCTGTTTCTTATGTTGAAGTAGGAGTTTAGGCCATCCAGTTGTTGTCTGCATTTCTATTGTTGTTAACAATTGTTGTTGGAAGCATGTCAAACAGGTACAAATGAAAGGTTTTGTCAAGCAGATGTAACTTCACATTGGTTTGAGCCACCTTGGATCAATGATTAAGGAAGATAAGTTAAAACAACCTTCTGTAACCTTCTCAGCAGGAGTTGTACATGAAGCCAAGGAGAAAAATAGTTCTTCCCAAGAGGACCAGCACATCCAGGAATGAAAGTGGTCAAAGGCTTTGGTTCAGAGGCACTATGCAAGGCAAGTGTATGGAGGCTGAAAGAAGAGGGTTTTGTTACTCTCATTTACAGTTGAGATCAATACGTTAGTCTTTTGGAGACTAAAAGTTCTTTTAGTGGGAAGGTGTGATCCAAAATGGATCTAAGATAGACTTCTAAGTCTAAAGTGTTCTTTGCAAAGGAAAATTAAAGTCCAAAGATGCTCTTGGAAATAGTCCCATTGCATAGATCTTCTCATTTTGAATCTACTGCAACTTGAATGGGCTAAAATGGACCTTGGATGATGAAGTTATCATAGAAATAAGATTTCCTTTGTCCTTTGAAAAAGGAGGAAAATTCTTATAAAAATGGCCTAAAAGGCTCATTGAGGAAATTGCATCACAAAAGGCCAAAGGGAAGGACTTAATGCAAGGGCATAAAGAAACCCTGATCAACGATCTCCAATATATCGGGTTGGAGGTAGGCTGCATCCGATATCGGGACCCCAAGCAGAGCGATATGCAATTGAATCGGCAATCGGGGCGATCGACGATCGGAGGAGCAGAGGCATAGACCCCACCAATGCGATACGCGAGGTGCGATATCGGCGATTGACATAACCAAAGGGAATACCCTCGGGCCATTGCGACAACGATACTGTGACATTAGATAAAGCAATGGGCCAATGTGTGATTGCACGTGGACCGTTGGATCGGGTGTGCAGATCAACGGTTAGGATTCGATCAGGGCAATCGGCGATCGGGCAATCGGTGGATCCCTGATACAAAGGGCTGTTACATGCACCATGCGACTTGCGATAGCTATATGCCAATAAGGGTCGGACGCAATGGGTTTATAGACCCGATTTCATAATTTTTGAAATCTAGGAATGTGAGATTTCTTTGTATTTCCTGTGTATTGGGTTTTTTTACCATTTCGCTATGTGATTGTGATAAGCGATATTTGGACGGACCTGATAGGTTTTTTGGGGCGATTCGATAATATTTGAATTCTAGTTTTTTGCGCTCGATAGTGTTTTTCCTATGTATTTCCGTTACAAGCCAGAAATGCATTATTTCGTGGATCTCATTCGGAAAGAGGTCGCCCGTTCATTTTCCATTGAAACAACCATCATTCCTTGTGCCACGCTGCAGGTGTGCATTTCTGTAACAGGGATGTGTTTGAAGCGCGAAGAGGCAGAGTCGGGAAAAATAATGATTCCTCATGATCGAAGGGACAGAGGAACGGCTGTGGAAGCCACATAGTTAAAGGATGCCTTTCAAATACACATAGAGCTCAATTGACGAGTATTGGAGAGAGTTTTGGAGTCACTTAAGAGGTCGCTGGAAGGTTGCTGAGAGTTGCTTGGAGGTCGAGTGAACTACAGAGGAACGTAGAGGCCGGGAGAAGCTCAGAGAGCTCAAGAGTCGAAGAGCCAGAGCTAGAGCCAAAGCCAAGAACAACAAAGAGATCAAATGATCTAGCTGTTGCTGGTGTCCAAAGTGTGCTGAAGATAGAAGAAGGCATTATAGAGACAGTGAAAGAATTTTGAGGGAGTTGGTGTAAGCTAGAGCAAGATCGCTCAGAGCGTTGATTGAAGGAATCTAGTCCAGAGAAGCCTATATTTGTCTTCAGAAGTATGGACATCCATCGGGATAAGATGGTTTTCTAAACCCATTGTTTCTGTGTAAAACAATGGAGTTGAGTGTGGAGCTTGTAAAATAAATGATGCCATAATCCCAGAGAGCCTAGTTAAGTTGACTAGAGCTCAATGAGACGTAGCCCAAGAGGTTTGGGTGAACTCCATATTATATTGTTGTTATGTGTGTTTGTTTATTTGCAACTTTACTTACATTCACATGTATTTAAATATCAACATAAGCAACAGAACTTAAAGCACTTAACAGTTAAAGGCAAACTAAAAGCACACACCTATTTCAAGCACTTTTTAATTCTGTAGCTGGTTAATCATAAGGTCTTGGAAATATATAAGCTTTGAGTGGGAGAGGTTCTTGTAAGCTAGACAAGAAGCCTTTAGTGCCCCATTTTCAGATCATTTTTATCAAGAAATCATCAAATCAAAACATAAATATCAGGGAAACCACACATAGGCACTTAGCGAGGGCTAAAACCCCTCTATAGGGGAAAACCCAACCAACTCTTCCAGTAGTAGATTCAAATCAAGATGAGACAATCTAATACCTCTTACTCCTATACAAAAACCTCCTCCAACCACCAAATCAACCATTCCTTCCTATATATAATCCTTACCAAATTATTCAAGTACCAACTTCATAGTTGCAACTTCAATCTAGAATTTCGACCCCTAGCTATAGATTTTTGACCCCCAGCTTCATAAGTTCAGACCTGCAGTATATTTTGAATTTCGTCTCCAACAAAAACCTAGTAACTTCGCACGTGTGAGAGATAGAATGCCCAAAAACTTGATTTATATCTTCCCATCTAGTCTTCTAGTTCTCCAATAATTTTTCTCTCATTTTTTGCTTCTATTTCTTTTAGGTGAAAATTCTTGAGTGAAGCCTCCAAGTAGGTCGAATTTCTTCTTATTTATAGCCTTCTAGTTGGGTCAAATAACCCTAATCTTGGACAGTTTATTGAGGATAGGTCCGACTTGGTGTGGAGGTTACAAATGATCTTTTTGACTAAAGAATAATTCTTTTTACATGATACAAAAGCCCAAGAAGGGTATAATAAAATTTACAATGACTCTATTAACTCAATACGGAACCTAGAAGCCTTCAATGGAGACTTTGACCTATAAATTAATGACCCAAGAATCAATCCCATGCTATAATAAGTCATTTTCTTTAATAATAAATTTTATTTTCACAAATACAATTTTGAAGACTGGCACTAGTTACATTCTTCAAAACTCCCTCTTAATTAGGGAGGTATTCATAATTACACATATAGGTACATGGAAGATAGCAAAATGATATGATCTATGAAGAATCACAACACATACATGGTGATACATATTAAATACCTGACTAGGGTACTCTAATCAGGTGGGACTAAGGTGAACTCAAGCTTTAGCCACTCTAGGTGCCATTAGGATTTTAAGCACTATCACCAACCTGTGGATCTAGGTGTGTATACAAGGTCAGAGCTCCATGACCAACACCACCCTCCCTACTTCGAGATCTAGACATCAACACATTGGCCGACCATATGTCCTCGCAAGCCTATTGTTGCCATAAGATGCTTCATCTTTCCTTTTCAACTAAATATGATATATATTCATCATTTCAATCATGTTTCAAATGTTCAAAATTTTTGTGGATAGATCCTACATAGTGACAACCCCAATCAGTAATAAACCTTTAAGTATATATACAAGTAAATACAAATCTTCGAGGCCCACAATCATCCTGATCATCAAGTTATCTAGATACAACTTTGTCAAAGTCTTTCTTATCTCACATATTTAGTAGCACCTAATACAACCTCAATATTTCTCAAATATTTTATTTTCAAATCCATTTATAGTTCTCTCATTTATTCTTTTATTTCATTCTTTCTTCAAAGTATTCATCATAATATGCCCTCCCTCTTAACTAGGGATATGTACTCTTTCTTCTAACCATGTTCCCTATAAACTTAGGGAAAACAATAGTATTAGATATACTTCATTCTTTCTCATGTCATTAAGGTCTTTTTTATTATCATAATTCTTATAGTTTCCTTTATCATTCTCATCATCATTTTCAATTACGAACATCTTCGACATTTTGAAGATTATGTACTTGCAAAACTTTAAGTACAACCAAATTCAAATATATAGAAACATGAAGTCAACTATATCAAAATAATTACAATGGAAGCATCAAATACCTAAACCATGTTAGTTTTATATTCAACAAGGGTTACATTTTACATACTATAGTTCAATATCTTACTAGGGTTTTTGTCATAAATCCTAGATTCCATCTTTGACACATAAAGCCTTAGATATCTGTAACTCAATCAAAATATCAAACCAATCATTGTACTATACGTCTAAGGTTTCAAAAATATGATTTTATAATTACATGACAAATTCTTACTAGGGTTCGTTGTAGACCCTAGATTTTATCGTCAAAGCTAAACAATATTATCATGTACTATAATATCAATCTCTACAAGGGTTTTGCTAAAAACCTTATATTTCACAAGCTAAAACATGAGTATCGATAATCAAGTTAACATACTTCCATATACATATCTAAGATCAATATATACTAGATAAACCCAAGACACAAACATCAATAAATCAAAGTTAGATATACAACAATTTTGAATAGACTAGGGTTTCAATCAAACAAATGAACATGCACTTGGGGCTTTATTTCTAGGATATTACTATAACTATTACAAGGGTTTTTCACGAACCCTAATTCACCAAAACCTAAATATCTATGGTTTCAATATAACCTAGACATTAACATCAAACCCTAAAGGACTAGTGTTTCTATCATAACATGATAAAAACCCTAAACTTCAAAATAATAGGATTTCTAGACTTTATCAACAAACCCTAAATAAATTAGGGTTTCATTATTTAGTATTGACATACCATTAGCATAAAGAGGATAGGGTTTAACAGTGAACCCTAAGGGTTAGGGTTTCACAAGAATGATCAAATGACAAGAGATAGTATAATCAGGGTAGATTCAATCCAATGACTAATAACCCTAACAAGAATCTCTATGCTTCAAAACTCCAGACATAAGAATGTTACTAATACAAATCTAATTTAAAAAGAGAATGATCATATCTATTGTATGGAGAGAACCTTGTGACACAACTTATATTCTGAGACATATCTTGAGTTGTTCTTTACCAAACTTGGTAGGACTTCAGTTCTTGAAGGGCTTCCTTTGCAACAGAACTTCCTCCTTCATACAAGTCTTCCTTTGAAGTTTCCTCCACAACCTTGGTGTATTTTGCAATATTTCATAACCAAGGAAAACATAAAAGGTTATTGTGATTTTTGAGTTTGTATTTGAATCCACAATATCCATCTTTTGAGTTGACATTTCGAGTCTACAACAAGGCTCATCATTAGAGGGATTTGTCTTGATGATGAGTCTTGCTATAGACTCAAGACATTGACTCAAAATATGGTTACTATGGAATCAAATCCGAAATCCAATAATCAAAATACCAACGACAAAAATATTAAAACAATCATAAAAGGTTATTAACATATAATACAAACAAATCTTGAGATGAGAGGGAAACCAAAGATAAAATAGGAAACAGGGAACAAGATACTTATCTTTTGGTAAATTGGTGAAGGATCCCTCTTAATCCAATCTTAATTCTGAAGGATACCTACAACTTATCAAAATAATTCAAATTTTTTCTAACAAGACATATTAGACCCACACACTCTAGAAATCAAAACATAAATGAAAAACAATACAAAACTTAGAATAAAAGACTAAGAAGGATATGTAAGAGAGGACTTAATAGTATAAGTCTTTGACTTTTGATTCTTCAATCTTGTTCTTCTTAGGTGTAGCTTCATCGGTAATATTTTCTTGATCCCAATCTCTCTTCTTATTCCTTGAATTCTTAAGACATTTATTTTTGTAATGACCCATCTTATGATAGTTGTAGCATTCAATCTTGGATAGGTCAACTTTATTCTTTGGTCCTTTGAACTCCTTGAATGTTCCCTTCTTATGATGGGGAAAATAGGCATTAGAGGTGTTGTCTTCTTCATCCTCCTTCTCGTTGTGTACTAATGATATTTAGGATTTTTCTTGATTGCATGCATTCCAAATTTGTTCAAAGGCTGGAGTATCATTCCAACTGCTAATTCCTGATGTAAAAGCACTCCAAGATTTTGGTAAACATAGAAGAGAAACAATTATGACTTTTTTTTTTTGGTACAACCTTATCTATTTGTTGGATTTTGATCTCTTATTATAGATATCCTTACAAAATATGTTGACACAATTTCGTCTCTTGTCATCCTTATTGTCCTTAGTTCATTCTTGAGGCTATCTATTTGACCAATGTTCTTGATGGTGAATAACTTGGAAAGAGCTTCATAAATTTCTTGAGCAGATTCTATGTTGGATATGTATGGAATTAGGTTTTTCTTTACTTCATCTACTACCAAATTAATGGCCAATATTTCAGTTTCTCTGAACTTGTCCTTTCCTGCATCATATATAGGTTTCTTGACTTTTCCTTGAACAATATCCAAAACTTTGTGCTTAGCGAGGATAAGATCTACCCTATTTTTCCATGCCCTATAGTTTGAGGCACCTTTTAGCTTGTTTTCTCCCTTCATTATAGTTGACATAGTCCTATAGATAGTAGGATTCTATCCTTATATAATATTTCTCCTTAATGACCTTCTTTTGATCCTGTTTTCTTCAATAGATCTTCAAGATGCTTTTTCTTCCTTCTTCACCTTAGTTCTCATTCCATGTTAGAAAATAAGAAAGGCAAAAATATTGTCTTATATTGATAATTACTTGTGATAATCTCGGGTTATTATTAATCAAGTAATCATCAAATCAAAACATGAAGATCATGGACATCAGATATAGGCACTCAACTAGCGCTAAAACCCCTATATAGGGGAAAACCCAATCAACTCTTCCACTATTAGATTCAAATAAAGATGAGACAATCCAAGACCTCTTAGAACTAGACAAAGACCTCCTCCAACCACCCAGTCAACCCTTCCTTCTTGTGATAATCCTTGCCAAAGTCTCAAAGTACCATCTTCAAAGTTGCAACTTCAATCTAGAATTTTGGCCCTCAACTACAAATTTTCGACCCCCAACTTCAAAACTTCAGACTGCAGTAGATTTATAATTCCTCCCCCAACGACAACCCATTAAATTTGCTCGTGTGAGAGATAGAATGCCCAAAAAATTAATTTAGATATTCCAAGTTAATATTCTTCTTCTCCAACAATTTCACTTTCCTTTTATGCTTCTCTTTCTTGTAGATCAAACTTCTTGAGTGAGTCCTCCAAATAGCTTGAATTGCTTCTTATTTGTAACCTTCCATCTAGGTTGTGTTAGTGTCAGTCAGTTCAGCCTGTCACCAATGATCAAATATGCTCTTACAAGGTGTTGTTAGGGTGTCAAGTCAAATTTTTGTCATTTTAGTGAGTCTTCAAATTAAAATTTGGTCCCTTGCAGTTGATGTCTAGGTCACTGCTGCTCCCTTCACTTACTCATGGTCTTCATCACTCATGACGGTCATTGTCTTCTTCGAGGTATCATATCTTCATTTAATTGTCTTGGGTCATGAAATGGTTAAATTCCTCATTTTAGGTCATGGTATATGGTTTCACTCCATGTGTCATCATGATACCATATGTCAAAACAAAAACATGTATATCATGTGATTCATTGGGTAAAGGGAGTTACCAGCTAGGGAAAGAAAAATAAAGGTAAAGGTAATGTTTAATTTCAAATAAGACAATGTTGTTGTACACTACCTCGTCTCATCATTTCTCATAGGGACAATTTTTCTTCAAAATATGTTTTTGACCCAATGGAGAAGAATTTTACAAAAGTGAAAGAGGTTTTTGTCAATTATAGTCCAAGGAACAAAAAACTCCTTTAGTTTATGCACAGGTATTATGATTTTAGAGAAATACCCAAACTACACTTGCAACAGGAGAGTTGTTACAATTCTGGACAGCTTGACTTCAAGACAGTTTTTCAGGGATTTTTAGCAGGTGTTGGTAGTGCTTAAGAACTCTATTGTGTAGAAGACATCCTAAGATTTCCAATGGTATCTTAATATCGTGATTTGGATTAGTGGAAAGCATCCAAAAGTGCTCTGTAGTTTGGCGTTGTGCTTTTGTTAGAGACACCGTGGGTTTTTGGAGTGACCTTGGGAAATATTTTTTATTCCTAATGGAGTGTCCAAATTACATGCGTGAGGTGTTTGTTTTGTAGCAGACTTCAGGAGCTTTCCAACGAGATATCAAATTCACAATTTGGAGCAATGTAAGACCTCCAAAAGTGGTTTACAAGTCGATGCTATGCTTCTGGAGACTACGTTGCGCTTCTGAGGGTGGCGCTGCGCTTTTGGACACTGTGCTTCCATGAATTGCGCTGCACTTGTGCCAGAGCAGCCCGAAACTCATCCAAACTCACCCAAAGTTTGATTTTGATCTTGCAATCCTACTTATTGCTATTCTAAGCTTGTTCACAAGTAAGTATCATCCTTTTGATCACCTTTTTCCTTTGGCAAGATGAATGCAAATGCAAGTTCTCTTCATCTAGGGTTTAGGTGAAATTTTTATGCTACAAGCACTTGTGTAACTGATGGTTTGGTTAGTTTTGATATTGAAAACATGTAAATATTCCACCTCATACCTATGTACATGTTTAAAACACCCTTTGATTCACTAAATAACTTATCAATCATCATATTTCCTCATCCTTACACAAACCCTAGCTCATACCTATCATTTTGGGCAATTTCCTAGCATGACTATTTTTCAAATTCTCCTACTAATATCTCTCTCTCATTCCACTCCATTAAAATTTCCTAAGTTTCCTACAACCCATATCTATCTCCCAAAATTCCCCTATCATCATTTCCCTTCCCTAACTCCCTCATTTCATCATCTCATTCCTTGAACAAGAAAACAATTAGCTCAAAGCTAAACAACTCATCATGGAGAAAGAACAAGCTAAATTGTTGCAACAAGAAGGTAAAGGCAAAGAATTATTGGAGCTTAGTGAACCTGAGGAAACTGAAAAACAAGGCAAGAAAAAGAGGTCAAGGACCAAGGTACTCAAGAAAGTATTGAAAGAGGAGAAAGAAGACATTTCGCTAGATGAAGACCTAGACATGGATGACAAAATTTCCTTAGAGATGAATGAGGATAGATAGTATTGGTTAGATAAGGCCAATGACCACTTGTAAAAGCTACTTGACAAAGTCAACATAGATAACCAACTACTAAGGCACATGGCACATCACTATCAAACCGGGAACATGATATGTAATATCAAGCTCAAATAGTTGGATAACAAGCTCAAGGAAACCTTAAAAGACAAAAATGAGAGGGATAACTTAGATATGCTTGCTGAAGCATCCATGAGTGATTTACATATATAATTTTTCAGTTCATGACCAATTTTGAAGGAATTTCAAGCATTTTTGGTTTTTTGGTTTTTTTGGTGCCAAATTCAGAAAATTGGCTAGTCACAGAAGCGCTACGCCTTGGCGCTGCACTTTTTCCTCAGGCATCCAAGTGAAAAATGGTTCATAGTTTTGGAAAGCTCATGGCATCCTCTCAAAACCCATTTCATAATATTTCTCACAGAGGGCCTAAATTTTGAGAAAAAGGAGAAAAAGGGGTAAAAAAACTAGCATTCTGCCCCTCTTTTTGATAGGCACTGTGCTTCTGGAGACACCTTGGGAGAATTAATTTTTGAATGCCTTCCCATGGGCTATTTTTCAAAATTAAAGGCTTTCTAGAAACTATACTTGAAAATATAGTTGACCATTATTTTATATCTTCATTTGGACCTCAGGAAGGCACCTTAAAGTGGGCTCAAAGTCATCGCTGCGCTTCTGCAAATTTCTGTGTTTTTCATTTAAATTTCACTATGCAAATTTCCTAGTTTTCAATTTGACTTGGTCAAAGTCAAAAATATTGATGTAATTGAAGTTAGTTCGAGTTTATATGATGTAATCATGAATAAATATACATGACAGGTTGCTTTATGGTTTAATAGGCCTCATTAAGGAAGCAAAGTCCAAAACAAAGTCTACAAGCAGTGTTTGTATTTGACCTTCTCAATCTCACCTGTTGGTTGAGAGAATATTGGAAACAATTCCACCACCTAGGAATTTGACTCCTGAAGGTGGGGGAAGGGGTTCATTTGAGTATATATGTATTATTTCTGATTCAGAGAGAGGGGTTGGAATTTTATGGAGAAGGCTTGTATCTTATGTTCTCTTCAGCTAATACAGGAGCAGTTGCAACTATATTTCAGGAACTCTAGTTTAGTGAGTCTATGGTGTTGTTTCCTTTTATTATCAATTTCTAATGGATAAATCATCTCTCTTTACATGCTTTATCTTGTTCCTATGAATTTCCTTGCAGTTATATAGACAAAAATCTTGAATTTACGCTCTGTTTATGTGGAATTCATACTTGTGTTTCTTTTCTTCTAAAGCTAATGAATTAATGCGTTCACATGCTCATTAGGTTCTATGAAACTCACAAATCTATACTACATTGAAAACCACTCTAATTTCACCATAACATACTGATATATAGCTCCTATTTATACTTGTCTCTACATACTTGAGGCCTTGACCTAATTACCTGCTCTAAACCTTAGTCCATTAAACCTAAAAAACCTAAATTCACAAATACTCAAAACAAACTTATATATCTAGCATAAAACCTATTTATTTACATATATTCATTGACAAATCCTTTGGGAGATCCCTCTCTGGTTCAGTAGGGCTAGCTACTGAGCTGAAAGTGGTTCGAGGTTACCTCTTTCAATCTCCTCCTCAGCCTAGGAAATTGTAGGGGATAACAGGTCGAATAGCCCTAATATAGTCCTACTTGTTGAGGACAAGTTTGAATCAGTGTGGAGGTGACAAATGATATTTTTGACTAAAAATTAATTCATTTTACATGATACAAAAGCCTAAGAAGGGTCTAGTAAAAATTACAATGACTCTATTAACTCATTACAAAACCTAGAAGCCTTTAATGGAGGCATTGACCTAGAAATTGATGACCCAAGAATGGAATCCATGCTTTAATAATTCATTTTATTTAATAATAATATTTATTTTGAAAAATACAATTATGAAGATCAACACTAGTTACATTCTTCAATGCTCCCTCTTAACTAGGGATTTATTCATAATTACATATATAGGTACATGGAAGATCTCAAAATGATATGATCTATGAAGAGCCACAACACATAGGTGGTGCTAAAGATTAGATACCTAACCAGGGTACTCTAATTTTATGATACTAAGGTGAAATCAATCTTTAGTCACTCTCGGTACCATCAAGATTTTAAGCTCTATCACCAACACAGGAATCTAGGTGTGTATCCAAGGTCAGATTTCCATGACCAGTGCCACCCTCCCTACTTTGGGATATAGAAATCAACAAATAGGCCAAATGTATGCCCTCCCAAGCATATATTTTCCACAAGATGCTTCATCTCTCCTTTTCAACTAAATCCGATATATATTTATCATTTAAAGCCTGCTTCAAATGTTCAAAATGTTTATGGAGAGATCATGCACAATCACAACCCCAATAAGTAATAAACATTTTAAGTATATATACAAGTAAACACAAAAATTCGGGGTCCTCAATCATCCTTATACTCAAGTTATCCGGATACAAATTTGTCAGAATTTTTCTTCTTTCACATCTTCAGTAGCACCTAATATAACCTCAATATTTCTCAAATATTTGTTTGCAAATCCATTTGTAGTACTTTCTTTTATTTTGTGATTTCATTCTTTCTTCAAAGTATTCATCATAATATGCCCTCCCTCTCAACTAGGGAGATGTACCCTTTCTTCTAACCATGCTCCATCTTAACCTAGGGAAAACAATAGTATCACATATACTTAATTCTTTCTCATGTCATTAAGGTCGCTTTGATTATCATCATTCTTGTAGATTCCTTCATCATGCTCATCATTCTCTTCAACATTTTGAAGATTATGTACCTGCAAAACTTTAAGTACAATCAAATATAAATATATAGACACATGAAGTCAACTATATCAAAATAATTTCAATGGAAGCATCAAATACCTAAAAATAGTTAGGTTTATATGCAACAAGGGTTACATTTTACATACTATACTTCATATCTTGCTAGGGTTTTTTCATCAACCCTAGAATCCATCTTCAAGCCATAAAGCCTTAGATATCAATAACTCAATCAAAATATAAAACCAATCATTGCACTATACATATAAGGTTTCAACAATATTCTTTTATAATTACATGACAAATGATTACTAGGGTTTTAATGTAAACCCTAAATTTTATCATCAAAGCTAAACAATATTATCATGTCCTAGAATATCAATACCTACTAGGGTTTTGTTAAAAAACCTAGATTTCATAAACTAAAACATCGATAATCAAGTTAAAATTCATGCATATACATAATTAGGATTGATATCTACTAGATAAAACTAAGACATAAAAATCAATACATCAAAGTTAGATATAAAACAATTTTGATAAACCCCGAATATCTAGGGCTTCAATATATAACCTAGACATTGACATCAAAACCTAAAGGACTAGGATTTTATCATAACACTTTAAAAGCCCTAAACTTAAAAAAATAGGATTTGTAGACTTTATCAACAACCCTTAAGTAAATTAGGGTTTCATTATCCAGTACTGACATACCCTTAACATTAAGAGGCTAGGGTTTTACAGTGAACCCTAAGGGTTAGGGTTTCACAAGAATGATCAAATGACAAGAGATAATATAATGAGGGTAGATTCAATGTAATGGTTAATAACCCTAACAAGAATCTCTATGATTCAAAACCATAGACATAAGAATGTTAGAACATGAAGCAAATTTCAAAAGAGAAAGATCATACCTATTGTATGGAGATGAACTTGTAACACAACTTATATGACAAGACATACCTTGAGTTGTTCTTTATGAAACCTTGTGCGACTTTACTTCTTGAAGGGCTTCCTTTGCAACATAACTTCCTCCTTGATTCAAGTCTTCCTTTGAAGTTTCCTCCATAACCTTTGTGTATTTTGCAAGATTTCCTAACCAAGGAAATATAAAAGGTTATTAGCATATGGTACAAACAAATCTTGATATGAAAGGGAAACTGAACATAAAAGAGGAAACAAGGAACAATATGCTTATCTTTTGGTAACTTTGGAGAAGGCTTCCTCTTAATCCAATATTAATTTAAGGGATACCTAAAACTTATCAAAATAATTCAAAAATTTTCTAACAAGACATATTAGACCTACAAACTCTAGAAATAAAAACATAAAGGAAAAACAATATAAAACTTATAATAGAAGACTGAGAAGGATATGTAACAAAGGACTTAATAGTATAAGTCTTTGACTTCCAATTCTCTAGTATTTTTCTTAGGTGGAGCTTCATAAATGATATTTTCTTGATCCCTATCTCTCTTCTTATTTCTTGGATTCTGAAGACATTAATTTTGGTAATGACCCATCTTATGACAATTGTAGCATTCAATCTTGGATAGGTCAAATTTCTTCTTTGGTTCTTTGAGCTTTTTCAATGTTCCCTTATTCTTTTGATGAGGAGAAAAGGAATTAGAGGTGTTTTATTCTTCATCCTCCTTGTTTTTTACTAACTATATTTGGGCTTCTTCTTGACTGCATGCATTTCACATTTGTTCGAAGCTTGGAATATCCTTCCAACTGTGAAATCCTTATGCAAAAGCACTCCAATATTTTAGTAGATCTAGAAGAGCAACAATTACAAGTTATTTTTCTGGTACAACCTCATCCATTGCTTGGAGTTCATTTCTTATTCTAGATATCCCTATAAAATATGGTGACACACTATTGTCTCTTTTCATCCTTATTGTCCTTAGTTCATTCTTGAGGCTAGCTATCTAATCAATGTTTGTGATGGTGAATAACTTGGAAATAGCTTCATACATTTCTTAAGCAGAGTCAATGTTGGATATGTATGGAATTAGGTTGTCCTTTACTCCATATACTATCAGATTCATGGCCAAGATTTCAGTTTCTCTAAAATTGTCCATTTCTGCATCATCTGTAGGTTTCTTGACTTTTCCTTGAACAAGATCAAAAAATTTGTGCTTAGTGAGGATAAGATCTATCCTCT
Organism: Pinus tabuliformis; assembly: GCA_031772625.1. Lineage (NCBI taxonomy): Eukaryota > Viridiplantae > Streptophyta > Pinopsida > Pinales > Pinaceae > Pinus > Pinus tabuliformis. The sequence continues at coordinate 151,447,110 of CM062813.1, read as the reverse complement.
TTTTGGATGCCCTGTATTTTGAGGCTCCTTCTAGCTTGTTTTCTCCCTTCATTGTAGTTGACATATTTCCTATAGATAGTAGGCTTTTATCCTTATATAATATTTTTCCTTAATGAACATTTTATCCCCTTTTCTTCAATAGATAATCAAGATGCCTTTTTCTTCCTTCTTCACCTTAGCTTTGATTCCATGTTAGAAAATCAGAAAGGTGGAAATTTTTTCTTATATTGATAATTAATTGTGATAGTCTTACATTTGTTTATTTTCTTCTTTTATCTTTTTTTATCAAGCAATCATCAAATAAAAACATGAATATTAGCGACTCTAGATATAGGCACTCAACAAGGGCTAAAAACCCTCTATAGGGGAAAACCCAGTTAACTCTTCCACTAGTAGATTCAAATCAAGATGAGACAATCCAATACCTCTTAGACCTAGAAAGATAACCCCTCCAACCACCAAGTCATCCCTTCCTTCATATAGATAATCCTTTCCAAAGTCCCCAAGTACTAACTTCAATCTAGAATTTCAGCCCCCAGCTACAGATTTTCAGCCCCCAACTTGAGAACTTTGGAACTGCAATAGATTCATTATTTTGGACACAAAAAATCCTAGTAACTTCGTATGTGTGAGAGATAGAATGAACAAAAACTCAATTTAGATATTCCCAACTACTATTCTCCTTCTCAAGTAATTTTCCTTTTCTATTTCTCTTTCTTGTAGATCAAGCTTCTTGAGTAAGTCCTCCAAACAGGCCAAATTAATTCTTATTTATAGACTTCCAGATGGGTCGAATAACCCTAATCTAGGCCGACTTGGTGAGGATAGGGCTGAATTGGTGTGGGGGCGACAAAAGAATATTTTTGACTAAAAAATAATTCTTTTTACATGGCACAAAAGCCCAAGAAGGGGCTAATAAAAATTACAATGACTCTATTAACTCAATACAGAACCTGGAATCCTTCAATGGAGGCTTTGACCTAGAAATTGATGACTTAATCATGAAACCCATGCTTTAATAAGTAATTTTATTTAATAATAAAATTTCTTTTGACAAATACAATTATGACGACTCACACTAGTTACATTCTTCAACATAATCAACATGAAAAAATACATAATCGAATGTAGGGGTTTGATTTTGATACATTTTTTAATAACTGGTTGCTTTATAATGATTGCTAATGATATTACCATGATCATATCTATAGAATTATAATGAATGTAAGCAAACATTTTGAAGAATTTGTGCTTCAACCCTTGCATGACCTCTGTCTCTTAAAGTCATTTGACCAATTTTAATAGGAAAAGTAGGCCATACCTTCTTTTGTAACTTACTTTATTTATTGGCTTGTCGATGAAGTGTAGTTTGGTTAGCCATTTTTGTAATAGCTAATCTATCAGGAATGAATTTTGGTAGAACATGGGGTCCTGCCTCACTACCATATATTATGATATAGGAGAAAGTCTCCTCAATAAATCAATCACCAATTTGATCCAAAACCTCTTGAAAATCTTTATTAATCCTTGGGGAAGATGTTCTAAACAACATATGATATAGTGGAATCATAATATTTTCACATATATCATAGAAATGACATTTGAAATTGTTTTCCCACAAAATGACTATATATTCTTGAATAACCAACTGATTGTCAAAAGAATAACTCCATCCCATTATAGGGAACAATACTAAAGCCATTAAAATATCTAAAAGATAAGAAAACTATAACATACCATACCCCTTCATTTCACACTCGAGGAATTGGGTAATAATTTTATTATTATTATTATTATTATTATTGACTAATTCGGTGTGGCTCTAGGACCACAACACACCTTGAACTTGCAATTCGAAGTCCCCTCTAGAATCCCAACCTTCTGGCTAGCATGTCATGACTCCAAGACCCTTAGAACACCTTAAACTCTCAAGTTGAGACCCCCCCTTGAAATCCAACCTTTCGACTAATGTGTCATGACTCTGGGACCCTCAGAATACTTTGAACTCTCAAGTTGAGAACCCAACCTGAATCCAACCTTTCGGCTGATGTGGCACGACTCTGCGATGATGGCCAACTCTTTCGCCATTCACCTATTGCATTGGTATGGGTCTAACCACTCATCCTCTATCCATCCCATTACCTTAGCTATTTTGATATTTATTTCCATAATGTTTATAGGCTTCTAGTATCTCAGGATGTCATGCAACCCTCCATGTGCTATCCACCGATGTCTCTATGGGCCCCACAATCCCGACGCCTATATCAAAATAGTCCTGAGTTGATGACCCCAAGTGACATATCAATTCTCCGTCAACCTGTGCACTATCAATTGATGACCCTTGGTACCTGCGGTTCCTTGGAAAGTTCAACCATCCACATTTACGAGGTTTCTAACCTACAGGGTCTAACCAGCACCAATGTGATGTCATCCACACCACATGTCAACCTGCGAGAGGTCCATGTGTCACTCGTATGTGGCTCCTTTGGGTACCCAAAACTCCCAAACTTCTTGCCACATCTCCTTTAAGACGTCATGTTAAGGTCATATCCACTTAAGTATAAGTCGCCATCCATCTGGTTTAAGGAGAGCGAGGGAAACCTCGGTAACTGGGTTCGCACTTGGTTTTACTTAGTAAATGGGAATCCTCAAACCCGAAACCCTATAAGAAATCATTCTCATAACACTCCAGGGTTCGAACCTTCTGGGGTGACCACCTACAACAACTTCCCTACCTGATGGATTTAGGTGATGGAGGAAATATTTGTCACCGTCTCTCGATAGAACCTTAATGCATTTTGTTGAGTCCCTGACTTCAAATGAAATTATCTTCCAGGCTTCAGGCTCTACGAATTTTTTGGTCCATCATCCCGACCAATCACGTGAGGAGGAATCTGGTTCCACCAATTGGAAACCTCCCTTGACTAGGAGTTTTATCATCAAAAGGGTAAGGTTATCCCAAATATTCCTATAAGTTCGTAGCCTCACTCCTTTTCTCCACAACAAGGCCCTATTCCTCATTCTCTTCATGACTCGGTTAAGGGAACTCAAATATGCATCGCACAATGTCTTATACGGAGAGATCAAAAATCTTCTTGGCTACCAGCTCTGCTGCCACATAAGATTCGTCAAGCCAGTCTTGCCGAATATAGCTGTATCTCAAGATTTAGGTAGAAGCTTGGATGTACTTCACAGCTTCATCATGATCCCCTTGGTTGCATAGGGAGGTCTATGAAATTATCCCTCCTTATTTTGGGTGATAGATTCTCCATTGGGTTCCTAGCCTGCAAGTCTTCCCTTCTCACTAGGAGGGAATGCTACCCAAGGTGGCATAGGTTCTCATACATTGCTTACCTACCAAGGCTCAGTATGGATTCCTGAGAGGTTCCTACCTCTCCTACCACACACAAATGGTACCAGACCCTATGATGAGCCTGTAAGAATATCTATGGCACTATATAGAACCTTTGGGTGTCTCGATCGCCATCCTAAGACACCAACAAAAAATATCCAACCCATTGAGAATTCCAAGTTGAAGGTCATTTAGACAAAGCTGGCAGTTCAACTGGTTGGAAAACAAATAACATGCAAGTGAATACAGTCCGTACTATGTAGAGGGTCTTCCATGTAATATTCATATTAATAAAAGGGTCTCAAAATCCACTATCTTTCAACTTTTAATCAAAGCTCTCATGGGTCAACTATGACATGTAATGAGTTCCGTGTCTTCCTTAACAAGTTATTTATGAGCTGCTTCTCATGTTGTTAAACATGTATTTAAATCTATGCTCAACACAACATTGTGGCTTAGTATTTGTTATCATGTGGTTTGTTATGCCTCTTATGCATCGGCTGTTTTGTGTCTACCATTAGCAATCCTTATACAAATTTTTTCTTTCAAATTTCACACACATGCATCTATATATTTAGAATATATATAAAACATATCCCAAAAAGTATGTACCACATATGCAAGTGTAATAAAGACAATGTAGTTCCTGAGTCCAAAACCATTATCTATAACACAATGACATGATTCATTAGAAGATAAACGAAAAACATATATAATTATCTTTGAAATTGCAGGGAAACTATGTTTGTAACAAGGACTCTCTACCTAATCGTAGAAAACTACAACCACACATACTTAAACCATCATCCCTGAGCCAAATTCTAGAGTTTGGGGAGGTTGTCTTCTTTTGGGACTAGTGGACCAACTGCCACTGAATTAGGAACTCCAAAGGAATTCCTTCCTCAATCCCACCAACTAACAATTACTTGATTGGATGGCACAGAGAGTCTAGAGGCTCCTGAAATCACCCCCAAGTGCAAACATAGTGATTCACCCCCTTCTATGGAGTCCAGAAGCTATTGTACCATCAGGGTAGTAACCACAAGTCTTCATTCTAGTCTTCATCTGCTTCTTGTCCAAGATGGTATCTTCCCAAGTTGTTACAAGTTTCCAGAGTCCACTATATCAACCCACAACCTCCAGGGGACCCATGCTATTACATGGCTCCAAATATTCCATCCCAACCCACAACCTCCAAGGACCCAAGCTGTTACAGGGCTCTAGAGACCTTTGTCTCAACCCATAGCCTCTAGGGACCCAAGCTGTTACATGGCTCCAGGGATCCTTTCTCAACCCACAACCTCTAGGGACCCAAAGTTGTTACAGGGCTCGAGATACTAGCAAATAAACCCACAACCTCTAGGGATCGAGAGCTAATACCCTTCTACTCTCATCTCTTAAGTGCTTCCTACTAGAAGCTCTTTCTAAATCTTCCCCTTGATACCACTCTTTGTTCGTCTCTGTATCTCCTTCTCTTGTCTAAATGTATATTTTTTATTTTCCCCCCGTATCTCCTTCTGGATTTATCTTTTTTTAGCCTCTTCCTCATCCATAATTGCTACTACGTCCTTGTTGTCTTGCAGTTCACAATCCCTCCATAAAATTCAGGTCCTTTTCTTGTGGTTACTTCTCAAGCAACATGGGCATGCATACTTCCTCTTGCATCTCATTTAATTTCAATATATCCTTCAATATTTCATGCACCAACCAACCTGTAATGGTTTTCCTACATTTCAGGCTTCCTCTCTACATAAGAAACCATAAAGTCCCAAGCAAGAAACCTCCTCCCCAACTCTAGAATCCATGTCCCTTGACTCAGTACCCTTTTCTTGATTTCAAAAATTGCAAAATATTTACAATACATTTACAATGTAACTTATACGAGGACTTCGGGTGGGGTTGTCATAATCCCCTCCCCCTTGAGCGAATGTCACCCTCAATGTTCAATTTCCCATATGCAACATAGAATCAAAATGAAACACATAATTTTTTGTGGAGCTTTATACACACAACTCTATGCAATATTTACAATTATACATATTTGCTTTAACCATTAAACAAGAAGGGTGTTGACTTGATGGGCCCCGATCTAGGTTCAACGTTAATTAGCCAAGAAAATCCCTACACTACTGGCTCTTTCGGCATTGATCTGTGGATTGCAGACTGAAGTCTCACCTAAAGCAGTATGGGGGGATGCAGGAACCAAGTTTCTGCACCCTGAGATAGTTGTGATGTCATTATACCATAACCCTTCCTTCGCGTAGACTGATAAGCCTTTTAGGGCTTATAAATGCACTTCTCTTATTCGGCTTCAAAACCTTCACAAAGGTTTGTGATCGTCCTTCGCAGACCCTAAATATGAAATTCAAATGCCTATGCGACATTGTAATTACTCTTACTTCTATGTCTAGCCATATTAGCTTAAGTATTGGTTAACTTCAACATGCATTATGATTATCTTTGCGTAAACATATATTCTTACTTGCGTTCATATGACAAATTAAAACACATCGATTCACGCATGAATACAACAATAAATTATAAACCCAGTATTCAACATAGCATAACTGCATATATTCATAACAGAAGTAAAATATCTCATACACAAATTTCTCCAGAATAATTCTCTTTATTGATGGTTCAAATTTCTAGTACAGACTCTAACTTCCCTATGCACATAGTTGCAGGGGTCTACGCATTCAGCTATGGACTTCTACCTTAGGCCTCTATGCACTCAGCTATAGAGCCTCCTTCCTCACTAAGAATCTTCACTCTTAGCTCTCACAGACACATTACATCAACCAATTGCCCAAAAACTTACTAAGAACTGAATTGCCTTAGACTCTTCTAAGACTCCCTTTTTATACATTCCCATGGTTCACAGACCAAGGGTGGCTCTAATCAGGTTGACATAAGCTACCTAAACTAAGGGTGGAAACACTTTTTGACTGTTTACATCTTCACACTCCATGACCAAAAAATGCAGAGACATTAGATTCTTTATACAAAAATTGGTCTTTTAGCCCCAAAACTTGGGCTTTTAACCCCAAAATTGACCCTAGGGGACCCGTTCCCAACAAGATCCCAACACAAATCTAGTGACTTGCCCCGAGTCACTCGGCTTGTGCAAAGATCTTGTCGCAAAGACCTCCCAACTCCACCTGTACTACTATAACATTGGCGGTACAGTTCGTCGTCGCTTGCTTAGCCTGCTTGACCAGCTGCTCCATTTTTGATCCTATGCTATCTGCCTGTATTTTATACTGTGTCACCTGCAAATTGGCCAATTTTCCTTCGATGAAGGTTGTGAGCACATAGGCTTCCTCTAGTCAAGGCCCCAATTTGGCCTTTAGTACTGCCTCCTTGCACTGAGCTGCATCCACCTATTCCTTTAGGGCCTTTGCTTCCTATAGCTTCGCCAACCTCTACATGATGGAAACGATGCACACTATCGCTTTGACCTCGCCGTACCTCTGCTACAGCTCCTGTGCCTTAGTTTCTAGCCTTTGCAGGTTGGGATCTTCTTGTAGACTGGTAACTACTTCAAGCACTTGTTCTAAGAGTGCAGTGAAATCCTTCATTGCGGTATCGATAGGTGCAATGATATATTTGACATCAGTCTCGCGCTGCTCTATGACTTTTGGTGGAGTCGAAGGTTGGGCCCTCAACTCAAGTTCTGTGATCTTAAGGTTTAGTTCAAACCAAACATTAGCTAGCTCTGTTCATGTGTCACGCACACTTGCAACGATCTTTCGGATTCTTGCGTCGACTGGCGCATCTTTTGGGATGTTTAGCTCTGAAACAGTCCGACATGCCTCAACCACCATAGCTATTGTGCACTCATTCTTTTCTGTGACCTTCTTAAGAAGATCAATCACGGACATATTTTCTACAAAAATCTGGGCATTTTTCACCTTTTTCTCACTGATAACATTCAAGGTGCACTGTTTCCAAGCCCATAGTTCCACGATCACACCATCCTGTAGGGTGTGAAGGGCTTCACTTGGAAGTGTGGACAAGTTTAAAGCGTCTTTCTTGAGGGCACTGAAAGTGGCCATATCAGCCTCTGTTTCTACAGTCAATGCTCCATCAGGTAGCGCGACAGCTCGAGGATCCATTGAATGGTCCATCTCTGCTGCATCTAAGGTTCCAGGCACCAAACTGATTGAAATCGCGTTGCCCCACCCTACACTAGTCTGCAATTGAGTAGTTTGGATCTGTAGCTCATCTAGACCCATTTGAATGGCGACCAAGGCCTATTTCTGTTGCTTCTCGAATTGCTATAGCAGTTCTACGGTCACGTCCCTCACTGTATTTCCAAGATCATTCAAACCACCCGCTGTCAAGGTGATTGGGTCAAGGGATGATTTGTTGGCCTTAGACGTCTTTTGTGGCCTTAATTTCTCTTGCTCCCTTGTGTGCTTAACCCGGAATGGAGTAGTCTCTGAGTCTGCTCCTCCTCCTCTATTTGTGGAGAAGGCGACTTCTAACTCCTATCAAATTCACGCTCTTCCTCTTCCTCCTCCCTTTTTGCTTTCTTTTTAGCAGCGCGGTCTGCTTTGGCTTTGTCCTTGGCTTCCTTCCTTTGTCTTTCAGCCAACTGCTCCATCTTTACCCTTGCCTCTTCCTTCATTTGCTTCATGGAAGACTTACTAGACCTAACTGATAAGTCTGAGGCCATGTGCCACTCTGTCGGTCAACTCTCCAGAACCATGGTGATTGCATCATCCATCGCCAGGTATAGAAGATCATACCATTTTTGTGCGGGGTCCTTTCACGCTCTGATGGAAATGTAGTGGAAGTTCGCCTTGAAATCCACATATTCAGATAACTCCTCAAAGATAGTTAGCGAGAGCTACGTCTCGCAGTTGATTTCGGTGTGGATTCTTGATTCCATGTGAATCCAGAATATCTTAATTTCCTTGACCCTTTGGGGGTCCTTCGTGGCCTAGAGAGAAGCGAACTTCACCGCTTCTGGAAGCTTTGCTGCAATTGGAGGAAACTAACTGTCCTCCGGTAAGTCCCACGCAACCAGTACAATCGACAGCAACATCCATGCATAGTGGAAGGTTTTGCTTTGGTCTTGTGCTTCTCTGTAGTTCGCGAGGAACTCACTGTAGAGGTAGTGTGCCGAGTTAAATTGTATGTCCTCCACACACTAGGCCGCTAAATATACAACTGGTGCCGGCACTTCATCTGCACGATACTTCCTCATTATTTTCCCCGCCAAGATCTGGGTGGCTACTTTAACCACAGGGTCCGTTATGCTGGAGATGGAGTATTCGTGTGGCTTCCTGGAAATCTTGAACTTGTCCTTCATTCGTTCGGCGAGGTCGTGCTCACCCATCTTTCTGCGAAATTCCATGGCCGAATTCAAGCCTAAATGTGGGAGCAAAGAAATCCTGTGGATCAACGTGTCAGTGATTGATATCGAATCTCCTAACCATAGGCACCAATTTTGCTCCAAGCATAATAATTGTTTGATCACTATCAAAGTTATGGGTGTGCGGTTGTAATGTGGCACCCATAGTAGGTTCAACAGTCCCACCTTATCCACTCCTTTTATCTACTATCTCAGCTCCAGCGCAGTCACACTAGAGTCTTTGTAGAAAATGCGGTGCATGAATGTATCGGTTGCCAAGTGGGGAAAGAGCTCTGTATTTGCCAAATCCAAATCCTACAGCTTTAAATGGGGGACATGTGCTAGGCGCGGACCTTCAAATGTGACTTTTTATGGCAACAACGGTGTTAAAAGTGTGATTTTGTTCTCATCGATGTCATTTGGTACCTTCACCTTGCCTCAGCATGGAGGGACATATGCTGGCAGTTTGGAGATACGGTCTGCCCCTCAACGTCAATGTCTTTTGTCCCCATGTCAACGTCAATGTCTTTTTCCCCCATGTCAACGTCAATGTATTCTTCCCCAATGTCAATGTCTTCCATGCCCATATCGACGTCTTCTATGTCCTCGTCAGGTTCCAGGTCTACTACCTTTCCCTTCTCCTGTGCAGTGGGCTTTTCTTTCTACGGGTGTTTTCTAGGCGACGTGCGCACTAGATGTGCCGCTTTCTGCTTATCCTTCTTTGGTTTTGGACCCTCTCTGGTCGGCGTAGGCCTCGACCTGGGCGACCTCGGTGATTTGGGTACTTCTGTAGGTACCTCTACACTCTCTACCTCCAGGGCAGCTCCCTCAGCTGCCATCGCTTCTCCAACACTTGCGGTCTCCATGGGTGCTGACATGATGCCAGTTAAGAGCTCCTAAGTTTCCTTCGGCAATTTATCAAACATTAAAATCACTACTAAAGCCTTGAAATAGTCAAGGTTCATGTGCACCTGATAGCTCAACACCTCATTTCTCAAAATGCCAAGTGTTTTTTGTTGGTTGGTAATCTATAATTTATAGGCAATTTTGAATTTGAATCTGACCGTTCCCCCCAAAATCTATTCATAAATGCTAGAGTGGTGGTATATTTTCAAAGATCTTGCTCTTAAATTTCGACTTAATTGCTGCCCCCACTCCATTTAGCCATTTTCCCACTGTCAAATCATGAATAGTGACCATAACGGTCACTTTCCGGCTATCCTGTGCAGTCTCTCTTTCAATAGCGCAACTCCCCTCACGCTTCTGCTAACACTGTGACAATCCTCCATTCCGCACAGTACCCTAATCACGCAGTTCTAAAACCCAGGCAATGTAGTTTATAGTCCTGTGCCTCCTTTCAGCTGCCTGGAGCGCTAAGACTGTGCTTCCACCATATAGTCATCTGGTCGGATCCCCGGTGTATGGCTTCAATTGGCTACCATTCACCTTCCCTAGAAATGGCTCTCCATTCAACTTCACCAACTAAAATGCTCCACCATCGGTAATCTCCTTGATGGCATAGGGTCCTAGCCAATGCATTCGAAATTTTCCTAGAAATTTATCAAACTTGCTGTCATATAATAACACTAAATCATTTACCTTGAAGGTGCGTAGTTTGATGTGCCGATCATGCCATGCCTTTTCGTGCTCCTTTTGAACTTGTTGAAGGCATCTAGCCAAAACCTATCTTCTTCCAGTTTTGTCACCTGCGTGAACCTTTCTTCCATGGCTCCACGATCTGCCATTCCTATGAATTCCGCTATACGCAGACTAGGTACAATGTATTCCATTGGCATCACAGCTTCAATGCCATAAACCAGCCAGCAAGGCATTTGTTCAATCAACTTCTTACAAGTTGTTCTATAATCCCATAGCACTATGGGTACGCACACATCCTAGTCATTTCTTTGTGCATTGAAAACCTTCATTAGCACACTCTCCAGTATCTCATTAAACACTTCTATCGTTCCATTAGCTTGCAGGTGATATGGCATACTCTTTTGATGGTAAACTTGAAATTCCTTCATCAATGCGTTGATCATTTCATTAAGAAAATGCATACCGTGATCGCTCATCAAAATTTTCAGACAAACAAACCTCGTCAGCACGCACTCAAATATGAATTTTGCTATTGTTGTGCTTATACAGTCCTTCACAGGCTATGCCTCTACCCATATGGTTAAATACTTAGTCGTTGTGACGATGTACCGCACACTCATCTTCTTTCCTGGAGGCCGAATTGGTCCTACAAAGTCAATCACCCACTTCTCGAATGGTTGTAATGATATCTACGGATTCATAGGCATCTCATCCCTTCATGATGGTTTGATAGTCCTTGGCATGCATCACATGCCCTACAATATGCTTTTGAATCCTTATGCAGTGTCAGGCACCACAACCTAGCACGTAGAATCTTCTGCGTTGTTGCTTTTCCTACATAATGTCCTCCTGTGACTCCTCCATGAGACTTAGCAAGGATGTTGTTTCATTCAAATTTTGGCACATAACATCGCAGTATTTCATCTAATCCCATTTTATACAAGTTCCCTACAATGACAAAAAAATCTGTCATGTGCACCACCAATTCCTTCTTTTGTTGGCTAGTATATCCTTCTAGAGCCATTCCCATCGTTAGGAAGTGTACAATATCTTCCAAGCGACTGTCCACGACGCGCACCACAAAGAGATGCGTGTCAGGTAGTCCTTCCTCCAAATTAGTAGGCTCGTCTCCCGTTTCAATGCGTGACAGATGATCCAGCCCGACATTCAATCGTCCTAGTTTCACAATAACCTCAAAATCATATTCCTAAAACAACAACAACGATCTGCATATTTTCCTCCCCCAACATAGGCTTGTTCACTAAGTACTTCAAAGAACAATGGTCTGTATACATCTTAAAGTGTCCACCTAACAAGTAGTGCCTGAGCTTTTGGAGCACATATACCATAGCGAGACCTTCGCGCTCTGTCATTGAACAAGTCTTCTCAGCTTTAGATAGCTTCCTACTTGTGAATGCTATAGGATGATCCAATTCTCCCTCACCGGCCTATGTTAGTACTGCTCCCAACGCAATACATGATGCATCCACATGCACATGAAATTCCTTCTTCCAATATGAGAAGACTAGGATTGACGCGATGACCATTTTCTCTTTTAACACATCCAAGATCCTTTGACATTCCTCATTGTAGCAGAATGTAGCATCCTTTTTTAATAGTTTCTCCATTGGAGTGGTAATCTAGGCATACCTTTTGATGAACTTTTTATAGTACCCTGTATGCCCCAACATCGCGCGCAACTGTTTCACACTTCTTGGTGCCTCCAAATTGATTATAACCGCGATCTTCATAGGGTCTACCATCAAGCCTTGTCTACATACCATGTGACCCAGAAAAATGCCAAAAGGGACGCAGAACAAAAATTTCTTTAGATTGAGTGTGATCTTATACCTTCAGCATGTATCCAGCATCAAGCACAGACTTGCTACATGGCGCTTCACCAAGACAAACACTGTCCAATCATCAAAGTATACCTCTAGAAATTTATGAATGAAATCTTTGAACGCTATAATGACTACGTGCGAGAAGATCGTTGGTGCATTCTTTAGCCCAAAAGGCATCACGTGTACTGGAAGCATCCCCATTCAGGTGCGAAGGTCATCTTACTTCTATCCTTTGGTACAATCTTGATTTGATGGTACCCTGAGAGCCCATCAGCAAACGAATATGCTTTTTGGCTGAAAACATTATCCAGCACCTCATCTGTGAATGGAGTTGGGAAAGGATCATGCACACAAGCGTCATTCAACTTCCTAAGATCTACGCACATCTGTATCTCATCCTTCTGTTTCTTGTCCTGAACTACCATGGGGCTTACCCAATCAAACTCTTCTACTGGTTCAATGATTCCTGCTGCAAGCATTTTATCCAACTCCAAGCGGACCCTTTCTTAATACTTCGGGTTGAGGCAATATGGCCTTTGCTTTACTGGCTTCGCATCTGGTCTTAGAGTGATATTCATGGTACCCAAGTCCCCTATTATCCCTTTCAGATCTGAAAACTCCGTAGGGAACAAATCCTGATATTTGCAGAGCAATTCGGTGACCTTATCTACTATTGCGTAATCCCAGTAGTCCCCAATCTTTGCAAGCTTCGACTCTGCCTCCGTGCCAATGTTCACTTGTCTAGTTTTGAGTGGCTTGGTGATGTCTGGATTCTCTAGTTGTAGTCCTTCAACTTCGCAGTGACCTTTAGACTCTCGATATTAATCTTCCTTGGGTCTTCGTCTTCTTCTTTTGTTGTCACATTTTAGCACTCTAGCACGTGGCTCAGGTGGGTAGTCCAATTAGGTTGAATAAAATCTAGAGGATCCTACGGTATCTTGAAGATCACTGCATTGACCTCCTGCAATGCTTCATCAATACATTCAAACCCATCCTCAAAGTTGAACGTCATAAAAAATCCTTGGCGCAAAACATCCCATTCTTTAGTGCCATGGCAGAGTTCTGTCTCCAAGTATAAATTCATCGGTATAACATCCAAGGTATGACAAAACCAATGTACCCACTCTGGCTGAGGCTCTGCTCCATACACTTCAGTCCATTTGGCCAAATGTTCGTGCAACTCATTCCTCCCATCATATTTTTTTGTTAGTCGCACTTGTGGGTGACCAAACCGTACTCTCATAAATTTTTTGTACATGCGCCAATCATCAAAACTGTCCTTGTGCATGCCCCACCATCTTGCAGGAGTAGCACGCAGTGCCCAATCCAAGGCCTGGAAGTGACGCTTCTCTGAAACTTCTCTTTCGAATGCATCCAAAAAGTGATCAAAATCAGTTAAGCCATCATAGTAGGGCATATTTCTTACCTCTGACGATACACAACACAATGACTTGGTCATCATATTACAGTGTAGCGTGGATACTTCATACATTTGATTCTACCAATGCTCCAACTCTTTGTCTAAATTTGATGTGTAGGAACTTTCACGGTCCCATGCAATGTGCCCATTTGCTGTCAAGTTCACCCAATCTTGATCTCGTGTTGTTATCTTGTAAATCTGGTCCAAATCGTCATCAATTTCATAATCGCAGACCAGTTTAGTATAGTGCGGTCCTTCTGCAAGGTCTAGGGGCACCACCATGCAAAGCGATTTCTTCTCAAATATCATCTTCTGCTTCTTCAAATTGATTACCCCATTCATGTTAGTAGCCCAATCGATCCCAAGGAGCGCGGGGTAGGGATTGTTGTCATCCACAATCTCTATTACTTCAAAATCAGCTAGTGCGCTCGTGCCCTCAATATCAACCGTTACTCCCTGCAATCTTCCCATGGGGATGATTTTCTGCTGATTCACCATCCTTAACTAAATCAGAGACCACTATAGCGCAGGTCTCCCCATCCTTTCCCATGTTTGTTTAGGCAAAACATTCGTGTCCGACCCCAGATCTAGAATAACTTGATCCATCTCATATTCTCCTATCTACACAGTGAGCCTCATCTCACACCCCGTTCTCGCCTTATGCCTGCCAATCTTTGTGATTACACGTGGTTTGTCATTAGCATTTTCCTTCCTAGAGCACCTATTGATCAGCTCCTGTATTCCCTTCACAGTCTTGCTATCACACATAAGCTTCATATAGGTTTCTAAGAAAGTAGTAATCATGGACGAGTCCATTTCTTCAACTGGCTTCTCCTAACTTCCTGAGGTAGAGGCCTCAATGAAGATTTTCTTCGCTTCCATAAATGTTTCTCTTGCATGTTCTAGATCAAACTCGGTCTCTTTTTCTAGCTCTTTGCGAACCCACTTACCTTCTTTAGGCTACTTCCCCTTATCTTCACCAGTCGTCGCTCCACTCTGCAACATAATATTTACCTTAGAATCTTCCTTGTGAGGCTCAACCCTCATCATCTGCAAGTTCTGAGTCGACTACTGAGGTTGCGCCTGCTTTTCGCATATCTTAGCTAATAATATAGGGAAATCCTTTGTCTCATGGTCAAACTGAGTAAAATAACTACATGATAGATGTGTCGCATTCAGGCAGTCTTTCGCGTAGTGTCTTGGTCCCCCACAGTTGTAAAAAATGACTTGCCCCCAACCTCTACCAGGTCCTCCTCCACCTCGGCCTCATTCGCGCCCCTGGTACTTGCCTCATGCTCCCCCAATGCCTTGGTCTGGAGGCTGGGTTTCTGCCTGCACCCTATATGTAGGCATTCTATCCATCATTAATTTGTATAACTACAACAATTGCACTCATCATGACCCACTGATTGACAAAAGTTGCAGAAGAGCTGTTGCGGTGTCTGCATGAATTTTTGTAGCAAATGGAAATTGTTTGTCGCATGTTTTCCAGCTACCTGACAAATAGCACACCATAGCACGGGTCCTATACTTGGCCCTATTGGAACTTCTAGCCTCAGAGGCATTGGTCCCCCCTGCTACAACATAATTTGTGAAAAATGGACAGTGATCTTTATCATGCCTCTGGCTTTCTCACTTTAGGCACCAAACTTCTTCGCGCACCTCGAGCCGAGCTATTCTATCTTTCTTTAGACTTTGCATTTCTAGGCAAAGGTTCTACAACTTTGCATGAATCTAGTGAACCTCGAGATTATAATCTTGCATCAGTGTTTCATGTAATCTCATCACAATTTCCAAGGCTTCCGCATGGGTCCCAATCTTTTGTTGGATAACACAACCCTTAGATGAGGCAGGAGTGAAGCCAAAAACCATCCGTGTGCTGCCCATCAATCAGATTCATGTTAGCCTCACATATTGTACACTTCAATCTTTGATCCAGATCCCAGGGTGTCTCACCAAGCTTCAACATGATTTCTTTGAATCCCACAATTGATTGTGCTTTAGACTTAGGTCTATTGAATTCCTTATTCAGCGTATTCTGGATATCTGCCAACACGGACGTCAGGTTATCAGTGCAATACTTAATGTACCATGTTAGCGCGTGATCCTGCAAAGCACTAACCAACGTTTCTTTCTTCATTTGATCATCCATGATACCCTGAGCTTCCTATAAAACCTTCGCAACGAACCAAAACTGGTCTGAATCTTCATTTCGCATGCCCTTGAACACAAGTAGCTTTACTGAGTTCACCATATTGAATGGTGGCAAAGATGGTGGTGGTGTGAGTGAAGACGTATGCGGCAGATGTGAAGATGGAGGCGGTGTGGGTGGATGGGGTATTCGTGGGAAACCTTGCTTTATCAACTGAGCAACTCTCTGCAGAGGTGCCTATGCTGCTTCCTTGTCGCCACTCAAAGTAGGTTCAATTAGTATGCTATATTCAGGGCATGTTTTCCCCTTGTTCCTGAATGTCCTTCTACTTCGCATAGCCCCAAACATCAAGTTAGATGCATAACCCACTTTTCACATAAGAGTATTTTAATCCAGGTATTTAACGATTTTAAATACTTACCTTGCGGCCCCTTAAAGAAGCAGCGCTCTGCTTCACTGTAACTGACCGAGGTATTGACTACAAAATCTGTCACGAACCCTCCTATGATACGTCGAGCCAATGATCGACAGTGTGCACGATCTTATCTTAAGAGGATTTTGATCTTCGCACTAACTCTGGGGTCCACACTATTAGACCGTAAAGCCTCCACCTTCCTTGGCCATCTGCCAATTTCACGATCCACTCGTATAACTCGACCGGGAAGGAACAAAAGAAGATCTCGTGTATCTCTGTGCACATAGATTTGTCCAACCATTGTTCTTTCGTCAATTGTGGATTCTTGTTCCCTTGCACCATGAATCCGTGGATCTTTCTATCTAACCAGTCTTCGATCTCCTTCTTAGTTGGATTCTAGTGATGCAACATCACACATCTCATTATGTAGATCCCAGTCCCAACAACGAAACCATTTGTTGGCTTGATGGGCCTTGACCCAGGTCCAACGTTAATTAGCCAAGCAAATCCCTACACTACTAGCCCTTTCGGGCATTGATCCGCAGAGCGCGGACTAAAGTCTCACCTAAAGAAGTATGGGGGGATGTAAGAACCAAATTTTTGCACCCTGAGATAGTTGTGATGTCGTTTTATTCCCTAACCATTCCTTCGCATAGACCGATAAGCCTTTTAGGGCTTATCATTTCACTTCTCTTATTCAGCTTCGAAACCTTCGCAAAGGTCTGCAATCGTCCTTCACGGACCCTAAATAGGAAATTCAGATGCCTACGCACCTCTGTAATTACTCTTACTTATGTGTCTACCCATATTAGCTTAAGTATTGGTTAACTTCAACATGCATTATGATTATCTTTGCATAAACATATATTCTTACTTGCGTTCATATGACAATGTAAAACACATCAATTTGCACATCAATACAACATTAAATTATAAACCCAGTATTCAACATAACATAACTGTATATATTCATAACAGAAGTAAAAGAGCTCATACATAGATATCTCCAGAATAATTATCTTTATTGATGGTTCAGATCTCTAGTACAGATTCCAACTTCATTGAACATACAGTTGCAGGGGTCTACTCACTCTGCTTTGGACTTCTACCCTAGGCCTCTACGCACTCAGCTAGAGAGCCTCCTTCCTAAGCTAAGACTCTTCACTCTTAGCTCTCACAGACCCATTACATCAATCAATTGCCAAAAAACTTACTAAGAACTGAACTGCCTTAGACTCTTCTAAGACTTCCTTTTTATACATTCCCATGGTCTGCAAACCAAGGGTAGCTCTCATCAAGCTGACACAAGCTACTTAAACTAAGGGCGGAAACTCTTTTTGACTGTTTACATCTTCGAGCTTTGCGACCACAAAATGCAGAGACTTTACATTCTTTATACAAAACTTGGGCTTTTAGCCCCAAATATTGGGCTTTTAACCCCAAAAATTAACCCTAGGGGACCCGTTCCCAACAAAGGGACAATCAACTTTCATGGAATCAACCATTTCCCACATGGCCTCTGTTAGTGTCAGTCTTTTTAGCCTTCCTCCAATGATCAAACATGCTCTTACAAAGTGATTTTAAGGTGTCAAGGTCAAATTTTGTCATTTTAGTGAGTCTTCAAGTAAAATTTGGTTACTAGGTATTAGGTATAGGGTTTGCTTTTACCCCTTTCAAAGTTGTCCAAATGTCAGTCCATGTCACCATTCAGCTGAGTGTACCATCATTCAGAGGGTTTTCATCATCAAGTCAAGTTCCATTGGGTCATTTTAGACCTTGTTCATGCTTTAGTTGCACCTAGGTAAGGTTCATTTCCCTCTCCTAGGGTTTTGGAGGTAATTTCTCTTGGATGGTCAAATCATCAGTAAAACTTGTATCTTGATGTTCATATACCTTCCCCTATCCTTAATTTACCTTATTAAACACTTCCCATCACTGAGATCCCTCCAATTCCTCATTTTCGCACAAACCTTAGTTTCTCGCTACAAACCCTATTTTCTAGGCTAGGCCTATGTTTTTCCCTTTTGGACCCCTTCCCCTCACTCAATTTCTGAGATTCCACTTTCCCCTACTTCCTAACATCCCTCCCTACTTCCCAAATTTCCTCAAGAATTTAGAAGCTCCCTATCCCCTTCATTTCGACAAATCTCTTGTTCCACACATCGGGGTAGGTTTTAATCTAGTGATCTTTTTGAGCAATAAAATATGAATTTGGGAAAAATGAGAGATATTTTTCTCCAAAATATTCCAAGGAAGAAAAACCTCCTTCACTTTTTACACACGTGTCATGGTTTTAGAGAAATGTTAAAAATACAGTTGCATTGGGAGAATTGATGCACCTCTGAAGTGACCTTTGGAAAATCAAGTTTTATCCTAGCTTGGTTGGTAAAATGACTTGCTTGATGGGTCAAATGATAAGTAGACATAAATATCTTTCCAATGAGCTATCATGAGCTCAATTTTGAGTTGAGGAAGCCCTTCAAATGTTGACTACAACAGCACTCTGCCTTTAGGCAGCCTCATTTGGCACATTTTGACCAGTCTTTGGAGATTTGATTTTTGATAGGGAAAATGAACTCCAAATTAACACATTCTAGTTGGCTTGGAAATTAGACTCAAATAAATTTCAAACAAGCTATCCTGCGCCCAATTTTGACACCGGGAAGGCCTCCAAAAGTCTCCTGGAAAAAGCGCTACGCATAGGGCAGGTGGCGCGGCGCAAATAACTGGCACGGCGCATTGGGATCAAATTTCTAGTGTAAAAATACACTGGCGCGGCGCATAGAGAAGGCACAGTGTGTTGGGCTTGAGGCGCAGTGCATCTAGATGCCAAGTCCAATTTTTTTCAAAATTTTCTCCAAAATCGCCCAAAGCGCATCGATACAAGTAGGTTGAACTTCATTCATGGTTTTTCTTCCAAGATTAATGATTGTCGATGGTGTGTGTTTCATGGTGCTTGTGTAAAACAATCAAACCCTACCTTTTAAATTACCTCAAGGAAACTTGCTATTAGAGTTTCAAAATCATTGTTTTGTCACCAAAGTCACTCCTCCATCCCTTTCTCCCTTGTTTTCATCATTCCCTAAGTTTCCTTACCCCCTAGGTTCATTAATTCCTTCTCTCAAATTCTTTTTCCCAAATTCTCAAATCCAAAACCTCAAACCCTAACCCTACACAAAAATTCCTAATCCCATACATAAAACCCCCAAACCCTCCCATATTTCCCTAACAAAATCTATCCCAATAGCCCCTAATCCATCACTATTTTCCTCTCTCTTAATAGTCCCCTATATCACTATTTTCCCTTCGTGGCAAAAGTCAGACATATCACAGCTGACTTATTTCTCCTTAAGCCCGACAGTTTATTCACTAGCAGTGATGGCATTTGATTCTTCATGAGGAGGAGACCCACAGTGATTTGCCAACAGAGGTACATGCACCCAGGAGGCCTCATAAAGGTGGAAAAACATCCGTGAAGACCAGCAAGCTGCCGAAAGAAGCCTAAATGAGAGGACACCCATTCAGCAGGAGATAAAGGCCGATCGAGAGATTTGGCTCGAGAGGATCAACATC
This sequence comes from Pinus tabuliformis, assembly GCA_031772625.1. NCBI lineage: Eukaryota > Viridiplantae > Streptophyta > Pinopsida > Pinales > Pinaceae > Pinus > Pinus tabuliformis. The sequence goes on along the minus strand of CM062813.1, from coordinate 151,427,393 downwards.
CACTTAGAGAAGCTATTGGCGAAAGCAAACAAGGACAAGGACATGAACAGGCACATGAAAAACCACTATTGGGCACGAAATCATGTTTGCAAGGCACAAATAAGAAATTTAAAGGCAAACCTAAGGAAGGCATCAAAAAGGCAAAAGAGGAAAAAAGAGCATGATCAACTCCGAATATTGGCTGAGGCATCCTTGACCCAGCATGACACTTGATAGAGAAGCTCCAACCCAAATTTCAAGAAATGTGGGACATTTTTGGCATTTTGACAAATTTTGGCACTAAAAACAGAGTTTTTCTCCCTATGCGTCGCGCCACGTGGTGCGCGCTTTTTCTAGGGAGCTCCAAATCAAAAAAAGTTTACATTTTTGGATTTTTGATGAAAAATCATGGTTTTTGGTGCATGGCCAAGAAATTTGGGCAAGTTTTGAGTCCTTAGGAGGTCAAAAACACTCAAAAAATGACCTCATTGCCCCTATTTTGACACACAAGAAGCAGTCTTGGGAGATTGATGTTTTGGAGGGGCAACTGACATCCAAATTCAGAAATTCCACTTGGGTTGGAAAGTAGACAGGAAGGGATTTCCAACAAGTACACTTGGACCTAATTTGGACTTCAGGAGGTGCCTTAAAATCAGCTCCAAAGTGGCACAACGCATAGAGAATCAAGCGCGGCGCATAGAGGATTGTTGCTTATTTTTCACTGTTCAGCTCAGAAATTCTCCTAGTTTTTACCAGTTTTGCTTTTTGATGTTACTCTTGATCTTTCATGATGTAATTTGATAACCATGATGTAATATTGGCACATTTTTACTTTTTCTAGAAGTTTCATTCACTAAAAAGTGAAAAACAACTGAATGAATCAGTTTCCTAGCATATAGGGGTAAGTTGTTTGACTACCTAGATTTCAATGCCTTGTTTAGAATTGGTTGAAACAACTCCTAGAATGATAAGATCAAACCCTAGAGGCATGGGAGTGGGTTAGGATGGTCTATATTATGTAATTTCTTAGTCATTTTCATGGTTGGATACTTGGGATTGCTTGGCACTCCATTATACATTTGATTTTTGCATTTTTGGCTAAGGAAAGACCAGAGTTTTGCAACACTTGTTGGGATCCTTGTGGCTCTGTGTTTTGATGGTGTTTTTCTTCATGCAATTGTAATTTCATTGATGTTTATGTGTATCATTTTCCATTCTCTTGTATTCTGCAATTAAACAAATGAGTGATTAAGGTAGAATTCATTGGACTGCTATGCTCTGCCTTGATATTTTGTTTAATTCTACATGTTTTCATTTGTTTGAGGAGGACTCTTGGGACCCTTTTTCCCTCCTTGGCTCCTCACCAGTCTGATCCACCCATTCATTCAATCCAAAGCATCAAAATTACTTCCTATCTTGCCTCTACCTGAACTCTGCAAAAATCTGGCCTCATCCCCGGACCCAAAATTTGCCTGTCCCTTTTTTCCAACAAAACCCCCAAAACTTCAAAACAAAACCTTGCACTTCATACCTAGCCTAAGACTAGTTGTTAAATCAGTCATCTCAAGCCCCATTGATTATCTTTCGCTGAGATTGACCCGGAGAGAGCCCTCTCCTGTCCTCGTAGGGCTAGCGACGAGGCTGAGCGTGGTTTGATGTGGACCTAGAACCTTGCCTTTTCAGCCTGAGGCAAATCTAGGCTCTAACATAGTGGTGACCATACTGGGGAAGAAAATGGCTTGCTTGTTGATGTCATTTGTTTTGTAGACTACAGACGGAGCCTGAAGGTAGCCAGGTAGCCTTCGAAACGCTATTGCTTTGCATTAGTGAAAGTAGATAAAAGCTACTTCAGTCAATCTATGGTCTAGTTTATAAACTGAACATCTGATCTAAACGATCACCCCAGTACATGTGTCAAGTTCAGATCTGATGGTTGATGGTGGACAACGATCAGACATAAGAAGGTTGAAATCATTCACTTGGTGACTCCTGTAAAGACTCCACTGGAAGACTGACTATTTCTCTGCGAAAATGGAAGGATCTTACACAAAGTTCGGGTATCCAAAGTAGAATGGTATTCAGGATCTACTCTGCTTTCTTGTAAATTACTTCTTTGTTGTTCTTGAAGCTATCCTGAAAGTTTTTCAGAATTTGTTGTATGATAAAGGTGATCAAAATCTTCAATCGATCTATTCAAAAAGTGTAAACACTGATTTTTCCTTTGCTCCTGGCCTTACTTTTCCCACATCTCATGATGAATTTCTTCAGCGTGATGAGCCTAAAGAAAACAAACCTGATCCTGTAGCTCTTGTATATACTCCTACACCTTTTATAGTCCCGGATAGGTATAAACCTCTTGTTTTACCTTATGCTCTCCATGCTTTCCCTGCAAATTATTATCTATATTTACCAAGATTTGATGGTGAATGTAAGAATGTCAACACTGAGCAACATGTGCAGAATGTTGAGACTTTTCTAGACCTTTTTGAAGTTGATGAAGAAGATGTTAGTATAAGGCTTTTTTCTCTTTCTTTGCAAGGAAAAGTCAAGAGTTGGTTCAAAACCTTGCCTGATTCGAGCATTTCATATTTCCAGCAGTTCGTCAAAGCTTTCCTCGACAGATGGGTGATCAGACAGAACCTTTTCTTGATTATAGAAGAGTATAACCAGCTGAAAAGATTGCCAGGGGAGACAGTACAACAATTTTCAGCCAAATTTAATCAAGTTTATTATTCAATGCCAGTTGATATAAGACCTACTCCTAGATCTGCTCTCTTGCACTATCCGGGTGCCTTTAATCCAGAAATGGAGTTTTAGCTGAGAGAAAGGAATGTTGCAACACTTGAAGATATGAAGAACAATGCAGTAAATGTAGAGGCTCATCTGTGGATCCGAAGGGCAAGGTTGAAAGAAGAAGAGACGAAAAACATAGATCCGAAGAAATCAACATCTCTAGAGGTAAAGCTTGAGATTTTGGTAAGTGCAGTAGAAGAGATGATGTAAAGGATCACGGCAAGGAATGATTATGATGTTCAAACCCATGGCTCGCTGATTGAAGAAGAACAAGTTGCTTATCCAAAACATAGATCTGATAATGATTGTCTTACAGATCATCTTGGAGAGGAGAGATCTATTGATATGACATGTATGCTTGATGATGTGTTTTATACTAACGATTTGCCTCAGTTTGATCAGTATGATGATGATGATTATGTTCTCCAAACAGAAGCTAATCTTGCAGACAAATCAACAGCTAGTTTGTGGGAGGAGGATGTTCGTTTTCAGCAGCTCGAGTACAGTGATCAACCGATGCATATCAGCTATGATAATGACGAGGAAAGTGAAGCAAATTTTGAAGTAAGTGAAGGATCTTTGCCTTTTTGTTTTGATTCATTTCAGTTCATCAGAGACAATTTCCATGCAATCAGAAATCAACTGTCAACAAGTCTTGATCTAGACCATCTTGAGGGCAATAAAAACCTTGTTCAAGACTTCTCATATTCAGATTTCCAACCCCCAAATGCCATTGATTTTCAAGTTGCACATGAAGACATGGAAGCTGGCACATATGATCAAATGATACAAGATGACTCCCTATCTGTTTTGAATCATTTCAGTTTTTGAAGGGTAAATTGCACAGTAAATCTTCGAATGGGCAGCCTATAGGAAATCTCTAGGTTTTAAGGTTGAGGATGAAGGCCAGATTACATATGAAGGTGTGGCAGCTAAAATACATGACTTAATGATGCAATAGGATTCTGTACCCTTTTGTTTCGAAGCATTTTAGTTTATAAGGCAAAATCTTTGTAATATCTCTAAGAAAAAGATGAATAGCCAATAGGATGTCATACAGTTTCAATAGATACATCGCAACAGTCTTCTCAAGTTTTTGATGATCCTATTGCTCGTGTGTTGCATGATGTTTGCTATTTTTCATTGCATAGCCCATACCAAGGTTTCCAGTCATATGAGAAGATTGATAAAGGAGACTTTTGTTCTATTTGGAATTAGCAATAGAGTTTGGTTATTCACGAAATTCAGGATCCTTTTAACAGCTTGTTGCAAACATCAAAGAAAGACAGTGCAAATGTAAGGAAAAGTTTAATATCCAGCTATGAAGATTACTTGGACTAGAGCAGTAATGTGTTAATGGAAAAATAACTATGCTTATGAAGATCCTTTTGCAATATTCTTAAAGTCATCTAGCCAATCCATATTTTGCAAGTTTATCACCAGTCAAATTGATTCCGAGTTTCCATGGGAGTTGCCTTTCGATTCTTCCCTTTTCCTACACATCAGAAAGCATTTGGGAAGAAATCAAATATCAGCCATGATGCTTACATGGTTGCATTGGCTGTTCCATGTCACTTGAACGGGTGGTGAAAAGAACTGTTAGAGTAGGTTTTGATGAATAAGCTCAACCTTGAGCATCATTTCTAGTTTTTCGGTTGTGTTTAAGTATCAAGTCAGTTTTTAATTCAATGAGAGTCAATTTGTGTTGTCAAGTCATCAATTTTCAATCATGCATTTCAGCTTGAGTTTTTGACTCCATTGCCCAATGGATGAAGGCAATGCCTGCTTTCCAAAGATCTGTAGTTCTTGGCACCTCCAAGGAGCTACCATCCCCATTGGAGCCAATGTTAGTGTCAGTATTTGTAGACTTCCTCCAGTGATCAAACATGCTCTTATAAAGTGATTTTAAGGTGTCAAGGTCAAATTTTGTCATTTTAGTGAGTCTTCAAGTAAAATTTGGTCACTAGGTATTAGGTCTAGGGTTTGCTTTTACCCCTTTCAAAGTTGTCCAAATGTCAGTCCATGTCACCATTCAGCTAAGTGTACCATCATTCAGAGGGTTGTCATCATCATGTCAAGTTCCATTGGGTCATTTTACACCTTGTTCATGCTTCAGTTGCGCCTAGGTAAGGTTCATTTCCCTCTCCTAGGGTTTTGGAGTTAATTTCTCTTAGATGGTCAAATCATCAGTAAAATTTGTATCCTAATGTTCATATACCTTACCCTATCCTTAATTTACCTTATTAAACACTTCCCATCACTGAGATCCCCCAAATTCCTCATTTTCACACAAACCCTAGTTTCTTGCTACAAACCCTATTTTCTAGGCTAGGCCTGTGTTTTTCCCTTTTGGACCCCTTCCCCTCACTCAATTTCTGAGATTACACTTTACCCTACTTCCTAACATCCCTCCCTACTTCCGAAAATTTCCTCAAGAATTTAGAAGCTCCCTATCCCCTTCATTTCGCTTCAATTCGACAAATCTCTCTTTCCACACATCGGGGTAGGTTTTACTCCAATGATGTTTCTGAGCAATAAAATATGAATTTGGGAAAAATGAGAGATTTTTTTTTCTAAAATATGCTAGGGAATAAAAACCTCCATTTTTTACACAGGTGTCATGGTTTTAGAGAAATGTCAAAAATACAGTTGCCTTGGGAGAATTGATGCACCTCTGAAGTGACCTTGGGAAAATCAAGTTTTCTCCTAGCTTGGTTGGTCAAATTACTTGTTTGATGAGTCAAATGATAAGTATACACAAATATATTTCCAATGAGCTATCATGAGCTCAATATGGAGTTGAGGAAGCCCTTCAAAAGTTGACTGCAGCAACAATTTGCCTTTAGGCAGCCTCATTTGGCACATTTTGACCAGTCTTGAGAGATTTGATTTTTGACAGGGAAAATGAACTAAAAATTGAAAAATTATAGTTGGGTTGGAAATTAGACTCAATGAACTTTCCAACAAGCTATCCTGTACCCAATTTGGACACTGGGAAGGCCTCCAAAAGTTTCCTGGAAAAAGCACTACGCATATGGCAGGTGGCACGACGCATTGGGCTCAAATTTCTAGTGTAAAAATACACTGGCGTGGCACATAGAGAAGGCGCGACGCGTTGGGCTTGAGGCGTAGCACATCGAGCTGCCAAGGGTGATTTTTTTCAAAATTTTCTCCAAAATCGCATCGATACAAGTAGGTTGAACTTCATTCGTGGTTTTTCATCCAAGATTAATGGTTGTCGATGGTGTGTGTTTCATGGTGCTTGTGTAAAACAATCAAACCCTACCTTTTAAATTACCTCAAGGAAACTTGCTATTAGGGTTTCAAAATCATTGTTTTGTCACCAAAGTCACTCCTCCATCCCTTTCTCCCTTGTTTTCATCATTCCCTAAGTTTCCTCGCCCCGTAGGTTCATTAATTCCTTGTCTCTAATTCTTTTTTCCAAATTCTCAAATCCAAAACCTCAAACCCTAACCCTACACAAAAATTCCTAATCCCATAGATAAAACCCCCAAACCCTCCAATATTTCCCTAACAAAATCTATCCCAATAGCCCCTAATCCCTCACTATTTTCCTCTCTCTTAATAGTCCCCTATATCACTGTTTTCCCTTGGTGGCAAAAGTTAGACATATCACAACTCACTTATTTCTCCTTAAGGCCGACAGTTTATTCACTAGCAGTGATGGCATTTGATTCTTCATGAGGAGGAGACCCATATTGATTTGCCAACAGAGGTACATGCACCTAGGAGGCCTCATAGAGGTGGCAAAACATTCGTGAAGACTAGCAAGCTGCCCAAAGAAGCCTAAATGAGAGGACACCCATTCAGCAGGAGATAGAGGCTGATCGAGATATTTGGCTCGAGAGGATCAACATCCACTTAGAGAAGCTATTAGAGAAAGCAAACAAGGACAAGGACATGCTCAAGCACATGAAAAACCACTATTGGGCATGAAATCATGTTTGCAAGGCACGAATAAGAAATTTAAAGGCAAAACGGTTGAGGAAGAGTCACCTACCTCAGATCTGTTGTTTAGAAATCTTCGAGCTTAATCGGAAGTAAGTTCGAATGCACCAAAGCTTTATTCTATTGTCTTCGAATGCATTGTAATCTCTGTTGATCAGTCATCTTTGGTATTAGAGCCACACCCCGTTCCTTGAACGTAATACATTCTATAGACAGAGCTTGAAGTTAGCCAGGTAGCCTTTGAAAAGCATCTTGTTTTACGAGTGTTGAGTAAATAAAAGCTGCTTCAGTCAATCTCTGGAATAGATTGTAAGAGTTCAACATGGCCAATTTCTTGAGATCCTTTTCAACCATAGATAGAAGATCTGTATCTGAAGTCGATAGTAGATCCCTTGAGTCAGATGTAGTAGAACATGAAAAGGTCAAAGATCCAGAAAGCTGGAATCCACCCATGTTGAGTTCTAAAGAAATTTATCTAGTACCAATGTTGTTCAAATTGTCTAGAAAAGTATATCTTAAAGAAGTTGAACTAAAAATCAGGATAAAAGGTCCATCTGTACAAATTGTAGGTCTAAATTTGTTTTCTGAAGATGAAATCAGAAAGTTTAGAAAATATGTTGCTGAAAAGAGGTTCTATTATTTTCACTTTGGGGGAATTAGAATTGGACTAGCCCCATTATTTTGTCATGGCTTTAATACTCCCTGTATAGCTGAGCTATTTGATACCAGACACAATGTATATGAACATGCCCGAATTGGAACCATACTTGGAAACCTATCCTCCGGATGTCAACATGGCACTATCTATCCAGACTATGCAATTAGTTTGTCTGATATCCACCTCAAATATTGTTGGAAAGATTTGATTGGAGTGCAAGGTCTAGAAATGGTTGAAAACAGTGAATATTTTTCTGTAATAGTCCAAACCTCATTTCAGTTGACAAATACTGTACATCCTAAGTTAAGACAGCCAGTGTTAAAAGACTGTGTTGCTGTAGGAGTAAGCAATGCACAGGCAGAAGGATTTCATTATGACAAAGAAGCCTTGCCTAATTGTTACAGGGAAAAGTGTCTATATAGAATTGCTCTATCTCACTAAGGTGTGACAGCTGCCTTAGAAACAAATAGAGAAAAGCTACTTTCATTTTTCCTTTATGAATTATAGATAGAGAGGAACAAAAAGACCAACCTCTATCTTTCGCTAATCTCCTGATTTGATTCCTCTCTTCTTTGATAGTCTTCAGCTACCTGCTCCCTTGCACGCCCAGCTTCGCAAAGTATCTGTAAGATCATAGAAGCATAGCACTATACAAAGACATGGATCTATAATCATAAACAATCTAGGATCAGATGTAAATTGACCATACAAATGTAGCAAGCATCAATGACACAAAAGCATGGAGGAAAACTCGAATAGCTTTTATTGATAAACAAGAAAAGAGCCAAGAGGGGTTACAACCAGTTGTTCTGACCCAGCATCAACCTCCCAGCAAAGAAGCCCCTCTTCACCTCAAACAAAGCTTAGATCACCCAACAATCTGATGTTTGTCTCAAGAAACCAACAACAATTCCTTACAATATGCAAAATTCCAGCCTCTGGATCTCTGGGATGAGGGATCCATATATAGATATCTGTAAGGGGGATGAGTCAGCTTGTGATTTGATTAGTGTCCTCCCTCTGATAGTTCTTGCTTCCACTTGGAGATTGATGGTCTCTTACTCATCCTTGGTCGAATTCAGTGAGGCAAGTGTCACAGGAGAAGATTCTGGAAGCTTCCATTGCCTCTCCACCTCGCAGAATGACACTGCCATTTGTCATTTCTCGCCCATCGCACCCCACAGAAGGGATTTTTGAAATGCAACGCACCCACACAGTGTATTTAGGTGAGATGCAACGCACTTAGCCAGTGGAGCAGCTGAAATGATCCTGTTTTGACCAATTCTGAGCATTTTTTCATGGAGAACTTTTGGGAGAAGCTGTAATCTGTTGATCTTGTTCCTTTAGGGGTTAGAACAATACTTTTAGGGACTTAGGAGCCCTTGATTTATGGACATTTCATGCTTGGGGTTGTAGGGCCCAAAAATGTCTATAACAATTGCCCCCTAAAGCATGAGGTCGTTTGATGTCGGGTGAAATGCTTTATTATGAGGATCCAAAGTTCTTTCAGTGCTGGGAGGAGAACTGTAATAAGATACAATACAATACATTATCTTCATAATATTTTCATGATCTAGCTGAGGCGAGCATTCCCATGCTCAGCTTTGTAAATTCATTTTCATGTACATAGGACATACAATCGTCTAAGTGTAGACTGATGATTCTGATAGAGCCATCATCCTTTTGATTGGATGATTGTCTATGCAGCAATGATGTACATTTGATGTCTTTATTTCCCTGAATATATATCGCAGCTCGGATGGATGAAACTAGATTCGGGGTCTTCAATCTCGTTCGATCTTCACTCGAAGTACAAGTCGATCCATGTGAGAAATGTTCTGAAGTCGAACATGGAAAGACATCGCTTGATTACCAGCCAATGATGTAGACTGTTAACAAGCGCGAGAGGAATCACCGATAATGATAATGACCCTCAAGGTACTGCAGTACAATTCACGTGGTGTGAATAAAGGACTTGGCATCGAACACCACGCAAAAGCTTTCGGTCGAAGGCCATTGATGTAAACCTGTCGCCGGAAGTGAGAAACTTGCCATTGAGGCATGCAAGCTTCAAAGTACTAAATGGGGTGTTCGTAGATCAACTTCTTGGATAATGAACTGATGTCGACAAGAAGTGATCCGTCACAGGAGGGCCTTAATGAATCCCACATCAATGACATGGAACGGAGAAAATGATTTCAATGGAGGTGAAAACGATCTGGTGATATAAGGTTCAGGGTGGCGGTCATGAAAGAATGGAGTATAAATGTATGGTAGTGGGTGAGACACAGGTGAATTCTCTGAATGGCTTCTCTTGAACGTATCGGCGACACTGATGTGATGGATTGGTAGCATTAACCCCAAATGTGGATGGTATGATGGGACCATGGTGATGTGACCGGTGAATGAAACAACCCAACCGGACTCGGATACGGAGTGGAAGTGTCATGTTCAAGAGCGACTTGCTACCAACAAAGTTTCTTCAAGTTTTCTTCCCAATTTTCCCCAGTCATTGCTGACCAATACCTCTTTATTTTTGTCAAGCTTGAGGAGGATAACATATGCTTGTTCTATAATTTTCCCTTCGGGCAAACCCATCGCTATGTTTTAACGAGCCTAGCGATAGTGAAACTCGTTCTCGTCTATAGACAAGTTTGTCGCTATTATACTTTTAACGAGTTTAACGACAAAGATAACTCGGTCCTTTTCAATTTTAGAGAGTCTGAAAAGGAACGTAAAGGTAACTCCAAAATTCCTTTTTCGTCATCTAATCCCTTAAGTCCAAAAAAGTATAAAACAATACAGAAGGGATGAATTTTCTATACTTTTAACGAGCCGAACAAAACAAGCGCTCGATATTTTTGTGTAATAATCCCTCAGGTCCAAAAATATTAAAATCTAGAGGAGGGATAGCACTTCCTGTCCCTTTAACGAGCTAGAAAGGCTAATGGCTCGACAATCTTTTCATATTTTACGAGTCAGTTGAAAAGAGCTTAAAGGAGACTCGTCTTTTGAGGAACGAGTGATAAAATGGGTAGCAGCTGATTCCAGGTAAGGTTTGGAATTTTCCAATCATGACAGTGTTACAAGGATGGCTAGTGAAATCACTCTTCGCAGTTGTTCCTCAAAATGGGTAAACAATCAAATGGGGGTGAATAATCGACAAATGCAAAAGTGGAGGTGATGGTGCAAACACGACCAAGGCTTTAATGGCTGAAGTACTACATTCACGATAGTTATTTACCAGGGAATAGTTCATTTTTTAACGAGCTTAAACACGGGGAGAAACATTTGCTCATGGCTTATGTTTATTTTTTAACGAGCTTGAACTATGTGCTAAAACTGCTCGATTAATCCAGTCGTGTGATAAGAATGTCTCATATAAAAACGACAACTTTTAGATTTTTGCCCCACATCCTTTCTTTATGCAAGTTAGGAAACGACCAATCCAAAAAACAGATAAATGATCACTCTTTGCTTGTACTCCAAAAGGTTTGCATGCCCCCAGGTATAAAACAGAGTTTCAAGGTCACCTTTTATTCGAGCTGACAAAACATTTGTTTTATCAGGAAAGGTATACCTCTTTCAGGTTACCCAAAGATTGTTCTATTCACAGCGCAAACAAAACACTTCTTCGGCGATGTCTACCGAAATAGACAAAGGTGGGCGGCGATGCCCACCAACTCACACAACTTTGACAAGAGGATCTTATTCCAGAATAGCCCCCTCTTCCAATCACGGACGGGAGCACAGACTAGTCATATTCTCTCGTGGAAACCTACCCTATACAGGAAGTTTTCCTGCCGAAGCAGACCAGGGTGCATGCCCCCTGGGTTTTAGTCATGTCCCCCCGAATCACTCGCGCTCATCGGGTGGACGGACTGGGGATTGAGACATTTCTTGCGTGAAAAGACCATTTAGGGATGGTATATGACTATTTGCTCTGTATGATCCGGGAAATGAAAGCTGGTCCACGAGCTTGACCACTCTTCCTTCGTGCGGAAAACACATTACTCTAAAGAGTGAGGAGACAATTGCTCCCATGCAATAAATATAGTCTCGTCCAAAGAGTTGATTGTAATCCAGGGGTCCTTGAACTACCATCACGTTCATGTGAACGGTTTTCCCTCTCAATGTTATGGGCACATTGGGAAGGATCCGTAACGGTCGACTGGTTCCTTTATCAAAGCCTATTAGATTTCTCATCTCAGGCGAAAGCGATGGCGAACCAAGCGCTTTCCAAGCAGTTGAGGAAAGGATACTCACAGAAACCCCCTCATCTATGATGGTACTAGCCATAACCATTCTATATATTTGAACAATAATTCGGAATGGTACACTAGCTGGTAAACGGGGTCTGCCTAGTTGATTCCAATTGAAGGAGACAACTAGGTTGCTTGGAGGTGGGACCGAATAGACGGCTGGGTACGACTCTGACGAACTTCCTTCCTATGGTAAAGGAACGGGTAAATTGCCCCCATGTTCGTTGGAGTCTGTGCTTATGAAAAGAATTTGGACGGTGTCATCCTTGTTCTTTTCAGTGACTGTATCATCTGAAGATGGAACCTCTGAAGGCAAGACCGGGTCAACTGTCGCCTCGACCTTTTGACTTTCGTCTGGTATGGGTTCAGATGGTTTATCTTCAATAACAGATGCTTCAGCCGACCACCTGAGCGGGCTAGCCGGATTTTCAACTAGTGACGAACTCGGCAAGAGTTTTTTATATCCAGGAGGAAGTCGTAACAGTGAAACCGGACAATCGTCCAAAACTCTTTTAGCTTCATCTAAGAAGGGACAATGGTGGAAGGCATGATTGCCTTTGCACAGTTTACAAGGAAATCTATATTTTCCTTTTTGTCCTGGGGCTTCACTTTCACTAGTTGACGGTGCGTTTTCAACATGATCATCAGAGGTTGACGACACCGGGTTGTGCAAACGAGGAGACCAGTCCCTTAAGATCCGAGGGATGCAAGGACAATCTCTGTGATAGTGGTCTCCTTTGCAAATGACATAAGGCGATTTAGGCTTGGTCGGTGTAGTGTGTGGATTTTCGCTAGACGACACTCGTTTGCCCCCATTCGCTTTTGGCTCCTTCTTCTTCTTCTCTTTCTTCTTCTTTTCCTTCTTCTCCTTAGGTACTTGACTTTTAGCTTTACCAGCCCCATCAAGTGAAGAGGAAGGAGGAGAGGAAGAATTATAGGAAGTAGAAGGTTGGTGGGTAACTCTGGACTCGTCTAGTTGCTGATTCGATTGTTCAGGAATTGTGGTGTTCTGAACGACAGAGGTTGAGAAGAGCCATACAGGCAAACCAATTGTCAGTCCTGGAAGTGACAATGTGGCCATATGGGGTGCACCAACATCTCCCCAAGAGGAGAAGGGACTAGGATTTCCTCCAAGGGGAATTCCTTGGTTGGTGGATTCCATTTTCTCAACCCAAGATCAACGTAGGAAAGGGTAATGAATATTCCGTTTAAAATAAATTTTAGACGCTTTGACACAATTTGTTTTTTCAATTTTTAAGAGTCGAGAAAAAACAAAAGATGACTCTAGTCTCCATCTATTTTTAATGAGCCTGAAGTGACAAGTGCTCAGATGGACCTTTTCTGTTAAGGAGTCTGAAAAGGAACGAAAGGGACTGCTCTGGAAATCTAGGTAGAGGGATTACCAAACCAATCACAAAACTGTAGAATACTTTTTACGGTACGACAGTCAATCTTCCCGAATGTTGTGTTCAGTGCATTGCGATCGATAGGGCGGCAGACACGACTTCCTATGGATAAAGGATTAAGCCTATTGGGGTCTCCCAAAATATACTCGACGGTACATGGGAGCACAAGTCCGTACTGGCACTTATCGTCTCAAAGTGGAGGAATCACCCAACCATCAGTGAGAACAACAGTTACCAGGCTTTACGACGCTGGAATACGTCTCTAGCCTAGACTTCTAAATGTTGTGCGTTAAGTTCCAAAGCGTTGTTAGATTCATTGAATTTATTTTAAGTTGATCTTGTTTATGAAGTTTTCCTTTCAGGTTCACCACAAGATGTAGATGTAATTCCTAAAATGAAATCTAAGATGATAAACAAACTTTTTATCTTCTTTGTGCAATGAAAATCCTAGCTACTAAGGAACAGAAAGACAAAATCTTTTCAAAAAGAGCAAAGAGCACACTCTAAATGCACTTTCCTAAATCAAGCCAATCAGACTGTCTATATGCAAAATGCACATGCATGTATTTGTTTTCGACTTTCTTAGTATATGAATGCTAAAAATAAAGTTGATGCACAAATCTGAATTTCTTTTCAAGCGACATATATCAACAAGTTTCCTTTCGAAATCAAAAAATGGAGACGATCACAACACTTTACAATTTTGAACTGAATACTTGTTCTTGACACTAGAAAATTACAAATTCAGACCAAAAGCAATAGTAACAGGATAATCGACCATCAACAGCAATCAAACTCTTTCCTACGATTGAAATCGACACTTGCGACAGTTTCAAATCAAAGGACGATAGTACGATTATGCTACTTTTGCAAAGGAGAACTGTAAATGACTCAAGAAACACACAAAAACATCTGCAGTTCTTTTGTACAAAGGAGGTAGAATAACAGCAAGGAAAAGGGGTTTCAAACAGACATATACTGATCTCAGGCAGAAAAATTCAGGAATAGAACTGGAAAGAATGAGTCACAGAATCCAAAACTGCACAAAGCTAGTCTGATCAGCGCACCTGTAACACAGAGAATTTGAAATGCAGCACAGGTTCTCCACTCAGGAAGTGCGCTGAAATTCAGATTCTCTGAACACTACCTGTGCTAGGCCAGAAACGAGACTCTGTTTGGGTTCCGGGTCACAGTTTGCAATTCAGTTCTTGGGTTTTGGCCGAGCAAAAAGCAATCAGTAATGCAACAATCAGGGGTAGATCTAAGAAGGATCTAAGAGCTATCACAAGGGAAATCAGATAGTTTGTGAATCAGTTGTTTAAATCATAAACAAATCCAGTAGATGGATTGAAGTAGCAGTTATCTACTTTGCATTTGTTATGGCAAATGCAGTTCGAATGCTACTTGTAAGTTTATGAAACAAACAACAAAGAATGATAAACAAACCAACTAATTATCTCCCCAGTGGAGTCGCCATTTTGTTACAGGGAAAAGTGTCTATATAGAAATGCTCTATCCCACTAAGGTGTGACAACTGCCTTAGAAACAAACAGAGAAAAGCTACTTTCATTTTTCCTTTATGAATTATAGATAGAGAGGAACAAAAAGACCAACCTCTGTCTTTCGCTAATCTCCTGATTTGATTCCTCTCTTCTTTGATAGTCTTCAGCTACCTGCCCCCTTGCGCGCCCAGCTTCACAAAGTACCTGTAAGATCATAGAAGCATAGCACTATACAAAGACATGGATCTATAATCATAAACAATCTAGGATCAGATGTAAATTGCCCATACAAATGTAGCAAGCATCAATGACACAAAAGCATGGAGGAAAACTCGAATAGCTTTTATTGATAAACAAGAAAAGAGCCAAGAGGAGTTACAACCAGTTGTTCTGACCCAGCATCAACCTCCCAACAAAGAAGCCCCTCTTCACCTCAAACAAAGCTTAGATCACCCAACAATCTGATGTTTGTCTCAAGAAACCAACATCAATTCCTTACAATATGCAAAATTCCAGCCTCTGGATCTCTGGGATGAGGGATCCATATATAGATATCTGTAAGGGGGATGAGTCAGCTTGTGATTTGATTAGTGTCCTCCCTCTGATAGTTCTTGCTTCCACTTGGATATTGATGGTCTCTTACTCATCCTTGGTCAAATTCAGTGAGGCAAGTGTCACAGGAGAAGATTCTGGAAGCTTCCATTGCCTCTCCACCTCGCAGAATGACACTGCCATTTGTCATTTCTCGCCCATCGCACCCCACAAAAGGGATTTTTGAAATGAAATGCACCCACACAATGTATTTAGGTGAGATGCAATGCACTTAGCCAGTGGAGTAGCTGAAATGATCCTGTTTTGACCAATTCTGAGCATTTTTGCATGGAAAACTTCTGGGAGAAGCTGTAATCTGTTGACCTTGTTCCTTTAGGGGTTAGAACAATACTTTTAGGGACTTAGGAGCCCTTGATTTATGGACATTTTATGCTTGGGTTTGTAGGGCCCAAAAATGTCTATAACACTAATGACTGGTACATCCAATATAAGTCTCTGGCAGCTACAGATAGCTCAAATAGCATGCTCAAAAGAATGTCTGTGTCAGATAATTATGTTAGAATTATTCCAAATAGACCTAGAATACCAAGACCAATAGTTTTGCCAGAAAAACATGTATTATCAGCAATCTCAGAAAATGAGCCCACTTCTGTCAGTGGAAGAAGATCTTTTTATCACCATTCCTGCACCAGAAGAACCTAGTTCTTCCACCAGTACACTGCTGTCCACAAACCAATTGTATATACTAGAAGAAAAACTGTTCTTTACTGTAAATAAGATATTTAGAACATATGTTAGTACTACTCCACCTGTTGAGGAATTTCAGTTTGCAAATCATAGATTTGTAAGAGGAGGAAAGTGGCCACCTAAAACAAAGTTTTGTACTTCATCCAATACCAAACAGCCAACAACAAGAGCTGACTGTGCCCCATTGCTAGAACACAACTCATAGAATCCAAATGACATGGACCAAGAATACCAGATAGGAAACTATCTAACCACTTGGTGTGCTCACGTAGAAGATGTTCTAGATGACCTTGGAAAACAAGCTGATCTGAGAAATGGAAATCTCAAATTGCTCTATGATGAGCAACAATCAGAGAAGCTAGAGAAAGAAGAAAGGAGAAGAAGGAGACAAAAGAAAAAGGCCAAAGAAATTCCAAAGTTTCATATAGATATGAGTGCACCCAATTATTGGGATCTAGAGGAAGAAGAAGAAGCAGTAACTGCAACTAGTGCAGAAGAGGGTACTTCTAAAGACACTGGAAAGCTAACCAGTGAAAGAGAGACATACAAAACTGATAAACCTTTTGAGTCAAAGAAAGAAGTCATAACCCTTGAACAAGCTGCCTCTAAATTTCCTTCTTTCATTTGTCCATCTATAAATAATCATAATAAGGCACATATTTTGAAAGATGTTAATAAATACCCTCGTGTTGAAGAAGACCTGTATGTAGCCAATACTAGTGGCTATATCCTAGATCTAGATAATTCTTCAAACCCTGGAGAATCAATCCGGATTTGGATAGGAGCTTTGTATCAAATGCAGGTTACTACAAAATTGGATAATGTATCCATCATGGTCCTAGAAGAAAAACGCATGACTGGTATCGTCTATGATTGGTGGAAGGGACCATCAGAAGCAGAAAGAAGAGCCTTCATGGAAGCCAGACTGACCACATTGGAATTGTTGTTAAAAACACAGATCCTGCTAGAACCAGTTGATGAGAAGAAGCAATTAATAACAGATCTTAGTCGCATGGAATTAAAAGATCTGAAATACCTTGATCAATTCAGTAAATATTTCATGGCTAAGGTATTTAAAGCTAATCTCTCAAATGATGTGGCTCAAAAAAATTCATTTTTGTCAAATTTACCAGGTAATCTAGGAGACCTCGTGATGAAAGATCTAGATGTACAGAACAAAAGACTAGATCAGATTTATTGGGTTGACCTTCTGTTCAAGGTTATAGAGAAAGTTAAATACTTATGCTGGCAGAAGAAGGTGCATGACATCACACCCAGTTCAGATGTCTGCAAATAATGCTACCATGGACGCCTTTCAGACAGAAGAAGAAAGCAAAAAGGTACGGTAGATTTAAACCCAAGAGAGTCTCAAATCCAAGAAAGCCTTTTCGTAAATATAAATTTTTGAAGAAAAGATCAAGACCCAGAAACAACAACTGTTGTTTCATTTGTAAAAAAGAAGGACATTTTGCACGAAAGTTCCCACATAATTCATCTAGTAAGCTTAAAGCCTGTATAGATATAGAAGATTTTCAAGATGATTGGTCAGTAGTAGAGTCAGAAGATGATATTTTAGATGTATATATTCTAATTGAAATATCAGATGCAGAAGAAGAAGAAAATGTTCAAAAAATGAATATTTGTCAGTCATGTTCTGAAGACGAGTTTTCAGAAGAAAACCATTACAGTGAAGAAGAAAGTGACACTGAAATCACCAGTGAAACATCAGATGATTCAGATGATGAATCTGTAACTTCACAGTCACAGCAATCAGAGAAGTTGACACAAAAGGGTAAGCAACCTCTGTTACCTTTTCCTGAAGTAAATTCTTTTTGCCCATTTGAGAAAAGAACAACAGCCTCAACCAGTCTTCCACAACCAGAGATTAAGAGAACGGAGGAAAATACACTGTTAAAAAAGATAGTCAAGACTAATAGCCTTATTTATATCCCAGTTCAAGTTCAAGTAAGAAATGAGTGGATATCTGTAGATGCATTCATTGATACCGGTGGATCTAATAATTTGGCTAGACCATCTTTATTTAAATCTCTGTGGAAACCATTGCAAAATATACTGGTTTCAGAAACCATTGGAGGATCTGTCAGTTTAACTCATTATGTAGACAATATTTCTTTGAAAGTTGGGGGGAGTATTGTTAAGATCTCTGCAATACAACATTTTGATCCCTCAGCTAGTTTAATGTTGGGAATGCCATTTTTAAATTCTGTGCTTCCAGTGACAATCAGCCAAGATAAGTTGATTATCAATTTGAAAAAGAAAGCTATTTCTGTCCCTAGGTTATTTATTGCAAACTCAGAAGCAAGACATGAAAATAGCCAGAAAAGAGTAGGAGCCAGAAAGCCATTAAAAGATTTTGATGATTGGCAAGAAGTCCTGCAGTTTTATGAAGCAAGAGCAAAATCTAAAACAAAACAATTGGCATGCATAGATCCCAACTAGTCTACAGAACAAGATGATATCCAAAAAGGACTTCTAAAAAGTTGCGCGGAAAACCCACAACAGTTTTGGGAAACAGAAAGTCCAAGGCAAGAAATTATAACCTTGAATGACAATGGAGTCAAAGGAAAGCTGATTCCCTGCACTCCCTCAGATGAGCAGGAAATAAAGAAACAGATAAAAGAATTGCTACATATGCAACTCATTGAGCCAAGTGAGTCCCATTACGCTTGCTCAGCGTTCCTGGTAAGGAATCATTCTGAGATAGTTAGGGGAAAACCTAGAATGGTGATAAACTATAAACCCCTCAATGCCATCACTCAGAGCTTTAACTATCCATTTCTAAGACCAGAAACAATAATGTAGAAAATACAACACAACAAGGTGTTCAGTAAATTTGACATGAAGTCTAGGTATTATCAGATTCAGATCCAGCCAGAGGGCCGACATAAAACTGCTTCTATTTGTCCAGCCGGATTTTACCAATGGAAGGTTGTCCCCTTCGGTTTAAAAAACGCCCCTGCATTCTTCCAGCGAAGAATGGATTTTATTTTTGCTAAATATGATTTCATTGTTACATATATAGATGACATCCTCATTCATAGTCCAGATGTAAAAACCCATCTAGAGCATTTAGAAGTTTTTCTGAAAGAAGTTCAACAACATGGTATAGTTTTGTCAGAGAGAAAGATGTCTTTATTTCAAGACAGTATAGATTTTCTGGGAATAAATGTTGTTAATGGTGCAATTCAAATGCAACATCATGTATTAACCAAATTAACACAATTTCCAGATGAACTGAAGGATACCAAGACAATTCAAAGATTCTTAGGAGTTCTGAATTATCTTCACAAATATATCCCAAATATGACAGAAAAAACAACGCCGATCAGGAAACATCTCAAATAGGGATGGTCATAGGAAGCAACAACAACGGTTAAACAATTGAAAGCAGAATTCCAACAACTGCCAAAGCTCCAGCCACCAGGTGATGGTTTGCTTATTCTTCAAACTGATGCTTCTTTAGATTTTTGGGCAGCCGTTCTTTTAGAAAGAAGGAAGGAAGGTGAAGAAAAACTTTGTGCTTATGCTTCGGGTGAATTTACACCCAGTCAAAAGAATTATTTTATAGCTGAAAAATAAACATTGGCTATATTCAACGGGATACAAAGGTTTGAGTTATAACTTACTCCCGTAAAGTTTTTAATATGCACAGGCTCCAAGAATTTCAAATATTTTCTATCTGCCAAAATTTCAAGACAGATTGCAAAAGGAAGAATTCTTGCTTGGCAGATCTGGTTCCAACAGTTTGACTTTGAAGTTAAGTGGATCCCAGGTAATTCAATTTTTCTAACTGATTCATTAACCAAGGATATGAATAAAGCATTCATGACTTGTATAGATTCGTGTTTTACCATTCTAGGTAAAAGACCATAGGACGACAGTTTTGTTACATTTGTTGATAGATTCAGGATTTTTGAAGCACATGCAAGCCATCTTGCAGGAGAAATGAAAAAGGTTGTAGGAATGAGATTGAGAAGAAATACTTGGATACGAAAATGTCAAGCATGGAAATCCAAGAATATAGGTACTTCTCTGGGCCTAGATGACACACTGGTAAAGGTATACCCTTTGCCTAATATGAAGGTGAAATTCTTTTTCAGAAGTTTATCTGATCTATGGTCTAGTACATACACTGACAAAATGATATGGATCCTCAAAGTTTTAAATTTCTATAAGCTCATAGGAGGAGTCGATTTTTCTCTCAGCATTTTTATAGGAGAAAAACTACTGGATCTTGAAGAAATTCGTATTAAACCTGATTTAGGAAAATTTATTCTGTCTTTAAAAATCCCCAACATTTTCAAAGAAATAGAAGCCCCTTTCTTGCAGAGGTTTGATGAAAATTATGCAACAAGCAACACTTTCCCTCAGTATGAGATATTTGAAGGATTTGCTGATTGGGAAATCAAGGACGGCTTCTGCAGAAAAAAGCCAATGACCAGGATATCTCAGTGCATTCAATGGACGATGCAATATCTCATAACTTTCTCATCCCCTTGGGATTTTCATAGTCTCAGATTAAGAGAAAGTATAGATCCTAATCCGTTTTCACAAGTTTTCAGTGATCAGAGGATTGGAGAAATAGAGACCAGCAACAATAAAGAAATGATTAAACAACATGCTGGTTGGTTCCATGAATTTGGAAATTTAAATCTGGGAGAAAAACTACAGATTTTTCAAAAGATGGATGATTTACAAGGAGAACCCAAAGTCTTAAAATTTGTGGTTAATAAAAAATCTTTGGTAACTATCAGTGTTATCTCACCTAATTGGAATACCAATGTCATCCATATAATAAGTTTGATGATTTCAAAAAGAATCTGTACATCAATGATTTTCGAGTTAGGCTGGCAGCATAAAGATTTTATGAGTGATAATTGTAGATCATGGGTTCAACATGCTATAGAAAGTTCCACAAATATGTTTCAAATTTTTAAATGGGAACTCCTAAATGGCATCAAATTGGCAGTCCAGTGGTCACCCATAGTAAGAAATGTCTTTAAAGATTCCTTTCTAGACATCAAGATCAGTGCTTTACCTTTTCTTAACAAGTGGGAGAAACAGGAAGCCATGTACACACCTCAGCAACCAGGCCTCCATAGGATAAAGAAAAATACGGAAAAGGGCGAATCTTCAAAAGCAGCATCCAGGAGGACAATAATTTTATATGAAGATGCCAAGGGAAAAGCAACAGCATCTACTTTACCAGACGAATTGACAGATGCTCAGGACCCAACAACAGATATCGACGAAGAATACAACCGGCTGATGGAGTGCCACTACAAGAAGATACTCGATGAATACGAGCCAGCACATGATTCTTCTGATTATGATTATGACTATGATTCGGATAGGAGTCCAATGGGACCCTGGTAGTATAGGATAGAATCTTTGTACCAGAAAATTTGAGTAGACACCATCGGTGGAAAATATGCCGATAGGACCCTCAATTATTTCTATTTTGTCATTTTATTTTTGAACAATAGAATTTAGGAAGTCTATATAAGAAAGGGTTTGCAGAAGTTCAAGGCATCGCTTGACAGAGAACTTTGAGATCTCTTATTGTAATAAGCTTTATGTACTCTGCTTGTTTTTGTTAATATCGAAGCCTACTAGGCCGCCTGTCTGAGGACAGTTTCTGCAATCCAAAAGAACTTTGAACTGTAAGGTGAATGCGTTGAAGAAGACCCGGGAGAGAGGTCGCAGTTCCGCGCGCATGTTCGGTTGAGGAAAAGTCACCTACCTCAGATCTGTTGTTTAGAAATCTTCGAGCTTAATCATAAGTAAGTTCGAATGCACCAAAGCTTTATTCTATTGTCTTCAAATGCATTGTAATATTTTTTGATCGGTCATCCTTGGTATCAGAGCCGGGTAATGACAAAACAGAAATAATTTAGGGTCCTATCGGCATATTTTCCGCCGATGGTATCTACTCAACTTTTCTGGTACAAAGATTCTATCCTATCCTACCAGGGTCCCATTGGACTCCTATCCGAATCATAGTCATAATCATAATCAGAAGAATCATGTGCTGGCTTGTATTCATCGAGTATATTCTTGTAGTGGCATTCCATCAGTTGGTTGTATTCTTCGTCGATATCTACTGTTGGGTCCTGAGCATCTGTCAATTCGTCTGGTAAAGTAGATGTTGTTGCTTTTCCCTTGGCATCTTCATCTAAAATTATTATCCTCCTGGATGCTGCTTTTGAAGATTCGCCCTTTTTCGTATTTGTCTTTATCCTATGGAGGCCTGGTTACTGAGGTGTGTACATGGCTTCTTGTTTCTCCCACTTGTTAAGAAAAGGTAAAGCACTGATCTCGATGTCTAGAAAGGAATCTTTAAAGACATTTCTTACTGTGGGTGACCGCTGGATTTCCAATTCGATGTCGTTTAGGAGTTCCCATTTGAAAATTTGAAACATATTTGTGGAACTTTCTATAGCATGTTGAACCCATGATCTACAATTATCACTCATAAAATCTTTATGCTGTCGGCCTAACTTGAAAATCATTGATGTAAAGATTCTTTTTGAAATCATCAAACTTATTATATGGATGACATTGTTATCCAATTAGGTGAGATAACACTGATAGTTACCAAAGCTTTTTGATTAACCACAAATTTTAAGACTTTGGTTTCTCCTTGTAAATCATCCATCTTTTGCAGAATCTATAGTTTTTCTCCCAGCTTTAAATTTCCAAATTCATGGAACCAACCAGCATGTTGTTTAATCATTTCTTCATTGTTGCTGGTCTCTATTTCTCCAATCCTCTGATGAATGAAAACTTGTGCAAATGGATTAGGATCTATACTTTCTCTTAATCTGAGACTATGAAAATCCCAAGGGGATGAGAAAGTTCTGAGATATTGCATCGTCTGTTGAATGCACTGAGATATCCTGGTTGTTGGCTTTTTTTTTGCAGAAGCTTTCCTTGATTCCCCAATCAGCAAATCCTTCAAATATCTCATACCGAGGGAAAGTGTCGCTTTCTGCATAATTTTCATCAAACCTCTGCAAGAAAGAGGCTTCTAATTCTTTGAAAATGTCGGGGATTTTTAAAGATAGAATAAATTTTCCTAAATCAGGTTTAATACAAATTTCTTCAAGATCCAGTAGTTTGCTCCTGTAAAAATGCTGAGAGAAAAATCGACTCCTCCTATGAGCTGATAGAAATTTAAAACTTTGAGGGTCCATATCATTTTGTTAGTGTATGTACTAGACCATAGATCAGATAAAATTCTGAAAAAGAATTTCACCTTCATATTAGGCAAAGGGTATACCTTTACCAGTGTGTCATCTAGGCCCAGAGAAGTACCTATATTCTTGGATTTCCATGCTTGACATTTTCGTATCCAAGTATTTCTTCTCAATCTCATTCCTACAACCTTTTTTATTTCTCCTGCAAGATGGCTTGCATGTGCTTCAAAAATCCTGAATCTATCAACAAATGTAACAAAATTGTCGTCCTGTGGTCTTTTACCTGGAATGGTAAAACACGAATCTGTACAAGTCATGAATGCTTTATTCATATCCCTGGTTAATGAATCTGTTAGAAAATTTGAATTACCTGGGATCCACTCAACTTCAAAGTCAAACTGTTGGAACCAGATCTGCCAAGCAAGAATTATTCCTTTTGCAATCTGTCTTGAAATTTTGGCAGATAGAAAATATTTGAAATTCTTGGAGTCTGTGCATATTAAAAACTTTATGGGAGTAAGATATAATTCAAACCTTTGTATCCCATTGAATATAGCCAATGTTTCTTTTTCGGCTATAAAGTAATTCTTTTGACTGGGTGTAAATTCACCCGAAGCATAAGCACAGAGTTTTTCTTCACCTTCCTTCCTTCTTTCTAAAAGAACGGTTGCCCAAAAATCTAAAGAAGCATCAGTTTGAAGAATAAGCAAACCATCACCTGGTGGCTAGAGCTTTGGCAGTTGTTGGCATTCTGCTTTCAATTGTTTAACCGCTGATGTTGCTTCTTGTGACCATCCTTGTTTGAGATGTTTACTGATCGACGCTGTTTTTCTGTCAGATTTGGGATATATTTGTGAAGAAATTCAAAACTCCTAAGAATCTTTGAATTGTCTTGGTATCCTTCAGTTCATCTGGAAACTGTGTTAATTTGGTTAATACATGGGGTTGCATTTGAATTGCACCATTAACAACATTTATTCCTAGAAAATCTATATTGTCTTGAAATAAAGACATCTTTCTCTCTGACAAAACTATACCATGCTGTTGAACTTCTTTCAGAAAAACTTCTAAATGCTCTAGATGGGTTTTTACATCTGGACTATGAATGAGGATGTCATCTATATATGTAACAATGAAATCATATTTAGCAAAAATAAAATCCATTCTTCGCTGGAAGAATGCAGGGGCGCTTTTTAAACCAAAGGGGTTGTATTGGTAAAATCCGGCTGGACAAATAAAAGCAGTTTTATGCCGGTCCTCTGGCTGGATTTGAATTTGATAATACCCGAACTTCACGTCAAATTTACTGAACACCTTGCTATGTTGTATTTTCTGCATTATTGTTTTTGGTCTTGGAAATGGATAGTTAAAGCTCTGAGTGATGGCATTGAGGGGTTTATAGTTTATCACCATTCTAGATTTTCCCCTAACTATCTCAGAATGATTCCTTACCAGGAACGTTGAGCAAGCGTAATGGGATTCACTTGGCTCAATGAGCTGCATTTGTAGCAATTCTTTTATTTGTTTCTTTATTTCCTGCTCATATGAGGGAGTGCAGGGAATCAACTTTCCTTTGACTCCATTGTCATGCAAGGTTATAATTTCTTGCCTCGGACTTTCTATTTCCCAAAACTATTGTGGGTTTTCTGAGAAACTTTTTAGAAGTCTTTTTTGGATATCATCTTGTTCTGTAGACCAGTTGGGATTTATGCATGCCAATTGTTTTGTTTTAGATTCTGCTCTTGCTTCAGAAAATTGTAGGACTTCTTACCAATCATCATAATCTTTTAATGGCTTTCTGACTCCTACTCTTTTTTGGCTGTTTTCATGTCTTGCTTCTGAGTTTGCAATAAATAACCTAGGGACAGAAATAGATTTCTTTTTCAAATTGATAATTAGCTTATCTTGGCTGATTGTCACTGGAAGCACAAAATTTAAAAATGGCATTCCCAACATTAAACTAGTTGAGGGATCAAAATGTTGTATTGCAAAGATCTTAACAATACTCCCCCAACTTTCAAAAAAATATTGTCTACATAATGGGTTAAACTGACAGATCCTCCAATGGTTTCTGAAACTAGTATATTTTGCAATGGTTTTCACAGAGATTTAAATAAAGATGGTCTAGCCAAATTATTAGATCCACTGGTATCAATGAATGCATCTATAGATATCCACTCATTTCTTACTTGAACTTGAACCAGGATATAAATAAGGCTATTAGTCTTGACTATCTTTTTTAACAGTGTATTTTCCTTTGTTCTCTTAATCTTTGGTTGTGAAGGACTGGTTGAGGCTGTTGTTCTTTTCTCAAATGGGAAAAAAGCATTACTTCAGGAAAAGGTAATAGATTTTGCTTACCCTTTTGTGTCAAATTCTCTGATTGCTGTGACTGTGAAGTTACAGATTCATCATCTGAATCATCTGATGTTTCACTGGTTATTTCAGTGTCACTTTCTTCTTCACTGTAATGGTTTTCTTCTGAAAACTCGTCTTCAGAACATGACTGACAAATATTCATTTTTTGAACATTTTCTTCTTCTTCTGCATCTAATATTTCAGTTAGAATATATACATCTGAAATATCATCTTCTGACTCTACTATTGACCAATCATCCTGAAAATCTTCTATATCTATACAGGCTTTAAGCTTACTAGATGAATTTTGTGGGCACTTTCGTGCTAAATATCCTTCTTTTTTACAAATGAAACAATAGTTGTTGTTTCTGGGTCTTGATCTTTTCTTCAAAAATTTATATTTATGAAAAGGCTTTCTTGGATTTGAGACTCTCTTGGGTTTAAATCTACCATACCTTTTTGCTTTCTTCTTCTTTCTGAAAGATGTCCATGGTAGCATTATTTTGCAGACATCTGAACTGGGTGTGATGTCATGCGCCTTCTTCTGCCAGCATAAGTATTTAACTTTCTCTGTAACCCTGAACAGAAGGTCAACCCAATAAATCGGATCTATTCTTTTGTTCTGTACATCTAGATCTTTCATCACGAGGTCTCCTAGATTGCCTGGTAACTTCGACAAATAATGAAATTTTTTGAGCCACATCATTTGAGAGATTAGCTTTAAATACCTTAGCCAAGAAATATTTACTGAATTGATCAAGGTATTTTATATCTTTTAATTCCATGAGACTAATATCTGTTATTAATTGCTTCTTCTCATCAACTGGTTCTGGCACGAACTGTGTTTTTAACAACAATTCCAAGGTGGTCAGTCCGGCTTCCATGACGACTCTTCTTTCTGCTTCTGATGGTCCTATCCACCAATCATAGACTATACCAGTCATGCATTTTTCTGCTAGGACCATGATGGATACATTATCCAATTTTGTAGTAACCTGCATTTTATACAAAGCTCCTATCTAAATCCGGATTGATTCTCCAAGGTTTGAAGAATTATCTAGATCTAGGATATAGCCACTAGTACCTAAGGAAGGCATCAAAAAGGAAAAAGAGGCAAAAAGAGCATGATCGACTCCAAATATTAGCCGAGGCATCCTTGGCCTAGCATGACACTTGATAGAGAAGTTCCAGCCCAAATTTCAAGAAATTTGGGACATTTTTGCCATTTTGACAAATTTTGGCACTAAAAATAGAGGTTTTCTCCCTATGCGCTGTGCCACATGGCGCACACTTTTTATAGGGAGCTCAAAATCATAAAAAGTTTAAATTTTTGGATTTGTCATGAAAAATCATGGTTTCTTGTGCATGGCCAAGAAATTTTGGCAAGTTTTGAG
The DNA here is from genome assembly GCA_031772625.1 of Pinus tabuliformis. Lineage (NCBI taxonomy): Eukaryota > Viridiplantae > Streptophyta > Pinopsida > Pinales > Pinaceae > Pinus > Pinus tabuliformis. Next base: position 151,400,553 of record CM062813.1, on the reverse strand, counting down.
TCCTCAAGAGGTCAAAAACACTCAAAAAATGACCTCACTGCCCCTATTTTGACACACATGAATCAGTCTTGGGAGATTGAATTTTTGGAGAGGCAAATGACATCCAAATTCAGAAATTCCACTTGGGTTGGAAAGTAGATAGGTAGGGATTTCCAACAAGCCCAATTTGGACTTCAGGAAGTGCCTCAAAATCAGCTCCAAAGTGGCGTGACGCATAGAGAATCAGGCACGATGCATAGAGGATTTTTGCTTATTTTTCATTGTTCAGCCCAGAAATTCGCCCAGTTTTGACCAGTTTTGCTTTTTGATGTTACTCTTGATCTTTCATGATGTAATTTGATAACCATGATGTAATATTGGCACATTTTTACTTGTTCTAGAAGTTTCATTCACTAAAAAGTGAAAAACAACTGACTGAATCAATTTCCTAGCATATAGGGGCAAGTTGTTTAACTACCTAGATTTCAGTGCCTTGTTTAGAATTGGTTGAAAAAACTCCTAGAATGATGAGCTCAACCCCTTGAGGCATGGGAGTGGGTTAGGATGGTCTATATTATGTAATTTCTTAGTCATTTTCATGGTTGGATACTTGGGATTGCTTGGCACTCCATTGTACATTTGATTTTTGCATTTTCGGCTAAGGAAAGACCAGGGTTTTGCAGCACTTGTTGGGATCCTTGTGGCTCTGTGTTTTGATGGTGTTTTTCTTCATGCAATTGTAAGTTCATTGATGTTTATGTGTATCATTTTCCCTTCTCTTGTCTTCTGCAATTAAACAAATGAGTGATTAAGGTAGAATTCATTGGACTGCTATGCTTCGCCTTGATATTTTATTTAGTTCTACATTTTTTCATATGTTTGAGGAGGACTCTTGAGACCCTCTTGCCCTCCTTGTCTCCTCACTAGTTTGATACACCCATTAATTCAATCCAAAGCATCAAAATTACTGCCTATCTTGCCTCTACCTGAACTCTGCAAAAATCTGGCCTCATCCCCGGACCCAAAATTTGCCTATCCCTTTTTTCCAATAAAAACCACCAAAACTTCAAAACAAAACCTTGCACTTCATACCTAGCCTAAGATTAGTTGTTAAATCAGTCATCTCAAGCCCCATTGATTATCTTTCGCTGAGATTGACCTGGAGAGAGACCTCTCCTGTCCTCGTAGGGCTAGCTACGAGGCTGAGCGTGGTTTGATGTGGACCTAGAACCTTTCCTTTTCAGCCTGAGGCAAATCTAGGCTCTAACAGCCTCCTCTGTCCCAAATTGCTTCCACTGTACCTTGAATTTCTCTATGGCTTAGTTCTAGAGCACGAGATCTGCTTGTCCAGAAGACACATTGGCTCTGGTTGGAACTCTCCTTCTGGTTCCACATGTAGCACAAACCAACCAATCATATGATTAGAATCATGTACATACTTTTTAAGTAAAGAAGCATGGAAAAAATCATGAACTCTAACTAATGGAGGTAAAGTTAGCCTATATGCTACTAGTCTTATCCTTTCAAGGATCTCAAATGGCCCACAATACCATGGTGCCAGCTTGACACATGTACCCATCCTTAGGGAACTCTTCTTGGGATTAATTCTCAGATAAACATGTTCTCCAACTTGGAACTCTTTGTGAACCCTATGTTTATCAGCATAGCTTTTATGTCCATCCTGTGTCACTTTCAACTTTTTCCTTATGATATGAAATTTGTTGTTCCATATCTTTAATAATATTAGGTCCTACATGGACCCTTTTAGCGGGATCACTCTAACCAATAGGAGTACTACATCTCCTTCCATATAATGCTTCAAAGGGGCTCATATTTATGGATTCTTAGTGCCCACTGTTATATTCAAATTCCACAAGTTGAAGATACTCTTCCCATTTCTTGGGCTGATGCATCACATACATCCTCAACATGTCCTCAAGGATTTGGTTGGTCCTCTCTATTTTCCCATCTGTTTGTGGATGATAGGCGGTATTGAATGCTAATTATGTTCCAAAAATTGTAAATAGTTCCTTCAAAAACCTGGAAGTAAATCTATAATACTTGTTTGATGCAATATTCTTGGTGATGCCATGTAGCTTCACAATATCTTTTATGAAAATCTGTGCTATATCACTAGTAGAATTGGTGGATTTTACTACCACAAAATGAGCTACCTTGCTAATATTATCCACCACTACCATGATTGCATCATATTTCTTAGTTGTTTTGGGAAATATCATAATGAAATCCATAGAGATTACCTCCCACTGCCATTCTAGAATAGAGATAGGCTGTAACAATCCTTCTAGGTGCTTGCATTAAACTTTTACTTGCTGGAATTCCATGTATTTTTTCATGAAGTATGCCATTTCCTTCTTCATATTTGGCTAGTGGTAGTATCTTTTCATGGTTGTAAAGGTCTTTTGATACCCTAAGTGTCCTGAAAAGGTATTAACGCGGGATTCCCTCATTATGAATATTTTTACTTCATCACTATTAAGCACATAGATTCTGCCTTTGAATCTGACTAAGCCCTCCTCAGTGAGGTGGTATTCTCCATCCTTAATACCTTGTCACAACCTTTCCCTTACTTGCTGGTATGTTTCATCCTACTGTCCAACGCTTTTGATCCTTTCTTCCAGATTTATTACATAGGAGATTACCATTTCCAAGTGATTCACCTAGATTCTCTTGCTCAAGGAATCAACAACTTTGTTTTCCTTTCCATTTATATACTTGATCTCAAATTGAAACTTGCTGAGCATGGCCAACGATCTCGCTTTCCTAACATTCAACTCTAATTTTCCAAACAAATATTTGAGCCCACTATCCTCTGACATGACGTGAACTTCCGGCCAAGGAGGTAGTGCCTTCAAATTTTTAAATCATGAATGACGAAAACAATTCTAAATCATGCATCACGTGATTTTCCTCATGTTGATTTAATTTTATGGAATCATAACACATGAATTTCCCTTCTGGAATTAAGAATACACCAAGTCCCTCTTTGCAGACATCGATACATACTACAAAATCCTTTCTAGGATCCACGATTCTCAACACTGATGCACTGGTGAGTGATTCCTTTAACTACTCGAAGCTTTCTGCACATTGTGAAGTCCACTCAAATCTCTTACCTTTTCTATGTAAGGATGTAATGGGATGTCCTATTTTGGATAAATTTGAATAAATATCCTATAATATCCTACCAGTCCCATGAATGATCTAATCTCATCCATGTTCTTTGGAGCTGGACACTCCCTTATGGCTTTAATCTTCTTAGGATCAACTCATACACCTTACTTAGAAATGATGTGCCCTAAGTAGTGTTCCCGTGACTGGAAGAAGTCACACTTACCAAGATTTTCATAGATCTTACGTTCTCTCAACAACTGTAACAAGAACACCAAGTGTTGTTCATGTTCTTCTTCTATTTTTTGAATAAACCAATAGGTCATCCACGAATACAATGACAAACTTGTGCAAGTACAATCATAACACTTCGTTCATTAGGCACATGAACGTGGCAAGGGTGTTAGTCAGCCCAAATGGTACCACTACGAATTCATATTTCCCATACCTTGTTTTGAAAGAAGTCTTATGAATGTCCTCCTCCTTGATTCTTACTTGATGGTAGCCTGACCTCAAGTTGACTTTGGAGAAGATTGCTTCTCCCCTTAACTTGTCAAAGAGATCATCAAATCTTGGTAATGGGTACATGTTTTTGATGGTCACCTTGTTTAGTTGTCTGTAATCAATGTATAATCTCAAGGTTCCATATTTCTTCTTTACAAACAATACTAGTGCTCCCTAAGGAGACACACTTGGCTTTATGTATCCTTTTTCAAGCATTTCCTTCAACTGAAGTTGTAGCTCAACCAAATATGGGTTGCTCATTTTGTATGGGGTCTTAGGTGTTGGTGTTGCTACAAATACCAACTCGACAGAAAAATATCTCTCTATGAGGAGAAAATCTAGGAATCTCCAATGGAAATGCATCCACATATTGTTGCAAAACAAGGTACTTTGAAGCAATTTCTCTTCATCAATATCCATTTCTCTTTCGTCTCCCTCGTTCTTGGATACTTGTACTACAAAAAATGGACATCCCCTCCTTTCATTCCATTTGGCTTGCATAGCAGTGATCAACCTTACTGATATGGGATTTTTCTTTCCTTGCAACACTCTTTTCATTCCTTGCTCATCCAAGCATTCTATTACCTTTTCATAGCAATCTACCTTGGTCCGGTGTACGTACAACTAGTCCATGCCCAGTAATATGCCATACCCACCCAATAGTAGCACATTCAAGTGGGATATTATGAGAATTCCACTAAGTTCAAATGCACATGACTATCGAACCTACCAAGGTTCTTTATGGAATTCCTTATCCATTCCACACTTTTTGACAAGCTCTCAGATGACATAGCTATAATTAGAACTTGGATCAATCAAAATAGAAAAAAAAAATTCTATTATATTACCTTTCATCTCAATGATGGATGCCTAGTGGTTTTCGTGGTGCTTATCCAATGTTGTGTAAACCCTTGGTATACTCTGGACTACTTCACCCACTGTGCTTGCCTCCTAACCACTATAGATCTTGGGTTCGACATCCTGTTGATGTGTAAATTCCCTTCTCTTGTGGTTCCCACCATAGGTCCAACACTTCATTGGTTCACAACCTTCGATCGTGCTCTGTGCTGACACTGGTTGCTGCACATTTCTCTTAACGACAACATTGGCCTTCTAATGAGACTGTCTTGTCTAGGCTAGGTGTTTCCCATATTTTCTTTCTGGGTTCTTCCTGGACCAATTCCTATTTCATCCAATGGTAATTTTGGCTAACCAGTTATTTTTAACTCAGGCCTATGCCTTCCTTTCTCATAGAAATGTTCTAACTTCTTGATCACGTCATTTAGTGTACATGGTTCCAACAATTCAATTTTATCTTTGAATACCATAGGCATCCCACTGATGAACCTATGAATTTTAACTTTCTTGTCCTTGAGATATGGTACATACCTCAATAGTCCCAAAAACTTGGTGATGTATTCATCACTGGTCATTTGACCCATTTTGAGTTCATAGAATTCTTTTGCCTTATTTTCATAGTAGCATTCATACATGTACTTGTCTCTAAAGAGCTTCTCAAACTCCTCCCATGTCAAATACTTCTCGGTAATGGCTTTAGAATTCTTCAAGTCCTCCCACAAAATGTCAGATTTTCCTTTTAAGCTTTAAGAGGTGACTTTGGCTTTCATATTATCAGAATAATAATGTTTTCTAAAGAATTTCTTCATCCCTAGTAGCCATGCTTCAACGTCCTCTACCTTCTTTACATCCCCATCAAATGTGGGTGGCTTTGCCTTTTAAATTCTTCAGGTATATGCTTATTTAGTCTGGTTTAAGGAGAGAAATGAATCCCTCAACGATTGGGTTCACACTTGGTTTTAGTTAGTAAATGATAACCATCGAACTCAAATCTTGTTAAGAAATAATTCTCACAACACATCGGGGTTCCAACCTTTCGAGCTTCCAGGGTGGCCATTTCTGGTAGCCTCCCCTCCTGACATATTTAGGTGACAAAAGAAATCTTCATTGTTGTCTCTTGGAAAAAATCCTAAGGCCCTTTAGGATTGAGTCCCAGGCTCTAAATGAAATTATCTTCTGGGCTTTAGGCTCTACAAATTTTCTTCCCCATCATCCTGTCTAATCACGTGAGGGAGAATTTGGTTCCACCAATTAGAAGCCTCCCTTGATTATGGTTTTGACCATCCAAAGGAGAATGTTATCCCAAATATTCCTATAAGTTCATGGCTTCACTCCCCTGCATTGCAACAAGGCCTTCCTTCTCACTCCTTTCATGACTCGGTCAAGGACCTTGACTCTGCAGCACACAATGTCTTATACAGAGAGCTCATAAACCTTCTCGGCTATCAGCTCTTCCGCCACACAGGATTCATCGACTCAGTCTTGCCAACTATGGCTCTAGCTCATGAATCGATTAGACTCCTAGCCATACTTCACAGTTTCATGATGATGCCCTTGGTTGCATAGGGTGGTCTATAATATTATCCCACTTGGGATTGGGTGATAAATTCTCCATTGGGTTCTGTTGTGCTGTAAAACAACCCCCCATTTCATAAATTTTTTCTTTAAAAAATCATAATAGGAAATGGGTCCCTTTTAAACTTAGATGTGTGAATAAATTGGTATTAACTCATCATTAGAAAAACCCTCATCAAAAGGTCCAATGGAAATGATATATTTTAAAAATAAACCTTTTTGAATAGAAATAAAGTCGGTCTTGTAAATAATTATAAAGTTCTTTATTATTGCGATAAAGCGATCGCAAGATCGCATATCGCAATAATAAGGAAAACATATATAAAAGACCCATTGACTCACTCCGATTCGAAAAGAAAAGAACTATCGGATATCAGGAAAGGAGAATCACAAGTATAATAAAAGACCATCCCTTATTTCTCCGATGCGATATCGCTATCGGCAATCGGGGGTAGCAACCCAATGCATGTTTAAGACACATTCAAATCCTCCGATGCGATAAGGTGTATTGCCATCAGCGATCGGCGATTTTGCAATGGCATAAGTAATGTGACCCAAACCCATCCCCAATTGCGATGCATTAAATCAAGGTGCATGTTTGGAAACATATTTAAAAGGCTTGCATGCATTGTATCACCTTTTGGCGATTGAAAGATATTTTGGACTATTATCAAAGCCTTCCCATTCATGTTACCAATCACCGATTGCGATTTACTTCTGATTATCCGCCAAAAAATCTAAGCCACACTTGAATGGATCATTCATCAGATAAACGATATGATGGGTATTTAAAAAACTCCTTTACCATGATTGATAGGTTAAACGGTCAATTAATGAAGCAGTTATGCCGAGATTTTCCTTTAGATTGTATCTGCGGCAATTTCACTATAATCCTTTATTATCCGCTAATCGATATAATTCTTTCATGTTGGCTCATATTAGCTATTCTTTGTATCACGTTGGTTTCATTCCTTGCGCAGAACTCCGCCGAAATAACAAATTTGAAACAAATGGGAAATAAATCCAAGAGATCTGTAGCAGCAGCGGCTCCTACAGCAACAGTGCAGCCAACCAATGATCCAGGACCAAGTAAAAAAGGTTTAATCTCAGACACTATGTGTCTCGGCCTTGGAAATTCAAGTTGGCAAAGTATCTACAATTTAATTGAAGCAGAGGAGCCTTAGGAAGTATCAGAAGAAGCTATTGCTGACTCAACTAATAAATCAGAAGCTTCCCTGAAAGATTTAGTCGATTCATATTTGCATAGGATAGCAGCATGGGAGAAAATTCTTCCATACACTGATGTAGTCAGATGGGTTGTAGAAGAAATTCCGGTTTCAAATAGAATGTTTTGCACAGTTGACGGAAGGATTTTTGGTTCATTTTAGCTTGATGACTTAAGGAAGATGTATCACTTTCCCGAACCTGAAAAGAAATAAAACAAAGCCTTTCTGGAAAAGTTCGTAGAGGAGAACGAGACTGAATCGGCCCCAATTAAGCAATGGAGACAGAATTCCACAAAGCACAAACATGAATCATCGGGTAAGTACTCCGTGGATTCATTATCATCTCCTTACTGTTATGCTAGGGCAATGATGTGTAGAATGTGGGGAATGCATGACTCTGCAAAGTTCACTATTGAAATGGTTCCTTTAATGGAAGTGGTGGTTAATATTTATGTGATGGATTGGGCAAACATATTGTCCGATAAATTAGCCACTGCAATTCTTGACTTTAGATCAAATTCATGTAAAACCACCAGGACCGTTCCCCTTTTCATTACAGTGCTTATATTATGGACATTCTTTGCTTTAATTCTGAATACCCAGTACTCAGGTGGAGATGGACTTCAAAAGACCCTAAGCCAATCCAAATTTATCATCAAATGTTATGGAAGGCGCACTATAAAGACCACTTGTACCAAATCTGTAATGGTTTCATGTTACCTATCTATTATGCCATTTTTGATAAGCCTGCCCCAAGGATTTCCGAGGAAGCAGGGATTGACTTGACTGTTGTAGGGAATTGGTTTGGGGAAGACAAGTTCACATATATAAGGGTTTATGGTAGCCTTGCAAGACCCCATGTCCTTCCTCTGTATGTACCTGATAAGTTGTTAGCTCGAGAGTTGGCCTACCAAATAACAACAACAGGAACATCCAAAACTCTTAGGAATTCTAAAAAGCAGGCGTGGCCTACATTTCCTTTGAGATGCGGTGTTTACACCCTACATGATTACAAACATGCGGAAAAGGAGGCAGGAAAAATAAACATGCTCAATCTTGCAACCATCCCTAACAGGCAATATGATCCAAGGAAAGTTGCCTATAATGTGCTTGAACAAGCCAAACTTACAAAGTTCGATCATGAAAAAGATGAATTTGATGACCTGTTTTCTTCAGCAGAATCATTATTTCAGGTAAAAACATTGGCCAAAATGAAATATAAAGATGAAAATCTGGTAGAATTGAATAGGCTCAGAGAACATAGGTTGAAAACTCTACCTCTGGAATTATTAGCTACTACCCCAACAACCCAGTCAAGTGAGCCTGAACAACAAATTATTGACAAACCTCCTATCATAGAGAAGATTCCAAAGAAAGGAAAGCAGCCAGAACAGGAGACAGAGCAAGATAAAGAAAAGAAACAGGGCAGTGAACATATTGATATAGATACTCAAATTGATCCCAAAATCCTCAAAGAATGGCAACAATTTGACTCCATTATAAGTAATCCCGAGACTTCGCAAGGTTTTAGCACACCTCAAGTAATAGTCGGTCAAGAGAAACTGACAACTATGGTTCCAATTGAAGGGACCAGTGGCCTACCCACCAGCAAAGATGTAGAAATAATTCCTAAGGATCCATCCGATCAAATTGTTTTGCAGATAGAAGACATACCACCATTAGATGTATTTTACTGTCCCAAACACAGGTTTGTAGTGAAAAGACAAAGCGAAAGGAGAATACTTGATCAATCTTCCCTTTTACCAACACAAACAGAGATGGCTAATGTGGTGTGGAAAGAAGAATTTAATCCTTCTGATGACCTTACAAAACTTTCTCAGTATGCCGGAGCCTATTCAACAGCCACTATGGATAAAGCCTCGGAAGTAAGCAATTTACTTAAGGAAAGAGACCAAACAATTGTTTCATTGTAGTCACAGGTGTCCGAAAGACAACAAAAAATATAACAGTTATAACAACAACTATCAACACAACAGCAGATAAACAACCAATTAAATGAGCAATTGCTCAAGGAGAAGTAGAGGATAGACCTAATCACAATACAGAAACAAAAAGAATTATCCGAAGCATTGGCCAAGTTGAATACAATGAATGAACAAATGAGTAAGACGAAAGATGAGCAAATCGCTCAACTGTCACGCCAAGTAGAAAAGTTCAAAAGTCTTCCTTAACTAGCAGATTTTAGGTCCAAATCTCTCCAGATCAATAAAGCATTGATTACACAACTAAAATTGCTATGTCATATACTTCCTTGGTTGAGCCCCTTTGTGAGATTACTTCATCAATAATTGACAAATCAGTCGACACCAGGCAGGATTTGGAATAGGCCGATGAGACTTTGACCAACTTTCTTGTTTGGCAAGAAACCAGTGAAGGGCAGGTCGTGAATCTGCCTAAAATTCTAGGGTCACACAAAGAAATCCTTTTCCTAGAATGGCAGTCACAATTGATGAAAGTAGAAAAAGAAACCTCAAGATGCAGATTATCAACCAGTAATTTAATTGAGTTAATCAATGATACTCTTTATCTGTCTAACTTGATTTCACAGTGCACTCCAGGTAAATTGCCATCAGCCAAAGCATTGGAACAAACATGCAATCAAGAATTGGAGAAAAATGGAAGATTAATCGCCGGCATCCAAAGTTTAACTTGGGATACCTTTTGGTTTTTCTTAATTAAACCATATAGTCAAAGGGCAGCACTCAAATTTTTAACCGATGCAATCGGTTACATGATCTCCGAAATCCATGATGCCACATACTCAGCCCAACTGCATTCAGGTCTGAGTCACCCTCCAGAATTGCAACCAATGCTTGCTATCTGCTAGCTCAAGCCAAAGGAGGATCATCCGAAATAGTGAATCATGTTGCCAACTGCAAACATGCCTATTTCAAGGAGATTCTCATGATTTAGTTGTACCACCTAATAACACTTTTATTTCATAATTAGTTAGCCTAGATAGTATTTATAGACCCTTTCATTGTCTTTAGAGGGGGTCCTCAGTTTTTATATAAACTCAAATCAGTAAATCACACTATTGTGCTTCTAATATATTTTTTATGAAGACTGGGCCAGTATTCTGAATTTTAATGAAGAAAGCTTTGATGAGATGTGCACTATTGCCTTGATGTGGAAGTGTTTCTAAGTTAGAAGAAGGAATTTGAATGCGATTGATATCGGGAGTGATCCAAATAAAATATGGTACTATTATCTATGCTCTTGCTTCATTATTTCATGTAAATTGGCATTTATTTAATCTTGCTATCATTGGATATATATATGTGTTTTAACAGTAGTCCTTATGCTTATCACTATTGAATGTTTAAGGAGTGTTATCCTTTCAATCATATTTATGTCAATGATATATATGAAGAATAGTGTAATAATGTTTTCATGATTACTTTGTTCGGCTACTTGAACAAAGTAATTATTATATGAATAAATGTCTTTGTTTACCAATAGAGTCATCTATATGGCTGTTCGTAGATAAAGATCATCAAAAGTTACACTAAAATAGAAATTTCCTGGGATAGATTAGTTGTTTATAATTTTAATTTTTAGATTAAATCATTCATCCATTATCATTATATTAGAGAATCAACCACTTATCCATCCTATTTATCAATCATTAGGAAACTGGTCCCATTATTTCCAGTGGGAGCCACCACACCAAACGGAAAAGGAGCTGCCTTTAAGGTCCGGACCGGGTGGTTTTCCCCGATGTTGTTGCAGCGATTTTCGAGTAATCAACATTTTTGGCACTAGAAGGAGGGTATGAACTGTGAATGGTGATCCAACCCAAACCTATAACCCATTCTGAGAGTAAATCTCCCTCCACCTCACCTCAAACCTCCCGTTTGCATGCTGGAACACCAGTATTCAAACGAGAAGAAGAGGAGTCAACTACCACTGCTCAAACCCATCATACTTCAGAATGATTAAGTCCTGAGTCCCCTGAAGTTTAGTCTCTTATCCATAAACTTCAAGGCTTTTCGATATCACCACAGAAATCTGAGGTATCTCAAGGCAGTGAGACTTCGCAATTCAATCCACCTCACCCTCTCACCAGACTTCAAAGCGGAAAGCTTGGTATTGAACCTACTGAGTTGCCTTTACCCAAAAGGAAAAGGGAAAAAAAGACTACTGAAGGATCTGACAGTGAGACTTTCTCATCATCATCCTCCATTTCATCTTCTCCAGTGCAAAGTCAACCATCCACTCCTCCATTACACATTGTTGTACATCAGGGATCAGGAACTTTACTACCTAAAACCTCAATATCAACTCCTTCCCAAACATCTGGAATTTCATCAGCAATATCATCTACTATTAATCTTACAATGGCTCAGAATCCATGGAACAATCCTGGTGCGGTCACTATGCCTCCACCATTACATCCATTGCCAGCACATCCTGAAAAATGGTTGCCAAAATTTAATCCAGATGCAGGAATACAAGCCGACGAACATATTAACAATTTCATGTTATCAGTTAATTTAAAAGGAGTGACAGAGGAAGATGTTGTTGTTAGAATTTTCCCTTATACCTTACAAGGATTAGCTGGGTCTTGGTATTTCTCCTTGCCCTCTGGATCCATTACTAGTTGGAACATTTTCCAAGAAAAATTTCTGACTAAGTATGGCGATGATAGATCTTTAGCAACGTTAATTAATGATCTCTCAAATATTAGGATAGAATCTAAAGAACCTATAAAGGAGTTCAATTCACGATTTAATAAACTCTTGAATAAGATTCCAACTGCCTCTAAACCAAGTGAGAAAATCAGAAGCGAATGGTATATAACAGCCCCACCTTCAAATATAGCTATTTTTGTAGATAGAGTTGCAAAACCAACTTTAGCTGAAAACATGAAAGAGGCGCTTGCTGTAGAGATGCATTATTGCTTTAGAAAAGAAAGCTTCTCTTGAAGATAGAAAATCCAAAAAAGTTTCTTTTAAAGATGATTCAAAGAAGAAAACCCCTAAAGATCCATATGATATGGAGGGTCTACAAAAATTTCTCAAGACTATGTAAAATGAAATGATAGAAATCAAGAAGAAAGTAGCTGAAACTTCAACGAAAAGGCCATTTAGAAATTTTAAAAAACCTGAATCAAAACCACCAAATACTATATCCAATGCAAACTCAGATCCTGAAGAGGAAGAAGAGGATGAAACAATTTTTTCATCCGAGGAACCAGAAGAAGAGGAGACTGTTGAATGCCATGGGATGTGGGACTTTATTTTACCTAACTCCGATACAGAAAATGAACAAGAAGCTTTTCCTGTGACTACCAGAAGTAAGGGTACTTCTGAACCTGTTCAGACAAATTCAAAGAAAAGAATGCAGGTACCACTACTACCAAAGAAAAGGTTCCCACAAAGAAAGCTGCAGCAATACCATCCCAAAATCAACCATCATCTTCAAACCTACCTTCAACATCTAAGACATTAGTAGTTACAGATTCTATGGACTACAATATTATCGAAGACATGAAGAAGACTAAGGCAAATATTACTATGTTTGAGCTTAGTAAACTCAAACATCAACAAAAATTACTTCTTAAGGAGCTAAATGTTGTACCTTCTTCACCTCTTCCTAATGCTGTATTGTCCAAAGCTGCTAATGATTCAGGCCAACCACCTCCTGGTAGAGTAGAAGCTACTGATGTTGTTTTAATTGGGGATAGATAAAATTCTCATACTCCTCCTTTCCTCTTAACCTATGAAATCTATAATAAAAATCTACACAACTGTTTGATTGACTCAGGGGCTTCCTCTAATATAATGCCAGCTTCAGTTTGTTCAAAACTGAACATTGAACCCCAAAAATCTTCAATTCATATTGTACAGTTGGATAGAACTAAGGTCCAGGTTTTAGGGGAAATCAATTCAGTGACTATCAGGTTGTCAGCTGATCCAAGAGTGGTTCAGAGAATTGATATTTTAATCACTGATATACCTGAATTCTATGGTTTGATTCTGAGTAGAGATTGGTATGAGAAACTCCATGGTTATATTTCCACTGATTGGTCCCATATGTGGCTTCCTTATAAAGGCAAGCCAGATCAGATCAAGATTGATCGAGAGAAACACATGACCCATACTATTACCGAATTTGAACAAGAAAATCAACCAATAGCATTCAATAACAATATTTTGGGGAATTATTCATTCAAATCATTCTTTGGCAATTTCATTGCTCAACCATATCCTTTCTCAGTTAATAATTTCACATCTCAAATAAAAAAAAAATCAGAAACAGATAGATCAAGATGTGTTAATGTTACTGACAAAACTGTAAATAAAATTGTTGATAATTATTTATTTTTGTCATTATACTTTGATGGGTCTAAATCTAGTGAAGGTGCAGGAGCAAGATGTATTTTAGTTAGTCCTTAGGGAGAAAAGACCATGTTATCATGCATATTGGAATTTGAATGCACAAACAATACAACAAAATATGAGGCCTTAGTTCAAGGATTATACAAAGCAATTGGCCTTAAAGTTCAATATTTGAAAGTGTTCGGTGATTCCGAAATCATTATAAAACAAGTTAGAAATGCATTGCATTGCCTTTCTAGTCATCTCAAACACTATCAGTCTTTGGTGCAGGAACTCATATCTCAACTTTTAGCATTCAATATTTCCCGCATCCCTAGGTCCCAGAATGCAGCAACAAACCTACTAGCTAATGTTGCTTCCAAACTCCTACCATTCGAAGATTACAACCTAGACAGATTTTGAGTAGAATTAATTTTTAGACCATCAATTCCCGATAATGTCACCAATTGGTGAGTTTTTAATCATGATGAAGACATTTTAAATTTCTTGACTTCTGACAAGTCCTATGATGATCAAATCATTGATGAAACTGATCATGACCTTCAAATGAAGGAAAAGCAAGAAGAAAACTCAATACCTAAACCAGTGGTCAAGCTTGAAGATCTTTATGATATTAAAGACAGGTTTAAATAAGTGACCAATTCAAAGCTCCAGAGTTCCACTTTAAGATTTGAATTGATAAACCTAGGTACTGAGGAAAACCCTCAAAACATCAATTTGGGATTAGGACTTTCTTCAGAAGAAAGAACAACATTCATTAAATTGTTGTGGAAAAACAAATATGTCTTCGCTTGGAAATATGATGATTTGAAAACATACGATGCATCGATCATTCAACATACTATTCCAATGCTTTCCGAACAAAAGCCAGTGCAACAGAAGTTAAGGAAGATTCATCCTAACCTAGAGAGTCAAATAAAGGCTGAACTAAATAAACTCTTGAAGGCTAAGATAATTTTTCCTGTTAGACATTCAAACTGGGTGTCCAATATGGTGCCAGTAAGAAAGAAAAATGGTTACATTAGGATTTGTATCGATTTTAGAAATCTTAACAAGGCAAGCCAAAAGGATAACTTTCCTTTACCTACCATGGAGCAGACACTCCATTCAGTAGCTAATTCTGAGTTAATGTCCTTTTTAGATGGTTTTTCAGGATATAACCAAATTTTGGTCCATCTTGATGACATGCTTAAAACTACCTTCAGAACTAAGTGGGGAACTTATGCTTACCAAAAAATGCCTTTTGGACTTATCAATGTAGGAGTTACATTCCAGAGAGCAATGGACATAGCATTCAAAGGATTGATCAATAAATAAGTAGTTGTCTACTTAGATGATATTACTGTATTTTCCAAGAAAAGATCAAATCATTTACATGATTTGAAACAAATCTTTGAACGTTGCAGAAGGTATGGTATCTCGCTTAATCCAAAGAAGTCCTTTTTTTCTCTTAATCAAGGAAAGATTTTGGGCTTCATTGTTTCAAAGGATGGTATTTCTATTGATCTAGATAGAATTAAAGAGATTTCTGATATTCCATTCCCTCATAATAAAAAATCCATGCAGTCATTTTTGGGTCAAATTAACTTTGTCAAAAGATTTGTTCCAGATTTTTCTCATATTATTTTACCATTGCAAACGATGATTAATAAAAAATCGGTGTTTAAATGGGGACCTGCAGAAAAAGAGGCATTTGATTCTATCAAACAATCAATCATTAATGCCCATGCTTTAAGCACTCCCAATTTTTCAAGTCATTTCATGCTATATACCCTCGCATCCACCTCATCTTATGCAACAGTGCTGACTCAGATTAATGATCAAAACTTGGAAGCACCAATCTCATTTTACAGCTCAATTCTTGAAGGTGTTGAACTTAATTACTCAGAAGTTGAAAAACAAGCCTTTGCTGTGTACAAAGCCATTAAACACTACAGACCCTTTCTCTTAAAAGCTCACACAAAGTTATAGTTCCTTTTTCAGCAGTAAGACAATTACTAGTTCAAAGGGAATTAGGAGAAAAGAGAGAAAATTGGGTCACAACGTTACAAGAATATGACTTAGAAATCAAGCCAGCAAAGATTGTCAAAGGCCAAGATTTTTGCAAGTTGTTAGCAGGAGCATCCAATATTCAAGAACCTGAAGGTACAAAAGATACTAAAGAAATCAATCAAATAAGTATCATAGACCCTGAATCACAATATGCAAATATGATTTTCTATTTAAAAAATGGGTACGCTCCTTCTAATCTTTCCTATAAAAAAAAACGTGCCATTAGATTGAAAGAAAAAAACTTCATAATTGTGAATGATGTATTGTTTAGGCGAAATTATGATTCAATTTTATTAAGATGTTTAGAAAAACCTGAAGCACAAAAGGTTTTGCAGGAACTACATGACGGACCAGCAGGAGGAAATTTTGGAGCTGATACAACAGCTCACAAAATCATTCATGCTGGATATTATTGGCCCACCTTTTTCAAAGATACTCATGAATATATAAGGAAATTCCAAAGTTTTCAAACCACTTGGAAGACAAAGAAAGATAGCTTTCCCTTTGCAACCAGTGAACATTGAACAACCTTTTGAGCAATGGGGATTGGATATCATTGGAGAAATCACTCCACATTCATCTAAACAACATAAGTATATCCTTACTGCCACTGATTACTTTACTAAGTGGGTTGAAGCAATTCCTTTGAAGACAACAAACTTTGAGGCAATCATGGAATTCATAGATCAATTCATTATTACCAGGTTTGGTGTCCCAAATGCTCTTGTTTTTTATAGTGCATTCTATTTCTCTAGAAATTCTATGTTTGAGTTTGCTATTAATAGGGGATTTAAATTGAAGTATTCTGCAAATTACTACCCTCGGGGTAATGGTTTAGCTGAATCCACCAATAAAAACCTGATCAAAATTATTAAGAGGACTATTAAGCAGAATCATAAAAACTAGCATAAATATTTGATATTTGCACTATGGGCTGATATAATAACACAGAAGGCCTCAATAGGAACTTCTCCATTTAATCTAGTAAATGGAAAGGAAGTTGTCATACCAGAAAACTTACTACTTCCATCTCTATCTTTAGTGCAGTTTATTGAAGAAAGTCCCTCATCTTCTATTCAACTAAGACATGATCAAATCTTGAAATTAGAAGAAGAAAGGGAAAAAGCCAGAATCATACATGCAAAACATCAACAAATTATCAAGTCATCATGTTGAAAAGTGTGCAACAAGAAATGCTTGTTGAGAATGCAACAAGATGATGGAGCTTAGTGGAAAGGAGTCGCCTTCACTAAGTGGGCCTGCAGGCAAATTATGGCGCAAAGTCTATTTTTGGATCATAGTAGGAGTGATCACAGCAGGAGTGATCAGAGTCTATTTTTAGACTGCTAGTCAAAAATAGAAAAGTCAAATATTGTTGTCTCATAATAATATTTAGACTATAAACTTTATCTTATCCTCTTGGAGCACTTCAGTTTGAGCTACAGATGTGGCACATGAAGTTGTCAGAAGGAAATACGATTTCTTTATGAGTCAGTTGAGCTATTTCATGCAAGACATCAGTTAGAACTCATGTGGTTGAGTTCTGTGGAGTTGGATGAGCAGTTAATGGAGTTGTGTTCAGTTTGACTTAGTTGAACTAGTTGTATTTAGTCTAACTGATCAATAGACTAAGTGATGAGTTGTGTGAATTAGTTATTAATTAATTCACTAATTATTAACTCATAATGCAACTGAAGTATACATCAATTAACTCATTGCATGTACAGTTCAGTGGAGACAGGTGTTAGAGGTTGAGATTGCTATCAGTTGTGCATGAGATTGTGCACATGCATGGGATTGAGTTATGCCAATGATCTCTGCGTAGTGTGGGCCAATACCAAGTGAAATATAGCTTGTGCTCACGTGATTTACAGTGTGGGTGATTTTCACAAGGTAAATAGGAGTTTGGATCAGCCATTCTCATTCATTCTCAGCAGGTATTGTGCAGTGGAGGCAGGAAAGCAGCGGAGGAGATTAGATCTGAGCTATATTATGTGTAACAGGTGGAGATAGTGCTGGATACTTGTGAGGAGTATTGTACTATGTAATGTTACATGTTCTCAATCATTAATATACAGATAGTGTGGGGTTTTCAGCTGTAAGCTTTCCCCATGTTACATATTGTGTTAATGTGTGCATGCGATTGATGTTTTTGTTTTTGATGCTGCTAAATTGATGATCAACGTAGAGGAGGTTATGTATTATGCATGTTTTCCACAATAGTGTATAATTGGGATAATCTCTGTTGAATAAGTGTCATATTATTCAAAATTTCTACATGGTATCGGAGCTGGTTGATTTGTAGAAAAAGTTCTACAGGATATCAAAGCGAGGATTGATCATCAGATCTATTATTCATAAAGTGTTTACATTTTATTTCTTCAGGTAGAGTTTGTAATCGGGCCAGGTAGCCTCTGGATTCATCCTTCTTTTGGAAGGTGATATATCCAGTGAATGCCCATACAGTCGATCTCTGTACAAGAAATACTTTGTTCTCACGAATTTTAGATCAGAAGCGGTTGAGTTTTGAGCTAGTGGAATGGCGCTCAAGGATAAACTCAAAAACATCTAGGTGTGAGAATGGAGACAGTATGCCCTAGTGTCTCACAAAGTTCACCCAATGCCGGGATGAGCTGGGAAGTGTGGGGGTAATTGTTGAGGATGAGGATATGGTGAGTCTAGCACTCCTTGGCCTTCCTAAGAGTTGGCATAGCTACCAAGACTCGGTGAATGGAAGGGAGAAATTGCCAGGATGGGAGAGACTTTGGTCAGATCTTGTGCAAGAGGAGATTAGACGGTGCACCGGAGACAGTTCTTCATCTATGCATGATGAGGAGAACTGTGCCTTAGCGAGTAAGGCGAAGAAGGGGAAGGGGAAGGTTTCTCTTTCCAAATCCAGTTCTTCCAATGATGGGAAGAAGGTTGACAAGTCAAAGGTGAGATGCTTTCGTTATCATGACTTGGGCCATTATGCTACTAATTGCCCAAAGAAGAAGTCCAAGAAGGGATCTGGGGAAGGATCTGAAGGTGAGGCAGCCTCACTTGTTTCACAGTTTGAGTTGGACTTCACACTCTTCGCATGCATGGTTTCATCCATGGTAGGAAGTGGTTGGTTTCTTGACAGTGGAGCTTCTTTCCACATGATCGGTGACAAAAGTTTGTTCAGTACTTTGGAGGAGAAAGATCTCCAGATACTCATAGGGATGGGTAATGATGAGAAGTATAGTGTCTCAGGTGTAGGCACAGTTATTTTTCAGAGGGAGCATGAAGCTCGCCTTACCTTGACCGATGTCAAGTATGTACTAGGACTGAAGAGAAACTTGGTGTCGATCGCAATGTTGGAAGACAGAGGATATGATGTTGTCTTTAGTAAGGGAAAGGTTTTCCTTAGACACATCATCACTAGACAGGTGAAGCAGATTGGTTCATGGGTCAAGAACCTGTATTCTCTTGAGGTTCAAGATGCATGCAAAGCCTTGAGCAGCGAGGCAACTGATGGAGACTTGGTGGTTGAGAGGGAGTGTATATTACCTCTCAACATGCAGAGCCAGAAGAAGTCTCAGACGATTGTGGAGGAGCCACGATTGGTGCAGCAGCTTCAGGAGGTTGTTGAGCAGCCACAACAAGGGAAGCTGAGAGGAGATCGAGTAGAGACATCTACTCATGTAGAGACCTCCAGTAGGGGGAAACCTCAAGCCAGGTGGCTGAGGGATCACATGCAGCCATACCTCCAGGTAGGAGGTGGGGCGATATAGAGTGATCGTGCCAAGGAGGAGGGGTAGGATCCTTGAGGTACCCAACCTCTTGGATGAGACCTTGCTACGGGAGCCCCGATGTGGAGTAGCAGGAACTGACTGATTGGGTAGAGACAGATGTAGATGGAGCGGCAGAGAGAGTGATAGTGTAGGGAATCCCAAGACAGTGCATAGCTAGTAGGCTGCAGCAATGCGAGAGGCACAAGTGTTTTTCACAGTGCTAGGTGGCACATAGAAGTGTGCAATGGTGCAAGATGCATGGAGATGTTGTAGTAGCGTAGATGTCAGAGAGGGAGCACTTGTCAACAGCAGGTAGAGCTTCAGCATCAGAGTATGTTCCTAGCCCAATAGAGTGGCTATTTGGGAGTGTTTTTGTTCCAAGTGTTGTTGGAGCAAGTGGACCGGGTAAATGTGTTGCATGTAGAACATTCCAGAGTTACAAGATCGGGTTTGAGAGGAAGCCTTTCTTGTTGAGAGGGAGTGTTGAAAAGTGTGCAACAAGAAATGCTTGTTGAGAATGCAACAAGATGATGGAGCTTAGTGGAAAGGAGTCGCCTTCACTAAGTGGGCCCGCAGGCAAATTATGGCGCAAAGTCTATTTTTGGATCACAGCAGGAGTGATCAGAGTCTATTTTTAGACTGCTAGTCAAAAATAGAAAAGTCAAATATTATTGTCTCATAATAATATTTAGACTATAAACTTTATCTTATCCTCTTGGAGCACTTCAGTTTGAGCTACAGATGTGGCACATGCAGCTGTTAGAAGGAAATACGCTTTCTTTATGAGTCAGTTGAGCTATTGCATGCAAGACATCAGTTAGAACTCATGTGGTTGAGTTCTGTGGAGTTGGATGAGTAGTTAATGGAGTTGTGTTCAGTTTGACTTAGTTGAACTAGTTGTATTTAGTCTAACTGATCAATAGACTAAGTGATGAGTTGTGTGAATTAGTTATTAATTAATTCACTAATTATTAACTCATAATGCAATTGAAGAATACATCAGTTAACTCAGTGCATGTACAGTTCAGTGGAGACAGGTGTTAGAGGTTGAGATTTCTATCAGTTGTGCATGAGATTGTGCACATGCATATGATTGAGTTATGCCAATGATCTCTGCGTAGTGTGGGCCAATACCAAGTGAAATATAGCTTGTGCTCACGTGATTTACAGTGTGGGTGATTTTCACAAGGTAAATAGGAGTTTGGATCAGCCATTCTCATTCATTCTCAGCAGGTATTGTGCAGTGGAGGCAGGCAAGTAGCAGAGGAGATTTGGAGATTAGATCTGAGTTGTATTGTGTGTAACAGGTGGAGATAGTGCTGGATACTTGTGAGGAGTATTGTACTATGTAATTTTACATGTTCTCAATCATTAATATACAGATAGTGTGGGGTTTTCAGCTGTAAGCTTTCCCCGGGTTACATACTGTGTTAATGTGTGCATGCGATTGATGTTTTTGTTTTTGATGCTGCTAAATTGATGATCAACGTAGAGGAGGTTATGTATTATGCATGTTTTCCGCAATAGTGTATAATCGGAATAATATCTATTGAATAAGTGTCATATTATTCAAAATTTCTACACATCGTTCGACACAACTTCAACCAGTTCAAAACAATTACAAGTCGGTGATCTAGTTTTGAAATGGGACAAAGCCCATGAAGATAAAGGGAAACACACTAAGTTCCAGAAAATGTGGCTTGGACCATTTCAAATCAGCGAAAATATAGGCCCTTCCACATTCATATTGCAAGATCTATCAGGAAAGAGAGATCCTCTTCCTGTTAACGGTCTTATCTTGAAAAAATTCTTCAATTAAGGAGGTAACCCCTTCTCCCTTGTAAATATTCAATTTTCAGCAAATTTGTATACATAGTTTATTTGTTAGAATCTTAGAAAAATAAATTTATATGAAGCCTTCCATTGGTTTTTACTATATTGAAAAGTTACTCAAAAGAAATAGTTTTGATATTTACTTTTGAGAAATGGAAGCCTTAAACGAAAGAAAAATTTCTATGGAATTAAGTATGTTTAGATCCTGAAAACCTCATTTTATTTTTGTGAAATCTTCTCAAGTAGCCTGAAAATGGTTATCAATATAGAATAGAAACTGATTCAATCCTTACCCTGTCATCCATCTTCTCTTAAGGAGAAAATTGTTCATCCCATTCGTCAAAGTTTATAATTACTCAGAGTGTAATTCTAAAATATGTATGATATAAAAGATAAGAGGTCTTATTACAAGCCTGCTTACCATGATCATTAGGGGAATAGTTCAACTGACATTACCAATACTGCATACCAAACAGGGTAATGGCTTATAATTATAAGACAAGGGGTCTCATCACGAGCCAACTTGTTCAGTTAAATTACAACTAGTGAATGGCATTGTCTAAATAGCTGGCCACCAAACCAGGACAATGGCTTTTTATCTTACAAAATAAAGGAAAAAGAAAAGTAATACAAAATATGGAGACATATTTTTGAATTCATTCTTTTTTATTATACTCTGAAATGGATGGAATAATGAATGATCAAATGGTTAAAAGGTATCCCTGTCGAGACTATAGACGTTTGTTGGCAGCAGAGGCTCTACCTATGACAGAGGAGTCATTATAAAGCTAAGTTGGAAAAGTCTTTTATTTTATTATTATCAACCAATTAAGGCTAATTTAAAACATAGAATGTATTTAATTTTAACAAGAGCAAAAAATAGCAAAAATACTTATTATTATATTCAAGATTTATGATTACCTAGTTATATTGGAATTCTTCTATTAGATGAGATTTCCAGATTAAGAAAGTTTAAGTATTTTAACATTTCTCAGAGATAACTGTTTCTCCCAGTGAATCACAAATTGTTGTGTTGTACAACAACCCCCCATTTCATAAATTTTTTCTTTAAAAAATCATAATAGGAAATGGGTCCCTTTTAAACTTAGATGTGTGAATAAATTGGTATTAACTCATCACTAGAAAAACCCTCATCAAAAGGTCCAATGGAAATGATATATTTTAAAAATAAACCTTTTTGAATAGAAATAAAGTCAGTCTTGTAAATAATTATAAAGTTCTTTATTATTGCGATAAAGCAATCACAAGATCACATATCGCAATAATAAGGAAAACATATATAAAAGACCCATTGACTCACTCTGATCCGAAAAGTAAATAACTATCGGATATCAAGAAAGGAGAATTGCAAGTATAATAAAAGACCATCCCTTATTTCTCCGATGTGATATCGCTATCGTCAATCGGGGGTAGCAACCCAACGCATGTTTAAGACACATACAAATCCTCCGATGCAATAAGGTGTATCGCCATCAGCGATTGGTGATTTTGCAATGGCATAAGTAATATGACCCGAACCCATCCCTGATTGCGATGCATTAAATCAAGGCACATGTTTCGAAACATATTTAAAAGGCTTGCATGCATTGTATCACCTTTTGGCGATAGAAAGATATTTTGGACTATTATCAAAGCCTTCCCGTTCACGTTACCAATCACCAATTGTGATTTACTTCTGATTATCTACCAAAAAATCTAAGCCATGATTGAATGGATCATTCATCATATAAACGATATGATGGGTATTTAAAAATTCCTTTACCATGATTGATAGGTTAAACGGCCAATTAATGAAGCAGTTATGCCGAGATTTTCCTTTAGATTGTATCTGCGGTAGTTTCACTATAATCCTTTATTATCCGCTAATCGATATAATTCTTTCATGTTGGCTCATATTAGCTATTCTCTGTATCACATTGGTTTCATTCCTTGCACAGAACTCCGCCGAAATAACAAATTTGAAACAAATGGGAAATAAATCCAAGAGATCCGTAGTAGCAGCAGCTCCTACAGCAACAGTGCAGCCAACCAATGATCCAGGACCAAGTAAAAAAGGTTTAATCTTAGACACTACATGTCTCAGCCTTGGAAATACAAGTTGGCAAAGTATCTACAATTTAATTGAAGTAGAGGAGCCTTAGGAAGTATCGGAAGAAGCTGCTGCTGACTCAACTAATAAATCAGAAGCTTCCCTAAAAGATTTAGCCGATTCATATTTGCACAGGATAGCAGCACGGGAGAAAATTCTTCCATACACTGATGTAGTCAGATGGGTGGTAGAAGAAATTCCGGTTTCAAATAGAATATTTTGCACAGTTGACGGAAGGATTTTTGGTTCATTTCAGCCTGATGACTTAAGGAAGATGTATCACTTGCCCGAACCTAAAAAGAAATACAACAAAGCCTTTCTGGAAAAGTTCGCAGAGGAGAACGAGACTGAATCGGCCCCAATTAAGCAATGGAGACAGAATCCCGCAAAGCACAAACATGAATCATCGAGTAAGTACTTCGTGGATTCATTATCATCTCCTTACTGTTATGCTGGGGAAATGATGTGTAGAATGTGGGGAATGCATGACTTTGCAAAGTTCACTATTGAAATGGTTCATTTAATGGAAGCGGCGGTTAATATTTATGTGATGTATTGGGCAAACATATTGTCTGATAAATTAGCCACTGCAATTCTTGACTTTAGATAAAATTCACGTAAAGCCACCGGGACCATTCCCCCTTTTTATTACAGTGCTTATATTATGGATATTCTTTGCTTTAATTCTAAATACCCGGTACTCGGGTGGAGATGGACTTCACAAGACCCTAAGCAAATCCACATTTATCATAAAATGTTATGTAAGGCGCACTATAAATACCACTTGTACCAAATCTGTAATGGTTTCATGTTACCTATCTATTATGCTATTTTTGATAAGCTTTCCCCAAGGATTTCCGAGGAAGCAGGGATTGACTTGACTGTTGTAGGGAATTGGTTTGGGGAAGACAAGTTCACATATATAAGGGTTTATGGTAGCCTTGCAAGACCCCATGTCCTTCCTCTGTATGTACCTGATAAGCTGTTAGCTCGAGAGTTGGCCTACCAAATAACAACAACAGGAACATCCAAAACTCTTAGGAATTCTAAAAAGCAGGCATGGCCTACATTTCCTTTGAGATGCGGTGTTTACACCCTACATGATTATAAACATGCGGAAAAGGAGGCAGGAAAAATAAACATGCTAAATCTTGCAACCATCCCTAACAAGCAATACGATCCAAGGAAAGTTGCCTATAATGTGCTTGAACAAGCCAAACTTACAAAGTTTGATCATGAAAAAGATGAATTTGATGACCTGTTTTCTTCAGCAGAATCATTATTTCAGGTAAAAACATTGGCCAAAATGAAATATAAAGATGAAGGGCTGGTAGAATTGAATATGCTCAGAGAACAGAGGTTGCAAACTCTACCTTTGGAATTATTAGCTACTACCCCAACAACCCAGTCAAGCAAGCCTGAACAACAAATTATTGACAAACCTCCTGCTATAGAGAAGATTCCCGAGAAAGGAAAGCAGCCAGAACAGGAGACAGAGCAGGATAAAGAAAAGAAACAGGGCAGTGAACATATTGATATAGATACTCAGATTGATCCCAAACTCCTCAAATAATGGCAACAATTTGACTCCATTATAAGCAATCCCGAGACTTCACAAGGTTTCAGCACACCTCAAGTAACAGTCGGTCAAGAGACATCGACAACTACGGTTCCAATTGAAGGGACCAGTGGCCTACCCACCAGCAAAGATGTAGAAATAATTCCTAAGGATCCATCCGATCAAATTGTTTTGCAGATAGAAGACATACCACCATTAGATGTCTTTTACAATCCCAAACACAGGGCTGTAGTGAAAATACAAAGGAAAAGGAGAATACTTGATGAATCTTCCCTTTTACCAGCACAAACAGAGATGGCTAATGTGGTGTGGAAAGAAGAATTTAATCCTTCTGATTACCTTATAAAACTTTCTCAGTATACCAGAGCCTATTCGTCAGCCACTATGGATAAAGCCTTGGAAGTAAGCAATCTACTTAAGGAAAGAGACCAAACAATTGTTTCATTGCAGTCACAGGTGTTCGAAAGACAACAAAAAATAGAACAGTTAGAACAACAACTATCAACACAGCAGCAGATAAACAACCAATTAAATGAGAAATTGCTCAAGGAGAAGTAGAGGATAGACCTAAGCGCAGTACAGAAACAAAAAGAATTATCCGAAGCATTGGCCAAGTTGAAGACAATGAATGAACAAATGAGTAAGACGAAAGATGAGCAAATCACTCAACTGTCACACCAAGTAGAAAAGTTCAAAAGTCTTCCTCAACCAGTAGATTTCAGGTCCGAAGCTCTCTAGATCAATAAAGCATTGATTACACAGCTAAAATTGCTATGTCATAATATTTCCCTGGTTGAGCCCCTCTGTGAGATTACTTCATCAATAATTGAAAAATCAGTCGACGCCAAGCAGGATTTGGAACAGGCCGATGAGACTTTGACCAACTTTCTTGCTTGGCAAGAAACCAGTGAAGGGCAGGCTACGAATCTGCCTAAAATTCTAGAGTCACACAAAGAAATCATTTTCCTAGAATGGGAGTCACAATTGATGAAAGCAGAAAAAGAAACCTCAAGATGCAGATTATCAACCAGTAATTTAATTGAGTTAATCAATGATACTCTTTATCTGTCTAACTTGATTTCACAATGCACTCCAGGTAAATTGCCATCAGCCAAAGCATTGGAACAAACATGCAATCAAGAATTGGAGAAAAATGGAAGATTAATCACTGGCATCCAAAGTTTAACTTGGGATACCTTTTGGTTTTTCTTAATTAAACCATATAGTCAAAGGGCAGCACTCAAATGTTTAACCGATGCAATCGGTTACATGATCCCTGAAATCCATGATGCCACATACTCAACCCAACTGCATTCTCGTCTGAGTCACCCTCCAGAATTGCAACCAATGCTTGCTATCTGCCAGCTCAAGCCAAAGGAGGATCATCCGAAACAGTGAATCATGCTGCCGACTGCAAACAGGCCTATTTCAAGGAGATTCTCATGATTTATTTGTACCACCTAATAGCACTTTTATTTCATAATTAGTTAGCCTAGATAGTATTTATAGACCCTTTCATTGTCTTTAGAGGGGGTCCTCAGTTTTTGTATAAAATCAAATCAGTAAGTCACACTATTGTGCTTTTGATATAATTTTTTATGAATACTGGGCCAGTATTCTGAATTTTAACGAAGAAATCTTTGATGAGATGTGCACTATTGCCTTGTTGTGGAAGTGTTTCTAAGTTAGAAGAAGGAATTTGAATGCGATTGATATCGGGAGTGATCCAAATAACATATGGTACTATTATCTATGCTCTTGCTTCATTCTTTCATGTAAATCGGTATTTATTTAATCTTGCTATCATTGGATATATATATGTGTTTTAAGAGCAGTCCTTATGCTTATCACTGTTGAATGTTTAAGGAGTGTTATCCTTTCAATCATATTTATGTCAATGATATATATGAAGAATAGTGTAATAATGTTTTCATGATTACTTTGTTCGACTACTTGAACAAAGTAATTATTATATGAATAAATGTATTTGCTTACCAATAGAGTCATCTATATGCCTATTTGTAGATAAAGATCATCAAAAGTTACACTAAAACAGAAATTTCCTGGAATAGATTAGTTGTTTATAATTTTACTTTTTAGATTAAATCATTCATCCATTATCATTATATTAGAGAATCAACCACTTATCCATCCTATTTATCAATCATTGGGAAACTGGTCCCATTATTTCCAGTCGGAGCCACCACACCAAACGGAAAAGGAGTTACCTTTACGGTCCGGACCGGGTGGTTTTCCCCGATGCTATTGCAGCGATTTTCAAGGCATCAACAGGTTCCTGGCCCACAAGTCTTCCCTTCCCATTGGGATGGAATACTACCCAAGGTGGTGTAGACGCTCTTGCATCACTTACCTACCACGGATCAATGTAGGTTCTTGAGAGGTTCCTACCTCTCTTGCCACACACCGAAAGTACTAGACCCTATGACAAACCTATAATTAGCTCCATGGTGCTTCAAATAACCTTCGGGTGTATCTGCTGCCATCCCAAAAAGGTAACAACAAATATCTAGCCTGCCAAGAATGTCAGGCTAAAGGTCATTTTGGCAAAGATGGTGTCTCGACTGGTTCTAGGGGAAAAATCCCCTTGACATTAATGCATTACTTTCCATTCAACACAACAACTTGTATCTTGGAAAATAAATAGCACGCAATTGATCACAAACCCTACTATGCAGAGGGTCTTCCAAGTAATCTTCATATTAATAAAAGAGTCTCAGAACCCACTATCTTTCAAGTTTTAATCAAATCTCTCATGGCTCGAACATGACATATAATGAGTTTTTTCTCTTCCTTGACAAATTATTTATGAGTTTCTTCTCAGATTGTTAATCATGTATGTAAATATAGGCTCAACACAACATTACAACTTAGTTTTCGTTATCATGCAATTTCTTATGCCTCTTATGCATCAGGTGTTCTGTGTCTACCATTAGCAATCATTACACATTTTTTATGATCCTAGGTATTGCTTCTCTTAGAGTATTTGGACTTGGTAAATCGGGTAAATCATTATGACAATTCAATTTCTCAGCATTGAAGTTTTCCTCTAGCTATTTCTAAGATATCGCAAATTCATGTCCAAGAGCAGTGGAATGTGTTTTCCATTCCTCTTTATTAAGGATTTTAATCCTTTCCAATTCAACCTCTAGTTCTTTGATTCTCCAATTTTTCTTATCATAATCAAGAGAAAATTCACTCACTATATTTTTTTGATAATTAGAAAAGGAATTAAGAGCTTGAGTGGATTCTTGACTTTTTCTTTTGTATCACCGACAACTAGCTAACTGAACTCTGACATTGTTTTAATATCATTTAGTTTAATTTTTCTAGTTCCTTTAACAACTATTTTTTTTAGAATTATAATTATAATCTATGAGATATGACACTATGTCAACTACTCTTTCAACTTCATATAATGGCTTGAAAATAGACATTTTTAGAGGAATATTAGTTGAAATAGGTGTTACTAAAACATTAGGAGAGTCAACCTTGATAGAAGACTCCAAATTCTGAAAATATTTCATAGTTGTTTCAAAACTTTCTGGCATTGTTGGTGTTGGATTAGATTGAATTTATTTGCCGATATTGTCATCAATTTTCTAAACATTCTCCACCTCTTTAGCTATCTCTTTTATTTTTCCTCCTGGGTAGTATATTTTCTTGATTGAGTTTCCATATGATCTATCTTTTCTAGAGAATCAACATCAATAATAAGCATCTTGTGTGTAGGAGAATTTGGCTTTTGAATCAACTTGGTTTCGGTAAAAATACCCTGCTCAAGAGAACCTTTATCCTTTTCTCCTTGAATTCCCTTTGATTTCTCTATTATGCTTCTTTTTTTTCTACTTCTGGCAACAAATAAGAGATATCAAATGAATCAAAAATATTTTAACATTTGTTCAGCTTCAAGATATTGTGTGAGTGGAATACTAGTAAAATAAAAAGATAAATTATGACATGATTTGAGTTTCTCAAAAGAAATTAAGCTTTGAAGACTGCCCCATTTAAGAAAATATTCATAAGTTTCTTCCCTAATCTTTTGGGCTTTTACTTTCTCTTCTTCTTCCATGAACTAACCACTATTGATAACTCGCTGAAAATCATCTATTAGAAAATCAGAAAGGCAAAAATATTTCCTTATATTGATAATTACTTGTGATGTTCCATAGCTCTTATTAACTTTGTTTACATTCTTCTTTTATCTTCTTTTTATCAAGAAATCATCAAATCAAAACATGAAGATCATGGACACCAGATATAAGCACTTAGCCATGGCTAAAACCCCTCTATAGAGGAAAACCCAATCAACTCTCTTAGTAGTAGATTCAAATCAAGATGAGACACTCCAATACCTATTATTCCTATACAAAAACCTCCTCCAACCACCAAATCAACCATTCCTTCCTATATATAATCCTTGACAAATTATCCAAGTACCAACTTCATAGTTGCAACTTCAATCTCGAATTTCGACCCTTAGCTATAAATTTTTGGCCCCTAGCTTCAAAACTTCAGACCTGCAGTAGATTCTGAATTTCGTCCCCAACAAAAACCTACCAACTTCGCACATGTGAGAGATAGAATGCCCAAAAACTTCATTTATATATTCCCATTTAATATTCTAATTCTCCTATAATTTCACTCTCCTTTTTGGCTTCTCTTTATTTTGGGTAAAAATTCTTGAGTGAGGCCTCCAAGTAGGTCAAATTGCTTCTTATTTATAGCCTTCAAGTTGGGTCAAATAGCCCTAATCTAGGAAAACTTGTTGAAGACAGGTCCGACTTGGTGTGGAGGTTACAAATGATCTTTTTGAATAAAAAATAATTCTTTTTACATGATATAAATGCCCATAAGGGTATAATAAAAATTACAATGACTCTATTGACTCAATACGAAACCTAGAAGCCTTAAATGGATACTTTGACCTAGAAATTAATGACCCAAGCTTCAATCCCATGCTTTAATAAGTTGTTTTCTTTAATAACAAAATTTATTTTCACAAATACAATTATGAAGACCAACACTATTTACATTCTTCAAAACTCCCTCTTAACTAGGGAGTTATTCATAATTACACATATAGGTACATGGAAGATCTCAAAATGATATGATCTATGAAGAGTCACAACACATACACAATGCTACATATTAAATACTTGACTAGTGTACTCTAATGGGGTGGGACTAAGGTGAACTCAATCTTTAGCCACTCTAGGTACTGTTACGATTTTAAGCTCTATCACCAACCCATGGATCTAGGTGTGTATACAAGGTCAGAGCTCCATGACCAACACCACCCTCCCTACTTCGAGATCTAGAAATCAGCACATAGGCTGACCATATGTCCTCCCAAGCATATTGTTGCCACAATATGCTTCATCTTTCCTTTTCAACTAAATCTAATATATATTCATCATTTCAATCATGCTTCAAAAGTT
The DNA here is from genome assembly GCA_031772625.1 of Pinus tabuliformis. NCBI lineage: Eukaryota > Viridiplantae > Streptophyta > Pinopsida > Pinales > Pinaceae > Pinus > Pinus tabuliformis. Next base: position 151,370,126 of record CM062813.1, on the reverse strand, counting down.
CAAACTTTTTGTGGAGAGACACTGCATAGTCACAACCCCAATCAGCAATAAACCTTTAAGTATATATACAAGTGAATAAAAACCTTTGAGGTCCTCAATTATCCTGATCATCAAGTTATCTAGATACAATTTTGTTGAAATATTTCTTCTTTCACATATTCACTACCACCTAATACAACCTCAATATTTATCAAATGTTTTATTTTCAAATCCATTTATAGTTCTCTCATTTATTCTTTTATTTCATTTTTTCTTCAAAGTATTCATCATAATATGCCCTCTCTCTCAACTAGGGAGATGCACCCTTTCCTCTAACCATGCTCCATCTAAACTTAGGGAAAACAATAGTATCAGATATACTTCATTATTTCTCATGTCATTAAGGTCACTTTGATTATCATAATTCTTATAGCTTCCTTCATCATGCTCATCATCATCTTCAATTACGAACATCTTCAAAATTTTGAAGATTATGTACTTGCAAAACTTTAAGTACAACCAAATACAAATATATAGAAGCATGAAGTCAACCATATCAAAATCATTACAATGGAAGCATCAAATACCTAAACAAATTTAGGCTTATATTCAGTAAGAGTTACATTTTACATACTTATATACTTTAGTATCTTACTAGGGTTTTTGTCATAAATCCTAGATTCCATCTTCGAGACATAAAGCCCTAGTTATCTGTAACTCAATCAAAATATGAAACCAATAATTGTAATATACTTCTAAAGTTTCAAAAATATTATTTTATAGTTGCATGACAAATTCTTACTAGGGTTTGTTGCAAACCCTAAATTTTATCATCAAAGCTAAACAATATTATCATGTGCTAGAATATCAATCTCTATAAGGGTTTTGTTACAAACCCTATATTTCACAAGCTAAAACATGAGTATCAATAATCAAGTTAACATACTTCCATATAAATATGTAGGATCAATATCTACTAGATAAACACAATACACAAACATCAATACATCAAAGTTAGATATACAACAATTTTGACTAGACATGGGTTTCGATTGAACAAACGAACATATACCGAGGCTTCATTCCTAGGATCTTACTATAACTATTACAAGGGTTTTGTTCATAGACCCTAATTCACCACACCCTAAATATCTAGGGTTTCAATATAACCTAGACATTAACATCAAACCCGAAAGGAATAGGGTTTTTATCATAACATTATCGGAACCCTAAACTTCAAAATAATAAGATTTCTAGACTTTATCAACAACTACTAAGTAAATTAGGGTTTCATTATTAAATATTGACATAAAATTAGCATTAAGAGGCTAGGGTTTTACAGTGAACCCTAAAGGTTAGGGTTTCACAAGAATGATCAAATGACAAGAGATAATATAATGAGGGTAGATTCAATCCAATGATTAATCGCCCTAACAAGAATCTCTATGATTCAAAACCCTAGACATGAGAATGTTAGTAATATGAATCAAATTTAAAAGAGAATGATCATACCTATTGTATGGAGAGAAACTTGTGACACAACTTATATTCTAAGACATATCTTGAGTTTTTATTTACCAAACCTTTTAGGACTTCAGTTCTTGAAGGGCTTCCTTTGCAACAAAACTTTCTCCTTCATACAAGTCTTCCTTTGAAGTTTCCTCCACAAACTTTGTGTATTTTGAAATCTTTCATAACCAAGGAAAACATAAAAGGTTATTGTGATTATTGGAGTTCGGATTTGATTCCACAGTATCTGTGTTTTGAGTCGATGTTTTGAGTCTACAACAAGACTCATCATCAAAGGGATTTGTCCTGATGATGAGTCCTGTTGTAGACTCAAAGAATCAACTAAAAATATGGATACTTTGGAATCAAATACGAACTCAAATAATCAAGACACCGACCACATAAATCTTAAAACAATCATAAAATTTTATTAACATATAATACAAACAAATCTTGATATGAGAGGGAAACCAAAAATAAAAGAGGAAACAAGGAACAATATACTTATCTTTTGGTAAATTGGTGTTAATCAAATCTTAATTCTAAGGATTCAAAAATTTTCTAACAAGACATATTAGACCTACAAACTCTAGAAATCAAACATAAATGAAAAACAATACAAAACTTAGAATAAAAGACTAAAAAGGATATGTAAGAGAGGACTTAATACTATAAGTCTTTGACTTCTGATTATTCAATCGTGTTCTTTTTAGGTGGAGCTTCATCAGTAATATTTTCTCGATCCCCATCTCTCGTCTTATTCCTTGGATTCTTCGGACATTTTTTTTGTAATGACCCATATTATGATAGTTGTAGCATTCAATCTTGCATAAGTCAAATTTATTCTTTGGTCCTTTGAACTTCTTGAATGTTCCCTTCTTGCGATGGGAAAAATAGGCATTAGAGGTGTTGTCTTCTTCATCCTCCTTCTAGTTGTTTACAATGATATTTAGGATTTTTCTTCACTGCATGCATTCCAAATTTGTTCGAAGGCCGGAGTATCCTTCCAACTTCTAGTTCCTAATGCAAAAGAACTCCAAGGTTTTGGTATACGTAGAAGAGAAACAATTACGAGTTATTTTTTTGGTACAACCTCATCTATTTGTCAGAGTTCATCTCTTATTCTATGCATCCTTACAAAATATGATGACACAATATCGTCTCTGTTCATCCTTATTGTCCTTAGTTCATTCTTGAGGCTATCTATTTGACCAATGTTCTTGATGGTGAATAACTTCGAAAGAGATTCATACATTTTTTGAGCAAAGTAAATGTTGGATATGTATGGAATTAGGTTGTTCTTTACTCCATCTACTACCAAATTAATGGCCAATATTTCGGTTTCTCTAAACTTATCCTTTCCTGTATCATCTGTAGGTTTCTTGACTTTTCCTTGAACAAGATCCAAAACTTTGTGCTTAGCGATGATAAGATCTATCCTATTTTTCCATGCCCTATAGTTTGAGGCACATTTTAGCTTGTTTTGTCCCTTCATTGTAGTTGACATAGTCCTATAGATAGTAGGCTTCTATCCTTATATAATGTTTTTCCTTAATGACCTTATTTTGATACCCTTTTCTTCAAAAGATCTTGAAGATGCTTTTTTATTCCTTCTTCACGTTAGTTCTGATTCCATGTTAGAAAGTAAGAAATGAAAAAATATTGTCTTGTATTGATAATTACTTGTGATATTATCGCATTCTTATTAAACTTGTTTATGTTCTTCTTTTATCTTTCTTTTTATCAAGCAATCATCAAATAAAAACATGAAGATCATGGACACTGTTGGGTCCCTATAATACTAGTGATTACCCCATTACTATTGTAGTTATACCCCTTATTTATATTGTTGTGCCCCCATTGCCCCCATATTGTTATTAATGTGCCCATAGAATCCCTCTATTGTTATTTTTGTGGCTTTATATTATTATTGTTAGGTCGGCTGGATTATATTGTGACTCCTTAGACTCCTATATATAGAAAGGCAGTTTTGTCATTTGAATCATCCAAGAATTGTTCATCTATGTAATGTAAAGGAGGTTGCCCCCTCGAAGAGGCTGAATTCTAAGGCGTGGATCTCTCTTTTCTATCTTTTTGTGAGCTGGTTTCATAACATTTGGTATCAGAGCTTTGGATTCTAGGGTTTTGCTGCTCCAAACAGGTCATCGTGGAATTTTCACTATAATTTTTTTTTCTGTGACATTTCAGAAATCGCAAAAAAAACCCATTTGAGAAGAAATCGCGCGGAACCTTGGGTCCGAATTTCAGAGCTTTTTGCGCGATAGTTTCGGAGATATGGTCTGAGGAAGTTGGTCTTTTTGCAGACTCCTGAATTACACTCAAAACAGGTGACCTGGGGAAAATCATCATAACTTTCCTTCTGAGCATCGGATTGAAATTTTGTAAGAAGGTACAGAAAGAGGACAGACTGTAGTTTTCGTTTATATATTTTTCAGAGTCAAAGGTTGAAACAGTGACACGTGGCACTTCATACAAGTTCACTCTACTTAACTAGTCTATAATCAGGTCACTGCAGGAGAGTGTGCATAACTCTTTCTTGGAGAATCCAATTTGGATCAGACTAGTGGCATTGGAAAGAGGACATAGGAGGTTACTACAGATCACAATTTCAGAACTGGATGATTCGAAATTACAAAGATACACCATATTCAATATCAGGCTTCTACAAAGTAAAAAAAGATGTGTAGTTTTTTATTTTTATTTTTGCATAAGCTTGGTTTGAAGGAATTCAAAGGGCATAGTAAAGCATTATTATCGGTAACTGATGCCCCGAGGAAAGAAAATGCAAACACCTAGTAAGGAACCTGAAAGCTCTAGCATGACTCATGAAGAAGAGGAAGAAATGCTACATGATATATCAAAATTACAAGAACAAGTGCAACAAATGTCACGCTCACAAAAGCTAACAGATGCTAAGATAAAGGGCATGGAAGCTAATATGGATGATCTGAAGACAGATTTGAGGACAGATTTGAAGAGAGACATGGCAGATTTGAAGACAGATTTGACAAATTTTCTACAAGAAATACTTACTGATGGTGAAAAGGTTGTAAAGGAAACTCATGATGTGAACAAAAGAAATGTTAATCATGATTCCATAGACTCTAATGTTGGATCGAAGACCCACCATATTCCAAAAATCGATATGAGGAAGTTTGATGGCAAGGATCCCGCCACATGGATATTACAGATGGAGCAGTTCTTCGATCTCAATAATGTGCAAATCACACAAAAGGTACGTATGGCAACTTTATATTTGGAACCAAATCAGTTTGTATGGTATCAATGGCTTTGCTCTCGTAAACAATTTATCACTTGGGCAATTTTTACGGAAGAATTGATAGCACATTATGAGGATACAAAAAACAACACTTTTTTTAGCCAATTGATAAGTCTCAAACAAAAGGGTTCAATAATGGAGCACATTGAGGAGTTCCAAAAATTGAACATAAGGGTAAAAGATATTCCAGAGGAGCATAGGATTGATGTGTTCATAGGGTATTTAAAGGATAATATCCAACATGATGTTTGACTTTGGGAACCTGATTCATTAGAGAAGGCATTCAGGTTAGCAAGAAAAATGGAAAGCAAAATTATGGCAACCAGGAAGCATACCACTCACAACTATAAAGACGGAAGTGCAGTTGCCCCTAGTCTTCCACAACCTATAAGGTTGACACCACAACAATTGGAAGAAAAAAGAGCAAAAGGGCTTTGTTATAGTTGTGATAGCAAATACACTAAAGGTCATAAGTGTGCTGAGAAGAAATTATTCTACATAGATTGTGAAGAGGAAGAAGAAAAGGAGCAAGAAAGGTCAAAAGAACAGGATATGCTCCAGGAACAAAGCCTAGATGAAGAACAAATAAATCCGACCATATCTTGTAATGCATTGGCGGGAATTACCACTCCTCAAACCATCAAGATAGAAGGACAAATCAAGAAGAAAAAGGTGATAGTGTTGATTGATTCAGGAAGCACCCACAATTTTATTCATTATAGGGTAGCAAAAGAATTGAATTGCTTCCTATATCCAGCACCAGAGTGTCAAGTGATGATTGCAAATGGAGGAACAATAAATTTCTCTGGAAAGTGCCATAATATCAAGCTATCCATGGGAGAATATGTATTGACTAGCCCAATGCTTTCCATTCCAATGGAAGGTGCTGATGTTGTACTAGGAGTCCAATGGCTACAATCCTTGGGTACAATAGCTTTTAATTTTCAAGAACTTTTCATCAAATTTTCTACGGAAGGAAAGGAAGTTGAATTAAGGGGTATTGCAGGGAATCCAGGAAAGATAATCAGCTCTAATGGTATGACAAAGCTTCTAAAAAGGGAGCAAAGGGGTGTAATTGCACAATTATGTTCGCTAGATGTTTCCACATTAGAATCATCTATTTCTCCAGATCTCCAAAAAGTCCTGGACAATCATTCCAAGGTATTTGAGACTCCCAAAGGTCTCCCACCTATGCGTGATCATGATCATTTTATTCATCTGATTCCAGGAAGTGTTCCTCCAAACATCAAGCCGTACCGATATCCCTATGTCCAAAAAAGTGAAATTGAACGTATGGTTGCAGAAATGCTAGAGGCTGGTATAATTCAACCGAGTCAAAGTTCTTTCTCCGCTCCAGTAGTATTGGTGCACAAGAAGGATGGATCATGGCGCATGTGTCCGAATTATAGGGAGCTCAACAAGCTCACTATTAAAGATAAGTTCCCTATTTCTGTCATTGATGAATTACTGGATGAATTGCATGGATCAATTTACTTCACCAAGTTGGATCTTCGTTCAGGATATCATCAAATCAGAATGAAGATTGAAGACATTCCGAAAACGGCATTTAGAACTCATGAGGGTCATTATGAATTTTTGGTCATGCCTTTTGGCCTTACCAATGCACCTTCAACATTTCAAGGTTTGATGAATTCAATTTTCAAACCATTCCTTAGAAAATTTGTGTTAGTATTTTTTGATGATATACTTATCTACAGCAAGTCTTGGAAGGATCATGTTGAACATGTTGACAGGGTGCTACAACTATTGGAGGAGAAACAATTATATGCCAAAAGATCCAAATGTTTCTTTGGAGTCCAGGAGGTGGAATATTTGGGTCATATTGTATCTCATGAAGGAGTTAAGGTAGACCCTACCAAAATTAAAGCCATTAAGGAATGGAAAATCCCCACATCCATAAAGCATTTGCACGGATTTCTTGGGTTGACAGGGTATTATCGCAAGTTTTTTAAGAATTATGGGAGAATAGCAGCACCTCTAACGACATTATTGAAGAAAGATGCATTTTCATGGACTTCGAAAGCAACAAAGGCCTTTGAACATCTTAAAGAGGCAATGTGCCAAGCACCGGTCTTAGCTACACCGGACTTCACAAAAACCTTTATTGTGGAATGTGATGCTTCAGGAAATGGAATTGGTGCTATTCTAATGCAAGATGAAAGACCCATTGCTTTTGAAAGTCGTCCAATCAAGGGAAAGTTTCTAAGAAAAGCTATTTATGAGAAGGAAATGTTGGCAATACTCCATGCACTTAAGAAATGGTGACCCTACCTAATGGGAAGACACTTCAAGGTAAAAACGGATCATGATAGCCTTAAATACTTTTTAGAACAAAGATTATCCTCTGAAGAGCAACAAAAGTGGGTCACAAAGATGTTGGGTTATGACTTTGAAATCATCTACAAAAAAGGGAAGCAAAATGTGGTGGCAGATGCACTCTCAAGGAAGGATGAGGATGTGGAAGCATTGTTGTGCGCTATTTCTATCATCCAACCAGATTGGATAAATGAAGCAAGGGAGGAATGGAAGAATGACGAAGAAGTGTGGGCACTTATTCGAAAGCTACAACAAGATTCTAGTACGTCTGATACATTTAGCTGGAAAAATGATTCGTTATGGTACAAAGATCGCTTATACCTCTGTAAGAATTCCCAGCTAAAACAAAAGATTCTTATGGAATTGCACACTTCTCCCTTAGGAGGGCACTCAGGATTTTTAAAAACGTACCACAGGGTTAAGAAGGAATTTTTTTGGGATGGCCTTAAATCAGATATTCAAAAGTTTGTGGTAGAATGTTTGGTTTGCCAACAAAATAAAGTTGAAACAATTAAGACATCGGGTCTATTACAACCTTTATCCATTCCAAGTCAACGTTGGGAGGAGGTATCAATGGATTTTATCACAGGTTTACCCAAGTCTGAGGGAAAGAGTGTCATCATGGTGGTAGTTGACAGACTTACCAAGTATGCACACTTTTGTGCATTATCACATCCATTTAAATCCAGTACAGTTTCTACTGCATTTATGGAAACAATTCAAAAGCTACATGGAAACCCAAAGATTATTGTAAGTGACAGAGATCCCATTTTCACTGGAAATTTTTGGACAGAATTATTTTCTTGTCTTGGTACTCAGTTAGCTCATAGCTCATCTTATCATCCTCAATCTGATGGGCAAACTGAGATAGTAAACAAATGTTTGGAAGGATATCTTCGTTGCTTTGTATCTGATAAACAGACAATGGGTCAAATGGTTGCCTTTGGCTGAATGGTGGTATAACACTTCCTTTCATACAGCAACAAAAATGACCCCATTTATGGCACTTTATGGGTATCAACCACCATCCATCACATCATATTTAAGAGAAAATTCTAAGGTTCAGGCAATGGAACATCACATCGAACATCAACAACAAGTCCTCCAACTCTTAAAGGATAACCTCATGTTGGCACATAATAGAATGAAACAACAGGCAGATCAACATCGCAGTGAAAGAAGTTTTGATGTAGGTGATTGGGTATTCCTACGGCTACAACCATATAAGCAAATGTCCCTCAAGCAAGCTAAGAAGGATAATAAATTATCACCAAAGTATTATGGCTCGTACAAGGTGTTGCAAAATATTGGTACTATGGCATACAAATTGGAGCTTCCTGCAACTTCTCGATTGCACCCATTTTTCCATGTTTCATGCTTAAAGAAGGTTATAGGCGACAAGCTCCCAGTTCAAAAAATATTGCTGAACTTGACAAGGAAGGAAAAATTCTATTGGAACCAGAAGTAGTTATAGAAACAAGAACTCGACAGCTACGAAATCGATCAATTTCAGAGTACCTTATCAAGTGGAAGAACTTATCCGCTGAAGATTCCACATGGGAGGATGAGAATTTTATGCAGAAGTATCCAGAACTACTTAAGCGTTGAGGACAACACTTTTTTGAAGGAGAGGGGCATGTTGGGTGCCTATAATACTAGTGATTACCCCATTGCTATTGTAGTTATACCCCTTATTTATATTGTTGTGCCCCCATTGCCCCCATATTGTTATTAATGTACCCATAGAATCCCTCTATTGTTATTTTTGTGGCTTTATATTATTATTGTTAGGTCGGCTGGATTATATTGTGACTCCTTAGACTCCTATATATAGAAAGGAGGTTTTGTCATTTGAATCATCCAAGAATTGTTCATTTATGTAATGTAAAGGAGGTTGCCCCCTCGAAGAGGCTGAATTCTAAGGCGTGGATCTCTCTTTTCTATCTTTTTATGAGCTGGTTTCATAACAGACACCAAATATAGGCACTCAACTAGGGCTAAAACCCCTCTATAGGGGAAAACCCAGTCAACTCTTCCATTACTAGATTCAAATCAAGATGAGACAATCCAAGACCTCCTAGAACTAGACAAATATCTCCTCCAACCACAAATTCAGCCCTTCCTTCTTGTAGATAATACTTTCCAAAGTCTCCAAGTACCAACTTCACAGTTTCAACTTCAATCTAGAATTCCACCCCTCAACTTCAGAACTTCAGACCTACAGTAGATTTAGAATCCCCCCCCCAAAAAAAAAAAAAAAAAACCCATTAAATTCACACATGTGAGAGATAGAATGCTCAAAAATTCAATTTAGATATTTCAAGTTAATATTCTTCTTCTCAAACAATTTCACTTTCCTTTTCTGCCTCTCTTTCTTATAGATTGAACTTCTTGAATGAGTCCTCCAAATAGTTAGAATTTATTATTATTTATAACCTTCAATCTGGGTCGAATAACCCTAATCCAATCCGACTTGTTGAGGATAGGTTTGACTCATTGTGGAGGTGACAAATGATCTTTTTGACTAAAAAGTAATTCATTTTACATGATACAAAAGCCCAAGAAGGGTCTAATAAAAATTACAATGACTCTATTGACTCATTATAAAACCTAGAAGCCTTTAATGGAGGAATTGACCTAGAAATTGATGACCCAAGCATGACATCCATGCTTTAATAAGTCATTTTCTTTAATAATAAAATTTATTTTGAAAAATACAATTATGAAGACTGACACTAGTTACATTCTTCAACACTCCCTCTTAACTAGGGATTTATTCATAATTACATATATAGGTACATGGAAGATCTCAAAATGATATGATCTATGAAGAGTCACAACACATACATGGTGCTAAAGATTAGATACCTAACCAGGGTACTCTAATTGGGTGAGACTAAGGTGAAATCAAGCTTTAACCACTCTAGCTACCATCAAGATTTTAAGATGTATCACCAACCCATGGATCTAGGTGCGTATCCAAGGTCAGAGTTCCATGACCAACACCACCCTCCCTACTTCGAAATATAAACATCATCAAATAGGCCAACCATTTGTCCTCCCAAGAATATTATTTCCACAATATGCTTTATCTCTCCTTTTCAACTAAATCTGATATATATTCATCATTTCAAGCATGCTTCCATTAGGGGATTTTTGAGATCTAAAATTGACCTCCTAAGGAAATTATAAAATAATAGTGGAAATAATAAAATAAGATTAGATGACATCATCAAATTTTAGAGGGAATAAAGAAAAACTATTTTTTCAATTCATATTTTCAACTTATCTCCCTATGGGTTTACTCAAATTTCGAGTGGAAACACTTGTTGGATGCATAATTTGATTTCTCATCCAAGGAATACCATGTTGCATACTTTCGATGGACCCTGCTACACAAAAAATGAGAAATACATGAAAAAAGTGATTGAAATAACATTATTTTCATGTATTTCTAATTTTTCGTGTAGCAGGGTCCATCGAAAGTATGCAACATGGGTACTCTTTGGATGAGGAATTAAATTTTGCATCCAATGAGTACTCCTGCTCAAAATGTGAGTAAAATGTTAGGGAGATAATTTGATAATATGAGTTGAAAAAGTAGTTTTATTATTTTATTATTTTTCAATCCTTTTACGTTTTAACTCCAAAAATGGTGAATCATCCCCCATGGTTGACGTCATCATCTTGAATCCTATTGGTCCTTATAAAGTTTATTTTGGTTGTACATTTTTCTTAGGAGGCCCATTTTAGACCTCAAAAGTTCCCTAATGAAACGTTCAAACTTTTTATGGAGAGATCCTACACAATCACAACCCCAATCAATAATAAACCTTTTAAGTATATATACAAGTAAACACAAACCTTTGAGGTCCTTAATCATCCTTATCATCAAGTTATCCAAACACAAATTTGTCAGAATTTTTCTTCTTTCAAATCTTCAGTAGCACCTAATACAACCTCAATATTTCTCAAATATTTTGTTTGCAAATCCATTTTTAGTACTTTCATTTATTTTTTATTTCATTCTTTCTTCAAAATATTCATTATAATATGCCCTCCCTCTCAACTAGGGAGATGTACCCTTTCTTCTAACCATGCTCCCTCTCAAATTAGGGAAAACAATAGTATCAGATAGACCTCATTATTTCTCATGTCATTAAGGTCACTTTGATTATCATCATTCTTATAGCTTCGTTCATCATGCTCATCATTCTCTTCAACATTTCGAAGATTATGTACCTACAAAACCTTAAGTACAATCAAATACAAATATATAAAAGCATGAAGTCAACTGTATCAAAATCATTTCAATGGAAACATCAAATACCTAAAAATAGTTAGGTTTATATTGAACAAGGGTTACATTTTACATACTATACTTCAATATCTTGCTATGGTTTTTTTCATCAACCCTAGAATCCATCTTCAAGACATATAGCCTTAGATATCAATAACTCAATCAAAATATAAAATCAATCATTGTACTATACATATAATATTTCAACAGTATTCTCTTATAATGACATGACAAATTATTACTAGGTTTATTTTCAAACCCTAAATTTTATCATCAAATTTAAAGAATATTATCATATCCTAGAATATCAATCTCTACTATGGTTTTGTTAAAAAACCTAGATTTCACAAACTAAAACATGAGTATCGATAATCAAGTTAAAATACATGCATATACATATATAGGATTAATATCTACTAGATAAACCTAAGACACAAACATAAATACATCAAAGTTAGATATACAACAAATTTTGATAAACCTTAAATATCTACGGTTTCAATATATAACCTAGACATTAACATCAAACCCTAAAGGACTAGGTTTTTATCATAACACTATAAAAACCCTAAACTTCAAAAGAATAGGATCTTTATACTTTATCAACAACCATTAAGTAAATTAGGGTTTCATTATTGAGTATGGACATACCCTTAACATTAAGAGGCTAGGTTTTACAGTGAACCCTAAGGGTTAGGGTTTCACAAAAATGATCAAATGACAAGAGATAGTATACCGAGGGTATATTCAATATAATGATTAATAACCCTAGCAAGAATCTCTATGATTCAAAACCATAGAGATAAGAATGTTTGTTATGAAACTAGCTCACAAAAAGATAGAAAAGATAGTTGAATGCCTTAGAATTCAGCCTCTTTGAGGGGGAAACCTCCTTTACATTACACAAATGAACAATTCTTTGATGATTCAAATGACAAAACCTCCTTTCTATATATAGGAGTCTAAGGAGTCACAATATAACCCAGCCGACATAACAATAATAATATAAAGCCACAAAAATAACAATAGAGGGATTCTATGGGGCATAGTAATAACAATATGGGGACAATAGGGGCACAACAATATTAATAAGGGTACAACTACAATAGTAATGGGGTAATCACTAGTATTATAGGGACCTAACGTGCCCCTCTCCTTCAAAAAATGTTGTCCTCAACGCTTGAGTAGTTTTGGATGCTTCTGTATAAAATTTTCATCCTCCCAAGTGGAATCTTCAGCGGATAAGTTCTTCCACTTGATAAGATACTCTGAAATTGATCGATTTCGTAGCTTTCGAGTTCTTGTTTCTGTGACTACTTCTGGTTCCAATATGATTTTTCCTTCCTCGTCAAGTTCTAGCAATATTGTTTGAATTGGGAGCTTGTCACCTATAACCTTCTTTAAACATGAAACATGGAAAACTGGGTGCAATCGAGAAGTTGCAGGAAGCTCCAATTTGTAAGCCATAGTACCAATCTTTTGCAACACCTTGTACGGACCATAATACTTTGGTGATAGTTTATTATCCTTCTTAGCTTGCTTGAGGGACATTTTCTTATATGGTTGTAGTTGTAGGAATACCCAATCACCTACATCAAAACTTCTTTCGCTGTGATGTTGATATGCCTGTTGTTTTATTCTATTCTGTGCCAACACGAGGTTATCCTTTAAGAGTTGGAGGACTTGTTGTTGATGTTCGATGTGATGTTCCACTGCTTGAACCTTAGAATTTTTTCTTAAATATGATGTGATGGATGGTGGCTGATATCCATAAAGTGCCATAAATGGGGTCATTTTTTTGTTGTATGGAAGGAAGTGTTATACCAACATTCAGCCAAAGGCAACCATTTGACCCATTGTGTCTATTTATCAAATACAAAGCAACGAAGATATCCTTCCAAAAATTTGTTTACTATCTCAGTTTTCCCATCAAATTGAGGATGATAAGATGAGCTATGAGCTAACTGAGTACCAAGACAAGAAAATAATTCTGTCCAAAAATTTCCAGTGAAAATGGAATCTCTGTCACTTACAATAATCTTTGGGTTTCCATGTAGCTTTTGAATTGTTTCCATAAATGCAATAGAAATTGTACTGGCTTTAAATGAATGTGATAATGCACAAAAGTGTGCATACTTGGTAAGTCTGTCAACTACCACCATTATGACTCTCTTTCCCTCAAACTTGGGTAAACCTGTGATAAAATCCATTGAAACCTCCTCCCAATGTTGGCTTGGAATGGATAGAGGTTGTAATAGACCCAGTGTCTTAATTGTTTCAACTTTATTTTGTTGGCAAACCAAACGTTTCGCCACAAAATTTTGAATATCCGATTTAAGGCCATCCCAAAAAAAATTCCTTCTTAACCATGTGGTAAGTTTTTAAAAATCCTGAGCGCCCTCCTAAGGGAGAAGTGTGCGATTCCATAAGAATATTTTGTTTTAGTTGGTAATTCTTACAGAGGTATAAGCGATATTTGTACCATAACGAATCATTTTTCTAGCTAAATGTATCAGATGTACTGGAATCTTGTTGTAACTTTCGAATAAGTGCCCACACTTCTTCATCATTCTTCCATTCCTCCCTTGCTTCGTTTATCCAATCTGGTTCGATAATAGAAATGGCGCACAAAAATGCTTCCACATCCTCATCCTTTCTTGAGAGTGCATCTGCCACCACATTTTGCTTCCCTTTTTTGTAGATGATTTCAAAGTCATAACCCAACATCTTTGTGACCCACTTTTGTTGCTCTTCAGAGGATAATCTTTGTTCTAAAAAGTGTTTAAGGCTACCATGATCTGTTTTTACCTTGAAGTGTCTTCCCATTAGGTAGCGTTGCCATTTCTTAAGTGCATGGAGTATTGCCAACATTTCCTTCTCATAAATAGCTTTTTGTAAAAACTTTCCCTTGATTGGACGACTTTCAAAAGCAATGGATCTTTCATCTTGCATTAAAACAACACCAATTCCATTTCCTAAAGCATCACATTCCACAATAAAGATTTTTGTGAAGTCCGATGTAGCTAAGACTGGTGCTTGGCACATTGCCTCTTTAAGATGTTCGAAGGCCTTTGTTGCTTCTGGAGTCCATGAAAATGCATCTTTCTTCAATAATGTTGTTAGAGGTGCTGCTATTCTCCCATAATTCTTAACAAACTTCTGATAATACCCTTTCAACTTGAGAAATAATCGTAAATTCTTTATGGATGTGGAGATTTTCCATTCCTTAATGGCTTTAATTTTGCTAGGGTCTACCTTAACTCCTTCATGAGATACAATATGACCCAGATATTCCACCTCTTGTACTCCAAAGAAGCATTTGGATCTTTTTGCATATAATTGTTTCTCCTCCAATAGTTGTAGCACCCTATCAACATGTTCAACATGATCCTTCCAAGACTTGTTGTTGATTATTATATCATAAAAAAATACTAACACAAATTTTCTAAGGGTGGGTTTAAAAATGGAATTCATTAAACCTTGAAATGTAGAAGGTGCATTGGAAAGGCCAAAAGGCATGACCAAAAATTCATAATGACCCTCATGAGTTCTAAATGTTCTTTTCGGAATGTCTTCAATCTTCATTCTGATTTGATGATATCCTGAACGAAGATCCAACTTGTTGAAGTAAATTGATCCATGCAATTCATCCAGTAATTCATCAATGATGGGAATGGGAAACTTATCTTTAATACTGAGCTTGTTGAGCTCCCTATAATCCGAACACATGCGCCATGATCCATCCTTCTTGTGAACCAACACTACTGGAGTAGAGAAAGAAATTTGACTAGGTTGAATTATACCTGCCTCTAGCATTTCTGCAACCATACGTCAATTTCACTCTTTTGTGCATAGGGATATTTGTACAGTCTAATGTTTGGAGGAACACTTCCTGGAATCAGATGAATAGCATGATCATGATCACAAATAGGTGGGAGACCTTTGGGAGTCTCAAATACCTTGGAATGATTGTCTAAGACTTTTTGGAGATCTGGAGAAATAGATGATTCCAATGTGGAAACATCTAGCAAACATAATTGTGCAATTACACCTCTTTTTTCCTTTTTTAGAAGCTTTTTCATACTGTTAGAGCTAATTATCTTTCCCAGTTTCCCTACAATACCCCTTAATTCAACTTCCTTTTCTTCCACAGAAAATTTCATGAAAAGTTCTTGAAAATTAAAAGTTATTGTACCCAAGGATTGTAGCCATTGGACTCCTAGTACAACATCAACACCTCCCATTGGAATGGAAAGCATTGGGATATTCAATACATATTCTCCCATGGATAGCTTTATATTATGGCACTTTCCAGAGCAATTTATCATTCCTCAATTTGCAACCATCACTTGACACTCTGGTGCTAGATATAGGAAGCAATTCAATTCTTTTGCTATCTTACAATGAATAAAATTGTGGGTACTTCCTGAATCAATCAACACTATTACCTTTTTCTTCTTGATTTGTCCTTCTATCTTGATGGTTTGAGGAGTGGTGATTCCAGCCAATTCATTACAAGATATGGTCAGATTCATTTATTATTTATCTAGGCTTTGTTCCTGGAGTATATCCTCTTCTTTTGACCTTTCTTGCTCCTTTTCTTCTTCCTCTTCACAATCGATGTAGAATAATTTATTCTCAGCACACTTATGACCTTTAGTGTATTTTCTATCACAACTATAACAAATCCCTTTTGCTCTTTTTTATTCCAATTGTTGTGGTGTCAACCTTATAGGTTGTGGAAGACTAGGGGCAACAACACTTCCATCTTTATAGTTGTGAGTGGTATACTTCCTGGTTGCCATAATTTTGCTTTCCATTTTTCTTGCTAACCTGAATGCCTTCTCTAATGAATCAGGTTCCCAAAGGAGAACATCATGTTGGATATTATCCTTTAAAGTCCCTATGAACACATCAATCCTATGCTACTTTGGAATATTTTTTACCCTTATGTTCAATTTTTGGAACTCCTCAATGTGCTCCATTATTGAACACTTTTATCTGAGACTTATCAACTGGCTATAAAAAGTGTTGCTTTTTGTATCCTCATAATGTGCTGTCAATTTCTCCGTAAAAATTTCCCAAGTCATAATTTGTTTATGAGAGCAAATCCATTGATACCATACAAACTGATTTGGTTCCAAATATAAAGTTGCAATACGTACCTTTTGTGTGTTTTGCACATTATTGAGATCGAAAAATTGCTCCATTTGTAATATCCATGTTGTGGGATCCTTGCCATCAAACTTCCTCATATCGATTTTTGGAATATGGCGAGTCTTCGGTCCAACATTAGAGTCTATGAAATCATGATTAACATTTCTTTTGTTCTCATCATGAGTTTCCTTTACTACCCTTTCACCATTAGTAAGCATTTCTTGTAGAAAATTTGTCAAATCTGTCTTCAAATCTTCCATGTCTGTCTTCAAATCTACCTTCAAATCGTCCATCTTAGCTTCCATGCCATTCATCTTAGCTTCCACACCCTTTATCTTATATTTCACACCATTTGTCTTAGATTCTATTAGCTTTTGTGAGAGTGACATTTGTTGCACTTGGTCTTGTAATTTTGATATATCATGTAGCATTTCTTCCTCTTATTCATGAGTCATGCTAGGGATTTCGAGTTGCTTACTAGGTGTTTGCATTTTCGGGGCATTAGTTACCGATAATAATGCTCTACTATGCCCTTTGAATTCTTCAAAATAATTTTTCAAACTAAGATTAAGAAAAATTTTAAAAAATTATACACACGCTTTTTCACTTTGTAGGAGCTCAATATTGCCTCTAATGTATCTCTGTAATTTTGGATAATCCAGTTCTGAAATTACGATCTACAGTAGTCCTCTGTGGCCTCTTTCCAATGCCACAAGTTTGATCCAAATTGGATTCTCCAAGGAAGAGTTATGCTAAATCTCCCACAGTGACCTGATTATAGACTAGTTCAGTAGTGCGAATTTGTATGACGTTCCACGAGTCACTGTCTCAACCTTTTTCTCTAAAAAAATATATACAAGAAACTACAGTCCGTCCTCTTTCTATACCTTCTTACAAAATTTCAATCCGATGCTCAGAGAGAAAGTTATGACGATTTTCCCCAGGTCACCTGTTTGGAATGTAATTTAGGAGTTTGCAAAAAGACCAACTTCCTCAGATCATACCTCCGCAAATATAGCGTGAAAATATCTAAAATTTGGACCTAAGATTCAGTGCGATTTATTCTCAAATGGGTTTTTCTTTTAGCTTCTGAAACGTCACAGAAAAAAAGTTATAGCAAAAATTCCATGATCACCTATTTGGAGCAACAAAACCCTAGAATCCAAAGCTCTGATACCAAATGTTATGAAACCAACTCACAAAAAGATAGAAAAGATAGTTGAATGCTTTAGAATTCAGCCTCTTCGAGGGGGAAACCTCCTTTACATTACACAAATGAACAATTCTTTGATGATTCAAATGACAAAACCTCCTTTCTATATATAGGAGTCTAAGGAGTCACAATATAACCCAGCTGACATAACAATAATAATATAAAGCCATAAAAATAACAATAGAGGGATTCTATGGGGCACAGTAATAACAATATGGGGACAATAGGGGCACAAAAATATTAATAAGGGATACAACTACAATAGTAATGGGGTAATCACTAGTATTATAGGGACCTAACAATGTTATAATATGAAGCAAATTTCAAAAGAGAATTATCATACATATTGTATGGAGAGAACCTTGTAACACAATTTATATGATAAGGCATACCTTGAGTTTTTCTTTACCAAAACTTGTACGACTTTACTTCTGGAAGGGATTCCTTTACAACATAACTTCCTCCTCAATTCAAGTCTTCCTTTGAAGTTTCCTCCATAACCTTTGTGTAATCTGCAAGCTTTCCTAACCAAGGAAAACATAAAAGCTTATTAGTATATAATACAAACAAATCTTGATATGTGAGGGAAACAAAACATAAAAGAGGAAATGCGGAACAAGATACTTATCTTAGGGAAAAATGGCAAATTCTCCCTCTTAATCCAATCTCAATTCTAAGGGATACCTACAACTTATCAAAATAATTCAAAATTTTTCTAACAAGACATATTAGACCTAAAAACTCTAGAAATAAAAACATAAAATAAAAACAATACAAAACTTAGAATAGAAGACTAAAAAGGATATGTAATAGAGGACTTAATAGTATAAGTCCTTGACTTTTGATTCTCTAGTATTTTTCTTTTTAGGTGGAGCTTCATCAATAATATTTCCTAATCCCTATCTCTCTTCTTATTCCTTGGATTCTTAGGATAGGTCAAATTTCCTCTTTGGTCCTTTGAACTTCTTGAATGTTCCCTTCTTCTTTTGATGAGAAGAATAGGCATTAGAGATGTTGTATTCTTCATCCTCCTTTTTGTTTACTAAATATATTTTGGATTCTTCTTTACCACATGCATTCCAAATTTGTTCGAAGGTTGGAGTATCCTTCGAATTGTGAAATCTTGATGCAAAAGCACTCCAAGATTTTAGTATACCTAGAAGAGAAACAATTACAAGCTATTTTTTTGGTACAACCTCATCTATTGCTTTGAGTTCATATCTTATTCTAGATATACCTATAAAATATGGTGACACACTATCATCTTTTTTCATCCTTATTGTCCTTAGTTCATTGTTGAGGCTAGCTATCTGACCAATATTCTTGATGGTGAATAATTTGGAAAGAGCTTCATACATTTTTTGAGTAAAGTCAATGTTGGATATGTATGGAATTAGGTTGTCCTTTACTCCATATACTATCAAATTCATGGCCAAGATTTCGGTTTCTCTAAAATTCTCAATTTTTGTATCATCTGTAGGTTTCTTGATTTTTCCTTGAACAAGATCAAAAAATTTGTGCTTAGCGAGGATAAGATCTATCCTCTTTTTCGATGCCCTATAGTTTGAGGCTCCTTCTAGCTTGTTTTCTCCCTTCATTGTAGTTGACATATTTCCTATAGATATTAGGATTATCTCCTTATATAATATTTTTCCTTAATGACCTTGTTTTGATCCCCTTTTCTTCAATAGATCTTCAAGCCGCCTTTTTCTTCCTTCTTCACCTTAGCTTTGATTCCACGTTAGAAAATCGAAAAGGTGGAATTTTTTTCTTATATTGATAATTACTTGTGATATTGTTGAGTTCTTATTACATTGTTTATTTTCTTCTTTTATCTTCTTTTTATCAAGCAATCATCAAATCAAAACATGAATATTAGGGACACCAGATATAGACACTCAACTGGGGCTAAAAACCCTCTATAGGGGAAAACCCAGTTAACTCTTCCACTAGTAGATTCAAATCAAGATGAGAGAATCCAATACTTGTTAGAACTAGACAGATACCTCCTCCAACCACCAATTCATCCCTTCCTTCATGTAGATAATCCTTTCAAAAGTCTCCAAGTACTAGCTGCAATCTAGAATTTCGGCTCCCAACTATAGATATTCACCCACCAACTTGAGAACTTTGGACTTGCAGTAGATTCAGTATTTGGACCCAACAAAACCCTAGTAACTTCCCACATGTGAGAGATATAATACAAAAAAATGCAATTTAGATATTCCCAGCTAATCTTCTCCTTCTCCAGTAATTTCACTCTCCTTTTCTACTTCTCTTTCTTGTAAATCGAACTTCTTGAGTAGGTACTCCAAATAGGTGAAATTAATGCTTATTTATAGACTTCCAGATGGGTCGAATAGCCCAAATCCATGCCGACTTGTTGAGGATACGGCTGACTTGGTGTGAAGGTGACAAAAAATATTTTTGACTAAAATATAATTCTTTTTACATGGTACAAAAGCCCAAGAAGGGGCTAATAAAAATTACAATGACTCTATTAACTCAATGCAAAACCTAGAATCCTTCAATGGAGGCTTTGACCTATAAATTGTTGATTCAAGCATGAAACCCATGCTTTAATAAGTCATTTTATCTAATAATAAAATTTATTTTGATAAATACAATTATGACGATTGACACTAGTTACATTATTCAACATAATCAACATGAATAAATACATAATCGAATGGAGGGGTTTGATTTTGATATGTTTTTTAATAATTGACTGCTTTATAATGATTACTAATGACACTATCATGATCATAGATGTAGAATGGTAATGAATGTAACCAAACATTTTGAAGCATTTTTGCTTCAACCCTTGAATGAATTTTATCTCTTAAAGTCATTTGACCAATTTTAATAGGAAAAGTAGGGCATACCTTCTTGTGTAACTTACTTTATTTATTAGCTTGTCTATGTAATGAAATTTGGTTAGCTATTTTTATAATAGCTAATCTACCATGCATGAATTTTGGTAGAACATGGGTTCCTGCCTCACTACCATATATTTTGATATAGGAGAAAGTCTCCTCAATAAATCAATCACCAATTTGAGCCACAACATCTTGAAAATCCTTACTAATCCTTGGGGAAGATGTTCTAAACAACATATGATATAGTGGAATCATAATATTTTCACATATATCATAGAAATGACCTTTGAAATTGTTTTCCCACAAAATGACTGTGTATTCTTGAATAGCGAACTAATTTTCAAAAGAATAATTCCATCCCATTAAAGGGAATAATACTAAAGCCATTAAAATATTTAAAAGGTAGGAAAAATGTAACTTACCAGATCCTTCATTTCACATTCGAGGAATTGGTAATAAATTATTATTATTATTATTATTATTATTGACTAATTTGGTGTGGCTCTAGGACATAAACACACCTTGAACTTGCAATTCGAAGTCCCCTCTCAAATACCAACCTTCCGGCTAGCATGTCATGACTGCGGGACCCTTATAACACCTTGAACTCTCATGTTGAGACTATCCCCAAAATCCAACCTTTTGACTGATGTGTCACAACTCTGGGACCCTCAGAACACCTTGAACTCTCAAATGAAGACCCCCACCAAAATCCAACCTTCCCGCTGATGTGGCATGACTCTGCAATGATGGGAAACTCTTTCGCCATTCGCCTACTGCCTTGGTATGGGTATAACCACCCATCCTCTTTCCATCCCATTACCATGGCTCTTCTAATATTTCTTTCCATAATGGTTATAGGCTTCCAGTATCTCGGAATGTCACGCAACCCTCCATGTGTTATCCACCTATGTCTCAATGGCCCCCATAATCCCGACACCTATGTAAAAATACTCTCGAGTTGATGACCCCAAGTGACAGAGCAGTTCTCCATCAACCTGTGCATTGTTAATTAATGATCCCTGGTACTTTTGGTTCCTTGGGAAGTTCAACCATCCAAATTAACAAGGTTTTTGACCAATGGGGTCTAACCAGTGCCAAGGTGATGTCATCCACACCACGTGTCGACCTGCAAGAGGTCCACGTTGTAGGTTTTTAATCCCGTATAGAAATTACCTGCATACAAATTCTAAGAACAGAAAATAAACAATAGCGAGAGCATAACACATAAAAAACATATACACCAGACCAAACCACATATACCCTGGATCCAAAAACTAGGACTACCAGATTGGTTTTTCATTATGTTCCTTTCAATGTTACAATACATATATATACATGTCAAAGCATCCATAAACCCTAATCCATTAACCTTGAATTAGAACATAACCGTAGTTCCCTTGACCGGATCTACATGATACCATGGACTGAAAAACCGTCGTGCCCAAAACCATGTGTGAAATCCATGAACAAAACCATAGGTAATATAGGGTCTAAAACCCCTGCATACCCCCTGACAGGGGGTATGCTGCCCCCCATGATCCCCCCGCTATTCGTGGAAATAATATAACATAACCCAACACATGTGTCACTTGTATGTGACTCCTTTGGGTACCCAAAACTCCTGAACTGCTTGCCAAATCTCCTTTAAGACATCATGTTAAGGTCATATCCACCTGAGTATAAGTCGCCATCCATCCGGTTTAAGGAGAGTGAGGGATCCCTCGGTAACTGGGTTCACACTTGGTTTTACTTAGTAAACAGGAGCCCTCAAACCTAAATCCCTATAAAAAATCATTCTCACAACACTCCAGGGTTTGAACCTTCTGGGGTGGCCACCTACGACAACTTCCCCACCTAATGGATTTATGTGATTCAAGAAATCTCTGTTGTCGTCTCTCAACAAAACCTTGATGCCCTTTGTTGAGTCCCTGACTTTAAATGGAATTATCTTTTGGGCTTCATGCTCTACAAATTTTTTTCCCTGTCATCCCAACCAATCACGTGAGGGGGAATTTGGTTCCACCAATTTGAAGTCTCCCTTGACTAAGATTCTTATCATCAAAAGGATAAGGTTATCCAAAATATTCCTATAAGTTCATGACCTCACTCCTCTGCGCCACAACAAGGCCTTCCTCCTCATTGTCTTCATGACTTGATCAAGGGAAATTGAATCTTCATCGCACAATGTCTTAGACATAGAGCTCATCAACCTTCCTGGCTACCACCTTTGCCACCATACAAGCTTCGTCAAGCCATTCTTGGAGACTATGGCTTTGTCTCAGGATTAAGGTAGAATCTTGGACATGCTTCACAGTTTCATCATGATTCCCGTGGTTGCATAGGTTTGTCTATGACATTATTCCTTCTTATCTTGGGTGATAGATTCTCCATTGGGTTCCTATCTCGCGAGTCTTCCCTTCTCACTGGGAGGGAATGATACCCAAGGTGGTGTAGGTGCTCATACGTTTCTTAGCTACCATAGGCTCGGTGCTCATACATTGCTTACCTACCACGGGCTCGGTGTGGGTTCCTGAGATGTTCCTACCTCTCCTACCAGACACAGACAACACCAAACCCTATGATGAGCCTGTAAGAATCTCCATGGCAGTGCAGAGAACCTTTGGGTGTCTTGATTTCCATCCTAAGATGCCAACAAAAATTATCCAACCTACTGAAAATGTTAGGCTGAAGGTCATTTAGACAAAGATGGCAGTTCGACTGGTCTGAGAGGAAAAATTCCCTTGACATTAATGCGTTACTTTCCCTGCAACATGACAACTTGTATCTTGGAAAACAAATAACATGTAGGCAAATATAGACCCTATTATGTAGAGGGTCTTCCATGTAATATTCATATTAATAAAATGGTCTCAAAATCTACTATCTTTCAACTTTTAATCGAAGTTGTCATGGCTCAACCATGACATGTAACGAGTTCTGTGTCTTCCTTAACAAGTTATTTATGAGCTACTCCTCACATTGTTAAACATGTATGTAAATCTATGCTCGACACAACATTGTGGCTTAGTCTTTTTTATCATGCGGCTTGTTATGCCTCTTATGCATCAGTTGTTTTGTGTTTACCATTTGCAATCATTACACACATTTTTTCTTTCAACTTTCACACAAATGCATCTATATATTCAGAATATATATAAAACATATCCCCACAAAGATGTACCACATATGCAAGTGTAATAAACACAATGTAGGCCCTGAGTCCAAAACCATTATCTACAACACAACGACATGATTCATTAGAAGATAAATGACATATAGATATAGTTATCTTTGAAATTACAGGAAACTGAGTCTGGAACAAGGACTCTCTACCTAATTGTAGAAAGCTACAACCACACTTACTTGCAACCACCATCCCCAAGCCAAATTCCGGAGTTTGGGGAGGTTCCCTGCTTTTGGGACTAGCACACCAACTTCCATTAAATCAGGGACTCCAGAGGACTTCCTTCCTCAATCCCACCAACTAACAATTACTTTCTTGGATGGCATCGAGAGTCTATAGGTGCCCGAAATCACCCCCAAGTGTACACATAGTGGTTGACGCCTTTATAGGGAGTCCAAAATCCATTGTATCATCAGGGAAGTAACCACAAGTCTTCATTCTAGTCTTCATCTGCTTCTTCTCCAATATGGTCTCTTCCTAAGTTGTTAAAGGGCCCTAGAGTCTACTATACCAACCCACAACCTCCAGGGGACCCATGCTATTACATTGATCTAGAGATTCCATCCAAACCCATACCCTCGAGGGACCCAAGATGTTACCGAGCTCTAGAGACATCTGTCTCAACCCACAGCCTCCAGGGACCCAATTTGTTACATAGATCCAAGGATCCTTTCTTAATCCACAACATATAGGGACCCCAAGTTGTTATAGGGCTCCATATACTAGCAAATCAACCCACAACCTCTAGGGATCGAGAGACAATACCCTTCTATTCTTTTCTCTTCAGTGCTTCCTACTGGAATCTCTTGCTGAATCTTCCCCTCGATACCACTCTTCATTCATTAATAATACACCAAGTCCCTCATTGCAGGAATCAATACATTCTACAAAATCCTTGCGAGGATCCACGATTCTCAACACTGATGCACTTGTGAGAAATTTATTTACATTCTCGAAGCTTTCTACACATTATGTAGTCCACTCAAATCTCTTCCCTTTTCTCTATAAGGTTGTAATGAGATGTCCTATTTGGGATGTCAAATAAATCTCCTATCATATCCTACCAGTCCAATGAATGATCTGATATCCTCCATGTTATTTGAATCTGGACACTCCCTTATGGATTTGATCTTCTTAGGATTAACCAATACACCTTCCTTAGAAACTATGTGCCCTAAGTAGTGTATCTATGACTGGAAGAAGTCACACCTACCAAGATTTTCACAGAGATTATGTTCTCTCAACAATTGTAACATGATCACCAAGTGTTGTTCATATTCTTCTTCCATTTATGAATAAACCAATAGGTCATCAATGAATACAAAGACAAACTTGTCCAAGTACGATCATAACATTTCATTCATTAGGCACATGAACATGGAAAGGGTGTTAGTAAGCCCAAAGGGTACCACAATGAATTCATATTTCCCATACCTTGCTATGAAAGAAGCCTTACGAATGTCCTCCTCCTTGATTCTTACTTGATGGTAGCTTGACCTCAAGTCGATTTTAGAGAAGATTTCTTCTCCCCTTAACTCGTCAAAGAGATAATAAATTCTTGGTAATGGGTACGTGTTCTTGATGGTCACCTTGTTTAGTTGTCTGTAAGCAATGCATAATCTCAAGGTTCCATATTTCTTCTTTACAAACAATATTAGTTCTCCCCAAAGAGACGCACTTGGCCTTATGTATTCTTTTTCAAGAATTTCCTTCAGCTACAGTTGTAGCTCAACTAACTTTGGGGTGCTCATTATGAATGGATCCTTAGATGTTGGTGCTGCTATAAGTACCAACTTGATAGAAAATATATCTCTCTATGCGAAGGAAATCTAGGAAACACATCCACGTATTGTTGCAAAACAAGGTACCTTTGAAGCAATTTCGCTTCCTCATCTTCTGTTTCTCTTTCGGCTCCCTCATTCTTGGATACTTGTACTACAAAGAACACACATCCCTTCCTGTTGCATTTGGCTTGCATAGTAGTGATCAATCTTACTAATATGGGATTTTCCTTTCCTTGCAACACTCTTTTCATTCCTTTCTCATCCAAGCATTCTATTACCTTTTCATAGCAATCTACCTTGGTCCAGTGTACGTACAACCAATCCATGCCCAGTAATATGCCATACCCACCCAATGGTAGCACATTCAAGTGGGTTATTGTGGGCATGCCACTGAGTTCAAATACATATGACTTCACCCAATGGACGATTCTTCTCCTTGTCCCTATTTCCAATTGAACCAACCAAGGTTCTTTATGTAATTCCTTGTCCAATCCACACTTTTCGACAAGTTGTAGGTTGACATAGCTATAATTAGAACTTGGATCAATCAAAATAGAAACATTTTTTTCTTTTATCTTACATTTTATCTCAATGATGGATGCCTTGTGGTTTTCTTGGTAGTTATCAAATGCTACATAAATTCTTGGCATACTCTGGGCTACTTCACCCACTATGCTTGCCTCCTAACCACTCTATATCTTAGGTCTGACATCCTGTTGATGTGGATAGTCCCTTCTCCCATGGTTCCCACCATAGGTCCAACACTTGATTAGTTATCAACCTTTGGTCATGGGTTGTGCTCACACTGGTTGCTGCACACTTCTCTTAATGACAATATTGGCCTTCTACTGAGATTGTCTTGTCTGAGCTGGGTGTTTCCCATCTTTTCTTTCTAGGTTCTTCCTAGACCAATTCCTATATTTTTCAGCACTAATTTTGGCTAACCAATTGCTTTTAATCTCAGGCCTATGTCTTTCTTTCTCATAGAAATGTTCTAACTTCTTGATCGCGTCCTTCAGTGTGTGGGGTTCCAACAATTCAATTTTATCTTTGAATACCATAGACATCCAACTGATGAACCTATTAATTTTAAATTTCTCGTCCTTGAGATATGGTACTGTTACAGGGAAAAGTGTCTATATAGAACTACTCTATCCCACTAAGGTGTGACAGCTTCCTTAGAAACAAACAGAGAAAAGCTACTTTCGTTTTTCCTTTATGAATTATAGATAGAGAGGAACAGAAAGACCAACCTCTGTCTTGCGCTAATCTCCTGATTTGATTCCTCTCTTCTTTGATAGTCTTTAGCTACCTGCTCCCTTGCATGCCCAGCTTCACAAAGTACCTGTAAGATCACAGTAGCATAGCACTATACAAAGACATGGATCTATAATCATAAACAATCTAGGATCAGATGTAAATTGACCATACAAATGTAGCAAGCATCAATGACACAAGAGCATGGAGGAAAACTTGAATAGCTTTTATTGATAAACAAGAAAGAGCCAAGAGGAGTTACAACTAGTTGTTCTGACCCAGCATCAACCTCCTAGCTAAAAAGCCCCTCTTCACCTCAAACAAAACTTAGATCACCCAACAATCTGATGTTTGTCTCAAGAAACCAACATCAATTCCTTACAATATGCAAAATTCCAGCCTCTGGATCTCTGGGATGAGGGATCCATATATAGATATCTGTAATGGAGATGAGTCAGCTCATGATTTGATTAGTGTCTTCCCTCTGATAGTTCTTGCTTCCACTTGGAGATTGATGATCTCTTACTCATCCTTGGTCGAATTTAGAGAGGCAAGTGTCACAGGAGAAGATTCTGGAAGCTTCCATTGCCTCTCCACCTCGCGGAATGACACTGCCATTTGTCATTTCTCGCCCATCGCACCCCATAGAAGGGATTTTTGAAATGCAACTCACCCACACAGTGTATTTAGGTGAGATGCAACGCACTTGGCTAATGGATCAGCTAAAATGATCCTGTTTTGACCAATTCTGAGTAGTTTTTCAAGGAGAACTTCTGGGAGAAGCTGTAATCTGTTGACCTTGTTCCTTTAGGGGTTAGAACAACACTTTTAGGGACTTAGGAGCCCTTGGTTTATGGACATTTCATGCTTGGGGTTGTAGTGCCCAAAAATGTCTATAACAGTTGCCCCCTAAAGCATGAGGTCGTTAATATTTTGATGTCGGGTGAAATGCTTTTTTATGAGGATCCAAAGTTCTTTCAAGCTGGGAGGAGACCTGTAATAAGATACAATACAATACATTATCTTCATAATATTTTCATGATCTAGCTGAGGTGGGCATTCCCATGCTCAGCTCTATAAATTCAATTTCATGTACATAGGACAGACAATCATCTGAGTGTAGACTGATGATTCTGATAGAGACATCATCCTTTTGATTGGATGATTATCTGTGCAGCAATGATGTACATTTGATGTCTTTATTTCCCTGAATATATATCGCAGCCCGGATGGATGAAACTAGATCCGGGGTCTTCAATCTCGTTCAATCTTCACTCAGAATACAAGTTGATCCATGTGAAAGCTGTTCTGGAGTCGAACATGGAAAGACATCGCCTGATTACCAGCCAATGATGTAAGCTGTTAATAGGCGCGAGAGGAATCACCGATAATGATAATGACCCTCAAGGTACTGGAGTACAATTCACGTGGTGTGAATAAAGGACTTGGCGTCGAACACCACGCAAAATCTTTCGGTCGAAGGCCATTGATGTGAACCTGTCACCGGAAGTGAGAAACTTGCCATTGGGGCATGCAAGCTTCAAAGTACTGAATGGGGTGTTCCTAGATCAACTTCTTGGATAATGAGCTGATGTCGACAAGAAGTGATCCGTCACAGAAGGGCCTTAATGAATCCCACATCAATGACATGGAACAGAGCAAATGATTTTAATGGAGGTGAAAACAATCTGGTGATATAACGTTCAGGGTGGCGGTCATGAAAGAATGGAGTATAAATGTATGGTAGTGGGTGAGACACAGGTGAATTCTCTAAATGAATTCTCTTGAACATATCGGAGACACTGATGTGATGGATTGGTAGCATTAACCCCAAATGTGGATGGTATGATGGGACCATGGTGATGTGACCGGTGAATGAAACAACCCAACCCGACTCGGACGCGGAGTGGAAGTGTCATGTTCAAGAGCGACTTGCTACCAACAAAGTTTCTTCAAGTTTTCTTCCCAATTTTCCCCAGTCATTGCTGACCAGTACCTCTTTATTTTTGTCAAGCTTGAGGAGGATAACATATGCTTGTTCTATAATTTTCCCTTCGGGCAAACCCATCGCTATGTTTTAATGAGCCTAGCGATAGTGAAACTCGTTCTCGTCTATAGACAAGTTTGTCGCTATTAAAATTTTAACGAGCTTAACGACAAAGATAACTCGGCCCTTTTCAATTTTAGAGAGTCTGAAAAGGAACGTAAAGGTAACTCCAAAATTCCTTTTTCGTCATCTAATCCCTTAAGTCCGAAAAAGTATAAAACAATACAAAAGGGATGAATTTTCGATACTTTTAACGAGCCGAACAAAACAAGCGCTCGATCTTTTTGTGTAATAATCCCTCAGGTCAAAAAAGATTAAAATTTAGAGGAGGGATAACACTTCCTGTCCCTTTAACGAGCTGGAGAGGCCAATGGCTCGACAATCTTTTCATATTTTACGAGTAAGTTGAAAAGAGCTTAAAGGAGACTCGTCTTTTGAGGAACGAGTGATAAAATGGATAGCAACTAATTCCAGGTAAGGTTTGGAATTTTCCAATCATGACAGTGTTACAAGGATGGCTAGTGAAATCACTCTTCGCAACTGTTCCTCAAAATGGGTAAACAATCAAATGGAGGTGAATGATCGGCCAATGCAAAAGTGGAGGTGACGGTGCAAACACAACCAAGGCTTTAATGGCTGAAGTACTACATTCACGATGGTTATTTACCGGGGAATAGTTCATTTTTTAATGAGCTTAAACGCGGGGGGAAACATTTGCTCATGGCTTATGTTTATTTTTTAACGAGCTTGAACTATGTGCTAAAACTGCTCGATTAATCCAGTCATGTGATAAGAATGTCTCATATAAAATGGCAATTTTTAGAGTTTTGCCCCACATCCTTTCTTTATGCAAGTTAGGAAACGACCAATCCTACGAGTTTAAACGGTTAGAGGACCTACAAATTTAAAAAAATAAATAGTCGCTCTTCGCTTGCACGCCAAAAGGCTTGCATGCCCCCAGGTATAAAACAGAATTTCAAGGTTACCCCTTCTTTATTCCGTTAAAACATTTGTTTTACCGAGAGAGGCCTACCTCTTACAGGTTACCAAAGATTGTTCTATTTATAGCGTAAACAAAACACCTCTTCGGCGATGTCTACTGAGATAAACAAAGGTGACCAGCGATGCCCGACAACTCACATAACTTTGACAAGAGGATCTTATTCCAGTCCAACTCCCTTTTCCAATCACGGACGGGAATACGGAGGTCATATACTCTCGCGGAAACCTACCCTATACCCGAAGTTTTCCTGCCGAAACAGACCAGGGTGCATGCCCCCTGGGTTTCAATCATGTCCCCCCGAATCACTCGCGCTCATCGGGTGGACGGACTGGGGATTGAGACATTAATTGCGGGAAAAGACCATTCAGGGATGGTATATGACTATTTGCTATGCATGATCCAGGAAATGAAAGCTGGTCTACGAGCTTGACCACTCTTCCTTCGTGCGGAAAACACATCACTCTAAAGAGTGATGAGACAATGGCTCTCATGCAATAAATATAGTCTCGTCCAAGGAGTAGATTATAATCCAGGGGTCCTTGAACTACCATTACATTCATGTGAACGGTTTTCCCTCTCAATGTTATGGGCACATTGGGAAGGATCCCTAACGGTCGACTGGTTCCTTTATCAAAGCCTGTTAGATTTCTCATCTCAGGCAAAAGAGATGGCAAACCAAGCGCTTTCCAAGCAGTTGAGGAAAGGATACTCACAGAAGCCCCTTCATCTATGATGGTACCGGCCATAACCATTCTATATATTTGAACAATGATTCGGAATGGTATACTAGCTGGTAGACGGGGTCTACCTAGTTGATTCCAGTCGAAGGAGACAACTAGGTTGCTTGGAGGTGGGACTGAATAGATGGCCGGATATGACTCTGACGAACTTCCTTCCTGCGGTAAAGGAACGGGTAAATTACCCCCATGTTCATTGGAGTCTATGCTTATGAAAAGAATTTGGACGGTGTCATCCTTGTTCTCTTCGGTGATTGTATCATCTGAAGATGGAACCTCTGAAGGCAAGACCAGGTCAACTGCCGCCTCGACCTTTTGACTTTCGTCTGGTATGGGTTCAGATGGTTTGTCTTCAATGGTAGATGCTTCAGCCGACCAATTGAGCGGGCCAGCTAGATTTTCAACTAGTGATGGACTCAGCAAGAGTTTTTAATATCCAGGAGGGAGTCGTAACGGTGAAACCGGACGATCGTCTAAAACTCTTTTAGCCTCGTCTAAGAAGGGACAACGGTGGACAACATGATTGCCTTCGCATAGTTTACAAGGAAATATATATTTTCCTTTTTGTCCTGGGGCTTCACTTTCACTAGTTGATAGTGTGTTTTCAACATGATCATCAGAGGTTGACGACACCGGGTTGTGCAAACGAGGAGACCAGTCCCTTAAGATCCGAGGGATGCAAGGACAATCTCTATGATAGTGGTCTCCTTTGCAAATGACACATGGCGATTTAGGCCTGGTCGGTCCAGTGTGTGGATTTTTGCTAGACGATGCTCGTTTGCCCCCATTCGCTTTTGGCTCCTTCTTCTTCTTCTCTTTCTTCTTCTTTTCCTTCTTCTTCTCGGGTACTTGACTTTTGACTTTACCAGCCCCATCAAGCGAAGAGGAAGGAGGAAAGGAAGAATTAGAGGAAGTAGAAGGTTGGTGGGTAACTCTGGACTCGTCTAGTTTCTGATTCGATTGTTCAGGAATCGCGGTGTTCTGAACGATAGAGGTTGAGAAGAGCCATACAGGCAAGCCAATTGTCAGTCCTGGAAGCGACAATGTGGCCATATGGGGTGCACCAACATCTCCCGAAGAGGAGAAGGGACTAGGATTTCCTCCAAGGGGAATTCCTTGGTTGGTGGATTCCATTTTCTCAACCCAAGATCAACGTAGGAAAGGGTAATGAATATTTTGTTTAAAATAAATTTTAGACGCTTTGACACACCTTGTTTTTTCAGTTTTTAAGAGTCGAGAAAAAACAAAAGATGACTCTAGTCACCTTTAATTTTTAGTGAGCCTGAAGTAACAAGTGCTCAGATGGACCTTTTCTGTTAAGGAGTGTGAAAAGGAACGAAAGGGACTGCTCTGGAAATCTAGGTAGAGGGATTACCAAACCAATTGCAAAACTGCAGAATACTTTTTACGGTATGACAGTCAATCTTCCCGAATGTTGTGTTCAGTGCATTGCGATCGATAGGGCGGCAGACACAGCTTCCTATGGATAAAGGATTAAGCCTATTGGGGTCTCCCAAAATATACTCGACGGTACATGGGAGCACAAGTCCATACTGGCACTTATCGTCTCAAAGTGGAGGAATCACCCAACCATCAGTGAGAACAACAGTTACCAGGCTTTACGACGCCAGAATACGTCTCTAGCCTAGACTTCTAAATGTTGTGCGTTAAGTTCCAAAGCGTTGTTAGATTCATTGAATTTATTTTAATTTGATCTTATTTATGAATTTTTCCTTTCAGGTTCACCGCGAGATGTAGCTGTAATTCCTAAAATGCAATCTAATATGATAAACAAACTTTTTATCTTCTTTGTGCAATGAAAATCCTAGCTACTAAGGAAAGAAAGACAGAATCTTTTCACAAAGAGCAAAGAGCACACTCTAGATGCACTTTCCTAAATCAAGCCAATCATACTGTCTATATGCAAATGCACATGCATGTATTTGTTTTCGACTTTCTTAGTATATGAATGCTAAAAAGAAAGTTGATGCACAAATCTGAATTTCTTTTCAAGCGACAAATATCAACAAGTTTCTTTTCGAAATAAAAAATGGAGACGATCACAACACCTTACGATTTTGAAATGAATACTTGTTCTTGACACTAGAAAATTACAAATTCAGACCAAAAACAATAGTAGCAGGATAATCGACCATCAACAACAATCAAACTCTTTCCTACAATTGAAATCAACACTTGCGACAGTTTCAAATCAAAGGACGACAATGCGATTATGCTACTTTTGCAAAGGAGAACTAGAAATGACTCAACAAACACACAAAAACATTTACAGTTATTTTGTACAAAGGAGGCAGAATAACAACAAGGAAAAGGGGTTTCAAACAGACATATACTGATCACAGGCAGCAAAATTCGGGAATAGAACTGGAAAGAATGAATCACAGAAACCAAAACTGCACAGAGCCTAGTCTAATCAGCGCACCTGTAACATAGAGAATTTGAAATGCAACGCACCTTGTCCACTCGGGAAGTGCGCTGAAGTTCAGATTCTCTGAACAGTACCTGTGCTGGGCTAGAAACGAGACTCTGTTTGGGTTTCGGGTCACAGTTTGCAGTTCAGTTCTTGGGTTTTGGCCGAGCAAAAAGCAATCAGTAATGCAACAATCAGGGGTAGATCTAAGGAGGATCTAAGAGCTATCACAAGGGCAATCAGATAGTTTGTGAATCAGTTGTTTAAATCATAAACAGATCCAGTAGATGGATTGAAGTAGCATTTATCTACTTTGCATTTGTTATGGCAAATTCAGTTTGAATGCTACCTGTAAGTTTATGAAATAGACAACAAAGAATGATAAACAAACAAACTAATAATTCCCCAGTGGAGTCGCCATTTTGTTACAGGGAAAAGTGTCTATATAGAACTGCTCTATCCCACTAAGGTGTGACAGCTTCCTTAGAAACAAACAGAGAAAAGCTACTTTCGCTTTTCCTTTATGAATTATATATAGAGAGGAACAGAAAGACCAACCTCTATCTTGCGCTAATCTCCTGATTTGATTCCTCTCTTCTTTGATAGTCTTTAGCTACCTGCTCCCTTGCACACCCAGCTTCACAAAGTACCTGTAAGATCACAGTAACATAGCACTATACAAAGACATGGATCTATAATCATAAACAATCTAGGATCAGATGTAAATTGACCATACAAATGTAGCAAGCATCAATGACACAAGAGCATGGAGGAAAACTTGAATAGATTTTATTGATAAACAAGAAAGAGCCAAGAGGAGTTACAACCAGTTGTTCTGACCCAGCATCAACCTCCCAGCTAAAAATCCCCTCTTCACCTCAAACAAAGCTTAGATCACCCAACAATCTGATGTTTGTCTCAAGAAACCAACAACAATTCCTTACAATATGCAAAATTCCAGCCTCTGAATCTCTGGGATGAGGGATCCATATATAGATATCTATAATGGAGATGAGTCAGCTCATGATTTGATTAGTGTCTTCCCTCTGATAGTTCTTGCTTCCACTTGGAGATTGATGATCTCTTACTCATCCTTGGTCGAATTCAGAGAGGCAAGTGTCACATGAGAAGATTCTGGAATCTTCCATTGCCTCTCCACCTCGCGGAATGACACTGCCATTTGTCATTTCTCGCCCATCGCACCCCATAGAAGGGATTTTTGAAATGCAACGCACCCACACAGTGTATTTAGGTGAGATGCAATGCACTTGGCTAGTGGAGCAGCTGAAATGATCCTGTTTTGACCAATTCTGAGAAGTTTTTCATGGAGAACTTCTAGGAGAAGCTATAATCTGTTGACCTTGTTCCTTTAGGGGTTAGAACAACACTTTTAGGGACTTAGGAGCCCTTGGTTTATGGACATTTCATGCTTGGGGTTGTAGTGCCCAAAAATGTCTATAACAGGTACATATCTCAATAGTCCCAAAAACTTGGTGATGTATTCATCACTGGTCATTTGACCCATTTTGAGTTCGTAGAACTCTTTTGCCTAATTGCCATACTAGCATTCAAACATGTATTTATATCTGAAGAGCTTCTCAAACTCCTCCCATGTCAACTGCTTCTCGATAATGGCTTTAGAATTCTTGAGGTCCTCCCACCAGATGTCGGATTTTCCTTTTAAATGTAAGAGGTGACTTTGGATTTCATATTCTTGAAATAATCATGTATTCTAAAGAACTTCTTCATCCCTAGCAGCCATGCTTCAATGTTCTATGCCTTCTTTATATCCCCATCAAATGTGGGTAATTTGCCTTTTAAATTATTCAGGTATATGCTCCTTTTCCTTTCTCTATGAGCGATGGTGATGGCAAGAGTGGTGGTATCTCTAGGTAGCAAAAATAGATTGTTTGCTCATGTAAGGCACTTGCATTATACCCCTTCCTCTTGGAGTAATCAAAGGTTCTCCTCCTAACACAATGTCCTCAATTCCCTTCTTGGGCCTCTTTTTAGGTCCACCACCATTCATTCCATTGGTGTTTTCTTCTAACTCACGAAGGATTTTTCTATCTCTATGAGTGGTGATCATTTCAAATTTCCTTTTCCTCTACCAGTCTGAGAGGCTTTGTATGATTACTGCATTTATCTCATATTTCCTTTATTGGGCTCTTACTAGCCTCTCATTATCGACCTTAAATCTCTTCACCTAATCCTAAAGGCTTCTCAAGGTGTCCATCCAATCTAGGGAGTTATTGCCTCCCCATTTCCCAACTGATCTCTCTTCTTCATTGGTTATGACTTCATCACTTCTATTTTGGGATTGATTGGAATTGTATTCAAAAAATCTAGTCCTCCTCACTGTATCTTTTCTATTTTATGCTATTTGTGTTGTGCTGCCAATCACACACATTGTTAGACATTTTAAAGCAATAATTAAACACAAAATCAATATCATGAGCTTGCATTCATGGATTTGTCACGGGGCATCCTGCGGTAACAAAACAACCATGTTAACGTATAATCCATTTACAAATCATATTCCATAGTCATTCAATTGTGCAATTTGTACATAGTTGATGATAACAACATATTCACAATCATGATCTTTCTCCCTTCGAGTTGTTAGCCATATGCTAACTTACCTTAGTACAGTTTCATTATCAAACAACAAGGACAATACAAATTGACTCAGTACCCTATAATTACTTAACAAAAATTCCTCACTTTCCTGTGACAAAACCCATCCAGTCCAAGTGTTGAACCTTGATGCTATGATACCACTATGTAACGTACCCAACCCCTTTGTTTCACATTCGAGGAATGGGGCGATAAATATTTATTATTATTATTTTTTACTAATTCAGTGTAGCTCTGGGACCCCAAAACACCTTGAACTTGCAATTCAAAGTCCCCTCTAGAATCCTGACCTCCCTACTAGTGTGTCACGACTCTAGGACCCTCAAAATGACTTGAACTCTCAAATTGAGATCTCCCCAAGAATCGGAACTTCTGGCTGACATATCGCGACTCTGGGACCCTCATAATGCCTTGAACTCTCAAGTTGAGAGCCCACCCAGAATCCAAAATTTCGGTTGGCGTGGCACAAATATGTGGCAATAACCATCTCTCCCACCATTAGCTTTCCATGTTGGTGTTGGTTCGACCACACATCCTTTATCCATCCTATTACCTCAACTCTTGTGATATTTCTTTCCACAATTATTACAGGCTTCTGATATCCTGAGATGCGACGTAACCCTCCACGTGCTATCCACTGATGTCTTTATTGGCCCCATAACCCTAATTCCTATATCACAATAATCCCAAGTTAAGGGCCCCAAGTGACAGAGCAATTCTCTGTCAACTAGAGTGTTTTAAATTAATGATCCCTGGGATCTACGGTTCCCTGAGACATTCAACCATCCACATTAATGAGGTTTCTAACCTCTAGGGTCTAACCAGCTCCTGGGTGACATCATCCACATCACCTGTCAAGCTATGAGAGGTTCATGTGTCACCTATATTTGTCTCCTTTAGGTACCCAAAACTATCAAAATGCTTTCCACGTGTCCTTTAAGATGTCATCTCCACTCGATGATAAGTCACCATTACTCTGATTTAAGGAGAGAAAGGGATCCCTCGACGATTGGGTTCGCACTTGGTTTTAGTTAGTAAATGATAACCATTGAACCCAGAGCCCTTTAAGAAATAATTCTACAACACATTGGGGTTCCAACCTTTCAGGTTTCCAGGGTGGCCACCTTCGGCAGCTTCCCGTCCTAACAGATTCGGGTGACAGAAGAAATCTTCATTGTCATCTCTTCGAAAAAATCGCAATGCCCTTTACCATTGAGTCATATGCTCTAAATGAAATTAAATTTTGGGCTTCGGGATCTACAAAATTTCTGTCGTGTCATCCCGTCCAATCACATGAGGGAGAATCTGGTTCCACTAATCATAAGCCTCCCTTGATTAGGGTTTTGACTGTCGAAAGGAGAATGTTATCCCAAATCTTCCTATAAGTTCATGGCCTCACTCCTCTATGCCACAACAAGGCCTTCCTCCTCACTCCTATCATGAATCGATCAAGGGACATTGATTTTGCATCACGTAGTGTCTTATATAGAAATCTCATCAACCTTCCCCTCTACCAGCCCTTTCGCCACACAAGATTCATCAAGCCAGTCTTCCAACTATGGATCTAGCTCTTGAATTAATTAGACTCCCAGTCATACTTCATGGTTTCATGATGATTCCCTTGGTTGCATAAGGTGGTCTATGACATTATCCTTCTTGAGCTTGGGTGATAAATTATCCATTGGGTTGCTCGCCTGCGAGTCTTCCCTTCCCATTGGGAGGGAATGCTACTGAAGGCAATGTAGGTGCTCCTGCGTCACTTACTTACCATGGGATCGGTGTGGATTCTTGAGAGGTTCCTACTTTTCCTACCACACATCGATGGTACTAGAACCTATGACGAGCCTGTAAGTAGTTCCATGGTGCTAAAAATAACCTTTGGTTGTATCTACATCCATCCCAAGATGGTAACAACAAATATCTAGCCTGCCGAGAATGTCAGGCTGAAGGTCATTTAGGAAAATATGGTGGCTTGACTAGTCCCAGGGGAAAACTCCCCTTGACATTAATGCATTACTTTCCATGCAACACAACAACTTGTATCTTGGAAAACAAATAACATGCAAGCGAATACAAACCCTACTATGCAGAGGGTCTTCCATGTAATCTTCATATTAATAAAAGGGTCTCAAAACCCACTATCTTTCAAGTTTTAATCCAAGTTGTCATGACTCGACAATGATATATAATGAGTTTTTTCTCTCCCTTAACAAGTTATTTATGAGATTCTTCTCATTTTGTTAAACATGTGTAAATCCATGCTCAACACAACATTGTAGCTTAGTCTTTGTTATCATGTGGTTTCTTATGCCTCTTATGCATCAGGTGTTTTGTGTCTACCATTAGAAATCATTATACATTTTTTATTTCAAATTTCACACACACACACACACACACACACACACACACACACACACACACATATCCCCATGAAGATGTACCACATATGCAAGTGTAATCAACACAATGCAGCCCCTGAGACTAGAACCATTGTCTACAACACAATGACATGATTCATTAGAAGATAAATGACATACACAAATACTTATCGTTAAACTTACAGGGAAATTGAGTCTAGGACAAGGACTCTCCACCCAACTGTAAACAACTGAGTGGGTTGCTTTCTTTTGGGAATAGCTACCAACTTCCACTGAATCAGGGACTCTAGAGGACTTCAAACCTCAATCCCACCAACTCACAGTTACTTGCTTGGATGACATCAGGGAAGTAACCATAAGTATTATTTCCAGTATTCATCTAATTATGCTCCAAGATGGTCTCTTCCCAAGTTGTTACATGGTTCAAAAATCTACTATCTCAACACACAACCTCCAGGGGATCCAAGCTGTTACAGGGCTCCAGAGATTCCATCCCAACCCAAATCCTCTAGGCACCCAAGTTATTACAGGGCTCTAGATACCTTTGTCTCAACCCACAACCTCAATGGACCCAAGCTGTTACAAGGCTCCAGATATTAGGAACTCAACCCACAACCTCCATGGATCGAGAGTCAATCCTTTCTCTTCTATTCTCTTTAGTGCTACCTGTTGGATGCTCTTGCTAAATCTTCCCCTCGATACCACTCTTCCTCAACCATAATTATTATTGCGTCCTTAATGGCCTATAGTGCACAGTCCCTCCATAAAATTCCTGTCCTTTTTCTTATGGTTGCTTCTCAAGCAACATGGGTTTGCATACTTCTTCTTGCAACTCATTTAATTTCAAGAGATCCTTCATCAATTCATGCACTAACCAACCTTTAATAGTTGTCCTTCATTTTAGGTTTCTTCTTTACACAAGAAACCATAACGTCCCAAGCAAGCAACCTCCTCCCCATCTCTGGAATCTATGTCCCTTGGCTCAGTTCCATTTTCTTGATTTCAAACGTTGCAAATATTTACAATACATTTACAATGCAGCGTATACAAGGACTTTGGGTGGGGATGTCACACAAACATATAGAAAATTAGCTCAAATCCTGGAGGGGATGATAATGAAAATTTTATAGCATCTAATGAGCTTTTGGATAAAATGATTTCTTAGTTGAATTTTTGTGACTGATTATAAATCCCATGAATTGGGGGAACCCATTCAACTTTGTGATGTTTAGGGTAAGCTTCCCCATAAAGCCTAGACAAAATTTTAATTATAAACCTAAAAGGTATTTTAAAAACAACAATTGGATAATTTTTCCCTATCTTTAGTTTATGCTTATCATCCATAAGCCGCTCTCTAATAATTTGATTATAGTTTTTTTTTTATTTCTTGAGGACTGTGTTACTGAATTGATCTAGAAAATATTTTAAAAGTATTTGAGGAGGAATGAGTTTATATATTTTTGCTAACACTTTAGGTCTCCATGAGGCAATTATGTTTTCATTAGAATACAAAATAGAGCAAGTTCGGATATCAACATGCGATAATATCCATCTAATCATATCATAGTAAGGAAATATGGTAGCCCTAGCCATGATTTTATGTAGTTCAATTTTATTAATGGATTCATAATCGAAGGGAGATTCCTCATTTGAATTATCATCATCTGAACTATCTGATTTCTGCCATTCTCTTTTCTCAAAGAAATTGAAAATATTTTCCCAAGGGATTTTACCCACATCTTGAGTTTTATATCTAGTATCGAAGATTAATAAGGGATTTTGATTGTAATCCTCTGACCTTGGTGTTTCAGATAGAATTACTTTTGCCTTAATATTATGGAAAATTTTTCTGGATGCAGGTGATTTTTCCTTTTTACCCATTTTATGACTCGTAAAAAAACAATTAGAACATATAAGATTTATAAGTTAAGGAAAAAATTTAGAATAATTGAGTTTAAAAAAAATCTAATATGAACCCAAAAAAGGAGAAGATTTTCAAGTTCCTCAACTATTTCTTCTGTAAAATTTGAAAACTCAAAATTCACAATTGGAGATAAGAGCTTCGAGTGGAAGGCTAAATTTCACAATTGCGAATTTTCTAAGAGAAACTAGGGTAAATCTACAAAAATATTTGTAAAACTAAAAACTTAACAGCATGGTAGATTTCATTCATTTTCATAAATGCGAAAAGAAAGATAACCATTGCCCACATTTCAAGATGAGATTAGGAGGTTGGGCAACAAGGTTTATTAATTTTTTCAAAAATTCTAAAAGAGTTATGATGGTTGACCATACTACTTATTTGTAAAACCAACTATAAATCATCAAATAAAAAAAAAGTACTAAAACAACAAACAATTGAAAAAATGACAAAAATCATAAAATAACAAAATTCGGTGAGGACGAGGTAATCAAAGAGTCAGGGAGTCGATAGGTCAGATTTTATAGATAAAATCATTTCAGAGCAGAATGTTTTGACCCCGACTCTAAGATAGTCATGTTGAAAATAGCAACAAGAAATGCTAAAAATAGCATTTAGAATATTCCAATTTTAATTTGTCCTCGAATTAAAATTGAGAATTAAAATTTGACTTTAGTCTCACCAGCTGTTTGAAAAATAATTAATTAATTCATCCTGAGTTAATTAGTTGGAGAAATTCAAACATGATGTCTTTTTGAAGTCATGCAACAGTTATCCCTTTGATTGAGGAAGTTATCCCTTAATTAAAGAGATAAGGATGAGTTGTATTTGAGTTGTAATTAGTTAGCTCAGTTAACTGAGTTAAGTCCAGTTAGATTAGTTCCAAAAAGTTTGTGTAACTGATTGTGAGTTCAGTCAGTTAATGCATGCATGCATCAAACTAGTGTACTCTAGATAACTGAGGA
Organism: Pinus tabuliformis; assembly: GCA_031772625.1. NCBI lineage: Eukaryota > Viridiplantae > Streptophyta > Pinopsida > Pinales > Pinaceae > Pinus > Pinus tabuliformis. The sequence continues at coordinate 151,329,104 of CM062813.1, read as the reverse complement.
TTCTCTCATAAATAACTCATGCATGTCTATTCAGAGAAAGACCCAGTTGAGATTAAAGACAGGGACTTTGTACTATCAGTTGGAGGAATTTTTCTATAAATGAAACTCATCCATGTAGAAGGAACAAGGTTCCTTGAGGATTACGCAGTTTTACAGGGTTTGAGATTAGTGTGAGTGATCAGTGTTACACTTGGTAACAGTAGGATCACCCAGGAGAAACAACACAAGGAAATAGGAAGCTTGGAGGGTAGAGGAGAAGGTTTGTGAGAAGCCTCGTTTGCTTGTGAGCATCCAGGAGGATTGTACTAAGAGCTGGTTAGCTGTGGGAGCTAAAGCTTTGTGTAATCTTGATGTATTTCCACCTTGTATGATAATACAGATAGCGGGGTTTTTAGCTGAGGCTTTCCCCAGAGTATTCTTCTGTGTTTCATGTGTGATTGATTCTTCTTCTCTGTTATATGTGTTCTGTTTGATCTTGCTCAATTCGATTAAGCTTCCGCAAGTTCGATTGTAGAAGTAGATTAAGTATTTTTCTTTAGTCTATTGCATAATCAGGTTAATCTACAGTGATAATTTCTACAAGTCAGGAGAGTTGAAAAGTCAGGGATTTCGAAGGGTTAGAGGACTTCAAAGGGTTGAAGGTCGGGAAGTATTAACATAAATAATTCAAAATGGAATGTTATAACAATAATTGTTATGTAGTTGAGAGGGTCAAAGGTCAAGAAGTCAGAACAAACATTTGAAACAAAGTGTTCTAGCCTTAGACCTTCTGACTTGTTTCTATATTTTTTCAAGTTTTTTATTATTTTGGGAAGAATGAGTTTTTTTTTTAGAGTCCTCATTTTATTTTATTTCTTCTTACAAAACAAAACAATAAAAAAAGGAGTTTGTCGTAGTCCTAACAACAAGATACAAACACAAACTTCTGAAATACTAATAATTACTACAAATGATGTAGATCTTATTTTAGCAATTCCAAATTATCATTAAGCAATTACACTTCAAAAATTCAACCATAAAAGCATAAGGACAATAGAGATTACAATGCATAAATATAACACAAAATTTACCCTGGGAAAACCTACTTGGGAGAAAAACCCAACAATCTTTTCCTTAGACAAATTCTTGAAATCAACAAGAGATACATCTAGTGTAAGTAGTCAACTATGAGATCAAACTGACCAATAATCTATGGCTAAACCTGGTCAAGCATTAGCTCTCTAGTCATGTCAATTCAATTTGAACTTTTTCCCTTCAAACTTCAACCCTCTCTAATCTACCTAGGTTTAATTTTGCCCTCCTAGAATATGGCTAGAATCTCAGCCTATTCAGAATTTAGGCTTGCCCAAAATATATTGCCCAAAATTTAGCCTTCCCAAAATATGTTGCTCAAAAGTTCACATGTGCTAGGTCAAGAGAGAGAGAGAGATAGATGCTAGAGATGAATTCGTTCTTATTTTCCTTCACTTGTATGCCTAAAATTTTAGTTGTCTTATGATAATTCAAATGGTGCCTTATGGAGGAGGTTGAATGCTCTTTATATAGTGTTCAACCTTTGGGAATGGGTGTGTCTCTTCATTGAGCTGACTTGACTTGAGGGAGGGTTGACTTGACTAATTTGGAGCCAAAAATTCAAAATTCAAATTTCAAAATTTTCTCTTTTAAATCTGACATGAAGAACATGCCCGACAAAAATTCTTTCAAGGGATAGTTAATGACAAATGACATGAAGAACATGTATTAAAATTTCATTATACATTTCAAGGGCTAAAATATAAATTTTGAAGACTAACCATAGCTACAAAATTCAACACTCCCTCTTTGCTAGAGAGGTATTCACATTGACTAGACAAATGCTATTTTGTGAACAAATTTATCTAAGAAAATGTTGAGACAAATCACCATTACCATAATCAGGTCAACAAATGTGACACATAGAAAGCCAATAACATCAAACAGTTACCATAATCACGGAAAACAACTTTGACACATGGTAAGTCAACAAAATCAACAAGTTACCATAATTTAGGTGAGTACTTTAGGCACATGGTACATCCTCACCATCATTCAGGTTAGTACTTTAGAATTATGGTATCTCCTCACCATAATTTTGGTTAGTACTTGAGACACATGGTACACCATTTAGCATCAACTAGTCACCATAATTTGGGTTGGTACCTAACACATGACATCTTTACTAGTCTTGGTCCACCATCATTTGGATCAAGATCTTTGACACATGGTGAATCTCCAAAGGCCACACTCTCACTCAGTAATTCAAGGCCTAATGCTAAACAAAACTTATACTCCAGGAACATTCTTCCTCATTCGGGTCAACATACTAGACACAGGAAGAATGTCAGTCCTCTTCTAGATTATTCTCCCTAATTTGGGTCATCAAGAAGCTATTGTGCTTGGTGCATGATGGGTGTCTATGGCTGGAGGAGCCAATACCCATCACAGACAAGTTGATTTACCAGATAACGTGATTTCCATATACAAGTGAGAATCCATCCATGATCTTTGGCGAAAAAGGTGGCGAGCAGGCTCTCGCAGAATCGATGAAAGAAAAATTTAAACTGGTGAAGAAGCCACGCAGATACACTATATCCAGCATCTGTGACCTCGTTGTGAAGGTAGCCACATATATCATAGCAGGGAAGGTGATGAGGAAGTGTCACACCGATGAGGTGTCAGTGCTTGTTGTCGCACTAGCATTACAGTGCGCTAAAGGAGTCGAGTTCAATTGGTCAGACTACCTTCACAGTGAGTTTCTAGTGAACTTCCGCAAAGTGCGGGAGCTTAGCAAGATGTTCCACTATGCGTGGCTCTTACTGTTAATTGTGTTGGTAGCGTGGGAGCTGAAAGAGGACAGCCAATTCCCTTCGGTCATGCCAAACCTCCCAGAAGCAGGGAAGTATGCTTCACTATAGGTGACCAAGGATGCGCAGCAAGTCAAGGACAACAAGATATTTTGGATCTTGACGGAAATGAACATTCAGATTGCTATCAATCGCAAGCCACGATTTTCACCTACGGTGTATGCCAACCTGTAGGGCTATGCCAAATTGAAAGTAGACTTCCATCAAGTATCCATCAGGGTGCAAAAGGACCCTGTGCAAAAATGGTATGACTTGCCGTATTTGGCAACAGAGGATTCCATTGATGCGATGCTTGATCAATGGCCAGCAGAGTGGCGCTCTACAATAGATTTGGCGGTGGGCAGAAGCAAGTCCGTTGCATAGAAGAAAAAGGAGGAGGCCAAGCTTAAGATGAAACAGTTGGCTGAAAAGAGGAAGAAGGGGGTTTTTGATAAGGCTTAGGCAGAGCGCGAGCCCATGCAGCAAATAGGGAAGCAAACAGGTGGGACAGAGCGAGGCTTTGACAAAGGCGCGAGGTCGCCTTCACCTTAGACTGAGGAAGAAATAGATGAACATCACGGCATGGACCCTCAGGAGACATCTGCCTGCATCAAGTGCCCAAGAGAGTTGGAGAAAGGAGGCCCAGGAGGAAATCAAAGGCAAACAATACCTCGTTGGACCCCATCACACTAACAAAGGGAAATTTACATGATATCGGCGACAGAGTGAGGGAAGTCACCACGGAGGCCCTGTAATAGTTTGAACAACAACAACAGATCATCTTAGGGGCTATCTAGAAAGGGTTACAAGAGTTGCAAACTTGCGCGTTGCAGGCTGGCACAGTATCTACCATCGTAGCTATCGACACTTCAGAGGCTACCGATATAATGTGCATGAAGGCCTCCAGTGCAATAGTTCTGCCGGATGAGGCACTGACCACGAAGAATGAGGCTAACAGCCCACTGTCAGCGCCCTAAAAGGAGTAGGGTTGAACCTGACAGCGCTCCCGTGTGAAGCACTCCACCTCTTTCAGGATGGAGTAATTGCTGAACTGAGCACCTAAGAGCACTGCACCCTCCAGGTGATCAATGAACAGCAGATTAATAACGAGCAGATGGCCCTACAGAGAAATGTTTCCATCTCCACTAAGACTGAGGCGACCAATCAGAGGAAGTAAATTTTGTAGGTCATTGAGGAGGCATGCAGAATGGTCTCAGAGTTAGCCATTCCGGAGGAGGAGCCAGTCAAGGTACGCATCTGCAAGTTGGCCACAGGGGTGTGTGACACTCGGACTGAGATGGCGCGGGTGTAGTTAGAGTTGAACCTGGAAATTACGGAGCTACAGTTGAAGGCCCAACCTTCAACCCCACCAGAAGTCAAGGAACAATGGGCAACCGTTGTCACAGAAGCAATAGCAGTGGTGGATAGTGCAGTAGCAGACTGCATGCAGTTGTTTGAGTAGTAATTTGAGGTCCTAACAAGCTTGTAGGAGGAAACCAATGTACAGAGGCTAGAGACGAAATCACACGAGCTACAACAATGCTATGATGAGGTTAAGGGCACAGCGTGAACCGTCGCACTAACACAGGCACTAGCCAAGCTGCAGGAGGCCAAGCAACTGAAGGAACATGTGGATGCGGCGCTGCATAAGGAAGCGATGCTCAAGGCTAGACTAAAGCCCTGGTTAGATGAGGCTTACATAGTGACAGGAAATATCGAAGGCAAGCTTGCGACTCTGTAGGAAATGCAACAAAAGCTTCAAGCTGACAATGCAGGAGAAGTGACTGAGAAGACAGTGGAAGACGCGAAGCAGGCAGCAGCTCAGTGCATGGTCGAAGTTGCGGTCATACGAGTCAATTTCAAAGGACTTTGCGTAAAGATATTCACGCCTACCAAGTGACTCAATGGCGAGTCACGATGTTTGTGTTTGGGGTCTATTGGGAACGGGATCCCCTAAAGGGTAGTTTTTGGGCTAAAAGCTCATGTTTGAGTCAAATTTTGTAATAAAATGGTAAAGACTCCACATTTTTTGGTTGTGAAGCGTGAAGGTGTCATAAGTCATAAAGGGTTGTCCACCCTTAGTTTTGTAATGTAAAGTTGGCTGTAAGAGATCTACCCATGGTCCGTAGACCATGGGATTGTATAAAAAGAGTTAAGCTCTAAGTAGTTAGAGTAATCAATCATGTAAGAGAGTCATAGCTATGAAGTAAGAAGTCTAAGTTTCGGGTCATAGCTTAGGTAGAGGCTCTGCAACTGAGTGCACATAGGCCTAAGGTAGAAGTCCGTAACTGAGTGCACGGACCCCTGCAGCTATGTGCGTAGGGTGGATAGAGTCTGTAATCACTTAGAAGAGATTAATAAAGAGAAGTATTCCACAATTTCTGTGTCTTTGTTCCAATTAATGCATATTGTCATTTTATGTATGAATTTCCTTTATAATGCTTCTATGATGCACGAATGTGTATAATTATGTTGGATAATTGAACGCATATAAGAATATATATTTACACGATGCTAACTGTGAGCATCTAATAAGATAAGTAAGACTCTCAAGATAACATAACAATCTAAACAATATGCTGCCTTAGCAGCACAAAAGCATCTAAATCGAAGGACAACAATGTGCGAAGGTTAGTCGTACCCTTTCGCGGAGGTATTGAAGGACAGAATAGAGGGCTCGTATGGCAAGCCCTAAAGCGAAGTGACCTACGCGAAGGTAGGAATAGAAGGAAAAAAAATGACATCAAGACCATCTCAGGGTTTGGAAACTTGGTTCCAGCACCCCCCCCATACTACTTCAGGTGAGACTTCGATCTGCGCTCTGCAGGCTGATGCTGAAAGGGCCAATAGTGTAGGGATTCGTTTGCCTAATTAACGCTAAACCTGGGTCAGGCCCCCACAAGCCAATATAAAAGTGCAGGAGGTGTGACAAAATACTATGTAACAATATGTGAATTTATTTGATATTGTTGCTACTTCTTGTTTATCATGGGTTCGATTCTCTTTCATTCCCTTGAGGTGAGGCCTTGTAATCAGGGTTGACACTTTACCTAATTTACTATCCACAAAATGTGGAGAAGTACTATGGGATTTACCGTGCTTTCATTCCAAGTGTACAAATAATAACTAACAAACTAGATATAATATATTAATGATTTATATGTAATATTGTAGTAATAAATTACATAGTTTAATATATAATAATAAATTAATTATGTTAATTGGGTTTATCTTGGGTGATTGTGAGAAATGTTTGTTACCCTCCCCGCCCATGTTCAATTCTTGCAAGTGACATGATGAACTTTGTTGTAACGGCTTTGAGCCTTTTTTGATGAGTTTAAGAAGTCCCTCAAAGACCGAAACATGTAGATTCCTTCTATGAATATAAAGATATTTCTCATTGAAAAAAAAAAATTATAATATATAATAATAATATATATTATATAATAACATATTAACATGCATTGTGTATATAAGAATTTAAATTTCTTATTATTATTTTTAATTCTCATCATATAATTTTAAATTAACCTAGTTTACATGGTAGTATTATGTATCATACACAACTATATGTAGTAAATTTCTTCAGAACTACCATTTTTACCAAATTTCCTTTAATATTTCTCTATGAATTTCATTTTGAAACCAAACATGTAAAAGGAAAAGAAAATAAGGTTGTTAAAGCACTCAATAAAATATGTATTAGCACTTGTAATAATTTATAAATCAATATTTGAAAAAGAGAGACATTGATTCCCTTGTTTAAGTTAAACATTATATCCAAGTGAAAGATGTCTCATGAAGGAGCCGTATTATAGAAAGTTGTGTCGTTCTTAAGCGTCGTTTGATGCTGGAATTGGATTCAGAATGATTTTATTAAACAATACCATGGTTGTTACATACAATAAAGAAGAATTTTGCAGAGGCAGTTATTTATTTTTGGCAGGGTGCTCCAGCAAATCCAAAAATAGATGGACATGCAGAGGATTTTATATCGAAGCTCTGGTGAGATGGACGGAGGGGATTTAAATTTATTTTGATGATATATAATACATAGGATTTTTTCCTGGCCAATAAGTTTTGTCATGTTCTGGAGAGGTAATGATGGTCGAGGAAGGTGGGACGAGTCACCGCTGTATGATATGCATCAACCAATGCGAGACAACCGGGCTGCGATGCGCTGAGTGGTGAGCACAGTATGTCGACCAACAGGTATGCTCCTACCGTTTTTCCTACCTATCCATGATCTACCCTCTGAATATTAGTTGTCAAGAATCAGTCCTAGACGTTCCATGACCAGCAGTTCTCCACATCTATCTGAATAAGGCATCTCTTGGAAGTCGCGTGCCTTTTTCTTCATCAACCGTGCGCTCACATAGCCTCGACTCCCATACCGATCCTAGCACTGCATTTGTTTTTCTTTTTATTAACCTGTCAACCATTTTGGGATGTTTTTTGCTTCACGAACATATTCCATTCTGGGTATGGTTTTGTCTACTTTCTCTGTCTGGTTGGGTTCTGTGTACTCATTGCTCAACACTCGGATACGCTCGCGCGTCAGACATATCCATCCCGTTTTTTGATATCCATATCTAAATTGGACCATGTTGGTGTATCTTTGAATATGCTGCTGCTGTGCGGTCTACCCTGAGAATTCCTTCTGAGAATTGGAGTCCCTCTAGTTTTTCCGACGTCGGTTTTCGGTCTTTTTTGAATTTTCCGGGCGATCTGTCTTGGCCTTGTTTTTCTGACCATAGGCTCATTTACATCTTCCATTAATTTGGACGATCTATCGTATCCTGTTTCCCTGACATATGTGATGATCCGTGTATATGGGCATTCAATTCTCTTATCCCACTTTCCCTCTTCTCCTTCATTTGGTCCTTAATTTAGTATTTTTTTAAGATTTTTGGATCTCCATCAATCTTGTTGAAGATTTTTTTCTCCTATATCGTCCCATCCCATTATGACATGAGACCATTCTCCTCCCTATGTATCCTTTTGGGATCCTCACATTGACTTCTTTTTTGGGAATCTATCCTATACCTTCATGGAGCTTCCCTCTGACCAATCTGATGAGTCAGCCATGGTTCGTGCTACTATAGAGGCCGAAACATCTCATGCCAGATCAGCTCCTCGGTCCGAGTGGATGGGTTCGTTGGAGGCTGACATCATCCTTCCATCTACGACACATTTGCCTCTGGGCGAAGAGGCATTGCCTATCCAGCGGCCCCACCATCGTCATCGACCTGTTAAGACCTCCCCTCCTCCATCGGCCTTAATATTGGGTGGTCCACAATTAAAAGACAGAATTGTTAGTTTGCAGTGCAGGGCACTGGTTGGGAGATGGTAATTCCCATCTATGGAAGATTAGCAAATTCGTTCATGGATTTTGGAAAGATGGACTCCTCTTCTGGGTTACTCCCCCACCATTGTTCGTCTCATGAACAATTGGTATAGTTTTCACTTTTTCCGGCCCTGTGACTTGGATGCCATCTATTCGAGGCCCTGGGTACATGAGAGGAGTTTCTTAGCTCTGCACAGATGGTTCATCGGTTTCAATCTGCTCAGATGCACGTCACAGAATAATTACATCTGGCTCAAATTGCTTGGATTGCCTCTAGAATTGTGGACTAAGGAATCGATGGAAAAGATTGGGAATGCTATCGGGAATTTCATATATGTAGACCCCCACTGTATTGGCACCAGAGACAAACGCGTGGCTTGGATATTGATTAAAAGAGAATACAGGGGCAGTTTTCCTGCAACCATTGATCTAACTTGGGAGCTGTCAAAATTTCAGCAGCACCTTGACTACTGGGGCATGCCTTTCAGGTGTTCCATATGTCATAAAACTAGACACCTCTCCTCAAATTTTCCTCGGCGGCCGAGCGGAAAATTGAAGAAGAAGGTTGTTTATATCTCCTCTCCTGCACATGATAGAGTTTTGGTGGCTTTGGATTGGCCTCTCCCTCCAGAGAATTTTCGGGTTCCTGATAATTCTCAAGTCGTTTCTCCTCCCCTGATGGGCAGGGCCCTTGATCGTTCTACTAGCCTCCCTCTATCCCGTTCGGTCTCTGTGGACCCTCCCATCTAGTCCTCGAATCTGTCGGCAGAACCTCCGAGATCTTCTACTATTTCCAAGTCACCTTCTTTGCCCTTCATCGACCCTCTGGGCAAAACTTCGTGCACATTCTATTCGTCGCTGCCTCCCAAACCAGATTTGGACCTTGAGATTCCACCTCCTCCCACTACTTCTAAACCCTCAGGTATTGACTCCACGGCTTCCTCCACCATATACATTTTTTCTTCTCCCCATTTGCCCCCCCCCCCTCGCTCTCTTCCTATCCTGGAATCCTCACCCATCCCCACTCATGGGCGATTTTCTGAGATTAGAACACTTCCTCCTTTTTCTGCCCCCTCTCCCTACATCCCTGAACTGGGTGACCGTAAAGGAAAAGGGCCTATTATCCTGGTTTCACCTCCACCTTCTCCCCAAGCCTCTCCACATAATTCATTTGACCGAGACATCGATCTCCTCCTCCAAAAGGCTTCACTTAATCTCCAGCCTCTTATTGTCCATCGACCTTCTCATTCCCCCTCGCCCCACATTAGCCCATTATCTGTGGGGAACATTACAATCTGCCGAAAGGAGAATAGCAGCAACCGGCACTTTCGAGGGAGAAAAAGAAGGCGGGACTCGTCAATCCGAGATCCTACACTGATTGACATTCCTGTGTCTGAAGTTGTTGTCGACGTCTTTTCTGAAAATAGGCCTCTTAGAGCTTGTCGGCCTCTGGACGGCCCCAAATGATTGACATATTGTCCATGAACATTCGGGGCCTTAGCGTTGAACACAAATTTCTAGCCCTTAAACAACTTTTTGTCTCTTCGAACTCTAAAATGCTCCTCATCCAGGAAACCATGCACGACAGCGCACATACCATCTTATATTTCAGGCGAATGATGCCGACTTGGCATATGGTCATTTCTAATGCTGAAGGTATGTCTGGGGGACTCGTTGTCTTATGGGACCCAAAGTGGATCACTGCTGCCGCATTCCAGTGCTTTGCAGGCATACTTGTTCTAGCACATCTCCGGGGCTCCCCAGACCCCTTCCATATTTTAAATTTATATGCTCCATATAAAAATTGATTCCCTTTCTGGAATCAATTGTTTTCATCTGAGCTCCTTGACATTGACTCTTTAATTATTGGCAGATACTTTAACTGCACATTTTGTAATGATGAAATCTGGGGAAATGGCAGGAAGCATGATCCAATAGGAAGATTCATCAAGGAATCTTTTTTTCAATATGACTTCATTGATGTCCTGCTGGTTGAACAGGGACCTACCTGGGACAATGGCCGATCAAACAACTCCTATCTGGTGAAGAGAATTGACAGATTTATTTTCCATGAGCGATTGATTGGAAAATATGGGCCTCCATCTATGAACATCATCCCATCCTATATATCTGATCACAGACCCATTGCCTTTCAATGGAAAAAATCTGGTTGTAGATTCGGTTACCCCTTCAAGTTTAACCGTACTTGGCTGGATGATGAAAAGTTCAATAACTTTATTAAGGATTTCTGGAAGCAATCTCATACGCAGGTGATGGACCCTCCTAGTCATTTTATCAATCGCCTACAATCCCTTCGATTGGAGGTTAAAAAATGGCAAAGGCAGAAGGCTGCCTCCAATAAAAAAGAGATAAAAAATATTTGCATTGAATTAAAACGCTTATCTCTTCTTTTTAAAAATCCTTGTTTGCCATCTCACATCCGGCATAGGATTTGGATTCTAGAGAAAAAAAAGCAGAAGATTTTAAAAGAAGAAGATCTTACTTGGAGGCTCAAAAGTCGGGCGTTATGGCTCAGGGAGGGTGACCATAACACCAAGTTTTTCCACAGGTATGCAAATAATAGAAGGGAGATCAACGCCATATGGGAGATCAAGGACAAGCATGGGATTTCTCACTCCACTCAGGATGTTATTTCTAAAGAGGCTGTGAAATACCTCAAGAAGGCATACAGTGAAGATTCGGCCTGCGATTTTGCGGATATATTATGGGGATTAGACCCTTATCCCATCATGTTTGATGAAGATCTGAACAGTGCCCTCTTTGCTACAGTTTCGGAGGAAGATTTATTAGCTACGACGAAAACTTTCCAGAAGGACAGATGCCCCAGGCTGGATGGTTGGACCATCGATTTCTTCATTCATTTTTTGAATTATTCAAGGACGACATCCTCAAGTTGGTTGAGCAGTCGAGAACACAGGGCATCATCCACCAGAAGATCTCCTCTACATACATTGCCCTCATCCCTAAAAAGAAGATCTCTTCTACATTCTCAGACTATCGGCCCATCTCTCTATGCAACGTTTTATACAAGATCATTTCTAAGACTATTGCTCTCCACATCAGGAACACCCTATCTCTTCATCTGTCCACCGAGCAGCATAGGTTTCTTAAAGATAGAAATATCTCTGATGCTATGGCCCTCGCGCAAGAATGCCTTCATATAATACACAGTCGAAATATCCAAGCGGCCCTCCTGAAAATCGACCTTGAAAAAGCATACGATTGTGTGAGCTGGGGCTTCATTAGATGCCTTCTATCTAGGATTGGTCTGGATGTCAGGTGCTCTCGGTGGATCATGGCTTGTGTGGTGGATATAAATTTTGATGTCCTTATCAACGACATACCTACTCCCTCTTTCAAGGCGACCAAGGGTTTACGACAGGGCTTCTCTCTGTCACCACTCATCTTCATATTGGTTATGGAATCATTGAGTTTTCACATAAAGAATACTGCTCAACAGGGAAAAATCAAACCTCTCCCCATATGCAGGGGTATTTACTTGTCACATTCCCTCTTCGTCGATGACATTCTTTTGTCGGCCCTCCTGTGCAGATCATCATGGTTATGCATATTTAACATTTTGGGGTGTTTTCAAAAGGCCACTGGCCTGATCATCAGTGACCTCAAGTCCTCGTTTCATGTCGCTGATGTTAGTTGTGATATTGTTTCTTATATTTCTGAACTTTTTCACATCAAAGCTCTTCCTATTAAAGAGGGCCTCAAATATCTTGGCTTTTATTTGAAACCTGTGAGCTATAAAGTGGCGGAGTGGGCATGGATTCTGGATCGAATTTACCACAAAATATCTTCATGGGAATTCAGAAGCTTATCGATGGGTGGGCATGCCATCCTCACCCAAGCCGTATTGGAACAATCTATGGTTTACTGGGCTCTCCTGTTCTATATCCCTGCATTTATCATTAACAAATTAAACATAATGATAGCATGTTTCATTTGGGGTGGTCAGAAGGAGAAACATAAATTCCATCTCTGCAAACTCCTGAAACTGACTCAGCCAAAATATATGGGAGGTTGGGGCATATTGGATATTCACTCATTTCGAAGAGCACTCCTTTGCAAATCAATGTGCAAGGCGATTTTGGGGTCTTCCTTCTGGAGTTATGTTATTCGTGCCAAGTATATGAAAGGTCGTGATATTACATATTGGATCAGACAGCAATCCATTGGATCTGCAAATGGCTCGTTCATATGGAGGGGCTTTAAAAAATTGGAATCTTTTTTCAAGGAAAATTTGATTTTGAAATTTCAAACAGGGGCCTCGATCATTATAGGCATCGATGATTTTGTTGGTACGGGTGAACCGATCCATATCCCCCCATGACTTCTGAATTTTTTAGACTGGAGAGGTCATTTCTTCTGGGCCAGCGTTATCAAAAAGTGGGAAGGTGCCATCCCTGTCTGGAAATCCGCCATGGAAATAGGATTGCCTGATGCGCTTGCATCACAATGGAACGATATCATTTTGGCCTTACAATCACGCGGCCTATACTGTTCGACAGGCAGTGACTACATCATATGGAATGGACTTGGTGACTCTGCGGAAATACTTGCAAGACAAATCTATCAATAGATACTTCACTCTGATTTTGAACCTCTAGACCACATCTTTCCGCTTACTTTCTGGAATACTGGGTGTCCTATCAAAATAGTTATTTTTGCCTGGCTGGTATATTATAGCAAGAATCTCACCTGGGAGAATCTCAAGAAGCGCCAATGGAGTGGCCCTGCAATTTGACCCCTCTGTAGATCGGATTCTGAAAACAATTTTCACATTTTCTCTCAATGTCCTCAATCCTTAATAATCTGGCAGTGCTTAACTTCAAAATTTGGTTTCAACAATGTCTTTGCTCCCACCATCCAGGAGACTTTCTACAAATGGAGCACCATGAGCTGCACGTGGAGGCCGATATTATTAATCACCATCTGGTCCATCTGGAAATGGCGTAATCAAATTATCATTGAATCAAAAAGGGAACCATATACAAATGTATTTGAATCTATTCTTTGTTTATATGGAGCCCTCGACCGATCCCTTGATCGCCATCAGAGACCCAAGGATGTTCAAGGCATGAATCATCAGGCAAACATTGTCTATGGATATCCCCACACATATTTCGATGGCGCTGCCCAGAACAACATATGCGCCTACGGTGTATATATTATTACTCAAGAAGACCAAGCTTTTGAATTATATTGGAACGGAGGTCCCGGAACCAATAGCAAAGCTGAAATTATGGCTCTCGCCGGTCTCATCTCTTTCTCCGACTTCCTGGGTATCCAAAACCTCCATATCTACGGAGACTCCAAGGTCACCATTGACCATGTTCGTTCCAGAAACAGCATTAAAAATATCCACCTATCCGGCTGGTTGAGTAGGATCGAGAAATTGTGGCATAACAGGAAGGACTTCTCAATCTCTCACATTGGCCGGGAAAAGAATAGAAAAGCTAATGCTTTTTCAAAACTGGGGCTCTCCGCGCCTCAAGCAGTATGGAGGATGCAGGTTATTTTGGACAACATCTCCTTCCATATTCATGATTTTCTGTTTCCAGGTGCATAATCATCTTTTCTGGGCCGCCTAGTCTGGTATCTAATTTGCTTCCCATCATATTCGTCTTATTATGTTTTTGTTGTTCCCTCATACGTTATTTTAGGCTCATGGTGCTGTTATTTTGGACCTGATAGGTAGATATATCAACATACAATATCTGTATTTTTTTCGAATATTGGACCACATAATATAAATATACTGCTTTTTTTCATGCTAAAAAAAAAGGGAACATTTTAAGGATGGAAATTTATCTTAGTTTAGAAACCTTGGCAAATATTACTAGTCCCTTTTATAGAACTCTAAAATATTTGGTGATATCTTTGTAAAAATATTCAAAATTCTATATATATATATATATATATATATATATATATATATATATATATATATATATATATATATATATATAGATATAGATATAATTTTGGTGATCTTTAAAGTAAAATAATTTTATACTATAAAATATGGGTGAATCATTCTTAGAAAAAATAGAAATTAGTGAATCTTTTTTTTTTGAAAAAAAACATGGAAAATTAGCCCACTTGTTAATATTAGCCCCTAATTTTTTCCTTAGATTGTAACAAGAAAAATAGAAAATAAGTGTGAAGTATAATTGTCGAATCATCATTTTGGGCTTGTTATTTGTAAAAATAGGATGGATACTCCAAACTCTTCAAAATTGGGAGGAATTGTAATGAATGAAATATATAGTATCATATTCTAAACATCTGACTTAGAGTAAAACAATTGCTATAGCAAAAAAAATATGTTTTTGATGTGGGAAGAAGAAAGATATTGTTGGATACATTGCCACATATATGGAATGTCAATATGTTAAGTTTGAGCATCAACACCCAACAAGTTTGTTGCATACTTTATTAGTTTCAAAATGGAAATGAGAAGTAATAGCTATGGATTTTATTACTAGATTCTAAAGACAAGAAACAACTTTTTTATGTTGTGGTTGTGGTGAATAAGTTAACCAAGGCATAACATTTTATTTTATTTTAAATGAATTAAAATAAGTGAATGGTTGTAAGACTTAATATACAAGCATAATTTGGTGATTGATGAAATTTATTAACTATGTAAAAGACACTACAAAGTAAAATGAAATAATACAAATGAAAAGAAAACATGAATTAATTAAAATAAAATAAATAGAGAAGGAAAGAGGAAGTGATGTAGGTGATCCTACAGTACTCTACACAACTAACTATAGGAACTCGATCTCTACTCACAGAGTGCAAAACTACTTGTATGTTATCATTAACAAAATTTAAAAAATAAAAATGCAATGAGGAATCAAGAGTTACAGGAATCAAGGTAAGAGATAACAACAAATTTTATTTCATATTCATATAAACACTAATTTATTCTTACAACCTATGTACATTTCTACTTCACACCATGACTCTGCATATGCATCATATGTTTCCCAGTAGATGCAACTAGTTGTTCTTATTATCTTTGTTCCCCTATTCCCTTTTTTTTCTAGTTTCATGATTTCTTTTTCCTTCTATTTTCTTTGTCCCTCGATCCTCCATATGTTCCTTGACCTTAAATGATGCTTTGGAAGTTGAAAAGTTGTAGAATTTCAACGTCCTCATCCATTTCCCAAAATAATTATTATTTCCTTGCATAGATGGCCCATTAATTTGCCACAAATTCATGTAAGACACATGGAATCATAGCAAGCTATGATCTGTGGTTTTGTAGTATGGTTGCAGCACTATCACAATAAGGTAGAGTCACAACACTTTCATATCAAGGGCGGGTCTCAACACCATAATACCATGGAAAAGTTGTAGCATCATAATAAAAAGGCAAATTTGCAACACTATTGTAACATTGTTGCAACACTCTTATTGCATCCTTTAAATATTAACTAAGATCTATCAATGAATATTTATTTCGGCCAAATATTCTCCTACATCATATATCCTTTGTAATAAAAACATGGCTTCCATCTCATGTGGATGAAACTATATATGTTATGGAGGAGGAGGGCCCTCGTAGGTGTGCTAGTTGTTCTTCAATAACCCATGATGCATAGTTACCTCTCTTTATACACTTGACCAAATATTAATAATATTCCTTATTATGATTCCTTTTATTGACTCTATTTTCCAAGACTTTATCTAATGATCCAATTGGCTTGACAAGCAATTGTTTCTTCAACTCATCCAAAGTACCTTATTCATCATCCCCTTCTCCTTCATGAAAATTATACAAGTTAGTATATTGAATATCAGGGAAATTTCAAAATTCTTCGGATCTTCAACTTATAGACATGATTAGAAATGTTCTTTGAGACTTGACATGGTTTGATTTTCTTATACTTGAATTTACTATATGTACCTCTAGGAAATATTTATTTCTTTAAATGCACCATCATGAGGTATCCTTCTTCAAAAAAAAAAAATCTTCTTCACATATTTGTCCTTTGATTATATTTGGCATTATTTTTTTGTAGCTTTAGTTTGAAATGCTCATGCATTTCTAGCATGTCCTCTACAAAGTCACCTACATCAACATTCCTTCTACCTTCCAGATTTAGAAACTTAACAAAATCCACAATTTCCCTTGGTTACCTGCCATAAAAATTGAAATGGACTCTTTCCAATAGACCTGTTTATTGAATCATTGTAAGCATATTCATCCTAGGCCAAAGCAAAATCCCACTATCCCAATTTTTCTCTAGTCAAACTCCACAACAAATTCCCAAGACTCTCGTTAACCATCAATCTATATTTTAATTTTTGAATTGTATGAGGAATTGTAAAACAACTTGGAGTCCATTTCTTCCAAGTCACCATCCAAAAATGTCAAAGGAAACTTGTATCTCTATTGGAAGTGATACTCCTTTAAGTCCATGTAATCTCACAATTTCTTGAAGAACAAAACAAACACTTTAGTAGCATCATTGATTTTCTTACATGATATGAAATTTTCCATCTTCAAAAAACTATCTATTAGAACCATCACATAATCATGATCTCTTTTTTTCTAGGCAACCCAAAAAGAATTCCATACTTACATCTTCCCATGGCTTCTCAAGTATTGGAAATGGCATATAAAACCTTGTGTTTTGACTCCTTTTTGCTGACTATAAAATTTTTTAGAAATTAATAAGAGTGATAAATAAGAGAGATAAATTTATTAGCAAAACAAAAATACACATAAACACATTCTTTATCATTGGAAAACTCTAATTAGCGAAAAAGCTATCTAACAAGATATTTTACTAGCCCCTTGGAAAAAATGCGGCCAAGCCGACCAAATGAGCCTTCATTACTCACCTCCCCTAGCCCCCTACAATGAATTGCTCCCAATCTTTTAATGGATTTATTACATTCAATCCATGGGCACAAAACCAAGTGCCCAAAACCACCATTTTCTGACTAATCAACTTTGTGTCTTTCACCAAGTCAAGTTTACCTATCAATTTCCCCTTAAACATTGACTTTGGTTTTCCCCTCAACCAAACTTGGCCAAGCCGACCAAGTGAGGAAACAATGATCACCTCTAGGATCTACCCCACTCAAATTTTATATCCAAGGTATCTTCTAATTTGATGTGCCCCTCTATCACCTAGGTCTAGCTTTGGACTTTACAGATAATTTCCCAGGGGTATGCATGCCTTACAAGGTCTTATTTCCATATACCCATTTACATGATTTTTCTTAGAATATATTATATTTTATTATTATTTTTTTGTTTCTATCTCAGAACTTATGTCACCATCCTCTTGACTTGTCACACTTAATACTTTGTGTCCCATGCTCTCCTTTTACATGTTCTCACTATCACCAATGCTCCGAGCCATTTCCATAGGTACTATTGACTCTCACAGATCCAAGTGTCAACACAATATATTCATTCACTATTTGACACTTAACGATCTTTGCCATGGACAAGTGATGAGATACTAAATTGACACTATTTTTTCCTTCTAAACTATCTCTTTTTCCTCCAATTTACCTCTCTTTCCTGAACTCTAGATCATTATATATGTTTTTTTTATTTCTCTTAAGCATATATATATATATATATATATATATATATATATATATATATATATATATATATATATATACTTTTTATGTTCATTATTTCCTTGTTTTAGTCTAAAATTGAGGAATGTCGAAGAAGTATCAAATTCTAGGTGTCATGAAACTCAATGTGTGTGTTTAATTTTGGTGTGTCTGTAATAAAATGGTGGAATAAATATAATTTCAAAAGGTTTCCTTGAGCTACTAGGTTGTCTATCAGCATCTAGGTACAACAATGAAAATTTTGATCAAGCACTAGGGACACAATATTGATCAAGAACCAAGGACACAATTTTGATCAAAGGATTGAGGACCTTATTATTATATCAAAGGCTGAGGAATTTTATCATAAAATACCACAAACACCAATTATTTTGAATTTTTTGACTATGTTGGATACCTCCAGCATATAGGGGGTCTCCCTGAGTTGAAGTCCCAATTAGACTTTACACGGTTTGGAGTAGGAGCCCCATCCAGATTATCGATCTGGCCAACATAATTGTAATGTTTTCCTTAGTTTCAATGAATAATAATATATATATATATATATATATATATATATATATATATATATATATATATATATAGATATACATATACATATACAGACATACATATATACATACAGACATACATATATACATACTTTTTATGTTCATTATTTCCTTGTTTTAGTCTAAAATTGAGGAATGTTGAAGAAGTATCAAATTCTAGGTGTCATGAAACTCAATGTGTGTGTGTGTGTGTTTAATTTTGGTGTGTCTGTAATAAATTGGTGGAATAAATATAATTTCAAAAGGTTTCCTTGAGCTACCAGGTTGTCTATCAGCGTCTAGGTACAACAATGAAAATTTTGATCAAGCACTAGGGACACAATATTGATCAAGAACCAAGGACACAATTTTGATCAAAGGATTGAGGACCTTATTATTATATCAAAGGCTGAGGAATTTTATTATAAAATACCACAAACACCAATTATTTCGAATTTTTTGACTATGTTGGATACCTCCATCATATAGGGGGTCTCCCTGAGGTGAAGTACCAATTAGACTTTACACAGTTTGGAGTAGGAGCCCCATCCAGATTATTGATCTGGCCAACATAATTGTAATGTTTTCCTTAGTTTCAATGAATAAAACTATATATATATATATACATATACATATATACATATACATATACATATATACATATACATATATATATATATATACATATATATATGTATATATATATATATATATATATATATATATATATATATATATATATATATATATATATATATATATATATATATATATATATATATACATACATACTTTTTATGTTCATTATTTCCTTGTTTTAGTCTAAAATTGAGGAATGTTGAAGAAGTATCAAATTCTAGGTGTCACGAAACTCAATGTGTGTGTGTATGTGTGTGTGTGTTTAATTTTGGTGTGTCTGTAATAAAATGGTGGAATAAATATAATTTCAAAAGGTTTCCTTAAGCTACCAGGTTGTATATCAGCATCTAGGTACAACAATGAAAATTTTGATCAAGCACTAGGGACACAATATTGATCAAGAACCAAGGACATAATTTTGATCAAAGGATTGAGGACCTTATTATTATATCAAAGGCTGAGGAATTTTATTATAAAATACCACAAACACCAATTATTTTGAATTTTTTGACCATGTTGGATACCTCCAGCATATAGGGGGTCTCCCTGAGGTGAAGTCCCAATTAGACTTTATACGGTTTGGAGTAGGAGCCCCATCCAGATTATCGATCTAGCCAACATAATTATAATTTTCTCCTTAGTTTCAATGAATAAAACAATATATTATGCACATAACCTTTGAATAAGCAAGAAACTTGACAATTTGATGCACTTATTGTAATGTGTAAAAGGATACTTTCATGAAGGGAGAAAAGAGGGAGTCCCTTGAAGGAAAGTAATAGTATTATCTTGGAGATTGCACACGAGAGAAAGGAAATATTTGTTAGCAAACTGTAAAATAGTTCAAAAGGTAACAATGATTCATGAAAAAAAATACAACACATTTTCAACAATATAAGTACCAAAGCCACCGAAATAGTTCAATTTCTTTAGTACATAAGAACACTAACGTATACTGCAAACATCCAAAGAATAGTCTTGAAACATTCATGATACATGCATGAAAGTGTATCGATCCATTGAGCTTAAATTAATGAGTGAAATATATGATTACACAATTAAAATGGTGTGCCACTAGTTCCAATAGTGGAACATTAAGTCACTTTTTGCTTCTCCAAAGAATAGTCTTCTCTCCTATGCCAAGTTGAAGAAGCCAAAGCAATCTCTCTAAATCCTAAACCTCCAAATTCCCCTTGATTTTGTTATGAGGTTGGTTTTATAACAAGAGGAATGACCTTCCATCTCCTCTTGACTCTTGAATTAGCCTAATGACTCTTGGACTTCTAAACAACTCTCGAAGTTCTAAATGAAATGTAGTCTTCTCCTAAAGACTCTTTTGTCCATATATTACTAAGTGACTTTTCATATTCCACATATGACACTTGGACTTACACACATTACATTTTATCATTTTCCTTTAAAATGCATTATTCCACATGATGATGTGGAAAGATACATGGACACATATGGCATTGTGATGACACTTGTACAAGTGACAACTTGGAAAATGATGTCATGTACTTCAGGATGACGTGGCAATGTCAAGTTATTCTCCTTACTGCTATGTCTTCAATCTTGATGGAAAATATGATCAGTACTTCATCTTCATGGAAGATATGATTTTTTATTTATCTTAACCCTTCAAATGGTCTTGAGTTAGTATTGGAATCCTCTAAATCATCATGCAATGTCGTATTTCTATCTTTGTCCAGGATCTACTTCATGTTTCCATGATGGTTCTCCTATGTGCTTCTTATTTGCAAGTTCTTCTTTACGGAATTTTCCTTGATATCTTCTTTGAGAATTACCTTGTCATGTTATGAATCTACTCCTACCAATGAAAATTATCCATGACAAAAAAAATCAATCTTAAAATCATCTATTCTATCACTGCCTAGCTCAAGGAATGAATTTCGTATGATAGGCCTATGGAAGGGTTGAAAGGAGGAGGCCTGATTGGGAGGGAACAATAAAACTCAACATTGGCTTAGGAAAGCTCCATTGTTCATTTTTACTGTGCCATGTGCTATCAAGAGGAGTTCTCCTTGGTCTAGGGTTGTGTGGAAGCTGAAGGGACACAGTGGTGAGCTTGTTGCTTAAGACTACACCATGCACTAAGAAGGAAAGAAAGGAAGACTTGGAAAGTGTATTTTGACTGGTCAAAAGTTGATAGAGGGCCTTCTTAATCCTTTTTACTACGCCATCTGATGAATAAGAGAGTCTTAGGCAAGTGTTCATCATAGAGCATGAGGGGAAGAGGGAAGGATGAAGGCTTGAGGCTTAAGATTGTGTTATGTGTTGGTTGAAAGAATGAGGCCTTTAGGAAAGTGAAATTCGAATGTTCAAAGGCTCACAATCTCTTCAAACTATGCCATGCATTGAGGGAGACTTGTGAAGGATGAGGCTTGAGCACAAAGTGAATTGGGAAGAGGGAAGGGGACTCAATGATGCTTCATTGTGCGCCATGCACTGGGAGGAAGAGGAAGCTCAAGGGCCAGCATATTTTGACTGAACAAGGGGTCACTATTGATTTAGAATGCACTTTTATGTCTCGCCTAGAGTATTTTGACTAAACAGTGGGTGCTTGGCCATTTGGAATTCACTTTTCATTGAGCGAGGACATAGGAATGAATCGACCTTGCCTAGGAGTATTTTCACCACATGGTGAGGATAGGAGGCTCATTGTAATGCATAGTTGTCCTCTAAAAGAGGGTAGAAGGAGTCCATGTTATATCGAGGAGTGATATATGTGGCATGCAAAGTATAGGAAACCAAAACTTAGTGTAGTGAGTCAATAAGAATGAAAAGGGTTAGGTGACTATCCTTGGAAGGTTCTTAATGTGCATTGATTTTAGGTGGCTTTAAGAAGGACTTAATGCACAAGTCTTGGTGAGAAATATTTTGTCAATGGCACTCATGAATATTTTGATCTAATCTGCTGATAAGAGGGTTCAGGCCTTCACAACTTTCACTAGGTAGGAGGACCAAGTTGAGTTCCATAATGGCTAAGTGTGAGACCAGTAGAGTAAGAGAGGGGAAATGCATCTGAATATGACTCAAACTTGGATCACACACATGAAAACCATCAATACAAGCCCAAAGGATATAAAATACTCATGGATAAAAATCACACCTCGAAATGACATAAAAGCAACACTTACTTCTAAGTGCAACAATTGAAACGACACATTACGACACCTAGAACACAAATTACAATAAAAGTGTCAACTGACACCAAACAATGTGCTAAGTTGTAGGGATTTGTCTAGTGCATATTCTAATTATGTTTAGGATAGTGCAATGAAGAAGAGTGCACTAGAAATAGCTCTAGTGATTTTCAAAGGTGCAACACATGTAGGAGTGAAAACAACAAAAGCGACACATATGACAGGAGGAAAACATGAATATGACACTTGCAAAATGCGAAAAACCTTGAAAGTGAAACATTGCAAAGTGAAGATAACATGAAAATGACACTTATTAAAGTGAAAGCGTGCAAAAGTGACAATCATGAACATAAAAGAAACACTTGTGAAGCAATGGTGCACAAAAGCGATAGTTAAGAAAACTCGTCGAACTAAAAGTACAATTGCAATAAAAGTGAGGGAACTGTCAATTGAAAGTGTGCAATGACTACCAACATGAGCTAAACATTACATGTGCACCATCTTGAAGGATAGTTATATGCTTCTTTGATCTTGTGTAAAGGAATTGTTTTTATGAATTCATTATGTATTGATCATGTGTGAGAAAGTGGCTTCGACAATTAAAACTTTGAGAAGGAGACTTGAATTATTTACAAAACATCAATTGAGCATGAAGTAACCATAGAGCGAAAAAAATTTAGATCCTTGGGTAGTCTCCAAAATTCAAGTGCAAGAAAAATTTTGGAGGGTGTTGATCGCAACGTCAACAAAAGACACAGGAAACATCCTTGTGGAAAGTTGGAGCATCAAAGGCTAATCGGCCCATTTGTGAAAAACATATTTGATTAACACCTACGGGAAACCATAAATCATTAAATGGGTTAATACATTATGCATGTGGTATTTCTCAATTCTCGACTGGATATTAGCATCTTGGAAGCAACTAGAAAATGTGGTTCAAAGTTGTGTCAAAGTTTGAATTGAAACACTTATCTCAACTCAGTGCACAAGCTTGTATAGCCAAATACAATTTTCGTATTAATCACAAGTCTAGTATATGTAACTATCTTTTTTCTTTATTGTAACTATAATCACTAGACTGTTATTCTTGTTCCTATTTGGTCCATATAAAGGAGTCATTATGTTATCCAAATTCGAATGAAGAATCTTGTGATATATATATGTGTGTGTGTGTGTGCACTCTACAACGTAGGGTAGTGATCAATAGATATGTGCTATAATTGGTGTCTACATTCAATATAAATCTTAATATAAAGTTGTGTGGGAATTCCTTTGATTTCAACCATTATGACTTGATCCATTGTTGTGGATGGGTTCAAGACTAAACTCAAGATTGTGCTGACAATCTAACAGTGTGAAGGCACAGGCTGACCTTGGGGAGGGGCCCACTGAAGATGGCACATAGTTCCAGTCAAATTTCTTTTTATGTTGCAAGTAGGTTACTTGTTTGGTTATGTTTGTAATAACTTTCAAGTGTTTACACTCTTTTATATTCAACTCATATTAGTTCAATTTATTGTGATTTATTTATCAGACTAGTTATCATGTGATTTCATGTTCTTTTCTTTGAGTTCATAGAACAGTAATTATTTCATATTGGGTTGATTGGGGAATGAGACCTGTAGTTAACTACTGCAATGCTAGTCTAATCTAATGTAGATTTTGTAGAATTAGGTGTTGTAGAATTGCTAGGATTTGAGTTCACTCAGCTACACAGAGCCAGGCACTCTCAAACAAGACTTGGGTGCATGAGGCGCCATTTATCCGAGTAGTGTTATATCCTTAAGCTAATTCTTCCATATGATTTTGTGTCACCATGAGTTTTCTTATTTAGTTCATTAAGAGAAATGTGAGGATCTTTCCTCTTGTGTATACTGCACATAGTGCCTCACAAGCTTAGCAACCCTAGTTTCACAAGTTAAATTAATTGTGTAGCTTGAATCCCTATTGGAATAAGAAATATATAAATACACCATCATTTTTGGTGTTGTTTCCAGGGAGGCACTCAAAAGAATCAAGAATCTTCATGTAATTAGGATGAAACATATCAGTACTAGAAGTGACCAAAGGGGTTGTTGATTACCCCATTTAGTTACTACATGCTTGTTATCTTGTACATTAGGACATGATAGATGCATTAAAACAACATAGGTATAAAAAACAAAAAATCTTCTAAAACTTGATGTGGTGCACTAGGAGCCACCCAAAATAATATTTTGGTAGGTGAGAAAGGGAAGAGGGATCCTTTGGAGGCCACCAAATTCCAACATAGTGTAGTATGGAAACCTACCAAAGAAGAACCACTATAAAAAAATAAAAAAAAATAAAAAAAAATAAAAAATTATTGGACAAGAAACTCAAAACTTTTGAAGGTTCCAATAACATTCAGAAACATGAACATTCAAGTGAAATAGGGATGGGGGATGAAGAAGTAACTAGACCTAAGAAAAATCATTCTATCACCTTCGAATTCCCTATCCAAGATCATGATGGATTGGTTCAAATGAAAAACACTCCCCTCTCTTCCCTTCCAAACTTTCATGGCCTTGTAAAGGAAGATATATATACATTTTTATTTGAGTTTGATGTCATTTTTTGTAGTTACTACTATTCCATGGACACACAAAAGGTGAAATTATTTCCTGCTACGTTAAATGATATGACTCTCTGTTAATCTATGGGACTTGGGGGAATATTCATTCGAACTTGGGATGAGATGAAGAGGAAATTTTTACATAAATATCAGGACTATTGTAAATTCTAGGATATTAAAGAGGAAGCCTTCAAAATGTCCCAAGCAGGTGACGAAAGTCTAGAGATTACGTAGAAAGGTTTCAATACAATTTACAAAGGACAAAACAAAACTTTTTAGATCAAGAAACTTTGTGTATCTTTTTTCTTAAAGGATTAATATGAGAGGATTGTATTAATACATTAAATCTAATGGGAGCAGGAAATATTTCCTTATTAACATATGAGGAGATTTTTGATTTGTGAAAGTGATATTCTAGAGGGAGTTCTAAATATGAGAATAATTCTAGGGACATAATATCTAGAATTAGTAGATTAAATGGAACATGGTTTACTAAAGTTGAGATAGGGAACTTATTAGACAACTTTAAAAATGACATCCTCGTTACACTTAGCTCCCAATTAGACACCCTGTAAGAGAAAAAGAAGGAGGAAAAAATGCTAAAAGAAACACCCCCATAGAGAATTTCCTTTAAATGGTGTCAAAATATGTAGCATTTGTGACCAAAAACATGCCACTCGGGATTGTTCTTCCGCATCATGACTTAAGGAGATATTCCAGGAAGCTAATGAAGAAACCAAATATATCTATTTTGTAGCTCAAAAGAAACCTTAGCCCCCTCAACCATTTGGTTCAATACCCGATTCTTCTCAGTATTTTGCTTCATATGAAACTCCAATACTAGGATATTACCCTCTAGTGCCACGAAAACAATGGCCTACTCAATTAAAAAACCAAAATTGGGCCCCATTATGGAGGGGACCTCCTCCCTTCAAGAACATTCCACCAAAATTTCCACAATATTATCCTCCTCAACTACATCCACAATAGCTTTAGCTACCATCTAATAAACCTTCTCAATCTATGCAAATAACTAAACCACCTACCCAACCTATAACTAACCCAAATAATAAAGTAGTACAACCAACCAACAATATTGAATTACCCCATTTTCTTACTTATATTATCACTTTCGTAGATGTCAAGATATCCGGTTGACATCAGGAAAGGTGATCAATGATTCGGCTACTCTTGTGATTCAAGAGTGGGAGGATGAGGAAGATATTGTAAGATCATGTAAATGTGATGATGAGTCCTCTCCTCTTGAACTTACGCCAAAAAAGGAACTAGTTCTCCCATATCAAGAGAGATTATGTTTGGGAAAGCAATCTTCACAGCCATAGTTTGAATTTTTAGGCGAACCCATAAATGTTTGTGTTGAAATTCCACTATTCCAAGCCATAAAGGATGTTCCAATTTACATAAATATTATTAGAGAACTTTGTCTAAAAAATCTAGGGAGGAAAAAGAAGGACCCCAAAACCATTCAGGTAATAGGAAAATTGGTTGACCTAATGTTGGGGAAAGTTTTCATAGCTAAATTTATGCACCCCAGAAGTATATTCATGAGCATTAATATTAAAAAATGTTACCATACCTAATATGTTAATAGATTTTGGGGAAACTATTAATGTCGTGAAAAAATAAACTATGGAAAAACTCCAACTATCAGCTCTCCAACCAACTCCAACAATACTTACTAGCTTATCAATCCATTGTAAAGATAGAAGGTGCCCTTGAAGATATAGTATTTTATATATATTCATGGGAATACCATGCTAACTTTATGATTCTAAAACCCAAAACCAATCTTGGGGGATATACTTTGATTTTCGGAAGGACATGGCTGGCTACAACTGATGCATAGATCAGCTCCAAATCTGGGGATATGACCATTTCATGGTAATGATACCAAAAACATGACTCTTTATCCCCCTACCAAAGTCATTCCTAATTATGAAACTCCGCTCTGGCCCAAATATTGTGATGAAGGGGAACTTCAACTTCTCCTTACTCTTTACCAAGCCTTATTTTTTAAGGAACATACTGAAGATGATTTGATTTACACCTTTATGAATCAACCTCACATACCTAGCCCCTTACATCTTTCACACCTCCTTGAAAGGCACTCTCAAGTGAATTATTCACCTGCTGAGTTAATTCAGCATAGGGATAACGTGGAACGTTTGGATATTATCTATGAGGAACATTCCCTTCTCATTGAAGTTTATCCTTGGAAACCCTTGAACATTAATAATGGACTAGAACCTGTACAACAAGAGTATCTTATTGAAATGTCACGAAGATATAACAATGCTTTTACATGGGATTGTACTAATATGAAAGGATTCCATCTGAATTTATGTACCCACCATATCTATACTAAGGAGGATTCCCAACCTATCTGATAACCCCACTAGAGGATGAATCATAACCTTAAGGATGTAGGTAAGGAATAACTTCAAAAACCACTTAGCATAGGTTTCATCCACTCGATTTTCGATATTAAATTGATTTCACCTTTATTTATTGTGCCTAAGAATAACGGTAAATGGTGGGTATGCGTAGATTCTCAAGAGTTAAATAAGGCTACGTTGAAGGATTATTTCCCCTTACTATTTAATTATTAGGTCCTGAGTATCTTGGTAGGGAAGATATTTTTCTCTTTTCTTTACAAATTTAGTGGCTATAACTAGATCCAGGTTTCCCCTGAAGATCAAGAAATATAAAATTTACATGCCCCTAGGGGACATATGTTTATTGAGTTCGTCCATTTAGTTTATGTAATTCTCTCACCAAATTTCGGAGGGTTGTTCTTGGCATATTTACCGAACTTACCAATGATTTTGTTGAAATCTATATGGATGATTTCACTGTATATGGAAATACCTTTGAGGAGGATGTAAGCAATCTTGAAAAGGTATTCATCTAGTGCAAGCAAACCAACATTTCCCTCAACAGTGAAATGTGCTAAATTCTTCTTATTGGGGGCATAGTGTTGGGGCATCATGTGTCTTGTGAAGGGATAAAATTAGATCCTGCTAAAATAGAGGTCATCTATAATCTCCCAGCTCCAACCTCTAAAAAATGTGTTCACAATTTCCTATGATATGCGGGGTAGTACCATATATTTATAAAAGTATTTACTAAGGTAACATCACCCCTATTTTGTTTGTTAACCAAAGATGCAAAATTTTGTTGGACTGATAAATTCCAATTATCTTTTGAAGCCTTAAAGGAGAAACTATCTACAACTTCTATCTTATGGGTGCCTAATTGGTCCATTTCTTTCCATATCTCTTTAGATGCTTCAAACACAAATATTAGAGTTTTGTTAGGCCAAAATGAGGAACAATGACCTTATGCCATATATATATGTGTGTGTGTGTGTGTGTGTGTGTTGTATATATATATATATATATATATATATATATATATATATATATATATATATATATATATATGTATATATGTATATATGTATATATATATATATGTATATATATATATATATATATATATATATATATATATATATATATATATCTGTGTGTGTGTGTGTGTATGTATATGTATATGTATATGTATATGTATATGTATATGTATATGTATATATATATATATACATATATATATATATACATATACATATACATATACATATACATATACATATACATATACATATACATATATCATTATTGTACATGTTATTAACAAATTTCATCATTATATCACCAAATTCCTAGTGTTTGTACACACTGGTCACTCTTCCGTTGTAACACATCCCCTTCACTACCCAAAATCCATACTAATGATAGAAGGGTGTGCTATTATCATAAACCTAAGCTCTATAGTCTTGTCATGGAAATGGGGTCATAAAATTTCCTTGCCTTTCAACTTCTTCAAAACTAGAAGGAAATGATACCATAGTGATTGTCTCATTGAGACATTTCTGGAAATATAAATTTTTCCCTAATCCAACTTATATATCAAAAGATAAGGCCATTTAAAGTTAGGCCCATTAAACTTGCCACATCAATAGTGGCCCCTGTGTTATCCCCCTATGTTATCCCCATGTGGCATCTTGCATGGAACCTACGTGGTTGCTCTACCATCATGGAAAAATCCACATAAAACGAGCACACTTGTATACAGTCGATAGTTGGTCCATTTTTACCAAATACATAAGGCGTGACATTGGTTGGAGTCCTGACCCCGACTTGGTCCATTGGCTAGTGAGCCTAACCTGCTCCCAAGATCGACTAACCCGACCCCGACTAGTGGATCCCACCCGACTAGTCAATGGGTCCAATTTAATTCCAGTCTTGACCTACCCGAACTGGCCAAATAACCTGACCCCCAATCTAGCAAGTCCCACATGTGATTATTGGCTTGTTTGTAAATATTTTCACTTAGAAGAATTTTCCAAAATCCTTCCTAGATTTACACTGGCCCGAAGCATTCATGATTCAACTACCTATGAACACATGAACTTCATGATTTCACAATAATTAGAAGTACACCGATTCCATGAAATCCATAACGAATTGTGCTACGAAAATTAACCAAAATCGTTGAAGAACACAAAGACATCTTACTCCTAGAATTCGCTAAGACGAATATAAAACTCAAGCCATTAACTTTCCCAATAATATACATAGAGAACATGTATCTAAGTGCACTTCTCAACGTTGCGGGGAATTCAATCCATCTTCCAAACCACAACATAATCATGCATTTATTTCCATTCAACATAGCTCACATACACAGAACAAATAAGCCAATAACAACAATACATGTTAGCAAATCATATTCAACATATTTACTAAAATAAACACA
Source organism: Pinus tabuliformis (assembly GCA_031772625.1). Taxonomy (NCBI): domain Eukaryota; kingdom Viridiplantae; phylum Streptophyta; class Pinopsida; order Pinales; family Pinaceae; genus Pinus; species Pinus tabuliformis. Next base: position 151,299,474 of record CM062813.1, on the reverse strand, counting down.
TAGGTTCACCATATCCTCATGATTGAAAGTCACTGAGATTACAAATCTCAACATATACATGAATTCAACTATTCCTCGTAAATTTATATAGGGAATCAATAACCCTCTTTCACACAGGAATTTTGCATTCCTCACTAACTACCTAAGCATGCAACTAGTATAATAACTTGTACATATCATTCAAACGTATGAAGCATAAATAATACTTCTCTTATATAGCGAAATAAACTAGCAAATGAGAGTGAGACTTGAACTCTCCACCCAACCATTGCCAATCTACAACTAGTTAATTTTTTAGCCTATCACCCCCGAACCAAAGTTTAGAGCTTGAGGATGAGTGCACTCAGAGAAACAACCTATAGTATCAGCTAAAATATAGTGTCCCAAGGTTACACCACCTTCACCCACCATCTATACAAATAGTCACACTAAAGATAGGAAACATTTTCACTTACACATGAGAGGCATGAACACACGTAATAACCATTCATCTCAACTTAAATAGGTTGTATGAAGGCTACACCACCTTCACCCACCAATTATTCAAGTATTTTAGAATACAACCAAAATTAGTACCAAGATTTTAACGCGGAGTGTTAAACTCACTTTCAGGAGAATAAATTCCACTTTAATATGGGAATATTCATTATATGGATAAAATACCATGAGAGTATAGAGATCACTTTTTCCATGAACTTTCTCAATGAGTCAAGCACCAGTTCTTTAGCCCCAATGAAACCTATGGTATTTCATTAACCCTCACAAATAATTGAGTGTTTATGTCTCCTAGTTAGCAACTTCATCAATCCACAATCTTCCCAATGGTTTCCTCAGCCTTAAGAAATCCATTGCTATGTGATGTTCACCCAACAAGTCCTCTCAAGTTTTCAACTAGTTATCAACAATGTTCTCCTTTTGATGATTTTTTTGTGACAATTTCTTTCTTGCTACTCTACTCTGCTTAAGAGAATGAATCGTCTATGTTTTCATAAACCTTCCCTCGGTATCCACTTCTTGTCATGGTTTTAACTAACTGAGGATATTTTCTCCTCTTTCCTTCAATATATAAATCCATCTCCTCCTTTTTGGTTCATGTATACCACCCCCTCTTAGACAATGCAACCCATACCTTTATTAAATTTTTGTACTTTTCTTGCTTGTAGTTTTTTCCCAACAAAAACATGGGCATGTCCTTATTATCAATTGAATTAATAACACAACTAGCTCCATTAAAAAAACAATCAACTTCCCTAACTAGCATTTAAAATAACCAGGTTTCTCAAGAAATGTCCTTCCCAAACCTCTTGAAATTTGTCTCCCTTTATCTTAGCCAGTTAATTGTGGATAAATAATTACAAGGAATATTTACAATGTTTGCAAGAGATCATTTTGAAATTGCGTATGTCATAGACCACATTTCCTTAGAGAACATTGTCATCAATGTTCTATATCCAAACACATTTACAATATTGCTTTAACTCAACACGAGCAACAATGATCTTTATATACACAAATCTATACAATAATATATAAAAAAATTTGTTAACCAACAAAAGAAATTGGATATGTTTCCCACATTTGATCATCCATCTCCCATCTAGATTCCTCAGGCTCAAAGTACCTCCACGACACCTTGACTTGCTTGATAAATTTATTCAAGAGAATAATTTTGCTTCGATCCAACATGCATATAGGTTTTGACTAAGGCTCTCCTTTTGTTTCCACTTGTAGCATCGATCAATCAATCATGTGATTAACATTTTGTGTATACTTTTAAGAAAAGAAACATGAAAAAAATCATGAACTTTTACAGTGGGAGGTAAGGCCAATCTATATGCCACCAGCCCCAATCTCTCTAAAATTTGGAATAGAATACAAAATCATGGTGCCAACTTGGCACAAAACCCATTTTTTAGGGAAATCCTCTTGGGTTTCACTCATAGGTAAACATGCTCTCCCACTCTGAATTTTTTATAAACTCTATGTTGGTCAACATGGATTTTCTATATGTCTTGAGCCACTTTTAAATTATTCCAGATGGTTACCATTTCATGTTCCATCTCTTTTATCATGTCAGGTCCAACATGAACATTTCTCGTTGATCACTCCAGCTAATAGGAGTATTACATTTTCTCCCATAGAGAACCTCAAACTGACTCATTTTCAATGATTCTTGGTACGCATTATTGTAATAAAAATCCACCAGTGGAAGTTATTCTTACCATTACCTTGATTGGTACATTACATACATTCTTAATATAGCTTCAAAGATTCTATTTGTCCTCTTTGTTTTTTCATCAATCTGTAGATGATATGTTGTGCTAAATGCCAAATATGTCCCTATACCAGCAAACAATTCTTTCCAAAATTTAGAAGTGAATTTTTCATCTCTATTTGAGATAATTCTCTTGGGTACTCCATGCAATATTACCACCTCCTTCATGAAAACTTTGGCCACGTCACTAGCCATATAAGTTGATTTAACAACTACAAAGTGAGCAACCTTGCTCAACTTGTCCACCACAACCATGATGGTATCATGTTTCTTGGTTTTTCACAAAAATCTTGTGATAAAATCCATTGAGATTACTTCCCACTTCCATTATTGAATAGGTATAGGTTGTAATAAACTATTTGGTTGCACTCAACCTTATTGGCACTCAATACATTTTGAAATGAAATCAGCCAATAATAAAATTTCTTAATGGTTGTTAATGAATTTTGGTAACCTAGGTGGAATGAATATGGATTTGCATGGAATTATTTCATTATGAGCCTTTTCAAGTCATTTTCATTTGGCACATAAATTTTGTTCTTAAATTTTATCAATCCATTATCTATGAGACGAAATATTTTATCTTTCTCACCTTCGAGCTCTTGTTATAACTTTTCATTTAACTACTAGTACTTTTCATCTTTTTTTCCAACACTTTTAATTATTTCCCTAATATCAGCTCCATAGGAACTAATGGTTGTTATATGAACCAATTTAACTCATTTTTTGAGTGAATCAACAACTCGGTTCTCCTTCCCTATGATGTATTAGATTTCAAAATTGAACTTACTGATTAAGGCTAACCATTGAGCCTACTTGTCATTAAATTTTTCTTGGTAAAACAAGTATTTCAAACCTCCTTGGTCTGACATTAATACGAATATTCTTCCCAGGAGATAATGTCTCCACATTTTTAAGGCATGAACAATGGTCGTAATATCCAAATCATGAGTCACATAGTTATGTTCATGCTCATTTAATTTCTTGGATTCAAAGTAAACAACTTACCCTTATTGCATGAGAACATTGCCTGACCCGTCTTCGCACACATTTGTGAATGTCATATATTCTTTTTTTGGATCAACAATTCGATGAACTAGTGTATAGGTGAGTAAATACATCAGTTGCTCGAGACTAGTAGTGCACTCAGTTATCCAGAGAAATTTCTTCCCCTTTCTCTGAAATGTTTTGATTAGGTGACCAATATTGGAGAAATTTCTAATAGATCTCAGTTATGTTCTTTGGTGTTGGCCATTCCATAATTACTTTAATATTTTCTGGATCAACAACTACTCCCTCCTTTGAGACAATGTGTCCCAAATAATATATTTGTGACTGGAAGAACTCACATTTGTTAATATTTTCATATATTTTATGCTCTCTTAACAAGTGAAACACCACAACTAAGTGCTTCTCATCCTCCTCATTGGTCTTTTAGTGTACCAATATATCATCAAAAAATACTACCACAAACTTATCCAAGTATGAAATACATTGTTCATCAGGCACATAAAGGTAACAGGTGCATTAGTCAATCCAAATGGTACTACCAAAAATTCCCAAAGGCCATACCTCATATGGAATGTTGTCTTACGATTTTCTTCATCCTTGATATACACCTAGAGGTAACTAGATCTAAAATAAATTTTTGAGAACATTTTTTCTCCCCATAATTGATCTGATAAGTCATCAATTTGTGGTAATGGGTATTTGTTCTTTATGGTAGCTTTATTTAGCTTCCTGTAATATTTTCACAATCTGAGTGTTTCATATTCTTTTTTTCACAAATAATATTGATGCACCCCATGATGACACACTTGGCTTGATGTATCCCTTTTCCAACATTTCTTTTAGCTAATAATTTAAGTTCCATGAGTTTCGGGGTACTCATCTAGTTTGAAACCTTAGATGCTAGTGTAGTTCCTATTAACAATTTTATGGAGAAATCCACTTCCTTGTGTGGAGGTTATCTAGGGATATCATATGGAAATACATCAACACATTGTTTTATAACTAAGTTTTCTATCTAGTTACTACTTTCTATCTAGTTACTACTACTATCATTCTCTGATTTTTCTAGCCAGTTACTCCTCCTTTAGGTTCTTCATATTATTTAAATATTTCCACTAGATATCAACCTTTCTTTTCAAACTAAAGGTAACCACCTTCGCCTTCATGTTCTCAAAGTAGTGGTGGACTATGACGAACTTCTTCATCCCAGGAAACCATGCCTCAAAGTCTTTAGCTCTCTTTACCTCATCACCAAATGTAGGAGGTTTGGCCTTCTTGAATTCTTCTGGTACATATTCATTTTCTTTCATTTTTCCATGATGATGACGTCTTCTATGAGTATCACTATATCGTTGTTCATGAGTGTTGGTTCTTCTCTCTGGAGTACTCAATGGAGCACCGCACTTTACTATGTCTTCACTTGATAGTCTCCTCCTTTTATTGGATCTAATCCCATTTTATCCATTACTTATATCCTATTTCTTTCTTTGTTCTGATGATATTTTCCTAGTCCCGTGGCTAGCTCCCAACTCTTATTTCCTTTGTCGCTGCAAATATGAGAGACTTTGTAGTATAACTACATACACTTTAGCTTTCTCCCCTTATGTTTTGAACATCCTTTCTTGTGCCTTGACAAGCTTATCATTTCCATCTTTGCAACTCTGTATCTCAACCCTTAAACTTCTCAATGTTTCCCTTAAGTTAGGAGAGTTTGCTTCTCCTTCTTCTAAACTAATTCTTCCTTAGGTCTATACTAAGACTTGTCAATATTTTATTACACCATCCTACTTGTTAGGACCTCATATTGTCCCTTTTTGACCATATATTTTTCTATGATACCATCCCTTTCAACTTATATTTAAAAGCCTTTGTTAGTATTTTAACCCAATTATCTCAAAGGTATGTAATGATTCTTCTCATCACTATACGTTTAATTATTTAGCATATAATCACGACATCTTCATAGTTAATATTTGAATTATTAAGTGCTAAACAGTTAAAGAATGATGTGCAGTCTACGATGCTGAAACAGCCCGGAAGACTATTTTTGCAATTGCTGAAACAGCAGAAATGGCACATGAATCGTGATGTTGAAGCAGTTGAGATTTGCATTCTAAATTTGACAGCAACAAAGGAACCAGAACTGATCACCGTGGAAGCTGTTACACTGGATGTAACGTTTATATCTAAAGATAGCATTACTGCAACAGCATTTTGTTGAGAGGGAATTGATTTCCCTATTTTTGTATAATGGGTTAAAACAATGTAAATCTTTTGTAATAGATGTCTCCTCTTTATAAAGAGGAGACATCTACATTAGAAGGGGATGAACAGACTATGGAAAAAGGCTTAGCTGAAGGAACAGGACTGGAATTCTTTTTGTAATATGACATATTGATGGATGAATAAAGTTTTCTTCTGAACATCTTTTTCTAGTTCTTGTTTCCTGGGGAATCTTGTGAGAAGGACAGGGCCCACCTTCATCACAAGATTCACCCATTACATTTCTGCAGTGTGTTAAGTGTGTCTTTTATTCATGCCTTGTTAACAAGTACTATTTGCTGAACATTGTTTATAATACCTTTGTTGAAACTCTGTTTCTTTCTCAATTGAATGTTGTATGAGTGTTTCACTAGTGATTAAGTTACAGAGTGAATTGGCCAGCTAATTGATTAGAGGCAGGTGCTGGAGATTCCCGTTCTGGGGATAGGGTCCTGACTCTCTGTTACAGCACAACCATTTTTTTCTTTTTCAGATTGATTCTTTCCTTTTCTTTGCGTAAAATTAAGCATTTTCCTGATAGCTATCTGCAATAGAGTGTAATTGTTGTAATGCAGAGTGGAGCTTCAGTTTGTTAATTTAAGGCGTGATTTGTTTGTACTACAACTTCTGTTGCTTTTAAAATTGAGTGCATATAGTACGCAGTTGCCTTTGAAATAAAAAGACTTCCCTGGGTTGACAATTAATGTCGCACTTTGTTGTTTAATTTAATAAGCAATTAAAGTGACCAACATTTTGGCGTCGTTGCCGGGGAAGGCAATTATAGATTTTAAAAGTACTGATGATTTTTTTGTAGATATGCAGAATGCATGAGAGGATGCAAGAAAACTAATCCTACAGGCGGAAAGGGAAAAGGAAGAGGAGGAAGAAAAACTTTCATCAATGATATTATTTCAAAAGCTGAGACATCCAAGAGGTTAATCTCTCAAAGGCCACAGACCCAACACTCTTTCCAAACAGACCATCAAACGAAGGAAGTAGTGGGACCTGAAAGGATTATAGAAATAGCAGAACACACTGAGGAACCAGTGGAGGAAGTCGAAGGACCAATAGAAAATATTGAAGAACCAATAGAAGATATTGAAGTTGAGGAACCAGTTCAGGACATTAAGAGTCCAACAGAAAACACTGAAGATCGGGCAAGCGCATCAAGAAAACAACCAATGGAGGACAACAATGAAGGACTCTTCGGTGGAATTCGTAGAGGAGAAGGAAGGGGAGAGAATTCTCTCTCCACCCTGGAATTCCCTATTGGGGAACTCCCCAGAGGGACAACTCCTATGAAGAATATCCCACTTTTAGCATTACCCAATTTCCATGGTTTATCCTTTGAAGACCCTGATGAGTTTCTTTTCGAATTTGATATATTGTGTAGAAGCTATGATTATGTTAATAATGCTCAGAAATTGAAGTTGTTTCCAGCAAAATTAAAAGGAAATTCACTAAGATGGTTTATGAGCTTGGGAGGTCATGTGATCACAATATGGGATCAGATGAAGGAGAAATTTCTGGCCAAATACCAAGACTATTGCCGGACGAGCGAAAAAAGGGAGGAATTATTCAAGATGGTTCATAAGGAGGATGAAAATCTAGAGGACTTTGTGGAAAGACTCCAGTATAATCTACAGAGATCTGAGCACCCTAATGTAAGTAAATATATTCTCAAAACAATATTATTGAAAGGGGTAAGGGATGATTGTTTAGATATGTTAAATATGCTTGGTAAAGGAGATATATCTAAAGAATCGTATGACAAAATTGTTAACCTTTGCAAGAGGTGTTCAAGGGGAGCTGCAAATAAATCAAAGAGCAGGGATAGTACTTATTCAAGGGTCCAGAAATCAGCTAGTGGAGGAGCAACAAGGGCTGAAACAGGTAATCTACTTGAGGAATTCAAGACTGAAATGTTAAGTTCTTTTGCTTCACAGATTGATACCTTGTAGGTTAAAAAGAAGCAGGCAGAGGCAGAAGCTGCTTTGGCCATCTTCTGCTCTAAATGTAGGGAAAAGCATCCATTGAGGGAATTCCCACTGGACAAGGTGCCAATCTGTACCATTTGTGAAAAGGACCACGAAACTCAACAATTCCCCTCTCTACCAGGGATAAAGGCAGCGTTACAACCAATAGAGGAAGAAGTTGAAGTAGATTATCTATTGACACAAAGGAGGCAATGGCAACCACGAGGACAAGGTACTAATTCTAGTATGACATTCAATCATTGGAATAATTATCCTTCTTTTAATCAAGAAAATTACCCTCCCTTTAACCAAATGCAATACCCACCCTTTAATCAAATGAATTTCCCACCCATGCAGCAAACAAAACCTCCTTTTGTAGACCCTGCAATGTGGACTCCCTGGCTTCTACAACAATCCTATTTTAACCAATGGAACCCAAACTGGAGAGCTCAACGGACTCCATTCACAAACCAATTTCCTCAGTTCCAGCAACAACTTTCTCTTCCATCAAGTACCCCGCCAAATAATTAGACCATGAAGCCTCAACTGCCTATACAACTGAACCCTAACCCTAATAACAATAAAGTTGTGCAAGTTATCGACATTCAGAACCTGCCTACATCTCCTGTGCAATGTAACGATATTCATTTACGATCTGGGAGAGTAGTCGAGCCAATTATAGATGATATTACCTCTTCCGACTCTGATAAAGAAGAAGCAGAACAGAGTAAATCATCTAATAAGGATGCTGAAACAGTCAACCCACCCTCTAATAAAACTGCTGAAACAGTCAAGCCATCTTCTAATGGAACTGCTGAAACAACAGAACCACCATTCCCTGAGCGCTTGGCTCTCACTAAGACGCCTGAGCCGCCTGCTTTTAACCTTTTAGGGGAATTGCAGAATCTGTATGTTAAAATTCCACTTTTACAAGCACTCAGAGATGTACCAATCTATGCCAGAACTGTTAGAGACATTTGCATCAAGAAACCTGGTAGGAAGGCTAAAGATCCCCTTACAGTTCATGTGACGGGAGATCTAGCTGCTTTAATGTCAGGAAAAGTTCCTCCTATAAAATATGGTGATCCTGGTCACCCTATGGTCACAATGCAGGTCGGAAAAACTATTGTTTCGCGAGTTCTGGTAGACCTAGGTGCTGCTATAAACATTATGACCCTTGAAATTGCACAATTGTTACAATTGAAAAATGTAATTAGGGAAACACCAATTATCTTGGAATTAGTTGATCATTCCACAATCAAACCAGAGGGGGTTATTGAAGACCTGATCATTTCAGTTGAATCCTGGAATTACCCAGCTGACTTTGTGGTGTTACAGACTAAAGCAAAGTTGGGGGGGCATCCTTTGATTTTGGGGAGACCCTGGCTGGCTACAGCAGATGCTTTTATCAGTTGTAGATCAGGTTCAATGACAATTTCTAATGGTTGTGAAACTAAGCAGCTTACGTTGTACCCTCATGCTACACCTATGATTAATAATGATGATTCTGTATGGTTAGACTATGAGGATAATGATACTCAACCCATCTTGACCATTGGACAAGCCTTAACTCTTAAAGATACCACAGAAGATGAAGTAATTAGTAATTTTATTTCCGAACCTTCCTCAGTTACTTCTGAAGTGCATAATCAGTTAACTGCAATTCTGGATCCTGAAACACAGGAAAAGCTTAAATCTGAAGATTCACTTCAAACATCAACTGCTATCTCCTCTAAAAGCATAACAGTAGAAATTGAACCTGGCAAAACATTAAACATAAACCCCAATTTATCTGATGCTGAAACACAACAGCTAATGGAGTTGCTTCGTGAAAACAAGGAAGCGTTCGCATGGGACTATACAGACATGAAGGGGATATCTCCTAAATTATGCACTCATCGTATCTATATTAAGGAGGGAGCCCGACCAGTCTATCAACCCCAGCGACGAATGAATCCCAACTTGAGGGAAATTGTTAAGGAAGAACTTCAAAAGTTGCTTGATGCAGGGTTTATATATCCCATATCTGACAGTGAATGGGTTTCTCCATTGGTGATAGTACCTAAGAAAAATGGGAAATGGAGAGTGTGTGTGGATTATAGAGCTTTAAATAAAGCTACTCAAAAAGATCATTTCCCCTTGTCATTTATTGATTAGGTGTTGGACAGTTTGTCAGGAAAGAAATTCTTTCCCTTTTTAGATGGTTTTAGTGGATATAACCAAATCAAAATTGCACCTCAAGATCAAGACAAGACCACTTTTACTAGTCCTTGGGGAACTTTTGCCTATAGAGTTCTCCCATTTGGACTATGTAATGCTCCAGCAACGTTTCAAAGAGCAGTAATAGGAATTTTTTCTGATATGCTTAATGATTCTTTGGAGATATTTATGGATGATTTCACTCCCTATGTTGTGACATTTGAAGATGCGCTACAAAACCTTGAGAAAGTACTTAAACAATGCATACAAGCTAATCTCTCCTTGAGTACCGAAAAATGTCATATGATGATGAACAAAGGAATTGTACAAGGGCACTTCATTTCATTCCTTGGGATTCAGGTGGATCCATCCAAAGTACAGGTAATTCAGACCCTTCCTATTCCTGAAACACAAACTGATGTAAGAAGTTTTTTAGGACACGCTGGATATTACAGGAGATTTATCAAAAATTTCTCTAAAATAGCTTCTCCTATGTTTGTGTTACTTATGAAAAATGTTGAATTTAAGTGGACTGATGCTTGTCAGAAAGCATTTGATGAACTTAAGCATCAGTTGTCTACAGCTCCTATTTTGAGGGGACCTGATTGGGCACTCCCCTTTCACATATCCCCTGATGCTTCGGATACTACAATTGGAGCTATCTTGGGCCAAGAAGAGAACAATCTTCCTTATTCTATCTACTTCATTAGTAAGAATATGACCCTTGCTGAACTTAATTACACAGTTACCAAGAAAGAATTTTTAGCGGTTATTTATTCTATTAATAAATTTCGACGTTATATTACTGGTTATCCTACTTTTGTTCATACTGACCACTCAGCTATCAAGTATTTAATGAATAAATCTGTTACAAATGCTCGAGTAACCAGGTGGTTATTGTTACTACAAGAATTTGATATTACAATTGTGGATCGACCAGGTAAAGAAAATGTAGGTGCTGATTTCCTCTCTCGGATAAAAACTGATGATAATACTCCAGTAGATGATTCCTTTCCTGATGAATATTTGTTTGCAGTATTTGCTCACTCACCATGGTATGCAGACATTGCCAATTATCTGGTTGCAAGGAAGTTACCATCACACCTATCACATAGGGAGAAAAGAAGGATAATTCAACAAAGTGCTAGGTACAGCTGGATAAGTGGGTGTCTTTTTCATACAGGACTTGATCAGGAGATCCGAAGATGCATTAGGGAAGATGAGGTCTATGACATATTGAAGGCTTGTCATGATGGCCCTTGTGGTGGACATTTTGCTGATAAGAGAACAGCACATAAAATTCTCAGGATGAGTTATTATTGGCCCTCACTTTTCAAGGATGCAAAGAAATATGTCAGGGCCTATGACAGCTGTCAGAGAATGGGCCAACCCAATCATAGAGATGAAATGCCACTGAACCCTCAAGTAATACTTGAACCCATTGAAAGATGGGCTCTAGATTTTGTAGGGCCCATCAACCCTCCATCCAACCAAAGAGTTTATATATTGGTTTGTACAGATTATATGACTAAATGGGTGGAAGCTAAGGCACTAATCAAAGATAATGAAGAATTTGTTTTAACCTTTTTATTTGTAGAAATCTTCGTTAGATTTGGGGTACCTAGAGAATTAGTCACAGATGGAGGACCTCCTTTCAATTCACATGGTTTCAAAGATATGCTTCAAAAATATCATATCAATCATAAAATGACTACACCTTACCACCCCCAAGCTAATGGTCAGGTGGAAAGTACAAATAAAGTCATAGAAGCTATTTTAACAAAAACTGTGAAGGAGAATAGGAAATATTGGTCTCAAAGACTGCCTGAGGCATTATGGGCTTATAGAACTACTTGGAGGAACACTACAGGTTTTTCACCCTATGAATTGGTTTACGGTAAAAGTGTTGTTTTTCCTATGGAATTTGAAATTAAAATTTTAAGAACTGCTTTAGCTGTTAACCTTGATTTGACTGATGCACAGACAGCTGGGTTGCAGCAACTGTAGGAATTGGATGAAAAAACGTTGGATGCCATCCATCAAACAACTATGATTCAGCAGCAAAGAACTAGGTGGCATGACAAAACTATTAAACATAAGCAATTCCAAAAAGGTAATTGGGCTTTGCTATATGATTCCAGGTTTGAAAATTTTCAAGGAAAACTACGAGCAAGGTGGTTGGGACCTTACGAAATAGATACTGTTTTTCCCAATGGAACAGTAAGGCTCCTAACAATTGATGGTTCTAGAACTCCATTGCTAGTAAATGGGTATCAGCTTCGTTCATACCAGAAACCAATTTCTAAGGAGGATTTTAATTCCACTTGCATGGCAAATTCACATTACATCTTTTTGGGGGAGCCTCTTGCCCCTCATTGCACTTAATCTCTGCATTATTTTTGTATTAGTATTAGATTAAATTACTTAACTAATAATCCCTGTGAAGGGTTGCCATATTACAACTTATTTTGCAGGTCTTAATTCGGAGGCTGGTTGAAGGAATAATTGCATTACAAGCAGGATCAGGTTTCAGTTTGGGAAACATGGCCATTCCATTTCAATTCATTATCCATCAGCAACATTTTCCTATCCTCTTTAACAGCAGCATCTCTTTTTCCCATTGTTGAAACACCAGTTTCGGCCGTTGCTAAAACACCAGTTTCTGTCATTGCTAAAACATCAATCTTTCCCCATTTTCCCCGTTGCTGAAACACCAATTTTTCCCCATTCTCTCCATTGCTGATACATTGATTCCTCCATTGCCAAAACATCGACTTTTCCATTTTTTCTGAAAAAGCGTCAATTTTCCCATTTTTCCCATAATTGAGGCATCAACTTCTCTAAAAAACAATCAATACATAACATTTTCCATTTTCAGAGAACCAGCCATTCATCCTGATAATTGAGTTCCTTCACCATTACCTCCTGTGAATAAAGAAAGCCTTTTATATAAATACCCTCATAACCCTTTTCAATAACCATTGGTGATCCACTAAACGACGAAAATATACTTTCAGCACAGCAATCGAAGGTAAAACGTGAGGTATGCATGTTTATGTGTAAATATTAAACTATAGTTAATGAGAAGATTCTGATATGATTGTCGAAATCCCCATACACTCAAAACTTATCATTTTAGCCGCAGTTGGGGGGAATATCAAATTTTTTGAAATCATTACCCGATATGCCAATCACCCATCGTTTTTTTAACACGGTCAAGTCTCGTCACCCCGTCTCTGTTTTATTATGTCATACCCCCATTCGCAATATCTTACTCTGTCTCGGCTGCGGTAACTCGGCTCTGTATTATGCATTTTACCGAACCAGTAACTACGGGAGGTAACGCTGTCTAAAATGAACCTGGTTCAACGGCTCTATTGGAACTTTACCTAGAAGCATATCAAATTTTTCTGCAAGCGGGCTGGGTGGATTACTTCCGGAGGCTCCAGGAATTTGATTCTCAGTAAGTCCTGGAATTCGCACTTAATTTAAAGGAAGATTATTCTATGGTTCTGGGAGTGCGAATTCCGCTAACAGAGGAGGATATAGCGCAGGTTTCAGGATTACCAGCCAATGGCATCCGCTGGTTCAGCCGTAAACACAATTATGAATGCACAGCAAGATTTTCTTCTACCTGGGGAGCGGGTCGAACCTAAAGGTAGAGGTGTCTCACTACGTTCATTACCACCTCCATGGCCAAAGGTTGCAGAGTTTTTCAAGCACTATCTTACCTGCGAAGGACGTTACCAAGTAGTGTACCAGCATGACTTTGTGTTGTTGAATCATTTAAGACACGGTCGTTTATTAAATATGCCATACTATCTGCTTGGGTGTCTAAAGAATATGTCACATTATTCCAAAGATGCAAAGTACCCACTCCTCTCCATTACTCACCATCGCCTAGTTCAGCTCTTAATCCTGAGGGGCTTTTCCCTGCAGAACCCTCCTCCCCTTAACAACCCACCTAGGAAGCTGCTGAAGTTACTCAACCAGTAGCTGAAAACCCTCAAGAAACTGCTGAAATTTCTCAAGCGGCAGGCGAGACTCCCCAAATGAATGCTGAAAATCCTCAGCCATCCGTGACAGCCAGTCCAATTAACCCTGCTAGTGCATCAACCTCGTCCCATAATTTACCTGAATCATCCATTCCCACAGTCCATATCCCCAGTGGTGATTCAAACGAAGACATTCCCCTAGCTAGGCTGAGCAGGAAAAGGAAAAGGCAAGAAACGGATGTTCCTTCATCAAAAAGATGAATAAGGGCCTCAATGAAACAAGCTATTATCTCTGATGTTCCTCCTACCCCAGAGAAGGCCATCCATAAAAGAAAAACCATTGTTTTTCCTGCCTCCTTACCTCGAAGACGAAGGAGGACGTCTTCTGCAGCAGCAACAGAGACCCCCACCCCAAATTTCCCACCCATTATCCTAAAACCCCATACCCCACCAAACCCCGAATCCCTACCTTCCTCACCCTCGGGTACCGAAATGCAAAGCGTCCAGGATTTTGTGACATCATTCCTTTCAGAAGACGCAGCTGCTCCACAAGAACCAGCTGCTAACTTATCAAACGTAGACACCCAAGATGATGTACAGCATGTAGCTGTTACACAAGAACTAGCTATCAACTCAACAGGTGTTACACAAGAACCACCTGCTGAGCAGCTAAAAATAGACGACCTAGAAGTAGTTGCCCCACAAGAAGTAGCTATTGACTCAACACCTGTCGAGGAACAAAAGATAGATGACCTAGAAGTAGCTGCCCCACAAGAACCAGCTACTCACTCAACAGGTGCTGAGGAGCAAAAGTTAGATGACCAAGAGGTAGCTGTCCCACAAGAACCAGCTACTAGTCCAGCAGGTGTTACACAAGAACCACCTACTGACGATCATGATCTGGAAACACATCAGAACATAGCAGCCACTAATTTAGTAGGTGTTACACAAGAACCACCTGCTGAAAAACAGGAAATGGATAATCAACATAAAGTTGAATTAGCTACTGTATCAGCAAGTGTCACACAAGAACCACTTGCTGATGACCATGATCAGGAAACAAAACAAGACCTAGCTGCTACTGACTCAACAGTTGATACACAAGAGCCACCTGCTGACAAGCAAAGTGTAGATACCTAGGATACTGCTGCTACAGAAGAACTAGTCACTTAGTTGCTTGATATGCAGAATTTGCATGTTCAGGAGGATATAGCTGTTATGAAACTAGCTGATGGCCTAGCAGTTGTCACACAAGAACCACCTACTAGAGAAATAAATAATGAAGCTGCCACAAAACAACCATCCTCCCATCCACTTGAACCAGCTACAGAGACTGCAATTTCTATAGAAGGCCCTATCACGTTAGCTTCCCTTCAACAAGAAAATGAGTTTCTAAAAGCCTAGATTGAGACTTATAAGCAGGAGTTAATAATAGCAAGAGAAGCTTATGAAAAAGAACTTAATCTGTATACTTTAGCTCAGGTAGCATCTGCAGCCAAGAAAAGTGCAGATAAGGATCAGTATGAGGAATACATGTGCAACCAATGTGGTGACCTCTATTCTCGAGCTGGTTATAAGGTAGTCGAAGTACCATTGTCTGGACCTACTCCTACAGTTACTCCTGTTGTAGTTAAAAAGGAACGCCTTGTTGTTACACAAGAACCAGCAGGGCCTTCAAAGATTTATGAAGAAGAAGAGAAACCACAAGTACCCTGGCCTACCCCAGTTGTTAAAGCTGAGAATCCTGTACCAAAGTCTGCAAAGACAGTATTTACCCAGATTGAGCCTCTTTGTGTAGAGACTGTCTTTACTCAAACTTTAAGCATTCAAGAACTCAACGATATATGGAAGAAAGAGTATGCCTTGTCACAAGGAAGGGAATTTCAGGCACAAAAATCAGTATGGTTGAATCATGCATATAGAAATTGGGAAGTCTTGGAACAGTTCCATGCACAGCAGAAGGAAAATAAAAAGTTAAAAACTAGACTGTCTCTTATCTTTGAATTAGTTCAAATAATTCTGGCTACTAGGAAACCATCCTTTAATTATTCCATGTTCCTGGCAAAATGCCTAGCATTCCTTTAGATAAAAGCAGTCAGAGATGGACGACCTCATGAAGTGTCTACACCCCAACAGTTTATTGAAACTTTTGCAGCAGTGTCAGTCAGTGAAACAGAATCTCTTATGTGAACTTTATCTCCATAATGAGGCCATTCCAGAAGATAGAAAGTTTAATTTGATTCCTGTGGCTGGTGACATTTAGATTAGAGCCTTGGTCTCTTTTATGGCCAATCAGCTCATGTGGCAAAATGCTTTTCTTTCAACAAAACATAACGAAGAAAATCGCCTTTTGTGGATCTGAGCTGAACCACAGAATGCTGCTATTTTCATTACTGAACATCATAGGGCTATAAAAGAACCAGGAATGACTGAGCATATCAGGGAATTACAGGCAGCAGTGTTAGAAGAATGTCAACAGTATATCAAAAAGAAAGGACCCCTTGCCATACAGGCAAACAATTTGTTCTAGGAACATTGCCCTAAGGAGAGAAGGGAACACCATCCTCTTAACCCTCTCAATCTTCATGCAGAAATTTCACGAGTGCCTAATTATGTTAAATGTGTTCAGTGGTGTGGTAACAAATGGTTAGGTTATCATTTTCACTTCCCCCTTCTCTGGTTGCTATTACAGCAATATAAGGCCTACTTCAAGGTGTCCAAAAAGGAGGAGCTTGCAGCATGGCAGAGATTACAGAGTGTTCAGGGTTTCAAAGATTCGACTGATAACACCTTTTATAATTACTGTATAATTAATTTGCATTATACAGCCCAGTATTCCGATTCAGACTCAGAGTAGATGTTGCAGGGGGACATGCAACTGCTTCAGTTGGGGGGATGTTAGGACCTCATATTGTCCCTTTTTGACCATATATTTTGCTATGATACCATCCCTTTCAACTTATATTTAAAAGCCTTTGTTAGTATTTTAACCCAATTATCTCAAAGGTATGTAATGATTCTTCTCATCACTATACATTTAATTATTTAGCATATAATCGCGACATCTTCATAGTTAATATTTGAATTATTAAGTGCTAAACAGTTAAAGAATGATGTGCAGTCTACGATGCTGAAACAACCTGGAAGACTATTTTTGCAGTTGCTGAAACAGTAGAAACGGCACGCGAATCGTGATGCTGAAACAGTTGAGATTTGCATTCTAAATTTGACAGTAGCAAAAGAACCAAAACTAATCACTGAGGAAGCTGTTCCACTAGATGTAACGTTTATATCTAAAGATAGCATTACTGTAACAACATTTTGTTGACAGGGAATTGATTTCCCTATTTTTGTATAATGGGTTAAAACAATGTAAATCTTTTGTAATAGATGTCTTCTCTTTATAAAGAGGAGACATCTACATTAGAAGGGGATGAACAGACTGTGGAAAAAAGCTTAGTTGAAGGAACAGGATTGGAATTCTTTTTGTAATATGAAATATTGAGGGATGAATAAAGTTTTGTTCTGAAAATCTTTTTCTAGTTCTTGTTTCCTGGGGAATCTTGTGAGAAGGACAGGGCCCACCTTCATCACAAGATTCACCCATTACATTTCTGCAGTGTGTTAAGTGTGTCTTTTATTCATGCCTTGTTAACAAGTACTGTTTGTTGAACATTATTTATAATACCTTTGCTGAAACTCTGTTTCTTTCTCAATTGAATGTTGTATGAGTGTTTCACTAGTGATTAAGTTACAAAGTGAATTGGCCAGCTAGTTAATCAGAGGCAGGTGTTGGAGATTCCCGCTCTGGGGATAGGGTCCTGACTCTCTGTTACAACACAACCATTGTTTTCTTTTGCAGGTTGATTCTTTCCATTTCTTTGCGTAAAATTAAGCATTTTCCTTATAGCTATCTGCAACAGAGTGTAATTGCTGTAATGCAGAGTGGAGCTTCAGTTTGTTAATTTAAGGCATGATTTGTTTGTACTACAACTTCTGTTGCTTTTAAAATTGAGTGCATATAGTACGCAGTTGCCTTTGAAATAACAAGACTTCCCTGGGTTGACAATTAATGTCGCACTTTGTTGTTTAATTTAATAAGAAATTAAAGTGACCAACACTACTATTCCTCCTTTTTTATTCCTTAGTGTCTTCTTATATTATGTGTTTCCATACACACACATACTATTATATTAAACAAAATATAGATATATTGTGTAAATCATCACCTTGGCTTGTTACTATGAGGCTATTGGTGAAAATCTAGCTGAAACATTACACTCAAGTTAGCACATTCATATTAATGAAATCATATCAAATTAGTACTAACATGCTATAAGCATACATCACAATAAATACATCAAGAAACACAAACATCATTCATAACAAGTTGAAACCTCTTTTTCTATCAATTTTGTAGCAAAACTCCAATTCTATCCCCAAAGGTCTAGCGTTCAAAACTTTTTCTCAAACATTTTGTAACAAGACTTCAATTTTCATTCCCAAGGTTCTAATGTTTGAACCTTGTCTTTGATACCATGCTATAACACACCATTTTCACTACTTAGAGCCCAAACTAAGGATAGAAGGGTGCATTACTATCATATACCTAACCTCCATAGTCTTGTCATTGAAATGGGGTCATAAAATTTCCTCGCCTTTCAACTTCTTCAAAACAAAATAAATAATGCCATAGCATTTGTCTCATTGAGACCCTTTTGGAAATATTATTTTTTCCTCGATCCAACTAATACATCAAAAGATAAGGCCATTTAAAGTTAGGCCCATTAAACTTGCCACATCAACAATGGCCCCTACAAGTCACCCACATGGCATCTTATGTGGCACCTGCATGGTTTATTTTCCACTATGGACATATCCACATGGAACGAACATGTTTTGATATAGTTAGTAGTCAGTCCATTTTTTCAAATACATAAGGCATGACATTGGGTGGAGCCTCGACGTTGGCTTGGCTGATTAGCTAAAGGGCCTGACCTACTCCCAAGCCCAAGTGACCTAAACTCAACTAGTGGATCCCACCTAAATAGTCAACAGGTTTGATTTATTTCTGGTCCCGACCTTCTCATCCTAGACAACTAACTTGACCACTGACCTAACGGGTCCCACAGGTGATTATAGGCCTATTTACAAGGCTTCTCACTTAGAATAATTTTATGGATTTCTTCCTAGTTTTACATCGGCCTGAAGCCTTCACAACTAGACTTCATATGAACACATAAAATTCATTATTTCACAATTATTACTAGCACACAAGGCCATGAAATCCATTAAGCATTGTGGTGTGACAATCAACCAAACTCATTGAAGAACACACAAACATATTACTCCCAAAATTCGCTAGGATAGATGTAAAACTCTGGCCATTAACCCTCCCAACAAAATACATAGAGAACGTGAATCTAAGTGAACTTCTCAGCATCACATGGAATTCAATCCATCTTCCCATCCACAACATAATCATGCATTTATTTCCATTCAACATAACTCACATGAATAGAATAGATAAAAAAATAACAACAATACATGTTACCAAATCATATTCAATATATTTTGTTATGCAACCAGCTCATAAAATAGAAGAAAGAGATATATTGATGAGATACTCTAAAATTGATCGATTTCGCAATTGTCGAGTTCTTGTTTCTATGACTGCTTCAAGTTCCAATATGATTTTTCCTTCCTCATCAAGCTCTGGAAATATTGTTTGAATTGGGAGCTTTTCACCTATAACCTTCTTTAAGCATGAAACATGGAAAAGTGGGTGCACTCAGGAAGATGCAAGAAGTTCCAATTTGTATGCCATAGTACCAGTATTTTACAACACCTTGTATGAACCATAATACTTTGGTGATAATTTACTATCCTTCTTAGCTTGCTTGAGGGACATTTGTTTGTATGGTTGTAGCCATATAAATACCCAGTCACCTACATCAAAACTTCTTTCACTGCAATGTTGATTTGCTTTTTGTTTCATTCTATTCTATACCAAAGTGAGGTTATCCTTTAAGAGTTGGAGAACTTTTTCTTGATGCTCTATGTGATATTACACTACTTGAACCTTATAATTTTCACTTATATATGATGTGATGGACTGTGGATGATACCCATAAAGCACCATAAATGGGGTCATTTTTGTTGCAGTATGGAAGGAAGTGTTATACCACCATTCAGCGAGAGGCAGGCATTTGACCCATTGTGTCTGTTTATCATATACAAAGCAATGGAGATATCCTTCCAAACATTTGTTAACTATCTCAGTTTTCCCATAAGATTGAGTATGATAAGATGAGTTATCATCTAATTGAGTACCTAGACAAGAAAATAATTTTGTCTAAAAATTTCTAGTGAAAATAGGATCTATGTCACTTACAATAATATTTCGGTTTCCATGTCGCTTTTGAATTGTTTCCATAAATGAAGTAGCAAATGTATTGGCTTTAAATGGATAAGATAATGCACAAAAGTATGCATACTTGGTAAGTCTATCAACTACCACCATGATGACACTCTTTCCCTTAGACTTGGGTAAACCTGTGATAAAATCCATTGAAACCTCCTCCCAATGTTGACTTGGGATGGATAAAGGTTGTAATAGATTTGGGATCTTAATTGTCTCAACTTTTTCTTGTTGAAAAACCAAACATTCCACCAAAAAATTTTGAATATCATATTTAACGCCATCCCAAAAAATTCTTTCTTGACCCTGTGGTAAGTTTTTAAAAATCCTGAATGCCCTCCTAAGGGAGATGTGTGCAATTTGTTATAGACATTTTTGTGCCTCGCAGAATGGAGCATGAAATGTCGATAATTACAGGGATCCAAAGTCCCTAAACATGTTGTTCTTACCCCTAGAGGAACAAGGTCAGCAAACCACAGCACTTCCTATCAGTTCTCCACCTGAAAACACTCAAAAACAGGCTATTTTTGGATCATGTCAGCTGCTCCACTGAGCATCTGCGCTGAATGTCAACTGCTCCTCCTTGTACCTGCGCTGAAAGTCAAAACCATTGAAGGCTACCTGCGCTGGGCGAGATTGGCCAAGTGGCACAGTCATTCTGCAAGGTGTCAACTGCCCAGGAAGCTTCCAAACTGACACTTGGTTCAAGGAATTCGCCCTATGATGAGTAAGAGGTACTTGATCTCCATGTGGAAACAAGGATCTCCAAGTGGACTCAAGAACTGAAGTTTAACTGAAAAGGGAGAGGACACAAGGCAGCTTTATGTCAGTCTCAAGCTGACTCATCCTTTCTTCTTCTATCCTATATATAGAGCTCTTCTATGAGGTCTAAGGAGGCTGGAATTTTGTGCAAAGCAAGGAAGTGCTGTTGGTTTACAGTTAGAGTTATTGGGTGATTGCTTTTATAGAGGGGAAGAGGAGATTTCTTGCTGCTGGGGAGGTGCTGCTGGATTGGAGCCATTGATGGTTGTAACCTTCTCAGAACCCTTTTACTTCTATCAATAAAGCTTTGAATGTTCTCCTATATACTTGTATTGCATTGATGTATTGTATTTACTTGTATATCTGATTCACTCTAATCCATGCATCAGTTATGAGTACATGTTTCTTGTAGTTTCCCTCTCTTGTTTGTGCAGGATCTTTGTGTAGCTGGGTCGGCAAGAGAACAAGGAGCTGGAAGCAAGGGACGAAGAGAGAAGACAAGATCGACAAAAGCGAAGGATATCGGTTGGTCAATCTTTTCTTCCTTCTCTGTACTTTCATAAAGGAAAATATCAAAGCTTTACTTTCAGTTGTTGCTAAGGAACTATCACCCTTAGAGTAGGGATAGGGTCATTCCGAGTCGGATACTTTTCCCCACAACAAACTGGCGACTCCACTGGGGAGCCTAGTATCTTGATTGTGTTTGTAGTATCTTTACTATTCATTTCTTGAAGAAAAGAGTACCAAATCGAAAAGCTTTTGACTATATCAAAAGCGAAGTAGAGGGGCTGCTACTCTTGCTCATTTTCTGAGCAGATTCATGATTTGAAGAGCTGATCTACAAAAGACTCTTGTGCTCTTTGTGATAGCTTTTCATCCTCTTGATCGTCCCTTAGCTTGTACTTGACCTATAGCTTTTTGTTTCAGCAAAAACAGTGAATTTTTGAGCTTTTTATGACCCGGAAACCCTTGTAAACGCAACTCTCGTGTCTCAGTGCAGGCTGTCCAAAGGCAGTCTGCATTTCAGCGCAGGTACTCCCTTCGGGAACTGCGCTGAGAGTCAATTTGACAGACCAGAGCCTGCGCTGAACCAGTTAGCCAATGTCTTGCTGAGGTTTCCTACTGAGTCTTAGCCCTGTTTTCACTGTTATTTTGCTGCTGATTGCTTGTCATTTGTACTTGCTGTAAACCAACTTTCCTTGACATTATTCCGCCTCAGTTGTGTGATGAAACTGTGATTGTTCTTTCAGTATTTCTTGTTGCAGTTACAGTTTCCCATTATGAAAAGCAAACCAGTATAGCTGTGGCCACTTAGATCCTGAACTGTAGAAGTGTCTTTGTGATCTTAAGAGCTAGTTTTGTTACTGTTCATGGCTGTTTGAGTTTGTTTGTTTTTCATTTTGTGGTTTGAATCTATACATTTCCAGCGTCTAAACAAGTCGATCTTAAGGTGTCTTTTGATTTTGGACAAGCTTGTTTACTTTCGCTTGAAATTAGATTCAAAGTTATACAACAGTTTCCTTTTTGTCTTACATCAACATTAAGGATAAAGAAAAGAAATATCTGCATTGTGCATGTGCATTATTGACAGTTTGCATGTTGATTTAGGAAAAAGTGCATTTAGTGTGTGTTCTATGATCTGTGTGAAAAGTTGATGTCTTTCTTTTCCCTCAGTAGATTAAGGTTTTCAAAGTTGAAAGATTGAAAAGTTTTGCTTCTCATCTTAGATTGCATTTAGGAAGTTGTATATATACATCTCGTGGTGATCCTTAAAGGCAAACTGCTAAGCAAGATCAACATTAAAATAAATTCAATTTACATAACAACGCTTTGTAACATAACGCAAACATATAGAGGTCTAGGTAGAGACGTGTTCCGGCGTCGTTAAACATAGTGACTGTCAATCTCTACGAAGGTGGGTGATTCCTCCTGAGAGTCGGTGGCACTAATACGGACTTGTGCTCCCACGTACCGTCGCGTATATATTGGGAGACCCCTATAGGCAATTATCCTTTATCCATAGGAAGCCGTGTCGACCGCCCTACTGATCGCGATGCAGTGAACACAGCATTCACGAAGATCGACCACCCGTACCGTAAAACGTATTCTGTGGTTTCGCGAAAGGTTTGGCACACCCTCTGCCTAGATCTCCAGAGCAGTTTCTTTTGGCCTTTTTCAAACTCTATAACTGAAAAAGTCCAACCGAGCATTTGTCACTTCGGGCTCGTTAATACATCGAAGGCGACTAGAGTCATCTTTAGCTTTTTCTCGACTCTTAAAACATGAAAAAGCAAGTTTGTGTCTAAAAGCGTCGTTAATAAAATTTATTTTAAGCGGAACAAAATCACCTGTTATTCCCACGTTGATCTTTCAGTTGAAAAGTATGGAGCCCACCAACCAAGGAGGCAACCTTGGCGGAAGTCCAAATCCCTTCTCCTCTTGGGGAGATGTTGGTGCGCCTCATATGGCGGCATTGTCACTTCCAGGATTGACAATTGGCCTACCTGTATGGCTCTTTTCAACTAATGTAGTCCAGATCGCCACTAATCCTGAGCAGTCGAATCAACAGTCAGAACAGTCTAGAACTACCCACCAGCCTTCCACTTCTTACAATACTTCCTCTGATCCTTCATCTTCGCAAGGTAGAGCTGGCAAAAGTCAACCTCCCAAGGAGAAGAAGGAAAAGAAGAAGAAAGAAAAGAAGCAGAAGGAGCCTATGGCGAAGGCGACTGGGGGCAAGCAGAAGACAGCTGACAAAAACTCACACACTGCACAGACCGGGCCTAAATCGCCATGTGTCATATGTAGAGGAGACCATTTCCACAGAGATTGTCCCTGTATTCCCCGGATACTAAGGGACTGGTCCCCTCGTCTGCACAATTCGGGGGCATCAACCTCTGACAATCAGGTTGATGGCTTTCCGTCAACCAGCGAAAGTGAAGGATCAAGACAAAAAGGGGGAGTAAGATTCCCCTGTAAGTTGTGTGAAGGCAGTCATGCCATCCACCGTTGTCCCTTCTTAGACGAAGCGAAGAGAGTTTTGGAAGATCGTCCGGTTTCACCGGTAAAACTTCCTCCTGGATACAAAAAACTCGTGCCAAGTCCTTCGTTGGTTGAAAATACAGCTGGCCCGCTCAAGTGGTCGGCTGAAGCGTCAGTCACTGAAAATGAACCTACTGAATCCAGACCGGACGAAAGTCCAAAGGTCGATACGGCAGTTGACCCGGTTCTACCTTCAGAAGTTTCATCTTCAAATGACACCGTCGCCGAAGAGTCATCTTCATGCGACACCCTCACTGAAGAGAATAAGGATGACACCATCCAGGTTCTTTTCATCAGCACCGACTCTGATGAGCGTCAGGGCAATGCGCCCATTCCTTTATTGCAGGAAGGAACATCATCAGGGTCATATCCGGCCGTATATTCGGTCCCACCACCAAGCAACCTGGTTGTATCCTTTGATTGGAATCAACTAGGCAGACCCCGGTTACCAGCCAGTGTACCATTCAGAATCATTGTCCAGATCTATAGAATGATCATGGCTGGTACTATCATTGATGAAGGGGCGTCTGTGAGTATCCTTTCCTCTGTTGCTTGGAAAGCACTGGGTTCCCCGGCGCTTTTACCTGAGTTAAGAAATCTCTCAGGTTTTGATAAAGGAACCAGTCGACCATTAGGAATCCTCCCCAATGTGCCTGTTACATTGAAAGGGAAGACCGTTAATTTGAACGTGATGGTCGTCCAAGGACCCTTGGATTATAACCTACTCCTTGGACGTGACTATATTTATTGCATGGGAGCGATAGTCTCCTCACTCTTTAGAGTAATGTGTTTTCCACACGAAGGAAGGATGGTCAAGCTCGTAGACCAACTTTCATTTCCGGGATCTCGCATCGCAAATAGTCAAATACCAATCCTAAATGGTCTGTTCACTCAAGATATGCCTCCACCCCCAGTCCTCCTTCCCGATGAGTGCGAGTGATTCGGAAAGAAAGACTGGAACCCAGGGGGCATGCACCCTGGTCTGCTCCGGGCAGAAGAAACCCTGGGTATAAGGTAGAATTTCCGCAGAAGAATATGACTAGTCCGTACCCCGTCCGTGGATGGAAGAGGGGTTGTTCTGGAATAGTATTCTCTTGTTAAAGTTATGTGTTTGGCTAAAGAGTCATTCACCTTTGTCTAAAGAGGTGGGCACTGCCCAAGTAGGAATTCCCTTATTGCGACAAGCAGTAACCATCTTTGGGGAAAAGCAAGCCTCACCCATTAAAACAAATGTTTTGAAGGATAAGTAGGGGTAGCCTCCAAAGAAAGAGATTTTATTGTTGTGATATAGGGTAACCATATTTGAGTAACCCAATGATAGACATCGCCGAAGAAAGAGATTGATTTGCGGCAGCAAATAGAACCCTCTTCGGATAATAAGAAAGAGGCAAGCCTCCCTCAATAATACCAATGTTTTGTCTTTGAGTAGTGTTCTTCTCTTGTCACAAATAGCTGTTCGTTAAAAGGTGGGCCGACGGGAAGACTGAGTACCGCGTAAGACCCCTTAGAATAACGAGAAGACTAGTATCGTTAACATTAGATTAGCAAGATGACAAGTAGCTGTGAACACCCAAAGAAAAGCAGAGGTAAGGGAGAGGAGGGGCAGCCTCGAAATTCTATCCTATACCTGGGGGCATGCAAACTTTTGGAATGTGAGCGAGGGACGACTATTTATTTTTTAAATTTTTAGGTCCTCCCTTTAAACCTGTAGGTCTAACCCTTTAAACTCGTAGGATTAGTCGATTCCGACCTTGCATGAAGAAAGTCTGTGGGGCAAAGGTAAAACTTGCCAAAATTGGAGCATAGCTTCGTGAGATAAAGCTCCTTAAAAAATAGCTATCTCACAGGAGGCATTCTTATTCTATGACTGGTATATCGAGCAGTTTTAGCACATAGTTCATGCTCGTTAAAAAATAAACGCAAGATCCGAGCAGTTTTAGCGCATAGTTCATGCTCGTTAAAAAATAAACATAAGTTTATGAGCAGGATTTCCTTTAGAGTTCAAGCTCATTCAGAAAAATGAACCGGTAAATACCTTTTTGAGATCGTAAATTCATCAGCCATAAAAGCCTTGGTCGTGTTTGTGCACCGTCACCTCCACCGTCATTTGGCCGATCATTCACTTCCATTTGTGTGTTTACCCATTTTGAGGAACATCTGCGAAGAGTGATTTCACCTAGCCATCCTTGTGACACTGCCGTGATTGGAAAATTCCAACTTGTACCTGGAATCAGTTGCTATCCCTGTTCATCATTCGTCCCTCAAAAGACGAGTCCTCTTTGAGCTCTTTTCAGACTCGTAAAATATGAAAAGTTTGCCGAGTTTTGGCCTTCCAGCTCGTTAAAGGGACCGGAAGAGCTATCCCTCATTTAGACTTTAATCTTTTTGGACCTGAGGGATTATTACACAAAAAGATCGAGCGCTTGTCTTGTTCGGCTCGTTAAAAGTACCGAACACCCATCCCTTCTGTATTGCTTTATACTTTTTCGGACTTAAGAGATTAGATGACGAAAAAGGAATTATGGAGTTAACTTTCTGTACCTTTTCAGACTCTCTAAAAATGAAAAGGACCGAGTTTTCCTTGTCGTTAGACTCGTTAAAATGATTAAATAGCGACAAACTTGTCTTTAGACGAGAATGAGTTTCCCTATCGCTAAGCTCGTTAAATCATAGCGATGGGCTTGCCCGAAGGGCAGGTTATAGAACAAGCATATGTTATCCTCCTCAAGCTTGACAAAAATAAAGAGGTACTGGTCAGAAATGACTGGGGAAAAATTGGGAGAACATCGAAGCTTAATGGTAGCAAGTCGCTCTTGAACATGACACTTTTCTTCCGTACCACATCGGGTTGAGTTGTTTCATTCACCGGTCTCATCACCATGGTCTTCGCCAAACCATCCACATTTTGGGGTAATGCTACCGATCCATCGCATCAGTGTCGTTATATGTTCAAGAGAGGTCATTCTGAAAGTGTCAACCGTGTCCCATCCACTGCCATACATTATCCTTCATCCATTCATGATCGCCACCCTGAATCATATATCACAGTTTGTTTTCACCTCCACTAAAATCATTAGCTCCGTTCCGTGTCATTGATGTGGGATTCATTAAGGCCCTCCTTTGACGGATCGCTTCTTGTCGACTTCAGCTCATTATCCAAGAAGTTGATCTAGGAACAACCCCATCAGTACTTTGAAGCTTGCATGCCTCAATGGCAAGTTTCTCACTTCCGGCGACAGGTATACATCAATGACCTTCGACCAGAAGATTTTGCGTGGCGTTCGACGCCAAGTCCTTTATTCACGCCACGTGAATTGTACTGCAGTACCTTGAGGGTCATTATCATTATCGGTGATTCCTCTCGCGCTTGTTAACGGTTTTCATCATTGACCGGTAATCAAGTGATGTCTTTCCATGTTCGACTTCAGCGAAATTCTCACATGGATCGACTTGTACTTAGAGTGAAGATCGAACGAGTTTGAAGACCCCGGATCTAGTTTCATCCATCCGGGCTGCGATACATATTCAGGAAATATAAAAGCATTTGTCATGTACATCATTGCAACAGATGATCATCCTACTCAAAGGATGATAATTTCAGCAGAGAGTTATCAGTCTACCATCAGACGATCGTCTGTTCTATGTACCAAAATGTATTTATAAAGCTGAGCATGGGAATGCCCGCCTCAGCTAGATCATGAAAACAGAATGAAAAAATAATGTATTGTATTGTATTGTATTACAGGGCACCTCTCAGCACTTGAATGAACTTCGGACCCTCTGGATAAAGCATTTCACCCGATAAACGGCCTCATACTTTAGGGGGCAACTGTTATAGACATTTTTGTGCCTCGCAGAATGGAGCATGAAATGTCGATAATTACAGGGATCCAAAGTCCCTAAACATGTTGTTCTTACCCCTAGAGGAACAAGGTCAGCAAACCACAGCACTTCCTATCAGTTCTCCACCTGAAAACACTCCAAAACAGGCTATTTTTGGATCATGTCAGCTGCTCCACTGAGCATCTGCGCTGAATGTCAACTGCTCCTCCTTGTACCTGCGCTGAAAGTCAAAACCATTGAAGGCTACCTGCGCTGGGCGAGATTGGCCAAGTGGCACAGTCATTCTGCAAGGTGTCAACTGCCCAGGAAGCTTCCAAACTGACACTTGGTTCAAGGAATTCGCCCTATGATGAGTAAGAGGTACTTGATCTCCATGTGGAAACAAGGATCTCCAAGTGGACTCAAGAACTAAAGTTTAACTGAAGAGGGAGAGGACACAAGGCAGCTTTATGTCAGTCTCAAGCTGACTCATCCTTTCTTCTTCTATCCTATATATAGAGCTCTTCTATGAGGTCTAAGGAGGTTGGAATTTTGTGCAAAGCAAGGAAGTGTTGTTGGTTTACAGTTAGAGTTATTGGGTGATTGCTTTTATAGAGGGGAAGAGGAGATTTCTTGCTGCTGGGGAGGTGCTGCTGGATTGGAGCCATTGATGGTTGTAACCTTCTCAGAACCCTTTTACTTCTATCAATAAAGCTTTGAATGTTCTCCTATATACTTGTATTGCATTGATGTATTGTATTTACTTGTATATCTGATTCACTCTAATCCATGCATCAGTTATGAGTACATGTTTCTTGTAGTTTCCCTCTCTTGTTTGTGCAGGATCTTTGTGTAGCTGGGCCGGCAAGAGAACAAGGAGCTGGAAGCAAGGGACGAAGAGAGAAGACAAGATCGACAAAAGCGAAGGATATCGGTTGGTCAATCTTTTCTTCCTTCTCTGTACTTTCATAAAGGAAAATATCAAAGCTTTACTTTCAGTTGTTGCTAAGGAACTATCACCCTTAGAGTAGGGATAGGGTCATTCCGAGTTGGATACTTTTCCCCACAACACAATTCCCTAAGAATCTTTTGTTTGAGTTGGGAATTCTTATAGAGGTATAAGCGATCTTTGTACCATAGCAAATCATTTTTCCATCTAAATGTATTAGATGTATTGGGATCTTGCTGCAACTTTTGAATGAGTGCCAACACTTCTTCATCATTCTTCCATTCATCCCTTGCTTTGTTTATCCAATCTAGTTGGATAATAGAAATGGCACAAAGCAATGCTTCCACATCCTCATCCTTTCTTGAGAGTGCATCTACAACAACATTTTTCTTCCCTTTTTTGTAGATGATTTCAAAGCCATAACCCAACTTCTTTGTGACCCATTTTGTTGCTCTTCTGAAGATAATCTTTGCTATAAAAAGTATTTAAGACTATCATGATCTGTTTTTACCTTGAAGTGTCTTCCCATTAGGTAAGGTTGTTATTTCTTAAGTTCATGTAGTATTTCCAACATTTCCTTCTCATAAATAACTTTGTTGAAATATTTTCCTTTGATTGCATGACTTTCGAAAGTAATGGGTTTTTTTTCTAGCATTAAAATAGCACCAATTCCATTTCCCGAGGCATCACATTCAATAATAAATGTTTTTGTGAAGTTTGGTGTAGTTAAGACTGGTGCTTGGCACATTGCCTCTTTAAGATGTTCAAATGCCTTCGTTGCTCTTGGAGTCCAAGAAAATTCATATTTCTTCAGTAATGTTGTTATAGGTGCCATTATTCACCCATAATTCTTAACAAACTTGCGATAATACCTTGTCAACCGGAGAAATCCTCGCAGATGCTTTATGGATGGGGGGATTTTCCATTCCTTAATAGCTTTAATTTTGCTAGGGTCTACCTTAACACCTTCATGAGATACAATATGACCCAAATATTCCACCTCTTATACCCCAAAGAAACATTTGGAGGTTTTTGCATATAATTGTTTCTCCTCCAATAGTTTGAGCACTCTGTCAACATGTTGAACATGATCCTTCCAAGACTTGTTGTAGATTAGTATATCATCAAAAAATACTAACAAAAATTTTCTAAGGAAGGGTTTGAAAATGGAATTCATCAAACATTTAAATGTAGAAGGTGCATTGGTAAGGCCAAAAGGCATGACCAAAAATTCATAATGACCCTCATGAATTCTAAATGTTGTTTTCATAATGTCTTCAATATTCATTCCAATTTGATGATATCTTGAACGAAGGTCTAACTTGGTGAAGTAAATTTCTCCATGCAATTCATCCAATAATTCATCAATGACAGGAATGGGGAATTTATATTTAATAGTGAGCTTGTTGAGCTCCCTATAATTCGGACACATGCGCCATGATCCATCCTTCGTGTGCACCAATACTACTAGAGCAGATAAAGACCTTTGACTAGGTTGAATTATACCAGCCTCTAGCATTTTTGCAACCATACGTTTAGTTTCACTCTTTTGGGCATATGGATATTTGTAAGGCCTAATGTTTGGAGGAACACTTCCTGGAATCAAATGAATAGCATGATCATGATCACGAATAGGTGGGAGGCCTTTGGGACTCTCAAATACCTTGGAATTATTGTCTAAGACATTTTGGAGATTCGTAGAAATAGGTGATTCCAATGCGGGAACCTCTAGCGAACATAATTGTGCAATTACGCCTCGTTGGTCTTTCTTTAGAAGCTTTGTCATGTCGTTAGAGCTGATTATATTTATTGGTTTCCCTATGATACCCCTTAATTCAACTTCCTTTCCTTCTAAAACAAATTTCAAGAAAAGTTCTTGAAAATTAAAAGTTATCATACCCAAAGATTGTAGTCATTAGACTCCTAGTACAACATCATCACCACACATTGGAATAGAAGGCATTGGACTATTAAACACATATTCTCCAATGGATAGCTTGATATTATGGCACTTTCTAGAGAAATTTATGGTTCCTCCATTTGCAACCATCACTTGACACTCTGGTGCTGGATATAGAAAGTAATTCAATTCCTTGGCTATCTTACAATGAATAAAATTATGGGTACTGCCCGAATCAATCAACATTATTACCTTTTTCTTCTTGATATGTCCTTCTATCTTGATATTTTGAGGAGTGGTAATTTTGGCCAATGCATTACAAGATATGGTCGGATTAATTTCTTCTTTCTCTAGGGTTTTTTCTTGGTGTGTATCCTCTTCGTTTGATGTTTCTTGTTCATTTCCTTCCTTGTCTTGACAATCTATGTAAAATAATTTCTTCTCAACGCACTTATGAACTTTATTGTATTTTCTATCACAACTGTAGCAAATCCCTTCTTCTCTTTCTTTTTCCAATTTTTGTGGTGTCAACCTTGTAGGTTGTGGAAGGCTAGGGGCAACAACACTTCCATCTTTAGAGTTGTGAGTGGTAGGCTTCCTTGTTGCCATAAAGTTTCTTTCAATTTTTCTTGCCAACCTGAATACCTTCTCCAATGAACCAGGTTCCCAAAGGAGAACCTCATGTTGGATGTTATCCTTTAAAGTCCCTATGAACACATCAATCTTATGCTCCTCTGGAATATCTTTTACCCTTATATTCAATTTTTGGAAGTCTTCAATGTGCTCCACCATTGAACCCTTTTGTTTGAGATTTATCAATTAGATAAAAAATGTGTTGCTTTTTGTATCCTCATAATGTGCTATCATTTCTTCCATAAAAATTTCCCAAGTGAAAATTTGTTTATGAGAGAAAAGCCATCGATACCATACAAACTGATTGGGTTCCAAATATAAAGTTGCAATGCGTACCTTTTGTGTGCTTTGCACATTATGGAGATTGAAATATTGCTCCATCTGTAGTATCCATGTTACGGGATCCTTGCCATCAAACTTCCTCATATCGATATTTAGAACATGGTGGGTGTTCATGTTGCCTTTAATTTTTGCTTCTATACCATCCATCTTAGCTTCCATGACATCCATCTTAGCTTCCATTCCATTCTTTAAACCATCCATCTTATCTTTAGTTACATTTTGTGAGAGCAAAATTTGTTGCACTTGGTCTAGTAATTTTGATATATCATGTTGCATTTATTCCTTTTCTTCATATGTCATAATAGAGATTTCAGGTTCCTTATTAGGTGTTTCCATTTTCTTTCTTCGGGTCATCAATGATAATTGTGCTTCATAATTCCCTTTGAGTCACTTCAAACTACTTTCTCAAACAAGGCTTATGCAAATTTTAAAAAAATAACGACGCACCTTTTTTTTTCCTCTTTGTACGAGCTCGATCTTGAAATGCCTGTAACTATGTAATTTTGGATCTCCAACTTCTTAATTTTCGACCTGTGATATCCCTCTCAGTCTTCTTTCTAACCCCACAAGTCTGATCACAATTGGATTTCCGAAGAAATAGTTATGCCCAATCTCCTGTGATGACCTAATTATAGACTAGTTCAGTAGAGTGAACTTGTACAACGTGCCACATGTCATTGTTTCAACCTTAGGTTCTGAAAATGATACACACCAAACTATAGTCTACCTTATTTTTGTCACATTTTACGAAATTTGAATTAGATTCTCAAAGAGAACTTTATGACGATTTTCCCAATGCGTCATTTTTGAGATCCAATTCGGGAGCCTACAGAAACCCTAACTTCCTTAGTTCATATATCCGAAAATATAGCGAGACAAGATCTTAAATTCAATCACATGGTTCACCCCGATTTCTTCTCCAATGGGTTTTAATTTCAGCTTCTTAAGATTTGTAGAAACAAAGTTATAGCGAAAATTCTACGATGGCCTATTTGAAGCAACAAAACCCTAGAATCCAAAGCTCTGATACCAATTGTTATGCAACCAACTCACAAAATAGAAGAAAGAGATAGATCAACAACTTAAAAACGTAGCCTCTTTGAGGGGGAAACCTCATTTACATTACACAAATGAATAATTCCTGGATGATACAAATGACAAGACCTCCTTTCTATATATAGGAGTTTAAGGGGTCACAATATAATCAACACCAACATAACAATAATAATGTAAGGGCACAACAATAACAATAGTGGGCTTCTATGGGGCACAATAATAACAATATGGGGACAACATGGGCACCACAATAACAATAAGGGGTAAACTGATAATAATAATAAGGAATACACTAGTATTATTGGGACCTAACATATTTAATGAAATAACCACAGAGATTCACCATCTCTTCATGAATAAAAGTCACTGAGATTCAAAATCTCAACATATATAGGAATTCAACCATTCCTTTTAAATTTATACAAGAAATAAATCAACATCCCTCTTTCACACAATAATTCCACATTCTTGATTAACAACATAAGCCTTCAACCAATACAATAACTTGTACATATCATTCAAACATATGAAGCATAAGTAATACTTATCTTTGTAGCGAAATAAATTAGCAACTAAGAGTAGGAATTCAACTCTACACCCAACTACAACTAGTATTTTCTTTCATTTTTCACCTCCGAGCCATATTTTAGAGTTTTGGGATGATTTCTTTCAAAGAAACAAATTTTAGTATTAGCTTAAATGGGATGCCCCAAGGTTGCACCACCTTCACCCACTAGCTATACAAATAATCATACCGAGGATAGGGAACATCTTCATTTACACATGGGAGGAATCAACCTAGGTAATAACCATGCATCTCAATTGAAATAAGGTATTTCAAGGCTACACCACCTTCACCCACCAACTATTCAAATAGTTTAGAATACAACCAACATAGGTACCATGATTCTAACACAAATTGTTAAACTCAGTTTTAGGAGAATAATTCCACTTTAAAATGGGAATATTTATCAGTTGGATAAAATACCATGAGATTACATATATCACCTTTTCTAGGCACTTCCTCAGTGAGTCAAGCACCAATTCGTCATCCCCAATGCAACCTATGGTGTTTCATCAACCCTCACAAATACCTAAGTGTCTCTATCTCCTGGCTAGTAGCACCATCAATCCACGAGCTTCCCAGTGGTTTTCTCACCCTTAGGTAAGCCACTGCTATGTGATATTCACCCGGAAAGCCCTCTTGATTTCCTTAACTGGCTAGTAATAGTGTGTACTCATTTTGATGAAATTTCATGATACTTTGTTTCTTGCAATTGTCCTCTACTTTAGCAAAGGAGTCCTCTATGTTTTCGCATACCTTCCCCTAGTCTCCACTTCTTGTCGTTGTTCTAAGTGATTGAGGATGTTTTCTCCTCCTCCTTTCAACAGAAAAAACCATCTCCTCCTTTGTTGTCTACGTGGACCACCCACTCTTGGACAACACATCCCATACCTTTATTAATTTTTTGTCCTTCTATTGCTTGTAGTTTTTTCTTAGAAAGATCATGGACATGTCCTTATTGTTAGATAAAATAATAACACAATTGTCTCCATTAAACACAACATTCAACTTCCTTAACTAGAATTTAAATAACCAGGTTTCTCAAGCAATCTCCTTCCCCAAGCTCTTGAAATATGTGTCCATTTGTCTTAGCCAGTTAATTATGTATAAATAATTACAAGGAATATCTACAATGTTTGCAAGATGGAAGTTGTGTAATGGGTATTTCATAGCCATACATTTCCTTGTAAACAAACCTATTTCTAATCACAAGGTAGTGAGATGGTCCAAGAGTTTGATATCACCATTCTAGAGAGACTTGGAAAAGAGAATGTCGTAGCTGATTTTCTCTCTAAATTGAATAAATAGGAAAAATAAGTTCCTGTAAAACATGTCTTTCCCAATGAGAATTTATTTGGACTATCTCCTAATACACCTTGGTTTTTAGATATTGCTAATTATTTAGTAGCGAGGAAGTTTCCAAAAAATTAATCACCAAGAGAACATCATACTATTGTTAAACATATTGATATGTGTTCCTAGGTTTAGCGGTACTTATTTCGCACTAGGATAGATCTTGTGATATGGAACTTCAAGTTGGAAGATTAGATATATTACATCCTTAAGGCATGTCATGATGATCCATGTTGGAGACACTTTGTAGATAAAAGAACTACAAATAAGGTTTTGCGACTAGGATACTATTGGCCCACCATTTTTAGCGATGCTGAGAAGTATCTCCAGAGTTTCGATAAATGTCAACAGATGGGAAGGCTTCTACAAACAAATGATATGCCTTTGCAATCGCAATTCATGATAAATCCTTTTGAGAAATAGGCCCTTGATTTTAAAAGACCAACCAACCTTCCATCAAGAAAAAAGACATATATTTTGGTATGCACAGACTATGTAACTAAGTGGGTTGAAGAAAAGGCCTTACTGAAAGTAACAAAACGAGCAGTGGCTTACTTTCTATATGAAGAGATATTTTTATATTATGGTGTTCCACAAGAAATTGTTATAGACTAAGGAACCCATTTAACTTGAATCATTAGGTCCATTATCGAATTGTTCAAGATCAAACGCCAAATTTCCACCCCATATCATCCACAAGAAAATGGACAAGTGGAGGTTACCAATAAGGTATTAGAATCCATCCTGACAAAGGCAGTCAAAAAAATCTATAATGATTAGGCCAAAAAAAATCAAACGCACTTTGGACCTAGTGAATCACCTAAAGGAGCACTATGATCCTCACCCGTTATGAACTTGTGTGTGCAAAACAAGTGGTACTTCTAATTCAGTTCGAGGCCAAAACTTTGAATACCGCACTTCAATTTGGGATGGATCTCACAAAGGCACAACAGCATTGACTAGATCATCTCAATAAACTTGATGAACTCCATCAAATTCCCTCTAATAAACAATTCTTGTTCAACAATGGGAAAAGTGGCATGTTGAATTCATCAAAGAGAAAAAGTTTAAATAAGGGGATTGGGCTATTTTGTTTGATTCAAGATATAAATATTTTGAGGGTAAATTATAAACCCATTGGTTTGGGCCATACAAAGTTGAAAAAGTATATAACAATGGTTTTGTTAAATTATGTACCATTGATAGTAGTCGAACTCCATTGATAGTGAATGAATTGTATGATTAAGGCTATAATGAAAGCCTCAATCAAAGAAGGAATTTATCCAAGATATTTTCAATCAAGATAGCATGAATTTTGTAGATAAGGTTTCCCCCCACCTAATTCCACAACCCCATGATCCTTCCTTTCTTGTGTGTGAATAAAAAAATAAAAACAAAAGAAAGAGAAGAAATAAAAAAGATCTAGTAGTCAAAACCTGGTTTTGGGTGCTTCAAGAACTTAGTGATATTAGAAAACTATTTTTCTGGCCAAAATCACTAAGGAAAAGAAAATTTATTTCCCACTGTGAATGTATAAATGTGATGATAGAATTGCAACTGCTCAAGAATTTTAATCAAAAATAAAGAGACACAATTCTACTCTACTTATCTGCGGAATTTAATTCACAATTTAGAACAACATTCACAAAAATGCAATAAGAAAAACCACACATGCATAGTATTTTTCTAGGGGATCCTAGATGGGAAAAAACTCTCAATCCTCTTTGCATTAATTAGATGAATATAGAATGTATTACAATTGATTGCTCGCTCTGAGTATAACCTGCAAGTGAAAAACCTATCTCCCTGCTCAATGAGAAGCTCTGACCTAGACTTAGTCAATTTTTGCCTCTACTTGAGCCCCTATTTCCTTGTGCAAATCCTTTGGAATGAGCCCCTAATTTTGAGTAATTTTCCTCCAATTGAGTGCATAATTCCCAAGGATTGATCATCTGATTGCATGCAACACTTGTACACTCAAACTAGTTTACAACTGCTTGTTACACTGCCTTGGAATCTCCACCACAACTAAGGAACTTGAATTCCTTGCATGCACTAGCTATTTTGAGTTGATTGATCAGTTAACTGGATGATCACTGAGTTAGACTGTTGTCCCACTACACAACTGACCTTCCACTAGTTCCATTAATTGTTAGAACTAGTTTAACTGAACACAATTGGAAATAACTGACTTGGATTACTAAAATTTAGCAATCACACATGCTTAACTGAACTCCAAGCCCTCTAACTCGAATTTACTGAGCTAACTGAGTGACAAGATCCATGTCACACAAGTTAACTACCTCCAAGTTGTTTGTTGATGTGGAAATTTGAATTTTCTTAGTTTGACCAACGTAAAGTCAAATTGAGACTTTCTTGCTACATTTCTCGATAGTGAAAACCTTCTTATAAAGCATAGTTAGGCATTTCCTCCTATGAATCAGGTGCTATATTTCAAATTTCCTCAATATTTTTTCTTTACCAAGGATTTTAAAGAGTAAAAATATACCTGAGCTAGTCCTTGTCTTCATACATTTCACTTTTCATTCGAAATCATTGTCTTTCCCATTTATATTTGGCATTCTCTCTTACCATCATCTATTTTAAAGAAGGGTCCATTCTTCATTTTACAATGTCATAGTCAAAGTCCTTAAAATAACTTATTGGGGAATTCATAGGGAGGGTCTATATCTCTAAAAGGTATATCCTCTTCTGCCACTACACCTCTTCTAAAGTCCTTAAGCTACCATAACAAAGGATTTAAACTTTATATTGTGTTGTAGCGATTGCAACACCCTCCAAAGTTTTGGCCTGCATCCAAATTTCAGAGCATTCCTTGCTTTTTTCCCTTGATGGTCGCAAACACTCTGGCTTATCCCATGAGCTCTTGTCGATTTTTCACACCCTCTTCGCTTGATCGATCAGTGGTCATCTTTTGGCATGTTAATCGTTATGTCATGCTTATGAGTTTGTTCTAACATTTTCAAGGTTTGTCTTTGTGTGTATGAGTTTTTTTCACTCTGTCAACATTAGTCGCACTCACACACAAAGTTGTAAACAATGTTGCACAAGTATCGTCATGCTCATTCGAAGACATATTTCAACTGTCACTCTTAACCTTTGAGTCACTCTCTCTTAGCACATGTTGTCTTATTCGTTTGAGGTGTCTTACTGTTGAGTCATGCTAAGTGTGTGATCACATTGTCGTGTATGATAAAGTACACTTGCTTTCACACTTAGTCAATTTTCCCAAAATTTTGTCAACCAGACAACCCTCCATCATCCGTACCCCATCTCAGTGACCTTGCACTACTTTCCAAAACTGTGCAGAGCTTGAGTCTATCCTTCGAGCAACCTAGACTACGCAATTCTGAAAATGAGCCTGTTGACTGACTCCCAGAACTGCGCAGAAGTTGTCCCAGAACCCAATCCAGTTTGTGCTTCCCACAAGTTCTCCCTCAAGCCTCCTGTTGGTCAACTAGAAGAAGTAACTTGAGTTTTGATCCATGGTTGTATTGATCTCCAAATTGCATAGAGTTGTCCCCCACCTTCCTTTCTTCCCCGCTCTGCAACTAGCCCAGAAATTGCGCAAAGTTGTCTTTGACCTACCCTTCCTCCCCACTCTACAACTAACCTAGGAATTCCACAGAGCTGTCCTCCACCAACCCTTTTTCCCCACTCTGCAATCAGCCCAGAAACTACGTAGAACTATGAGGGAGGCTTCCCTACTGACCTACTCTTCTCAGCCAAGACTAGTCCATCAAGTTGCAAGGATATTTTACTACAAACTGGTCACACTTATGGCTTTCGTATCAGGGTAGAAACAACCAGATGTGATTGTTGTCTGAGAGGTATATGAAACACAACGTTACTCCCTTGGACAGTCAGAATGAACCATTGGCTTTCACAGAACTTCTGTTTGGCAATTTCTTTTTGGAAACAAAACTGGGGTGTTCTCTTGCACATTTGAGACCCACGCCACTAGAGAAAAAGTTGGATCTCCTTCCTTGCCCAACTGGTGAAAATCAAACTTGTACAATAATTTGTAATAGTAGTAGCAGTAGTTTTAGCAGTACTAGTGCAGTAAGTGGTCCTCGTAAATATGACTTGTGGACCTTGTATTTTGACGGATCCAAAACATAAGATGGCTCTGGATTCGGGTGTGTTTTAATCGACCCAAGGAAAAGAAAACATTTAGTCTCAAGCCTCTTGTAGTTCGAGTGCACAAACAACACTGTTGAATATGAAGCACTCGTCTTGGGTTTGCACAAATCCCTCAGTCTCAACGTTGTGATGCTAAAAGTAGTAGGCGATTTCATCTTAAAGGTTACCAGCAAGAGGTATGGTGGCTTATTTCTAATTTCCAAGATTTTAATATCATCTATATCAAGAAGGCATGATGCAGCTGCAGACTCTCTGGAAAATGCAGCTGCTAGGATGACACCGCTTAGGGATATATTTATTTTTAAAATTTTATACAAGCCATCTATCCCTGAAAACATAATTAATTTGTATGTTTTTATGATGGTAAATAGATACTTCATTTTATGGCCAACATTGACGTCTTCAAAGATGCAGTGATAGATGAAGACATGCACGTGCAGTCTATGAAAGACACAACTGATGACAACAAAGGCAACCCCATCTCCAAGGGTGTGGTATCACTTGAGAAACTCTATGACTTGCAGAACTACTTCAAACGGCCCAAGAACACCAAAACCCACAGTTCCACACTGATGCATGAAGAGATCAACTTGGGAACAGAAAGAGATTTGAAGTTTGTAAATCTCGGTACATGTTGCACACTAGAGGAGCAGCAAGCCTTTGTCCACCTATTTAGATAGTACCGTTATATATTCGTGTGGACATACGACGATTTGAAAACATATGACACACGAATAATCCAACTTGTCATTCCAATCAAAGAAGGGTTCAACTCATTTCAGCAGAAAATTCCATCCATCACTTGAACCCCTCATACAGAAAGAATTGACTAAGTCATTGGATGCTCGAATCATATACAAGGTTAGTCATTCTACTTGGGTTTCGAATTTAGTTCCCGTAAGGAAGAAATCTAGGGAAATCCACCTGTGTGTAGATTTCTGAAATCTCAATAGGGCCTCAAACAAAGACAACTACCCTGTATCATTTATGGAGCACATCTTGCAGACAATATCTCGAGCTAAAATGTTCTCTCTCCTTGACGTATTTTCTAGATATAACCAAGTTCTGGTAACAGAACCTGGTAGACTTAAAACTACTTTCCGTACCAAGTGGGGTATGGAAGAATTCCATTTGGGCTTGTAAATGCAGGCGCAACCTTTCAGTGTGCTATAGACATCGCCTTCCGTGATCTCATCGAACAGAGCATGGTGGTCTACCTTGACAACGTGACAGTATTTTCCAAAAAGCGATCAGACCACCTACGCCATCTTAATAAGATCTTTGAGCGATGTAGAAAGTGTGGGATACCGTCGAATCCCAAGAAGAGCATATTTGCAATGTCTGAGGGGAAACTCCTTGGGAATATCATCGCCAAGAGTGGGATCAAGGTTTATCTAGACCAAGTTCGAACTATCATGTAGATTCCTCACTTAGTCAATAAGAAATCTATGCAGGCCTTCTTGTGAAATATTAACTTCCTCCAAAATTTCATCTCAGATTATGTGCAGATTGTCAAATCTATCCAAGATATGATCAAGAAGGATTTAATCTACACCTGGGGGAAGAAGGAAAAGGATATGTTTTCTCATATCAAGCAGGCAATAGCAGATGCACCTGCATTGTATAACCTAGATTTTAGCAAATATTTATTTCTATATACATTCACTTCCGACAACTCACTCGTTGTAGTGCTCACACAAAAGGATGAGCTGAACAACAAATGCCCCATCTCCTTCATGAGCACGAGCATGTAGGGACCCAAGCTCAACTATCCCGTCATGGATAAACAAGCATATGTTGTATACAAGGCAGTGAAACATTTCAGACCCTAACTGCTGAAAAATCATTGCATAGTCATTAAGCCACACCCAACAGTCAGAGCGCTGCTTGTTCAACAAGAACTGGGTGAAATATGTACGAACTGGATGATGGGACTAAAAGAATATGATCTTGATATCAAGCCAGTTCACACTATCAAGTGCCATGGTCTCTACAGACTTACAGGATAAGCAGTTAACACCCAAGAGGAAGAAGAAGAGCTTGTCAGTTGGGAGCAGGAAATCGATATGTACAATATAGAGCGAGCACCACCCACTTCGCACAACAACTCTTGGTATGAATAAGTGTGCCAGTATCTTGAGCACGACACCATTCCCTCTCAATTTTCCATGTGACAGAAGAGGGAACTTCACCTCAAAGCCTTACCTTACCAGTTGGTGCACGGAGTGCTTTACGGAATGCACAACAATGAAATTATACTCAAGTTCTTGGAGGCACAAGATTCAAAGATAGTGTTATGTGACATGCATGACGGACCAGTTGGAGGTCACTTTGTGGGTAACAAAAAATCATGAGATCTAGGTTTTGCTAGCCCACATTGTTTATAGATGCACACGCTTATGCCCACAAGTTCCTGGTCTATGACCGATGCACTAGCAGAACTCGAAGGTCAGTAGCCCTGTTGCAGCCTGTTGTAGTGGATGAACCATTCCAACAATGGGGCTTAGACATTGTTGGGGAAATATTCCCACATTCATCAAAACGACATCGCTACATTCTAACTATTATAGATTACTTCATGCAGTGGATAGAAGCAATTCTGCTCAAACAAGTGAACGACAAGGAAGTCATCAAATTCCTTCAGTATAACATCATCTCAATGTTTG
The DNA here is from genome assembly GCA_031772625.1 of Pinus tabuliformis. NCBI lineage: Eukaryota > Viridiplantae > Streptophyta > Pinopsida > Pinales > Pinaceae > Pinus > Pinus tabuliformis. The sequence continues at coordinate 151,258,081 of CM062813.1, read as the reverse complement.
GTGTTCCGGTATCACTTATTTTTTACAATGCAACTTACTTCTCTTCGTTGAAATTGTATGATTTTTCATTGCAATATGGTAGTGTACTTAAACATTTAGCTAACTACTACCCGTAGGGAAATGGTCTTACTGGTGAGCACCAATATTGCAGCAATAATGCTACAACTCTTGGGCTGCCTACTTTACTCTTATCAACCCGGTAATTCGTAACAAACTTGGAAGCGTCGGTGTTGTATGCACAAGTACTAGTTCCCACTGCAGGTTGTCACTTGGTCAACCAGCACAAGATCACTAGGAGCTCGAGCCAACTTCTATGGATTCCAAAAGAAGCTCTGTATGTGATGAAAGGAAAGAAAGATAGATGTTATTCTAACTGCAGAAAGGAGAAAGACTGAAATATAAAGCAAACCTAGTGAACCCTAATTAACCAACTAATTCTACTTTTGCAGAAAGCACTATGAAAACCATGAAAGGAATGCCATTACCTACTCAAGGAAGTAAACAACATCTAACTAAGCTATTTCTGGAAGTAAATAAGCAGAAAACATGTTTTTTTATTTTTATGCATATTTATGTGAATTTGACATGCACGTAATTTATTGTGTGCGAATGTGGCAGCGAATAGGTGGCGTTGAAGGGTGGTCTTGGGACTTGAGAAGATGTAGAATGGTGTGTATGGGTCCTAGGAGGTCTTAGGTGGCCTTCTGGAGGCTTTTCCCACACTTAGCCTTCAAAATAAAGCCTACAGGAAAATCTACAGGAGGACAAAGGAAATCTACAAGAGGAAAATAGGGAATCTATAGGAGGCCTACAAGAGGAGGACGAGAGCAGTTCTCACTGTTTTGAGGGTGTGAGAGTGGGTGAAAATGGTGGATGAAGGTTCGAATGAGGTTTTAGGGCACCTAAGGTCTACCATGGATCACCAGGAGAGAGAAATATGATTGGGTTTGCTCAAGGAGAGAGGAAGAAGTTCTATGGAAAAATGCAGGAAACTAGGGCAGAATTGAGGTGAGATTTGGGAAACCTATAGGGCATGGATTAGATGGAGGGTGTGATTTCTGATATGCTAGCCTACTGCTGGAATAGATCTGCTGCAAAGGAACTGACAGTCAACCAAAAATATCAAGCAAAAAATGAAATGAGTGCATCTAGAAAAATAGAGTTTTGCATCAAAATAGTCTAAACTATGATCTATGGAAGGAAATGCTGAGAAATGCTGCAAAAAAAGGAAAGCATGAAAGAAGACTATTGCAAATTAGGAGGTGAGCATGATGAATAATATCTAGAGTAATGCAAAGCTGGACTATTAACCTACTAAAAAGCTGCAAACGTTGGAAGTCCTATGAAGGAGGAAAATCTATGTTTTTGGGGGAGCAAGAAGGTATTTTCCTCAAATAATGGTCCCAAAGGGAGGAAGAGAGGCCAAGGCACTGTTGCTAGCCTTTTGAATCTTTTTTATCACTGTTTGACCTACTACAGAAATCACAAATGGAAGCAAACTACTGAATCATCAAAATCAACTTATTCTTAACCATAAAGGAAATGCATCTAACAGCAACCTAATCTACAAATTGAAATAAAACATACAAATACAAGTAAACAAGAGCTTGGCTACTTGGATTGGGCCCTAACCTAAAATCTTCAGCCCTCTGAGGTAACTCAGTGCTAGCTCAAAAAGGATTCCATCTTTATTATCAACACAATAGCAAGATTACAAGAAACTGTCACAAAATAATAAGCTCGAAGTTGGAGCAAAGTTTACATAAGCAAAAATCCAACAAAAATCTGACCCTAGTGAGGCCCTATGCCTCTCTACTTATACAAATGAAGCTACCAATAGCTTCCTTAAAATCAGGGAGGCTTGGCTCCCAAAACTCGAGATAATCATCAGTCATCCTCCACTTGCTCGATTGCCTTCTAGTGCATGATTCAGCTGCTTGTACTCTGAGCTGAATGAAGGGGAATTCAAAGTGAGGAGTAACAAATGAGGGGGATTCCCTCCTATAATTCCTCTCCTTTGTCCACTTTGAGTTATTGTTGCCATTTTTCCATTGGATCCTTGACTTTGACCTCAAAACTCATCAATAATCTGCATTAAGTACATGTTAGACGACATGGCACAATAACTAACTCAACTCACTCTATAAGCATAAATATAATCAGAAAATCATACAATAAGCTAAGAGAATGGTTGAGTTGACTAGGTTAGGAAGTAAAATGAGCCCATATAATTACCCATTTATGAGGCTCATCATCACCCCCCTACTGAAAGTGTTGCTCATCCTCTAAGCAACGTAGTCAATCTCCTCATCTTTTATGGCCTTGGTGGCCTCCGTAGCATCCCAGGCTTCTAATGTGGTCTGTTCTTCTTTTCCATAGAATCCTGCCTTCCTGTCTATCTCTTTCCACTGATCCTCCTCTTCTTCTTCTCTTCTGCCTTCCAGCATGCCTAACAGCAGTGGGGGACTCAGTTTGAGGCCAATCCAATTGACCTTCAGCCTCTGCATGGAGTGCTTATACATTGGCACTATTTTCAATGCCTCCTTTAGCCTCATGGGGGAATGATATTCCCTAATCTGCAAATTGTGTAGTAAGGTGTTCCATCTCATCATGCATGCATGCACACAGTCATCCCCGAGTAGCCTTTGCATATCCTCAAAGTGTGAAATGGCTTGTGCCTAATTGGTGAGATATATAGGGGCAATCTAAGGGTCATTAACAAGCATGTTGTTTGTGCTGATGAGTGCCATAGGATCTGATGGCTCAACTCTTATCATTAGTGGCTCATTCTGCTCCTTTACCATCAATATTTTTATTTCTGCTGCCCTCAATTCTTCATGGTTCATCCAAGAGGCCATGGCCATTTATTGCAGGTCCCCTAGCTTGCCATTGGGGTCCCACACATTCATGTCTATGAGGACTATGTTATGTAGGTAGAATTCTGCCATCTTTGGCTTATCCTCTGATGTGCTTTGGTCACACAGATCCATAAATTGCATGTAATCTTGGAAAGGCATTGTGCCTCTTTGTGCCAGAGTCTTTATCTAGAATTGTAACCATTGGTCCTTGAGATAGAGGCCATAGGATTTTTCGGGTGTTCTAAATTGAAATGCCTCCATGGATAAGCTGGCCATGCATGCTAGCTAAGTCTATTTCTCTTGTAGTTGCCTCCTTAACAATCCATTTTCAGTTTCAAGGTGGCTTCTTGTAATTGCTTCCTTATCTCTGAGAGCACTCAACTCTCTGCCCATTTCTCTGAGTTTTTTTTCCATATGGCCAACATCCTCAACTCCTTTGGATTTAGCTATTTGCATCCACCTATGTGTTCTTATTCTTTCTTTCTCTAATTCAAAGAATAGTGGAATTGCAATTTTTTGTGGGATTATCCTTCCTCCCTCAAGTAAATTGTAATAGGATGCAAGACTAGGCTGGGGATCAGGTTCTTGTATCTTTGTTGGTTCCTCCTTTACCTTTGGTTGTCCTTCCATCATTTTCTCAAGCTTTTGGGTCTCTTGTAGTTTTGACAGTGTCTCCTGTAGAACTGTCTGAGCCTCCTGTAGGACTGTTTTTGGGTCCTGTAGTACTACCTTTTCCTTCCACGTGGAAGATCTAGGAGTCCCCCTTTCATATGTGATATGTTTCTTAGAAGGGGATTCTTTCCCCTTGGCAGAGGGTGAATCTTCAATTGTAATTGGCATTTTTGAAGAGGGCTGAGGTTTTCCTGTTTTGATTCTTCTACTCTTCCTAGCCCTGAAATACATGGAGGCCTGTCTTTTCCTCTTTTGCTTTGGCTTGATTGGTGTACTGAGGGTAGTGAGGGTAATTGCTGCCTCCCTTTCCAGAGTATCAGAGGACTCTTCTCCTTTTTTTGCCTTTTCCGCCTCTTTTTCTCCTCCTTCTGTCTCTTTTCTGTCTCTTCCTGCTCTGTTTCTTTAACTCTCTCCTCCTCTATTTCAGTTTCTTCCTCCTTCCTTTCTTGTTCTTATAAGTCACCAGTGGCTTCACCTTCTCCCCCTTGTTGCTCTTCCTCCTCGTTGCCAGTAGGACTGACGTCATATGTTAATGCCTTTATGTCATCCTTAGCTGTCATGTTTCGGAAAACTTCCCATGCTATAGGGAGTGTAAATGTATGGAGGGCTTCCTCCACTAGGATTTTGATTAACCCATGGTGAGCTAGATACTCTGAATTTCCTGCTTGAACCTTAGTGCTGGAGTCAATGAGGGACTGCAGGAGGAAGTAGGGGATACTGAGCTTCTGAGGTGTTGGAGTGTCCATGCCATACCTTAATTCATGGAGGATTCTAAAGTGATAACCATAGACAATGTTGTACCTCCCCTCACAGGAAATGTATTTGATTATTTGATAGCTAACCTCATCCCAAGGATATGGTATGCTAGCCCTTCTAATGCCATTTTTATCCTCTACAGGGGTTTCATTGTTTTGGAAAAGGTTTTTCTTGGCAGCCTGGCCAATTGGTTTCTCATCCTTACTCCAAGGCAGCCCAAGAGGAATGGTAGTGACACTACTGATAAATCTAAGGGTTATCTCCATGAAAAGACCTCTAAAGGTGACAATGGCATGATTTCTTGTGCAGGGTACTAGAGAGAGAGCAAACTCTTGGGCAATTTCCTCATCAAACCCTTGGAATTTCTCAAAGAAATTCATCCAATTTTCCCTTGTGAAGATGTCCACCACGTGTGGATGTGCATAAATCCTAGTGAAATTAGTGGGCTCCTGTCTAACAAACCCTCCTATCATTTTTTTATACTCTTTTGGGAAACCAAATGTGGAGATGGAAACAACAAATTTTGAAAAAAACAGATAAACAAAGGAGACTTCCTTTTTTTTTTAATAGAAAACTTTTTGTATTTTCTCCTCTCCTAAATACTTTATTTCCTCCTCAAATTGAAACCACTTCTTGCATATATTGATATTCAATAGGGTGAATTCATGAACCCTACCTCTCCATACCGAAAATCGTGCTAAAACTCGTGTTTTTCCCTTCAAAACAACTCACTGCCCCTCTTGTAGAAGCTTGTTGTCCCTCTTGTAGAATTCTTAAAGGTTCTCCTGTAGAACCTGTAGGTGCTCCTATAGGAAACGCCGAGGTCAGGAATATGGGAGAGATCGATGGAGGATGATGGTTACGAGGTTGTGGGGCACAAGGATACTATTGTAGCTTATTGACGAGGACAGAATGAAGCAAAAGGTGGTGAGAATACTCGGGGAGGAGTACTTATTACCCTTTATGGATATTTCCGGTGATGAGGGGTGAGCTGGCAGGGTATACATTGGCCATATTCAGACCGTTGGTCCCCACCTACTTGGTCATCATGGCTTCTCCTCATAATCATCTCTCGTCATTGCATCGGAGTTCACACTTCTTCCACTACCTATCCTTGGCATCTTCTGCTGGAGTTGACTGTGTGCGCGTGTGGGTGACATCTCAGATGAGTGGAGTCAACTAGATGAAGGTGGCCAAGTTAACTAGCCACCTTTCCTTCATTCAACCTCAACCATCTCGTTTCTTTTGCATGACTTCTAATTACACAAATGCAAACAGAGGAGCGATTTAGTTACTTACCTGTGATCTGAATGTATTCGCTGTGAGGTGTTGTGGCTCTCTCTCTGCTACATGCCTTTATTTCTTTTAATGCATTTTATCTACTTGCTGATGTGTGGCTGTATCTTGTGCAGGTTCTTCTCTAGCTGGGTATGAGCTTCAGGTGCCTTCTCAACCTTTATGTGTGCATTCTCCTGCTGCTGGTGCTGGGTTTTGATGGGATCAACTACTACAAGAATTCCTACAGGAGCTCCTGTAGCTACTTCTCCCCTTGAAAACTTCAACTTCTTCTTATGCTTGGAGCTCGAGGATGATGCCATAGGTATAGATAAAGATGGAGAGCTAGTAGGTAGACTTCAGGTGAGGTTGATGGTGTTTTTTCCTCTTATTTTTTTTGTTTTTCTCTAAAAAATGGAGAAATTGTTTTTCTGTGTTTTTCTTGGACAGGAAGAAAAATGATGCTTGGGGTGTTATGTAGGTTTGGAAATGATGGCAAGGAGGTTTGAATATGTAGGAGGGATTATAGGTCCTTCATGAAGTTTCTTTGTCCCTCAAACTGCCCTCTGTAGCCACTTTTGGCTCTCTGTAATTCCTACCGGAGCCTCCTGTAGAAAACACAGTTTTTGAAAAAGAGGTACAGTGGGGTGAAATAAATGCCAAATATGATGGAGGAAGGTGTAGAGAAGGTGAGATGGATGTTGGTGCGAATGTCAAGGTCCCCTTGGCACCTTCTTCTGCTCCCTATAGTCTTCCTGCAAACCTGCAATGTAGCCAAAATTCATTTCTTTTTTTCTCTTCTTTTTTTTGTTGTTTTTTTTTTGAAAAACAACTAGGGCGCCTCAGAGAGGTTTTCACCCTAATTTCTTTCCCTGGGAACCTTGTTAGGAAATTCTGACACATAGGAAATAGTTAATTATAACTTGGTCTAGTGTAGAGTTAGGTAAAGTGTGTTTCTTTACTATGTACTTTTGTAACTTACAATCTGACGGTCACGATATGTAGTGATCCGACGATTCATTCTCTCCTCAGTATTACCGACACTTGATCCGTGGCTTGACACTCGATTGGTCCATGGTCTCTATTTAAAGAGCATGGAGGGTCATTTGTAGTGTAACCATTCATGAGAGAATCTTATGTAAATATTCATTCTTTTATTAATAAATTGCCTGAAGTGGTCGCGTTGGCTCAGGTCATGGACTGTTTCCCTCTTAGAGGGTTTTAACCACATCAACTATACTGGTGTATTGATCTGTGATCTTTTTTTGAGCAGTATCCTTTGATGTTCTGTCTGAGGAACTTACCCTGTAAATTCCTACATGGTATCAGAGCTATTTGAGGGCCGCATCCATTGGTTATCCAAATTTGAAGCCGATAGAACTGCATTTGACTCCCGTTTCCTAGATCTACTGTTTCTGACTGCTTTCGGGCCGAGAGAACTGTTCTATTGTGTTAGGAGCATCTGTTCTAGTGAGGAACCCCTTTCGTTTCATGCGAAAAGGTTTCTGGTAGCCCTAGCTACGTCATTTTTAAGATCTGGAGGTATACATTGTTTATTTGTAGTTTTTAGTTATTTTCTCTCTGTTTATTTCAGTTTATTTAGCTCTTTGTTTTAGCCCCATGACTTTGTTCGATCTGGGCAAATCAAAAATAGAAAGGAAGGATTTTTATCATGCGTATTCTCTTTTCCGCCGTGCCTTAGTGTGATCTCGGAAAATCAGAAACATTAAGGAAAATATATAGTTTCCGGCTAAAGCTAACTTCAAGCCGTAAGGTTTGTTTTTTTTTTTGCATGTCCATATTGGGTTTTGTGTTTTTTTGTTTTTAGGGAAAAAAAGAGCTTTCTCAAGTAAGCATGCAGCCCAAATATTCAGTGACTAAAAAAAAAATACCCTTCCTCTTTTCCAAAAATTACTAAACTTTTAATCTACCTCACTTGGTCCAAAGCTACTTTATGAGAGTAGAGGTCTTGAGTTCAAGTCTTCTTTTTGTTGACCTAATTATATTAAGTTTGGAAAGGGGGTGGATTTTTTTTTAATATAACATTATCATTCATTTCTGCACATTCTCGCACTTCTTTGACATCTTCAACAACTTTTCTTCAAAAAGCCATAACTTCTTCATCCGGAAGCTGTTTTCAGAGCCGTTTTTTTAACCAACCTAATTTTTCAAGATCTTTCCATTGGAACACTAAGTTTCAGCATCTATAGCTTCAAATTCTGTTAAAATGGAAATTCCATGCAAAGTTATTCTTGACAACACCAACTACTCCAATGGTGGTCCTACATTGTAGTTTACTTAGAAGTAAAGGCCTTTACAAAACAGCCTCAGGCCAAGAAACCAAACCGAAAGATGAAGATAAGGTAGCCAAATGGGAAAATACGTAGGATTAAGCACATGGGTTGATAGGGATGTCTATTTCTCCAGACCTTAGATTCCTTATTGCAAAACTTGATACTCCTGATGAAGCAATGAAATAGATCACTAAAGTTTTTGGAATTAAAAATGAACTTAGAGCCCATCAACTTGAAAATGAGTTTCTTACATTGGACCCCAATAATTTTTCTTCCATTGAAGATTTTATGTTCAAGTTCAAGACCCTTAGGCTTCTCTTGGAAGGTGTTAAGGTTAAGAAAGAAGATGGTAACCTTATCTATTCCATTCTTACTAAATTGGGACCAGCCTGCTTTGTGTTTGTTTCCACCTTCCATTCCACAAGAGAAGCCTTCATTTCTCAAGGACAAGCCTACAAGTCCCCTTCCTTTGATTCCTTTTTTGATTCTTTAATAAGAGAACAAAAAAAACTCTTATACCTTGGTCTTCTTAATCTTAGAAACTCTTCTAAGAAAGCCTTAGCCGCTCAGCAGCAACCAAATTCAAAGAATCCTAAGAAGTCGTATCCTAAAAGGAATGGTCCTAAACCAAACAAGGGTCCTAAGAAATTTCAGCCTCAAAATGAAAAATCATTTCAACAAAATGATAAGGCAAATAAAAACAAAGGGAAGAAGACTGATCAACATTCCCACTTTTGTAATCGAGATGGCCACTTGGAATCCAAATGCTTTAAGAAGATGGAAGCCTTGGAAGCAGCAATAAAGAAGCATAACATCCATTTGGAGCACTCTTCAACTTCAACTTCATCTTCAGGAATAGCACTTTCTGGATGTGGTTTTCAAACATCTTGGACTGGATATGCACTAAATGTATCTTCTTCTTCTAATTCTCATGAGTGGCTGCTTCTTATCACATGGCCAAAAACAAAGCCATGTTTTCTTCTTTAAATGATTGTAACACCAAAAATATATATGTTGGCAATGATAGATCTCTTAGTGTTGTAGGGACCGGAACAGTTCATATAGACAATGGTCAATTTAATGATGTATTATGTTTTCCAACCTTATCCTGCAACCTTCTATCTGTATATCAGATAACTCATTCAAGTGAAGGTAAAATCATTAAATTTTCACCTCACAATGTTGTAATTAAGGACCTAAGAGATCCTACACAGATTTTAGCTACTAGCATTGCTAATGATTCTACAAGGTTGTATAAGTTTAACAACTTTGGGCCATCAAATATTCCCTTGGTATTTTTTGCTCATAATGATGAAGTGAGCAAACTTTGGCATGAGCGATTTGGTCACATAAACTATCGCTCCCTTCAGAATCTATGTAAAGAAAATATGGTGACAGGTCTTCCAATGGTATCTTGCAGAAATGGTGTTTGTTCCAGATGTATACTCGGAAAACATCATCGGGACAGCTTTGAAAAATGTGCCTCTTGGCACACCTCAACCCCTTTACAGCTTGTGCATTGTGATTTATGTGGTCCACTCCTAGTTGTTTCATTCTTTGGCTACAAGTATTTCTTAACTTTCATTGATGATTTCTCCAGACGCACTTGGGTATACTTCTTAAAACTCAAGAGTGAAGTATTTAACATGTTCTTGGCCTTTAAGGCCTTTTTTGAAAAATAATCTGGACATCAAATTCTTAAGCTAAGATTTGATAATGGCGGAGAATATGTTAACAACAAATTCATCAACTTTTGCACTGAGAATGGAATTCAAATGAAACATACTATTCCATATACTCCACAACAAAATGGTGTAGCTGAAAGGAAGAATCGCACCTTAAAGGAAATGGCTAATTGTATGCTTCAATCTAAAGGACTTAGTCTTAATTTTTGGGCAAAAGCAATTAAATGTGCAAATTACATAATAAATCGCACTCCTACTAAGGTTTTAAAGAATATCACTCCAAAAGAAGCATGGAGCTCAATTAAACCAGATGTAAGCCACTTTTTTGTTTTTGGAAGTGAAGCATGGGCCCATATTCCAGATGAGAAACATAAAGCTTTAGAACCTAAGAGTGAGAAATGTATTTTTGTTGGATATTCTGAAGATGTCAAAGGATATAGACTTATTCCACTTAAGTCCAAAAATGTTATCATTAGAAGAGATGTAAAGTTTGCTGAAAATATATTGGCCTACGAACCTAGTTCAGCAGATGTGCCACCTCTCTCTATCTCTTCTACTTTTGAAAATATTTCTTCTTCGGATGATGAAAGCAAGGATGACGATCCTCCCCCACCTTCTAAAGATCCTCCTTCATCTCCTTAGCTTCCAAAATGGGTCCGTGCTACTTGGGATGCAGAAGGTGATCTTGTTGGTGATCCTACAGATCAGTGACGTACACGTTCTCAGTTCGATAGAGCCTCTTCTTTACTGGCTCAAGCTTTAGTGAATTATGATCCTGACACCTTTGCAAAAGCTTCAGGCCATCCAGATTGGGATGCAGCTACGAATGAAGAATATCGTTCATTATTGGCAAATGATACATAGGATCTTGTTCCTCTACCAAAGGGACGAAAACTTGTTAGATGCCAATGGGTTTACAAAACCAAGTATGGACCAAATGGAAAAGTTGATAAACATAAAGCTTGTCTTGTTGCTAAGGGTTTTTCACAAGTTGAAGGCATTGACTATACTAAAACCTTCTCCCCTATTGCCAAAATGAACTCTATCTGCCTTGTTCTTTCCCTTGCTGCCTCTTTCAAATGGGAAGTCCATCAGATGGATGTTAAATCTGCCTTCTTGCATGGGGACTTGCATGAAGAAATTTATATGGAACAACCTACTGGCTTTATACAAACAAACTCCAGCCTTGTATGCCGGCTTAAGAAATCCCTTTATGGTCTCAAGCAAGCTCCTCGGGCTTGGTATGCCAAAATGGATAACTTTCTTTTAGAAACTTGCTTTTCTAGGTGTCATTCTGACAATACTGTCTACACCAAGAAAGTGGGAAAGTCTCTTATCATACTTGTTCTTTATGTTGATGATCTTATCCTTACTAGTAGTGATCCTAACCTTATAAACCATGTGAAGTCCAGCCTTAAAAAGAAGTTTGAAATGACAGACTTAGGACATTTGCATTATTTTCTTAGTCTTCAAGTCTTGCAATCCAAGGAAGGTATTTCCCTTTCCCAGTCCAAGTATGCCTGTGATCTTCTACGCAATTTGCACATGGAAGACTGTAAGCCAGCCCCTTCTCCCTTTCAATCTAGAGCCAAACTTTCAATCACTTGTAATTCCCCTGAAGTTGATGCTACCTTATACCGTCAACTTGTAGGAAAACTTTTGTATCTGACCCATACTCATCCTGACCTTTCCTTTGTTGTTGGTCTTATTGCTCGGTTTATGCAAAACCCACATGAAAGTCATTGGAAAGCAGCTAAAAGAATACTTCGTTATGTTCGAGGCATAGTTCAGTTTGGGATTCATTATAGTGCAGAAGCATCTCCTCTATTGGTTGGTTTCACTGATTCTGATTGGGTTGGTGACCTTGATGATCAAAAGTCTATTGCAGGTTATGTGTTCACTCTTGGTTCAGGACCTATTACATGAGCTTGCAAGAAACAAAGTGCTATTTCTCTTTCTTCAGCAGAAGCAGAGTATCGTGGTGCTGTAGAAGCTAGTAAAGAAGCCTTGTGGCTTCCTCATATCCTGTCAGAGTTTGGCTTTCTGCAGCAGCATCCGACTACACTTTGGTGTGATAATCAAAGTGCCATTCAACTATGCAAAGATCCAGTCCAACATCAGCGCAACAGACACATTGAACTACACATGCACTTCACTAGAAAGCTCATTCATGACCATGTTCTTGAAGTGCAATACTGTTCAACAGATGATCAAGTTGCAGACATCTTTACAAAGGCTCTCACAGAGGCGAAGTTTACTAAACTTTGATTTATGGTTGGATTTTATGAAGTTGTCACTAAGGGGGGATAGGCTCTAGTGCCTCCTTCCTTCTCCTATTGTGTCATATTTGTACATCCTTCAATCCTATCCCAAGTTTTTCTTAAGGGGGGATGTTAGGATATTCCGACACATAGGAAATTGTTAAATATAACTTGTTCTAGTGTAGATTTAGGTAAAGTGTGTTTCTTTACTCTGTACTTTTGTAACTTACAATCCGATGGTCACGATATGTAGTGATCTGACGGTTCATTCTCTCCTCGGTATTACTGACACTTGATCCATGGCTTAACACTCGATTTGTCCATGATCTCTATTTAAAGAGCATGGAGGGTCATTTGTAGGGTAACCATTCATGAGAGAAGCTTATGTAAATTTTCATTCTTTTATTAATAAATTGCCTGAAGTGGTTGCGTTGGCTCAGGTCATGGATTGTTTCTCTCTTAGAGGGTTTTAACCACGTCAACAATACTGGTGTATTGATTTGTGATCTATTTGTGAGTGGTGTCCTTTGGTGTTCTGTTTGAGGAACTTACCCTGTAAATTCCTACACACCTCCAAGGGAGTTTTTCACCCAAGGATCTTATTATTTTTTCTCTTTTTTTTTCTTTTTTTTTCTTTTTTTTTCTTTTTTTTGACATCACTGGGCCGCCTCAAAAGAGGCTTTCAACCCAATGATGGGACTTAAGTGCCTCATGGAGGTTTTCACATGAGTCCTTATTATTATTTTTATTTATTTTCTTCAGCGAGTGGATGAAGTGGAAGTTGAGACATGCTCCACTACCATCATTGTTTTATTCAAATCTTCAATAAATTCTCGCTTGGAGAGAGGTTTCTTGTAAACTTTCAACTGATGTCTATTTACAAGCATGGGGATGGCTTCATCATCAATGGTTCTGATCAGAACTGAACCATTGTCATAGCATTTCTCCACAGTGTAGGGTCGCAGCCATCTTTTCCTCAACTTGCCTTTGAAATCTTTGTATCTTGAATCATAGAGTAGTGCCCAATCTCCCTCTTGGAATTGCTTCTCCTTAATATTTTTGTCATGCCATATCTTTCTCTGAAGCTGAACTACCTCTATATGGAGAAGGGCCTGCAATCTATTTTCATCCAATCCATTGAGCTGAAGTAATCTTTCCTTCTGTGCATGGCTGAGGTCTAGGTCCAGTTGAGCTGCCATCCTTAGGGTATTGAATTCAAACTCTATTGATAGCAAAGCCTTCTTCCCATAGACCAGTTCACAGGGTGTGAACCCTGTGGTGGTCTTCCATGTTGTGTTGTAGGCCCAAGTGGCGTCAACTAATCTGTCTGCCCAGTCTTTTCTGTTGTTTCTCACTACCTTGGTCAGGATCCCTTCCAATGCTCTGTTAGTGACCTCCACCTACCCATTGTCTTGTGGATGGTAATGGGTGGAAGTCCTATGCTTGATTTTATGAAGTGTAATCAGGTCTTCAATCAAATTGGAAGTGAACTGACTACCTTAATCTGTGACCAACTCTCTTGGATACCCGAACTTGTAGAATATGTTTTCTCTCAAAAACTCAACTACTTTTTCCTCTGTCGCTACTTTGATTGCCTTTGTCTCTGCCCACTTTGTCAAGTAATCGATGCACACAATGATGTATTGTTTCTACTTTGAAGGAGGGCTAAAAGGACCCACAAAGTCCATGCCCCACTTCTCAAATGGCTCAAAGGTCACTTGAGGTTGCATGGGCATCTCATCCTTTGGAGTATGTTTCCCCATCCTCTGACACTAATCACACTGGCTAGTATATCTCCTCACATCCTGATGAATAGTGGGCCAATAGTAGCCTGCTTGCAATATATTGAAGGAAATTCTTTTTGCTACAAAATGACCTCCACAAGGCTTGTCATGATAGGTTAGGGGATGTCAAAGACTTCCTCCTCCCTGACACATCTTCTCAAGATCTAATCTGGGCCAAGTTTGAAGAGATTGCCCCCAATCCAGGTGAAAGGGGCACTTTCCTTACTATCTTGCTCTTCTCTTTTGAGGACAGGTGTGGTGGGAGCTGTGTTGAAACCAAGTAGATTGCTATATCAACAAACCATGGAGAGAGTACTGAGATAGCAAACAGATGTTCATCTGGCATCTGGTCATCCACCATTCCTTCTTCACCTGCAGGTAAATTTACTCTAGACAAAAAGTCAGCAACAACATTTTCTTTACAAGGCTTATCAATAATGGTCAAATCAAACTACTGCAGTAAAAGAAACCATCTAATAATGCGATCATTTACATATAGTTTGGTCATTAAATATCTAATTGCAGCATGATCAGTGTGCACAAAGGTTTTATAGCCTATGATATAATGTCTGAATTTGTTTAAGGAATGCACGAAACCTAGGAGTTCCTTCTCGGTCACTGTATAGTTTAACTCTGCCTTTGACAAGTTCTTGCTTATAAAGTATATGGCATAAGGTAACTTTTCATCAATTTGTCCTAAGGTTTCTCCAATCGATTTGTTCGAGGCATCTGTGTGAATGTGGAAAGGTAGGGCCTAGTCTAGGCCTCTGAGAATTGGGGTAGTCACTAACTTGCTCTTCAAGGTCTCTAGGGCTTCTTGACATTTTTCTGACCATATGAACTCAACATCTTTTCCTAAGAGGCCAAACAAAGGAGAAGCTAGCTTGCTGAAATCTTTAATGAATCTCCTGTAATGCCTAGCTAAGCCTAGGAAACTTCTGACATCTCTCACCTTTTGAGGAGGTGGGACCCTTTGGATGACGGCAATTTTTTTGGGGTCCCCCTACAGTCCTTGCTGAGATATTGCATGACCTAACACTGTCCCTTCAGTCATCAAAAATTCACATTTTTCTAGACTGAGGGATAGTTTCATCTCAATACACTTGTCTAGAAATTTTCCTAGGTTAGATAAAGCTTCCTAAAAGTCAGAACCATAAGGAGTAAAGTCATCCATGTATATCTCTACTGCATCATGGACTAATTCAGAAAATATACTCAATACCGCTCTTTGGAAAGTGGCTGGAGCATTGCACAAACCAAAAGGAAGGACCCGATATGCAAAAGTACCCCAAGGACAAGTGAAAGTGGTATTATCTTGGTCTTCCGAGCTAATTTGAATCTGATTGTACCCGCTAAACCCATCTAGGAAGGAAAAAAACTTTTTCCCTGCCAAACCGTCTAACACTTGATCTATGAAAGGTAAAGGAAAATGATCATTTTTAGTGTCTTTGTTCAATTCCTGATAGTTGACACAGATTCTCCACTTACCATTTTTCTTTGGTACTAGCACCAAAGGAGAGACCCATTCACTGTCAGATATGGGATAGTTGAATCCTACATCAAGCAATTTCTGCAGTTCTTCCTTAACAATATCTTTAAGTGCTGGATTCATCCTCCTTTGAGGCTACCTAACTGGTCTACAATCTTCCTTGATGTATATATGATGAGTACATATTTAAGGGTGCACTCCCTTCATTTCCTTATAACTCCAAGTGAAGGAATCTAGATGTTTTCTCAATAGGCTGCACAGTTCCTTCTCCTAGGAAGTGGATATGAATGGATTGATTTTCAAGGTTCTTTCTGGGTTGAACTCTATATTCTTAACACTGAGAGAAGTGGAGTCGGTCGCACAGAGATCAATTGAGGGGTTGTTTTGGGTTTCTCTTACTATGTCCTCTAATGGTGATACACTGGGAGGTGGATTCTGAATCAATGTTATATACCTAGGGGGGATAGTATGGGGTACAAAGGGAGGTACCCAAGGTAATAATGTAATAATGGGATGGGCCATGGTAATAAATAAGGTGGTTAACCCATATCATGTAAGGGAGCACAAGTAGTTAGAAATAATGTAATGGGCCCATGGTATTAGTTCGATGGTATGAGGGAACCATGGCAATGACCCATGGTATTGTATGTATGAGGCCTATATAGAGGATAGAGACTCCACATGGAGAGGTGTCAAAGAATATTGTATGAACAAGTATATGGTAGTCCGAATGAAGGAGATATCGTTGATCTAAAAATTAGGGGTGTTGTAGACAATTTTTCGGGGCAGCGAGTTTGCGGCACAGATTTGGATGTCCTGGTGCAATAACTAAAAAATATAATTGCAGATCTGGATTCTTTGTGGAAAAATACCCAATTTCAAAAAACAAATCAGTTGAATCGGAGTCCGGATGAGGGAGATATCGCTGATTTAAAATCAACACTTTTTTTTTAGAATTTTTGGTGACGGCGAGAAAGTTGCAATGCAGATCTGAAATTCTAGTGCCTGGATCAAGATTTCTATCACATGGGCAGATGCAGAATGGTTGTTCCATCTCCATATTGATGGAATTGTGGCCATTTCAAATTTTCGCCAAGTAAGTGAATTTTTCTCAAACCCTCTTCATGGAAAATTTTACAGGAAAAGATGATAGCCCTACTATTGAAGAATTCATACAAAAACTAAAGAGAATTTTTGGACATCATTGGAAGTATATAGTACCAATTGGTTTGAAAGAAGAGGCCACCATATAGTGGAACTCACTTGGCATCAAAGACTTGTCCAAATTTTCGAATGAAGAATTGGAAAAACTCCTTATGGACAAATGGTCTCAGGAAAGAAAACAAGATAAGGGGAAACATGTGGGGTTATTTCCTACTGGTATATCCTTATTACAGGTTCATGGATTGATTCAAAAGGAGAAGATCGTTGTGTTTATAAATCCTCGCTGCAAGCATAATTTTATTAATGTTAAATTGGCAAAAAAATTACAAGTTCCAGCAAAACACATTGAAAACACACAGGTGGATGATGAGGAAGTTCAAGTGTATAAGGATTTGAAGATTTCTATGGATAAGTATGTGTTGCATGGTGATTTTTATACTTCATAGATGGATAATATGGATGTTGTTTTGGGATATTCTTGGATGGAATCTGTGGGTACTATCAATATTAATGTGTAGAAGAAATACCTGAAGCTCTGGTATAAAAAGAAGAAAATTACATTACAGGATATTTCCATCAATAAACAGGTAGAGTACATGGAGGCTGAAGTAGAAGATGTTCCAGGTACTGACATATCAGATGATGAGCCAGTGATGACCGACAATCAAACACAAACAGAGGCTAAAGCAGAAAAGGTTACAGGTGCTAATACATCAGATGAGGGCTTAGTCGTTGAAGTAATATTGAAATATAAGACACCACAACATGCACCAGATAACAGTCAGGCTCTAGTAAGGGGTGAATTAAAGAAAAAGACATCGTGGGTTAAAACTTCAACATATTATCACCCACATCACCTCGCAAGACAACAACCAAGAAGATCGCAACCAATTAGCCACAAGGACAACAACCCCCGCATGACAGATAGAGAGGAGAGAAGATCCACCTACTACACATCAACACAGAAGAGCTGCTACAGTCAACTTCCATCTCAAGCGAGCGAGGCACCAGCAATATTGAGGGTTCACCTTTCTCTTGGATGGCTAGATACACGTGCATGGTACCAATGGACTACTCTTTTGAGTAGGTCTTATTATTTTTGTTCTTCCCATGTTTCGGGGACGAAACATGCTAAGGGGGATGGAATGTTATATACCTAGGGGGGATAATATGGGGTACAAAGGGAGGTACCCAAGGTAATAATGTAATAATGGGATGGGCCATAGTAATAAATAAGGTGGTTAACCCATATCATGTAAGGGACCACAAGTAGTTAGTAATAATGTAATGGGCCCTTGGTATTAGTTCGATGGTATGAGGAAACCATGGTAATGACCCATGGTATTGTAAGTATGAGGCATATATAGAGGCTAGAGACTCCACATGGAAGGGTGTGAAAGAATATTGTATGAACAAGCATATGGCTTGTGGAGTGTTCTCCTTCCTTAAGGAATGAATGTATGGTGTTGCCCTACCTTAAGGGTTTTGATTAATAAAGAGAATCATTTATATATTCAAAGCTTGTTATTTCTTGGGTTTATTTCTATTATCTTATATTTTTGGGTTAGATCTATAACAAGTGGTATCATAGCTATAACATCATATCATCTTCATCTTGTTATTTCCCCCCCATGGCGATTTCCAATGCACAAAGCGGTGCAGAATAAACTTCATCCTCATCTTCCTCCTCCAAACAGAGAGGTAGATCATGTTCTAGCAAAGGTTGGGCAGGAGGATATTGGATTAACTGCTTGGACATGTGCCCGTTCTTTATGGTCATGTTCCCAGCTCGACAGCTGATGTAGGCATTGGCTGTAGCCAACCAGGGTCTTCCTAGAATGAGAGGATACCCAGAGGATACCCAGTGAGCTTTGCCTTTGGCTGGAGAACTAAGAAATCAGCAGGGTACTCCCAAGAATCAATGGAGACCATCACATCTTCCACAATCCCCTCAGGGGTCACTGTGGAGCAATCTACTAGTTGTAGCACTATCATGGTCTTCCTCAAGGAGCCATGGAGGTTGAGTTTGAGCATTGTATCCTTTGTCATTACATTAATCGCAACTCCCAGATCAACCAAGGTATGTGGGATCATTGTGCCATTGATGTGGACATCAACTACTAGGCTTCCAAGGTCCAAATATTTTGGACAGATTACCTACCCCAACATCAGGTCGGACAGTTGTCCTATTACATTGATGGTTGGGGCATCTCTCTTGTGCCTTCCTGGATGCCTAAAGCACTTCTCTTTGATCAACCTATTTTAGATAGGCACATCTTTTATGGCTTGGAGAAGTGGTATCTTCACACATAAATGTTTCAATTCTCCCAGGAGTTCAGTTTCTTCTAGGGTAGGCTGGACTGTCATGGATAGTCTCTCAGGAAAGGGTAGAATTGCTTTAGGTTCACTTTCCTCTTTATCTTCCTCAACCTCCCTGGGTGGAGGTTGGCTATCTAGGAGAACTTTCCCAGATTGCAAGTTAATTTCCTGAATCTCCACAACATAAGTTGGGCATGATGGTTCCCCACTATACACTTGTTGAGCCTGTCTATTGTTCGGGTTTAGATTTGGTTGGGCAGGCATTTGGGGTTGCTTTGGTGGAGCAGGAGGTAACGGTTGTGGTTGGGCAGGTGGTGGAGGCAAAAGAGTGCGAAGAGAGTTGTACTAGGGCCTCCACCCTTGATGAGATGCATTCCACTGAGGTTGTGGCTAAGCATAGGATTAAAATGAATGGGTGGCTGGTTGAGCATGGTATTAAGATGTGAAGGACCAAGGAGGAGGTGTGGACCAGGAAGGATGAGCAGGAGGGCCCCAAGAAGGTATGGAAGTGACTTGGTTGGGGTTGTAGTATGTCTAAGATGTCCCTTGCATCCCCTGCTCGTATGGTCTAGGTCCATGCAGCCTTCTTTGGTTTATGTAATAGAGTTTTTCAGTGACTACCTCAACCCCTTGATATACAACTTTAAGTCTGAGCAAGGAAGGGCACTTATCTGTAGAATTATTCTCTTCACAGACTGAACAAACCTCTATAGAGTTCAATGGGAATTAATTCTTAGGATGCCTCTTGGTGCATCTAGGGCAAAAAATGGCCAAATCCCTCTCTGCTTCCTCTTATTTCCTTTTGATATGTAAGGTATCCATTTGGATGGCAAGAGTCTTCAGCATCTCACTCTTGAAGTCTTCCAGCATGAGTTATATGAAGAGGTACTAGCTATGGGTTGACTCCCCCTACCTTTCTTTTTGGATGTTCTAGAATGGTTTCTAAAAACAGTCTTTATGTCCTCATAGGATAGTTGGTAGATGTCTCCCCCAACCACTAGATGGAGGGCATCTAAAAGATTTTCCAAGATTCCCTTAAGCAGGACCAACTTCAGAGACTCAGGGTCAAGTGTACACCTGGCCCTTTTGTAACTGAGCTAGAACCTATCTTCATAGTCTTCCAGGGACTCATCACTTCCTATGGTCATTCAGAAGATTTATTCTTTCGTATCTTTTGACCTACAATAGTCTCGATACTTGTTGTTAAAGGCTTGCTGCATCTGAGCCCAAGTTGTGATGCTATTGCCAGGTAATCCCATGAACCAGCGTAGTGCTGCATCCTTGAGAGTAGCAGGGAAAAGTTTCAACTTTTTCTCATATTCTGCATAGTCATAGGTTCGACAG
Organism: Pinus tabuliformis; assembly: GCA_031772625.1. NCBI lineage: Eukaryota > Viridiplantae > Streptophyta > Pinopsida > Pinales > Pinaceae > Pinus > Pinus tabuliformis. The sequence goes on along the minus strand of CM062813.1, from coordinate 151,238,180 downwards.
ATGACAGAAAACTCAAACAAAAAGGTGTCAGGATCTTCTGCAGTCAGACCATGGAAATTAGGTAGGGTGGAAGGTCTTATATTCTTCATTTTTGTGTCCCCATTGGTCTCTCGAATAGGAAAGGTACCCTCTATTCTCTCTCCATTCCCCCTAACATTTATATTTTCAGCCATTGGCTTCAAGGGAATGTTTTCTTCTTCTCCTTCCCCTATAGGTTCTTCAAATATGTCTTGCTATTCACCTAAGGGTTCTTCTTGATCGCAGTCATTGAAGAAGAGAAAAGGCTAGCTGTGTGAAGCAGTGGGGGTGTTGGGAAAAAAATTTCCTAAGTTATCTCTATTCCTACGACGCATGAAAGGAAATATTTTTTGGTTGGTTTTTGTTTCTTTTTCCCCACACTAATAGTACCTGCAGAAACTGAAATTGTGATTGAACAAAACAAATTTCAACTAACTGAAATGAACTTGCTAAAATGAAATTTACAGAATTGAAGAGGAAAACAAGGAAATGCAGAACTGAAGGAAAAGGAATGACTAGTATACTCTTGCTGAAATGAAATTTGTAGAATTAAAAATGAAAGCAAGGAAATGCAAAACTGAAGGAAAATGAATGACTAGTCTACTCTTGCTGAAATGAAATTGGCAGAATTGAAAAGGAAAGCAAGGAAATGCAGAACTGAAAGAAAAGAAAGGACTAGTATACTTTTGCTGAAATAAACTATTAGAAGAATGTTACAATAGAAAATAGAAGAAAGCAATAATCATAGAATACTCTGACGCTTCCCCGGCAATGGCACCAAAAAGTGGTGAGCACCAGTATTGCAGCAATAATGTTGCAACTCCTAGGCTTCCTACTTTACTCTTATCAACCTAGTAGTTCGTAACAAACTTGGAAGCGTTGGTGTTGTATGCACAAGTACTAGTTCTCATTGTAGGTTTTCACTTGGTCAGCCAACACAATATCACTAGGAGCTCGTGCCAAATTCTATGGATTCTAGAAGAAGCTCTATATGTGATGAAAGGAAAGAAATATAGATGTTATTCTATCTGCAAAAAGGAGAAATACTGAAATGTAAAGCAAACCTAGTGAACCCTAATTAACCAACTAATTCTACTTTTGCAAAAATCACTATGAAAACCATGAAAGGAATTCCATTACCTACTCAAGGAAGTAAACAACATCTAACTAAGCTATTTCTGGAAGTAAATAAGCAGAAAACATATTTTTGGATTTTTATGCATTTTTATGTGAATTTGACATGCATGTAATTTATTGTGTGCGAATGTGGCAGCGAATAGGTGGCGTTGAAGGGCGTCTTGGGACTTGAGAAGATGTAGGATGGTGTGTATGGGTCCTAGGAGGTCTTAGGTGGTCTTCTGGAGGATTTTCCCACACTCGGCCTTCAAAATAAAGCCTCCAGGAAAATCTACAGGAGGACACAGGAAATCTACAGGAGGAAAACATGGAATCTACAAGAGGCCTACAGGAGGAGGCCGAGAGCAATTTTCACTGTTTTGAGGGTGTGAGAGTGGGTGAAATGGTGGATGAAGGTTGGAATGAGGTGTTAGGGTGCCTAAGGTCTACCATGTATCACTAGGAGAGAGAAAGAATATTGGGTTTGCTCAAGGAGAGAGGAAGAAGTTCTATGGAAAAATGCAGGAAACTAGGGAAAAATTGAGGTGAGATTTGGGAGACCTATAGGGCATGGATCAGATGGAGGGTGTGATTTTTGATAAGTTGGCCTACTACTAGAAGAGATCTGCTGCAAAGGAACTGACAATCAACCAAAAATATCAAGCAAACAATGAAATGCGTGCATCTAGAAAAATAGAGTTTTGCATCAAAATAGTCTAAACTATGATCTATGGAAGGAAATGCTGAGAAATGCTACAGGAAAGGAAAGCATGAAAGAAGACTATTGCAAATTAGGAAGTGAGCATGATGAAGAAGATCTAGAGTAAAGAAAAGCTAGACTATTAACTTGTTAAAAAGCTGCAAACACTAAAAGTCCTATGAAGGAGGAAAATCTGTGATTTTGGGGCAGCAAGAGGGTCTTTGCCTCAAATCATGGTCCCAAAGGGAGGAGGAGAGGCCAAGGCACTGTTGCTAGCCTTTTGAATCTTTTTTTATTACTTTTTGACCTGCTACAGAAAGCACAAATGGAAGCAAACTATTGAATCATCAAAAGCAACCTATTCTTAACCATAAAAGAAATACATCTAATAGCAACCTAATCTACAAACTGAAATAAAACATACAAATACAAGTAAAGAGGATCTTGGCTTATTGGACTGGGCCCTAACCCAAGAGCTTCAGCCCTCTGAGGTAACTCATTGCTATCTTAAAAAGGATTCCATCTTTATTATCAACACAATAGCAAGATTACATGAAACTATCACAAAATAATAAGCTCAAAGTTGGAGCAAATTTTACATAAGAAAAAATCCAACAAAAATCCGACCCTAGTGAGGCCCTATGCCTCTCTACTTATAAAAATGAAGCTACCGATAGCTTCCTTAAAATCAAGGGGGCTTGGATCCCAAAACTCGAGATAATCATCAGTCGTCCTCCACTTGCTCGGCTGCCTTCTAGTGCATGATTCGGCTGCTTGTACTCTGAGATGAATGAAGGGGAATTCGAAGTGAGGAGTAATAAATGAGGGGGAATCCCTCCTATAAGTCCTCTCCTTTGTCAACTTCGAGTTATTGCTACCATTTGTCCATTGGATCCTTGACTTTGACCTCGAAACTCATCAATAATCTGCATTAAGTACATGTTAGACCACATGGCACAATAACTAACTCAACTCACTCTATAAGCATAAATATAATTAGAAAATCATACAATACGCTAAGAGAATGGTTGATTTGACTAGTTTAGGAGGTAAAATGAGCCCATATAATCACCCATTTATGAGGCTCATCACTTACCGAATCAAGAAACAAGAATCGTATTCGCATCATAAAAAATACCATTTACTTTGAGCAGTGAAACTGACATTCTACCCTGGTGAATGCACTTTGGGCTTACCGAGTTACACCCATGCCCTCTATGAATACATCTCCATATTTCCTGGTATATAGTAAATAATCCATCCTCCCGCCCAATATCTACTTTCCTGCTCTCCATTTATCCCAAGAATCTTGAGGCAAGCCATGTATATTGATTCAGTGTAGGATGGACACATTACACAAGTTACATGAAGAACAAATGAAAGCAAAAGAAAAAATTCCACTCCACCAAAACCATATCAAGAGATGGTTCAATCATAAGTTTGAAGGGAATGTTAGCTTCATTATGGGTGACTTAGTTTTGAAATGTTATAAACCCAATGAAGACAAAGGTAAACACACGAAGTTCCAGTTTCTATGGATTGGTCCATACACGGTTCAAAAAAACCTAGCCAACACATGTATCACTGGCAATCACTTGACAAGAGGATTGACAACCTTCCTGTGAATGGACAATCTTTAAAATGTTATTTTCAGTGATCTGGGGTCACGCCCCTCCTATGTACATAGCATGCTTATTGTTGCTCTGTTGCTTTGTTGTTTTTTGTTGTTGTTTTACTTGGTTGTTTTTGCTTTGTTTTGCTTTGCTTTATTTTGGTTGTATTATCATTTTGTTTTGTAAATAAGTGTTGTATGATACTATGTTATGGATTTTGAATAAGTATGTGGTTGAGTTTAAAGAGTCTTGTGACACTGTAGCACTTGGCCAGTCCTGTGTCTATCTTCTCTATGCTTGGTTATAACTTTTGGCTGATGAAACCTGAACAAATATGAACCATTTGTAAGGGAAGCTTTGGTCAAACCATGAACCTATGTCCAAACTGGGAAACCCCATGCATGTACGTAGTCTTATGCTCTGTGTGTTCAAGATTAATCCAACTAGTAGAAACGGAGAAGGGGAAATCTAAATGAGAAAACATAAATCAGAGGTCTTACATGCTTCTCTAAAGGAACAACCTCTTATGCTCTCTTCTACCCCAAAAATAATTAAGTACCTATGCACAGTCCTCTTTCAAAAATACAAAGGTGAAAGAAGAGAAAGGTTTCCTGCGCAGAGAGGTGAAGCAGGAAACTCCACCAGGGTAATGACAAGGCTCCCTGGAAGTGGAGGAATGCTTGTGTTCATGTGTGACTCTGCCAAGGTACTAGCCAGGATTGCTAGCAGTGGAGAAACACTGGAGATGAAAACTTATACTCTATCAATTAAGCTCGCGAACCAAACTACCCTTCCTAATTTTGAAACATTGTGATCTTGCTGAAAATTTTATTTTGTTTGACTAAGTTGGTACAAGGTGAACCATGTTTGTCCATGGGGTAAGTTTGGAAGCCAAAGTAACCTACACAACGAATCAATACTTCCTAAAAGGCCAAGGCCCTGTGCTGCAAATGAACTAAAACGCAGAAGCTAGTATTCAACCAGTGTGTCGCCAAGTGTTGTAGCGGCTGCAACACCCTCCAAAATTTTGGCCTACATCCAAATTTTGGTGCCTTCCTTGGTTTTTTACCTTTATCATCTCAAACACTCAGGCTCATCCCATGAGCTCTTTTCGAGTTTTCACACCCTCTTCACTTGATCGATCATAGGTCATCTTTTGGCATGTTGATCACTATGTCATGCTTACAAGTTTGTTCTGCCATTTTGAAGGTTTGTCTTTATGTGTATGAGTTGTTTTCACTCTGTCAACATCGGTCACACTCATACACAAAGTTGTAAACACTGTCGTGCAAATGTCATCACGGTTGGAGACAAATTTCAACTATCACACTTGTGGCTCTTAACCTTTGAGTCAATCTCACTGAGCACATGTTGTCTTGTTGGTTTGAGATCTCTTGTCATCAAGTTTTGCTAATTGTGTGATCACATTGTCATGTATGCATAAGTACATTTGCTTTCACACTTAGTCAATTTTCCCAAAAATCTATCAAGTGGACAACCCTTCGTCAGATGGACTGGATCTCAGTGACCTTGCAGTGCTACCCAGAATTGTGCAGAGCTTGAGTTTGTTCTCCAAGAAGATTGCACTATGCAATTCTAGAAATGAGCCAACTCACTAACTCCCAGAACTATGTAGAATTTGTCCCAGAACCTGATCCAGTTTGCGCTTCCCGCAAGTTCTCCCTCAATCCTCCTACTGGTCAATCGAAAGAAATAACTTGAGTTGTGATTCATGCTTGTATTGATATCCAAAATTTCACAGAGTTGTCCTCCACCTTCCCTCATTCCGTGCTCTGCAACTAGCCTTGGAATTGCGCAGAGCTATCCTCCACCATCCTAGAAATTACGCAAAGTTTTCCTCCACCAACCCTTTTTCCCCACTATACAATCAGCCCAAAAACTATGCATACCTATCAGAGAGGCTTCCCTGCTGACCTTCTCTACTCACTCAGAAAAATGTGGAGATCTAGATGCCACCAGCGCTTCTTCCCCACTCTGCAATTAGCTCAGAAATTGTGCAGAATTGTCCAGGCCCAGACTATCTCCCAGGATTGTGCAATTTTGACCAACAGCTCCTGCAACCCAATCTTGTCCTCCTTTGGAAAACTGCATAGATTTTTCTACTAGTGCCTCCTACTTCCCGCAATTTCTCCCCTAAAGAAATTGCGTCGATCCTAGTTGGATGACCTTCCCAGTGTTCCCCTTGAAAATTGCGCAGATTGGCCCAACAACTCCCCTACACCCCGCCTAGCCTTCCTCCCAGAAACTCTGTAATTATGCTTCCAAGATGGGTTTTACCCCGTAGTTGTCACTGTTGTCTCGGATTGCGAAAATGTCTCCCATTGGCATATGTGTAGCTTTTCCCAACATTTGTCTAGAGCCTCACATCATGGCCTGAGTTGTGATCTACACAGTTTCAGTTCATTGCCCCTCTCTCAGTCACCTGCACCGAAATGGAAAATAATGCATCATGATAGATAGGAGATTTTTGGATTTGATGTCATCTCGTCATGAGCCATTGCAGCAACAGATACATCGATGAAATATGGTGCGACGAAGAACAAGATGGAAAAGAGGTGCATGCTAGAATACTTTCTCGTGGTCGAATGGACACATGAAGCATATCAAGCAAGCAAGCGAAAGGGACACATTCACATGCACCATCAATAAAATACCAAGCCCATCTAAGACCTCACGCACTTTGCCATGTGAAGGTCAAGAAATATTACACCAAGAGCATACCATCACTCATCAGCACACCGGCTTAACACGGACACCCCAGTTAGCCAGTACATGTCAGCAATTTCATGTCGAGTTGTGTCATGAGTTGTCTCGGCCACATCACTACTATGGGTCATACTTTTTGTAATCAATGTAATGTAAAGCGGAAGTCCAATAGACCCACATATGAAGTTGAAGAGTCATGTAAAGTCTAAAAGTCATAAGAATTCAAATAGTCATGAGGTATGAGAAAAGGACTTTTCACCTTGGCTCCTCCTGCATAGCCTTGAGATTATGTAGTCTGTTCTTTGAGAAGTGAGGAGTGGCTCAAATTTCCCACTACTAGGACTAGTGATGTATGGTGTAAAAATGTGTCTTGGATATTTTTCCTAATTCAGAAGCTTGTCTCAGGCCAGCACATTTTCACACATGTTTTGTATCTGTTTGTAAGATTATTCTTTAAATATTTGTAATGAATGTTTGCTTAACATGTACTATGATAGATGAACTACTTTGTTTATTTTAGTGCTCATATTGTTGAATATGTGTTGTATTATTTATCACTATTTTCCCATCTGTTTGGACTACCTCGCCAGACATTAGACAGGCCATCCTTGTGTTTTTTTGGTTTTAATGATCGTCACCCCCATGTGGAATATTCTACTGGAAAGTGTACATGGTTTCCCTTTGAACTTTGGTTTTCATGACTGTCGCATCCATTGTGGACTATTCTGCTAAACGTTGAACAGACCCTTGTTGTTGTCCGCGTGTGTTTCTTCCTGGGTTGGGACTATTCCCTCTCATCAAGAGGCTCACTTTACTCCCCCCTTTTGATAGTAAGAGAACTCGAACACAGAGTTACATTACGCACTCACCAGGCACACTCACCTCACTTTCTTAAAGTTACAAGAATAACACTCTCATGTGTTGAACAACAATAGCTAAGGCAAATCCCTAAGATAATGGCAATTGATCCATCATACTAGGTGGGATTCCTACACCAAACAATGTGAGGTCTAGTTCGGACTTCATACCGGGGAGATCCCCTGAATGTTGGTGAGTCCAACACCGTTAGCATATTGAAAGGGGGAATGAGATTTAATTTCATCCCTAATACAAAAATCATATACCACCCACATACTATATACTACAAGCATATGTTTATATACAAGTATAAAAGGGTGATATGTGAAATTTTTTATATAATATATGGTTTTAGTGTTTTAACCAACCTCTAAAGCCATACCTCGTTTTTAAATTGAACGTGACTGATGAACTCCAAGATGATATGATATGCCAAGTAATCGAAATTATGTTCAAATGAACACGTTACATTGGGTCATGTGTCATTGAATAAGGCACCCTTCACATGGTGATGGCCAAATAAGCACCCAATTAGGGACTCTGACTCTCCACCCAACCATAGATAGTTGTTATCAATCATCACTTTCAATTATCATCCCTGAGCCAAATTCTAGAATCATAGGGGTCTATTTCTCAGGGATTTGAGCATAGTTATCAGTTTAACTAGGAAACAATGATTCTACCAACCCCTACATCCAAGTGAACTGAAATAATCCAGCACATAGCCATTGTGGTTCCACCCAAATTTAGGGACTCTAGAACCAAAACCAAAACAAATAAACAAAAATGAGTCTACAGAAACCTATGAGGACTTTTCCCAAGAGTATTTCCTCCACCCCATCCCTCAGAAATTTCTAAGAAATTCCATCTCTACCCTTTGATTTATGGGTCTTAAAGAGGAAAATTCCTCCCTACCTGGAATAATTTATTCCAGACTCCTCCCAACCATAAATATTTATTCTCCAATCGAATGTTGGTGTTCCTAATCTGAATTTTCTCCCCTTTATATAGCATATTGAACCTAGTCTTTTTATTTTTGTTCTTGAAATTTTTCCACTCCTCTCACGTGTTCTCTGCCTTAGAAATATAATTTATTTCTTCTTTTGTTGTTGTTCATTCTCTGCCAATTCGAACCATTCTGTCCTAACTCCTACGTTATCCCAACCCAAGATTGATTTTTATTTTCCTTGGGAGACATTCAAATAGCCAATATTGTTTGCCAATCGAATTTGTGCCACCTTCCTATCTGTTATCAAGTTGTTAATTGATGTTTTTAATTAGTTGTAGTGGATGGCTAGCACACTACACCAGCTAGTAGATTCTCCTTTCATTTTTTGTTTGAATTTATTTCCTTGTTTCTTTCCCAATACTGTAAAAGCATAACTAATGGGAAAATTCACATTTCCCTTTTTCCCTAGCTTCCAGATGTTGTGTACCACCTCATATTTTCTATGGTAGGGAAAATTTAACATTTTCCCCAACAAGTAACCTCCCCATCTTTGGAATTTATGAGAGAGAGAGAGTATTTACATTATATAAATGAGAGAAACATGGTTGGGGTTATCATAGTGCCCATTCTTATAGGAGCCAAAACCACTACCATACTTAAGGAAAGACATTTATCGTTAGGCTCTCCTTCTTCTAAGAGAGAGAGAGAGAGAGAAACATGGTTGGGGTTGTCATAGTGCCCCTTCTTATAGGAGCCAAAACCACTACCATACTTAAGGAAAGACATTTATCGTTAGGCTCTCCTTCTTCTATGGAAGCTCATAGTGTTTATAGTGAAACAATTGTGACCTATGAAGGTCGATACAACATGGTGTATCACTATCATATTGGGATTATCATGCACATGTCAAGGCATAAGCCATTGAACATGTATATATTGAAATGTTTAACTAAAATGGCATCCCTTGCAAGGTGGAAGAAGAATAAAATAGAAATTTAGTTATGTCACCATGGATTAATTAAGATTCTAATTGATGTTGAATTACATCACTTGGACATACAATGGGACGCCTTCATTCAAGGGATTTAGAGTAAACCCTGGGCAAAGGATTTACTGTGTAGGAATAAAATGAAACTGGAGACTCCTTTCATGTCAAGACCTCAATACCTAACTAGGAGATCATCAATGTTACATGATTAGAAGGGAAAAGATTCTTCACATATTTATGAAGCCTTGAATTTTGTCAAGGCATTAGAGACCATACCACTAGGCATGCCAGATTATAGTGCATTAGAGGTGATGATAGATGGTTTTGGAAATTCTATGAATGACGAAGTTGTTGAGGCTATAACTCCACAATCGGCAGGGAATATTATAGAGAATGGTGTAGAGGAATCACAGCTAATCTTTACAATTGGGATTGACAAAGTCAAGCTAAGGAAGACAAAGAAAAGCAGAGGTAAGGTTTTGGCTCTGAAATTTGTCCAATTCTATATCCCTAGTTATAAGACTCTTATGAAACCAAATAATAAGATGATTCTATAGAATAAATAACTAATTTACGACGAAACAAACAAAAACTTAATAATTTAAGCATCCTTCCTGATGTTCTTAATCATGAAGAAATCCTTGAATATATGGCTAAGAAATTTTTAGAGGGATGCATAGGGGATGCCCAAAAAATTATTAATATCATTTTAGATGTTATCCTCAATAACACTTATGCATTCCTTCAATTGAAACCAAGTATGCCTCAATGGAAAACTAAAGATGGCCTTTTTTATCTAGGCATTATTAATAAGGAAATCCATTGATAGTTCATTGAAAGGATGCAACAAATATGGTTGTCTATGTACATGGTGTAGGAGGTGTTGTACTATGTAACAACCCCCCCATTCATATAGTAATAGCTAATATTAGACATATAAATGGGGACCCTTTTTAAATTTCTTTAGTCTTTGAAAAATAAATCCTAACTCTAAGAAATTGCCTTGAAAACTCTTAGAAAACAACTCAAGTTTATGATCCTCATCACAAATCGCAAATTGCATTTTTTCATGTGATAATCATAAACACCTTAAACAAATTGTGATATGTGATCAAGCCGCCCCCCCCCCCCCCCCGCGCAGCAACATCCCGATCAAAACACCTTAACAATTCGCAATCGCATTTCGCAGTAGTCACAAATAAATAAGCCATGCCATTATATCATTCGTTAACAAGTTGCGAAATGTGATATTGCAATATTCGCAATCACATTTCGCATTATAAATAGGCAATGCTCTATGAAATCGTTTAAAAAGCTCTGGTGCACAAACAAAGCACCACGCATGGGAAGTAATTGTGTTTTAATATAATAATGAATGCTTTGACAGGGTAATTAATGTTTAGCAACCCGAGGAGAGGTAATGATGTTTGAAGTTATGGCTAGTTAACATTGAATATCTCATTCGAAATCCTCCCACAATTCAAAGTCATTTCAAAGAGTTTTCAGCCTTAATTTCCCTATATCGACTGCGTTGAGTATATCTCTTCCATTTTAGGCAAGCTACAAAAGACATGTCATTGCAGAAAGTGATGCAAAAATAGAAAAAGTAGAGCATTATAGATTCTGAGCTATAAGAAATGTCTCCTATATTCTTTGATACGGTCAGCAACATCGATGGAGGAGCAATAGCTTGGGAGGTCATATACAATAGACTTGAGGATGAGCGTCCTAATATTACTGTCACAAAAGCGATAGCTGACTCAATAAAACCTTCAGGACTCCAATTCAAGGATGTTGCCAATTCTTTCCTTCACAGAATAGGAGCGAGAGAAAAAATCCTCCCATAAATGGATATGATTAGGTGGGTGGTGGAAAACCTCACTATTGAAGATAGGAAATTCAGGAACTCGAGAATGGAACTCATGGGGTCATTCAAAGCGGGAGACCTAAAGAAAATGTACCATATACCTTACCCTCAAGACATATATGATAAATCATACATGGCCAACTCCGCAAAGAAGAATGAAGAACCTTTCAAGATGATCCAGGGCTGGAGGGTACTGGAGAAAAAGTTCAAATTTGATAAAATAGGTATGTATCCTGTAGCCTCTTTGGAAAACCCCTACAACTATGCAGTTGCTATGTTATGTAGACTATATGGGTTACCTAATAATGCTAAGTTTTCCATAGAATAGATTCCTTTGATTGATGTGTGTATCAATTCCCACATCATGAATTGGGCCACCATCCTATCTGATAACCTAGCCACTATCATCACCGAATATTGACAGAAGATATCCTCCTCTCTAGAGAACCTTCCTCCATCCTATTCAAGTGCCTACATCATGGATGCCATCTTTTTCCGCACTAAATTTCCAATCATGGGTTGGAAATGGACCTTAGAGGACCCCTACACTATCCATATCAACCATAAACAAATTTTCAAATCTCATTATATACCCCATTTTTATAAAATATGCCATGTTGTTATTTTTCCATTGCATCAATTAATTTTCAATAAGAAAGCCCCCGGGTTTTCCAAAGAAGTCGCTACAAAACTTCTTGCAGTCGGAAAATATTTTGTTGAAGAATGGTTTACATACATCAGGGTTTTTGGTAGTATAGCAGACCCACATGTCCTCCCTTTGTATGTCTATGATAAATTGTTAGCAAGAGAAATATCCCACCAGACCATGGGAAAAGGCTTGACCAAAGTCCTGAAAGAAAGAAAGAAGTTATTATGGCCATCTTTTCCTATTAGGTGCAATTCCTTTTCATTAGCAAATTTTAACCATGCAATAAAGGAGTCAGTAAGCCTAGAAAGCCTCAGGCTCCATACTTTGCCCAAAAGGAAATTTGATCTAGACAATATAGCATATAACATCACTACTGCAGTAAAGATCAAGCCTTATAACCATGAGGCTAATGATTTTTAAGACCTTTTATAGTCAGCTCAATCCTTCGAACAATCGTTCGAATGGGCAAGGACAAATATGAGTCCTGAATATTTTGAAAGATTTCAGGAGTTGAGAAACAAAAGGCTTGAGATAATTCCACTACATTTGTTAAAAATCGAGGACAAACCTATGCCCAGTGTAAATGTCAATAGCAAGGGATCTGATTCTCACATAAAGTCTCAAGTAGATACAAGGAAAGCATTGGATATAGGGAAGGCTCAAGACACTGAGAATACAGTGGAATCCAGCAGGAATTTAGCTGAAAAGCAAGGTATGAGTACCCCACCCAAAGATATCAGTTTTGAGGTCAAAAGCAGCAATTTGGAGCAGGAGTGGGGTCAATTCAATAGGAAACTACAAGACACTCCCAAGAAAACATATGCCTAGGAAACTATGGAGTATCAAACTCCTCTGCATGTTCATAAAAACACAGAGTCTGAACCGATAGATGAGCGAGTGATGACATCTCAGCAAACTAGAATCATTCCCACTCTGCCCACATCAGAAATTTTCTTAAAGGTGATTGAAATCCCTCCTCTTGATGTGTTCTATAGCCCATTGCACAAGGCTATAGTAAGGAGACAAAGGAAAAGGAGAAGCATAGAAACACCCAAGATCCCACCTAGGAATGAGTCGATGGACATAGTTTGGAAGGACATCCCTTCCAACCCAACTGAAAACTTGACTAGATTGTCATAGTTTACAGGAGCATATGCAACTGCCACCATGGACAAAGCTACCGAGATAGTTTTTTTGGAGGAAAAGGAAGAGAAGATTGCATAGCACGAGCAACAGCTCGAAACAGAGAAGGAAAGTGTGAATAGGCAGATCGCTGAGAAGCTGGACCAATTGCAACAGAGCATGGAGGTGCTAAAGATAAGCCATGAAGCATACATACCGGCCAAAAATATGCAACTCCAAGACATGTAGCAAGCCATGGAAAGATATAAGGATTTTCCTACTGTCGAGGAATTCATCAAAGAGGCGTTAGAGCTAAATTCTCTCTTATTAAAATAGCAAGAACAATTTTTCCAAAAGATGTCACATATCGCTCCTTATCTTATCACTAGTGACCAACTAACAGATAAAGTGATTGACCAGATAACTGAGTTTATTGATCTAAATAGAAGAATCTCGTAGTTCATCAAATGGAAAGAAACAGAAGAGGGAAGGAAAGCTAATATGCCTGAGATCGAGGAGACACACAAGGACATTCTTTTCATGGATTGGGGTGTAAGGATCAAACAAGCCAAACTAGCAGTGGAAAGAGCAGTCGGGGTATCAAAGAACATAGTAAAGGCGGTAAACCACACTTTCTTTTCCACCACCCTGGTGAAGGAAGGCAACCCAAAATAACTGCCTGATCCAAATGACTTGCATAACAGATGGAAGGAAAGAGAAAAAACTCAAAGGGAAGCAATCACAAAGTTAGAAAAGACTGATTTGGAGTCATATTGGCAATACCTCATCAAGCCACACAGTCAAATCATGACCCTTAACTTCTCACTCCATTCAACTCAGCATATGTTGCCACCTCTCACAGATGCAATTTTCGCAGGACAGGTCAGAACATAGTTTGGGGCACCTCCTCAAGTCAAACCGATGGTCGATATATGTGATTTGAAAGACAAGATAGAAAACAGCAAATCACTATCATAGCCTCTACTCATCAAGTCACTTTTTATTTTTAGAGTTAGTTAACTAGTTAGGGGGAAGGTTGTTTGAAACCTCCTCAAATTTTTGTATAATCTATTTTTGAACATTAGTTAGAATAGTATTTATACCCTTCTCATGCATTTAGAGAAGGGTCCAAAATTTTATCAAAAACATTTGCAAAGAATGCACTATTGTAAGTTTGTGAATGATTTGGTGAAATTATGGAACATGATCGTTTCTTTTAAATATCAGACTACTTTCCATTGTTGATGCAATTTTGTATATTTGGAAGATAATTTGATCTGAAGAAAGGAGTTGATCTATGTCATTAGTCAAATGAGCAGTTCACATATATGGTATTTCTGTCTTGTATGATTAGTCATGTTTATGTTTAATTAGTGACAACACTTTATTTTCATGAATTGTATATGAGATATGTTCTTTATGTTAAGCATTAACTGCACTATTGTATGATGCCTAGCTGAGATTGTTTATTTTCATATATAAATCATCATATATGCGATATATTTTATACATTTCTTTGACTAACTATTTAGTCAAAGAAATTATCTCTACACGTTATCATCTTTGTTTTATACCTGATTGATCTTTATTATCACATGTCAAGAAAATATCCTTTTAAATCGCATGTTATACAGAAATACCTGGGTTTATATTAGATTAAGTTAGCTAGAGATTTGTATGATAGAATAGGGAATTTAGTTACCATTATTCTATTACAATCACTCAAAAAACCACCCACTCTCGTGATAAAACCCATTCTGGGAAACTGGTCCCATCATCCCCAGTCGGAGCCACCACTTTAAATGGAAAAGGAGTTGTCTTAAGGTCCATACCGATTGGTTATCTCCCATGTTGGAGCAGCAGAAATCTAAGGCCCATAGCAAGAGGAAAAGAGGAAAATCCATATTACAAAGTGGAAAGATTTGTATTTGAAGGAACAAAAACTCAAGAAGGCAACATGTGAATTGGAGATGGAAGCTTCTACTTTCCAGGTACCTTCTATAGTATATTCCATTAATCTGCATGATTAATGGAACACTTTCTAGCTTATGCAACTCAGATATGATCAACCCTATGAAATTTATCAACCCCATACCTTCATTGAAGTTTACCATAGCTCAGGCACTACAAAACATAAATTACTTTATGAACTCTATTTGTTTAATTTTGTTTTATATGACAATTCTCAGGGATCTACATCTTAGATCCTTCATGTCTTATATAAATAATATGGTAAAGTGGAAGAAGGCATCATACTTCTATGCTTGTACAGAAATTGAGGTCAAGCTCATGGAAAGGGAAGAGCATCCACTCACGGGGTTGGTTGCTAATGATTTACTAAGGTTGAGAGAAGATCCAAGTTATTTGGTTACCATTCGGAACAATCAACATTATGCTATTATAAAATATAATGAACTAACCAGAACATATTCACTAGAGGCTCCTCTAGATGCACATGACATTTGATAGGGGTTTCCACCATTTCTGCAAGATAGACGTCCTATGGGATATCCCTACTTTAGTCTTACCCTCAAAAGCATTAGAGGTAATTTTATTTTAAAAGGTTAAGATTGAATTTCCATGTCATAATGTGTAAGCGAATCAAAATCCTTTAAAATTCAAAAGAGATACCTGTGACTAGGCATTGGCAAGTTTTTTAATAATACAATTTACCTATCTTAAGTGTGAATAGTGTCCAAGTGACCCAAACTACATTAAATATTTAAAATAAAATTAATATCTTATTTTATAAAAGTTATAGCATCAATAATGTTTTTAATGATACATAACTAATTTAAAATTTAGATTTATTTTCTTAATGTAAATTTTATTAAATCTTGTGTACACAAATTTATTTAAATATAAAATATATATATATACTATTATTTTGATAAAAGTGCATTTATTTGGTTAATTTAAGTTTAAATTTTAAATTCACTTTTTTATTTAAATTTTATTAAATTTTGTGTTAATAAATTAATTTAAATATAATATATATTGTTATTTATTTTTAATGATGTGCAACTAATTTAAATTTTAAATATATTTTTTTAATTTAAATTTAGGTCATCTAAATTCAAATTTAATTTTAAATTTTCTTTTCTAATTTAAATTTTATTAAATATTGTGCTAATAAATTAATAAAAGATAAATCACATATACTGTTATTTTGATAAACGTCACATTTATTTGGGTAATTTCGAAACAAGTAAAATAATAAAAGTGATATATTAAAAAATTGTCTACATGGCATTATTTTATTAATTTCTTAATTTTTTCTTAGGTGGCTATTTTTGAGTTGAAATTTTCTCTAATGGGAAAATTTTTACACTTAATCCCTACTTAAGAATTCTCCAGGTTGGGTGGGACTTTGTTTTCATTACCCCTTGATTTGGTTTCGTATGAGGTTTTACAGAGCTTCCATCTAATGGGACAGAGAAGAAGAAAGGTCAAACTGCACGGAAATGGACAAGGCACTGGGATACAATAATCTGAGATAATTTGGACACCCCACCTACAATTGGGGTGATTTACATGCAAGAATACCTTAATTATAATGAGTTTCATGAGGTAATGCAACCAAATCAGTAGGGGGGACTCAATGATGAGCTACTAAATTGGCATTCTTTATGTCTGCTAAACTATCTCTTTTTCCCCCAATTTACCTCTCTTTCCTGAAATTTGGATCATTACATATGATTTTTTATTGCTCTTAGGCTCAAATGTGTATACATATATTTTTATGTTCTTTATTTCCTTCTTTTATTCTATAATTAAGGAATGTTGAAGTATCAAAGTCTAGGTGTCATGTAACTCGATATGTGTGTGTGTGTAATAAAACGATGGACAAACTATAGTGTCAAAAATTTTCCTAAGCTACCAAGTTGAATATCGACATCTAGGTACAACAATGACAGCTTTGATCAAAGGACCAAGGAACTTATTGTTATATCAAAGATAGAGGACTTTTACTACTACAATCAAATACCATGAACCTCGATTATTTTGAAGCCATGGGGAACATCCTTGTGGAGACAACTGGACAGTTCGAATAACACATTAGAAGTGAGCATCATGCGCCAATGGGCCAATTTGCGTAATGCATATACGATTAACACCCACGGCTAGCCATAAATCATGAAAGGAGTTAATACATTATGCATGTGGTATTTCTCAATACCCAACTAGATAATAGCATCTCGGAAGCAACCAAAAAATGCAGTTCTAAGTTGAGCGAGAGCTCAAATTGAAACACTCACCTCAGGTTAGTGCACATGATTGTATAGCCAAATACAATTTTCATATTAATCACAAGTATATAATATGCAATTGTCTTTTGTCTTTACTATAACTAGAATCACCAGGATGTTATTCTTGTTCCTATTTGGTCCACTGAAAGGAGTCATTTTTTAATCCAAATTTGGTTGAAGACACTTTTGATGTGTGTGTGTGTGTGTGTGTGTGTGTGTGTGTGTGTGTGTGTGTGTGTGTGTGTGTGTGTGTGTGTGTCTGTGTGTGTGTGTCTGTGTGTGTGTGTGTGTGTGTGTGTGTGTGTCTGTGTGTGTCTGTGTGTGTGTGTGTGTGTGTGTGTGTGTGTGTGTTTGTGTGTATGTGTGTGTGTGTGTGTGCGCGTGCATGTGTGTGCTCTGTAGTGTAGGATAGTGATCAATAGATAAGCTCTGTAACTAGTGTTTTCTTTCAACATAAATCGTAATATAAAGTTGTGGGTGAATTCCTTTGAGTTCTACTATTAAGATCTTATGCATTGTTGTGGATAACTTTAGGACTAAACTCAAGCCTGTTCTGATAGTCTAATAGTGTGAAGGCATGCACTAGCCTTTGGGAAGGGATTAATCAAGGTGTGGTATTGTTCCAATCAACTTTCTTTTTAATTTCCAAGTAGGTTACTTGTTTGATTATGTTTACAACGATTTTCATGTGCTTACTTGCTTTAATATTAAGCTAATATTAGTTCAATTTATTGTAATTTCTTTATCATAGTAGTTAATGTGTGATTTCATGTTCTTTTCTTTGAGTTCATAGAATACTAATTATTTCATATTGGGTTGATTTGGGGATGATACTTGTAGTTAACCATTGCAATGCCAACTAGCTCTATAGAAGATGCTACAAAATTAAGTGTTGTAGAATTGTTAGGATTTGATTTCACTCGGTGACACGGACCTAACCACCCTCAAATAAGAACTGGGAGCATGAGGTGCCATTTAGCTGAACTGCGGGATATCCTTAAACTAATTCTTCCTTATGAGTCTATGTCCACAAGGGTTTTCTTATTTATGTCATTAAGAACAACATGAGGAGTTTTCTTCTTCTGTATACAACACCTAGTGCCTCGTAATCTTACCAACCCTAGTTTGACAAGTTAAATGCATTGTTTATTCTGAATGCCTATTGAAATAATAAATATATAAATGCAACATCACATTCCTTTTCATTGGCAAGGGATAGTGTTATCTAGCTCCCCACGATTTGCATTGTGTATTTGAAAGCCCATTCTTCCATCCTCTTGGCTTGGCACAATTGATGCTCTTTGATCCATACTCTCCTCTTATGTGTTCTCACCATCATCAATGTCGTGGGTCATTTCCATAATCACCATTTATTATCGTGGATCCAAGTGCCAACATGATCTCTTTGTTCATGTGTTGGCACTTAAAAAACTCCACCATGGTCGACTTATCATTGCAAGGCAATGTTATCCATCTCCCCATTATTGACATTGCTTATTTGGAATCTCGTTCCACTATCAGGTCATGATTTCCATCCCTTCCCTTTCCCTTCATAGGAAGGACTCGGTATACCATCTATCACACCAAACCTACCACATAGTGTCAACTATCAAAGCGATTTTATTATTAAATTTCCTTGCTAATTTAGATGTTGCCAAAACCACCCTAAACACTTCATTTTATTTATTCAGCGATAAATCATTTGAACAAGTGAATAATTTCTAGATTTTCCTGTAGATTCACAAGCTCATGCAATGTACTAAAGAAAGAGACAAGAATCTTCTTCTACTCTTTACAACGGAAGTGCATAAAGATCGAGAAAAACAAGAATCGACAAGAGGAAGAGAATCAAATACACATGACGCAATAAATATTCGAGGAAAGCCACAGCTCAAAACCCCACTATCTATATTGCATATATCATAAAATCAAGATGAGATTACAATTCTTGTTCTCGCAAGAACAATCCCAGCACTCAATAAAATCAATCTCCAACTCACAAGAAAACACTTGGCTAACAGTTAGCCAATTATCCTTCTCTCCAAGTCCCTATTTCCTTGCACAATTCCTATGGTTGATTAGCCCATCTTAAAGGGAAATCACTGCATCCAAAATTGCACAATCCCTTCTAGGTTCAATTCCTGATTGCATGCAGCATCTGTAAAACTCAAAAAATTCTACAACAAATAGTACATTGTCCCTGCACTCTAGTCTCAATTGGGTTTTTTTCAGAATTGACATGCATGAGTTTCTGATGAGGGAATCTTCAGTTAAATGGAGTAGCACTATTTAATGCATTAGTGCACCAATTGATTGTTAACTCACTATTAGTTCCTCAAACAGTTTGGAACTAATTTAACTAGACTTAACTTAGTAAACCGAGTTAAATAATTACAATTCATACTTAACTCATCTTGGACCCCTATAATATAGGGAGAACATATACATGACTTCATAAAGACTTCCAACTTGAATTCCTAGGCTAATTAAGTTAATTAAACTTAATTAACTATTTACAAGTTTCTATGAGAATAGAATTCAATTTTAATTCACAGTTTAATTCAAGGACAAATTAAACCGGAATTTCTTGTTGCCATTTCTCAACACTCCCTCTCAAAAAGAAAGGGATTATCATCTACCCTGATCATGTCTCTGTGAAACTCAAATTTACATCTTGACAATACCTCTATCAAGATGTCAGCATCTTGCTCCTATGTGGCAATGTAATCTAACAGCATGATCTGCCTCAATACACAATTTTTGAGATGATGATATCAGATATCAATATGCTTGGACCGATCATGAAAAACTGGATTTTCAGAGAGTTTGATACAACTCTAGTTATCGCAGTAAATCACAATAGGATCCATCTGCTGACCAAAAAAACCAACCAGGATCTTCCTCATCCAGATAGCCTCACATGCTTCCTGACTTGCAGCCATGTACTCTGCCTCTGTCGAATTGAGTGCAACCAATCTTTGTTTCATGTTGTACTAAGAAACTGCCATTGACCCAATACTGAATATCCCTCCTGATGTGCTCTTCCTATCAGATGGACTCCCTACCCAATCTGCATCGGTGAAGCCTTGACGCTTCACTCCCTCTATCTATCTATATCATAACCCAAACTTATTAGTTCCCCTGAGGTATCTCGACACATGTTTTTCCTCCTTCTAATACATCTTGGTAGGCCTAACCATCACTTGACTAAGTTGGTTAACTGCATAGCACATATTCGGTCATGTATTCACCAAGTACATGAGTGAACCCACAAGCTGCCTGTAAACAGTAGATTCCACTACTTTCCCTAAAGTAGCATCCTCCTTCCTCTAGTTTCCATCTAGAGGAGTCTCCATGGGTTTAATGCTCTCCATGCAAAATATCCTGAGTATCTCGTTGGCATACTTGCCCTGAGATACAAAAAACTCCCCATCTCCTGCCATACCTCCATGCCAAGAAAGTAATGCATGAGCCCCATGTCCTTCATCTCAAACTCTCTTACAAGGTCCTGCTTGCAATATTGGATCAGCTTCTCATCACCTGTTAGTATGATATCATCAACATATCATACAATGATCAACGACTTACCCTCCACCACTACGTGGTACATGTTCACATCTGCTTCACTCTTTGTGAAGTGAAGCCCAACCTAGTGAAGTAGCTATCTATCTTGGTGTACCAAGCATGGGGTGCTTGCTTGAGCCCATACAAAACTCTTTTGAGTCGACACACATGCGACTCAAGATCAAAGCTTTCAAAACCTTTGGGCTTCTCTATGTACACCTCTTCCTCAATCATGCCATTGAGGAAGGTTGTCTTTACATCCATCTGATGGATTTTCCAACCCATCTGTGTTGATAGTGCCAATATAGATCTGATTAATGAGTACCTTGCAACAGGAGCAAAGGTCTCATCATAGTCAATCCCCTCTACCTGTGAAAGCCACGAGCCAAAAATTGGGCCTTATGATTCTCCACACTACCATCTACAGCTTACTTTACCTTGTAAATCCAACAAGTGCTCACTACTGACTTGTCCTCCGGTCTCAGGACCACATCCCAAACACTATTTTGAAC
Source organism: Pinus tabuliformis (assembly GCA_031772625.1). Taxonomy (NCBI): domain Eukaryota; kingdom Viridiplantae; phylum Streptophyta; class Pinopsida; order Pinales; family Pinaceae; genus Pinus; species Pinus tabuliformis. The sequence goes on along the minus strand of CM062813.1, from coordinate 151,217,247 downwards.
TATGGAGTCATACTCCTCCACTATCACATCAACCCAAACCGGTTGTTGCACTGCTTCCTGAAGGAAGATTGCTCTATCACAACACATGCACCCATAATATCCATGTATCTAGTGTACCTCTCATGTGACCTCCTCTACCTGCGCTAAGAAGTGGGTGCTCCCACATTCTCACATGCATCATCCATAATTTTTTAGCCTCTTTAGTGCGCTTTCTTCCCTCTTTGGAAGACTTTGCCTGAGTGGATGTCTCCACTCCCGAAGTCTATGCATGTGTCTAATCCATGTCAATTTGAGTCTCTTCAACCTTAGGAACTAAAATCTCCTCATCCGCATGTAGCTCAAGCTCCCTCTCAATGGAAACTTGCATGGCCTTCTCCTCATCAAATCTGATATCCTTATGAACCATTGTCATCCTACTGGTTGGCATGTACACCCAATAGTTGTGAGGTGTATCAATGTACCCCACAAATATACCCAACCCTACTGTTGGTTCAAGCTTCTTCCATGCATATTTGGTCACATGGAAATATATCAATCACCCAAAAATTTTGAAGTGGCCAACATCTAGCCTCTTACTGGAATAAGCCTCCTCGGGTGTATTCATCTCAAGTATCTAATGTGGGATACAGTTTTGAACATAAACCATTGTGTTGCATGCCTCAACCCACAAGTGTAGTGTAGGCCCTGATCATGCATCATTTCCTCACTTCCCCTACTATGCTTTTGTTCTTCCTCTTAGCCACCCCAATCTGTTGAGGGTTATGGGGTGTCGTCAACTCTTGTTTAATCCCTTCTGCTGCACAAAAGTTTTTAAACTCATTTGAGACATACTCACCACCATTATCACTTTGTATAGCTACCTTATTTCCTAAATCTTTCTCCACCAATGCTTTGAACTCACAAAACTTTGTGAAAGTTTGATCCTTTTTTCTGCATGAAAAATATCCAACATTTACGAGAATAGTCATCAATAAATATAACATAATACTTGTGTTTGGTCGTGGATGTTGTTGAGAATGGTCCACACACATTTGAATGGACTCTCTAGAATAGACTTTTCTTGACTTTCTTTGTCTCCAAAGGAAGACTTGGTGTATTTTCCCAAAGTACACCCTTTGCATGTATCAACTTTCTCAAGCGTACCTTTGGGAGTAAAGATCTGCTGCAATATCTTCAAAGCCCCATGATGCAAGTGGCCCAATCACCTGTGCCACAACTCACCAATGTCTCAGCTCTGTATATTTTCTTATTTTTAAGTCAAAGAAGCACACTTCTCTACCTCTACCTTATAAATATTCTTCACACGAATCCCTATCTTCTTTACTTGACCTGTGGCTATGTGTCGAAGGAACACCTTTCCTTTCGATAAGGTCACATCATAGCCTCTATCCTCAAGCATGGAAATGGATACCAAGTTCTTCTTCAACCTGGGTACATACATAAAATTCTTTAAGGTGAGTGGAGCTCCATGCTCCCTCTGAAAAGAAATCATGCCCAATCTAGTAACACTATACTTCCCGTCGTCACCCATCTCGATATGCATCTGGAGATCTTTCTCCTCCATGTCACTGAATAAGTCTTTGTCACTATTCATGTGGAATGAATATCCACTTTCTAAGTACCATACACTTCCCAACAATGATGACACCATGTGTGTAATGAAGGAAAAGTCCAATTCAAATTGAGAGGCCAAATCCTCACCCACCGCTCCTCCTGAGGACTTCTCCTTGGAATTCTTGAGTGGACAATTTGTAGAAAAATGTCCCATCTTATGACAATGAAAGCATTTAACTTCCGTCATATCTTTATTCTTACCTCCATGTTAAGAATCCGATTTGGAATGGAAATTTTTCCCTTTCCCCTTCCTCGCCTTAATCGCTGAGGCATATTTCTCTTCATCATCAGTCTTTGATGAAGATCCATCCCTGGTGTTCCTCCTGATCTCCTCCTGCATCAAATCCGAAAATGGTCATTCCTAATCTGGCAATTTCGCCTAACCATTGATAGAGTCCTGATAACTATGACAACTCTTTGCGAGTTCTGGAAGAGAAATACTCACCATATCCTCCTCAGCAACCGTGATTCCAACACTTCCAAGTTCATCTCAACATTGTGTGAACTTGGTCAAGTATTTGGAAATAGTATCGCCTTTATCCATTTTGATTTGATTTTTTGAAGTTTGCCCTTCAGTGCCAATTTCCTTTGGTCACTATTGTTTTGATACAAATCCGTTAATTTTTTCCACACAGCTTGTGAAGTTTCTTTGCCATGGGGACTCGAGACAATGTGGTCTCAAACTCCCTCAAGGATTATCCTCCTTGCCTTTGCCACACACTTATTCCATTCGGCCAAGTTTTGTGCATCTAATGTTGTTGTCTTGAGGACTTCTTGATCAATGAATTCCTTCAATCCATTATCTTCTAGCAGAACCTCCATCTTTTCCCTCCAGGCTATAAAATTTTAGTTTCCTTCCAAGGCATACTTGAGCCGCAAACAGAAAAATGCCATCTATCTATCCTGAAGTATGAAATGCAAAATCGAATTTCACCTGTAACCATGAACTCAAAAAATTTGAAATCTCCTCTAGTATATTGCTCTCAGCTCTGATACCATGTAGATTTTCCTGTAGATTCACAAGCTCATGTAATGTACTAAAGCAAGAGACAAGAATCTACTTCTACTCTTTACAATGAAAGCACATAAAGTTCAAGAAAAACAATAATCTACAAGAGGAAGAGAATAAAATACACATAACACAATAAATATTTGGGGAAAGCCACAGCACAAAACCCCACTATTTGTATTGCATATATTAGAAAATCAAGAAGAGATTACAATGCTTGTTCTCACAAGAACAATCCTAACACTCAGTAAAATCAATCTCCAACTCACAAGCAAACTCTTGGCCAACACTTAGCCAATAATCCTGCTCTCTGAGTCCCTATTTCCTTGCACAATTCCTATGGTTGATTAGCCCATCTTAAAGGGAAATCAGTGCATCCAAAACTGTGCAATCCCTTCTAGGTTCAGTTCCTGATTGCATATACCATTTGTACAACTCAGAAAATTCTACAAAAAATAGTATATTGTCCCTACACTCTAGTCTCAACTGGGTCTTTTTCAGAATCGACATGCACGAATTTCTGATGAGTGAATATTCAGTTAACTGAAGTAGCACTAGTTAATGCATTAGTGCACCAACTGACTGTTAACTCACTATTAGTTCCTCAAACAGTTTGGAAATAATTTAATTGGAATTAACTCATTAAACTGAGTTAACTAATTACAACTCACATACTTAACTCATCCCAGACCCCTCTAATATAGGGAGAACATATACATGACTTCATAAAGACTTCCAACTTGAAATTCCTAAGCTAATTAAGTTAATTAAACTTAATTAACTATTTACAAGTTTCTATGAGAATAGAATTCGATTTTAATTCACAGTTTAATCCAAGGACAAATTAAACTGGAATTTCTTGTTGCCATTTCTCAACATAATTCACACTTGGAAAGATGGTCCTAGATGTTGTTTTGATCCTATTCCCATCAAGGTGATAAAATGATCCAATCGGTATGGTGTATTAGTTTGTTTTGTAGAATTTGTTTGCTACTTCTCATTGGTGATTTCCTAGTTTTCCACTTCCTTCTTCTCTTGTTGGACCTTCATCTCAACCACTTCATCCATGCAAAATTTCTAATATCCAATAGATAAACCACTACCCAACATTGGTTCTTGATCTCTCACATCCACTAGGCCAAATAAACCCTTACCAACAGACGACCCCCCCAAAGCCAACACCTAGCTTTGATACCATAATAGAAATTATTGAGAGTAATAACTAAGAGAGATAAATTTACCAACAACACAAATACACACATAACACAATGTTTATCTTCAAAAAACCCCAAACCATGGAAAAAAACTAGCTAACAAAGTATTATATTAGTCCCTTGGAAAATATATATCCAAGTCTACCAAATGAGCCTTCGTCTACCAAATGAGCCCTCACCATTCACTTCCCATGGCTCCTTACAATTAATTCTTCCCAAGCCTTTAAAGGCTTCATTACATGCAATCCATGACCACAAAACCATGTGCCTGAAACCACCATTATTTGAATGGGAAACTTTGAGCCTTTCACCAACTCAATTTTACTTAACAAAATCCTAGAGAATTCAACAAATTTCTTAACATCCTTATTGTTATTATGCCAAAAGCATATTTCCTTCATTGACATTGCAATCTTGTCAACACCAAAATGTCCACCCAAACTTTCACTATGCATCTCTTTAACAAGATGCAACCATAGCAAGCCCTATGGAATGCATAAATTTCAAGTCTTAAAAAGAATCCCTCTTCTATGTGGAAATCCAAATATGGATTTCTATCAATACTCCAATGTGCCTTACATGTCTTCCAAGCTTCTACGAAATCTACATCCTCTTCACACAATTCCTTCATACATTCCAATCTCACAACTCAAATTAACACGGTATTTCATAGAATTATCCTTTGACTTAACACATTGGCAATCTTATTTGATTTTTTGACATTTTATTCAAAAAAATGTGCAACTCCATGAAAAAATTGTCGATTTGGAAGGCTTCCGATTAATCTTACACTAACAATTGATGTACTACAATGCCTTATGATTAGTAAATAAGAAAATTTCCTTTAGTAGGAAATAATGTTGTCATTGATTCAAATTTGGTACAATAGAAAAGAGATCTTGATCATAAATATAATACTTCTTCTTAGTATCATTCAACTTCTTGCAAAAGAATGCAATCGGTTTTCCTTCTTCACTCAAAAAATCTCAAATCAATAAGCCATTTGCATCATAGTCCACTTGAAACACCTTGTTAAAATATGGGAGTGTCAAAATTGGCTATTTGGTTACCTTCTTCTTCAACTTTTCAAATGAATTCATGGATCGTGTTGTCCATTGGAGAATCCATTTCTTCATACATTTTGTAAGTGGTGTAAAAATCTTAATGAAATTTTGGATACATTTCTTGTATAAGCTCACTAAACCATGAAAGCTTCTAACATCAAAGGTACACTTAGGTGTTGGCCAGTCTAAAATGGATTTTACCTTTTTTAGATCCCTCTTCAAGCCTTCCTTGGAAATAACAAATACTAAGTACACCAACTCCTCCGTCATAAATGTACACTTATTCAAATTTATCAACATTTTCTCTTCCCTTTACCACTATAAAACTTTTCTCACATGCTCCAAGTGTTTTTCCTTGATATGATTGAAGATTATATTGTCATCTAGGTATATAAAAACATACTTTCATAATAAGGGTTTAAATAGTTCATAATAAGTCTCATGAATGTGTTGGGAGCATTGGTTAACCTAAAGTACATGGCTAGCCATTCAAAAATCCCATCCTTTGTCTTGAATGTTGACTTCCATTTTTCACCTTCTCTTATCTAAATCTAATGATATCCACTTTTCAAATCAATATTTGAAAAGAAATTATCTCCACTCAAATAGTCCATAAGGTCATCCATCCTTGTTAAGGGGAATCTTTACTTGATAGTGATCTTATTGATAGTTTGTGAATCTATACACATTCACCACTCCCATCCTTTCTTGGATTCCAACACTATTGGTGCAAAACAGAGACTTAGACTTTATCTGATTAGTCATTTGTCAAGAAAATGCTTGTACCTTCCTATTGATTTCTTCACTTTTTGCTAGAGTCATCTAATAAGGATCTTTGTTAGGAATATTTGACCCTGTTATCAAGCCAATTTGATGTGATAATATACTTCTCATGAGAGAAAAACTTATTGCAAATCATTCACAACAATCTTCTCATTTTCTTTCAACAAAGGTTGAATCTCCAGTAGTACAAATCTCATTTCCCCACCTTCTTGGACCTGTTTCATCATTATGGCCAAATAGAAATGAACCTTATATGCATTCATAAAATCCTTAGTTTAACACAACATAACTCAATTATCGTTGTTTCTTACATCTTGTTTTCTAATACATCTTGTTGTTTTCATTGCATTTTCTAACATTAGTTCCAATCTGTATCATTGTATAAACTTTGTGAACTCATAAGTATTATTTTTTCCATTGTGGAAAACATTCATATCAAATAACCATGGTGTTCTGAATAGTACATGGCATGCATATGTATCTACTAGATCATAGAAGGCATCTTCATAGAAGTTTCTAATTTGAAAATTTTAAAAGAACCAATCCATCATGGTCAAGTGACATCCTGTATATAACCCCTAAACCTAGTATGGATTGGGAAGGGGAATACATTTTAACTTAAGTTTCTCTATGTCTTCCGTGGATACTAAATTTTCTATACTTCCACCATCTATAACCAAATTACGACATTTTCCTTGAACTTTAAATTTAGTCTTTAAAACTTTCCTTATCTATTTAGGTTCTTTTGTTATCTTCTTTTTAGCTTCTATAGAAATTTAAGATCTCACCTTGTTCTTGTTAAACTACCATTACATTTTCACCAACAATGGTTGCCTCATCTATCTGAGTAACCTATGTTTGTGTTTCACTTCTTCCTACATTAGCCCTTATACTTGACATATGTAGTAAGTAATAACATACTTAGATTTCCCTCTTTTGAATCATCTACCTCTTTGAGTTCCATTTCGTATTTTGTTAGTTTGATTAGTGGCAAGTGAATTTTCCTTTTCGTTACTCTAGAAATACTCGTTCTTCCCCTACCTTTAGGTCCTTTTCCTCAATTTCATTTTTTCTTTCTTATCATATTTCTAACACCATCAATTCAACTTGATAGCCTTCATCTACATTCTAAAAGAAGTGTGTGCTTGCCTCATATTGAATATAATATTTTAACTCATTCATGGATCATGTCAATATTTTATACTTTGGTTCTTTAATCCCTAATATAAGTGACAATTTTAAAAAAAATCATCAATATGCTCCTAGATATACAAGTATTTCTACATTAAGTTTTGTACTTGCTTACACAACTTCTGTTAGTAATCAATAAATAGGAATTTCTCCTTAATTTTCTCACCATCTTCCTCGAGGTTCTACACTTCTCCTAAAAATTGTCTATTCTATATTTTTACAACATATCCCACCAAAGTGAAACATTCCCCATTAACTTTGTCATGGAAAATTGAATATGATTAAGGTCCTAAACATTCCCATACTCAAAGTACCTTTCGAGCTCCCCTATCCAATCAATGAGATTCTTGGCCTTGAAATTAACATCATATCATGAAACTTCCACATTTTCACTACCTTTTTCCTTTAGAAAGGATAGAAAACATATTTTTGGGTCCAATTCCTCAACATTTATGTCTTCTTCAATCCATCTTCGAAGTTTGAGTCTACTTCAACATCCCCAAGTCTCCTGTTCTACAAATCTTCTATTATCTTTCTCAATTCCTCCAATTATAAGTTCCTCACTCCTTCTTGTGCTACTCCTTCTCTACATGGTGGAATTATTACAAGTTTTCTAGTGGCCATCAACCGTATCTACATTCACAGACCTTATTTGGGCTTGGTTTCTCACAACTTTCCTTCTAGTAATTGTGTTGAACAACCCCTCTTGGGTACATCCACAACCACACACTACATAAGAACTAATAAGAAATTGATATTAGAATGATACCACTTGAAGAAGGTGACCATATAATCATATACATAACCAACTACAAGAACCTAGTCTCTTCCCATAAAGCACATAATTACTTGTATACTAGAGTTAGAAAAAATTAAAAACTAATAATGAAGTGAGGCACTGAGATTTATAGGAAACAAGATAAGCGGCATCAAAAAAAATTATTTCTTAATCATATAAGTAACAATTTATTCTTACATATGTGTACATTCCCACTATATGTTATGACTTTGCATATGTATTGTTTGTTTCCCCACTAGATGCAGCTAGTTGTTTGTCTTACCTTTGTTCATTTGTTCCCCTTTTTTTTCCAGATTCATGATTTATTTTGACATTTTATTCTCTTATTTATTTGATCCTCCATTTTTTCCTTGATCTTAAATTATAATTTATAAGTTGAATAATCATAGTGGTTCAAATTCCCCATCCACTTCCAAAACCAATTATTACTTCCTCGCATAGCTCACTGACTTTCTATGAAGTCCCATAAGATACGTGGAATTGTAACAAAATATGATCCATATTTTGTAGCAAAGTTGCAACATTGTTGCAGTAAGGGGGATTCACAATAAGGAATAGTCACAATTTTGTAGCAACATGGTGGAGTTGTAGCATTGTCATAGCAAGGAGAATTCATAGCATTGTAACAATAGGAGGAGTTGCAACAATGTTGCAAAAATCCTTTTTCAACCTCTAAATACTGATTGAAATTGATTAATGCGCATTTATTTATGCCAAATATGCTCTTGATTAAGAAGAGAGAGATGAATAAGAACCAAAAGGTCAATCTCTTAGTCTTCCCTTTACCCCAGCTCTCCCTATTTATTTTTGGACTTTCACTCTCAAAGGGTTTTTCTAAGTAGGAGGAGAGAACGCAAATGAGGATATGTGAAAATTGTTGAATGGTCATAGAGACATGAGTTGCATTGTAACTAGAGATTGCCAAAATATACTAAGAAACCAATGAGTGACTTTTCTCATTTGGATTTCCAAGGTAAAATCTCTATGTAAATTATATATTTGATTTTAATTTTTGTGTGATCATTGTGGAATGATATTGTAGCTCTCACTTACGTATATTATGTGGATTAAGGATGAATGTTGACATTTCCATGTTGTGTAATCTATTCACTAAGTTTAATGCATCCTTCTCAGCACCTTGGAATGATTTCTTTTTGTTTGTGTGATTGTTAAAATTTTCCCACGGTTTCACAAATCCCAACTGACAAAAGACTAATACTATCAATCAATTTTATTTGATAATATATATGGCTATAATAGCTTGTATGTTGTGTTTCTCTTCCTTATCAGAGTATAAGGATACTAGCAAACCATCCATGGTCTTTTTATGGTCATACACCTTCCTTGTGTGTTTTGGGTGCTATCCCATTAAAGATTGATTCACTCTAAGCATGTAGCACAAGAGGATAACCTTAGTAACTCAAATTCATATATCAGTGGATTTTTTTTTTGTGGTATCCAAGGGAATCATAACCTATAGTAAATTGGCTCATGCAAAGAGAAAATGTTGTGATTATGACTACACATTCATTTATTAAGAATAAATATGTTTCATTGTTAAGTTTAGGTTGATGAATGTGCAAAGTTTAATGTATCCATAACAAGATTGTCCCAAATCCCATTCAACATTTCTAACTTGATCTCTATTCATTGCATATACCAATTTTTTCCCATGCTATGTGATAACCTTCAACACTCACATACTACCCATTTACTACAATTCTAGCATATTATCTTTTTTCTTGAGCATTGGAATCTATGTTAGTTCATTGTTTGACCACATTTTATATTCATCCTTACAACTGCTTGATTGATAGGTATTTTTTATATTTCAGTTCCAATACCATGCTACCACACCCACAAGCAATACACCAAGGTGTTCTATTACTTATAGCATTCAAGTCATTTGGTTGACTAGCTAATTAATGCACAATCTCTAATAATAATTTTCTTTATATATTCATTTGACTATTAAACTTATAGAATTGTGCATTCCAATGAAGGTGTGCTTAGTCGTGTAGTGTCTCATAATGGGTATGAAACCTACAACCAAACCATTGAGGAAAACAATTCTATATTATAAATCCCTAATGAAATTTTATTAATTAATTTAACAAAAGAAGACTACGAGGTGAGCAATTTTCAAGCAGTCTATGAATTTGGTTAGTAAAAAAATAATTATCTTTGGTTTGAATATCGTAAGTTCCAATGCTATAGAGTGATGCCTACAACAATTCATTCTATTCATTTATTCAATGAAAGCATCCTCTACCATATTCTATTTGATTTTCCTACAATTTATCTAGTAAGGAATGAAAAATGGGCATCTAGATTAGCAAAATTTTCATTCAATTGGCCATAAATATTTAGAACTCAACATTTCCAAAGTTACAATTGTTTTGGTACAATTATTTGACTTGTTCTTTTTCACAAATAGAGAAATTAATGAACCATATCTAAACAATAGAGTTTGAATATGAGTGCATGACAACATAGCCATTCATTCTTGGTGATGAGTTTCCAACAATAAGTCTGATTTCAACATTCATATATAGATATATATGCATATATTGGGAATTAACATAGTTTTGTCTGTTTATTAAATATGAGAAGGATTGTGCTTATATTTGCACTTAGAATAGAGAACAATGACTCATTTTCTTCATGTTAACCATGTCGGTGAAGCGAATGGGCTATAAGTCCATTTATAAATTATTATTCTTATTAGATCTACCCATAAAGTTATCATTCCAAAAATTTTCATGAGAGATTTTTTAGATACCATATAGTGCCCAATGTGATTTTTTCTGACAAGGATACCATGACTACTTTTGATTTTTTGAAGAAAAAAATTTAAAACTTGGATACCAAGAAAAATTTTAGTATTTTCTACCATCCATGGATAGGTGGGGGGACTAAAAATGTGAATGAAGTGATCAAATACATGCATTGCATATACGTGATGGATAAACCGTCCAAGTTAGAAAATTATTTATGCTTGGTGGAGGTTAATATAATAATGGGTATTGTGCATCATAAAGATAAATTTGATTAGCGTTTTTCATGGTGAAGATGCAATACTCTAGCGAATTGGGATAATCCAATAAACATAATTATGTTTGTGCCAAAAATACTTAAGGAAATAGGGCAAGAAATTGCTAGACTTAGGTAGAAATTGAAGGAAACCATAGATAGGTATAAAATTTAAGTAGATAAGAACAAAGTGCATAGAGAATTCAACTTTGCGAATGATGTCCTCATGAAAGTGAACCCAAGGAAAAGTTCCATGAAGCTTGGAAGTTGTACAAAGCTAACACCTAGGTATTGCAATGTAATTATTGTCTCCTAACATTAAAGTGTTTACCATGTTTATTTTCATAATAAATATATAGAGGATACCTAATATGTGATTGATTTCATTGTGATCCAATTGGAGCAACAACTTGGATAAAGTTCCAAATAGAGCCACTATGTATCCTTAACAAGAAAGTAATATTTTTCCGAAACAAAGCCACAAGATAGGTAAAAGTGCAATGGAAGCATTTTATCCCCAATGAGGCTACTTTATATTTGTAGGATGCCATAAAGTCTGCATTCCCATTTTTGTTTTGATCTTAAGCTACATTGAGATTGGTGTTATTCTAAGCATGGAGGGGCATGTAACACCCCAATTTTAGTTCCTAGTATATCTTTGATTGATTATGTATATATAGTAAATTTGGTTATAACAATGGGAGACAAACCATGTCAACTTAAATAAATTTGGAAATGTTGTAAATATGCTGGTATGGATTCATAACATGGATATCAAAGGTCAAGCATGATTGGTGAATTTTCAAGCATGTTGATTATTTAAATATACTACTATGGACCATGAATTAGGATTTTCATGATGAACTCAAAATATGTACATATTAATGTCAGAGTATAATAAATAAGTATCCAAGATGGATGTAAAGAGAATGAGAGGGGTTATGATTCCACTAGAGGGGAAGATAAAATGGGACCTATGGGAAATTAAATCCTCTATTACCAAGTGTCAATCTATGAAATCATCTCTTTTACACCACCTACATTGGTGTAGACTCCCATACACATTCAATGACTTAGAAACCCAATCATTGGATGCATATGAAGGTTGGTGAAGTCACATATTTATTGAAGTGTGGGTTGAATGTGATCATTATTGGGAAGTGTATAAGTACCTTATCCCCATGACAATAGGAATTTCATCCATGTTTCCCATGCATTCTCTCATTTCCATTGAATCATACTATTATTCTCATGTTCATGCTATAGACTTATCATGTTGTATTCTCCTTTTTCCAACAATTAGCCAATCTAGAAATGAACTAAATTAACACTACAAAAGAGGTATCACAAACCTTGATGAAATTTAGATGGTTTTAAGTGAGCATAGAAGACGTCAAAGTTAGGAATCCTTCACCCTTGAGAGCCAAATATTATTTTACATACTATTCCAAAAAATCATTCAATAGATTGCAATATTTCTACCTACACTTAAGAGCACTAAAAGGGAAGAATATCCCCAAGGAATTGTTGAGCAAAGAATGGGAAGATCTTCCTAACTATGTAGGGTCGTGGAAGAGAGCGCCATGTTGTTTGATAGATAGAAGAGATGCTTGGATGGAATTGTAATGAGATGATTGGCTAAGCATGGGATAAAATGGGATGGGTTGAGTGAGTAATAACCTTGTATCTTGGTTCCTTTTCCTTGGTAGCCTCATAGCCCATCTTGGGAGTGGTTTCTACACTAGATGCCTACATAGGAATGGAAAATAACTTGAATACAATGAATTTCTTGACCTATATTCTCTTAAAATATAACTTTGTTATGTATTTTCTTATAAATATCCAAATTAACGTTACATTCTATATGGAAATGTATAAAATCACATGTTGTGTGTATTTATAATTAACTTTGAGTATGGGAACTTCATTGTGATGAAATATCTTAATCCTTACCAATGTGTGCTTCATTGTATTTTAATTATCACACATGTGCATGCATTTTAATTAATGTGACCCTTTATGGGAGACTTTTGAATGCCTTGTTTAGTGGTTACATGTCCCATGGCTAGGTGTTTAAGGATGCAGCATGACACGTTCATTATTATATTAAGGGGTTGATGAGTTATGTCATCTTGGGGTGGTTGCATAAGTAATATTCATATTGTCTCGATGTCTAATATAATAATTCCTAGTGTAATAACGTCTTATATATTTCTAGCTAAAGACTAAATAAAACATTGTCTCCTAGTAGTTTCTACATAATGTCCATAATAATTAGTGGTAATACTACATTTGTTTAGATTTTGTTCCACGTGAATAATCCATTCTAAAATTTTGTTGTGTACAATACAACATGAATAAAAAATGTGATAGAAAAATGTTTTACAAAAAAACCTACACCAAAATGTTTGTCAGTTCAACCTTCTCCCATGACCTAGAGGATATGAAGGATGGATTACTTGGATAGGTGATGTTATCCATCATGTCATAGCCAAAATTAGATTCTTTATTTAAGTGGATAATATTAGGTGTTCCTAAGTTAATTCCCAATTGCATTGGAGAAACTTAAATTTGGAGATAGGCCAACCAAGAAATTTTTCATGCCTTTGCCCTCCAAACAAATATCTAACAATATGGTGCCTTTTTGGGTGATTGCATCACTATGAAGGAGGACATTGAAAATAAATTTATTGTGCATTATACAACAATTTTCCTATCACAAGGTCTAACTAAAGATAAATTAATGATCATGCAATCATGCTTGAATGATTTAATATGTCATTTTTCACCTAAGCACAAGCACTTGACCGATCAAAACCCAACATTAGATAAGTTGATAGCTTCCTATTGGATCAAAGAGACGATAATTCCACCTATTCTTAACAATTACATGAAATTTTTATAAGGTCATGTGATATATAAGGTCTTGCTTGTTGCAAGAATACATTGAATCACTGCAAAACTAATAATCATGGTAATCTATCAATAATCATTCGATTAAATTCATCGCCAACCCTAGCGACCCTAATATCATCACATGTTGAAGGAAAATTACTATACTTAATATGTCTTGCAAGATCTTGGACAAGACCATAGCCATGCATCTTAAACACAACTTTGTCATGGGCATAAGTTTGGAAAACATCGGGTTCATTTGAGGCCAATTTATCCTTAATAATGTCATTATTTTCTAGGAATGAATGGAATGGGTTGGATGGTTTGGGCTTGATGCACTATTTCCAAAAGGAATATGACAAAGTTGAGTGGCCCTTTATACTATAAATGATTAAGGGATTTGGATTTTATTAAGATTTCATATTTGAAGTAAAAATTATATTTTCATAGACATCAACTTGTTTGTATATTAAGCAAGCCATATTAAATAGTGAATGGTTTGTTTAGATCACTCATACAAGTGTGATTCCTCTTCCCATATTTATTTATAATAGTTGATGAATCCCTAAGTTATATTTCAAGGATATAATGTCCTAGCTATTGAGAAAAATAGTTCCACTTCTAGACCCTAACTCAATGAAAATGGTGAAATACCACTTTTTTATGAGTGATTTACCATTTTAGAAGAAAAATGTTCAATTGAAAACATAATGGATCATCGAGAAATATTCTATGAAATAAAAAGAACTTTGTTCTCAACATTGTCAAAAGTAAACCCCTGAAAAGAACCTAGTGCACGGATCGTCTATGATCCAACCTTGCCAATTTTTCAAATTCTTAGGAATTCCCTTTTCCCTCTAGCCTTCTCCAAAGGAGTTGTGGTATCTAATGATAAATAAAATTGGTAAAATCAAGACAAGTGGATTACAAAGTTCATGACATTAGATACCAAATTTGAAATCTACACTAAAGTCTTGAATTCCACTCATGCCCATTATTTATCATGATGGATTCCATCTGTTATTTCACATCAAATGTTGGATAAGCATTTTAATGTTTTACTATGAGCTAATTTTGAAGTAAAGGATTCCAACAAATCAATTGGAGTTGATGTTTCCTACCTACATACATGGGGAGCTTGTGAATAATATATATCCATATTCAAGACCATGCATCATGGAGAAAATAGATCGTTTGATAGGTGGAGGGAAAAAAATCCTAGCAAATCCACCATAGAAACTACACATCAAGTGGAAACCCTTTGGGGAAAATGTTTAGAAAAATATTAAATTGTAGAACCTGCTCACAACTCCAACTCATGTGGAGATTAAAAGAACTTTTGTGGGAAAGAGAATTTGGAAGGACTAAGATTCCATTAATGTAATCTTCAGTGGTCTAGAGTGGATCCCTTATATTAGGGTTATTTTTCAAATATCATGGTCCATTGCCACAATCTTTGATATTGCACTATATTATCTTTGGTGTTTTGCTATAATAAGAAACATTTGGCCAAAATGACTCAGTTTCCTACCAATAACCTACAAAGGAGGGGCATACAAGGATTACTGGCATGTTAGACCCCACATCAAATATAGGAATATTATAGCCATTTTTAATTTTCACAATAATAGTTATATTTGTATTAGAAAATTTCTATATATAAAACAATTAGTATTGCAACATAAAAAATATAGAGTATTGATCATAACCTTCTTACAAAATTAAATATATTTTCCACCAAAACATTATAGGCTTTCCTACCAAATTATAATTATAGACATCTAAGAGGGAAATAAACATAATATAATTAAATACAGAGCTCAAATAACTCACCCTTGAAGGGAATCTTCTATTTGGTCCTTCAAATTTTTCATATTTTCTTCCTCAAAAAACATTTCCAAATCCAATGGGTCCACAGAGTAAGCTTCAACAATAGCAACCACCATCCCCATGATGATAAACATGAGATTTCCTTAATCTCTTCCTTGTCTAGCAAGTTCACCAAATGGAAGAGTTACCAAAAATTACACAATCTGAGGGATAGATGACATAGTAGGCTCTTATGGAATATGCAACCGATCCACAATCCTATTAAACATAGAAGACAAATACCCCAATTTATATTCCAACTTAATACATTTCTTATAATTGATTTGCATGAATGCAATCACCTCATCTTTGAATTCCGTAAGCATCACCAATAGTTGGGTGGCAATTTTCACCATGCATCTATCCTTCATGTTATTCTCAATTTGAACCTTCTAATTTTGTTCTTCATGCCATCAAGTCTACTTCAGGGAGGATTCAATAATAGAGAGCTTCTACCATTTCTTTCTCACAATTCTTAACTTCATGCTTCACATTCACAAAATCACATAATGCAAAACAATTTCTTATATAATGATAATGGTCAATGTGAATATACTTGTTGGAATTTGAATCATTCAATATTATAAACATTAATTCCATGGTATGGAAGTTACAATTTTATTCCCTCCATTGAACAGTGATCCTTCCCTCATGCGCACTCTAGCATTTTCTTGGTAGTCAACACATCAGCTTTGTGATCTTAGGAATATATAAAAACATAGTTATATTGAGCTAATTCCAAGTATTTGTGGATGAGATGAGCCAAACAAAAGTTTTAAGGGGTACATTACAATGATAGTGATATAATGATAATAAAAGAGTACCCCTACATAGCCATAGAATTAAACCCATCCTCTTCGAGCATAATTAGACTTTGATTATTGGTTTCTAAACTAATACACCATGTAAATTTTTATTCCTTTTGACCCTCAAGACATATGTGGTCCTAGGCACTCCTACTTCCCTTTGATATCCATTTGAGGGTCCATCAAAAAATAAGTGTTATTCCTATTTCTCTCCATTGTTAGAATTCTCGATCCCCCAATTGAAGTTGATACTTGTCATGAGAGATTTTAGACAATATTTTTCTTCCCATTCATAAAGGTTTAGGAAGAATTCTCAATGCCATTTGAGAAAGCTATCTCAAATAATAAACCCCTATTTTGATTTGCCACTTCCTTTGATGAAGATTATTCCTAGGAAAAAATGATATAATTTCTAGCTCAACAAACTTTCCAACTAAAAAAATTTGGATAGTAGTTCAAACTCTTCTAAATGGTTGTTTAGTTGTTGTACTTGTAGAATAAAAATACATGCATGTCATAATCATATTTTACAAATCCTGAGGTATATTGAAAGGTCAGTTTAATATAGGAGTTTAAAACCAATAACCCTCATACATTGAGACCAAAAAAGTGGAGAGACTTATCCTACATAATATATTAATAAATATTGTGCATCATACACCTGTTTCTTGGTGGAGAAACCAATCCAAAGCCTTTAAAAAGTGTAAACTTGGAAATAGCTACAAATCATTTTTTTATAAGCCTATCTTGGATGTTCAACTCAATGAATGTTGAGGCTCAAATCCAAAAAAAAAAACTAATGTTTCATCTTAGATCCATTTGGAATCTTTTAAGAATGAAAATACAATATTTGCATGGAATTTAAACCTAAGAGGCCTAATCTACGGTAATATACTTTATCTTTTTTGAAGTCTCTCAACCCAGTTGTTTAACATGTAAAAAGAATGAAATGGTGAAACATCTCTTTTGGTTTTGTGATTATGCTAAGATGACCTTGGATTGGTTCTATATATTATGTCGTCATTTTTTTTCCATTTCACATTCAATGAAAAGTTGTTCTCCTAAACAACAAAATCCCTAGGGTTGTTGAGTTTAGAGTAACTTTGCAACTAATTAGAATAAAAATATCTTTCATTTGGAAAAATAAATAAATAATAATAATAATAATAGAATGAATCTCTATTAAAAAATGTTTACATGCTATGATGGAGAACTAATATACATAAATCTATAACTTGCATATTTCAATCTCAGTTAGGTAAGTTGGGGTGGAAATGGTGCACATACATCAATAGTTGGATTACTAGTAGGGTGCATCATGCACCATGAGGGAGCTTCATACTAATACACATGCCCAATCTACTACATGTAACATATTTAATAAACCATGTCACTACATTAATAGGGTTTTTTTGGAGCACCGAGATATCCCCCATGAATCATGATTTGCCTCCTTAAAACATTCCCCCAAATAAAAAATTAAAAACATATTTTTCGCCAGAAATATCATAGGTTGACAATTTCCCACGTAGTTATGGATTGAAGGTGAATGGGTGTATTGTTGAGTCACTCACGAAAAGGTCATTGGTTCAAATTTCCCATGGGTTGGTCAAAAAAATAAAATAAATAAAAAATCATAGGTTGAGGATCATTTAGATCCCAAACATTGCCTCTCCCATCCTTCCTAATCCAAATCCCTCTATGGAAGTTTGGGGACCAACCTCTAAGCGCAAATACAACCCTCCAACATAAAAAAACTAATCTAGATTGGTGCATAATGGTAGTTTCCTTTGTGCAATTCAATTGACCCATGTTTTTCTTATGTTACTTTCTATTATACTTTTGGCAATTTTTCATCAAGCTAAATGGTAGTTGTGGTGTTGGTTTACTAGTTTTCTAGGTTGCTAAGATATTTTGGATTATATGTTTATGGTGATCACTTAATCCAACTCATTTTTCATATACAATACCTTGTATATTTTGAACATAGTTAAAGGAATCATTTTATTCAATAAAAGGCACATTGTCAATTCAAAAGTTGGATTTAGGGTGCAATTACTCAAGTTGAAGGGATAACATCCTCCCTTTCTCTCGTATTAACATTGCAAGTGGCTTTAGTGTTCTCCATTACAGTATCTCTTTAGATTGTTTCTATATATATATATATATATATATATATATATATATATATATATATATATATATATATATAGAGAGAGAGAGAGAGAGAGAGAGAGAGAGAGAGAGAGAGAGAGACTATAATGGATAACACTAAAGTGATTTCTTGTGTGCTTGGCATGAGATCAACATCTTGGTTTAGTTGCTCTGGCTCTACCTCCATATCTTGGATTATTATTAGATCTTCAATTTCTTGTTCGAGTTCCTTATCCTACTAATGCTTTCTCTCTTCTTCAGTGTCCAACTATGTTCCTATTCTTTAGCTTTCTTTTGTGTCGCTCTTCCTCTTCTATTCTTTGCCTTTCTTCTTCTCGTCTCTTTTGTTCTTGTTCTTCCTTTTGCTTTATTTATTCTTCATATTTCCTTGTTTCCTCTTCTTTTCTATTGTTGTGGCCACTTTCAAGATGATTGGATCTGATTTCCATTTGCGGCTTTGTTCTTCCATTGGACTATGCAGAAATTTCCTCTTGCCCTTTTCATGCATTAGGTTGCGCCTTTGTGCTAGTTCTGCTTCTGGAGTAACTTGTTTATGAAGATTAACTTGTGATGTACCTGCTAAACTAAAACGGGTTCATGGGGCTTAGTTTCATTGTAACAATTCTTCATCATTTCCTCCTCGGGTCTAGAAAAAGTCTCGCTTGGCCAAGTGAAATGAATCTTTGCACATTGTTGTTTGCAAACACTCCTAGGATCGTACAGACTGAAGTCCTTATGATCGAATACAAACATTTTTATCTCCTTGCCTTCGGTCTATGCATATTTTAGATTCTTAATCTCGTACAATATGATTTGCAAAGGAAGAGTGGGTCAAGGTGATTTCTTCTTCCTCTGCAACACTCTTGATAACCCTATGGAAAGACGATAAGGAACTTCTTGCATGGCCAGCTTTTCAGTGGCATACCTCGATAGAAGATGTGGAGACTTATGACCACCAAACACTCTAAGGTGAGTGCCATCTAGTGAAGCAAACCAATCCGCCAATTCTGACACTGCTTCCATCGCCTCATGGGACGTGAAAGGTGGCTCCTCCTCAAATATCATCTTGTATAATGGAATGAGGAAATGATTAGTCAACTTTTCCATTACTCCTTTGTAGCTACACTCCAAAATTATCTTGCAATAAATGTGCACAACGGATTCTTTTGGTGACCACGTCCAACTCATGCGAGGAAATGAATTATGAGCACATATTGCATCCAGCAAGTAAGCAGACATGTATAACCTTGATTTCTTACCCTTGTGAGTGTTCTTGGCATAAGATACATGGGTCTTCAATTGTTGAGCCAACAAGTCTGACCAATTGAACAGTTTTATTTTTGTCACAATTTGATGCAATAAAAATACATATCCTTTTAGAAAGGTCTCAGTACTCTTTTAACTGTAGATCTAGCAACATAGAACCATCAAGTACTGAAATTTATTCCTGAGAGATTTGGTCTTGTAGGTGTTGTTGGGTGTCTAAAAAAACTTGGATGGCTCTTTCACCCAACCTTGGATGATATCCTTTGTACTCAAATAGTTGGTGATTGTACAGAAGTGGGAATCCATGTAGGATTTTGGTAGTTGAAAAATATACATACACTGAAAATCATGTGCCATAAAAGATGCAAGCCTTTGTCCACTGGTGTTGCTGAGAATCATGGTCTTTGTATTTGTATGTAACAGAATCTAGTTGACAATGTTTGTGCATGGAAACGTTGGATACATGCATGCAATATTGTGTAATCCTGACCTTTGGGAATTGACGTTAACTTTCCTGTCTTCAAGATCTGCTTTGAAATTGCTTGTTGAGAATGTCTTATTCACCTTATTTCATGTAATGTCTGAATCTTTGTCTTTAAACAGTTGAGTGTCTGAGAAGACTAGCAAGTTTACTGGAGTACTCTCAACTTCCACCCCAATGTTGCATTCTGTAGTGTCCTTTGAGACAGATATCTTGGGAGCCATAGTAATAGTAACTAACAAACAGAAGTGCTCAAAAACCTACAGTATCTGTAGGAGAAAATGCACTCATGGAAAGAATAATCTAGCTCAAGAAAACAACCTATTAGATTCCTATAGTGATAGGATTCATAATTTTGAATTGGCTAAGTTTAAGCCTTGTAATATTGTACATACCTTTGCTTTCTGCAAATGTTTTCCATATTAAAAATTTTAAAAAAATTGTAAAGAGGGTATGTTCTAAAAGAAATATCAAAGGACAAAAAGAATAAGAAAAGATCAAACAACAAAGCAGCATAAAGGGCTAAAAATCAAACCATAAAAGCCAGTAGTACCAAAATAAAAGGGACAGCATGAAGCAGTTCAATAGCTATCTCTATCTTCTTGCAAGAAGATATTTTTATTTCCTAGATTAAATCTCAAATCAGTTTGAGATATTTTGTAATAAACTTTTGTATAAATACTTCACAATTCGAAGTATGTAGTGTGGATTCTATTAGACATTTCTATAGACTTTTTGATCAAGAAGACCCAGAAGGTTATTGTATCAATTGATGAGCCAGCAAGCTGGATTGATTAATAAAGATCAGACTTTTCCAAGGATTCATGTGTTGAGTGAATTTCAGACAAGTATTTTCTTATGTTGTTGTCATTTTTCTCAAAGTTATTCATAATCTTGTATGTATTTCAAATCTAAATGCTATAACTGGAATAATATTTCAGAACTTGTTTAAATCACACTTTGTTTTAACAGTTATGTCGACCTAGGTTGTCATTGATGTCAATATGGAAATATTCTGGATACTAAAGGATGACATGAAGCCAAGGGGAAGCAGAACAGATTCATGAAGAGACAGAGCAAGAGAGGCATTCATATATGTAAGGAGGTCTTTGAAAGACACTGCTAAGCCAGAGGAGCCACATTGGACTAAGAGGAGCTGCAGGAGGAACCATATAGCAAGGAGGCATGTTAGAGTCATCAGGAGCCATCGGAGGAGCAATGGATGTGTTTAACAACAAACAGAGGACGCAGAGAGCCATCAGATCAAACAGGAGCAGACAGAGCCACCAGAGGAGCCGATAGAGCCACCAGAGGAGCAGATGGAGACGGGAGGAGCTAACAGAGCATGAAGCACCACCATCAGAACCATAGAGGAAGTTGACAGAGTTAGAGGAGCCAAGAGGAGCCAAGTGGAGCACACAGAGTGCTGTAACACTATCCACGGAATAAACATGAATATGGCGGCAAAGACCTGTATATGCATTTAACGCAAACAGAGCTATCGGAGGCGGAAGACTTAGACTCATATGCAAATACACTGAAGGAGTGAAAAAGGCAGAGTTTATATTGTATGAGTAGAATACATCATCGGAGGAGAAAACCCATATACATATGCTTTAACACTATCGGCGGACACATGTTGAAAAAGTTGGAGAAAATTTGTTGAAACACCAATTTCTCCATTGCTGAAACACCAACACTGGAGAAAAGTTGCTGAAACACCAATTTCTCCATTGCTGAAACACCGACACTTTTGAAAAATCTGTCGATACACCAATTTCGGCGTTGCTGAAACACCAATTTCGGTGTTGTTGAAACATCAATTTCAGCAACAATTTCTCCACGACAACATTATATTTTTAGCACAACATAAACATGAGGAAGCTAAAGAAAATGGAGGAGGGAAGCCAGAAGGTCGAGCGAGTGTTGAGGAAGCTGAAGCTCAAGTGAGCGAGGAGGAAGCCAAAGAGCCATTGAGTAAGCAGAAACGAATGGACAAAGGCATGAGAATGTATAAAACAGTAAAAACAGAGAACTGTTGTTGTGGTTGGTGTTGTGAAGAACCAGAATGTATGGTAGCAAATGCAGCAGAGGTGGTTAAGCATTGTATGAAGTTGTTGGTGAATGCTGGTGAAGGCTGCTGCAGCTGTTGAACGTTGTTGAAATACGCTGGAGGAAATAGAGGCCATGTGAGGGTCCAACAGAACAGAAAGAGGGTGCAGCAGAACAGAAAGAGGGATGAAGGACCAACAGGACAGTAGGCAGTCGAAGGGGAGAAACAGCCAGCAGAGAAACAGTCATGCTGAAGCATTCACTGTGACAATGAGAACATAAGCTTGAACAAAAAGTTGTTCTTTATACAGAGTTTAGTGCAGCTAATAGTAGACTGACTAAAGTTGTGTGAAGACATTATCAGAGAGCACAAAGACTATTGGAGACTCTGTGTGGACAGTATGGAGAGTTGTAAAGACTTCTCCATAAGAAGATTGGTTGTCATTGATGCTGTAGCATGGAGACTACAGTGAAGTTGTAAACAGACAGAACTCAGTAGAGGAGAGTTCTGAGAGCAGAATATTATTACCAAAAGTGTCTTGACACTTCTCCATAAGAAGATTGGTTGTCATTGATGCTGTAGCATGGAGACTACAGTGAAGCTGTAAACAGACAGAACTCAGTAGAGAAGAGTTCTGAGAGCAGAATATTATTACCAAAAGTGTCTTGACAAGATTGGATTGGAGTCCTTGGGGCTGGTGCCTCAGAAGTGAGAAGGATTGGAGTCCTTGGGGCTGGTGCCTCAGAAGTGAGAAGGATTGGAGTTCTTGGGCTAGTGCCTCAGAAGTAAGTAGGATTGGAGTCCTTGGGGTTGATGCCTCAGAAATAGGAAGGATTGAAGTCCTTGGGAGTTTGTTCTCCTAAGTCCAAGATTGGTGTCTTGGCGAAATAGAGTTGGTGCTCTAGAGGTTGGAGCCTCACCAAAGTCCAAGTTGGAGCTTGGCAACTAATTGCAACCATCTATATATTGTATCTATTTTACTACACAGTTTGTATTGATAAAAGCATTTATTCTTGTTGTTCATCTTGTGTTCTGAATATATATGTTTCAGCTGGTAAAACAATAGTGGGAAAAAGAAATACTGATTCACCCCCCCCCTCTCAGTGTTTCCAACAATTGGTATCAGAGAAGGTTCCTTTATTCAAAGCTTAACAACTTGAAGGTCGAAATTTAGAACATAAATGGCAAGGTCAAGGAAGAAAGTCTCCAATCATCCTAAGGATGTATCTTCCTCTACTACTAAAATAGAAGACAATCAATTTGATGAGGCTCCAAGGCTTAGTGGGAACTTTAATATATGGGAAGCAAGAATGAGGAATTTCTTACAGACTCAAGGGATTGAAATCTGGAAATCAGTGATTGATGATAGCAGGATGGATAGAGAATCCAAGGAGTACAATGCAAAAGCAGCGAAGGTAATCTTGAATGGGCTACCTAATTCTGTAAAGAACAATCTAGGAAAATATTCATCAACAAAGGATATATGGGACAAACTTCATGACCTTCACTCAAAAGGAGCACTGACCATGACCATCAGTCAAGAAGGAGATCTTGAACCCGTCATAGAAGCTAAAAATGAGAATGATGATATCAAGGCTAAAACACACTTAGAAGATGAAGAGAATGAAAAAGACTTTGTAGAAGAACTCCTCACTCAACTTATGACTGCCATGGAAGATATTAAAAATTTGGAAAAGGAAAATGAGGCACTTAAGAAGATAGCTCCAGTTGGTGACCAAGATCAAACAAGGAAGAAAGTTGACCTCATCAAGCTTCAAGTACAAGAAAGGGATGAAGAGCTTGCCAAGCTTAAGAAGGAATATCATCAAAGCAAAAGAAAGCATCATGAAGAAGTCATATCCATGACAAATCAATTGGATAAAGCAAAGAAGCAGGAATATATCTTGTCAAGCCAACTTGAACAAAGGCACAAGAGCTTGAACAAACTTGAAGAAGAAATTGGTCAGTACAAGGTAGAGGTCTCCTCCCTTAAGTCTCAATTACAGGAAGCTAGGAAACAGGTACAAGGAGCTGAGAAGAGAATGGAAAGCAGTCAAGCAAAGAAGGAAGAAATCTTCAAAATGAAGTCAAATATCATCTCTTAAAATAGAAGCAGATGAAGCTACTCGTAGCAAGGAAGAAACTGAGAAACAACTTTCCCAGAAGAATAATGAGTGTGAAAGATTGGAAGAAGAGATTATCTTCCTTAGAACAGAGGTTGAAAGGATGAACAAAACCTTGAAGAGCTCTCAAGCCTTGGATGACATGCTCAACTATCACGATGTCCATCTGATAAATCAGGTCTCGGATATGTAGGTGAATCCTCAAACAAGAATGAAAATGCTTTAAACAAAAGAGAAGTGAAGAAGCGAGAAAGAAATGGTGATGCTCCTAGCTCCAGCAAAGGCAAGGAGAAAAATCAAGGCTACAATAGAACAAATCCTGCTCCAAGAAGAAAACCAACTCCAAGAATAAATGTAGATGATGTCAAAGAGGTGAGAGGCAATGGTTATCATCAAAGGATCTCGAGGCAGAAAGGCTTCAGAAGTACATCAAGGAAACCTCCATCTCCCAGGTACCAAAGTTCATTTTGTGGTTATTGTTATTCTTGTACAAACTTTGGTCACATGGCAAAAGACTGTAAAGTATATCATAGAGATGAATGTTATGGTGCCCAACCATTCCATAGAGATAGATATTATAGTCCCCAACAATCTACAAGAAACAACTTTTCAAGAAGAAATCATGAATTCTTATCCATGAACAATGTAGAATGCTTCAAGTGTCATAACATTGGTCATATGGCACGTGATTGTAACTTAACATGGGCTCTTACACAAGCTAGAACCATGCAAAATAAGAAAGTTACACAAGTATGGAGAAGGAAGGAAATACAGTCCGAAAGTCCCTTGAGCTCTCCAGCCAATCTAAGCATTTTATGAGAATACTGCCAAAAGAGATGATGCATACAATTAGGGGGAGCCTATGATTCTTGATCATTATTGTTGAAGCTATTAGTGAAAGGGTCCTGATGAAATCCTTGCTGAACTATATTAACAGTCATTCTTTCATAAAGATCATTTCTCAGGGGTACTCCATTGAAGAATATGATCATGTAACCATTCTTTGGACTATTGTTAAAGAAATAGGGCAAACAACCATGGTGTTGTTATCATAGAAGTTTATGTATTAACTCAGGAATTAAATGTGAAAACAGATAAATTCTGGACACCAATAGAGGCAGTCTTCAAACAAACAGATACATTTGGAATGGAGTCTGAAGTAAGAGCAGCTAGCAGCATATAAAAAACTGAAGCATTGCAAAAGATGCAGATCACCAATTGTATTTAAAAGACAGTCACAGATTGGATATCTAAATCTGCAAAGATATGTACAAGAACACAAGGAAAAGATGGCTCATAGGAAGGAGAATGTTGTGCAGTCAAGCATAACTTAAGCTGATATAGATCATTTAAGAAATATAGCAATAGTAAGGCACAACCCCTCACATTTTTGTCCAAATGCAATGATAATTGAATACTAGATGGCAGTAACTAAAGAAGAAGCACAGAGACACAAAGGAACTCAAATCTGAAGAAAGATAGCAAGAAAGACAATCTCAGGGGCATTTTCTCTTGATTCGAACTATGAAAGGACAATAATATTGCCTGTGGAGACATCAGTATGGATTGAAGCATGAAAGCCTGGACTTGGACACTTGGTGTATGGTCGTTTGCATTCTAAATGAAAGCATTAAAGTAGAGAATCCTTAAGCACTGTTGAAGCCATGATAAAGCAGTTCTGAAACATAAAGAGGGAATAATGTGCAAATTGATGATAAAATATCAATTCCTCTATCTTGAGTAAAAAGAAGAAGAGCATTATGACAGGGGGAGTCACAAACCCGTGAAGATCTACCATTCATGAAGAACAGAAGCAGGTTGATAGGGGGAGTCCCAGAGCACTCCTTTGCCATTGATGTCAAAGGGGGAGAGAAGAAGAATATTGCCATCAATAACAAAGGGGGAGATTGTTGACCTAGGTTGTCATTGATGTCAATATGGCAATATTCTGGATACTAAAGGATGACATGAAGCCAAGGGGACGCAGAACAGATTTATGAAGAGACGGAGCAAGAGAGGAATTCATATATGAAAGGAGGTCTTTGAAAGACACTGCCAAGCCAGAGGAGCAACATTGGACTAAGAGGAGCTGCAGGAGGAACCATATAGCAAGAAGTCATATCAGAGTCATCAGGAGCCATCGGAGGAGCAATGGATGCATTTAACAGCAAACGAAGGATGCAGAGAGCCATCAAAGCAAACAGGAGCAGACAGAGCCACCAGTTTTCTTCTGATATCTAAATTAAAGAATTCTTAATTTCTCTTTGATTTAGATTGATTTCATGAATAATCTAGGTTAAAGGATTCTTAACTGCGCTTTGATTTTGATTACCCCTTCCTTCCTCATTCATTATCCGGGTCTGAGAACCATTAACTGCTCTCTCACCCCGAGTGAAACCCTTTCACCCCTCTATCTCAAACATCTGAAATACACTCTGCTATCTTTTCCTTGGAAGATTCCCTTTGGTGAGTTAATCTAGTTTTTCTTCCTTATTAGTTGACTCCATAACCCAATGGTCTAAAGGACATCAATTTATCCATCTGTCTAAGTAGATCCCACCACCAAATTTCAAATACAAATCAAATCCCCTTGAACAATTATAGCTAACCTAAAACATTCTTAACTAAAACAAAGTTAAATATTAAAGAGAGAGCCCTCTCTGAGCATCAGGAAGGCTAGGTCCTGATCTCCAAAAGTGGATAGTGGTTACCTTTCGTTATTCCTTCTTATTACTTCAAAGGAATTATCAGAGTGATAACATTTCTGGTGACCATACTGGGGACTTCAATCCTCAGTCTCATAAAAAATTTAAGGAAACCTTCAATCAAATCTTGAGCCCCTTAAGGTCATTACCCAAAGTAAGTTTTCAGAAAATTTCATAAAAATTATTTAAAAACTTAAAATTTTGGCTCCTAAAAAGATTAATTACACTAGGGCCAACCCAGATCCAAACCCTACAATTGTAGTGGATGACCGAGAGAAGATTTTAAGACAACCTAGAATAACAGAAACTCAAGCCAGTAGCAGCCAATTAGACAGAGCCAATTCACTCCCTAAGGAGCTTTCAACTTTAAAAGAAGTCCCTTTCGATTTTTCATTTGACCTCTCATTATTTAGAACCAAATCTGAAACTAATATCCATGAAACAATTTTTTAGACCTAAGTTTACTCAACTCATTGAATCAAAAAGGGTTATTCATCCAGATTTGGATAAATTTATCTTATATTCTTTTGACAAGTTAGAAGCCTTGACCTCTACGTTGATTAGTAATATAGATAGTGCTTATCTTCAGCAATTTGTAGATCTAGTTGCCCTTAATGCTGTTGCATCTCAAATTTCTTCATAGCCTTCACTCACTATAAATCCACCTTCCTTTACCACAACTTCATCAATTGTATCTACCACAATTCAATCACTAATCACTTATTAATCAGTCATCTTCATCATCATCTAGTTCACCTCCATCAGTTTCAAGCCCTTCTTCAACCACCACAACTTTAACCCCAAGTCAAACCAAAATCATAGCAATGGCAAACAGATATGCTCCTCTTGTTTTACCTGCCCGACTCCATCCCATGCCTACAGATTATCAAAATAATTTTTTCATGTTTGATACTACTGGTTATTACACTACCCAATAGCATGTAAACAAGATGTCTAACTTTTTTTAATTGCATGAAATAGATGAGGTGTCCAAATGAGACTGTTTGCCCAAAATTTAACTAGTGATGTCAAGAAGTGGTTCAAAGCCTTTCCTGCCAACCATATTGCAGACTTAGCAAATTTTCAAAGTTTATTCATTGATAGGTGGGAAATAGAGAAGAACCCATTGCTAATACTTTTTGAATATGACAATATTAGGAGAAATCCCAACGAGTCAATTCAGGACTATTGCACTATGTTTAATAATATCTATAATGCAATTCCAGCCAACATTAAGCCTCCTCCTAACCTAGCATTAATTAAGTTCCCTGATGGTTTTGATGTTGATAGGTCATACCAGCTAAGAGAGAGAAACCCTGAAACACGTGAACAAATGCATAGTAATGTTGTCAGTGTAGAGGCCAACCTGTTAGCTAAGAAAGCACGAATGATGAATGAAAAGAAAGTTGTATTTAAAGCAGAAGCTTCAACTTCAGATGGAAAAGTAGATGTTTTAGCTAAAAGTTTATAAATAATCATGGATAGGTTAGAAATCATGGAGAGGAAAAATCAATGGGAGAATCAACAACAAAAACCCCCAATAAGAAACCCAAATTTTAGGAAGAACCCTAATACTCAAAAAAATGTTACATCAGACTAACAGATTAGGCCCCCCTTCCAAGAAAACTATGTTGAGGAATCACAAAACCAAGAAGCAGAGGATGATACCCAGATTAACTTACTAGAAACCATAGAGGAAGACATTGTTTTTCTTACTCAAGAAGAACATGAGTTATATATGCTTCAGAAATTATAGTTAGAATCTGTTGAATCTTTTAATTTTAAACAGGGATATGAATCAGCTATATATGAGGTACATAAACAATATAGCTTGAGAAGTAAGAAGAATAACAAGACTCCCATTAAAAGATCCATCCAAACCCAGACTAAGATAATAAAAGAAGCTCCAATTAAAAAAGTATTGCAAATTCTCCCTAGGGGAACACCTAAAACTTCAACCCCTAGGATTGTAGATATAACCTCCACTGAAACCCAAACAGGGCCAATTACTGAAAACAATCAAAATAAAGGAAATCAAGGCAAAACAGTAGAAACACAGACTGAAATTCCTACCATTGAGAAACAGGATAAAGACACTCAAACTTCACATTAATGAAGATCTGAATCAAGCAAACAAAGCTCAGCTCCCTTTTAATATTAAAAATGAAATAGCTAAATGAAAGATATCAGTTCCTTTGACCGCATTGGTAAAGAATGAAACTTGTAGGTCATAGATAACTGAGACTTTGAACATAGGAGAGGGAGAGGATTCTATTAATTTGAATGATGACCAGCCTGAATTTTTGTTTGTCCCTGAGGCCAATGGAATTCATCAACAAGGGGGAGTTCCTCCATTTTACATCAGCCTAAACATTCACGATAAAATTTTGCATAATGTTATGTTGGACTCAGGAGCATCCCACAATCTCATGCCAAAAGCAATAATGGAAAGACTGAATCTAGACATTACTAGGCCTTATAAGGATTTATTTTCTTTTGACTTCAACCAGGTTAAATGCCCTGGTTTAATCAAAGACTTATGTGTGACCCTTGTCTAGTGCCCTGCAAAGAGAATTTTGATGGACATTGTAGTTGCAGATATCCCACCAAAATATGGAATGCTACTAGCTCACTTATGGGGAGAAAAACTGCAGGGATCTTTGCAGTTGGATATGTCTTATGCCACCATATTTGTTTTTGGCCAGCCAAGAAAATTATATAGGGAGACCTTGATGAAGTACATGGTCAGTAGTGAGGAAAATCCCCAAAACTTTTCCATATACTCCATGCACTCAGATATGGATTCCTTCATCTTATACAATGTAGAAACTGATAAAAAGGAAATCACAACCAAAGACCTTAAGTACAGAACAGCTGACAGTCAGAACATATTCCATGAGTCACTTTGGCATTTATATTTTGATGGGTCTGTAAATAGGTTAGGGTCTGGTGCAGGAGTTTGGATCCATAATATGGAAAATAACCATGCTGAGGGTCATGCTTTCAGAGTGAACTTCAAATCTACCAATAACATGGTTGAATATGAAGCCCTGATTCTAGGGTTACAATTGGTTAGGAAATTGGGAGCCAAAAGAGTTTTTGTCATGGGAGACTCAGAGCTGATTATGAAACAGATCAGTGGTGAATATTTTGCAAACAACCCAAGGCTTGGTAGATATATGGATATTGTTTTAGAATTGGTCAAGGATCTCCTGGAATCAAAATTTGTTGCCATTCCTAGAAAACAAAATATGCAGGCCCACAGTCTGGAAACCTTTGCTAGTACTTGTAAATTGCCATTCCAACCAAACCACCAATACATTGCAGAAGTCATACATAGGCCTGTTATACCAGATAACCTTAAGTATTGGTAGATTTTCTCCCGGGACTCCCAGATCTATGATTTCATGAACAATGAAGGTGAATTTCATAATTGCAAGATAGATATTGATTGTACAATAGATAATAATATAGAAAGTAGCTTAGATGTAAATATTTTTGATGTACATGAACCAACTAAATTTACTAAAGTAGAAATAGATAGTTTAGAGAATGTAGAGATAGATGAAATAATGGATGATGATCCAGAGATTCTTAATTTGAAAAATAATTTTTTGCCTAAAGGATTAGTACCTTTAGAGGATTTGTTTGACTCTAATGATGTAGCTAGAAAACCCAAGATGGAACCTCTAAGAGCTGACATAGAAGAAGTTAATATAGGAACTGAGGATAAACCAAAACTTATCAAGATATCTAAAGCCTTGCCCCCAGAGAAAAAGGTCAAATATATAAATCTATTTAAAGAGTTCCATGATGTATTTGCCTGGAATTATGAAGACTTAAAATCTTATGACACCAGCATAATCCAACACAAAATACCCCTAAAAGAAGATCATAAACCTTTCAAACATAAAATTAGAAGGATAAACCTAGTTCTTATGCCATCCATAGAAAAAGAGGTTAAAAAAATGTTTTATGCCCAAATAATAGCCCCCATTAGATACTCAGACTGGATTTCAAACTTAGTTACAACTAAGACAAAGACAGGTGAAATTAGACTTTGTGTAGATTTTAGAAACTTAAACAAGGTCTCTTTAAAGGACAACTACCCCTTACCAAAAATGGACCATATATTGCAAAGGGTAGTGGGCTCATCTAGGATTTCACTGTTAGATGAATTCTCTTGGTATAACCAAATATTAGTCCAACCTGAGGACCAAGCTAAAACTATGTTTACTACTCCTTGGAGTACCTTCATGTATCTGAAGATGCCCTTTGGATTAATGAATGCAGGTTCCACATTTCAGAGCGCTATGGATATAGCTTTTTCCAAGGAAATCCATGATTTCTTAGCAGTATACCAGGATGACATCACAGTCTTCTCTAAATCAGACAATGAACATTTAGACCACCTCAGAAGAGTATTTATCAAATGCAGGAAATTTGGGATTTCTTTAAATCCTAAAAAGACACTTTTCGGTCTAGAAGAGGGAAAGTTGTTAGGACACATCATATCTAAAGATGGGATTAGGATAGACCCTGCTAGAATAGAAGCCATTTTGACCATTTCCCATCCCCGAAACATTAAAGAGCTACAATCATTTCTAGGTAAAATTAGTTTTCTTAGGAGATTCATCTCAAATATAGCATACTTAATTAGGGAATTAAATAACATGCTAAGAAAGGACTCATCAATCAAATGTACATTGGAGGCAAAAAAATCCTTTGAATCTATTAAGGAAGCATTAACCAAGACTCTAGTCCTGATTAGTCCTGACTTTAGCAAAGATTTTATTATTTTTTCTTTTGCTTCAGAACACACCATTGCAGTTGTCTTGCTGCAAAAGAACAATCAAGGATATGAACAACCAATAGAATTATTTAGTAAATCCTTAAGAGATGCCACACTTAAATACAATACCATGGAAAAGCAGGCATTGGCTTTAGTTAAGGCTATCAAATATTTCAGAGTATACATTTTGTACTCTCACATTAGTGTTTATGTTTCAAACTCTGTAGTTAAGGACATTTTAACTCAAAATGGGCCTGAAGGAAAAAGAGCCAAATGGATTGCCACAATATTGGAATATGGCATTAAGATAAAACCCACCAAGCTCATCAAAGGCCAAGGTTTAGCCAAACTCATGGCTGAATCAAACTGTCATTCCCTTGATATCAACTTCATTAGTGCCCTTGATGATCAGGAGGAGATGGCGACTCCACAAATCAATGAACCTTTTACTGATTCACCATGGTATGCAAATATTACATTTGTATTACTAAATTTACAAGCTCCTCCTGGATTGACAAGAACTAAAGCTAGATTCTTAAAAATGAAGTCATTAAGATATTGTGTTATAGATAATGCATTGTTTTGGAAGGACAGTAGTGGTATTCTCTTAACATGTTTATTAAAAGATGAAGCTGACAAGATTTTACAAGAGTTTCATGCAGGGGACTGTGGAGGACACTTGTACTGGAAAAGTACTATTGACAAGATTCTAAGGGCTAGTTTCTACTGGCCTACTTTGTTTACAAATGTCAAAAAACATGTGACCTCCTGTCATAAATGCCATATTTTTTAGGGAAAGAGGAAAATGTTATCCTTGCCTCTTAAACCAATTTCCACTGAGATGCAATTTCAACAATGGGGTTTAGACTTCATTAGATAAATACACCCCCATCCTCAGCTCAGCATAAGTGGATTCTAACAGCCACAGACTATTTTACCGAATGGATAGAGGCCATACCTTCTAGGAAAGCCACAGACACTATCACAATCACCTTCCTAGAGAGTAATATCCTTTCAAGATTTGGATGTCCCCAGAATCTCATTACTGATAATGCAGCAGCCTTTAAGTCTAAAAGAATGATAAATTTCTGTAACAAGTATCATATCACCCCTGGCCATTCCACAGCCTATTACCCTCAAGGTAATGGACTAGCAGAGTCATCCAACAAAATCCTGGTCAATATTATCAAAGAGATACTGGAGGATAATAAAAAGACATGGAACAAGATGTTAGTCAATGCCTTATGGGCAGATAGACTAACTACTAAGAAGTCCATTCGAACATCACCCTATCAGCTGGTTTATGGGATGGATGCAATTTTCCCATCATCCCTAGGAGTGCAAGTCATGAAAATCCTTTAGGAATTACAGGTGGAACCAAATGACATTCAAAAAAGAATAAACCAAACTATACACCTGCAGCATACCAGGGAAGAAGTATATGTAAAATCACAGATAATCCAGGAAAAAATTAAGAAAGCCTTTGATAAAAAGACTAAAGTAAATGATTTTCACATAGGAGACAATGTGCTTAAGTGGGATTCAAGGAGAGAAGATAAAGGAAAGCATGGAAATTTTGATTTTACGTGGTAGGGGCCTTATGTCATTTTTGGCCACAGAGGCAACAATGCCTTTTTCTTGAGAAACATAGATGGATCAAACCTACCAGGACGACCTGTTAATGGTAGGATGTTGAAGCAGTAATTTTCTACTGACTTACACTAGTTCACTTTATTTTCCATCATTGTATAGAACATTGCAAAGTGTAGATTGGATTGGATGGTAATCCTTTGAAGTTGAAGCGCAAAGAGAAGGCCCTAAGCTTTAAAATATTTACTGGCATAACTATCAATAATGCAGATTTACAAAAGGACACTTTGCAAGGTAACTTCAACCACAATTCAAAGGCTACTGATCTTTAGAGTTCTTGATATTTCACTAGGAAATGTCACCCCCATGTGGAGCCACTGTTAGAGTCCTATAGTGATAGGAATTCATTATTTTGAATTGGCTAAGTTTAAGCCTTGTAATATTGTACATACCTTTGCTTTCTGCAAATGTTTTCCATATTAAAAAAAAATTAAAAATGTAAAGAGGGTATGTCCTAAAATAAATATCAAAGGATAAAAAGAATAAGAAAATATCAAACAGCAAAGCAACATAAAGGGCTAAAAATCAAACCATAAAAGCCAACAATACCAAAATAAAAGGGACAACATGAAGCAGTTCAATAGTTGTCTCTATCTTCTTGCTAGAAGATATTTTTCTTTCCTAGATTAAATCTCAAATCGGTTTGAGATATTTTGTAATAAAATTTTGTATAAATACTTCACAATTTGAAGTGTGTAGTGTGGATTCTATTAGAAATTTCTATAGACTTTTTGATCAAGAAGACCCAGAAGGTTATTATATCAGTTGATGAGCCAGCAAGATGGATTGATTATAAAGATAAGACTTTTCCAAGGACTCATGTGTTGAGCGAATTTTAGACAAGTATTTTCTTGTGTCATTGTCATTTTTCTCAAAGATATTCATAATATTGTATGTATTTGAAATCTAAATGCTATAACTGGAATAATATTTCAGAACTTGTTTAAATCACACTTTGTTTTAACAGTTAAGCATTTGAATGTTTTCTTCTAATATTTAAATTAAATAATTCTTAATTGCTCTTTGGTTTAGATTGATTTCATGAATAATCCAGGTTAAAGGATTCTTAATTGCCCTTTTATTTCAATCACCCCTTTCTTCCTCATTCATTATCTGGGTCTGAGAACCCTTAACTACTCTCTCACCCCTAGTGAAACCATTTCACCCCTCTGTCTCAAACATCTGAAATAAACTATGCTATTTTGCCCTTGGAAGATCCCCTTTAGTGAGTTAATCCAGTTTTTCTTCCTTAATAGTTGACTCCATAGCCCAATGGTCTAAAGGACATCAATTTATCCATATGTCTAAGCAGATCCCACCACCAAATTTCAAATACAAATCAAAACCCCTTGAACAATCATAGCTAGCCTAAAACATTCTTAACTAAAACAAAGTTAAATCTTAAAGAGAAATCCCTCTCTGAGCATCAAGAAGGCTAGGTCCTGATCTCCAAAAGTGGATAGTGGTTACCTTTGGTTATTCCTTCTTACTAATTCAAAGGAATTATCAAAGTGATAACACAACCCACAAAACAAGATCAAGGAAACAACCACAATTATGAGAGGAATAACTACGTAATTCTTGGATTGAAAGGGAGAGACTAGGCTTATGAACTATGCATTGTGCAGTCTCAGCAATCAAGGGAGAAGCTTGAGGCTTGAGACTGTGCAATGTGTAGTCTCAACCTGGGAAGACATAGGGAGAGACTGCGCATTGTGCAGTCTTAGTGGCCAAGGGTGAGGCTTGAGCCCTAGAACTGTGCAATTCACAATTGGGAAAGTCAAGGACTATGCATTCCATAGTCTCAAATTCCAAGCACAAAGCTTGAGCCTTAGAGTTGTGAAATGCGCAATTAAAGAAGGCAATTGTTGGCCAAGTTAGAGCAGGTCTGCACGGGAAGGAGATGGAAAAGTGACATACCTACGTGATAGTGCAATTAAGAGTGTATATATGACTGAGGGTAATATATATCAGTGAGAATCAAATGCATAAATCAACATGCAAAGGGGAAAACAAACATGCACAGGAAGATGCAATAAGGGCGACCACTGGTGGGAAAAAACAAGAAGCGAATACAACATTACTAAAAAGTGGACGACAGACCAGACCAACACTTGGACAAGCTAATATAAGTTAAAACACAAGGTAATATGAAAATAAATGGGAAAAACAACACTCAAAGAAGCAAACACGACAAAAGTGACAAAAGTGACACATGCAAAACTTACCCGGAAACATGCCACAAACTCAACCGAAAGTTCCTTCATCTCCTTGGGAAGGCTAGAGCTCAAAAATTGAGTATGCAAATGAGCTCTAGGGGAATTTATTAAATATATCTAGGCAGGCTAGGGTTTCTAACGTCCATGCCTAAAATCAAGGAACAAACACCATTTGTCTAAAATTCATAATTAGCAACTTAGTGGAATTAACCAGACATTAATCGGGAAACTCCTATTTTTTAGGGATGCTAACTTGATTTTTTGGGGAACTACTTTTTCCAACTGGAAAAGGGGATTACGTAATTCCCAAGCTCAAGGGCTTGCACAATTCCTTACCTTAGTGAATTATGCAGTTTTTGAGGGTAGGAGAGGCTTTTGTGTAGTTTCTAATCTCAATGTTGGTGTGCCTCTTAGGATTGCATAGTTCAGATCCTCAAGGCTCAACGCAATTTCTATAGATAGTGGATTGCGCAATTCCAATAGGGAAGATCGGCAATGCTGTAAGGTTAAGGCGGGAGATGGCTTGTGCTAAAAAGTATCAAATCAAGATCAAAACAAGACATCACAAGCAAAACATGGAATGATAAGTCTTTAACATTGCATGAATACTTGATGACAATGAATAATAGACTCCTATAGATAAAAGGGAGGCTCCAAAATCAAAGCATGGGAAAAATTTTGGAGGGTAGTTGTAGCAGCTACAACAAAGAGATAGATTGTTTACAGGGAATTACCCACACTAAATATTTTACCACTTGGAAAGCTTGCTTTGTGGTGCAATTCTTCTCGTGGACGTGTTATAATCCTCCCACTCTACTCTTAACATTTCCAGTGGTTCTATTTTCATGTCTTATGGGCCCTCTTTAGCTTGCATTTGTTATCTATCTTATGGTGTTCATAATTGTAAGATTGACTACAATAGTAGCATGTGCCTATTTTTGGATTTCGTTCCACATTAACACTATGCTTATCCTTAGAAGGAAAATATTGTATTGATAAGTGACGATAATTCTCATTATAAATTTTCTTTTGAAGAAGCATAGATAGATGTAACAAAATAAAAATTTAATTGTCTGCAAATGAGTATTATACAAAAGATTCAAGGAACAATTGTTTAGTTGATAAGTGAAAATTTAGGCTTGTTACAAAATGAAGCTCATAGTAGGCAGGGTAACGAAGTTAATCGCCAAATTTTATTGGAATAGAAACCAAATTTGGATGGAAATTCCGCCAAATGTATATTGAAAATCAACTTTTGAATGAATATTTAGAAGTATATATGGAATAGTTTAGCTTGAAAGTTTATGGAATCAACTTATGGTTTGAAGCAAGCTTCCTTGAACATTGTATGAAAAGATTCATCAATATACTTTATCTAATGGATCTAAAATAAGTAATTTAGATCCAAAACTATATAATAAAGTGAGGAAGGAGAAAATCAGTGTTGTATATATGTATGTTGATAATTTAATAATGATGGGTAATAATGCTAGATTGATTAATGAAGAAAAATGCAGCGTTTGTAAAAAATTTGATATAATAGATTAAGCTTATTTCATTATTTAATAGCCATTTAAATTTCAAAATTAAAATACAAAGTATTTATATTACAAGCAAAATATGCATTAGTGTTACTTAAAAGTTCAAGATAGAATATCACAATCCTAACAAGCACCACACGAGGTAGGATTTAAATTTCCAAAAGATAATAAGTTAAAAGAAGGGAAGGAAACATTGAATTTTCAACTGTATGGAATTTAATTTATATAACAAAAGCACAACATGATACAAATTGTGCAATCAATGCATTGTCAGGATTTTTGGATTCTCAACAAGAAACACATTGGAATGAAGCAAAAAAAAATGTTGACATATATCATTGGTAGTTTGCATTTTTAGAAATTCTTTTTAAAATAATGGATATTTCAGTTTGAATAAGTTTTCACATTCATATTGCAAATGAGAGGTTGATGACAAAATAAACAACATTGAGATATGTCTTTAACAACATTGAGATATAGACAAACACATCATGACTACATTAAGGAAAAGGTATAGAAAAGGGAAAAAAACATTTTTTTGCAAGTTTGCAAAATCAAATAACAAACATTCTCACCGGGAATGTAACAAACAAAAATTTGAGATGATAAGAAATATGTTCAATGTCACTACAAACAAAATCTTCGTTTGTAAGATGTAGGTCCTAAGTAGTCATTAGTATTAAATTATATATTGAGACATAATTAAAAATAATGTTACAACAAGGTTAGAGCATTTTAGGTTAATTTTCTTGCATAAAATTTCAAAATATCATTATATCAATCTAGAGTTTATAAACTGATGAAGTACACTTACTGTATGTGAAATAATTAGCATAGAATTTTCCTAAGGTGTTACTTAATAAATAATACAAATTCTAAATATATTTAACAAATAATGAAATTCAAATTAACATTTATAATCAAAAGAATTAGAGACTGGAGTAGTCTATTACCTTTAAGTGATGGTACGACGGAATTAGAGTAGTATGCTTAAATGAATGAGACTGCATATTTAGCAGACATAATGCCTTGGAGTTATAAGATACAAATGATGAGAACCCTATGACAGTGAAAGGTCAATGTGTAACTATCATAATGGATGACCAATGTTGTGAAACATTGTAAAATTTGTTGTTGTACATATTGACCATGATAAGCCATCGAACAAGGAAAACAAGAACTATTATTTGAAGAAGTAGAAGAATTTGTGAAGCATCTTAAAGAAGTAGGTTGGTGCTTATTTACGAAGGCTATAACCTACGAAATTTTTGAATTGGTGCTTAGTTAGGATGATGAAAGGTGGTTTTCCCCTTGATGAAAGGAGATTTTGGGGTAAGGAAAAATCCCCTTTCATTTACAAATTTCGATCCTGAGGCCTGTGGGTTATGAGCCCACTCTTTATCGGAAGCATTAAACATTGTGCTCAGCCTCAAAACCCGGGACCATACAACATATCGGAATACATGGATGCACAAGAAATACACAGAAAACTCGACCCGAAACACTTAAGGTCGAACTTCAAAATTATACACTCGCGTTTAGAACTCCATCCGATCTGTCCTGGTCCAAAGATTTTCCGCTGCTCTGATCATTCGTTATATTTTATCTCCAATTGGTGCTATATCAGCCTATCGGCGATATCACTTATTGGCCATCGGCACATCGCATTCCCTGAAATCTGATCACCGATCAAATCAGGACCGTCGATCCTGGCTCCGATCCGACAGTCCTCGTTCAATCGTAAAACCGCTATCGCATCATCTCTTTGGCCGGTTCCAATATCGTTCCAATGGGTTTTCTCCGATACGATATATTGGCGATCACTCATCAGCATTTCTTGAAGCTTGAGGCTTGTCCCTTTGTAAACCATATTTACCGATGCAATATTGATGTGACTCTGTCCTCAGCGATATGATCATGTCTGTTAATCATATTGATCTAACGGATCCTGTGTATTGACCCATCCATTCCTCTTTGGCTTGGTCTCATTTGCCTTTGATGGATCTCTACATTAAAACATGGATCTGCCACATTCGTTTAAGCACACGAAACAACAGTTAATTCTATATCTTTAGATCGCTATCGATCCTACAATGATCGATGGTCAATCAACAATCTCGCAACATAGGATTTAACTCATTTATGAAATACACACATAGGTGTACAATATCAACATTGAAACACACTTTTATATTATACATCTATAGGCTTCTATTACAGCCTAAGGCATTTCAACCTTAGGAATAGTTCTCCTTCAATTACATTTTTATCACAAATTTCTATCTGTCACTTTGTATTCCTCTCCCTGTCTGTCTCATGATATATATAGAACACGCAGGTTCATCGTTACAGAAATATTGGATCGGATCACTGAAAGGATCCGATCAATCCTCTCCTTGATTTCCTCTCACAAATCACTCAACAATGCATACATGGCAGATAATTACAAATGACAAGTCTTCTAGAGACTCTATTAATTCCATCAAATTAGCTCTATTTTAAAGAAATTTTCCTTGGTTTACTTCGATGGTCCATGTCTCCTCCTTCTCCTCTTTAAAATTTGCATTTTGATTAAGGGGGGTCAGATGCTCCTGCATCATAGGATATGGGTATCTTCTATGGATTGGTGCCCACAAATTCACTAAGGTTGCACTTAGTTAAGGGATTGGTTTATCTCATAGGTTGGATCCTACAAACGTTTTAGTTGGAGATGATAAACTTGATTGTACTCTTTATATTAAGAAAAAAATTCTTCCAAATATAGATATTTTATGTTCATATGTTCATTTTTTAATAATTAATGCAGTGATTTGTTGATTAAAAAGTGGTTAGTAAACGAAATCTTGATTGGCCCTCTCTCAGTATTCCCAACATTGGGTCCCTTTTCTCCTTCACAAAACTTCCAAAATAAGTAACATAATTCATGTTTTTTTTCTTGTTGTGGAGCTTTTATAATCTACTCTATTTGAAAAAGGAAATGGCATGCAAACACAAGAATAAAAAGAAATAAAAATCTAGCAATATAGATTGTGCCCTTTATTTTGAATTTTTCTTTAAGAAAAAAATGGTACCACCAACCTAAAAAAAAAATTCTTCTTTAAAAACAAGTGCACCAATTTCCTTCAAAAGTCCTCTCGTTCAAAACTATAATCTAACATCTATTTTCCATGAAAAAAAAATCTCAATTGAAATTGTGAAAACAGTAGAGCATTTTTTTAGGAGACTTCTTTAGACTATGTTTTCTTCCAACATAAGTGAAAGTTAATTTGGAGGGAATGTTTTCAATAATCAGGTTTTCCATTCATTTTCCAGGTGAAAATGAATGGAGGGAATTTGGATGTTTTTTTCCACCCTAGGGTTTATCACTTTTCTTTCCTTTTTACAAATGAGTTTTTAATTGGTTTTGTTTAATGAAAACATTGTAAAAACTCAAGGAATACATCAAGGTGATCACAAGAGATGTTGGGAGTTAATAAGGATACTATTCTACAGTGGTCTGATATGTCTCCCTATACAAAAGATATCTAGGGTAATGGATGTCTACCCTACCTCTGGAACATATCTCTAAACAACTATGCATTTAACCATTGTTTAAAATTGTGTCTTTTCTTCATGTGAATGCACTAAAGTACACTCATAATGAAATCACACCCAAAAGCACTACATCTCTTACTACAAATTCCCCTTGGAAATTTTTTCAACCTAAGGCAATAAATTTCAAATATGTCACACCAATAACTTTCCATA
Organism: Pinus tabuliformis; assembly: GCA_031772625.1. Classification (NCBI taxonomy): domain Eukaryota; kingdom Viridiplantae; phylum Streptophyta; class Pinopsida; order Pinales; family Pinaceae; genus Pinus; species Pinus tabuliformis. The sequence goes on along the minus strand of CM062813.1, from coordinate 151,176,239 downwards.
AGTATATCAAATTATGAATTTCTACTTTAGAATTTTAAATTATAGAAGTAAATAATTTTAAAATAAAAATGGCATAACTACAAGGATTTTTATTCTTTAGCGAATATCCAACTCTCTACTAAAAGAAAGAAAACCCATCTTATACTATGTTGGGAAAGGTTGAAACAAACACAATATGCATATCTATGTTATATTCTATTTGGATTCATCTTATTCATTACAATAGTCCCTCTTGTAATCTTAAGATTGTTTGCATTATGACTAATGTGTTGTCCTTGATGGAAACCTACTTGATGAGTTGTATTTTGGTGGAAACCTACTTGATGAAGATGTCAACAGGATGTGTCTACATGTGACAGAGAGTTTGGTCATAGGGATAGGAGTTCAGAGACATAGGAATGATAAAGATAAAGTTTCAAGAAGTATATGCAAGTTCTGAGAAGCAAAGCTGCATACACACATGGGTATGAAAAAGGAAAGGCACGTACAGATTCCGCACCATGGTATTCTAAACACCAAGGGTCTTTACCATAGTATTGACCCATGGTATTGAGCCCAGTAATAGATATTTGAGCCCATCAAAGAATAACATCGGCATTAGTATGGTTTTGACATGTGGTATTGGATAAGGGCTAATCTATATAAGGAGATGAAGATCAAAGTGTTTGGAGTGTGCAAATGATGAATATTTCATGAATAGTTAGATATAAAGCAAGTGTGCATGTATTGGGATATTAATTAATTGTGTACTCTGAAACTACTTATGCACCTGGGAATTTGATGATGGATCCGATCCAATAGATCTGAAATAACTATATTGATAGTTGATTGATTTGATCTATAAAATTTATGTCTTACGCATGTTTTATTATGTATGTTGAGAGATGGGTTTGTTTTGAATATTTGATGTGGAGAGAAGTCTTAAGTCAATAATTGCATATCTGCATGCAGGTTTGATAACCTGAAAGGCGCATACATATGTGTTTGATGTTGGTAAGTCATGTATCTATTCATATATGTACGTGGGTTTGATTCCTGAAGAGTGTCTATACACGCGGAAATGCTTTGTGGAAAGCGCGTATATAAGCTAGGGTTTTTCTTAAAAGGATGTCTTCTCAATCTAATCAGTCTTGTTGTGTTTATGTTGTCTATCAATGAATTCTTACTTGATGATATGGGTTTAACAGTGATGTTTGAAGATGAATTGATTCATTGAAGAGTGATGATGTTGCTAGCTATATGTGATTGAATATCTGTAATGGTTCTAGGATTATTTCGGAATAATTCAGTGGTTCAGGGTGTAACTCAGTGTATGTTTCAGAATAACAGTGATTCAGTTTCAGGGTTTAATGTTTTGATATCTATATTTGGGTATGCTTCAAGGAAGTCGCATATACACGCGAGTTTGCTAAAGTAAAGTAGTGTATATATTATGATATTTTATTGATCATGGTTTTCAGTTGGTTCAGTGATTTGATGTAGTGTTTTGGTAGAATATTCGAATTCTGGTTATAGTGATCTAACTGATTTGATTGTTTGAGAATAATTTGATTGATTTGGGTATCAGTTGATTCAATGATTGGTTGATTCAGTTGGTTCAATGAATGAGTTATTTTTTTAAGTAATTAGTTTCATTTTTTATATTTGGTATTGGGCTAAAATGATGGTAGTGGGTCTAGTCTAAAAATTTGATGAAACGTGGCCTACAAGTTGTGATGTTTTGTATCAGGCGGACCTTGTGTGAAAACTTATGAAACGTGGTCCACGGTGGTGTTGAGGGTTGGAGCCTTCAATGAGGAAGTCGAAGCTTCCTTCCAGTGGTATCTGGTAAAACAGATCAAGGAGTTGGAGCTCCCTTCCAGTAGTTGTTGATAAATGAGATCAGGGGGTTGTAGCTCCCTTCCATTGGGTGTTGGATAATGAGAGAAGGTTGTAGCCTTCTATGGGTGGGTGCTTGCATGTTGGTATAAGTCTGTGCCAGTACAATATTGTAAGAATTTTTTCTTAATAATAAAAGAAGATAGAGGAAAAAGCAGCGATGGTTTTCTCCCACATTGGATTTCCACCTAAAAATCATGGTGTTCATATGTGTTTCTTATGTGTGATGCTTTATTATGTTCTTACTGCACATTATTACTATATATCTAATCTTGATGAAGTACTAGCATACTGGTTCAATATAAATTGATTGAAAACTAAGTTGATTGGATATACACTAGTTGTCTGCATCAAAGTCGCGTACACACGCAAGTTTCTTTCATTAAATTCACGTACAGAAATGAGAGTAAGAAAATAAAAGTTTAAGTAATTTTTAAATACTAATTCATCACCTCTAGTATTGTTCCCTACAATTGGTAACAGAGCAGGTCATTTGGAAGAAGCTTGATTGCTTGAAGGAAGATTTGGGAAGATGAGAAATCAAGAGGGGACGGCTTCTATCAAGCCACCATTTTTCAATGGAACCAATTTAGTTTTCTGGAAGGTAAGAACAAGAGCTTACTTACAGTCACTTGGAGAAAATGTATGGGGAATCACTGAAGGAGGCTACCAATATCCATCCTCTATTCCCATAGATGAAGCAGAAAAGAAATATGAGACGAATGCAAAGGTTGTCAATGCTCTGTCGGGAATCTTGGCATAATCAGAACTTTTCAAATTCATGTAGTTGAATACGGAAAAGGCTATATGGGACAAGTTAATCCAAAGCTATGAAGGTGACACCAAGGTAAAAAGTGCCAAATTTCAAACTCTTAGAATTCAATATGAAACTCTCAGAATGCACAATGATGAAATTATTGCAAGTTTATTTCTTAGGGTAGATGAGATCGTGAATTCTATGAGAAATCTTGGTGAAGAAATCAAAGAATCAACGTTGGTTGAAAAACAATTAAGGTATCTAACTCCTAAATTCATTCAAAATTTTCTTCCATAGAAGAAATGCAGGACTTGAAGAATCTTACTATTGTACAACTTCATGGGATTATAATAGCTTATGAAATGAGAAAAGTGGGTCCCTAAAATATCAGAGAAGTTTCATTCAAAGCTATTGCAAAAGGAAAAGAAAAGAAAGAATCAAGTTATGTATCAGAAGAAGAAGAAGAAAAATTCATGAAGAAACTCCAAGTGGGTACTAGAAGATTCAGAGGTAAGCTTCCCTTCAAATGTTTTACTTGTGCTAGATTTGGTAATTACGCTGCTAAGTTTCCCTATAGAGAAAAACATGAGAAAGGGAAAGAAGATGCAAAAATAAATAGAAGTTTTGAAAACAAGAGAAGTTTTTATACACATGAAGGTAGTGATGGTCTTTCAAATGACGAAAATGATGAGTTTGATCAAGAATGTCAGTTACTTATGGAATTTGAAGATATAAGTAGTAATGAGTCTGATGATAATTTCATGGATTCCCTAGAAGAAAAGGATATTCTTTTTGAAGAAATAGCTCAATTTAATATTTCTCGAAGAAAGGATTCAGGAAATGGTGACAGGGATATATTAGATGCAGTGACAGTGATAGATGCCAGCAAATATTCAGTTTTGAGAGCATCATGCTTTATATTGATCAAGAATGAAGAAGACGGTAACAAAGAAGTAACAAGGATGGGCTTTTGTTCTAACTACAGTCCATTTCCTTTTCTATGCAATAATTATAGTGATGATGACAAACAAACCACCGAACTTGCACTCATGAGTAAAAGTGAAAGTAAAGACTCTAAAGAGAAAAAAGATTCAAAAATGATGCCTCTAGAAGCAGATGATCAAGGCAAGTCAGAAACAATGGACAATGCATATATTCCTAATATAAGAAAAGACAATTATCAACAATGGAAAGAAAAGATGAAGTCTAATCTGATGAACCTTGATGTTTCATATCTAGTATGCAATAGCTACACCAAGATTCCTCCATCAGACGAGGAAGTACAAAAGAACAAAAAGGACTTGAGTGACATCTTCTGTATCATACCTGATTCAACATTAAATAAGGTTGTGCCTTATGCAACTACAAAGCAAGTGTGGGATAAGCTACAAACAATCCATGAAGAAATCCCAAAGGAAGATTCCTCATCAAGGGAACTACCAGGTAATCATATCCTTAACAATGTGTCAACCTTTTTTATGTTAGATGGAATTGTTGAATCAGAAGAAGACAAGTTAGAAGAAATTTATGATCTTAGAATGAAACTTGATCTTGCTTTGAAAAAAAAAATTAATCTTAAAGATAAATTGCAGGCATATGATAACAAGGATCATATTAAATTATTAAATGTTGTTGTGGAATCTAAACAATATTGTGAAGGTCTTGAAGTTGAAATTGACTCTCTAAGAGAATATCTTGAAAAATCATATAAGCGGAATGAAGAACTATTTCAAGCATTTGAAGAACAAGAAAATGGGTTGAAATATTAGATTCTCAAATTAAAGGAGAAAGTGGAAGAAGGAAGAAGAGATGAAGAAGGTATGATGAAGCAGTATCTAGAAAAGGAAAAGAAATATAAAAGAATGGAGGTTGAAGTAAACATCCTAAAAGGTAAACTAGAAGAAAAGGATAAACATTTGTGATTTCAAGATAGTACTAAGACCTTGGATAATATTCTTAGTACTCAAAGGCATCCCTCCATCAAATATGATCTTGGTTTTCATGAAACTGTTGAAGGAGAATCTAGTTCACAAGTTGAGGCAAGGAATTTAAGGGGTAACAATGCAAAACATGAAATTCTCAACAAAGAAATAAGAAGTCAACCTAATCAACAACCAAGGAAAGTAAGTCTTCAAAGAAAATCATTTACTCATAACTATAGAAATGTTAATCGATTCTCTCCTGTGATCAATAATGTTGAATGTTTGATATGTCATGGACACATTACAACTAATTGCAGAAGTAGATTGTTTCAATCATAAGAAAATAACCACTTCACAGCAAGATCCTCGGCTCCTAGGTACTCAGGTCTCTTTAAGGGATATTGTTTTTCTTGCAATATATATGGTCACAAAGCTATTGATTGCAATAGAAGGCATATGAAGTAGAAATATTATGATTCCTATGCTCATATAATATGTTATGTTTGTAACAAGTTTGGGGATGTAGCAAAAGAATACAGGAACAAATCTATGGATCATATCATACAACACGTCAAGTAGCCAGATAAGAACATTGATGTTAGCAGACCTGAAAAAGTTGGATCCACTAACATTTCTCATAATAAACAAAAAGAAGAAGAACAGATAAGGTGTGGTCTTTCTCTCTGTTCATTTGACCAAGAAGATAAATGGTACATAGATAGTGGATGCACTCATCACATGACTGGAGATATGAGTAATATGCAGTCTCTCAAGAAAAATGAATATGGTAATGTTATTCTTGGAAACAATTCTCCAATAAAAAATTTAGGAAAAGGTAGAGCTAGAATTAATAAAAATATAGGATCAATTGGTACTTTATTAGTTTAAGAGCTAAAAGAGAATATTCTAAGTGTAGGTCAAATGGTAGATAAATAAGATATAATTGTGTTTACATCAACCAAGTGCAAGGTTATGGATGAAGAAACTAGAAAATTCATAACAAGAGGATATAGAAACCCAGACAAATTATATGTACTTGAAGAACGGAATTCTCACATATATGAGGAGGATTCAAACTCTGAGTAAAAGAAGATGGTGCCCATTGCAGTCCATTGATTCTTGAAGCCTACTTCTCATAGTGACTGCAGAAGTTATGTGAGGTACATGACCTCATAAGAGAAGAAGATGATTATCAGTTCCTCGAGACCAGTGATGTGTAATCTCAAGGGGAGCAATACATGTTTTGTCTTGATGATGATTCCCATGATTTTTTTGATATTCAAGTTGCTTATATTATTGACAGTGCATCTAGTGTAGTAATGGGGAACAGGTACATGCAGTACAGGCTTAGGAGGAGCTGAAGATGTGAAGTTTCAATATTTTACTTTCTATACATGGATCCTATGAAGACAAGTCATGTATATACGTGAGTTATGATCTGAAAATTCACATATGTTTTTCTATGATGAAGAAGCAGTAGAACGGACTCAAGAAAAGGCTCTTATGTGCTTCAGATAATTATTATTTTGTATTTTGGTTCTGATGATTGATAGTTACAGTTTGTTGATGATATTTAGAAGTGGTTTTGGATTTTATAACTTGTTGATGCCTTGATGGATAATTGATTGATGAAGATACTTTGATGTTCTTACTGATATATGAGATGATATAATCATATATAATAGTGAACAGTTGGCATAGGTTCAGGGGGAGCATTTTCTATGCTTCTAATAATGCATTGTTGGCATTATGTTTTCTTTAAAATTCCTTGGTACATAATGATGCTTATCAATGGTGATGTTGCTTATATTGTTGAAGTTCTTGAATGATGATGCATGAGTTGATAATTATGGTTTATGCTTATCATTTGTGGAAAGAACATGTAGATCTTGTTATCTCATGTTATGATTATTTGATGATAATGTTGCTATCATGGATGAAGCTTATGGGATGAGTAGTTGATAATGATGTCTACTTGAGTTGCATATTGGTGAAATAGTTCTTGATGAAGTGGTGTTGGTGTGATAGTTCTTCTTGCATGAAGAAAATGGTGTTACTGTAGGTTTCATGAAGACATCTGCTAAAGGTTACTATAGGAGGCATGGCATACTTAGTCACATATTGATGATGCTACTTTATGATGATATGATTAGTTCTCACATATGTTGACTATGCCCTTGATGAATATGGATTGAGGCTCTTCCTACTAAGGGAAATAACAAGTTGACCTTGATGAGGTCAAGAGGATGAGTTGATAGTAGATCTCGATGAAAAATATTATGTTGTCATAGGTTGATGGTATTAAAGCTACATTGTCTTATCTTGCAAATTGATGTGCAGGTTGCTACTAAGAGATCCTTATGGTGTGGATCCTACATAGTATATGACGGTTGTTGAATACTATCTTGGTCTTGATACCTCACTATAGAGGTCTTTGGTCTTGGTTATACATATCATATTTGTCATTTGATGTAAATGTCATGTAAATACCTATGATGTAATCATTGTAAAATTCAATCATGTATGCAATATTGTGGTCAAGTCTTTTTGGGCATGTGATGTAATAATGAAGTCAAATATGTAACCCCACTGTGATTGGGTGGTTTGAGTCCTTGGTGATAGGAGAAGTCATATCCACATTAAGTCATAAAGATATTTCCTTCATTGCACATCCTTCAGAAGTTTCATCATATGCTCAGGGGGAGCATGGTCAGTATTCAGTGTTCATACTCAGTAGTTCAAATCTACAACGCTTAAGAGAGAAGCCTTCATTCAGCATTGTTCATCACTTTTCCCTTAATGTGTCAATGGGGGAGAGTAACTTGGTGTTTGAAAATCTTGGTGCTTAGCTTGATGTGTTTTATAGGTATTTACAGGTTGTGGTGACCAAACACCAAAATGGTTTCCATCAAGTCCAAAGGGGGGGATTGTTAGCATTATGACTAATGTGTTGTCCTTGATGGAAACCTACTTAATGAGTTGTCTTTTGATGGCAACCTACTTTATGAATATGTCAACGAGATGTGTCTACGTGTGAAAGAGAGTTTGGTTAAAAGCATAGAAGTTCAGAGACAGGGGAATGATAAAGATGAAGTTTCAAGAAATATACGTAGGTTTTGAGAAGCAAAGTCACATACACATGTAGGTATGAAGAAGGAAAGGTGCGTACAAATTCCACACCATGGTCTTCTAACTACCAAGGGTCTTTACCATAGTATTGATGCATGATATTGAGCCCATCAACGGATATTTGAGCCCGTCAAAGAATACCATCAGCATTAGTATGGTTTTTCCCTATGGTATTGGATAAGGGCTAAGCTATACAAGGAGATGAAGATCAAATTGTTTGGAGTGTGCAAATGATGAATATTTCATGAATAGTTAGATCTAAAGAAAGTGTGCATGTATTGGGTTATTAATGAATTGTGTGATCTGAAACTAAGTATGCACCCAGGAATTTGATGATGGATCAAATCCAATAGATCTGAAATGACTATATTGATAGTGGATTGATTTGATCTGTAATATTTATGTTTGATGTGTGTTTTGTTATGTATGTCGAGAGATGGGTTTGTTTTGAAGATCATATGTGCAGGGAGGTCTTAAGTCAATAATTGCAGATATGTATGCGGGTTTGATAACCTGAAAGGCACGTACATATGTGTGTTTGATGTTGGTAATTCGCGTGTGTATATATATATATATATATGCGGGTTTGATTCCTAAAGAGTGTGTATACATGCAGAAATGATTTGTGGAAAGTGCATATATAAGCTAGGGTTTTGCTGAAAAGGATGTATGGTCAGTCTAATCATCCTTGTTATGCTTTTGTTTTCTGTCAATGAAGTCTTACTTGATGATCTAGGTTTGATAGTGATGTTAAAAGATGAATTCATTAATTGAAGAGTGATGATGTTGCTAGTTGTATGTGATTGAATATGTATGATGGTTATGTGATTATTTCAGAATAATTCAGTGGTTTAGGGTGTAATTTAGTGTTTATTTCATAATGACAGTGATGCAGTTTCAAGGTTTAATGTTTTGAGATATGTATGCGGGAATGCTTCAAGGAATTCGTGTATACACGCGGGTTTGCTAATGTAAAGTAGCATATATATTTTGAGCTATTATTGATCAAGGTTTTCAGTTGGCTCAGTGAGTTGATGAAGTGTTTTGGTAAAGTATTGGTATTCTAGTTATAGTGATCTAACTACTTTGATTGTTTGAGAATAAGTTGATTGATTTGGGTATCATTTGATTCAGTGATTGGTTGATTCAGTTGGTTCAATGAATGAGTGATTTTTTGAAGTAATTGATTTCATTTTTGATATTTGGTATTGGTCTTAAATGATGGTAGTGGGTCCAATTTTAAAATTTGATGAAACATGTACTACAAGTTGTGATGTTTTGTATCAGATGGATCTATTATGAAAATTTATGAAACGTCGTCCACAATGGTGTTGAGGGTTGGATCCTTTAGTGAGGAAGTTGAAGCTTCCTTCCAATGGTAGATGGTAAAACAGATGAGGGGGTTGGAGCTCCCTTCCAGCAGGTGTTGGTAAATGAGATCAGGGGGTTGGAGCTCCCTTCTAGTGGGTGTTGGACAATGAGAGAAGGTTGTATCCTTCTCCAGGTGGGTGCCTACATGATGTTATAAGTTTGTGCTAGTACAATATTGTAAGAAGATTTTTTAATAATAAAGTAGATAGAGATGACAACAGTGGTGGTTTTCTCCCACATTGGGTTTCCACCTAAAAATCATGGTGTTCATATGTGTTTCTTATGTGTGATGTTTTATTCTATTCTTACTGCACATTATTACTACATATCTAATGTTCATGATGTATTAACATACTGATTCTAGATAAATTGATTGAAAACTAAATTGACGTGGGTTTCTTTCACTAAATTCGTGCACAAAAACAAGAGTAAGAAAAGAAAAGCTTAAGTAAATTTTAAATATTAATTCACCCGCCCCCCCAATATTTTTCCCAACAAAGTTTAGGTAGTTCATTTGTTTAACTTGTATAATGAATACCACAACCCTAATAATAAAGTTAGGTTATAATAACCCTTTTTGGGTTAGATCATGATATTGCTTGGCATCCACCTTGATGCTTTCAGAGTGGAAAAAGTGGAGGAATTTTCTCACAAGACCATTTTTACTTGTGAGACCCAATTTGGAAAATTTGGGTCTAAAACCATTTGAGATCATTTTGAGGCATAAAATGACCTTTTTTGGGGTGAAACTTTCTTTCTTTAGTGCCACACCCTTTTTTCCTATTATACACAAAGAGACATTTCTAATGGCACAATAATCGTATCAATCAGAGTTATTATGAAAAAGTTATGCCACTCAGAAGTTGACATTCCTATTTTCACCACCATAATTTGAGAGGATGCCACGTTGGGCCCCATGACTCATAGAAAAGGGGCTAACCACGTGATTATGATGAAGAATACTCTAAAAGATTCCATATTGTAACTTGGGTTAAGAGTTGAGGGAGTCAAACCCAACCACCAATATATTATCAAGTTGTGTTATAATCGAGCCAATAAGAGGAAAACAGGCTCCATTCTTTTCGTGTGCACTTGTTCCATAGGCAAGAAGAGTAGTTGAGAGGGATAGGGAGAGAGAAAATAGAGAGGACTTGTGCATTATATTATCCCATGGTCCACAAACCATACTTCTTTGAACTCGCAGTCATTTTTTATTCAGATAAAGAGAGAAAAGTGGCCTCATCTTCCAGTTGGGTTTTCCCCTAAAAGGGTTTCCCAGGTAATATATTGTGTCAAATTGTGGTTTGTGAAATTTTATTTCATTTTTTCCTATTTTCTGCATAATTATAATTTGCATGCATACGAAATAACAGTAATTCGGAGATCCAAAATCTAAATAGAAATAAACCCTCAACATTTATTATGTATTATTAAGTATAATTTATTAGATATATTGTGACAAAATTTTAAGTGGAATATTTATGATAGTTTAAAGATTGTATTGGTATAATATCAAGTTTCTTTGAGTATACTGTGGATATTTATGGGGAATCTAGATCAGCTATCCCGTGAATTTGTGAACAATCGTCGTGATCATGTAGAGCAGAGATTTTCATGGTTGGAAGTGCAAGTTGTAGATATAAATTGTAATGTGTATCTCCTAATGCCAGTCCTAAGTAATAATTTTAGACTATTGGGATAACATGGGGGTTCTAACGCAAAGGACTGATCAGAGGGGAGATCATGAGCTCAGGAGAAAACAAATATTGAGACGAATAAATGACTTGAAAGAGATCAATGCAATTCAAGTGTCACGAACCATTCACAATCCCTATTCAAAAAGGAATTAAAGGTTGATGTCCAGCCACACCAAGGTGATATTGATGCTCTAAATATAAATCACTTGTTATAGCAATTAGAAGTTCATTTTAAAGTTCATATAGAGGAGGAACAGAAGATTTCATTTACGCGGCTAAAATTAGAGGGCCATGCCCTAACCTGGTGGGAAATACACATTAATACCTTGAGGTTGGAGGGAGATCCTTCAATGACTAAGTGGGAGGACTCTAAAACCTTCATAAAATCACAATTTTAATCTATCGGGTATGTGAAGGACCAATAGATCAGGTGGCACTACTTCAGGCAGAAGCAAGGGCATATTATACAAGAGTACACCACAAAGTTCATAAAGATGGCCATAATGTTGGGTTATCTCCCCAAAGAACTTGGATGTACTTTTAAAGTATCTGGGTGGTAAATACATCCATCTATGGAAGCAAATCTATTTAAGCCTAGATTGGTGAACAAGGCTTGTGTACAAGCATAGTACCTAGAGAACATAAGCTAGAAGAAAAGGAAATAAAGTGGATCAAATCAGAAAGAGCACTAGGACACTTGTAAGGAGGGGAAGAAGAAGTGGAAAGGGGAAAAAGATAAAAATACAACCACAACACTCCAATGCAAGGATCTTAGCAACCACTGCAACCATTATAACATTAATGGTCATACAGAGGAGAAGTATTGGAAGTTGCACTTGGAGCCTAACATGAAGAACAAAAATAAAGATAATAAGAAGAAGAATTACATGGCCACTCATTTGAGAAACTAGATTGAAAGCAGTTTGGACGTGGATGATAATATCATATGTAGATTAGTGTTGAAGGAGATGAATTTGAGTAGCCTTCAGCAATAAGAAGAGAAAGAAATGACCAAACTCTTTCACATAAATATATAGGTCAAGAAGACAAAAATTGATCCTCTGTTTGACTCAAAATCACAAGCAAATCCCATTGCATTAGAGTTGGTCAACCAATTGGGATTGGAATTTCATGATCATCCATGTCCATATGAACTAGAATGGCTAAATAAGGATGAGATAAAGGTAACAAAACAATGCAAAATTATATTTACTATCAGTGTTGATTTTCTTGACGAAGTAGAACTTAATAAGATTGTCTTTCGCATTAATCACATTATTGAGGTTTGGTTTATGTTTCGAACCAACTAATATGGTTCATAATAGATGTAGTTCCCCTTGATGTATGTGGAGTGGTGTTGGGAAGTCTCTACATGTACATGTGGGATGCGATCTTCATACGGAGAGTAGACCAATATCGGTTCATCAAATATGGAAAATCGTTCACCATCAACATGGACAAAATCAAGTCAGAAATTTCACTAGTAAGTGCCAACCAAACTAAGAAACCGATCAGTTCTAGAAAGAAGTATGTTTTACTTTTTTCTAAGAGAAAATAAATTTTTAGAAGGGTCATTAAGAGGTAAGGCATCTCTGGAGGGGTGTACTAAGAAATAGAAACAAAAACTAGAAGAGTTGCTACAAGCATACAGGTATGTGTTCTACGAAAAGATTACCACCCAATAGGGAACTGGAGCATGAGATCCAACTATTGTCAGACTCCACATTTCCAAACATTTGGATGTACAACCATTTTATTATAAAAGTAAGTGAGGTGAAGAAATAATTGCAACAATTATTGGAATAAGGTTTCATTCGACTGAGTACATAACCATGTGGGTCACCCATCATCATTGTACCAAAGAAGGATTGGATTTGGTGAATGTGTATAGATTATAGGGCAATGAACAAAATTAAGCTCAAGAATTGGTACCCCCTACCCAGAATAGATGATCTATTGGATTATTTTTAACGAGAAAAATAATTCACCAAGTTGGACTTAAAGTATGGATATCACCAGGTTTGAATCAAAGAAGAAGATACATAAAAGACCATATTCAAAATCAGGCAAGATTTGTATGTGTTTGGTCATGCCATTTGGCCTATGCAATACACCAACTACATTTATGAGGTTAAGGAATGACATATTGTGTCATTTTATAAATTCATTCCTTATTGTCTATTTGGATGATATTTTGGTATATCATGCTACCTGGGAAGAGCACATCTCACATTTGATGCAGGTGCTAGATACATTAAAGAAGCACTAGTTTCTAGAAAATCTTAAGAAATGTGAATTTTCACAATAGTATTTGGTGTATCTAGGTGATGTGAAAGGTGGAGGAGAGTTGATAGATCTTGCCAAGATGGAGTCCATCATGAAATGGTCAGTGCCTACTAATTTTTCTAAGGTTGGGAGTTTCATTTGGGTGGCACAGTACCTAAGGAAATTCATTGCCTCGTTTTCAACAGTAGAAGCACCACTCCCTACCCTAACAAGTATTAATCATTTCCAGTGGGGAAAGGGTAAGAAGAGGGCCTTTGAGAAGCTAAAGAAGAAGATCATCAAGAACTAGTTTTGGCATTACCGAACTTGCAATTGTTGAAGCAAATGTAACTAGGTTCGGTTTTCATTATGACTTGTAATTATAACATTATGAAGAAAATTACTATTCCTTGCATCATGGGTTTCATGAAAAAGAGAGACTTCTTCTTGATGTCTTTAGGTTTTTATTTTTTGCCATAAGTATTATAATAGTCATAAGATAAATGGTTTGCACTCTAAGGAAAATTGTCACTATCCTCATGAAAATCCGCTCTACAAAAATGTTATAATCTCCTTGATGATATGTCGGCCTAAATTCAAGGCACTCTTATCGGATAAAGGTGTTATCGTTGACCAATATATATAAGGTGTGACATGAAGTCTAAAGGATCAAGTTTTGGATCATCTATTACAGTCAACGAAGATCGTATAAATACACACGGATATCTCAGTGAAGTGATCAAGGGTAATATGATAACTCTCATAAGTCTACGTTATGGTCAATGAAGAATAGAATGCATACACCATGGAGGATCTCAGAAGTCTGTATAATATATACACATGCAGTATCTATAGAATCTCATAAATATGGAATATATGTCAAAGGTCTCTCTGAAATTAATACAATTACTCTCAAAAGGTATTAAAGGGTTGTATATATATAAACATACAGCGACTGCTCTTCGTAGTATCCTGTGTATATATATGTAGCGAAAGCTATCAGTGATGACATATAAAGTGACTATAGTCTCGAAAGGCTACAGTTCTCAGTGATGACATATAAAGTAACCATACTCTCAGAAGGCTACAGTTCTTGGTAATGACATATAAAGTGACTATACTCTCGAAAGGCGACAGTTCTCGGTAATGACATATTAAGTAACTATACTCTCGGAAGGCTACATTTCTCAATGATATCACATGTAATATGACTACAAATCTTGGTGGTGATTGCAGTTCTCGGTGGTAGATTCAGTTTTATATGGTGGCACATCCAAACAGTATCATAACTCAACGAGGAGTATGCAAGTTTGTCTCAATATAAACATCATAAATAAAGGTCTTGTTGTAGCGGCTACAACCACCCTCCAAAATTTTTCCTTAGCCTATTTTTGAGCCTCCCGACCAACCTTCACAGCATTTTGCCTTGCTTCGTCAAGTCCTCAAGCTTCAGTGTCTTTCTTGTTCAAAGGCGGCCTATCGATCACAGTTTAATCTTTTCCCTTCACATGTTGGTCACCCGAACTTGGTCCAGCTGCAGGCTGAGTAGCTTCCCAGTGAAATTTGCACATTTCTATAGGGTAATTATCCTTTCCCTCCAGGAATTGTGCAATTCCCTCTAATAGCCTATTGGGCTCCAGGATTGTGAAACCCTGCCAGCCAACCCTCCCAGCAAGATTTGCAAAATTCTTCCCATCAACAGGTAGTTCAGCCCAGGATTTGCGCAAATCTAGGCAACAGTCAACTGTTGGGCCCAGAAATTGTGCAATCCCCTTAGGCAGTCAGCCCAGCTCACAGTTAGAAATGTGCATTTTTCTCTAGCAGTCGAGCAGTCGCTTGCATGTGCAGCTAAGTTGACTGGTTCCCTCCGGGACCAAGCAAAACAGACTTGCATGCATAAGCTGCTTCTCCCAAGGCATCATGCAAAGGAATCCCTTGTTTCAGGGATCTATGTTTAGCAATTGGAGGTTACTTGCAAGGAGTAATTTAGAAACCTCCCTCTAAGTGTCGCTTCCCCTAGATTTGTGGCATGCACGTCATAACTTTGATGTTATCAAAACCCATCAACTAGACATTGTAAAGCTCATTCCTCACATCAATATTGTAGCTCTGACATCCCACATCACATCTAGGAGTAGTCGGCACATTCAGCTCAGCTGCTTTGGGGTAAGCTTGCTTCCCATGCCTTGTGTTGCATTTCTGTCGATTTTTGTGTATTCTCTTGTGTGAGTGTTGTTTTCTTGATTTCTTTGAACGCCTGCTGTCATTTACATATATTCTAGCTTGTCATATCTCTGTTTCAAATTTTATTGCTATCGCATGCATGATATTTCTTTTCACAGACGTTCACCCATCTGGTGAACGGCCTCATTCACATGCATGTTGATCTATTTGCTCAATCTTCCATTCATGTTTTTCATGCACTGTTTATCACTTTTTCTATCACTTAGTGTCGTCATGCATTTCATCGACTTAATTGCTTTCAGTTTCCTGTCAGTGAGTATGGCCAACCTTGGCCCGGTCTCTGCCTTCACCAAGGCTGCATTGCTCAAACTAGAAAAGGAAGGCTCACCTTCCTCTCCAGATTTGTGCATTCTGGCCCAACACTGACCTCTTGGACTAAATTGCACATTTATGGATATCAGTGGTTGCTTGGCCCAAAAATTTGTGTAAATCTTCCCCTAGGCCAACAGTCCTCCCCAACTAGGATTGCTCATTGCGCAATCCCAGCAGCCAATTTCCCAACTAGATTGTGCATTTTGCAGTTCCAATAGTCAGTTAGCCTCCTAGTAGCCTGGACTATGCCTTGTGTAGTCTTAGTAGTCGATCTCCCGACTTCCCAGCCGAAATTGTGAAACCTTTATAATCATTCACACATATATGTTGCAAGTCAGTTCTCATGTTCATCTTGGTTTTCAACTGACAGATTGCTTGCTATGAGTTTTTCCATGTCTCCAAGTATCACAGGTGTTCATCTCCCTCTCATCAATACAAGTACAATGGTTTTGAAGAGAGCAGAGACAAAGACACTATTCAGAGCACTCTTGGGGATGTAGTCGATCAAGTGTCCATGGGCTTACCTACTCACGAATAAATCAAGTTTTCGTGGACAACGACATCAAGCAGTAGCATCACAGCAAGCAGCACCATGAACAGTAGCTGAAGGCAGCATACCGAATGTAGCGAATGCAACAAATGAAGCAAACGCAGTGAATGCAAGAGGAAGGTTGTTAACAACATAGAGGCGAAGAAAATTTGCAAGATCAAGTAGATAAATTGGTAATGAAAACAACTTTGGAGACTCAGGCTATGAAGTGACGACGTGACATGAAGATTGCATGAAGGCAGAAGATGGAACAAAAAAGGAGTTGCATGTGTTGAAGCAGCAACTTAGGAATAACATGAAGCTGCATAGATAGTCCAATGAGTTGCAGCAAGAACTTGAACAACAGTGGGCACAACATGCACTCGTATATGAAACTGTGCCAGTACAAGTTAAGGGTCCATCCCAACAGCTGACACAGAGAAAACATGGTGAGCAGTGTTTTTGATCGCATGAAAAGGATCCAGCAGCATGCATGTCATTGAGTGCATGCTTGCAATCCAACCCATTCAACACACTCACCAAGGTGAAGACAAGAAGCAAGTCCAATTGGGGTTGAACATGCACTTCAGCAAGATAATATGAATGACCACCAACACACACTTGAAGATCAAAACAGACACTATGCATCAGTGTGTTACATGTTCAACTATACCCAAGAAGACCATGCACATGTTAGCAGACGATTTGGATGAAGGGGCCAAACCAATGCACTAGTCGCAACGGAGGTAAGAGTTCGCTTTAGCAAGATGTCACCATGAGGTGCATGCACACCATCAAGCATGACCAAGCTTGGCATTAGCTCACTAGCAAGCATGTTAAAGAGTGGTATCACCACAGCAGACTGAGTGTCAATGATGTCTTGCAAGGCTTGCTAGCCATGATGTCTCACATGAGTACATGTGCATTGTAATGTTGAGACATGTCAAGTGTAAGTCGAGAGTCAACAGTTGGATGTAACAATGATAGAGTAGGTGAAGAGTCATGAGGGTACTTGAACTGTCACAAAGGGGAATGTTAAGGGTCACCCCACCCTTTGCTATAAATAGTCCCTCATAACTGATTGTATAGGCTTTTGGTCATCCAAGCTTCTACTAAGACTATCTTGAAGAAGGCTTGGACAGTATTGTAATACGCCTTAGCTTCTCCACTACACGGAGCTAGTACATCTCATTGGAGGAGCAGGAAGATGTGGTTGTAATGTTCTACTAATAGGGCTAGCAGGTTTACATGGTGTATTGTATGATTGTGACTTACACTTCTTTATATAATAAAATCCAGGACATTTTCATGCATATGTTGTTATTGTAGTTGGACTGCTCTGATTGCCTTAATGATATATGTTGTTTAACTTACGTACTTGTGTATGAACTGATTCACATGCAATTATATGAATCTTGTTGTTAATGTGTTGCATATGTTGTTAATGTTGTCACCGTCCGTGTCAACTACTCTGCCAGACACCAGACAAACCTTTCTCATGAACATTGTTATATCAACCGTCACACTCATCTCGAACTGATCCGTGAGTGTTGTTCGTGTTATCTTACCTTGTATGTTGGTATTTCCACATCTGTGTCGACTGCTCTACCAGAAACTATGTATGATCTTTGTGTTGTGTATTCCTAGCCGAGTTGGGATTGATCCATTTCAACCTGGAACTCACTTTCACCTTCCTCTCCCTTTGAAGTGTTGGAACCTCTCATACTCATTCCTTGACTCACTGCATTAGTCACACCCTTGCTACTGACAGAGTTATCTTACTTGTCTCTGTGTGACATCGTGGTCAAGGGTCCAGCACCGTCAAAATTTCTGTCACTATAAGAAGGGCCTAATGACAAGCAGTGTCCTCTCATCTAGTTTTGAACCTTTGCATATCTTTCATGGAATCTTGCATTCTTCTTCCCCCGAGGTTTTTTTTGAATTGTGAATATGTCTCCATCTCAGGGAAGATTTTCAATCTCTTGCCCACTCACAAATACGATGGTGAAGGTGAAGTGGCCTGGCCTGAGCACTTACATAACTTCCTTTCCATGATTTATGAGGAAGATGAGTTCACAGACGAACAGGTCGGTCTACTGCTTGCATTCACACTTCGCGAATCCCCATTTCGTTGGGTGCTTAGCCTATCTGCTGACACCATGCACTCATGTAATCACTTCTGTGATCTTATTGAAAACACATTCCATCATTTTGGTCTAGACCATCTTGACTGGAAACTGTTACAGCAACAGAAGGCCCCACATGAATCTGTTATTGATTTTTGGCAGTGCTTCCATGACTTACAGTTTCAAGCTCTGAAGAGCTAGATGAAGTTCACTTATCTCTGGGACCTGTTCAAGTACTTCCTTAAGAAATCTGCCCATCCCAAGAGAAAGCTTGATGTCAAATCTCACTCAACCTTCTTCGTTGATGGAACTGCACAATCCCATTCGGGAGGAGGCACTGTCTCAACAGATTGTTTGCCTCCCTTTCATTCAAGAGTTCCACCATCACCCAGTGATGCTGAGGATCAAGTTCGCACATCTGTTCATTCTTCACACCCTCCCAACATCACTCCACTTAATTTTTGCGCAAAGTTGGTTGTTAGTCCTTCAAGTTCCCATATGCACTCTTTTCTTCGACCTTCATCTTCACATCCATGTGTTCCTCCAGATGATGTTGTCTTGTGTTCATCCATTTCAGACTTTTCACTTATTGTGAATGAGGAACAACCCACTGACGGAGTTGGTGTTGCACAACCAACATGCGCTGTCATTCATGAAGAGTATGAGTGGGAGCTTGAACATCAACACTTAGTGAAGGATGACTCCCTTTCATCCAATCCCCCTCTGTTCCTTCCTAGCTTCTTTGGTGAACCTGCCATCCATGATTTTGTATGTGTGTCTTCATCTACGGATGCACCCATTGTTGATCACTCGCAGGACTCACCAGATGCTATTCCATCATTCAACAATGGAGAGGATAAGTTATTCATTGAAGATCCACTTGATCCTTCATCTGTCTTTTCCGGAAACACAGAGGATGAGTTAACCCTTGTCAGCTCAATCAACCCTTGTCATCTCAATCAAGTAGAGTAAGGTGATTTGGAAAACCTTAACAGGCACGTTAGAAATATAATAAAATACTTCTCTTATGGAACAACCTCCTCTACTCTCAATAATTTGGAATCCCTCTTCTGCCTATGAAATGAATAAGTGCTATGCACAATGAAAATGAAAATGAAAAGTCAAAAAATGAAAAATGAAAAATGAATAAGGCGAAAGAAGAGAAAGGCTTCCTGCGCAGGGAGGTGATTCAAGTAACTGCTGGGGTACTGACCAGGCTCACTAGCAGCGGATCCGTGTGTGTGTTCCTATGTGACTCCACTGGGGTACTGTCCAGGCCTACTGGTAGTGGAGCAACACCAGAGATGAAACTTAGACTCTGACGGCTATACTCCTTGTGCACTTATATACCCCTCAACCCCAATTGAAATAATTGTGTTGCCTTGTCTTGGAATGTGTGTCAATCGACCAAGAGTTTGGCAGATGCTACATCTTACAATCAAGCTAGTGTCAAGCCAAGATGAGTTGAGAGCTTAACAATACTTACGGAAGTGTTAGACTTGCTTTTCATGAACAAGTTCCATTCAGAAAGCTAGAGTTCTACCAGTGTGTCACCAAGTGTTGTAGCGGCTATAGCCACCCTCCAAAATTTGCACAAATCTGCCCCTGGGCCAGCAATCCTCCACAGCTGGGATTGCTCATTTAACAATCCCAATAGCCAATTGCCCAACTGGATTGTGCATTTTGTAGTTCTAGCATTCAGTTAGTCTCCCAGTAGCCCGGACTATGCCTTGTGCAGTCTTGGCAGTTGGTCTCCTAACCTCCCGGCTGAAATTGTGCAACCTTCATGATCATTCCCCCAAGGTACGTTTCAAGTCAGTTCTCATGTTCATTTTGTTTTTCGACTAACAGATTGCTTTCTATGAGTGTTTCCATGTCTCCAGGTATCACAGGTGTTCATCTGCCTCTCAGTTGTATAGGTACAATGGTTTCCAAGAGAGCAGAGACAAAGACACCGTTCAGAACATGCTTGGGGATGCAGTTAATCAAGTGTCCATGGGCTTACCTATTCATGAAGACATCAAGTTTTTCATGGACAAGGACATCAAGCAGTAGCATCATGGCAAGCAGCACCATGAACAGCAGCTGAAGGCAACATACCGAACGCAGTGAATGCAGCAAATGAAACAAATGCAGTGAATGCAAGAGGAAGGTTGTTAACAACATATAGGAAGAGAAAAGTTGCAAGATCAAGCAGATCCACTGGTAATGAAAACAACTTTGGAGACTCAGGCTATGAAGTGACGATGCTACATGAAGATTGCATGAAGGCAGAAGATGGAACAAAAAAGGATTTGCATGTGCAGAAGTAGCAACTCAAGAAGAACATGAAGTTGCATAGACAATCCAATGAGTTGCAGCAGGAACATAAATAGCAGTGGGCGCAACATGCACTCACGGATGAAATTGTGCCAGTACAAGTTAAGGGTCCATCCCAGCATCTGACATAGAGAAAACATGGTGAGTAGTGTTGCTGATCGCATGCAAAGGATCCAGCAGCGTGCATGTCATTGAGCACACGCATGCAATCCAACCCATTCAACACACTCACCAAGCCGAAGACAAGAAGCAAGTCCAACTAGAGCTGAACATGCACTTCAACAAGATGATGCGCATGACCACCAACACACACTTGAAGATCAGAACAGACACTACGCATCAGTGTATTTCCGGTTCAACCATACCCAAGAAGACCATGTGCATGTTAGCAGACAATTTGGAGGAAGGGGCTGAACCAATGCACCAGTTTCAACAAAGGCAATAGTTTGCTTCAGCAAGATGTCACCATGAGGTGCATGCACACCATCACGGATGACCAAGCTTGGCATCAGCTCACCACCTTCACCATCAAAGAGTTGGTCTCAGCACAGCAGACCGAGTGTTAATGATGCATTGCAGGGCTTGCTCAAGCCATGATGTCTCACATGAGTACATGTGCATTGTAATGTCGAGTCATGTCAAGTGTAATTCGAGTGTCAACAGTTGGATGTAACAGTCATAGAGTAGGTAAAGATTCATGAGCGTAGTTGAACTATCACAAAGGGGAATGTCAAGGATCACCCCACCCTTTTCTATAAATAGTCCCTCATAACTCATTGTATGGGCTTTTGGTCAGCCAAGCTTCTACTAAGACTATCTTGAAGAAGGCTTGGATAGTATTGTAACGCGCCTTGGCTTCTCCACTGCACGGAGCTAGTACATCTCTTTCGAGGAGTAGGTGGATGTGGTTGTAACGTTCTACTGATATGGCTAATAGGTTTACATGGTGTATTGTATGATTATAACTCACACTTCTTTATATAATAAAAGCTAGCACATTTTCATGCATATGTTGTTATTCTAGTTGGACTGCTCTGGGTGCCTTAATGATATATGTTGTTTAACTTACGTACTTGTGTATGAACTGATTCACATGCAATTACATGAATCTTGTTGTTAATGTGTTTCATATGTTGTTAATGCTTTCACTGTCTGTGTCAACATCTCTGTCGGACACCAGATAGACCTTTCTCATGAACCTTGTTATATCAACTGTCACACTCGTCTCAGATTGATCCGTGAGTGTTGTTCATGTTATCTTACCTTGTATGTTGGGAGTGCCACATTTGTGTTGACTGCTCTGCCAGAAGTTGTGCATGTCCTTTATGTTGTGTGTTCCTAGCCGAGTTGGGACTGATCCCTTTCAACCTGGAACTCACTTTCACCTTCCTCTCCCTTGGAAGTGTTGGAACCTCTCATACTCATTCCTTGACTCCCTACATCAATCACACCCTTGCTACTGACAAAATTATCTTACTTGCCTCTGTGTGACATCGTGGTCAAGGCATTACCTTACTACCCACTGCTGGGACTCCTACACCAAACGGTCTAAGGTCTAATTGGTACTTCTTACCGAGGATATCCCCTTGACATGGGTGTAGTTCCAACACCATCAACAGGACTGTGGTAGCCAAGAAAGGGAGGAATCGAAAAGAGTAACTGGACAGCATGGACACAAGGAAAAGGAAGGATATAGAGAGAAAAAGAGTAGGAAACTAAACAGAGCAAAGGATAGTGACAATTGCCTTTAAGGGAACTTGGTGTCTATCTTGTCAATGGTCTTGGTATTCATCATCTAAACATCTATAAGAAGAGATTGAAGGGTTTTCCTCTCAAGAGAAGAGAGGTTTTGGCCCTGGCAGAGAGCCAACATCTTGTGTTCTTATTTTATGTTTTTGGTAGTAGTTTGATGAAGTACACACATATGCACTAATAAGAAGAAGAAGAAAAATAAGCTAATAATGAAAAGTAACGAAGAATCACACTACACACATTTTCCCTAGATTCTTCAACATGGTATCAGAGTTGAGGTGACACATCAAGGAAAGGGAAACTCAAGAACACTCATCAAGGAGAGGCATCTACAAGATTGAAGCATCAAGCCTATAAGTCTCAATCACTTCAAGGTCAAGAAGGGTATACAATCCATCATTCATCAAGGAAGTCTACAAGAAGATCCTTATATAAAGGCACCCACAAAGAAGAGTAGATTGAAGTAGGACCTACATCAAGCCATCAAGTCTTCAAGGAGAAAGAAAATCCATTACATCACAAAATCTATCAAGTAAGTACATGTCCCCTTCTGAATATACATCAATGTCTTTCTACAAGGAAAGTAATAAATTGGTAGGAACCGATAACTTTCTTGCATGGAAGAAGAGGGTTGATCTACTACTCAAGGAGAATGAAATCCTAGAGCATATAAAATGGAATATCACTATCCCTGCAAAGGAACAAACTCAAGCCTTACCCAAGTAAAATAAGGATGACAAGAGAGCTCAAAGGATTCTAATAGAATCAATCAAAGGCTCTCTCATTCCATATGTCTCCAAGTTTGAGACATCAAAAGAAATTTATGATAATTTAGTAGAGATATTCTCAGTATCCACAACTGGAGAAGTAATATCTCTAAGGAATTAATTATACAAGATGAAGATAACAAAGGAAGGAATGGCTCCCTACTTCATGAAAAATCTCTAAAATAAGAGATCAACTTCAAGAGCTTGGGGAAGCCATGTCTGACAAAGAGATGACATCTGTAGCACTCAATTCTCTACCTGAGGAGTGGGGAATCTTCACATCAAGCATATATGCCAAGAAGGAAGAAACCACTCTCAATGAAATGTGGTCTCTTTGCAGAAAACAGGAAATTAGACTTAAGGATAAGGAAGATGTGGGATCAAAGGAGTAAGCATTTGCTACCATGGCCAAGAGAAAGGGTAAATTTCAAAAAAATTGGTCCATGAAGAAAAAAAAACAAAAACATGTCCAAGATCCAATGCTTTGGATGCCAAGAAAATGGACATTACAAAAGGAATTGTCCTAAGCTTAAGAAGGACAACAACAATAAAAGAAAACACGAATAATCTCACATAATTCAAGAGACGAAAGAAGAAGGAAAGAAGCAAAAGAAGGAAGATCGCTTAAGAAGGATAACAACAATAAAAGAAAACACGAATAATCTCACATAATTCAAGAGATGAAAGAAGAAGGAAAGAAGCAAAAGAAGGAAGATCTTCCAGATCTCTACTATGACTAGGTCAAACTGTTTACTTCTAGACTCGTTTCAAAGTTTTGAGTAGAATAGAAGCATGTAGGAATAGAATAAAATTGCATGGCTAGAAACATCCTCTAGAATCTATAAGCATAATGTACATAGAGTTCTAGATACTCATGAAGATGTATCATTTATAATAAGAACAAAAATGCATGAGTAGAAATATCTTCTATAATATAGGAGCATGATAGATATAGATCAAGATATTCATGAAGAAGAAGCATACCTAGTATAGGACCTCATCCACGATGAAAGAAAATTTTATCATGATTAAGAATCTTAGAAGACCTCCATCATTAAAGGAAAAGAAACATGCAAAGAAAGAATCTTTAAGATCATATTATGGAATCTTCAAAATAAGGTTCATGAAGCAAGGTAGATGTCTCATTGGGAATCCCATTCATGGGATCAAAGAAAAGGATGATATGCAGACAAGCTAAGATGAAGCAAGAAGGGCCACACCAAAGGATTATCAAAGGAGAATAGTCATGGGTATAGTTCTATAACATGATCAAGAATGAAAGAAACTATTTCACCAAGGACATTCTCGAAGGCATGCACTACAATGTGATGAAGGCCAACAAAAGAATATTCTCACATAAGAAATCATAATATTGTTGACTAAGAAACAAGAAGAAATGCTAACAAGTCCAGAAAGAAAGCAATTAAGGAATTCTCTCACAAGAAGCATTAGATGGTTGACCTATCTATCTGAGAAGAATCAATGAAGAAAGAGATCAAGCATGTGAAGAACACCATGATCACCAAGAATCACTATCTAACACAATGCCTTGAAAGATATCTCCTGAAAGAAGGTAGGACAGCTCTGATAAAGGAAGAAAGGACCCTTGACACCTATGAAGGCCTTGGAGATACAAAACGCGCAGATAATTGATTCTACTCTACAGAGATGTCGAGATAAAGAAGCCATCCAACAAAAGAAAAAGCAATGTTGAAGCAATATCAGGATGAAGTCATGATGGGCTACTAGGTAAAAGCATGCAAGTACTATGAAGCATCCATGAGGATAGTATTCTGAAGCATGGAAAATATGCAAAAGGAGTAGACAAGATGAGAAGAAAAACCTGATAGTCATTTTCCACGAAGCAATGACATGACAAACCAAGAAGGAAAGTGATCGATGGATGGAGCCCTATCAAGAATAAGTTTGAACAAAGACTTCATGACATCAAGAAAGGAAGGATATCAAGTAGTTGAAGGACCCACGAAGAAGAAGTTGTTGATGAAGGAAAGAGTCCCCAGATGAGAAGGATATCTAACAGGTCCCTGATCAAGAGGGAGTTTTGAATCACACCTGATTACAAAGGAGTGACAATTATGTTTTCCAATTCATGGGTCATGCACTAGACCAGTACTAAGAGTCCTAAGATTAGATGAAGACCACGAATGGAAATGTAGACATAAGATACACACAAAATTATTGTCTTCACTTGGGAAGAAATAATGGGAGAATTGGGTAATCATCTGATATCTGATACTCTTTGAGGATGTGTAGGTCATCCAAGATAAGAGTAGGCAAGAGGACCGATATTCTTTTAGGGATGGGAACCCAAGACAAGTATAGTCCTAGAAGGTCATACTCAATGAACACCTAGGTGGGTATGTACCTTGAGAGACAATGATGAAGGTGTCTATAATCATTGGTCTCACCAACATTGTGCTCTAATCTATTGATAGATAGAGTTGTTATTCAAGGCCTTGCTATGTGACAAAGTTGGTTATAATGGTGTTATACAAATGGATTCCTTGTCTGACTCTTCTTATGAGATATCTTTAGTATTGAGAATGGCCTTGTACCATTTAATGAATACCTCCCTAGTTAAGAGGGACTGTTGAAGAAAATGTAACTAGGTTCAATTTTCAGTATGACTTGTAATTATAATATTATGAAGAAAAATATTATTCCTTGCATCATGGGTTTCATTAGCAAGATGAGATTACCGTAGGTCAAATACTTCTTCTTTATTTCTTTAGGTTTTTATGTTTCATCATAAGTATTATAATAGTCATAAGATAAAAGATTTACACTCCAAGGAAAATTGTCACTATCCTCATGCAAATCTGCTCTACAAAAATGTTATAATCTCCTTGATGATATGTTGGCCTAAATTCAAGGCACTTCTGTCGGCTCAAGGTGTTATCGTTGCCCCATATATATAAGGTGTGACATGAAGTCTAAAGGAACAATTTTGGGATCATCTATTACAGTCAACGAAGATCGTATAAATACACACAGATATCTCGGTGAAGTGATCAAGGGTAATATTATAACTCTCAGAAGCCTCCATCATGGTCAATGAAGAATAGAATGCATACACCATGGAGGATATCAGAAGTCTGTAATATATATACACATGCAGTATCTCTAGAATCTCGGAAATCTAGAATATATGTTGAAGGTCTCTCTGAAATTGATATGATTACTCTCAAAAGATATTAAAGGGTTGAATATATATAAACATACAGTGACTACTCTTTGTAGTATCCTGTGTATATATATGTAGCGAAATTTATCGGTGATGACATATAAAGTGACTATACTCTCGAAAGGTTACAGTTCTCGGTGATGACATATAAAGTAACTATACTCTCGGAAGGCTAGAGTTATCGATAATGACATATAAAGTGACTATACTCTCGGAAGGCGACAGTTCTCGGTGATGACATATAAAGTAACTATACTCTCGAAAGGCTACAGTTCTCGATGATAGCACATGTACTATGACTACAAATCTCGGTGGTGACTACAGATCTTGGTGGTAGATTCAATTCTAGATGGTGGCACATCTAAACAGTATCATAACTAAATGAGGAGTATGCAAGTTTGTCTCAATATAAACATCATAAATAAAGGATTGTGGCAGCCGATAAAGGGATGAATCAAAGACGGTAACTGGACAGCATGGACACAAGGAAAAGCAAGGACTTAGGGATAAGAAGAGCAGGAAATTAAACATAAGAGAGGATAGTGACAATTGTCTTGAAGGGAATTTGGTGTCTATCTTGTCAAGGGTCTTGGTATTCATCATCTAAAAATCTATAAGAAGAGATTGAAGGGTTTTCCTCTCAACAGAAGAGAGGTTTTGACCCTGGCAGATAGTCAAAATCTTGTGTTCTTGTTTTATGTCTTTGGTAGCAATTTGATGAAGTACACACATATGCGCTAATAAGAAGAAGAAGAATAATAAGATAACAAGGAAAAGTAAAAATACTCTACAAATAATTATCAAAGTAACGAAGAATCACACTACACACATTTGCCCTATATTTTTGAACATGGTATCAGAGTTGAGGTGACACATCAAGGAAATGGAAACTCAAGAACACTCATCAAGGAGAAGCATCTATAATATTGAAGCATCAAGCCTAGAAGTCTCAATCACTTCAAGGTCAAGAAGGGTATTGTTATAGACATTTTTGGGCCCTACAACCCCAAGCATGAAATTTCCATAAACCAAGGGCTCCTAAGTCCCTAAAAGTGTTGTTCTAACCCCTAAAGGAACAAGGTCAACAGATTACAGCTTCTCCCAGAAGTTCTCCATGAAAAATTGCTCAGAATTGGTCAAAACAGGATCATTTCAGCTGCTCCACTGGCTAAGTGCGTTGCATCTCACCTAAATACATTGTGTGGGTGCGTTGCATTTCAAAAATCCCTTCTGTGGGGTGCGATGGGCGAGAAATGACAAATGGCAGGGTCATTCAGCGAGGTGGAGAGGCAATGGAAGCTTCCAGAAACTTCTCATGTGACACTTGCCTCACTGAATTCGACCAAGGATGAGTAAGAGACCATCAATCTCCATGTGGAAGCAAGAACTATCAGAGGGAGGAAACTAATCAAATCACAAGTTGACTCATCCCCCTTACAGATATCTATATACGGATCGCTCATCCCAGAGATCCAGAGGCTGGAATTTTGCATATTGTAAGGAATTGATGTTGGTTTCTTGAGACAAACATCAGATTGTTGGGTGATCTAAGCTTTGTTTGAGGTGAAGAGGGGCTTCTTTGCTGGGAGGTTGATGCTGGGTCAGAACAACTGGTTGTAACTCCTCTTGGCTCTTTTCTTGTTTATCAATAAAAAGCTATTCAAGTTTTTCTCCATGCTTTTGTGTCATTGATGCTTGCTACATTTGTATGGTCAATTTACATCTAATCCTAGATTGTTTATGATTATAGATCCATGTCTTCGTATAGTGCTATGCTTCTGTGATTGTTACACAAAAATATCATCACCATGATTATTTGCAGTCAGTATGGGTCTATCATCACTTGTACTGTCCTCCTAAGCAAGTCTCAGACCTCAGCTCTTCAAATCAAGCTTTGGAAATGAGAGAAAGACATTAAAAATCAATGTAACTCTGGTTCCACACTTTCTCTCATGGTCACCTGCAGTCCCGCACCTTCTGTGTACAAAAGCTGCGTACCTTCCCGCTCTGTCCCTAATGGTGTAGGTGCGGACCCCTGTGAAATTCAAAAGGCGTAAGTTTTATCTTTAAAAACTCACTTTGGGTTAATTCTAGAGGTTTCTAGAAGGAATTTTCACGTGGATTGTTCGCTCTGAGGTAGTTCATGCATCCCAAAAGAGAAGGATCTAATCCCTTGATGAGAGGAGCTATCCCTTTGAAGGAGGGCTTTATCCCTTTGAAGGAGGGCCTAGTAACCTCCCTCCATTGCACTATAAATACATGCATTGGGTTGGTTGCTTGGGAGGTTAGAAGCTGAACATTTTTTAGGGTAAATGCTGGTGAAATCAAGACTTCCTAGTTAAGCCTAAAGAGGAGAGATCACATACCTTTTTGGTTTCATTGGGGAGTAAGTGAAACTTGTCAAAGTAGAGGAGACTTCTTGCTGGACCCTGGGAGGAGCTTGTACAACGTCAAGGCAAAGGTTGTAAGGTTCTTCTTCTTTTGAATTAATACAATCAAACTCATTTTTCTCAACAAGTCTCTTATGTTATTTGTTTCATGGACTCCTTGACTTCCATGTTAAATATGTTTTATGCAATTGGCTTTTCAGGTGCTATTTAATTTTTTTGCCTTGTTTGTGTTTTCAGATTCGCGAAAAGGATCTCATTTGGATCGAAGGAGCGAGGGCATCCACAAGCTAGCGTTGGACCTAAGGTAGGCCCTAAAAACACTTGTTTGCTATTGTTTATCAAAGCATATTTAGAGAAAGATAGTTTCTGGTTGGTTTGCTTGTCATTAGGTCTTCTTTAGATTCTAGGAAGGTCTATCTTGTCCTTAAGATCGACTTTTTCCGTGTGACAAAATGGTGACTCCGCTGGGGACTTGATTGTTTTCCTTGTTTTTACTTTGACCTGAGAAACTCTATTTTTGTTTCTGTTTTTGACTTGATGATTGTGGGATTGGGTGGATTTAATTAATTTTGAGTTAGTTTTTATTTTTAATAGTTTTGGGAGAAGTACGCACCCTCTGAGTTAAGCACAGTGGATACCTGTACGCGCTTTTGCTTTGTGCACAGAGCGTGAACGCACCTGTGTAAACAGGCTGCCTGCGTACCCTGACAAAATTTTGAGAAATTTTAAATTTTTCTCTTTTTTATCAGTTTAGAATTTGTTTATAGGTTTTAGCCATTGCCCAGACCTGCGTGTACCCTGTCAAAAACTTTCCTTGGTTTAATTTCACTAGTGTTAGGGTTTTAGGTGAAATTCCTAGGAGTTTTGCTTGTTGGGTTTGTTTTTCATTTTGGTTGTGTAGTGGCTCTGAGCTTAGAGGTTGTGGGGACTTCAGATCACCTTACTGTCTACCAGCCTTCTTATGAGTCTGACCATGTATGAAATCTCCCCTTGTTGAGGAATCCGCTTTGTATTTTCTCATTTCAAAACTTCAAAAAGCTTGTATTTGAAAGTTTGGATTTTCATTTTCAAAAAGAAAACGAAATTGGTTGTTCTTGACTGATTTGTGATTCTGCATAAATTAGTCCTTAGCTTGCATCTAACTGAGTAAAACATCCTTAAAAAAAAAACTTTTAGTAGGCTTTGACTTCAAATAGGTTTTTATAATTTGTAGATCTCAAAGTTAGTCATTTTCATTAGTTTTGAGTGTTTTGCAAAAAATATATAAAAAATCTCTTTTAGAAAAGTTTGTTTTTTGTAGTGATTGAGTGCTTTGAAACGAAAAAGGGAAATTTTTGTGAAATAATTAGTTGTCTCGTTTTGAGTGCTTTGGAAAGGAAAAGCTCTTCTTTTAATTTGTTTAATTGAGAAAGATTTGTGTTTACAAAGTATTTGCATTCTCAAACTCTTTCTTAGTTTAGAAGTTCATCGAAGAGAAAAAGATTGTTTAGATCATCTTAGGTGCATTTTTAGTGATTTTGAGTCGAGTCTTCATACCACGAGTTTCATCTCCGCACCTTTGGACTTAAACAAAAACCACTAAAATTAACGCTTAAAGTAAAATTCACCTAGTAACATTTTTATTTCTAGGGCTCTGATACACCAACTTAGCTTAGGCTAGTGTCTTGGAGTAGGAGAGTAATTAACTCTCCAAGACAGTAAAAACAAACAAGTAGATGTATCTTGTGGTAGGGAAGAAATCCAATTGTTGCATTTATGCTCTAGGAAAGCTCCTCTTAAAGGAGAAGCATGAGATCGTGTCCGAACCAGTGTGGGAATCAATCCTTCCTCATTGGGAACGACGCCAGATATTCACGTATTAAAAACGGTAAACCTCGGATTAACCATTGTCGAGGAGCCTGGGGTCACTTGTTGGTAAACCTTGGATTATGTCAAGGAGCCTTCAAGGGGATTGAGCTTGCTACTCTACCCTTGCGTGCGTATCGGATCATAGACTGTTCCCCAGGTGTATTTGTCTCAGTTGGTAACCTTAGTGGCCATATTCTTTAGGACTCTTCCTGAGGTGACAGTGGTGGGAAGATCCCATTGTACCTGGAGCAGACGTCCGCTAGACTCACTTGGATTTTCTGGGGGGTTCACTTCACTCGAGACGGTTAAATGGAGGAACTTGTGCCAGTCTATTCATTAAGCAGGTTGCCAGGGTAACTGTTCCAACCGCCATTTCTGTACTGAACTCTGCGACGTTGGATTTCATCACCAACTAATGTTTTCGATCCGGAAAGTTACTGTTTGTGTGTGTTTGATCTCCTAGATTCTTTAGGCGTGTGATTCAAATTTGTTTGGTTCTTTAGAGACCTTAGGTGCTTTTTATTGAGATTTTACTTTGTTTGCGTGTGAAGCAGTTAAAAGTCTTTAACTGTGGCTGAATTACCAAAACAGTCCCGTAGACTTCGGGCCCAGTCTCCTGAGATTGTAAACGTGGCTGAGTTACTGAGGAAGTCCCGTAGACTTCGGGGCCAACCTCCTGAGGAAGTACCAAGCCAGCTTGAAGGCTTAAAAGTCCTCATAACTCCTAGAGACAGTAGAGTTGGGTCACCGGAAGAAGGAGAATCTTCTTTGATAGTACATCCTGATTTTCAAACGCCAGTAGCAGAATATAATCCGCAGTCAGTGTCTGTCTTCGAAATCACTGGTAGCTTTTCATCTACTAGCGATATAGGTGAAGAACCCGAAATATCCGAGCCTGAAAGTGAATTTGCTGCTACTCCAACATCGGGGTTTGTTTCTCCAACTTTTAGTGGTCCTGGTTCACCTAGGGTAGAAAGAGTAATCACTCAATATCTTCCTTCTGGACTTATTTCTATTGAAGAACTTGCTCCGGAAGAAGAAGAAGTAGGCATCCCTATCCCTGAAAATCAACCTGTCATTAAACTAAGGGAGCGTGAATCAATTTTCTACAGTCCACCTAGGAGTAGTTCTTGGTATCTTTCTTTGACTAATTATTTAGAAAACTCAGGGTTAAGTTTTTCACCACCTCGTGCTCCTTATCACTCAACACCTAGAGGTTTTTACACTCCCGTCAATATGGCAGGACAGTCGTCCATGTTTACTCAATCGCCTGAATCCTTTTTGTACGGCGGTCCATCTGTTCCCTCTGGGTATCAGTCTCTTTCTGGTACTTTTTTGGGAGCATCTCCTCAACCCATTGAGCAAGGGTTATTAACTGGAAGCAATGGTACAAAGCCGTTGAGCGTAGAAGACATTCTTATGATGTCAGGTTCTATTCCCAATCCTCAACCTCAAGGTGGCCAGTTACCGCCTGGGGGGTAGCCTCAATTAACACCTGGGGGGCAACCTCAAGGTACACAATTTGCATCTGGGGGACAACCTCAAGGACAGTACATACCTATGGGACAGTACGTTCCTCAAGGTCAACCCCAGACTCAATATGTACCCCAAGGTCAACCTCAATATCAATTTATACCTCAAGGTCAACCCCAGTATCAGTATGTGCCTCAAGAGTATCAACCCCAAGTTCAATACTCGAAGCAAGGTTTCCAACCACCCCAAGGTCAAACGTATGTTCAAGGAATGGGAAATGTACCTTTCAATTATCAATCCTACCCTCAACCCGGTTATGTTCCTCAGTATTCTCAACCAGTTATGGGTCAATACCCCAGAATGAATATAGTGTGGGATCCATGGCAAACCCAACAGGTGTTGCAGCCAAGTGTACAGCTGTCATCTCAAACTGGACAACCCCTAGTTTCTGGTACACCCCAGCAACCAGTCCAGTCTAACATTCAAACTTATGTACCTTTGGTAGTTTCTCAGTCTGGGCCCAGTACACCTCGTACTCCGCCTCAAACGACTGCTACAACTGCCGCTAAATCTATTCAATCTACCCCACCTACTTCTGGAGTATCGACAGCTCCGGTTTCTACTGTTCCTGTATCTACTCCTCAGACATATTTACCACCGTCTGGATCTACGATTCAAACTTCGGTTCAGATGCCTGTAGGACAACTTGATTTAAGTACGGTTGTCACTAGTCAACCACAATTCACCTATCAACCGTACCATGGATAGTACCAATTCGGTCCTGCTGTGCAGCAGCCAGTTTATCAGTATCAAACGTACCCTGGGTACACTTATCAACAACCTCAACAACCCCAGTACGGTCTGGTTAATCCTGGTTTTCCGGGAGGATACAATATCCCGAACGCGATTCCTATTCCTATTTATCCTGGATATCCTCCTCCTGGGGCTGGTCTCATGACCCAGAGTTTTAGGGATCCTAATTGGCAGTTACCGTTTATCACAACTTTAGACTTGCCTGACTTGTCGCGCCTAACGAACGATCCCATTAATTATCTTCCGTTTTGGCCGCCAATGCCGAATAAGTTGCCCAGTGACATTCCCAAGTTTGAAGGTAAATCAGGAGAGGACCCGTCGAACCATGTGATGACTTACCACCTCTGGTGTGCGTCTAACTCCATCACAGATGATTCAATCCATCTTAGAATTTTCCAGCGCACTCTAATTGGTCTCGCGGCCAAGTGGTACATTGAGTTACCGCGAGGCACTTTTTATAATTTTAGTTAGTTAGCTACCTCGTTTTCAACTCATTTTCAGTTGCCAGTCTGATATGACAATGGCACGGAATTTTTAACTTCGCTAAAACAATCAACATCCACGTACATTTCAGATCATATTCATGAGTGGAGAGGTCGACGTCGTTTAGTAAAGGTATTTGTTCCGGATCAGATCTTGGCTGAGTGGTTTGTAAAATCTTTGTTGCCAAAGATCACTGAGATGTTGCTAAAGCCGGAGTGGTTACTGAGGAGCAAGTCATTTCTCAAGCACAGTACCTTGACTTGGTGTATACTCAGTCGAGTACGTTACATGAAAAAATCCCCGATCTTCCCAAGCAAAATCAAATCGCTGCAACTCCTTCGGGATCTCATGTCGCCGATGGTATGATTGGCACGGTTAACACTAAAAGTAAGAAGAAGTCTTCCAAGAATTCTTCCCCTATCATAACCTTGCCCGATTCCCCAACAGGAGATTCTTCTGCAGATATTTCCACCGATATTCACGTTGTAGAATCATCTACAGCCAAATCAAAATCTGGTGGGAAGAAGAAAGGAAAGAAGAAGAATAAAACGAACAAAAGTTTAAAGGAGAAACCTGAAAAGGCGGAATCCAATGACGAAAAGCGCAAACCTCGTTATCCTTGTCTCATTTGTGACGATGAACATTTTACAAGAGACTGCCCTCATCGTGCAGAGGTTGCGAAAATTGTCAAGGGTTCCCAAACTCCTGCTGTTTTGAAGGATCCTTTTCCGGCTCAGGACAGTAAGATGATAGGTTCATCCTCGAGTGCCAATGAAGAACCCATACTGATGATGTCCCATGTTAGGATTGCGACTTGATCGCAAGATTATGGTAGTAAGAGTCCTGTTGATGGTAAAGAAGCAGAATCTTCTCATTCTAATCCATCAACCTCAGCTCCCGGTTCTGATCCACTACAGATCGAGAAACCTAATCCAGACTTGGTAATCAAACCGCCCGCCAAGGGTATACTTCGAAAGTCAGCTTTCAATCCACATGCGAGAGCGGCTCAGAATTATAACATTGTTGAGGATTTAGCTGTTTCACCCTCGGCAATGTCGGCTTTGGAAGTGCTGCAATCATGCCCGGCACAATGTAAATTACTTTTGTCGGCTATAGGAGCTGTTGATGTTCAGGACCCGAACCTAATAATTTTCGATCTAGAAAATAGTACACCGTGTTTGCCTCATCAAATGGCTTTCCAGATTCCAGTGATAGTCAAAAACAGGCCTATTCATCGGACTGTAATTGATGATGGAGCCTCAACGTGTATTATGTCGATACAGTGTTGGAGATCGCTTGGTTCTCCTTCACTAAATCAATCCCCGACAATTCTAAAGGCCTTTGATGGCCGTGGGTTTCATCCTTTTGGCATTCTACAGGATTTGCCTATAGGGGTTGAAGGAAAAACCGTTAGTCTATATGTGGAGGTGGTTGATGCCCCTCTAGATTACAACCTTCTCTTGGGTCGAAGTTGGTCTTACTCTATGACAGCAGTCGTTTCATCGGTCTTTCGAGTAATAAAGTTTCCACACAATGGAAAGATCAAAAAAATAGACCAGCTAGCTTACCTTTCATCCGACCCAGCCTCTTCGGAGAGTATACAGCATGTCGGTAAAACGATTATCCCATATAAGGATGTTGGAGTAGGACTAGTTAAAGATTCCGGTTTACTGGGAACTTTTCCTTTTCCTCCAATCAACACATCACCTTCATTCGCAACCATTCATATGATTACATCAGACACCATTGTCTATGATGATCCTTGGATCATTCCTTCTGAATCTAAGATAGACTCATTTGGTAATGCCATGCCTTTGAGTCCATATGAAATTGCCTATGAAGCCCTGCAGTCTTTTGCCAACCCGTGTTCAACCAAAAATGACTTAATGAATGTGGTCCGTGAGGAATCACTTTTCACATCAACCTCGGATTTAACTACGTTTTCTGAACTTTTTCACTCTGATGAGCAAATTCGTGAAATCCTATGTGTAGATGATTTACCATGGGAAGATCTCCATCACAGATCTTCGTTTTTACCTAAGGATGATCGTTTTGAAAATGATTTCTCATCAATTTTTACAACTGAATATGTCAAGGAACCTCAGAATCCAATGAAACATCCCGATTCAGAGTTAAATTTGGGAAACACCTCTCAAACTATTCCTATTGACATTTCGGTTAAACCTGAAATTGTTGAGAACATTCATATAGGTGCCTCGTGTACAGATGACGAAATTCAAATATATAAGGCCCTATTTCAAGAATTATGCGACGTGTTTGCCTGGTCCTATGAGGAAATGCTAGGAATTGATCCCGCGATTGTTGTTCATGAGATCAAGACTTACCCGGATGCTAAACCCGTCCGGCAACATTTGCGTCAGATTCACCCAAGAAAAGCTGCTGCAATTAAAACAGAAGTTGAAAAACTGTTGAAAGCAGGTTTCATTTATCTGATCCTGTTAACGGATTAGGTATTGAATATTGTTCCGGTTAACAAAAAGCAGGGAACAATAAGAATATGCATCGACTATAGGGACATTAATCGAGCCTGTCCAAAGGACAATTACCCAACTCCCTATATCGATCAAATCATTGATGATTGTGCCGACAGCGAAATATTTTCCTTTATGGACGGTTTTTCCGGATACAATCAAATCAACATTCTACCTGCCGATCAACCAAAAACTGCTTTCATTTGTCCATGGGGGACATTTTCTTATTGCAAATTACCTTTTGGGCTTAAGAATGCCGGAGCAACTTTTCAAAGGGCGATGTCTTATGCGTTTCATGACATCAAGCACATTGTGCAACCCTATCTCGATGACTTGCCTGCTCATTCATTACATCGAGCTGATCACCTCGTCCATTTACGAGCAATATTTATGAGGTGTAGTCATTATCGTATTCGGTTGAACCCACACAAATGTGTCTTATGTATAGAAACGGGTCAATTGCTGGGATTTGTAGTTTCAAAAGCCGGCATTTGCGTTGATCCCTCGAAGGTCGAAGCTATCATCAAATTGCCTCCTCCTTCGAGTCTTCACCAACTCCAAAGTTTGCAGGGGAAAGAAAACTTTTTACGACGATTCATTCCTAACTACGCCGAGGTTACAAAGGGTTTTACCCGGTTGTTGAAGCAAAACACTCACTTCTATTGGGATGAGATAGCTCAGAAATCTTTTGATGCACTCAAGCACGCGTTGACCCATGCACCGTTGTTGCATCCTCCCAATTACAACCAGGATTACTTCTTGTATCTCGCCACCTCTCATTCCACCATTAGAATGGTCTTAGTTCAGGAAAATGAATTCGCAATGGAACATGTGATATATTACCTCAGTCGCACGCTAAATCCAACTGAGCTAAAATACTCACATGTGGAGAAATTGGCATTGGCAGCTGTGCAAGCTGTCTAACGTTTCCGTCACTACATTCTACTACGTAAAACTACGGTAATTTCGGATTGCAACCCTATGATCTACATTTTGACCAAGAAATTGCTAGGGGGAAAGTACTCTAAATGGATCGTTATCCTGCAAGAGTTCGACTTGGAGTTTGAGAAATCTAAGTCTAAGAAATATTTAGTTTTTGCGGAGTTAATGTATGACTTCCCGCGTGCTGACACGGAAACTGTGGCGGAGGAGCCCATTGTGGACGAATCCTTGTTTCTAATCAGCACTTTAGATCCGTGGTATGGGGATATCATTGTTTATCTCCAGACCCAATCCTTTCGGCCAGAAATTTCAAGGTCAGAACGTCGGAAAATCCGATTCCAGTCCCAACAATTCAGGATTATTGGAGATACTCTTTATCGCCGTGGGATGGATTCTGTTTTTCGACGTTGCTTAACTCACGAGGAAGCTGAAAGGGTTCTAAATGACTGCCACTCTGGAGCGTGTGGCGGTCATATGTCTGGGTATGCCATAGCCCAAAAGATATTGCGTGCTGGCTACTTCTGGCCGTCTTTATTTAAAGATTGTATCACGGCGGTTTGAAAATGCCACAACTGCCAGATTTTTGATCGTAAGATGCGCGCTCCACCTGCTCCTCTCCACCCTATAATTACCGTTGGTCCTTTTTCCAAATGGGGTATCGATTTTATTACATGTAACCCTCACTCGGCCGGGGGGCATGCGTATATCATCCTTGCGGTAGATTATTTTACTAAGTGGGCCGAGGCGATGCCTACATTCGAGGCAAACGGCAAGACAGCTGCAATTTTCGTGTTCAATCATATAATTGCTAGGTTTGGTGTCCCGCAAGCGATAATCACTGATCATGGGCATCATTTTCGAAACGTTATGATGACCGAACTTACAGGCCAGCTTGGTTTACGTCACGATAGTTCAACCCCTTATTATCCACAAGCGAATGGTCTGGTTGAGTCCATCAACAAAGTTTTAGTTATCATGATCCGACGAATCATTGGGATTCATCGGTCGAATTGGCACAACATGCTATTTTCAGCGCTTTGGGCGTACCGAACTTCAGTAAAAACATCAACAGGGTTCACTCCTTTCCAACTAGTCTATGGTTTGGAAGCTGTGTTACCCATTGAATGTGAAATCCCGTCACTGCAAATGGCCATCGAATTACTTCCAGCCACTTCTGAAGAGGAAAAGCGTTTGTTATACTTGGCTCAATTAGATGAGAATCGACGTGATGCTGCATTGGCGATCGAGACTCATGCAAAACGAATGAAATCTCAATATGTTCAAAATGTGACCCCTCGAAATTTTTCGGAAGGAGATCTAGTCTTAGTTTATGATCAAGCTAATGATAAATTAGGCGCTGGAAAATTCGTTCCTATGTGGCATGGTCCCTATGTTGTCAAGCGAAAGCTAGCCAAAGGGGCTTATGAATTGGTAGACTTTGATGGAGACTCTTTGGGTAAACCCAGAAATGGCCTTTACTTGAAGAGGTATTACGCTTAAAAGAATGGGTATGGAGATTTTTAGTTAGGATAGTTTTTCTTTCTAGCTGGTGTGTTTTAGTTTAAACAGTGTGCTTAGCTTAGAGAGTGTTTTTTCGTCATTATTCCTGCTTATCTTGGTTTTACTCTTGATATTGCAGATGTCGATGCCTCTCCAAACATACATTGGTTTCGCTGATGGTTCTTGTCGTAATACACGGAACATCTCTTCCGCAGCTTGGGTTATCTATTCGCCCTCTGACGAGTTAGTATCTATGCATGGGGTAAGCCTCGGTCAAACAACGAACAACATTGTCGAATATAGTGCAATGATTGAGTTATTATCTGAATCTATTTCATTTGGGATTCAGAGTTTGATAGTGAGGTTAGATTCTGAACTCGTTGTATTACAGCGTAATAGAGTGTATGCCATTAGAAATCCAGTGTTATTAAGATTATTTTTGAGAGTGCGTCTCTTGGAATGTGAATTTGATTACATTGAATATCAGCATATTCCGAGATCTTTAAATACATTAGCAGATGCAATTGCTTCTCGAATGTTAAATAGACATTTGCAATAATCATACATGTAAATTTAAAACCATTCCATAACATTATTTACAAGATAAGCCGGTAATAGTGATATATATATATAGGAGTGTGTCAAAAAATACATCGTCTTCGATCATAAGTTGAAAAACACCTTATGATCAACAAAAATGATAAGTACAAAAAACAAAAATGTCACATGTGCCCATAATAGGCGATCATCCTATCACTGGTGATGATCTCTATAAGAAACCACTGCACGGGCCACCTTACAAAGGAACCTCCTAAAAGGTCCCGGGACTCCAATCACATAGCGCTGAAGTCAACGAGGAATGTCGTCTATAGTGGTCTCAGGAATATCTCC
Organism: Pinus tabuliformis; assembly: GCA_031772625.1. Classification (NCBI taxonomy): domain Eukaryota; kingdom Viridiplantae; phylum Streptophyta; class Pinopsida; order Pinales; family Pinaceae; genus Pinus; species Pinus tabuliformis. Next base: position 151,137,134 of record CM062813.1, on the reverse strand, counting down.
TGTCAAGCGCTCAAGATGACCCTCCAACTCGGCCAAAACCTCTGTTGATTCGTCCTGTGGGGCTGGCGTGGGTGCAACTGGTTGCCTCCTCTCGAAAGGCCGGAGAGCGGCTGGTCTCTGTGGACCCACATCTGCATTTGAAATTTTTACTATCAGTTTTGAGACGATGGAAAAATAACAAAAAAATTTAAAATAGAAAAAACGTTGAAAAGGATTTTACCTGACTCATCCACTGCTCTCCTGGTGGAAGAACCATGTCTGGGTCACCATGAAAATCTATCCCAGCGTAAGGGAAGTCCTAAATGGAAAAGACCTGGTTTTCCAACCATTGGAAATACTCAGGTTTGAAGCGAGCAACCTCTGTCCTCTCGTCCAGGTGACGGGCCATGACTGCGACCCATCACATCAGTTTGGGCTCTCGAGGAAGCCCAGCTCCAACAGTAAGGTGCTGTGGGATCAACATAGGAACCCTCTCCAGGCCAAAGCTCACGACCAAAGCCCCATAACCAAAGGTCTTTAGTCATCCGTTCTTGGCCCTGATCAGTTGGTCTTTAACATTGGCCAACACGGCATCGCACCAGTTGAAGATGGTGCCTCGAAAGCAATCAACTACCATACGCATCTGGGATCCGGGGGCAATATGTAATGCGGTAGCTCCACAAATTCTGGTGACAGTGAATGTAATCACCATGAGCTCAGGACGGGATATTGTCTTTATGTCTATCCCTTTGTCTCTAGCCTGGCTGTTGCAGTACTCTAGCCGGAGGCTATCGACAGACTGGCCACCTGGCCTAGTCCCGTGCAAATTCAAGTCTTCGCCTCTCTTAGGCAAACCAGTCAAGAAATAAATTTTCGTCGGCTCGATTTCGAGCTAGTGGCCGCCAATGAAGAAGCACTGGTCCTGTATGCTCCATCTGTCAACCAGCCACTGTAAGAAATCCACCTGAGCCCTCATGCCAGGAATGGCCCAGAATTTGTACAGTCCGCATGCCCTCAAAGCATCAAGTGAAGGCTGATGATTCCATGCGGCAGCATCCACGTCCTCGTTCTCTCGTTCACGCCAATCTAGCATGATGTACTCTCTGCATCAAGTCTAAAGATTAATTAAAATGCTAGAAAATGTTTTGATTGGTCCATTTTTTAGAATTTTTGGGTTCAAAACCCTTGCGGCGGGGTACACACCCTCCGGGTTAGACACAGTGCGTGGGACCGCACTTTGTCTACATGGAAGGTGTGGACCCTGAGCTTTTTCCCAATGGAGAAAAAGTCGGGGTCCGCGGGTCCGCAATGGTAAACCTGCGGGCCCCCGCGCGCGGGTTTTGCGCCTAAAAACCCTCCCAGAAATGAAAATAAAAGACTAAAACAAAAAATTAAACGGTTAAAAATGAAGAGTAGGATGATGTGGATTACCTGGAGAAGACGGCGCTCGATTCTGACGGTTGGATTTTCCGCAATCTTCACGGGAAGTTTTCTGAGCAAAAGCACTATTTTCTCACCCAAACTCAAACGGTAAAAATGAATTGACAAAGGCCCTTTTTATAAGTTTTTTGAGTAAATAAATCACAAATTTGTTTATGTTTCACTTTGAAAAGGTATTTTACGATGTTTTTATCCATTTCAAACAGGTATGAGTAATGTTTGTGTTTTTGTGCAGAATAAAGGATTATTCAGGCGAAATCTATCATTTTCAACAGAAAAACATGTAGAGTCATCTTTAAGCTCTTTTCTGACTCCTAAAACATGAAAAGATTGCTGAGTGTTTCTTTTAAACTTGTTAAAATGAAATTAAAAGACGGTCTACTTACAGCTCTTTTCCGACCGTAAAAACATGAAAAGATTGCCGGATTTTTGTCGTTTCAAATTCGATATTGGTTATAAAATGACGTGTCATTGATTGCTTTTTTACTTTTTCGGGTCAAAGGCACTAATGACGAAAAGTACTCCTTGGTCGTAAAATATCAAGCGGTTCTCTCAAGTATTATTTTATACTTTTTCGGGCTTGGGAGACACAAATTTACAAAAAAGGTCAACCCTGGAGTCTTCTTAAGTTTTTTCAGACTCTCTAAATTTGAAAAACGCCGAGTTTCTCCTATACTGGACTCGTTAAAATTTCACAGTAAAGGACCTGTTCAATTACAAATAGGAACGAACCACTCCTTGTTAGGGTTCGAATTTAAACTAAGTTGGACTCATCCGAAGGATGAGCTTACAATCAAGCAAATGTTATCCTCCTCAAGCTTGTCAAAAATAAAGAGGTACTTGCCAGAAATGGTGGGGGAAAAGAGAGAAAAATGAGCCTGTTTGTCATACTTTGTAACCACTCTTGAACACGACACTTTTATTCACCTGGGTTGGGAAATCCTTTGCCTAACAGTTGATCAAACCACATTGAAAGTCTTCAGCCAGTTTCTGGGTATTAACTATGGGTCAATTGTCACCAAACCATCTGTCGTGTCGTTATGTGTTCAAGAGGTCACTGCCAATAAGCCATTCATTTGCAAGATATCTGTCATCCATCTTTACCATCCCTGAGTCAGTCCTTGCAACTAAATTTCTTCAACTTGATCTATGATTTCGTGTTGTGGGCTTGCCTATGACGGATCGCTTTCTATCGACATCAGCTCATTATCTAGAAAGATGATCTAGGAATCGTCAGTACCTTGAGATCTGCATGCATCAATGGCAGGTTTCTCGCCTTTGACGACAGTTTACATCATTGAATTTCGATCAAAGGATTCCGTGACATGTTCGACATCAACACATTTATTCGCATCTCATGGGTTGTACTTGGTACTTTGAGAGCCATTGACATCACTGGTGGTTTCTCTCACACTTGTTAACAGTTTACATCATTGACTGGTAATCAAGTGGTTTCTACCATGTTCGACATCAACACATTCGTTCGCATGGATAGAATCGTACTGTTTCGGGAAGTAGAAATGAAGACCCTGGATCTATTTTCCACAATCCAGGCTGCGAGGAATTTTGTATTCGTTATATAATGGACTATTCATAAACAGATGGCTGCGTCCATATTGTGTCCACATGAGTCTATACTTGTGATGTTTTACAAGATCATTCCTGTATCAGAGCAGTAGTTAGTTTTCTAGTCAGTTTTGATATGAGAATGGGAATGCCTACCTCAGCGACGATATGATCTCATATATATATTTTGAATTGAATGTTTTTACAGGTTCCAACCGGGTTCTCCACAAGATGATCCTCAAAATGATAAAGTACTTCACTCTTCCTAAATGATAATAAATCCTCATCTACTACAGACTTCGCACTTTAGGGGGCAATCTGTTACACAAAAATATCGTCACCATGATTATTTGTAGTCAGTATGGGTCTATCATCACTTGTACTGTCCTCCTAAGCAAGTCTCAGACCTCAGCTCTTCAAATCAAGCTTTGGAAATGAGAGAAAGACATTAAAAATCAATGTAACTCTGGTTCCGCACTTTCTCTCATGGTCACCTGCGGTCCCGCACCTTCTGTGTAAAAAAGTTGCGTACCTGCCCGCTCTGTCCCTAATGGTGTAGGTGCGGACCCCTGTGAAAGTCAAAAGGCGCAAGTTTTATCTTTAAAAACTCACTTTGGGTTAATTCTAGAGGTTTCTAGAAGGAATTTTGACATGGATTGTTCGCTCTGAGGTGGTTCATGCATCCCAAAAGAGAAGGAGCTAATCCCTTGATGAGAGGAGCTATCCCTTTGAAGGAGGGCTTTATCCCTTTGAAGGAGGACCTAGTAACCTCCCTCCATTGCACTATAAATACAGGCATTGGGCTGGTTTCTTGGGAGGTTAGAAGCTGAACATTTTTTAGGGTAAATGCTGGTGAAATCAAGACTTCCTAGTTAAGCCTAAAGAGGAGAGATCACATACCTTTTTGGTTTCATTGGGGAGTGAGTGAAACTTGTCAAAGTAGAGGAGACTTATTGCTGGACCCTGGGAGGAGCTTGTACAGCATCAAGGCAAAGGTTGTAAGGTTCTTCTTCTTTTGAATTAATACAATCAAACTCATTTTTCTCAACAAGTCTCTTACGTTATTTGTTTCATGGACTCCTTGACTTCCATGTTAAATATGTTTTATGCAATTGGCTTTTCAGGTGTTATTTAATTTGTTTGCCTTGTTTTTGTTTGCAAATTCAGGAAAAGGAGCTCATTTGGATCGAAGGAGCGAGGGCATCCACAAGCTAGCATTGGACCTAAGGTAGGCCCTAAAAACACTTGTTTGCTATTGTTTATCAAAGCATATTTAGAGAAAGATAGTGTCTGGTTGGTTTGCTTGTCATTAGGTCTTCTTTAGATTCTAGGAAGGTCTACCTTGTCCGCAAGATCGACTTTTTCCATGTGACAGTGATCTTACAGGTACTTTGTGAAGCTGGGCATGCAAGGGAGCAGGTAGCTGAAGACTATCAAAGAAGAGAGGAATCAAATCAGGAGATTAGCGAAAGACAGAGGTTGGTCTTTCTGTTCCTCTCTATCTATAATTCATAAAGGAAAAATGAAAGTAGCTTTTCTCTGTTTGTTTCTAAGGCAGCTGTCACACCTTAGTGGGATAGAGCAGTTCTATATAGACACTTTTCCCTGTAACAAAATGGCGACTCCGCTGGGAGATAATTAGTTGGTTTGTTTATCATTCTTTGTTGTTTGTTTCATAAACTTACAAGTAGCATTCGAACTGCATTTGCCATAACAAATGCAAAGTAGATAACTGCTACTTCAATCCATCTACTGGATCTGTTTATGATTTAAACAACTGATTCACAAACTATCTGATTGCCCTTGTGATAGCTCTTAGATCCTCCTTAGATCTACCCCTGATTGTTGCATTACTGATTGCTTTTTGCTCAGCCAAAACCCAAGAACTTAACAGCAAACTGTGACCCGGAACCCAAACAGAGTCTCGTTTCTGGCCCAGCGTAGGTACTGTTCAGAGGATCTGAATTTCAGCGCACTTCCCGAGTGGACAAGCTGCGCTGCATTTCAAATTCTCTGTGTTAAAGGTGCGCTGATCAGACTAGCTCTGTGCAGTTGTGGCTTCTGTGATTCATTCTTTCCAGTTCTATTCCTGAATTTTGCTGCTCGTGATCAGTATATGTTTGTTTGAAACCCCTTTTCCTTGCTGTTATTCCGCCTCCTTTGTACAAAAGAACTGCAGATGTTTTTGTGTGTTTGTTGAGTCATTTACAGTTCTCCTTTACAAAAGTAGCATAATCGTACTATCGTCCTTTGATTTGAAACTGTCGCAAGTGTCGATTTCAATCGTAGGAAAGAGTTTGATTGCTGTTGATGGTCGATTATCCTGTTACTATTGCTTTTGGTCTGAATTTGTAATTTTCTAGTGTCAAGAACAAGTATTCATTCCAAAATCGTAAAGTGTTGTGATCATCTCCATTTTTTGATTTCGAAAAGAAACTTGTTTATATTTGTCGCTTGAAAAGAAATTCAGATTTGTGCATCAACTTTCTTTTTAGCATTCATATACTAAGAAAGTCGAAAACAAATACATGCATGTGCATTTGCATATAGACAGTCTGATTGGCTTGATTTAGGAAAAGTGCATTTAGAGTGTGCTCTTTGCTCTTTGTGAAAATATTATGTCTTTCTTTTCCCTAGTAGCTAGGATTTTCATTGCACAAAGAAGATAAAAAGTTTGTTTATCATCTTAGATTGCATTTTAGGAATTACATCTACATCTCGTGGTGAACCTGAAAGGCAAACTTCATAAACAAGATCAACTTAAAATAAATTCAATGAATCTAACAACGCTTTGGAACTTAACGCACAACATTTAGAAGTCCAGGCTAGAGACGTATTCCGGCGTCGTAAAGCCTGGTAACTGTTGTTCTCACTGATGGTTGGGTGATTCCTCCACTTTGAGACAATAAGTGCCAGTACGGACTTGTGCTCCCACGTACCGTCGAGTATATTTTGGGAGACCCCAATAGGCTTAATCCTTTATCCATAGGAAGTCGTGTCTGCCGCCCTATCGATCGCAATGCACTGAACACAGCATTCGGGAAGATTGATTGTCGTACCGTAAAAAGTATTCTGCAGTTTTGCAATTGGTTTGGTAATCCCTATACCTAGATTTCCAGAGCAGTCCCTTTCGTTCCTTTTCAGACTCCTTAACAGAAAAGGTCCATCTGAGCACTTGTCACTTCAGGCTCATTAAAAATCGAAGGAGACTATAGTCATCTTTTGTTTTTTCTCGACTCTTAAAAACTGAAAAAAACAAGTTGTGTCAAAGCGTCTAAAATTTATTTTAAACGGAATATTCATTACCCTTTCCTACGTTGATCTTGGGTTGAGAAAATGGAATCCACCAGCCAAGGAATTCCCCTTGGAGGAAATCCTATTCCCTTCTCCTCTTGGGGAGATGATGGTGAACCCCATATGGCCACATTATCGCTTCCAGGACTGACAATTGGTTTGCATGTATGGCTCTTCTCAACCTCTGTCGTTCCGAACACCACAATTCCTGAACAATCGAACCAGCAACTAGACGAGTCCAGAGTTACCCACCAACCTTCTACTTCCTCTAATTCTTCCTCTCCTCCTTCCTCTTCGCTTGATGGGGCTAGTAAAGCCAAAAGTCAAGTACCTAAAGAGAAGAAGGAAAATAAGAAGAAAGAGAAGAAGAAGAAGGATCCAAAAGCGAATGGGGGCAAACGAGTGTCGTCTAGCGAAAATCCACACATTACACCGACCAGGCGTAAATCGCCATGTGTCATTTGCAAAAGAGACCACTATCACAGAGATTTTCCTTGCATCCCTCGGATCTTAAGGGACTGGCCTCCTCGTTTGCACAACTCGGTGTCGTCAACCTCTGATGATCATGTTGAAAACACACCGTCAACTAGTGAAAGTGAAGCCCCAGGACAAAAAGGAAAATATAGATTTCCTTGTAAACTGTGCAAAGGCGATCATGCCGTCCACCGTTGTCCCTTCTTAGACGAAGCTAAAAGAGTTTTGGACGATCGTCCGGTTTCACCGTTACAACTTCCTCCTGGATATAAAAAACTCTTGCCAAGTTCGTCACTAGTTGAAAATCCGGCTGGCCCGCTCAGGTGGTCGGCCGAAGCATCTATCATTGAAGATAAACCATCTAAACCCATACTAGATGAAAGTCAAAAGGTCGAGGCGGCAGTTGACCCGGTCTTGCCTTCAGAGGTTCCATCTTCAGATATACAGTCGCTGAAGAGAACAAGGATGACACCGTCCAAATTCTTTTCATAAGCACAGACTCCAACGAACATGGGGGCAATTTACCCGTTCCTTTACCGCAGGAAGGAAGTTCGTCAAAGTCGTACCCGGCCGTCTATTCAGTCTCACCTCCAAGCAACCTAGTTGTCTCCTTCGACTGGAATCAACTAGGCAGACCCCGTTTACCAGCTAGTGTACCATTCCAAATTATTGTTCAAATATATAGAATGGTTATGGTTGGTACCATCATAGATGAGGGGGCTTCTGTGAGTATCCTTTCCTCAACTGCTTGGAAAGCGCTTAGTTCGCCACTGCTTTTGCCTGAAATGAGAAATCTAACAGGATTTGACAAAGGAACCAGTCGACCGTTAGGGATCCTCCCCAATGTGCCCATAACATTGAGAGGGAAAATTGTTCACATGAACATAATGGTAGTTCAAGGACCCCTGGATTACAATCTACTCCTTGATGAGACTATATTTATTGCATGGGAGAAAATGTCTCCTCACTCTTTAGAGTAATGTGTTTTCCGCATGAAGGAAGAGTGGTCAAGCTCGTGGACCAGCTTTCATTTCCCGGATCATACAGAGCAAATAGTCATATACCATCCCTAAATGGTATTTTCACGCAAGAAATGTCTCAATCCCTAGTTCGTCCATCCGATGAGCGCGAGTGATTCGGGGGGACATGACTGAAACCCAGGGGGCATGCAACCTGGTCTGCTTCGGCAGGAAAACTTTGGGTATAGGGTAGGTTTCCGCGAGAGAATATGACTAGTCTGTACTCTCGTCCGTGATTGGAAGAGGGGGTTATTCTGGAATAAGATCCTCATGTCAAAGTTGTGTGAGTTGGCGGGCATCGCCACTCACCTTTGTCTATTTCGGTAGACATCGCCGAAGAAGTGTTTTGTTTGCGCTGTGAATAGAACAATCTTTGGGTAACCTGAAAGAGGTATACCTTTCCTGATAAAACAAATGCTTTGTCAGCTCGAATAAAAGGTGACCTTGAAACTCTGTTTTATACCTGGGGGCATGCAAACCTTTTGAAGTACAAGCAAAGAGTGATCATTTATCTGTTTTTTGGATTGGTCGTTTCCTAACTTGCATAAAGAAAGGATGTGGGGCAAAAATCTAAAAGTTGTCGTTTTTATATGAGACATTCTTATCACACGACTGGATTAATCGAGTAGTTTTAGCACATAGTTCAAGCTCGTTAAAAAATAAACATAAGCCATGAGCAAATGTTTCCTACCGCGTTTAAGCTCGTTAAAAAATGAACTATTCCCCCGGTAAATAACCGTCGTGAATGTAGTACTTCAGCCATTAAAGCCTTGGTCGTGTTTGCACCATCACCTCCACTTTTTCATTGGCCGATCATTCACCCCCATTTGATTGTTTACCTATTTTGAGGAAGAGCTGCAAGAGTGATTTCACTAGCCATCCTTGTAACACTGTCGTGATTGGAAAATTCCAAACCTTACCTGGAATCAGCTGCTACCCATTTTATCACTCGTTCCTCAAAAGACGAGTCTCCTTTAAGCTCTTTTCAACTGACTCGTAAAATATGAAAAGATTTCCGAGCAATTGGCCTCTCCAGCTCGTTAAAGGGACAGGAAGTGTTATCCCTCCTCTAGATTTTAATCGTTTTGGACCTGAGGGATTATTACACAAAAAGATCGAACGCTTGTTTTGTTCGGCTCGTTAAAAGTATCGAAAATTCATCCCTTCTGTATTGTTTTATACTTTTTCGGACTTAAGGGATTAGATGACGAAAAAGGAATTTTGGATTCACCTTTACGTTCCTTTTCAGACTCTCTAAAATTGAAAAGGATCGAGTTATCTTTGTCGTTAAACTCGTTAAAAGTGTAATAGCGACAAACTTGTCTATAGCCGAGAACGAGTTTCACTATCACTAGGCTCGTTAAAACATAGCGATGGGTTTGCCTGAAGGGAAAATTATAGAACAAGCATATGTTATCCTCCTCAAGCTTGACAAAAACAAAGAGGTACTGGTCAGCAATGACTGGGGAAAATTGGGAAGAAAACTTGAAGAAACTTTGTTGGTAGCAAGTCGCTCTTGAACATGACACTTCCACTCTGTGTCCGAGTCGGGTTGGGTTGTTTCATTCACCGGTCACATCACCATGGTCCCATCATACCATCCACATTTGGGGTTAATGCTACCAATCCCATCACAACAGTGTCACCGATATGTTCAAGAGAAGTCATTCAGAGAATTCACCTATGTCTCACCCACTACCATACATTATACTCCATTCTTTCATGACCGCCACCCTGAACCTTATATCACCAGATCGTTTTCACCTCCATTAAAATCATTTGCTCCGTTACGTGTCATTGATGTGGGATTCATTAAGGTCCTCCTGTGACGGATCGCTTCTTGTCGACATCAGCTCATTATCCAAGAGGTTCATCTAGGAACACCCCATTCAGTACTTTGAAGCTTGCATGACTCAATGGCAAGTTTCTCACTTCCGGCGACAGGTTTACATCAATGGCCTTCGACCGAAAGATCTTGCGTGGTGTTCGACGCCAAGTCCTTTATTCACACCACGTGAATTGTACTGCGGTACCTTGAGGGTCATTATCATTATCGGTGATTCCTCTCACGCTTGTTAACAGTTTACATCATTGGCTAGTAATCAAGCGATGTCTTTCCATGTTCGACTTCAGAACATTTCTCACATGGATCAACTTGTACTTTGAGTGAAGATCGAACGAGATTGAAGACCCCGGATCTAGTTTCATCCATCCGGGCTGCGATATATATTCAGGGAAATAAAGACATCAAATGTACATCATTGTTGCACAGATAATCATCCAATCAAAAGGATGATGGCTCTATCAGAATCATCAGTCTACACTCAGACGATTGTCTGTCCTATGTACATGAAAATGAATTTATAAAGCTGAGCATGGGAATGCCCGCCTCAGCTAGATCATGAAAATATTATGAAGATAATGTATTGTATTGTATCTTATTACAGGTCTCCTCCCAGCATTGAAAGAACTTCGAATCCTCATAATAAAGCATTTCACCCGACATCAAAAGATTAACGACCTCATGCTTTAGGGAGCAACTGTTATAGAAATTTTTGGGCCCTACAACCCCAAGCATGAAATGTCCATAGACCAAGGGCTCCTAATTCCCTAAAAGTGTTGTTCTAACCTCTAAAGGAACAAGGTCAACAGATTACAGCTTCTCCCAGAAGTTCTCCATGAAAAACTGCTCAGAATTGGTCAAAACGGGATCATTTCAGCTGCTCCACTGGCTAAGTGCGTTGTATCTCACCTAAATACACTGTGTGGGTGCGTTGCATTTCAAAAATCCCTTATGTGGGGTGCGATGGGCAAGAAATGACAAATGGCAGTGTCATTCCGTGAGGTGGAGAGGCAATGGAAGCTTCCAGAAACTTCTCATGTGACACTTGCCTCACTGAATTCGACCAAGCATGAGTAAGAGACCATCAATCTCCATGTGGAAGCAAGAACTATCAGAGGGAGGACACTAATCAAATAACAAGCTGACTCATCCCCCTTACAGATATCTATATATGGATCGCTCATCCCAGAGATCCAGAGGCTGGAATTTTGCATATTGTAAGGAATTGCTGTTGGTTTCTTGAGACAAACATCAGATTGTTGGGTGATCTAAGCTTTGTTTGAGGTGAAGAGGGGCTTCTTTGCTGGGAGGTTGATGCTGGGTCAGAACAACTGGTTGTAACTCCTCTTGGCTCTTTTCTTGTTTATCAATAAAAGCTATTCAAGTTTTCCTCCATGCTTTTGTGTCATTGATGCTTGCTACATTTGTATGGTCAATTTACATCTGATCCTAGATTGTTTATGATTATAGATCCATGTCTTTGTATAGTGCTATGCTTCTGTGATCTTACAGGTACTTTGTGAAGCTGGGCGTGCAAGGGAGCAGGTAGCTGAAGACTATCAAAGAAGAGAGGAATCAAATTAGGAGATTAGCGAAAGACTGAGGTTGGTCTTTCTATTCCTCTCTATCTATAATTCATAAAGGAAAAACGAAAGTAGCTTTTCTCTGTTTGTTTCTAAGGCAGCTGTCACACCTTAGTGGGATAGAGCAGTTCTATATAGACACTTTTCCCTGTAACAGGTATACAATCCATCATTCATCAAGGAGGTCTACAAGAAGAGCCTTATATAAAGGCACACACAAAGAAGAGTATATTGCAGCAGGACCTACATCAAGCCATCAAGTCTTCAAGGAGAAATAAAATCCATTACATCTCAAAATCTATCAAGTAAGTACATGTACCCTTCTGAATATACATCAATGCCTTTCTGCAAGGAAAGAAATAAATTGGTAGGAACCAATAAATTTCTTGCATGGAAGAAGAGGATTGATCTACTACTCAATGAGAATGAACTCCTAGAGCATATCAAAGGGAATATCATTATCCTTGTTGTTACACAGTAATTTGTTTACTCATTGTGTCAAGTTTCTGATTTACTGCTTCATTTAACCCATCTTTCAGATGTAACATCTTCATTGCTTCATTTTCAATTGAATGAGTGAAAGAGTCTTGTTTGTTCTCTTATTTTGAGTGTCTCTTTTCTCTTTCCGAGCATAGATTACATTGCTTGGTTTGTCGATTGAAGCATTTATGTGTTTGGTTTGTTCGATTCAGGGAAGAGGTTGCCTTTAGTTTCATTTATCATGCTTTGGATTTGATTGATGCTTGTTTGTTTGGAACTGTGAAAATTTTCATTAAAGTTCCTTATGTGAAAGATTCATTTTTTATTTTATGAAAAGAACATCATTCTAGTTTACTTAAGCGAAAATATTGCATTAGTAGCATTATTGAGAAGCTAGAATTGCATCATCATAGGCATGAGAAATGAAATAAACTTTTTTTGTTGTTAAAGGAAGATTAAGTGCATTTAGGACATGTATTAGTAAAATATTTCATTCTTTGGTTGTTGTGTTGATTATGTGTTCTCTATCCCTCAATTAATGTAAACTTTCATGGGAAATAAATATTTATTTTCTCATATAGGTGCATATAGAAGTTTTTAGATGACAGTGGTAGGGCCTTGGAATTGAAACCTAATTCAAGATAAACCATTAAAATTTATTGAATTAACCTAAGGAAGCATTGAAACTTAACACTCACATTTAGTGTTCTAGGCTAGAGACGTGTTCCGGTGTCTTTAAACCTAGTCGTTGTCATTCGCAATGATCTTGCATTAGACAGCACTAGCACGGACTTGTGCTCCCCGTACCATCGTGTATATAAAGGGAGACCCCTATAAGTTGCAATCCTTTATCCATAGGAAGCCGAGTCGGTTGTGTTGTAAACATGATACATCAAACACAGCATTTGGGGAGATTGCCTTCTCGTAATTTTCAGTTCGCCGAGAGGTATTCTGTAGTTCACAATTACCTAGTAATCCTTTATGCCTAGAGTACCCTGAGTAGTCATTTTTTATCTTTACTGTCTCTTTAAATTTGAAAATATCATCGAGCACTTGACCTTTTGAGCTCGTTAAATCTGAAAGATACTATAGTCACCCTTCATCCTTTTCTCGACTCTTAAAACATGAAAAGGCAAAGTTTTGCTTCAGTGTCTTAAAATTAAATGTCCAAAAAATATTCCTGGTTAAAGTTATCTTCCTTAGTGATTCTTTAGAATCGATTCCAATGGAAACATTTCTAGAGTTTACCAATCAAGGATTCCCCTCCGATGGGAGTCCTAGTCCTTTTCCTTCTTCTGGAAACGTTGGCGCTCCTTACATGGCAACGTTGTCCCTTCCTGGGTTAAATATTGGTTTACCTATTTGGTTATTTTCGACCTTTGTGGTCCTGAGTGTCCCAACTTCTGTCCATCCATCTCCTTCACCTGAACAACACCATGTTGATTCTAAGGTTGACCTCTCACCTTCTCCACCTATTTCTTCACTCTCCTCTTCTACTTCACCTTGTGAAAGTTTGAAATCCAGTAACCAGAAGGCTAAGAATAAGAAGAAGAAGAAGAAGAAGTCAGATAAGCAAGAGGCCAATTGTGCAACTATTTCTCCAAATGCACTTCCCATCAACAAACCTTTCGATCCTTTGAAGAAGGTAAAATTCCCTTTAATGTTATGTAAGGGTGACCATCTCCTTCGAGATTGTCCTAGTATTTCCAGATTCTTAAAGTATGGTCTCAAAATCTAGATCAACCATCCCCATCGACCTCTGGAGATCATGTTGATGCTACACCCTTGGATAGTCATGGTAAGAAGAAGGGAAAAATTAAATTACCCTATAGGTTATGTGAAGGAGAGCATCTTCTTCACCTTTTTCCTCTTATGGATAAATCTTTGAAATTTTTGGAAAACCTTACAGCTCCTCAACCCCAAATTCTTGTTGGTTATCAGAGGTTTTCTTCTAACCCTCTCCTAGTTGGTAAAGAGATTGACTTGGGTTCATCTCTTACCCATCCTACTCTTCCTAAGCATGACTCTCTTGTGTCTGTTCCCGACCAACCATTGGTTGAAAACAGTGTTGACTTGGCTCTACCTTCAGTTGTCCATTCTATTCCTAAAGAGAGTAGTGATCATACTGCTCATGTTCTTCTCATCTCCTCAGATTCACATGAATCGAAGAGTGGCCCTCCCATCCCAGTTGTTCTGGAAATTCATTCTCCTATTCCTGTAAAGCATGCAGGAAATCCTATGATACCCCCATCAAGTAGTTCTATTGTTTCTTTTGATTGGAATCAATTGACTGCATTTCACCTCCCATCTTATGTGCCTTTCTAGATTACAGTACAATCCTATAATATGGTAGTACATGGCACTCTATTAGATGAAGGCTCATCTGTTAACATCATGTCTTCTACTACGTAGCAAGCTTTGGGATCCCCACATCTTGTGCCTATCACCCAGAATCTATTAGCTTTCAATGGAGGAGCCAGTCAACCTTTAGGGATCCTTCCGAAGTTCCTTATTACTTTGGGAGGAAATATCGTCTATATAGACATGATGGTAGTCCAAGGTCCCTTAGACTTTGATCTTCTCCTTGGGCGCGACTATGTTTATGTCATGGGAGCTCTTGTTTCTTCGCTCTTCCATGTGGGTTGTTTTCCACACGAAGCGAAAATAGTGAATATTGATCAATTATCATTCATCGGTCACCAGATGGCTCCAAACCTACCGTCATCCCCTATTGGTTCTCATTTGGAAGTAGTACCCTCCCCGCCACAGGTCAATTATGTGGCTACTTGTTCCATCTCCACATTTGCTGATGATCACACAGATGGCATGGTACATTATGTATTAGGGGCATTGGAATATTATATGTCATTTGTACCAGTTGACATGTGTTCCTCCCAGAGCGTAGTTCTCCCATCCAGTGAGGACCTCTTGGGGGCCATGTTCTCGTAATGTCCATGATCAGTTGTTCCAAGGATAGTTCTTTTTCTGTATCAACCTCGTTAAAAAATGAAACAAATTTTGAGGATAGTTTGCTCCTATATCAACCTCATTAAAAAATGAAACAAGGTGTTGGAGCATGGTTCCTGGTCTTATGTCAAGCTCCTTAAAAATGAAACAAGGAGTCATGAGGATAGTTCCTAATCTTGTGTCAACCTCGTTAAAAAATGAAACAAAGTGTTGGAGCATGGTTCTTGGTCTTGTGTCAAGCTCCTTGAAAATGACATAAGGAGTCTTGAGGATAGTCCTTTTACTGTGTCAACCTCATTAAAAAATTAAACAACTCCCTTTTCCAAATCGAGTATTGGATTAAGATCTCGTCAAATTCCAATCGAGTCTTTCCTTGAAAGTGAAACTTCATTCCATCCACCTTTTAGCAACCCGATGTCTACTTGAGTGAATGAAATGAAGTTTGGGGGGCATGTGCCTCGGCTCTCATCATGCTGCGAGCATGCCATTTTTTCATCCAAGCATAGTTTTTTGTTTCAATCTTGTGTAAACATGAAACTGTTTTTGTTTCAATCTTGTGTAAACATGAAACCGAATCCAAGCATAGTTTTTCATTTCAAGCTTGTGTAAACATGAAACCAAATCGAAGCATATTTCCCTGTGGTTTAGACTTTTATAAAAATGAACCCATCTCCATTTGAACACTCGTGATTACCATTTTTATCAGCCTCTCCCATCAGATAAGCCTTGGTTTTTTCTCCATTCCATCGCCACCATCTCTTTGGCCGATCATTCGCTTTCACTTGGTTGTTTTACCCTTTCTTGAGGAATCATAACGATGAGTGGTTATACTAGCCAACCTCTTGACCTCTTAGTTTTTCAGTAGTTCCACCATAACCGGAAGCAGTTGCTACCCTTTATACCACTCATTCCTCTAGGACGAGACACCTTAATCCTTTTTCTGACTCCTAAAAAATGAAAAGATTGCCGATTATTTTTCCCCTTTAGACTCATTAAAGCATATAAAAGCAAGGAGTCATCTTTGAGCTCTTTTCTGACTCTCAAAATATGAAAAGATTGCCGAGCTCTTGTCGTTTTAAACTCGCTAAAGGTTTTGAAATGTCGTTTACCCAGTATACGTTTACCCCTTTTTCAGGCTAGGATAAAAATATTTATGAAAAAGGTATACCTTAGCCAAACATGACTAGGAGGTTCTCTTGAATATTGTTTTCTACCTTTTCATATTCGAGAAACAACTTTACAAAAAAGGACCCTTGGAGTTTGTCTTTTTCAAACTCTCTAAACATGAAAAAGATTCTGAGTTTCACCTTTGTCAGACTCGTTAAAATATTAACGACATAGAACTTGTCATTATGATGAGACTAAGCTTATCCTTCCTAGGGCTCATTAAAATTTACTAGGTAGAATCCATCTGAAGGATGGGCTTATATTACAAGAATATGCTATCCCCTTCAAGCTTGTAGTTCAAAAATAACTGGGGTACTCACCAGAAATGGTGGGGGAAAATTGGAAGTATTCATCAGTTGTATTCTTCACTTGAGGCAACATGTCACTCTTGAACATTGACACTCATTTGTTGTGCGTGTCAAGTTTTGGGACATCCTCACTCTGTCACTTTTCTTCCTGGGTTTGGGTTATCCATTTTAACCTATCATCTGATCTCCGCCATGTCACCATCACCTTCGATCCTATGATGTAAAATGATTCCAAAATCCAGAGTTATGTAATCCACATGTTCAAGAGAAGTCTTATTTTATGTACATTTTTTATCATCTGTCACATTCTTGGATTACTCTCATTCATTGTGTTTCTCGTTTCATTTCGATGATGAAGGATCCATTATGACCTTCCTTCAATGGATATCTTCCTGATGAATTCAGCTCATCATTGGCCCTCGATCGAGTGATTTCAGAGGTGTCTGACTTCAGTTCCTTATTCACACTTCATGAATTGTATTGATAGTACCTTGAGACCCATTGACATTATGGGTGGTTTCTCTCGCGCTTGTTAACGTTTCACATCATTAGTTGGTAATCAAGTGATTTTCTAGCATGTTCGACTTCAACTCATATATTCACATGTTAGAATAATTACTTTGATCGATTTGTGTTGGAGCACAAGACCTTGGACTTAGATCACAAAAGTCTAGGTTGCGAGGAGTGATGAGTCATTCATGATTATATCCATGATTCTTTAGTCGAATGGCTATGACCATACCATGGGTTTTTTTCATTTTGATCCTCTCTATGTGGATGGTTGTGCCCATGTCATGGATATATTTCATATGATCCCTTCAATCGGATGGTTGCGTCCATGCCGAGGACCCATTCACATGATCCTTTTCTTAATGGATAGTTGCACCTATGCCATGGATTCATGTAATTTTATATGCCTCTCATGTTTATCAGGCATGATTATCAGATTTCATATACGTACATGTATGTTTGAGTTGCAGGTCTTCTGATGTTGGTATTCCAAGTTCCCGCTCCATGTTGAAGCATTTCATCCATCGCTCTTAGCTCTGACTTAATGCTTTAAGGGGCATCTATTACACAGTAATTTGTCACTCCCCATTCCTAATCCCGGAGAACCCTAGTAGTGACTACAGTGTTATACTTTCACCATGAAACCTATGCTCTTGAATCCCTTGAATTTTGAAGAAAGTAGTCCCCACTCCCTTCAAAACATTTCCAATGAATCCTTCTTAAAACCCAGTTTTTAAGATCAGCACTCTTTCCCAGTGTCTCACCCGTGCCAATGGAAGAGTTTTACATTATGACTCGTGCTGATTGGCACTATTATTAGCCCAATACTCACGACGGTATACTTCTAGACTATTTTTATAAAAGGAAATGGAGTTTCACATCTAGAAACTTCTAGTGGCGATGTGTTGGATGTTCGTTTGGTTGGATAAGCACTGAGAACTTCATATAAGGTTTTTTCCCCCTTAAAAGTGGACCTTCCCGAGGAGATAATACCTTCTTCCCCCTTGTGTGTATCTCATTCTTATCCTCCTCTCCCTATATAAACCACTTTTTGGTTACATATATAACACATAGTGAAAGTGGTGGAGAGATAGAACCAGCTGCAAAATTATGAAATCTTTAGCTTTTGATACAAGAAGATTAATCTTAGATGACAAAAGACTAGTATTTGGTAGCTAAAGCGTGAGGAGAGAGAGTTAGAGCTTGGAATCCATTTCATGTCAAGCTAAAGGAGGAAAAGAGTGTTGAAAAGGTGTGTAGTGGGACTTGGATACCACAAAGGATATCTCCAACATCAAGGCTTTGGTTGTATTTCTCTTTGAAGTTTATTTTAATACAACTAATGGTTTATTTCCTATATTGGGTGTAATATTACATTTGATAGCTTATAACTCCTTGACCTTTTAAGTATATTGGATTTGGTTTTATGTTATCACGTTTGTTGTTGTTTCTTGCATGTTGGTTTTAGGTACTTTAAAGAAAGGAACAAAAGGAAGCCAGAGAAAGGAAGCAAGATCACCATCAAGTGGATTAGCGTTATAAGAGGTAGGCCCTCTTCTTCGATTCTAATCTAAGGAAATTTACATTAGATAATCTTGTTTGTGGCTAGACCCACTCTCTTGGGATAGACGGATCATGTATGTCCACAGAGAGGACATTCCTACACCACAAACTCAATCCTTAGACAAGTAAAATAAGGATAAGACGAGAACTCAAAGGATTCTGATAGAATCAACCAAAGACTCTCTCATTCCCTATGTCTCCAAGTTTGAGACATCAAAATAATTTTATGATAAGTTAGTAGAGCTATTCTCGGTATCCACAACTGGAGATGTAATATCTCTAAGGAATTAATTATACAAGATGAAGACAACAAAGGAAGGAATAGCTCCCTACTTCATGAAAATTCTTTGAAATAAGATATCAACTTCAATAGCTTGGGGAAGTCATGTCTGACAGAGAGATGACAACTATAGTACTCAATGCTTTACCTGAGGAGTGGGGAAACTTCATAGCAAGCATATATGCCAAGAAGGAAGAAACCACTCTCAATGAAATGTGGTCTCTTTGCAGAATAGAGGAAACTAGACTTAAGGAAAAAGAAAATGTGGGATCAAAGGAGCAATAATTTGCTACCATGGCCAAGAGAAAGGGTAAATTTCGAAAAATTTGGGCCGCGAAGAACAAACAACAATTACATGTCCAAGATCCAATGCTTTGGATGCCAAGAATATGGACATTACAAATGGAATTGTCCTAAGCTTAAGAAGGACAACAACAATAAAAGAAAGCAAGAAGAATCTCACTTAACTCAGTATATGAAAGAAGAATAAAAGAAGAAAAAGAAGGAAGATCCTTCGGATCTCTAATATGACTAGGTCAAACTCTTTACTTCTAGACTTCTTTCAAAGTTTTGAGTAGTATAGGAGCATGTTGGAATAGAATAAAATCGCATGGCTAGAAACATCCTCTAGAATCTATAAGCATAATGTACATATAGTTCTAGATACTCATGAAGATGTAGCATTTATTATAAGAAAAAAAATTCATGAGTAGAAATATATTCTAGAATATAGGAGCATGATATATATAACTCAAGTTATTCATGAAGAAGAAGCATACCTAGTATAGGACCTCATCCACGATGAAAGAAAAATTGATCATGATTAAGAATCTTAGAAGACCTCCATCATCGAAGGAAAATAAACATTTGCAAGGCAATAGTATTTAAAATCCTATTACGGAATCTTCAAAATAAGGTTCATGAACCAAGGTAGATGTCTCATTGGGAATCCCATTCATGGGATTAAAGAAAAGGATGATATGCAGGCAAGCTAAGATGAAGCAAGAAGGGCCACACCAAAAGATGATCAAAGGAGAATCAAGATGAGGTATGTATGCATTAAATTTTATTCATGTTTTCATTTGTATATTATCGAGTCATGGGTATAGTTCTATAACATGATCAAGCATGAAATAATCTCTTTCACCAAGGAAATGCTTGAAGGCATGCACTACAATTCGATGAAGGTCAACAAAAGAATATGCTCACATAAGAAAGCATAAGGTTGATGACTAAGAAGCAAGAAGAAATGTTGACAAGTCCAGAAAGAAGGCAATGAAGGAATTCTCTCACAAGAAGCATTAGATGGTTGACCTATCTATCTGAGAAGAATCAAATGAAGAAAGAGATCAAGCATGTGAAGAACACCATGATCACCAAGAATCACTATCTGACAAAATTCCTTGAAAGATATCTCTTGAAAGAAGGTAGGACAACTCTGATAAAGGAAGAAAGGACCCTTGACACCTATGAATGCCTTGGAGATACAAAAGGTGCAAATAATTGATTCTACTCTACGGAGATGTCGTGATGAAGAAGCCATCCAACAAAAGAAAAAGAAATGTACAAGCAATATCAGGATGAATTCATGATGGGCTACTAGGTAAAAGCATGCAAGTATTATGAAGCATCCATGAGGAGAGTATTCTGAATCATGGATGAGATGACAAAGGAGTAGACAAGATGACAAGAAAAACATGATAGTCACTTTCCACGAAGCAATGACATGACAAACCAAGAAGGAAAGTGATCGATGGATGGTGCCCTACCGAGAAGAAGTTTGAACAAAGATTTCATGACAACAAGAAAGGAAGTATATCAAGTAGTTGAAGGACCCATGAAGAATAATTTGTTGATGAAGGAAAGAGTCCCCAGTTAAGAGGGAAATTTGACAAGTCCCTTATCAATAGGGACTTTTGAATCACCCCTGATTACAAAGGAGTGACAATTGTGTTTTCCATTTCATGGGTCATGCACTAGACCAGGATTAACAGTCATAAGTCTAGATGAAGGCCATGAATGGAAATGTAGACACAAGATAGACCCAAAATTCTTGTCTTCACTTGGGAAGAAAGAATGGGAGGATTGGGTAATCATCTGGCATCCGATACTCTTTGAGTATGTGTAGGACATCCAAGATAACCGATATTCTTTGAGAGATGGGAACCCAAGACAAGAATGGTCTTAGAAGGTCATACGCGGTGAACACCCGAGTGGGTATGTACCTTGAGAGACAATGATGAAGGTGTCTATAATCATTGGTCTCGCCAACATTGTGCTTTGATATATTGAGAGATAGAGTTATTAGTCAAGGCCTTTCTATGTGATAATGTTGGTTATAATGATGCTACACAGATGGATTCCTAGGCTGACTCTTATTATGAGATATCTTTAGTATTGAGAATGGCCTTGTACCATTTAATGAATACCTCCCTAGTTAATAGGGATTATTGAAGAAAATGTAACAAGGTTCGGTTTTCATTATGACTTGTAATTATAATATTATTAAGAAATTATTATTCCTTGCATCATGGGTTTCATGAGCAAGATGAGATTACCATAGGTCAAAGACTTCTTCTTAGTGTATTTAGGTTTTTATGTTTCATCATAAGTATTATAATAGTCATAAGATCAAAGGTTTACACTCCAAGGAAAATTGTTACTATCCTCATGCAAATCTGCTCTGCAAAAATGCTATAATCTCCTTGATGATATGTTGGCCTAAATTCAAGGCACTCATGTCGAATCAAGGTGTTATCGTTGACCCATATATATAAGGTGCGCCATGAAGTCTAAAGGAACAAGTTTCAGATCATCTATTACAGTCAACAAAGACCATATAAATACACACGGATATCTCAATGAAGTGATCAAGGGTACTACTATAACTCTTGGAATTCTGCGTTATGGTCAATGAAGAACAGAACGCATACACCATGGAGGATCTCAAAAGTCTGTAATATATATACACATGTAGTATCTATAGAATATCAGAAATCTGGAATATTTGTCAAAGGTCTATCTGAAATTGATACGATTACTCTCAAAAGGTATTAAAGGGTTGTATATATATAAACATACATTGACTACTCTTCATAGTATCTTGTGTATATGTATGTAGCAATAGTTCTCGGTGATGACATATAAAGTGACTATACTCTCGAAAGGCTACAGTTCTCAGTCATGACATATAAAGTAACTATACTCTCGGAAGGCTACAGTTCTTGGTAATGTTATATAAAGTGACTATACTCTCGGAAGGCGACAGTTCTCGATGATGACATATAAAGTGACTATACTTTCAAAAGGCTACAGTTCTCGATGATAGCACATGTACTATGACTACAGCTCTCAGTGGTGACTGTAGCTCTCGGTCGTAGATTCAATTCTAGATGGTGGCACATCTAAACATTATCATAACTCAACGAGGAGTATGCAATTTTGTCTCAATATAAACATGTAAATAAAGGACTGTGGAAGCCAAGAAAGGGAGGAATTGAAGACAGTAATTGGACAGCATGGACGCAGGGAAAAGTAAGGACATATGGAGAAGAAGAGCAGGAAACTAAACAGAGAAGAGGATAGTGACAATTGTCTTGAAGGGAACTTGGTGTCTATCTTGTCAAGGGTCTTGTTATTGATAATATACACATCTATAAGAAGAGATTGAAAGGTTTTCCTCTCAAGAGAAGAGAGGTTTTGGCCCTGGAAGAGAGCCAACATCTTGTGTTCTTGTTTTATGTTTTTGGTAGCAGTTTGATGAAGTACACACATATGCACTAATATGAAGAAGAAGAAGAATAAGCTAATAAGGAAAAGTAAAAATACTCCACAAATTGTTATCAAAGTAACAAAGAATCACACTACACACATTTTCCCTAGATTATTCAACAGAAACATCTCTTCAAAGTGAAGATAAATGTGTGTGGGTATGTTATGGTAGCAATACTGATGCAAGGAAGAAGGTTTGTATGTTACAATTCTGAAGTATTTCATAGAGAATTTCTTAACTACCATACCTACGCCAAGGATATCTATGCCCTGGAACAAGTTGTGAAGAAGTGTAAGCATTCACATATGGGGAAGGAGGTAGTAATATACACATATCACCAACCACTACAATATTTGTAGGCCCAGAGTAAACTACAACATATCATATATTACAAGTGGATGGGGTTTGTATAGTAGTTTCATTTAGTGATCAAGTACAATAAGGGAAGGAAAAACAAGTTGGAGGACATGCTTTCAAGGCCACCAACATCAAATATCAAAAATTTGGGAACTCTAATGTACATGGATCCATTCACCCATGATGCATACATAGAGGCATATTCAAAGGATAATGACTTAAGCAGGTGTTTCAATAGTTGCAAAGTCAGATTCATGTGCACAATGGCGATAGCACTGTTGACTACCATCTCTGGCATGGATTACTCTATAGGTTGGATAAGTTATGTGTTCCTAAAGGTTAGTGTTTGCATTTGGTTAAAGAGGTTCACACCTCCAAGGTTGCAGGGCAATTTGGTGTAGGGAAGACAGTGTTCAACTTGCAATGGTATGTGTATTGGCCCAATATGCAAGAACAAGTAGCTAGGCTTGTAAGAGGATGCATGCTTTGTTTTACCAACAAGCCTAGTAACAGGAAACAGGATCTACACCATCCCTTACATGTACCAATTAATCCCTAGTAAATCATTTCCATGGACTTTATGGGAGGTTTACCAACGACCATTGACATGACTAATTTTTCATGGTAGTCAATAGGTTCAGCAAGATGTGTGTACTAAATCCATGTAAAAATACCATAAGTATGAAAGAAGAAACAAACTTGTTCTTTGGATAGGTCTAGGTGGACTTTAGAATACTAAGGAGCATCATTTTAGACATGGACACAAGATTTCTCAGTGCATTTTGGACTACATTGTGGTGGAAGATGGACACAAAGTTGAAGAGGTCTACAAGATTCTATCAATAGACAGATGGGAAAATAGAAGTAGTCAACGGGAATTTGGTCCAGATTTTGAGGGGTTACAATCGGAAGCATCCAAAGACCTAGGATGAAAATATAGTGTACATACAACACTCTTATAACAAAGAAATCTACACTTATATTGGTAAGTCCCCATTTGAAACGTGTTTTAAATATTTTTCACCTTCACCTTTAGATATTTCATATGAGAAAAAAGGAGGAGGAAGGGAGAATCTTACAAGGGATGTCTTGAAGGCTAAAAATTTTGTTGAAAAGATTAGGCATATCCATATATAGGTACAAGAGACATTGCAAAATTCACAAGAAAAATATAAGTCCATGCATGATCAACATAGAACAAAGAATTCGTTAAAGGTGGGTGACAAACTATGGTTATAATGGAACAAGGAGAGGCTTTAGGGTCTCGATAACAAAATCAAGTCTCTGGAATATGATCCCTTTGATATACTAAAAACGGTGGGAGATAACACTTATAGACTCAGTTTACCCCCACACGTGTATTTACTTAGTTTTTATTATAGAGTATCTAAAACTCTATGAGCCTTCCATGTTATACCAAGAAGAGGAATGAGTCCTACCTTCTATAGAGGATTTGGCATCAGATGCTTAGGTTGACTTGACAAAAAGATATGATTTTGCAAAAGAGGTCCAAAAGTATGAGACAGGGGCAACATGACTTTTTGTAGATTGGGTTGAAAGAAAAATATCTAGACAAAGCTAAATGGTACACCCAAGAGAAGGTCGAGGAAAAAATTTCTCACTTCATTTAGTAGAAGATTTTGGGGACCAAAAGCCTCCCAAAATGGGGAGGTGTGATCCGAATTGGATCCTGATATTTTTTTCATCCATCTTGATGCTTTTAGAGTGGAAAAAGTGGAGGAATAAACTCACAGAAACATTTTTACCGACGGGACCCAGTTTGGAAAATTGGGGTTTGAAACATTTCAAAAGCATTTTGAGGCATCAAATGATTTTTTTCAAGGTAAAACTTTGGCTCTTTAGCATGACACCTCTTTTTCCTATTCTACAGACAAATATCTTTCAAAGAGCACAAGATTATAATTTGGGTGGATATTGGTGGCCACCCACCTATTCCACTTGGACCTCCAACACTATCTCCTTTCAGTTTTCTAATTTCTAGTACAATTTATTTTTTTGGCAGTTTTTTGGGTCCTAAACTTCTGGAGTCTATTTGAGGCCCCAAACAATGTTTTTTTGGAAAACATACAAACCAATTGCTTACAACAAGGGCTTGCAAGTGAAAGTTATTGTTCTCAAATATATATTTCTAATGAGGCATCGTACATGTCAAACAAATATCATATGTAAAAGTTACGACCCTGAGAAGTTGATGTACCGACTAACCCCAACACGGCCAATAAACTTTTGGTGCTTCATCTCCTAGGGTTAGTTTTTTGGATGTTCATGGTTTTCCATTGTTTCTAAATAATAAAAAGGCCTTTGAGCCTCATTTTAACACAGTTAAGAGGCATATATATGTCACATCTCTTCTCATACATAAGCTACCATTGCTCGAGCTAGCTTATTCCCATTCTGAATGTAGACAATTTTCAGTATTTGTTATTAATTAATTGAAGTTAGTTTTTGTTGTAGCTCTGTGTTTATGTTTAAATCTATATTTCATTTTGTTCCTGCATAAATCTTAATCAATAGTATCATAGAGGTCTTCTCTGTCTCTGTTTTTCTATGTATGTCCCCAACGAGGTCAGGGTATAACAAGCTAGTACTTGAACTGGTTGAAACCTTGCAAGACTTGCCTCGCCGACCCAATGACCTCTGATGGTGGAACAAAATAAAGATGAGGGAGTAGGAGATCCTTTCAAAATGTTTCTCGAAGAGGCGCTTGACCAACAAAGGAACGAGATGATGGATAACTTTTCCCAAATCCTTCGACAAGTATTAGCGGGCGAAGCATCTTCATCCAGCAGTCACTTTGGAGGCATCGCCCCATTTAAGGTACAAGTTAACTTTGACATTTCTATATTTGAAGACCAAATAGACGTAGATGTCGTACATAAATGGTTAAATCTGTTGGAAGGATATTTTTTGGTCCATAATTTTTCCAATAGGGAAAATATTAATTTTTCAATTCTCAAAGTCGCCCCCCATATCAAGGATTGTTGGGAAACTTACTGTGAGCAGAGGGACGAGAAGGAACCCTCACTATTTTCAGCCACACCCAAATGGAATTCTTTCTGAGATGTCATCAAGGAACAATGTTACCTTGTCGAGAGCTATGAAGATAAGTACATAGAATGGACCACAATGCAGCAGGGAAGGGACCAACACATGTTGGAGTTCACAAAAAATTTTGATACCCTTCGCATGAGTTTGGGTATCAAGGATTCTGAGCAACATCTAATACTCAAGTATTGCGGTTGTCTTCACAAATACATCGAGGCAAAGATGGACTTCCTGGAAATCTCCTCGCTTGGCGTTGCATACTGATATGTTGTCAAGATTGAACAAAAATTTAAAAAAAAAACGAGACTTTGGATCTGTGAATCTAAACCAGGGAAAAGGAATCTCCAAATCGTCAAATAAAGAATAGATCCAAGGTGGGGTGACCCAGGAAAACCCTCTAAAGCTAAAGGCAAATAATAGCACCACAAAGATGAAGAAGGACATAGGAAAACGGTGTGAGTTCCATGAGAGCCTCACTCATAACACAAATGAGTGTCTCACCAAGCAGTAACTGATGGTCGAGCTCAAATTTTTAGAGTCTGATGCATGTTTTGAATCTAATTCGAAACCCAACAAGGGTACTGATAAGGGGAAGAATATTATCGATGCAGATCCCAACGACACCATTTCCACCACCAAGGTCCATAACATTGAGCATGAATATATCAAGGATGTGGAGCGTCTCTTCCACTCATAGATGTGGGTGAAGGGTTCTTCGTTGCAATTCATTGTCAAAAGAAGGAGCCAAAAGAAACTCATCTCAGTTGAGGTCGTGAAGCATTTGGGCCTACCGACGTCACCACATCCACAGTCGTACACCATCAAATGGCTCCACCAAGGGATATATTTCCACGTTAGCCAGCAGTGTCGCCTGCCCTACAGTATCAAGCCAACCACGGATGAGGTATTGTGTGATGTTGACCCCCTTGAAGTTTTTGATGTATTATTAAGCCAACTATACTTGTGGAAGTGTCATGTTTTATATGATTTTAGGCCTCACATTGTTATTATCACTTTGGGAAGTAAACTATACAGGATACTGGAGGTATCCCCGCCTACCGCAATTTCTTTAATCTTTGCTAAGAAATGCAGCAAGGTCATTTTCCAAACCAGGAAATTTGTTTTCTCTCTAGGCTCTCAAAGTAAGGGAAATACCATGGTCCCTTGGAAGATTACCTCCACACTACAGAAACAGGTGGATAAGGTCATGGAAGAATACAGTGGCATCTTCAACTCACCCACAAGGGTACCTTTTCACTATCAGTTCAAGCATTTAATCAATATGACTCTTGGAGCACATCTACCCAACAGGTCAATATATGCTCTATCTTCTAGAAAATGAATAAATCAAGCGGAAAATCCAAGAGTTACTACAAAAAGAGCACATATGAACAAGTTCCTCACCTTTTGGGAGCCCAATTTTACTTGTGCAGAAGAAGGATGGGACTTGGAGACTTTGCATTGATTATCAGGCACTAAATAAAATCATTGTCGGGAACAGGTATCCAATCCCACATATTGATGATCTTCTTGAATAGCTCAAGGGGACAAGTACTTCATTAATATTTATTTGAATTATGGCTATCACCAGGTTCCAATAGAACCCAAAAATGTACGGAAGACTGCCTTCAAATCCAAGGAG
The DNA here is from genome assembly GCA_031772625.1 of Pinus tabuliformis. Lineage (NCBI taxonomy): Eukaryota > Viridiplantae > Streptophyta > Pinopsida > Pinales > Pinaceae > Pinus > Pinus tabuliformis. Next base: position 151,109,824 of record CM062813.1, on the reverse strand, counting down.
GAAATTTTTGAGTGGTTGGTCATGACTTTTGGGTTGACAAATGCCCTTGCAACTTTCATGAGGCTGATGGATGACATCTTGTGGCCCTTCACCAACTCGTTCGTGGTTGTATATCTATAATACATCCTCATCTTCAGTAAGAGTTGGGAATATCACTCACAACACATTTGACAAGTCCTTCAAACCCTGCATCAACACAAACTATGTGCCAACTTGGATAAATGCACCTTTGGAATGAACTAGGTCCAATATCTCGGTTACATCATTGATGAGAAAGGTGTGCATGTGGATCCAACTAAGATCCAAGTCATTCAAGACTGGCTAGCCCCTACCACTCTAACAGAGCTTCGCAACTCTTAAGGCCTTGTTAATTTCTATCGAAGGTTCGTATTTGGATTCTCTCATATCACTTGGCCTTTAAGGGTAGAGCAAAAGCAATTTTTTTTCGTGTGTGAGTCCCAACAGAAGGCATTCGTTGAGCTCAAGCATCGCCTTTTCTTTGCATTAGTACTCACATTACCAAACCTACAACAAACATTTGAGATTGAGGTAGATGCCTCTAATTACGTCATTAGTGCAGTCCTCACCCAACAAGGGAATCTGGTGAGACACACTCTGGTATAATTCAGAAATACCCCACCTATGATAAATAGATGCATTCCATCATGCAGGCTTGTTGACAGTGGAAATGTTACATTGTGGGGAAAGAGACGATCATCCACACAGATCATCAGCCTCTTCAATTTATATAGATACAAGGGAATTTGCAAAACGACCACCATCAGAAATGGTCCACATACCTACAACAATTTCATCTAAACATTAAGTACAAGAAGGGCGACAGGCACCAATAATGTTGCAGACTGTCTTAGTTGGCCACTGGTTGTGGTTTTGACCATTGTCATCAACTCTTGTGGGCACGAGACTTATGGATGGTTGCAGCTTTACAACATTGATCCAGAATTTTCCACCACATACCATGTGTTGATAGAGGGAAATCAAGTTCCAGACTACCACCTCTAGGACACATTGTTATTCCACCTGGGAAAACTTTGTGTTCCTTCAAGCGAGCGTGCCAAGATGATTTGGGAAGTGCACTACAGTCAGGTTGTAGGACACTTTGATGTAGAAAAGACAGTGGAAATTTTGCAGAAGTATTTTTATTGGCAAAATCTCTGATGGGATGTTGGAAAATATGTCAAATCCTGCATTGCATGTGTCATCACCAAACCAAATATTAAGAAACAAGGCTTGTACACTCATCTACCTACTCCTATCCAGCCTTGGGAATCCATTTCCATGGAATATATGTCTATCCTTCCTTCTACCAAGCATGGTAACAACATGTATTTGTGGTTGTTGATATATTTTCTAAGATGACTATATTGATGGCTTGCAAGAAGAGTATCATAGGAGAATACATTACCCAACTCTTCTTAGAACGAGTGTGGGTGCATTTTGGTATCCTACATACCATTATATCATATCGTATAGTAGGTTCCTAAGCGCATTCTAATCGAGCCTCTAGTCGTTGTTTGACACTAAGCTCACAAAGTCAACAGCATTCCATCCTCATACTGATGGCCAGACAAAGGTTGTCAACAGGATGATAATGCACATACTATTCATGTACAACTCCAATCATCCACGAAAATGGGATAAGATTCTTCCCTATGTGTAACACATCTATAATAAATCTCTCCATAGCTTGACTAGCCACAACCCCTTTCAAGTGGGCATGGATTTCAACCATTATGTCTCATTGATGTTATAGTCCCTCCCACATCTACACAAACAGAAGCTACACATGTTTAGTTTGAAGTTGATAAAGCCACCAGGTTTACTGAATGCATCTAGCACATCTTCCAACAGGTTCATGACATCCTGGATAAGGCCAATGTCAAGTACAAACAACGTCATGATCATAATCGGGTGTCACATAAGTTTCAAGTGGACGAAAAAGTTTGGCTACACTCGCAGAAGGAACGCCTTACCGGAGCCCATCAAAAGCTTTGACCACTCCGATATGGGCCTTATACCATCACCAAAGTTACGGGAGATAATGATTTGAGCTTAGTGTTCCCCCATTCCTTAGTCTTCACCTAGTGTTCAATGTGGATCGCCTTCATCCATAATTTCCACCATTGTTGGACACATCAGACATTGTTGAGGAGTTGAAACCAACAGAGCTCAACCTAGATTGCATTGAACAAACCACGATTGATTAGATCATGGATACACAAATTAAGAACACTCGCCAACAGAGGATCCAATTCTATCGGGCTGTAAAAGTCAGTCAGATCCTACACCAAGGCAAGTGGATCATCAAGGACCAAGTTCAGCAAAATTTTCCCCATATCATGGAGGCACTCAACACAATGGAGATTTTTGCTTCCTAATGGAGGAAGACTAATCCAGATGGATATAGGTGGCCACCCGCCTATTCCACTTGTACCCCCAACACTATTTCCTTTCAATTTCCTAATTTCTAGCACAATTTACTATTTTTGGCAGTTTTTCGAACTTCTAGAGTTGTTTTGAGGCCCTAAACAACATTTTTTTGGAAAATGGACAAACCTATTATTTGTAAAGGGGATTTGTAGTCGAAATTTTTATCATGAGATAGATATTTCTAACAAGGTATCACTTGCATCATACAGAAAATGTGTGCCAAAGTTACGACCCTAAGAAGTTGATGTACAAAGTAACCCCAATAGGATCCACAAAATTTTCGCGCTTCATCTTCTAGGGTTAGTTTTTTTTATGTTTATAGTTTTCCATTATTTCTCAATAATAAAAATGCTAATGAGTTTCCTTGTAACATAGTTCAGAATCATGTATCCATCACATCTCTTCTCATAGATATGCTACCATTACCCAAGCTAGCTTATTCTCATTATGGATATAAACGGTTTTCAGTATTTGTTATTAAATAATTGAAGCTAATTTTTCGCTATAGCTTTGTGTTTTTGTTTAAATATGTATTTCATTTAGTTGCATAAATCTATATCAGAGTCATCTTAATCAGAGTCTGTATGTAAAAGTTATGCCACTCGGAAGTTGACCTTCGTGTTTTCACCACCATAATTCGAGAGGATGCCACATCAACCCCCATAAGTCATTGAAAAGTGGCTAGCCACATGATTATAATTAAGAAGACTCTACAAGATTCCATATTGTAACTTTGGTTAACATTTGAGGGAGTCAAACCTAACCACGGTTATGCTATCTGGATGTGTTATAATTGAGCCATTAGGAAGAAAAGGGGTTCCATTATTTTCGAGTACACTTGTTCCATAGGCGAGAAGAGTAATCGAAAGGGATAGGGAGAGAGAACACATATAGGATTTTTGCGCTATAGTAGCCCATGAGCCACAGACCTTACTTCTTTGTACTCACAACCATTTTCTATTCAAAGAAAGAGGGCCGAGTGGTCTCACCTTCCAACTGGGTTTTCTCGCGAAAGGTTTTCCCAATTTATATCTTCTGTCAAATCATGGTTTGTGAGTTTTCACTTTGTTGTTTTCTATTATGCATAAATATAATGTGTATGCATACGCAATAAAGAATAATTTACATATCCAAAAATATAAAGAGAAATAAACCTTCATAGTATATATTTCAGATTTTAAAGTATAATTTATTAGATTTGTTGTAACGAACTTTCCAATGGAATATCCACAGCAATTTACGGATCATGGGTCATCTTTTGACCTTTGTTACATTAATAATATTTCCATGCAACTATTGTTACATCCCGCTATTAACATAATTAACTTAACGCTAAGATGGATCTCCAAGATACCCTTAGTGAACAATATTTTCATGTTATTATTTCTCACACCCCAAAAGATGAAAAACCAAATTTTGAGCCCCACCTCAATAGAAAAAACTTTCACAAAGAGCTTAAATTAACACCTACATAAATTTGAAAAAATAACCATGAGGATATGAAAAATACATATAGGTTCACTTCCATCCATTGAGGCATCTTATATGGGCCCACTTTCTTCCACCAAGGCATCTCGGTGAGCAACCAAGATACTTGTTAGTTCCCTAAATATGTGACCTAGTAAATATTTTTTCAACAACAATTATTGTGAAAAAACTATTTATTGTTCTTCTCCTTCAACATATTGGGAAGCAATCATGGATGTTGTTCAACACTAAATCTTTGTAACATTTCACACCAACACTAACTCGAATTAATTGTTTACTATGAGATGAACAACAAAATACAGTTATATTATAACACCACTTAACATATTAACAATGTCTTTATCATTTGTCATGCTCATGCATTTGTTTATAGCATACCATAAACAAAAACAAAAACAAAACAAAATCACGAGTGCAACACATACCAATGACATGTGAGGCACAAATTTATAGTGGGAAACTTAGAATTGATGGAAAATCCCACTCAAAAGTTGTTTTATTCATCAACACACATTATCCATTACATCAATGACCATATGTCCAATCTACCTCACATATACATGTCTAGTCCCCTACTTATCTCAACGTTATCTCGTCCAACATCATCAATTCTCCCACAAGACAACATAAACACTAACATCATATGGAACTCACTATGTCCAACCCTTTCTTTCTCAAATCACACTATGTATTGGATACATGTTGATCTATGCTTGAAAATTGTATTGTGACTAGCATAGTTGACTTCCAATCAACGTCCCTATTAATGACTTAATTGTTTTAGCCCTTGGACCACTCAAAGGGGCTAGTGTTACATGAAAGGGACACAAAAAAACCTCAAATATTATCATTATACAAAATCTTGAAGCATCAAGTTTCCATCACCCTCATGTTGGTTTCAAAGTTAGAAACACCTAGACTACCTAAGTTGAGCAACCCCTTGTAAGATGCCCCCTCTATAAATGCTACTACATATTAAGCAACAAACTAAACAAGTAACCATCATTATTTTGAGTGTCATCACCATTGTTGATTACCTCATCAATGTCTTGGATATCCCAAATAATGACATTATTATTTTCAGCCTTATTTATATTTGCACATTGTTTCTTTCACCTTATTTTATCTTCATTTTAAACAATTCAATAACACAAATCTTACATTTACAAGCAACAATACCTTGCTTCCCACATTAATGGCATATTTTGTCATTGCTACTATTTGCAAATTAACCAAATCATAAGTACTTAAGACCATCTACTAAAAGATAGTGTCTTTAAGTAATTTCCCCCTCACTTTTTGGCACCAACATAGACTTTGGAACAAAGGGGTGTAAAATGGTACCCTTTTTTTAAAAACCAATTTAGACTTCGGGAAAATCTATCTAGTCTTTAGGATACTTTTAATATAAACAAGTTAGATGTAATAAAGAATATATTTATTATAGTGTAAGTTAAATATATAACATTTCTTATGTGATTGATTATTTTGTATAAAGTATTTTCTAAATTGAAGAGGGAATCAAGTGTATTTTTTCTTTAAATTAATTGATTTATCATGTATCTCATAATTTTTAATGTTTGGAATATTAGATTATATCTTTTTAAAATTAATTAATAATCTAATTTTAAAATTACAGTCAATCTAAATATCAAATTGGTGTATAAGACCACTTTATTTGTGGAAAAAAAAACCCTTTACACAATGAATTTATTATTAATATTTATAAAGATATACATAATCTACCTCATTCAAATTTGAACTCAAAACCTTTTAAAATAAAACATGTATTTTTAACCATTAAAATATTTCATGCAATAAATAATAATTAAAAAACCCAACCCTAATGATTGTTGAAGGCTGGAGCAATTTCAAACTTACCCTGCCTACAAAGGTTAACCCAAACAGATTGTTGCCATTTGAAGCTACAAGATTTGTTTTGTGGTTATTGGTGCTTCATTGTTTTGTTGAAGCAAGGACAATCTGTAATCACCTAACCCAGCAGTGCATACATGACTAAACATTATTAGTGACTTCTATCACTAAACTTTTCCCATTTGTGTTTCATAGACCAAATTCTGAATTTCCTTTCTTTTCGTGACAACATCATTTACCAATCACGTGTCACCTTTTGGTGGTGAATCAACTTGGTTGTTTCCTCGTTATGTCACCTTTTTAGCTCTTAATAATGTGAGATATTCTTCACATTGGTTTATATATTTCATGGTGGTTTAATATTATGTCATTCAAAGTCTATTATACTTTTATATATATTAATGAATAAACAAAAAATTTATCAAAGGAATTTTAGCTTAGCAGTTAATTAAAGGAGTGTTATTCTCATTACTTAGGGTCATTCCCACAAGTGATATGTTTGGACTCTTAGTGAGCACATTATTTTATCAACCTAGTGACCTAAAAAATATAATTTACCTTTGGTATCATTCATGAAATTAAGGGAAATTCCTAATGGCTTTCCTCAAAATATGTATTTCACATAATAAATATATATCCATGTATGTGTGTGAATTGGATGTAGCTCGTATGGTTGGAGGAAATGTTGTTATCCTCCCCACCCAGGTTCAATTACCGCATGTGAGATGTTGAGCTCATAATAAGTATATTCGGTATCGGCTTTAAGCCTTATTTTCTAAGAGTCCCTCAAGGATCAAAACATGTATATCCTTCATATGTAATTTAAAGATATTTCTTCACAACAATGTCAATCTATATATATATATATATATATATATATATATATATATATATATATATATATATATACTCTCTTGAAACCTTAGGGAACTCTTGCCTGGTTCATCCAACTTTCTCTCATGGATCCCCTCGAGACTCAAAGGCAATGGCCTTTTATACCATAGCCTCTTATGAAAACCCTCTAAAGCCACTTTGCCAAATTTGTGAAATGCACTAAGAAAATTCTCGAGATGAAATTCCCCCCTATTTCCTTTAGGCACAAAGCTATTTCCCTAGCAAAACAAAAGGATCTTATAAATTAGTTCATGAACATTTGGCCCTCCCCCAAAGCTATTACAACTTGCTTACAAAAAAATGGAAGGTTTTGATCAAAGGGCAACTAAACCATTTCTTTTGTGGCATTGGCTTTTATGCCTTCTTGTTTAGGTCAAAGGAGGACAAGGACTTACATTTTTTAAATGACCTTACTTCCTTGGCTCTCAGGGTATGTAATTGAATCGATGGGACACTAACCTCAATCCAAAGCACAAGATTCCTTCTACAATCCTAGTATGGGTGCATCTTTCTCATCTTCCCCTCCATTGTTAGAGCGATGACAGCTTTTGAACCACTAGGAATTCTATGTGATTTATAGACAAGGTTAAACCAAAGGAGAATACATGCCTACACCCAAATCTACATGGTTGTTAACCTAAAATAGAGACTACCATGTCATCCTCTTGTTTATGGAAAACTTGGCAGCATTAACAACCCTTAGACTATGAGCAGCTCCCTTTTAAGTGAAATCTACCATGAATATGGGCACTTTGCTAAAAATTGCAAGAAGCAAGTCATAATCCTGAAGCAAACTCAAAGGAAGAATAAAAATGTTAAGTTAAGGAGAAGAAGATGGATTTGAACTCTACAGGGAAAATATATGATAAAAGTTTCTACTCCAACTAGGTCAAATCATCCTTAGGCAAAATCTCTTGTAAAAGGAAACCCTTCAATTTAATCATTTGAATAACTCAAAGAAGCAAGTCAAGGGATAGATGGTAACCAAATGTCCTTCTCAAATAGATTTAGAGCTCACTTGAAACAACGTCAGAGAATTAATCCAAGAAAATGACACCAAAGTTTCAAATTTTCAAGAGCGGAAGCAAGCAACCTAGTCTCACTATGGCAGCATTATTTCAGAACAAGGAAGTATGAATTCTAATGAAGTTTACTCTATGATCGAAAATACACCAATGATTATCACATAGGAGGATAATCTTGAATTGATAAATCCTATAGAGGAAAAGGAGATTATGAAATCCATTTGGGATTTAGAACCCAATAAGGCTCTTAGGGCTAATAGGTTATCAATCTCAATGGGTTCTCAATCTCTTTTTATAGACATTAGTGGAGTTTGATTAAGACTGATCTAAAAGGAATATTTTAATATTTGCAAAAAATGGGCAAGGTTGGAGGTAATACAAATTCATTCTTTCTAGCTTTAATTAGAAAATAAGCTAATTCATTTTTCTTTTCCAAGTTATAATACATATCTTTATGTAATATTTCCACAATAATGGAAAAAGTATTGCCCAAAATAATATCTAAAATGCAAGGATGGTTTATTCAAAACAAAAAATAATGGATAACATTATACTTGTTCAACAAACCATTCATTCAAGTAAAGTGAACAAAGAAAAAGGTATATAAATTGAACTAGATATGGCTAATACCTTCGATCAAGTGAGCCACTCCTTTGAAGTAATGAGTAAATTTGGATTGTATCATCAATATCTTCTTGTATCATCACCACTTGGATTGTACACTTAGTTGATGGCAGTCCCATTTCTTTTTTCTAGAAAGTCAAGGACTAAGGCAAAGCTTCCCCATGTCTCCAATTTTGTGTATTACCATCGTTGAATCCCTTTGCTCATAGTTAGAGGCTAAAAGAATTTGTTGGAAATAATACTAAGAAGGGGGGGTGAATCAGTATTATCAAGTCAATTATTTTTCATTTCATAATCAGATTTGCATACGCTACTTTAGTTAGTGAAAACGGGGTGTATACGCAACTATAGTTAAGGAAACTCGCGTATAACTTGCAGACTTATAATTTAATTTATTCTTCAGATGTTGATCATTAATCTGTGTGTCAAAACCATATAAATAGTAACCAGGAACAGTAAAACAGAACAGACAGTCACACACAAGAACACAAGATATAAGGTGGAAACCCAATGTGGGTGAAAACCACCTGCAGCAATTCGTCTATATTTTCTTTCAATTAGAAACTTCTTTTTACAATGTTTTTGTACTGGTGCAGTCTTATACCAGTACGCAGGCTTCTACCTGCAAAAGGCTACAACCTTCTCTCGTTTTCCAGCTTCTCGTAGAAGGGAGCTACAACCCCCTTAGCTCTTGTACTGGCTGATGTACTAGTACGTAGGTGCTGACCTACAGAAGGCTACAACCTTCTCTTTTCTTCCAGGGACCATGTTTCATAAATTTTCAGACTGGATCCATCAATGACAATAATCAAACATCAAATACATCTGCATCAACAATTCTGCTTTGCTTCAATCAAAATTGAATCAAACAATTGCTTCCCTGAATGTTATAACCAGAATACATTGACAGTAGCCAGAAACCAATCCAGCACCCAGAACACTGCAACAATAAACAGAAGTAGCTAAAACATATTTCATGAGACGTACGCCACTTCAATATGTAGAACCTTCATGCATACGCTTCTGTATTAAGGCCAACCTGCGTATACGCTATTTTAAATTACCAAACCAGTGTGTATATGTGCCTTTGCTTCGCTGAACCTGCGTACAGATCTATAAAAGATAATCTTACCCTTTTCAATTATTCAGACGTTAGTAATACCCAGATCATCAAATTTATAGATCAAGTCATGCACCTAATATAACAAATCAAATCACATAAAGATACTTCTCTTCAACCCTTAAGATCTTGACCCATCAATAAAACTTATCCTTCTTCTTGCGCTTAGGTTCCTCCTTGATTCAGATCCAGCTATGCACCATAACCCAATGACCAGTAATCCAGATCTTTCTCTTCATAAGATATTCAATGCTTGAGTGAATGCCTTTGCCTAATGAACTCCTTCCCCTTTTATAGTTTTAGGCCTTTCTCAATACCATGGTCCAAAACCATAGAGAATCAATACCATGGACCCAATACCTGGGTTTAACACTTTGGACGAGATACCATGGTCCAAAACCATAGGTTCAAATACCAAGGACTAAATACCATGGACCACAAATAATTCTTCCCACATGTACGCACTTTTCCTTGCATGAAAGTGTGTGCATACGTATACGCGCCTTTTGATCTGCGATCTCGCGTGTATACACGACTTTGTTAAGAGGAACCTGCGTATATCTCTTTTTCTTTCATTCTGAGAGCCTGAACTGTGATCTGTCATTTGAGTGAGTTGCCATCAAGGACAACACCTATATTATAGCACTAAACCTTGTGTCATAATGCCAACAATCTCCCCCTTTGGACTTGATGGAAACCCCAAGCCACTCAAAGTCATTCTCCCCCTTTGTCATCAAGGGCAAAGGGTTATGCTCCCCCTGAGTACATGCTGAAATCTCTGCTCTGCTGTGTTGTCTATCCTCCCCCTGACTGTAGGCAAGGTCTGCCAAAAGATGTTCTACAAGAAGAAACATGACTTTGTACATTATAAATGACCTTCCTATCACCAAAGACTCATACATACATCCAACTCCCAACTAAGTGGGGATATACCAATATTGACTCATCCACCCAACCAAGTGGGGATACACCAAAAGTTTACACAAGATAAAACAAGAACATTACATCATTCATCCTAGGCATAGTGGGGAAACCAACATAGGTCATTACATGACCTTGATAATAAAAGAAATACATGATATAGAGACTAAATATTTAAGACAAGATTATGATAGCCATCAGCAACTAACATCAGCAGCATCTGTCAATCATCATCAAGACCAGCAACCATGATCTCCCTCTGCACCTGTTCCACCTGAAAGAAAATGAACCAAAGATCTTCTAAGATAATGCCAACAATGCATTATTAGAAGTATATGCTCCCCATGAACCTATGTCAGATGGTCTCTGTCAGACCCATAACAGACTCTTTTCATCCTGAGTCTGGCTCCACTATTTGTCTTTAACCCAATGTATACGCGACTGTATCCATAGAAATAGGCGTATGTACACGGATACACTTCATCAAACTCGTGTACAACCATTGTTCTCTGAAACAGATAATTTCAACAGCAAGATGATGCATCAACTACTTCCAGCTTCTGTCTGAGGTATTCAAATGTCTCTCTGGGCAGTGGTTTGGTGAACATATCAGAAGCATGTTCCTTGGAGGGAACATACTCCAATTTGACCTTTTGTTAAAGCACCTATTCCTGGAGAAAATGATATTTGATAGGTATGTGCTTGGTCTTCGAATGCATGACTGGATTTTTTGAAATACTGATTGCACTTGTATTATCACAAAAAATGGAGATAGGTGGAGTATAAGTGATTTGAATATATTGCAATGTTTACATCATCCAAAGGAGTTGTGTGCAGCAAGATGCAGCAGCCACATATTCTGCTTCAGCTGTAGATAATCCAATTGAGCTTTGTTTCTTGCTAAACCAAGATACTAATCTGGAACCCATAAAGAATGCACCACCACTAGTGCTTTTTTTGTCATCCACACTTCCTGTCCAATCTGCATCTGTATATGCATGAAGTGTGAGATATGTATCTCTAGGATACCATAAGCCATAATTTTGAGTTCCTTGAAGATACTTGAAAATTCTTTTGACTACCTGAAGATGATTTTCCTTTGGATTTGCCTAAAATCTTCTGACTATTCCAACTGCATGCATGATGTCTGGTCAAGTACCTGTTAGATAGAGCAAACTTCCAATCATTGATCTATAGATTGGTTGATGTGTTGTTGTTGATTCATCATTTGCGCTGAGGCTGCATCCTGTTACCATAGGGGTACATACCGGTTTCGAATCCTCCATCCCATATTTCTTCAAGATCTTCTTGAGGTACATGGTTTGTGATAGAAAGATACCGTCTTTGTTTTGTTGGACTTGTAAACCAAGAAAATATGTGAACTCAACAAGTAAGGACATTTCAAATTCTTTCTGCATCACCAAAGCGAAGTTTTGACTCATGGATTCTTCATTGTTACCAAATATGATACCATCAACATACACAACAAGTATTAGCAATTTATCATTATCAATTTTTATATATAGATTGCTATCTGTTGATCCTTTTGAAAAACCTTGATGATGGAGGTACTTATCCAAACGATAATACCAAGCCCTTGGAGCCTGTTTAAATCCATAGAGAGCCTTTTTTCGTCTGCATACAATTTTTGGATCATTCCCAAGGATGAATCCATGTGGTTTCTCAATGTACACTTCTTCTTCTAAGTCTCCATTTAGAAAGGCATATTTCACATCCATTTGATATACTTTGAAATCTTGAAAGCTAGAAAGAGCAAGGAACATTCTTATGGCATCAAGTCTAGCAACTAGTGCAAAAGTTTCTTCAAAGCCTATACCTTCTTGTTGAGCATACCCTCTGCAAACAAGTTTGGCCTTGTTTCTAATAACATCTCCATTCTCATTCAGCTTGTTTTTGAATATCCATTTTGTCCCTATGACATTCTTATCATTTGGTCTAGGAACTAACTCCCAAATGTTATTCTTTTCAATCTGCTCAAGTTCTTCATTCATGGCCTTGACCCAACATTCATCTTTGCATGCTTCACTTACATTTCATGGTTCAGTGGAGGAGAGAAATGCTAGATAGCTTGAAGCTTCTAAAATAGTTCTTCTTGTTTGTACACCTGCCTCTTTCTACCCCAAAATTTGAGTTTCTGGATGATTCTTCTGGACATACCTGGATGGAGTCTTTTCTTCTACCCTTATCTATTCTTTTGGTGCCTCATAGGTTTCTTCTTCATCATTAGTCTGATTTGATGTTGAATGATAGTCCTCATCATCTTCGAAATCTTCGGATTTTACCTGCCTTGGAATGTTTCCTTCTTCATCAACCACTACATCAATAATTTCAACAATTTTTCTAAGTATTTTATTGTAACACTTATATCCTTTGCTTTGGGGAGAGTAACCAAGGAGAATGCCTTCATCTGCTCTAGGTTCAAACTTGCCAAGGTTTTCATCAATCCTTTAGATGTAACATTTGCTTCCAAAAATTTTGAAGCATTTTACCTTAGTAGTCTTACCATACCAAAGTTCATGAGGAGTTTGATTATTGTTCACCGAGATGTTTGTCTTGTTGAGAATAGTAACGGCAGCAAATGCAGCTTCACCCCAGAACATTGCAGGAGTTCAAGATTCATCAAGCATAGCACGAGCCATTTGTTGAACCGTTATGTTCATCCTTTCCACTACTCCATTTTGCCAAGGAGTCCTTGCAGTAGAAAATTCCCTTATTGTTCCATGTTCTTCACAAAAATCAAAAAATTCATCCGAGGTAAATTCCCCTCCTCGATCAGACATGAGGCATTTGATTCTGTGATCTGATTTGTTTTCAACCAAGGCTTTGAATGCTTTGAACTTTTCGAAAGCTTCATCTTTATGCTTCAGAAGTCCTATCCAACACATCCTGGAAAAGTCGTCAATGAACAATATGAAGTATTCTTCTCCTCGAGGTGACCTTTTCCTAGATGGAACATATACATCAGTATGGACAAGTTCAAGTGGCTTACTAGCTGATCCTTCCTTCTCATGGAAATTAGTTCTAGTTTGCTTACCGAACTGACATGATTTGCATATTGTATTGTCTAGAATTTTGATGTCAAGGAGATCATGAACTGCCTGATATTTGCATGCTTTCCTTATCTGAGAGAAGCTTATATGCCCCAATCTTCTGTGCCATAGTGTTCATCGTTCTTGCTTAGATAGCAATGTTGTTGTCCTCCCTTGAGTATGTATAAATTATTTGGAGTTCTTATGCCTTTGATCATTGTTTCCCCTGTATCAAGCTCACGAACAATACATCCATTTGATCGAAATATTACCTCATTTCCTTGATTACACATTTGATTGACACTCAATAGATTATGTTTTAAGCCATCAACATACATAACATTTCCAGCTTTGACTTTTTCTTTCAAAATAACAGAACCTTTACCTTTTATGAATGCAGGGGTGTCATTTCCAAATGAGACCTTCCTTTCCTTTTCAAAGACACTATATGGCTGAAGTTTTTCTTTATCACTTGTCATATGTTTCGAGCATCCACTGTTGGTGTACCACTGATTTTCCTGTCCTTCCGCATATAAGGCTATACCACATCTTTTTGGTTGCGGTTCTTTCTTCCTCCATGTTTTGAGACTCAATGAAGCTTGCTCCTTCTGAGTTGTTTGCCGAAACCTACTCCTGCATTCAGAATCTTCATGACCAAAGTTGTTACAAATAGAACATTCTATTTCATTTTCAAGAGTAGAAAAGTTATTGTAGGTTATTTTCATGATTCCAGTCACACTCATTTGATTTCGTGCTTCTCTGGTCATGATGGTCTTGTAGGCAACACATTAAGCTACTTTGTGTCCAAAGTTATGACAAGGGAAACATTGGCCATTGAAGAAATTCCTGCAATTATCAAACCTTCCATCCAGGTGATTGTGGTTTCCATAGCCATTCGTTCTTGAGGCAAATTGAGAATGATTTACCTGCAGTTGGTTGTAGCTTTTGTTCATCCTTGAAGTAGATTCCCCGATGTACTTGGTGATCTCTGTTCATCCTTGAGGTAGATTGACCCTGATTTACCTGGCGATCTGCTTTATGCCTTTGTTGTCGATTGTCAACCTGTTCACTTCTCCTTGCTGCATCAAGATAACTTTTGGAGGTAGATGGCTTCTTTGCTTGAGATGCTTCTTCAGTATATCCAAGACCTCTCTTGATTAGTGGAGAACCCTGCACTTTGATAATCTCATCTAAAGTTTCAGATCCTTTATCAAATCTAAGATTAAGAGATTTTGTTTTCTCAATATCTTTTCTAAGTCCCACAATTTCACATTCTAAATTTTCATTGTGTTTTTCCCTTTCAGCAAGTAGGAATGTCAGAGTATCTATGATCATACTCTTTTCTTCTAAACAAATTTTAAGTTTTATAAATTTCTTCATAGAGATCATTTTCATCTATAGCATCCAAGAAATCATCATCTTCAAAAGCCATCAAAAGTCTATAATCATTACATTGTTCATCTTCATCACTAATTGAAAATCCATCATTGTCTTCATGTGTATAATAGCTCTTCTTACTTACACTCTTTTTTTGTTCCATCTAACTGGTTCCTTACCTTTATCAAGCTTACCTTTATGAGGACACTTGGTTTCATAGTGACCGACTCTTCCACAAGCAAAGCATTTGAAACATAGCTTACCTCTGAATCTTCCAGAACCCCATTGAAGGTTCTTGACAAAGTTTGATTCTTCCTCTCCTTCTAAAATATGTCCTGACTCATTGTAATCTCCTTTTCCTGAAGCTTTGAATGCGGCTCCTCTCCTATCTGATGGTCCCCCTTTTCTCATTTCGAAAGAAATTAGGATTCTGTGCAGCTGTGACATGGTAATACTCTGTAGATCTTGTTTTTCTTCTATGGCAGATAGTTTTGAATCAAACTTAGAAGACAAAGATCTTAGAACCTTTTCAACCAAAGTAACTTATTTTATCTCTTCACCCAAGTTTTTCAGACGATTAACAATCTCATCTATACGTAAGAAATAATTAGTCACACTTTCATCATTGTACATTCTGAGATTTTCATATTGAATTCTGAGAGTTTGTGGTTTTGCATGTTTTACCTAATCGTCTCCTTCATAGCTCAGAACGATCTTGTCCCATATTTCTTTTGCGGTTTTGAGCTGCATAACCTTAATAAATTCTGATTGAGATAAACTCCCTAATAGAGTATTGACAGCCTTTGCATTTGTTTCATACTGCTTCTTACCAGCCATATCTGTAGGAGTTGCTGATGGAAATGTGTATCCTGCTTCCATGATATCCCAAACTTCTTTACCAAGAGATTGAAGATAGGCTATGATTCTTACCTTCCAATAGACGAATTTTCTCCCATCAAAGATTGGTGGCCTGATCGATGCCTCTTTTTTGTAGTTTCTCATGATGATAGATCTTCCTTCAAGCAATCAAGCTTCTTCTAAAGCACCTGCTCTAATACCAATTGTTGGAAATAATACTGAGAGGGGGGGTGAATCAGTATTATCAAGTCAATTATTTTTCATTTCATAATCAGATTTTCATATGCTACTTCATTTAGTGAAAATGGCGCATATACACAACTGCAGTTAAGGAAACTCGTGTATAACTTGCAGACTTATAATTTAATTTATTCTTCAGATGTTGATCATTAATCTGTGTGTCAGAACCATATAAATAGTAACCAGGAACAGTAAAACAGAACAAACAGTCACACACAAGAACACAAGATATAAGGTGGAAACCCAATGTGGGTGAAAACCACCTGCTACAATTTGTCTCTATCTTCTTTCAATTAGAAACTTCTTTTTACAATGTTTTTGTACTGGTGCAGTCTTATACCAGTACACAGGCTTCTACCTGCAGAAGGCTACAACCTTCTCTCATTTTCCAGCTTCTCCTGGAAGGGAGATACAACCCCCTTAGCTCTTGTACTAGCTGATGTACTAGTATGTAGGTGCTGACCTACAAAAGGCTACAACCTTCTCTTTTCTTCCAGGGACCACGTTTCATAACTTTTTAGACTGGATCCATCAATGACAATAATCAAACATCAAATACATCTGCATCAACCAATCTACTTTTCTTCAATAAAAACTGAATCAAACAATTACTTCTTTAAATGTTCTAACCAGAATACATTAACAGTAACCAGAAACCAATCCTGCACCTAGAACACTGCAGCAATAAACAGAAGTAGCTAAAACATATTTCATGAGACGTATGCCACTTTAATATGTAGAACCTACGTGCATACGCTTCTGTATTAAGGCCAACCTGCGTATACGCTATTTTAAATTACCGAACCAGCGTGTATACGCCCCTTTGCTTCGTTGAACCTGCGTACAGATCTATAAAAGATAATCTTACCCTTTTCAGTTATTCAATCATTAGTAATACCCAGATCATCAAATTTATAGATCAAGTCATGCACCTAATATAACAGATCAAATCACACAAAGATACTTCTCTTCAACCCTTAAGAGCTTGACCCATCAATAGAACTTATCCTTCTTCTTGCGCTCAAGTTCCTCCTTGATTCAGATCCAGCTATGCACCATAACCCAATGACCAGTAATCCAGATATTTCTCTTCATAATATATTCAATGCTTGAGTGAATGCTTTTGCCTAATGAACTCCTTCCCCTTTTATAATCTTAGGCCTTTCTCAATACCATGGTCCAAAACCATAGAGAATCAATACCATGGACCCAATACCTGGGTTTAACGCTTCGGACGAGATACCAAGGTCCAAAACCATAGGTTCAAATACCAAGGACTAAATACCATGGACGACAAATAAGTCTTCCCACATGTACATGCTTTTCCTTGCATGAAAGTGCATGCATACGTATACGTGCCTTTTGATCTACGATCTCACATGTATACGCGACTTTGTTAAGAGGAACGTGCGCATATCTCTTTTTCTTTCATTTTGAGAGCCTGAATGTGATCTGTCATTTGAGTGAGTTGCCATCAAGGACAACACCTGTATCATAGTGCCAAACCTTGTGTCATAATGCCAACAAAATTGTTGGGAATCCTTCTAGGATCAAAAAAATGTGGTGTGGTGGGGGTGAAAAGGTTTAACCATTCCCAATTTGTAGATGATACCATCCTCCTTGGAGGGCCTCAACTATAATTGTTTCCAAATTTAAGGAGCTTGACCTTTTCTCCACAATTTCAAGAGGGATGATAAAACACTATAAGAGTCAAATTTTAGGATGGAATGTTAAATCCCATAAGTTACAAGAAATCTCTATAATTATGTGATTCTCTTGCTTAGAAAATTGGTCCTCATTTAAATATTTGGGCATACTCATCCACCTACAAAACATTTCTTCACAAACATGGCAAAGAATTCTTAATAAGATCAACAAAAATTTAACTGAATGGAGATCAAAATGGTTAAATCCAACTAAAATATTCATATTGATAAAGTTGGCCCTCTCTACACTCCCTCTATTTTAGTGTTATGTTATGGTGGCACCAATAGGATTTATGTAGAAATTATTTAGTGAGACGAGGTGTTTTTATGGAAAGGCAAAAAGATGGATACCAAAAAACAGTATTTGCTTTGCTGGAAGACATGAGCTCCCCAGATCGAAGGTGGTCTTGGTATCAAGGACTTATCTCTCATGAACTTAGAAATGGGGGCCTAGATGTCATCGAGATTAATTTCAAGCAAATTTAGTTGGTGGAAAAAGTTATATAATAGAAATATATACAACGCAAAATGAAGATATGTATATAAAGCATAGTAAGAAACAAAAAAGGACTCGCAAAATCAATTTTTCCACTAACCCAATCCAACCTTACATGGATACCTGGTAATTGTAAGCAAATATCAATATGGGAGGATCATATAATGGGGGGGAATTTCCTCTCATAACTCATAATTGTGCCCTTTAAAGGTTTGGATAGATGTTACAAACCTCAAAACTCAATTTGACCTATAAAAGTGGTCAACATACCAATATTGATGGTTGGGATGGAATTCAGGGACTTTTCCTAAGCATCTCCTCATATAATGTCAAAATTCATTAATGCTATGAGTGGGTTGTGCTTTGGAAAATTCATTCAAAGCACACCAAATACTAGAGTGATGTAAAAATACAATAAAATGGGTTGCCTTGCTCAGTTGTCATCTCTTCCTTGCACTTTAAAACACCTTATTTGTAAATTTATTTGGCACAACAATGGGCTCCCAAGATCAACCTTTTATGTGGATCATGGTGCACAAAAAGTTGCTAACGACAAACCTCCAAGTGTGGTTTATGTCAATATGATGAAGAAATTGTTTATCAATTATTTTTTATTGCAGATACATTAAGGAAGTTTGGACCTCGATGTTTGCTAGAATCAATAACCATGTTAGATTAAAAAAACCCTTACATGGAAATAGATATTCTCTATGTGCAAAAAACCATACAAGGGATAGCTACAATATAAAAGAGGCTCTAAAGAGAATATGGAATACTCTTCCTAAATACATATGCTAGAATATTTGGCTTGCCAAAAACAATGTAGGGTTTAATCATAAAAAAGATAAATCAACATTGATAGCATCCAATGAAAATGAACCCCTAGCAAAACATATGGTTAATAATCTCAAGGTTTATTAGTAGGTCCTAGAGAGGAATGAAGAAATCTAGTGCAAACAGTTTCAGATTCATGAAAATCCCCAACCTCTCCCCATTCAATTGAATCAAAGCCAACCTTATTAGGCAATTTAGTTGGGTGCACATGAATTCATGGAATGGAGAAGGGTTCAAAACTCCTACTTGTTCTTTGATGGGGATTCAAATAGAAACTTATTGACAGTGTTGGACCCACCAACATGTCAGGGTATCTCCCTGGTAAGAAGTCCCAACTAGACCTCAGATTATTTGGAGTAGGAGTCCCAACAGTGGGTAGTAAAGATATGCCTTGACTGCGATAGCGCGCAGAGGTAAGCAATATATCTTTGTCGAAATCAAGTGTGTGACCTTGCAGCAAGTCAAGAGAGATGCATGGGGAGGTTCTAACACACAGAAGGGAAAAGGAAGTGTGCCCCTTAGAAGCCTGTAATAGTATGCAACCTGAAAGGAACACACCAGGTGAAGGACATCACAAGCTAGAAAGCAGAATAGTCAACAATCCAAATTGATGGGTTAAACCAACAACACGACTTCAAAAACATTCATACAATTGTATACGAAATAGTTCATACACAAATGTGTAAGTTAAAAACATACATTGCTAAAGTAACCAGAATAGTCGAACTACAATAAAAACATATGCATGAAGACGTGTTGGCTCTATTATATTATATATAAAGTGAAAGTTCCATCCATACATACAACCATGACAGCCACTAGCCCCAATAGTGAAATGCTACAATGAACACCGCCTTCTCCTCCAAAGAGACGTACTCGCTCTACAGTATGGAGAAGCCAAGGCTCGTCACAATACTCTCCAAGCCTTCTCTAAGAAATGCTTAGCCAAAAGCTTGGCTCCCAAAAGCCTCGTCTATGAGTTATGAAGTTCTATTTATAACAAAGCATGGGGTGACCCTTGACATTCCCCTTTGTGACTCTTAGACTACCCTCATGACTCTTCAACTTCATCACATATAACTATTTACATTACATATGACTGTTTTCATTCCACTAATGACACTTGGAATTTCACTTTACATCATGGTTACAAAAATATATTTTCCACATATACCCATGTGGGACAAAAATAGGCTTGAGTCAGCCATATAAGACAACACTAAGACTTAGACGGATGTGGAAATACCAGCTCATCAGCATCCTCTCTGTGATCCTCGGTTAAGAACTGATGCCAAGATTGGTAGTGTGCAATGGTGTCTGTGTACTCTTTGATGATGTATTCTTGGAAACGAACTCTTGTCTCCATTGCTTCTGGGTATACTAATTTGGAACCTTTGTCCAACTCGTCCTCTAACATGCATAGCTTGATCCTAAGCAAGGTTGGACCAGCGATATACATCTGCATGTTATATGCACTGACTTGCAAATTCACGTTGGTGGCCATGAGCATCAACTGATCAAAGTACACGTCGAGCTCCAGTCGGACTTGGTTCTTCTCTTTGGCCTCGTGAGTGTTCCGATTGAAGAGGTGTTATACTTCCTCACCATGACATCCAAACTCATGTACAACCATGTGTACGAAGCCTCAACACTGGTGATGAGCGGCGGTAGTTCCCCATAGTTTCGGATCAGAATTCGGATGCGTTGATGAGGCTCATCAATAGGTAAATTATATGGGTCTTGATGACACTCTAAAGCTTATTAAAATCAACTTTTCTCACATTTCTTTACATGTTTTAGTATATTTTTCTTAGTGAAAAGGGTAAAGGTGAGATTTTGTGTCATTAAAGGAATTTTGAGGTCTAAAATGGGCCCCCTAAGAAAAATGTACAACCAAAATAAACTTTATAAGAACCAATAGGATTCAAGATGATGATGTCAACCATGGGGGATTATTCACCAATTTTGGAATAAAAAAGATTAAAAATAATAAAATAATAAAACTACTTTTTCAATTCACATTTTCAACTTATCTCCCTAAGGTTTTACTCAAATTTCGAGCAGGAGTACTCGTTGGATGACAAGTTTAATTCCTCATCCAAAGAGTACCCATGTTGCATAATTTTGATGGACTATGTTACACGAAAAATGAGAAATACATGAAAAAATGTGATTGCAATCCCATTTTTCATGTATTTCTCATTTTTCATAGTAGGGTCCACCAAAATTATGCAACATGGCTACTCCTTGGATGAGGAATCAAATTACGCATCCAACGAGTGTTTCTGCTCGAAATTTGAGTAAACCCATAGGGAGATAAGTTGAAAATACGAGTTGAAAAAATAGTTGAAAACAAGCTAATAACATAAACTTAAATTAATCAATAATTCAAAATATTAGGAAAAGCAATTTATAAACATAAATAATTGTATTTAATTTGAATAAGTTTTTTTTCTTTTTTCCCTCTAAAATTTGATGATGTAATAAAATCTTATTTTATTATTTCCACTAATATTTATAATTTCCTGAGGAGGACCATTTTAGACCTCAATTTCCTCCTAATTCATGTGGCCTAATGTGCATTAATTGCGGGATTTGGAGCAGTTTTGTGCTAATTTAAGTGCAGGAAATTGAAGTAGACAAGCAAGAGGGATTTTAGGAGATTTGATATCCCTCCTTAACTCCTCAATAACTTGAAGATTCCTCCGGCCAGATCTCATCAGCTTGGAGTTACAAGCAGCCAAGCCAACCAAGTTCATTGGCAGTCAAGCCAATGATAGTTGAAGACATGTCAATCTCGAGTTTGGGAGCCAAGACTCCCTAATTTTTAGGAAGTTTTTGGTAGCTTCATTTGTATACATAAGAAGGCCTAGGGCCTCATTAGGATTCGACTTTTTATTTTAGCCAATAGGAAATTTCAAGCTAAGATATTGTGGTTGTTATTCTCATGTTATTTTTTACACTTTGATGATAATGAAAAGGGTTTCTTTGATCCAGTGCTAAGTTGACTCAGAGGGTTGAAGCTCTTGGGTTAGGGCCCAACCCTAGCCACGGAGGTTCCTCTTTTTGTACATGATTTCTTAGATTAGAATCATAGATTAGTTACTGAATTTATCTCTGCTTTGTTTATTTTACAAGTCTTTGAATGATTGGTTAGTTTTGCTTCCATTAGTTGGAGAAGTAGATTAGTGTTATAGTAGTGAAAGAAAATACTTCAGAAAATCTTGTGACAGTGGCCTCTTCCTCATCTCCCTCATGGGATCATGGTTTGAGGGCCCCACTCTCATAGCCCCAAAAACATATTTATCTTTTGGTCATTACATAGCTTAGGATTTCTTGTTGAGTAGATCATTGTTTATGATTTCTTAGAAGCACCTGCAATTGTCATTTTGGTTTCTTGAGTTTGTTGTAGATTATAAAGCATTCCATTCCATAGATTTAAGCCATTAGCCATCAATAAATCAGTTTCTCAAATTCAACTCATCTTTTCCACATTTACATAAAGTTGTGCATGAATGAAGAAAGAATATGTGTTGTTGCAGGAGTTGTTGATCTGTAGGGAGGAACTCATTCCACCAACCTCATCTAAGTCTTCTCCACCTCTCGCCCAATCCTACCAACCACTAATTCAGATTTATGTTTTGTAGCCATTGTGGACAGCCAACTTGAGAAAATCCAACCATCCTGAAGAGTTAGGTTGATCCTTGGGTGGTTTGCACCTTCCCCATACCTTATTCCACCATCATACATCTTCCCAGCACTTCCTTTCACCTTCCTTACCTTCCTACATCCTTCAGCTAAGTTTCCTGTAGGACATCCTGTAGTAACTACAGGAAATCTTGTAGCAACCTGTTTTAGACTGTTTTGGGCAGAAATGATGATCAAAGCCTAGGGTAGGCCTTCAACTTGACTTCCATACCCCTCAATGCCATTTTGGACCAACTTTTCCATACCTTCCTCCCCTGCAAAAGATCAGATTATTAGCTTAGCATTTACATTTCTAAATTGAAAACCAAAAGACTCTTTTCTGCAATATTTAGCTAGTGCATGCATACATCAGTCATAGCAGTGTTAGGATAATTTCCATGCCTACTTAGTCCAAATAGCTAGATGATAGAATGCAAGGTTAAATTAGGTCTCTTTTGTAAGTAATGTGCATTAATTCTTAGCTAGGTAATTTCATGTCATTTCATAGCACTTTCATTTCCTTAAAATAAGTAAGCATTTACTTTTTGCATTAAAGATAGCTTTACATTCACTATCAACAGTCAGCCTCCTTCTACTCAATAGAAGACTGGTTTGAAAAACCTAGTGGTCTATCACCCCAGTTGAGAAGTGATAAGAGTAGATTGCATCTGTTGTGAATTTAGCATTGTCACCTCCAAGTTTGTGTTGGCATTATGATAGAAGTGTTGTCCTTGATGGAAACTCACTCACAGGTCAGTTCATATTTGATAAAAAACAACTCACATTGTAACAGGTCAATTTAGAGGTAACAGGACATTGGTACAAAAGAACAGGAAGTTGGAACGAATGTCTATTGATCAGAATCAAGAAGTTGAAGGAAAATGATGTTGTAAGTTGTATATGCAGATTCACTTCGAAAAAGAAGTGTATACACGCAGGTTAACAGACCAAAAGAGCGTATACGTATGCACGCACTTTCACAAGAGGAAAAGTGCGTATAGGTTGGAAAATCAAGGAAATTCAAGTTTAAAGAATACCAAGGGTCAATACCATGGTATTATCCCACAATATTGAGCGGAGTAACGACTATTTGATCTCGTCCAAGAATACCACAGGCTATAAGTGTTGTTTTGGTCCGAGGTATTGAGAAAGGCCAAAAACTATATAAGGAGGAGAAGATCTAAGGGCCAAGGGTGCAATTGAAATGGTTTCTCAGGAATACATCTATCTGAAGTATATTTTATGTTGCAAGGGTTGTGATTATGATATGATCTGAAATATTTTGTGCACCTTGGATACAATGTTGGATCAGGATCATGAGACCTGAAATGACTTATCATTATATGATCTAATATTGGTTGGGATAGATATGATTGCTTACGCCTATTTTATTCTTTAAATGTCATGATCTGGGTACGTCTGAAGTCTGGAATGGCAACAAAGTTGTAAGTTAATATTTTCATATCAATACATTGGCTTGCCTTGGTAAAGGCGCGTATACACACAGGTTCGACTCTTCCAAGTAGCGTATGCAAAAGAAAATCTTGTTGTTCAGAAATGACTGATCTATCTGATCAGTGTTGTTGTTTTACTGTTGTTTGTCAATGAAGTATTCTTAGATTTGAAAATAAAACTGAATGCATAAGGAGTTTGTGTCTGATTGATTGATTGATTAAATGATAAGGGTTATCTTTGATGTTAATTGTCTGGATCACTATAAATTGACAGTAGATGTTCAGAATATTACTGGTTGGTACAGATTTGATTCAAAATTTTGTATGATTCAGTAGTTTGGAAGTATACTCAGGTTTTGTTACAGGAAGTAGCATATACACGCAAGTTGGGTTCATTAAAGTAGCATATACATTCTGATGTATGATTTTTGAGGTTGCATCTCATTCTAAATAATGATGCAGGTTTCAAGGTTCAGCACAGTGTTCTGGTGACAGTGATCTGATGTTTGAGCTTAAACGTTTCTGATGGGTCCAGTGTGAAAATTTGATGAAACGAGGCCTTCATATTGTGGTGTTGTGTACCAGGAGTATCCAGTCTAAAAATTAATGAAGCATGGTCCCTAGAGGAAGAGAGAAGGTCGTAGCCTTCTGTAGGCCGACGCCTACATACTAGTAAACATATCAGCTAGTACAAGAGCTAGGGGGTTGTAGCTCCCTTCCATTAGACGTTGGAAAATGAGATAAGCTTGTAGCCTTCTGCAGGTGGGTGCCTACGTACTGGTATGAGTCTGCACCAGTACAAGATTGTAAATTGATTTATTTATATTAAGAAGACAGAGGTGACAGTAGCAGGTGGTTTTTCTCCCGCATTGGGTTTCCACCTCAAATCTTGGTGTTCATGTGCGTTGCTTATGTGTGATCATTTATTCTGTTATTACTACACATAGTTACTGTATAATAAGATATTGATGCACTGATTAAACATCAACACATGATAAATTAACTAAATCATAAGTTCTCTGGGTAGACGATGGTTGCTTTAATCACAGTAGTGTGCACACGCAAGTTCACTTCACTGAAGTAGCGTATATAAATCTGATTAGGAAATGAAATATTATTGAATTGTAAATACTTATTCACCCCCCCCCAGTATTATTTCCAACAATTGGTATCAGAGCAGTTCCTTCAGAAGAAGCTTGATCGCTTAAAGGGAGATCTTTCAAGATGAACAATCACGAAGGAATGGGATCTATCAAACCACCAATATTCAATGGGAACAACTTGGTATATTGGAAAATAAGAACCAAATCCTATCTCCAATCGCTTGGAGCCGATGTTTGTGAAATTGTGGAAGGAGGATACCAATTTCCAACAACAATACCTATAGATGCAGCAGGTATGAAGTTATACAAAATGAATGCCAAAGCAATCAATACTTTATTGGGAAGTCTGTCAGAATCAGAATTCATCAAAGTCATGCAACTCAAGACAGCCAAAGAGATATGGGACAAAATCATTCAGAGCTATGAAGGAGACTCCCAGGTAAAACGTGTTAAGCTCCAAACTCTCAGAATTCAATATGAAACTCTTAATATGCATAGTGATGAAATTATTGCTAGTTACGTTTTTCATGTAGATGAGATTGTTAATTGTATGAAGAATCTGGGTGAAGAGATAAAGGAGGCTACTCTAGTAGAGAAAAATTTGATATCCTTGTCTTCTAAATCTGAGTCAAAAGTATCTGCCATAGAAGAAAAGTAGGATCTTCAATCTAGTATTGTGGTTCAACTTCATGGAATTCTAACTGCCCTTTAAATGAGGAAAGGAGGTTCATCAGATATGAGAGAAGTTGCTTTCAAAGATTCAACTAAAGGAAAAGAAAAGGAAGAACACAATGAATCAAGATATATTTCAGAAGAATAAGATGAGGTAAACTTTTTCAAGAAGCTTCAACGGGGCTCCGGAAGATTTAGAGGTAAGCTACCATTCAAATTCTTTGCTAGTGGTAGAGTTGGACATTATGCTGCAACATGTCATCATAAAGATAATCATGAAAAAGGAAAGGAATCTGCAAAAGGTTATAGAAAACAGGTTGTTAATAGAAGAATTTACTATACTCATGAAGATAGTGATGGATTATCTAATAGTGATGAAGATGAAACTAAACAAGATTATAAACTACTCATGGCTTATGACAATGATGATTTTTTGGATGCCATAGAAGATGAATACTTTCTTGAAGAAATCACTAAACTTAAAATCTATTTGGAAGAAAAGAATATGATCATAGACACATTGACACACCAACTCGCTGAAAGAGAAAAGCACAATGAAAAACTAGAATGTGAAGTTGTGGGTCTAAGAAAAGAACTTGAGAAGACAAAATCTCTTAATCTTATATTTGCTAAAGGATCAGAAACTTTAAATGAAATCATCAAGGTTCAGCGTTCTCCTCTTATAAAGACAGGTCTTGGATATACTGAAGAATCATCCCAATCACAAAAGCCATCAGCCTCCACCAGAAGCTATCTTGATGCAACAAAGACTAGTGAACAGTATGTCAATCGTCAGCAAAAGCCTAAAAGTACTCATCAAGTAAATCATGCTCAATTTACTCCAAGGATGAACATCAATAGAAGCATCAACCAAAAGGTAAACAATACCAAAAGATTCTATGATCACAGAAACTTCTTTAATGAAAAAAAAATTCATGCCATAAATTTGGGCATTAGGCTACTCAATTTGTTGCTTACAAAACTATCATGACTAGAGAAGCACGAAATCAAAGGAGCATAACAGGAATCAAGAAAATTTCTTATAATAACTTTTCTCCTCTTGAAGATGAAATTGAATGTTCATTTTGTAATAACTTTGGTCATGAAGAATCTGAATGCAGGAGAAAATTTCGGCCAACACTTCAAAAGGAGCAAACATCATCAAATTCTAGGGTGTGGAGAAAGAAGGAATTTCAATCAGAAATATGTGGCATATCTCTGTTTTCAGAAGGACAATAAAATCAGTGGTACATTGAAAGCGGATGCTCTAAACACATGAAAAGTGATAAAGAGAAACTCCATTCGTATAATGCTTTAGAAAAGGAAAAGAATGTCTCCTTTGGAAATAACACACGAGCTGTCATTAAAGGTAAAGGTTCTATTTATTTGAAAGAAAAGGTTAAAGCTGGAAATGTCATGTATGTTGATGGTTTAAAACATAACTTGTTGAGTGTCAGTGAAATGTGTGATCAAGGAAATGAAGTTGTGTTTTGATCAAACAAATGTGTGGTCCGTGAGCTTGATACAGGAAATACCATAATCAAAGGTACAAAAACTCCAAACAATCTATACATATTGAAAGGAGGAAAAAAACAATGTTATCTAAGAAAAACAGATGAAAATTGGTTATGGCATAGAAGATTGGGGCATCTAAGTTTTCCTCAAATAAGAAAAGTATGCACGCTCAAGGTGGTTCGTGATCTTCCAGATATCAGCATCCCAAAAAATACCATACGCAAACCATGTCAAGTCGGTAAGAAAACTAGAGTTCATTTCAGTGAAAAAGAAGGATCAACAAGTAAGACTCTTGAACTCATCTATACTGATTTATGTGGACAAACAAGGAAAAATTCACTTCGTGGAGAAGAATACTTTATTTTATTCATTGATGATTTCTCTAGAATGTGTTGGATAGGTCTACTAAAGCATAAAAATGAAGCATTTGAAAATTTTAAAGCCTTCAAAGCTTTAGTTGAAAATGAATTAGATCTAAAAATCAAATGTCTCAGATCAGATCGAGGGGGAGAATCCATATCAGATGAATTTTTTGATTTTTGTGAACATGGAATAAAAATACATTTCTCTCTTGCCATAACTCCTCAAAAAAATGGTGTAGTGGAAAGAATGAACAAAGCAGTTCAACAAATGGCTCGATATATGCTTGATGAATATGGAACTCCTACCACCTTCTGGGGTGAAGCTACATTTACTACCTTGACTATTCTCAACAAAGCTAATGTTCAGGTAAATAGTGATCAAACTCCATATGAACTTTGGTATGGTAAGCCTCCTACTGTAAAACACTTTAGAGTTTTTAGAAGCAAATGTTTCATAAAAAACACTGATGAAAAACTTGGTAAGTTTGAACCCAAAGCAGATGAAGGAATTCTTCTTGGTTATTCATCCAGAAGTAAAGGATACAAATTTTATAACAAGAGACTTCAGAAAATTGTTGAATGCATTGATGCAGTAATTGATTAATCATGCAGAAATCTGGAACAGACAAAGGATGATGACAATGAGGAAGACAGTGAATGCTTTCCTATATCAAATCAAAATGATATAGAGGAAGAAACCAATGAAGTATCAGAAGAAGATACAGCTGACAGGGAAAAGACTCCATCCATATATGTTCGAAAGAATCATCCAGAATCTTAAATTCTAGGAGAAAAAGGGTCTGGAGTACAGACAAGAAGAACTCTTGTAGGAACTTCTAGTTATCTAGCATTACTATACTCCATACAAACACAGAATGTTAATGAATCTAGCAAAGATGAATGTTGGGTTAAGGCAATGAATGAAGAACTTGACCAAATTGAAAAGAATGATACTTGGGAACTAGTTCCTAGACCTATTGATAAAAAAATTATAGGAAAAAAATGGATATCCAAGAATAAATTGAATGAAAATGGAGAGGTTATTAGAAACAAATCAAGGCTTGTATGTAAAGGGTATGCTCAAAAATAAGGTATAAACTTTGAAGAAACATTTGCACATGTTGCCAGACTTGAAACCATAAGAATGTTTCTTGCTCTTTCAAGTTTTCAAAAATTCAAAGTGTATCAAGTGGATGTAAAATCTGCATTTCTTAATGGAGAGTTAGAAGAAGAAGTCTATATTGAACAACCAGAAGGATTCATTCTAGGAAATGATGCAAATTTTGTATGCAAGCTCAAAAAGGCTCTTTATGGACTGAAACAAGCTCCAAGGGCTTGGTATTATCGCCTTGACAAATATCTACAACAACAAGGGTTCACAAAAGGATCTATGGACAGCAACTTATACACCAAGATTGAGAATTATAAACTACTAATTATTGTTGTTTATGTTGACAATATCATCTTTGGCAGCAATGAAGAATATATGAGTCAGAGCTTTGCTTCGGTTATGCAGCAAGAATTTGAAATGTCCTTACTTGGTGAACTTACTTATTTTCTTGATCTACAAGTACAACAAACAAAAGATGGTATTTTTCTTTCACAAACCAAATATCTCAAGTAGATTCTGAAGAAATACAAAATGGAAGATTTTAAACTAGTATGTACTCCAATGGTGACTAGATGTAGTCTCAACTCTAACGATGAATCACCTGCACTGAATCAACCAGCATACATATCTATGATTCGAAGTTTGCTCTATCTAACAAGTACCAGACCTGATACCATGCATGCAATAGGAATTGTTGGAAGGTTCCAAGAAAATCCAAAGGAATCACATCTTTAGGCTGTAAAAAGAATATTCAAATATCTTCAAGGAACTCAAGACTTTTGACTATGGTATCCTAAATATACAGATCTTACTCTTCATGCATATAAAGATTCAGATTGGGCAGGAAATGTTGATGATTGAAAAAGCACCAGTGGAGGTGCATTCTATATGGGATCACAGTTAGTATCTTGGTTCAGTAAGAATCAAAGTTCGATTGCCTTATCTACAGCTGAAGTGAAATATGTGGTCGTTACATCTTGTTGCACACAACTACTCTGGATGATGAAACATTGCAAGACATTCAAATCACATGTTCTTCACCCATCTCCATTTTATGTGATAATACAAGTGCCATTAGTATTTCGAAAAATCCTGTCATGCAATCCAAGACCAAGAACATACCCATTAAGTACCATTTTCTACGAGAACAAGTGCTTGAACAAAAGGTTAAATTGGAGTATGTTCCCTCAAAAGAATAGGTTGTTGATATATTTACCAAACCACTTCCTAGAGAAACATTTGAATATCTCAGACAAAAGTTGGGAGTAGTTTCTACATCATCCTATTGTTAAATCCAATTTTCAGAAGAAGATTCCTATACGCAGGTTTCATGAAGGATAGTCGCGTATATACGGGAGTTTCTATGGCTGAAGGAGCAGATTTTTTTTCTGATAGAAAAACAATGGGTAAGACTTTGACATAGATGCTCAATCTGATATTGATGATTATTGTCTGCTGATATTCTTTGTTCACTGATTTTTATCTAACTGATGAAGATGCCTTGATGAATGGTTTGTTGACAATTCACAGGTAGCACAGGTTCAGGGGGAGCATTAGCCTTCACAAACATTCTTCATTATTGGCATTATGGTTGTTGATTTCAGCTATGGTTTCAGATATTCATTGTTGCGTAGGTCATGTAAAGATCTAGGATGTAATATGTCACATTCTTTTCACATTCTATTTTTTAATGAGTCGTATTGGACATATGATGTAATTTGTTTCCCCCCTATGCATGGGAAGGATGATGTAATAATTGTTATATTTCATCCATGTATAAACAATTGGTATATCCCCACTTGGTTGGGTGGATGTTTCAAATTTGGTGTATCCCCACATGGTTGGGTGGATGAGTCAAATTGAGTCATTGGTGATAGGAAGGTCATACTCACATGGTTTAGTTATAGATTCATGTTATTCTTTTGAAAAATATCTCTGTAGACTATGCATGTACTCAGCGGGAGCATGGATAGCATAATGTATCTCACAGTGAGAATATCTTGGTCCGCCCTTTTCCCTTGATGTCAAAGGGGGAGAGTATTTTGGTGTTGCTTGATATCTCTAACAGTTTCTATAGCTTGCAGTAATCAACACCAATATGGTTGCCATCAAGTCCAAAGGGGGAGATTGTTGGCATTATGATACAATTGTTGTCCTTGATGGAAACTCACTCACAGTTCAGTTTAGATTTGATAAAAGGCAAATCACATTATAACAAGTCAATTCATAGGTAAAAGGACATTAGTACAGAAGAACAGGAAGTTGGAACAAAGGTCTACTGATCAGAATCAAGAAGTTGAAGGAAAAAGATGTTGTAAGTTGTATACGCAGGTTCACTTTGACAAAGAAGTGTATACACGCGGGTTAACAGACCAAAAAGAGCGTATACGTATGCACGCACTTTCACAAGAGGAAAAGTGCGTATAGGTTGGAAAATCAAGGAAGTTCAAGTTTAAAGAATACCAAGGGTCAAGACCATGATATTAGCCCACAATATTGAGTAGAATAACAACTATTTGATCACGTCCAAGAATACCACAGGCTCTAAGTGTTGTTTTGGTCCGAGGTATTGAGAAAGGCCAAAAACTATATGAGGAGGAGAAGATCAAAGGGCCAAGGGTGCAAGTGAAAGGGTTTCTCAGGAATACATCTATCTAAATTATATTTTATGTTGCAGGGGCTATGATTATGATATGATCTGAAATATTTTGTGCACCTTGGATAGAATGTTGGATCAGGATCATGAGACTTGAAATGACTTATCATTGTATGATCTGATATTGGTTGGACTAGATCTGATCGCTTACGCCTATTTTATTCTTTAAATGTCATGATCTGGGTATGTTTGAAGTCTGGAATAGCAGCAAAGTTGTAAGTTAGTCGTTTCATATCTATATGTTGGTTCGCCTTGGTAAAGGCGCGTATACACGCAAGTTCGACTCTTCCAAGTAGCGTATGCCAAAGAAAAGCCTATTGTTCATAAATGACTTATCTATCTGATCATTGTTGTTGTTTTATTGTTGTATGTCAATGAAGTCTTCTTAGATTTGAAAGTAAAATTGAATGCATAAGGAGTTTGTGTTTGATTGATTGATTGATTAAGTGAGAAGGGTTATCTCCGTTGTTGACTGTCTGGATCTCTGTAAATTGACAGTAGATGTTCAGAATATTACTGGTTGGTATAGATTTGATTCAGAATTTCGTATGATTCAGTAGTTTGGAGGCATACGTAGGTTTTGTTACAGGAATTAGCATATACACGCAGGTTGGGTTCATTAAAGTAGCGTATACATTCTGATGTATGATTTTTGAGGTTGCAGCTTGTTCTGAATAATGATGCAGGTTTCTGGGTTCAGCACAGTGTTCTGGTGATAGTGATCTGATTATTCAAATTGACTCCTTGTTAGTTGATGCAATTATTATTACAGAGTTTGAGCTTAAATGTTTCTAATGGGTACATTGTGAAAATTTAATGAAATGAGGCCTTCATATTGTGTTGTTGTGTACCAGGAGTATCCAGTCTGAAAATTAATGAAACGTGGTCCCTGGAGGAAGAGAGAAGGCCGTAGCCTTCTGTAGGCCAGTGCCTACGTACTAGTAAACATATCAGCTAGTACAAGAGCTAGGGGGTTGTAGCTCCCTTCTAGTAGAAGCTGGAAAACGAGAGAAGGTTGTAGCCTTCTGTAGGTGGGTTCCTACGTACTAGTATGAGTCTACACCAGTACAAGATTGTAAACCGATTTTCTTTATATTAAGAAGACAGAGATGACAGCAGCAGGTGGTTTTTCTCTCGCATTGGGTTTCCACCTTAAATCTTGGTGTTCATGTGTGTTGCTTATGTGTGATGGTTTATTATGTTATTACTACACATAGTTACTGTATAATAAGATATTTATTTACGGATTAAAGATCAATAATGATAAATTAAATAAATCATAAGTTCTCTGGGTATACGTCGGTTTCTTTAATCACAGTAGCGTGCACACGCAAGTTCACTTCACTTAAGTAACGTATATAAATCTGATTGGGAAATGAAAGATTATTGAATTGTAAATACTGATTCACCCCCACCCCCTCCCAGTATTATTTCCAACATTTTGTATGAACCCCGGGTTGATAAAGTAAAGTTGGTTGCCCTTGGAGTTGCAGCATTCTTGCTGTAATACTGGGGCTCATCACTTTTTGGCATCGTTTCTGGGGAAGTGTCTTGGTAGATGTAACTTTTGCTTTCCTTTCTATTTGACATTTAGTAAATAGATGTAATTTCTGCTTTCCTTTTGTTTTGCATTCAATAGATAGTTGCAATTTTTGTTTTCTTTCTATGTTTCAAGTAGTTCCATTCATAAAATAGTTGCAATTTCTGCCTTCTTTCTATTATGCAATTAGTTGCATTCATCAAATAGTTGCAATTTCTACTTTCTTTACATTCTGCAAGTAAAAACCGTAATAACCTCACACCATCAAACAACCAACATTCCCTCTTCTTTGGTGGTTGTCAGCTAGAGGACCCATTAGGCGAACACCCAAAGATGTTTGAAGAGTCTATTTGGGAAGAAGAAGAAGAAGAAACCATTCCACAAACCTACACCATGGTTGAAAATAGAACCCAGGGTGTTTTTCCCATTAGAGAAACTAATGGAGATGCTAGGATGAAAAACATAAGACCCTCTACCCTTCCTCACTTCCATGGCTTAACCTCAGAGGACCCTGATACCTTTTTGTTTGAGTTTGTTGTCATCTAAAAAACTTATGATTATACCTCTGACAACCAAAATTTGAAATTATTCCCATCCACCCTCAAGGATGTAGCCTTGTGCTAGTTCATGGATTTACCTAGGGACAACATCACTACCTGGGCTCAAATGCAACAAGCCTTCAACAACAAGTACGGGGATTATTATAGTTCCAAAGACACCAAAAAGGAAATCTTTAGAATGACCTTGGGACATGATGAATCCTTGGAAGATTATGAGGAAAGGTTCCAACTCAACTACAAAAGGTAGAGATGCACCCTCAACCTTGAATAACTCAAGTTAGTTCTTCTTGAAGGGGATCAAGGAAGACATCCTAGAAACCCTAAACATGTTGTCGAGAGGGGACATCTATCAGCTATCTTATGTTGATATTAAGACAGCTTTCAAAAATCATTCTAGGGCAACCAGAAAGAAGGGTAGGGCTAGTCAATATTTGTCTAGTTCATCCTCCTCTAACACATCCATCAAAAGTGAAATTGGGAACATGTTGGAAGACTTTAAGAGTGAGATGCTTCATACCCTTGCTCTGCAAATGGACACCATGCAGATCAATAGGAAGTAGGAGGAAGCAGAAAGAACCTTAGTTATCTTTTTCCCTAGATGCACTAGGAGGCACCCTAGAAATTAATTTCCATTGAATATTATAGAGATTTATTGGGTCTGTGAGGAAAACTACTCCATAGACAAATTCCCTTCTCTGCCTATATTGAAAATTGTGTATCAAGGAACTGAAGGTGTGACTGAACAACTCTGTTATATCAACCAAAGGAGGCCTCAAGGACCTCGACCATACCAACAGGGCATGCAAGGGGCATCCTATTCATATTACAACCCCAACCAGAATGCATCCATTCCCCCTTGGTGTCCTCCTGCTCATCCTTCATGGTCCACACCTTCTCCCTAGTCTTATGCACCTCAATACCATTCCCAACCTGCCAATCAATCATTTCATCCATATGCTTTGCCACAACCTCAGTAGAATACACCATCATAGGGGTGGAGGCCCCCATACAACCAATCTCCAACCTTACTACCTCCACCTCCATCTCAACCACAACTCCTTCACCCTGCTCCACCTAAGCAACCTTAGATTCCTGCTCAGCCAAATCTGAACCCGAACAACAAGCAGGCACAGCAGGTCTATAGTGGAGAGACATCCTACCCTGCCTATGTTGTGGAAATTCAAGAAATCAACCTCAGGTCTGGAAGAGTGCTTCTAGATAACCAACCTCCATCTCCACTTGAGGAGCTTGAAGAGGAAAAGGAAGAGAGTGTTCCCCAAGCCAATCCACCTCCTTTTCCTGAGAGACTAATCAATCATATCTAGCACACCCCAAAAGAGACTGAACTTCTGGGTGAATTGAAAAAATTGTATGTTAAAATCTCACTCCTCCAAGCTATCAAGGATGTCCCCATCTACAACAAGTTAATCATGGAGAAATGCTTCAAACATCCTGGGAGGAGGAAGAAAGACACCCGTACCATTAATTTCATTGGACAACTGTCTGACTTAATGTTGGGGAGAGTGATTTGCCCAAAGTATCTAGACCTTGTAAGTCATGTGGTAGATGTGCACATTGATGGTATCATTGTCCCCCGTACCTTGATTGATCTTGGGGCTGCCATCAATGTGATGACTAAGGAGACCATGCTTAAACTAAATCTCAGAGAATTATTAAGGAAGACCACAACAGTATTGCAACTTGCAGACAGATCCACAGTAGCTCATGAGGGATTTGTTAAGGATGTGATGGTCTCCATTGATTCCTGGGAATAGCCTATTGACTTCTTAGTTCTCCAACCTAAGACCAAGTTCAATGATTATCCTCTCATCCTTGGAAGACTATGGCTAGCCATTGTTGATGCTTACATAAGTTGCAGGGTTGGGCTTTTGACCATTAAAAATGGGCATTTGTCCAAACAATTGGTCTTGTACCCTCTTTCTCAACCATCTTTAGAGCATGACTTACCCTTATGGTTGGAAGAGGAGGAGGAAGATGAAGTCTACTATGCCACATCTTACCCAATTTTTACCCTAGATGATACTATAGGAGGGGGGCAACCTGATGAAGACGACCTGATTGATCAAATCCTCCAGAATCAGCCCCCCAACTCCATGTCTCTTGATGAGTTAGTAAATAAAGTTGAAGATAACCCTTGGACTAATTTGTGCCTAACTGACTCAAGTCCTACTCATGTCAAGATGATAGAATTTGGTCTAGCTAAAACATTGAAAATCAACCCCTCTCTGCACATCAGCAAAAGGAGTTATGTGACATGCCAAGAGAGCATTTGGATGCATTTACCTAGAGTTATAAGGAAATGAAGGGAGTGCACCCTTCGATGTGTACTCTCCACATTTACATCAAGGAAGGTTGCACGCCTGTGCACCAACCTCATAGGAGAATGAACCCAGCCCTCAGAGACATAGTTAAAGAAGAATTGCAGAAGTTGTTGGATGCAGGGTTCATTTTCCCATCTCAGATAGTGTTTGGGTGTCTCCTCTAGTTCTGGCCCCAAAGAAGAAAGGAAAATGGACGATCTGTGTGGACTATAGAGAGTTAAACAAAGCCACTAAAAAAGACCATTTCCCTCTACCTTTCATTGATCAAGTCTTGGATGGTCTTACAGGGAAGAAGTTCTTCTCTTTCTTGGATGGATTCAGTGGTTACAATCAGATCCAAATCAGCCTAGAGGACCAAGATAAAACCACCTTCACTTGTCCTTGGGGTACCTTTGCCTATAGGGTCCTTCCTTTTGGATTATGTAATGCCATTGCCACTTTTCAGACGGAATTTCTGAGCATCGTTGCAGAGCTAGTCCATGACTATGTAGAAATATATATGGATGATTTCACTCCCTATGGGTGTGATTTCCTAGAGGCTCTCTCTAACTTGGGGAAAGTATTAAATAAGTGCATTGAAATGAACCTATCCCTTAGTCCTGAGAAGTGTGAGTTCTTGATGAATGCAGGGATTGTTCTAGGTCACTCAATATCCCAGGAAGGACTACAAGTGGACCCAAATAAAATAATTATCATAAATAGGGTCCCTACCCCTCAAAAGCAGAGGGATGTCAGAAGTTTCTTTGGCTTAGCTAGATACTATATGATATTCATAAAGGTCTTCAGCAGAGTAGCCTCACCTTTGTTTGGACTATTGGCCAAGGACTCTGAGTGTTGCTGGTCAGAAAGCTACCAAGAGGCCCTAAACCTTAAAGGACAATTTGACTACTGCACCCATACTTTGTGGCCCAAATTGGGCTCTTCCTTCCACATCCATGTTGATGCCTCTGACAAAGCTATAGTAGCATCTCTAAGCAATATAGATCACAAGTTGCCTTATGTCATTTATTTCATTACCAAAAATTTGTCCAAGGTTGACTTGATTTATACTGTGACTAAAAAAGATCTCCTAGTTGTTGTCCATTCCTTGAATAAATTTAGACACTACATCACTAGTTACCAGACCTTTGTAAATACTGACAATGATGCTAATTAATATATGATGAACAAGCCTGATGTGAATGCTAGAATTATTAGATGGTTGTTTTTACTACAACGCTTTGATCTAATTATCATCGATAAGCCTAGTAGAGAAAATGTAGTAGCATATTTTTTGTCTAGACTTGCTTTGCCTGCAGGTGAGGAAGGAATGATTGATGATCAGCTGCCAGATGAGCATTTATTTGTTATTTCAATTCCCTCTCCATGGTTTTCTGACATAGCCAACTACTTAGTGTTTACACAATTCCCTCCAAATATGTCCTCCAAGGAAAAAAGAAGAATTATAAGAAAGAGCACCATTCACTTGGATTAGGGGCAATCTATTCAAGCTAGGCCTAGATCAAATTTTGAGGAGATGTGTCAGGGAGGAGGAAGTCTTTGACATCCTTCTGTCCTATCATGATGGATCTTGTGGAGGTCACTTTGCAGCCAAGAGGATAGCTTCCAAGGTACTGCAAGCTGGCTACTA
The DNA here is from genome assembly GCA_031772625.1 of Pinus tabuliformis. Taxonomy (NCBI): domain Eukaryota; kingdom Viridiplantae; phylum Streptophyta; class Pinopsida; order Pinales; family Pinaceae; genus Pinus; species Pinus tabuliformis. The sequence continues at coordinate 151,072,233 of CM062813.1, read as the reverse complement.
CTGGCCCACTCTCCCCCAAGATGCAAGAAGATACACCGATCGATGTGTTCAGTGCCAAATAATGGGGAAACCTACTCCCAAGGATGAAATGCCTTTGCAACCTCAAGTGAATATTGAGCCATTTGACAAGTGGGGAATGGATTTCATTGGGCCCATTGATCCACCATCAGGGCAGAAAAAGTATATAATTGTATGCACTAATTATTTGACAAAGTGGGCTCAATTCACATCACCCTGATTGAAAATTTGTTGAGGCAACATAATATCAAACACAGGAAGTCAATTTCTTACCATCCTCAGTCTAATGGACAAGTGGAGGTTACTAACAGAGCATTGGAAGGCATTCTCACCAAGGTTGTGAGCAGCAACAGAAAAGATTGGGTTGACAAACTAGTGGAGGCCACATGGGCCTATAATACAACTTGGAAGACAACCACTCGCTTCACCCCTTATGACTTGGCCTATGGGAAGAAGGCTCTGCTCTCAATTGAGTTTGAGTACAACACTTTGATAATGGTAGCATAGTTGGATTTGGATGTTACAAATGCATAGCAAGAGAGGTTGCTCCAACTCAATGGTTTAGATGAATTAAGGATGCAGGCCCTCCTACACATAGAAGTTATTCAAGTACAAAGAAAGGTTTGACATGAAAAAAACATCAAAGACAATTTTTCAAGGAGAATGGGCTCTAAGTTCAAGGATTTCAAAGGAAAATTGATGACCAGATGGTTGGATCCATATCTGATATAAAAGTGCCATGAAAATGGGGTTGCGTAAATAAGGACCATTGATGAAGAAGGTATCCCCTTGCTTGTCAATGGATACAAATTGAAAGCCTATAAAATACCTTTGTCAAGGCCAGCAGATTTCATCAGTGTCATCAGTAAGGAAGTGAATGTGCTTGGAAGTGTCTCAGCTTCCAGCTCACCAAATTCTTGAAGGTTGTTTTTATTTTTGGAATAAAAAATAAAAAAATAAAAACTAAAAATAATAATAATAAAACAATAAAGGACCTAGGTGAAAACTTCTATGAGGCACATGAGGCCAACTTTTGGGTTGAAAACCTCCTTGAGGCATCCCAAGTGTGAAAAATAAATAAAAAGATCCCTGGGTGAAAACCTCCATTGAGGTGCCTAGGGCAGGAAAACAAGTTAAAAACCTCCTTTGAGGCGACCTGTGTCTTTCAAAAAAAACAAAAAACAAAAAATGTTATGGCACTAACCTCAAACCTGCCTATTATCAATCTAAAAATTTCCCTAGAGTTGTTATCTTGTGTCAAAAGAAATATTAGAGGTAACCACAAACCTACTTTTGAGATTAGGATATAGCCTTCCTAATGCTTAGAGAGGGCTCTCTCTTTATGATTTAACTTTCTTGAGTTAATTGATTTTAGGCTAGTTATTTAATCTTTGATTGGGTTTGGATTTTGATTTGGTGGTGGAATTACTGACTTAGATGGATAGAGGGATGCCCTTTACCATTGGGCTATGGGGTCAAGTGTCAAGAAAAGAGGACTAAATCAAGTTCTAAAGGTAGTGTTTACAGGGCAAGGTAGCTGAGTAATTTCAGATCTTTAGGCTGGAGGGTGAAGTGGTTTTCAATCGGGGTCAAGGAGCAGATAAGGGTTCCTCAAACCGGATAATGAAGGAAATCATATAGGTCAATCGAAATTAGGGAGAAATGAAGGATTCCCTAATCTGGATATCAGAAGAAAACATTAAAATGAATAATTGTTCAAGGCAGAGTGTACTTAAACAAGTTCTGTAATAATATTCTAGTTATTTCATTCAATTTAGATAACGTGCAAGTATGTGAAACACTTAAATATATAACAATTTAACAAATAGAAAATACTTCACTCAAGTGGCCCAATGCATGAATCATGTAATGCAATGCCTTTATTACTCAGTCCAGTTTGTTGACTTGAAAAAATGGTACAATGAACCCTTAGGTTTCAGATCAATATAACTATAGAAATGTTAAGCAATCCACCATCTATACTTCGAATTATGAAGTATTTATACAAAAACTTATTACAAAATATCCCAAACTGTTTTGGGAATTATTCAAGGAAACAGAAATATCTTCATGCAAGAAGATAGAGACAGATATGTAACTACTACAAGTTGTCCCTGTTTATTTGGCTCTATTGTCTTATGCTTTTATCTTTTGTTGTTTTTTCTCCTTTGTTGTTGCTCTACGTTGGTTGTTCTTTTACTTTGCTTTTGACTGATACTCTTTGACTTAGTTGATCTGCTGCTTTTGTTTCAATGCTCTGTAAGCACTATTTACCTTGCATTTTCACTGTAAATCATCTAATTTTTCCCAAGTCTCTATATATGGTAATTTAATATTTATCATTCTCCTATAGACTTCATCAACCTCTGTGTATTTTTCAAAGGTGGGCTTATTTACAAAATGATGTTTTACCTCATGCTGGAGGTAAAATAGGTTCTCAAAATTTTGGTAAAGAACCTTTCCTGTAGGCATACCATTCATAAAGGAATTATTGGATTTCTCCCTTGCCACTTCTCTGATCTTCTTGTTAAAGTCTTCATGTGGCATTAACCTGTCATTTATTACCAATGGCTTTGGCAGACCTTTCTGCCTCAAAGCATCAAATTTGACCATGAACCTGCCTATAGCTAACTCCATGGTTTGGCAGTTTTCCTCAAGCTGCATCATCAAGTTCCTCTTGGTGATTACCTTCTTCACCTCTAGTATAGTGCTAGTCCTATCAGCTATGTCAAGCTCCGGCAATTCATATTTATTCTTTGAGTTAAGGAATTAGATTATTCTTGAGGCTTCTTCTGGCATATTTCCAAGTTCGACCTAACTCTTAGAATTGCTTCACCAGCCTCTTTGACTAAATCATTTTGTTCAAAGATAACCTGTATAGATGGCCAAATATCATTGACAGAGTCAATGATATTGGCCCATAGCTACTCTTTTTCTTGGGAAAGTGGCTCCTTCAATGTTAATTATTTTTCCAAGTTCTTTATCCTCTCAGTCAACCTATTTGACTTCTGTACTTCATTTTAATGCATAATTTGAGCCATTTTCTTCTCATACTCTAGACTTGTTATCTATTATTTAACTTTATTTATTTTAGTGGTCTGAATGGACATGTCCTCCATGGCGTTGACCAGTTTACTTACTTCATCACTTAGATGAGTTGTTGCTATTGTTGAACCTATTTCTGATGTAGTTGTTGTTGCAGCTGGAAGTGTTGTAGCTAGTGGAGTTGTTGGGGCCAATGAAGCTACCAAAGTTGAAGGAACTGTTGTAAGAACTGTAGGAATAGCAGTGGTAGTGGTTGTCTCAAGACTAGCTTGTTTTAGCTGTATTAACTCATCCAATTCCTTCTCCATTTATTTTAATTGAGAATTTAATTGAAGAATGAGATCCATCATTTCTTCCTATTGGGTTTGACTCTCTAGGACCTCCTTGGCCTGTGGATGTTCAAAAGCAGACAACTTCAATTATTTCTTTAAAGCAGCAATATCTTCATTTTTCTTCTTTATTAGTTTTTCTGTAGCCTTGATATCATTTGGATTATATCCAATTTCAATTACCAAGTCTTTCAGTGACTTGATTCTGTTATCCATGGCCTGTGAGGATGCCTTTTCTAACTTAAACTGTGTTATGATCTTGTCCAGAGAGCTTTGAAGTTTCTACACAGTCATTGCCTTGTCAGTCATTGTAGAGTAAATCATTTCACATGCCTGCTTATGGAATTCAATTTGATCAATAGGGTGAACATCCCTGGCTAAAATTTCAAACTTTGTCTTCCTGTAGTCTGTTGACGATCTAGGTTGTTGGACTGTAGGCTGCATAAAGGTCATTTGCATTTTACCAGTTTTAATGTCAAAGGCTGACATTAATCTATTCTAATTGGCAGGTGTTTGTTTGAAGTACTGGGCATATGTTTCAGCCTTTAATGCCTCATTCCTCAACTTGATTTCTTTGTACTTCTCTTTTATATATTTCTCTTTATCCACTGGCTTGCTGGATGAAGAGACTTCAATACTAAGCTGCTTTTCAATAATTTGAGTATTTGAGGTGGAAGGTTGATGAGTTTCCTCTGAAACTGCTGGACCTTTACTCTTTCCAACCATTGTGTTAGTATTAGTGATTTCAACTATCTCAATGGTGTCTTCTTGCTCAGTTACAGGATTAAGCTTGGGCTTCTTCCTATAATTGATTTCAAACCTATCATCTGTAGTATCCATTCCGGAGCTAGAACTTTCTTCCCTAGTTCTTTTTACATTTATGTCCTGCATGGTTGGAGTCTGTAGAATGGGAATAATACCCATATGTTCCTGTAGGGTTGGAACCTGTAGAAAGGAACTAGTATCTATCTACTTTTCCACATCTATTAAGGTTTTTTCCACATCTATTAAAGTATTTTCCAACCATTCTGACTGGTTGGCATATCTTTCAATGTCTGGCCTGGGCTCATGTATGAAAGGACTTAATTTGAATTTGAGCCTTAGTTTGTTTATGACTCCATTAGGGTCATACTACCACATAAAATTGCTATTGAAGTTCATTTGTTGTAATATTTTCTCTGCTTCTTGTCCAACTTCCCTATTATTACAAATAAAAGGGCCCAATTGGTTTTTGATCTTGAACTAAGTTTTCTTCCTAGCTGACAGAAAATTGACCTCATCTGAGTTTATGATCTGCCTGAAATACTCTAATGAAAATATCCTCATGGGGGGGTATTTGGGCAGCTTGTAGGGAGTGAGTTGGCATCCATATATTTTGATTTCAATGTGGTCCTGGTATAAATACATGTTTCCCACTCTACTGTTTTTAGACAACTGTAAAAATCTCTTAATCTCATCATTGATCCTAGGTTGAATGCTACTGGTTAGCATGTTTACAACTAGATGAACAAAGGAATCAATGAACTCTTTATAACTAAAAACAATGCAATATCTTTGGATTAATGGTGTCCAGAAAATGACAGAGCTTGGATGGCCCTTAGTGTCTAACTTTTGGATGCTAACTGGAAACATGTCTGACTGAAAATATAGAAACATGTGAAACAATACTGAAGAGTATTTGAATACTCTTTCATTTGGCAATCTTATAAACTGCTCATGGATTCTGTCTACCGAGAACTGAGCAAAGTTAAAAATTGTAGTTGTAGGCTTGCCTGGGAAAAAAATAGACAGGAAAGAAAGCATAACCTCATCTACATGCTCATCAGTGGTGTATCCTAGAATACAAGAGAGCACATTTATAATTTGTCTTGCTCTCTCAGAGAAAATGGTGGCAGCATATGGAGGACTATATGTACGAGTATGAGACTCTTCTATGATGAAAGTCTAAAAGATTTGAGCTTTCTTGGGAAGGTCTAGCTTTGTGTAGAGTTCAAGTAAGGCTTCAATGGAAAGTGGGGTCTCATTTGGGTTTGGCTGGATCTGCAACATTTGATTTATTGACTCTGCAGTAATGGTGAATAAAATTTGTTGGTCAGGAGAGACCATGCCTCTTTGGCTTGGAACATAGCAAGCTTGGAAGAAGTGGATGATTTCTAGGAATAGGTATACATATGGGAACAAGTACTAGGGAAAATTTGATTCCCATAGGTGAATGTCATCATTCTGGTTCAGGAATTTATCTTTACTCCAGTAATGGAGTTTCAGTAGATGGCTAGGGGAAACAGTGTCTTTACTTTGAAAATCTCTGTTGGCCAATGGGAAGTGGTCAATATCCAGGTGAGGGGTTTGTAGGGGCCTTACATCCAAATAACTTTGGGAAGCCATAATTTGGTTTATTCAACTAAATTACCTTTTCTCTAGCTTTAGGAGTAAGGTCAGAAACTCTGGAACAATGGGGAGGGTAATTACAGTCTGTAGAAAAGGGCCTTTGGATGCACTGTAAGGTTTTCTTCAATCTAGCAAGGTTTTTTAATTAATTTAATTAGTTAACCTTTTGATAATTACTATGCATAGCTTAAATTACAGGGTTGTTATGGTTCTTTCAAGAATACCTTGAAAATGACGATGTGGTGCGCAGACAGGGTTTTGTGGTAGCAGCAGAGGTTTCTAAGGCTTCAATTGTCTATTTGTTGCTTCAATTTGGTGTCTGCAGCATCTTATGGTTGCAAAAGGTGGTTATAATGGTTGTGTAGAGATTCGAGGTTTCAGAATTGGTTGACAGAGTGAAAATGAGTGAAAAGAGTGAAAGGGGGCTTTTTCGGCCTTTTAACCAACAACGGTCACATTTTGGCGCGAGTTTTGGTAAATGAACAGTGGCTAGTTTTATTTTACGCGGGGAAGCGGTTTTGTGCCATATCTCACTACTTTTGGGTGGAGGGCAGTATTTTTTGCGAGCATGCAATATAACCTGGTGCCACCACATAGCGAAACAGTGCTTGGCTAAAAATCCAAATCTCACATGCTTTTGGACCTTTAATTGTCAGATGATGAAACTGCATGATATGGATATGCACCGTTGGATCTGGAGGTGGAAGATCGGAGGGCTATCGCACGGCAGAGTTGCGAGGGCAGAGCTGGGGAGTGGGGTCGGGTTTTAATTACAATAAAATGTAATTAATTAAAAAGTAATCACAGGATTTTAATATAAGCAATGGGTTAATAAAGGGTGTGGACCATGGGCTATACGACGGAGGTTTTAACTATTCACCAAGGTTTGGTGAGTTAAAAGGGTATCAGGGAATTATAACGTGGGGGACTTTAGATACATAAAGTAGGAGTATAGTTTAGGAAATAACTTAGGATAAAGGGGTTTAGTGGGTTTTTAAGGAAAAACAGAATTTAATAAAGGGGGGGTATTATTTGTGATGGGAATGGGTTTCACACTAGGGAAAGGGATTTTGGGAAGGGGGAATGATTTTTAAAGGGTAATGTGTAGGGAAATGTGTGAAACAAAGGGAAAAAAGGTCAAAATGAAGGGAAAGGGTTTTTACAAGGGAAAATGAAGAGGGAAGGGGTTCTTTGGAACCAAGAAGGGGACAACATTAGGGGATGAAAAGTAATGAAGGGATAATGAGGGGAAATTAATAAACTAAGTATGTGGGGGTCTAGTGAAATGAGAGGAAATTAGTAAATCAGCTTTAGTGAATGTCCCTTCTCTTTGAAAATTCCTCTTGCATATAAAACATAGGATTAAGCATGATGAAGGTGCTTTTTACTTAACAAGCTTGTGCACTTGCAAAACTTCTTCTACCTACCCTTTATTTACCCTAGCATTTTCTCTTCATTCATTGGGGGCATTTGAGCTTGTCGGCCCTTTATTTCTTTTTCTTTGATAAACAAACTATCTAATTCTAACCTTATAACTTCCAATGGCTCAGATTAAACTGATGAGCTCATTATTATTCTCTACCTCTCTACTTATCTGCCAAAATTAAACAATTTTGCTAGATAATTATTCTCTATATATTAACATGAAATTTAAAGCATGAATGAATCAAGTTTAAACTATTTGACCATCATGGATTGTGACATTTTTGACAAGCTGCACAAAATATTATTTTGCAAAGTAAAGTAAAAATGAGTGGAATTTGAATTTGCACACTTTCATGATCTACTCTTATCTCTTTTTAGGGTTCATATTTTATATCTTTTTATCTTTTTCTTTCTTTTGGTCCTTCGATTATTCTTTTAGGACTTACCCTCTTTACATTTTTTATTTTTAATATGGGAAAACATTTTGCATAAAGAAAAAGTATGTGCAATATTACAAAACTAACCATAGCCAATTCAAAATTATGAATCCCATTACTATAGGACCATAACAGTGGCTCCACATGGGGATGGCATTTCCTGCTGAAATGTCAAGAACTTTAAGATCAGTAGCCTTTGAAACTTTGATTGTGGTTGTCTTGTAACTACTCCTCTGTGATCTGCTTTATTCATACATATGATGGTACACCTTTCAAAGATCAGAGCCTTCTCTTCGGGCTTCAACCTCAAAATATTATCATCCTATCCAATCTAAACTTTGCAATGTTATGTACAATGAGCAAAGTAAACAAATAATGTTTCAGCATTCTACCATTGACTAGTCCACCTGGTAGATCTGTTCCATCTAGTTGCCTCAAGAAAAATGCATTGTTACCTCTGTAACCATAAATGATATAAGGGTCTTGCCATAGGAAATCAAATTTACCATGTTTACCCTTGTCTTCTCTTCTAGAATCCTATTTGAGTACTTTATCACCTATGTAAAAATCATCAACTTTGGTTTTCTTGTCAAAAATATTTTTGATTTTATCCCGAATCACTTGTGATTTGACATAGACTTCTTCTCTCGTTTGTTGCAAATGTATTGTCTGATTTATCCTCCTTTGGATATCATTTGATTCCACTTGCAACTCTTGAATCATTTTCATCACTCGTACTCCTAAAGAGGATGGAAAAACAGCATCCATTCCATATACTAGTTGATAAGGAGATGTACCAATGGACTTTTTGGTAGTTAGTCTGTCTGCCCATAAGGCATTAACCAACTTTTTGTTCCAGGTCTTTTTATTGTCTTCTAACAGTTTCTTGATGATATTAACAAGGCTTTTGTTTGAGGATTCTCCAAGTCCATTACCCTGAGGGTAATAGGCAATGGAATGGCCAAGGGTAATGTGATATCTGTTACAAAAGTCTACCATTTTCTTGTATTTGAAAGCAGTTGCATTATCAGTAATGATATTTTGCGAGCATCCAAACCTAGAAAGTATGTTGTTCTCAAGGAATGAAATGATGACAGAGTTTGTGGCTTGTCTAGAAGGGATGGCTTCTATCCATTTAGTAAAGTAGTCGATGGTTGTCAAAATCCATTTATGCTGGACTAAGGAGGATGGGTGAATTTCCCCAATGAAGTCCAAACCCCATTGTTGAAAAGGCACTTCTGTGGAGATGGGTTTGAGAGGTAATGGTAAGAGTTTCTTTTTGCCTTCAAATATTCAGCACTTGTGACAGGAGGTCACATATTTCTAGACATCTACAAAAAGGGTGGGCCAGTAAAAACCTGGCCTTAGATCTTATCAGTAGTTGTTTTCCAGTATAGGTGTCCTCCATAATCTCCTGCATGAAATTCTTGCATAACTTTGTCAGCTTCATCTTTTAATAAACAATTCAATAAAATGCCACCATTATCTTTCCAAAATAAAACATTATCTATGATACAATATTTCATTGCTTTCATTTTCAAAAATCTACCTTTAGTTCTAGATAAACCAGGAGGAGCTTGTAAATTTAGTAAAACAAATATCTATGAAAGCTTCACTGATCTGTGGAGTCGCCATCTCTTTCTGGTCATCTAGTGCACCAGTGAAATTTATATCTAAGGCCTGACAGTTTGATTCAGCCATGAGTTTAGCCAAACCTTGGCCTTTGATAAGTTTTGTAGGATTTATTTCAATGTCATATTCCAAAATGGTGGCAATCCATTTGCCTCTCTTTCCTTCAGGCCCATTATGTGTTAAGATGTCCTTTACTATTGAATTTGGAATATATGCAATGATGTGTGAGTATAAAAAGTACACTCTAAAATATTTAATAGCTTTCACTAAAGCAAGTGCTTGTTTTTCCATTATGTTGTACTTTAGTGTAGCATCTCTCAAAGATTTGCTGAAAAATGCAATAGGCTGTTCATAACCTTAATCATTCTTTTGCAACAAGACTGCTGCAATATTATGTTCTGAAGCAAAAGAAAAAATTATAAAATCTTTTTTAAAATCAGGTCTTATGAGGACTAGAGTTTTAGTAAGGGCTTCTTTGATTGCCTCAAAAGACTGTTTAGCCTCTACTGTCCACTGAAGTGCTGAATCTTTCTTTAACATGTTATTCAATTCTCTGATTAATTCTGCCAAGTTAGAAATGAATCTTCTACGAAAAATTATTTTACCGAGGAATGATTGTAATTCTTTAATGTTTCTAGGGTGTCTAGTGTTTAGGATTGTCTCTATTCTAGTTGTTTCTATTCTAATTCCATATTTTGATATTATGTGTCCCAAGGGTTTACCTCCTTCTAGCCCAAAGAGTGTTTTTTTGGGATTCAAGGAAATACCAAATTTTCTATATTTAATAAAGACTCTTCTTAGGTGATCTAGATGTTCATTATCTGATTTGGAAAACATTGTGATGTCATCTTGGTAAACAACTAGAAAGTCATGGATTCCTTTTGCAAAATCTATGTCCATTTCTCTTTAGAATGTTGTTCCAGCATTCATTAATCCAAAAGGCACCTTTAAATACATGAAAGTACCCTAGGGGTGGTAAATGCAGCCTTTGCTTTATCCTCTGGTTGAACTAAGATTTCGTTGTATCCAGAGAATCCATAAAGCAATGAAATTCTAGATGACCCTACTATCGTCTGGAGAATGTGGTCCATTTTAGGGAGGGGATAGTTATCTTTTAGTGATACTTTGTTCAAGTTTTTGAAATCAACACAGAGTATGATTTCTCTTGTTTTCTTTCTAGTAGTGACTAAATTAGAGACTCAATCTGAATATCTAAATGGTGCTATGATTTATGCATCATACATCCTTTTTACTTCTTTTTCAATTAATGGCATAAGAACTAGATTAATTCTCCTAAGATTTTGTTTAAAGGGTTTCTGATCTTCTTTGATGGGTATCTTATGTTGAATAATGTTGGCATCATAATACTTAAGGTCTTCATAACTCCAGGCAAAGACATCTTGAAAGTCTTTGAACAGACTTATGTATTTCATCTTTTCATCTGTAGGTAATGCTTTGGATATTTTAATAAGCTTAGGTTTTTCTTCTGTTCCTATGTTACATTCTTCTATGTCTGATCTTAAAGGCTCCTTTTTTTGTTTTCTAACTACATCATTTGAATCAAACAAATATTCTAATGGGACTAATCCCTTAGGCAAAAAGTTATTTTTAAGGTTTAAAATCTCATAATCATCATTGATTATTTCTTCTATTTCTACTTTTTCTAAGTTGTCTATCTCTACTTTAGTGAATTTAGTGAGTTTGTTTACATCTAAAGCATTTATATCTATATCACTATTTATGATGTTATCTATTGTTCAATCAATATCTATGTTAGAGTTTTGGAATTCTCCCTCAACATTCATGAAATCATAGATTTGAGAATATTGTGAAAATATCTGCCAATGTTTCAGATTATTGAGTATAACAGGTTTGTGTCTCACTTCAGCAGTGTACTGGTGATTGGGATGAAAAGGTAATTTGCAAGTGCTAGAAAAAGTAGCCAAACTGTGAGCTTGCATGTTCTGTTTCCTAGGAATAGCAGCAAAATCAGTTTCAAGAAGTTCCTTAATCAGATCTAGAACAGTTTCTCTATATTGGCTAAGTCTGGGATTATTCACAAAGTATTCTCCTTTAATTTGTTTTATGATCAATTCCAAGTCTCCCATGATAGAAACTCTCTTGGCTCCAAGTTTTCTTACAATTTGCAGTCCTAAGATTAAAGCTTCATACTCTGCCATGTTGTTTGTGCATTTAAAGTTTAATCTAAAGGCATGACCTTCAGAATGATTATTTTCCATGTTATGAATCCAAACTCCTGCACCTGCTCCTAATCTATTAACAGATCCATCAAAATCTAAATGCCATAAAGACTCATGTGTTATATTTTCACTGTGAGGTGCTTTGTCTTTTTCTTCTATATCAATGTTTTCATTTTTGTCATTGTCTGAATTATACAAGATAAATGAGTCCATATCAGAATGCATGGAGTATATAGGGTAATTCTGTGGTTTTTCTGAACTACTTACCATGTATTTCATCAAGGTCTCTCTGTAAAGCTTTCTTTGCTGACCAAATACAAAGATGGTAGCATATGACACATCTAACTGTAGAGATCCTACAATTTTGCTCCTCATGAGCGAGATAATAGCATTCCATACTTGGGTGGGATATCAACAACTACTATGTCCATAACAATACTCTTTGCTGAGCATTGGACTAGAGTTACACACAAATATTTAACCAGGCCAAGGCATTTGAATTGGCTAGAATCAAAGGAAAACAGGTCCTTGTAGGGTTTGGTGATATATAAATTTAATATTTCCATTATTTCTTTCGGCATTAGGTTATGGGATGCCCCTGAATCTAGCATATCATTATGTAAGATTTTATCATGAACATTTAAGCTAATGTAGAATGGAGGGATACCCCCTTGTTGATGTTTTCCATTTACTTTTGGACCAAATAATAACTCAGGTTGATCATCATTAAGGTTTACAGCATCTTCGCCTTCACCTATGTTTAGTGTTTCAGTGATTTGTGCTTTGTATGATTCATTTTTCACTAACTCTATCAAAGGAACTGATATTTTCAATTTGGCTATCTCAGTCTTAATGTTGAATGGAAATTGAGTTTTGCCTGATTGTAGGAGATCTTCCTTAGCAATTGTGGTCTGTGTACTTTTATCTTCTTTATCAGCACTTGGCAACTCAGTTTGTGTACCAGCAGTTTTGTTTTGAATTTTCTTATTTGGAATAGTTTGAGCAACAGTTGAAGTTTGAGTTTTCGCTGAAGTTATTTCTACAATTTTTGGGTTGGAACTCTCCTGACTTCCTCTAGGGAGAATTTGTAGAACTTTGGTCACAAGAGCTTTTGCTAATTTTTTAGTTTGGGTTTGGACTGATTTCTTAGTGGGAACTTCAATATTATTTTTTCTTCTAAGGCTATACTGTTTGTGAACTTCATAGGTAGCAGATTCATAACCTTTTTTGTAGTCAAAGGACTCTACAGATTATAATTGTAATTGGTGTAGCATGTACAATTCTTGTTCTTCCTAAGTAAGAAAATCAGCATCTTCATTTTTAATCCCCAATAGGTTTATCTGGGTGTCCTCTTCTTCATGGTTTTGTGAACCTTCAGTATAATTTTCCTAGAAAGATGGTCTAACCTGTTGATCAGGTGTAGCATCTCTTGTTTTTCCAGTATTAAGATTTTTCCTAAGTTGGAGTTTCTTATTGGGGTCCTTGTTGATTTTCCAATAGAGATTTTATTTCCATGTTTTCTAATCTTTCCGTTATCCTTTCTACACTTTTAGCCAAATTGTCTATCTTACCATCTGAAGTGGATGGTTCCTCTTTAATGGTAACTCTTTTCTCATTTCTCGTTCTAGCTTTCCTAGCTAATAAATTGGCCTCTACACTAACAGCATTACTTTGCATTTGTTCCAATGTTTCAGGGTTTCTTTCTCGCAATTGGTAAGACATATCTGTGTCAAAACCATCAGGAAATTTGATTAGTCCTAAGGCTGGTGGAGGTTTGATATTTGCATGGATTGCATTATAGATATTGTTGAACCTAGTACAATAATCCTGAACAGATTCATTAGGAGCTCTTCTAATGTTTTCATATTTAGACAATATTTGTAAAGGGTTTTTCTTTATTTCCCATCTATCGATAAACAATTTATGGAAAGCATCTAAATCAGAAATATGATTAGCAGGTAAACCTTTAAACCATTTTTTCACATCTCCTGCTAGTGTTTGGGCAAATAACCTCATTTGCACATCAGACTCATCAATCTCATGTAACTCAAAATAATCATTCATTTTATGCACATGTTGTTGGGCAGTATACTGACCAGTAGTATCAAACAAAAATATTTTACTTTGGTAGTCTTGGGGCATGGAATGTAGTTGAGTTGGTAACACCAAAGGTGCATATTTGTCTGCCATGGATAAGGTTTTGGTTTGACTGGGGGGTAAAGCAGTGGTGCTTGAAGAATAACTTGAGATGGTTGTAGATGAACTAGATGAACTTGAGATGTTTGGTTGGAAGGAAGTTGAGGTATGAATGGTTTAGGGGAATGAAGTGTGGTAGATATTACAGGTGAGGTGGTAGTAAATGAAGTTGTATTTTACAGTTTTTGAATACACTTTAGAAATTTCAGGGGTAGCAACAGCTAGAGCAGCTAATTCAACCGATTGTTGAAGACAGGCTTCATCTATATGCCTTATCAAAGTTGAGGTTAAAGCTTCTAGTTTTTCAAAAGTAACCAAAACATGTTGACCTAAATCAGGATGTATAGGAACCTTTTTTTATTCAATAAATTGAATAAAATTGGACTCTATTACAGTATCATGAATTGAATTTTCAGATTTGGTACGAAACAAAACAAAACAAAAAAAAAAAACTCAGATGATAAATCAAATTGAATATCCTCTAAACTTGATAACTCTTTACGAAGTGAATTTGCTTCAATTCACTAAGTATTATTTCCTTGAGTTTCTACCCTTTTTGGTTTTCTTAAAATTCTATCAGGATCATCAACTATTATAGCAGAGTTTGGATCTGGATGTGCCATGGTATAGTGTGTTCTTTTGGAAGACAAAATTTTAATCTTTTAATTTTTTAATGAAACTTTTTAACAACTATAAAATGACCTTAAGGTGAAGAGATTTAGATTTTAAAATTTTCTTTAAGGTTTATCAGACTGAGGACTTTCCCCAGTATGGTCGCCACTATGTTATCACTCTAAAAAATTCCCTAGAGTTGTTATCTTGTGTCAAAATAAATATTAGAGGTAACCACAAACCTACTTTTGAGATCAGGATCTAGCCTTCCTAATGCTCAAAAAGGGCTCTCTCTTTATGATTTAACTCTGTTGAGTTAATTGATTTTAAGCTAGTTATTTAAGCTTTGATTGGGTTTTGATTTTGATTTGGTGGTGGAATTACTAACTTAGATGGATGGAGGGATGTCCTTTACCATTGGGCTATGGGGTCAAGTGTCAAGAAAACAGGACTGAATCAAGTTTGAAAGATAGTGTTTACATGGCAAGGTAGCTGAGTAATCTTAGATCTTTAGGCTCGAGGGTGAAGTGGTTTTCAATCAGGGTCAAGGAGCAGTTAAGGGTTCCTCAAACCGTATAATGAAGGAAATGATAGAGGTCATTAGAAACTAGGGAGAAATGAAGGATTCCCTACTCTGGCTATCAGAAGAGAACATTAAAATGAATAACTATTCAAGACAGTGTGTACTTAAACAAATTTTGTAATAATATTCCAGTTATTTCATTCAATTTAAATAACATGCAAGTACGTGAAACACTTAAGTAGATAACAATTTGACAAACAGAAAATACTTCACAGAAGTGGCCCAACACATGAATCCTGTAATCCAATTCCTTTATTACTCAGTCCAGTCTATTGACTTGAAAAAATGGTACAATGAACCCTTAGGTTTCAGATCAATACAACTATAGAAATGTTAAGCAATCCACCCTCTATACTTCAAATTATGAAGTATTTATACAAAAACGTATTACAAAATATCCCAAACTATTTTGGGAATTATTCAAGGAAACAGAAATATCTTCATGCAAGAAGATAGAGACAGATAAGTAACTGCTGCAAGTTTTCCCTGTTTATTTGGCTCTATTGGCTTATACTTTTATCTTTTGTTGTTTTTTCTCCTTTGCTATTGCTCTACGCTAGTTGTTATTTTACTTTGCCTTTTGACTGATACTCTTTCATCTGATACTCTTTGACTTATTTGATCTACTGCTTTTGTTTCACTGCTCCGTAAACACTGTTTACCTTGCATTTTCACAGTAAATCATTTAATTTTTCTCAACTCTCTGTATCTAGTAATTTAATATTTACCATTCTCCTGTAGATTTCTTCAGCTTCTGTGTATTTTTCAAGGGTGTGCTTATTTACAAAAAGATGTTTTACCTCACGCTAGAAGTAAAAGAGGTTCTCAAAATTCTGGTAAAGAACCTTTCCTATAGGCATCCCTTTCATAGAGGAATTATTGGCTTGCTCCTTTGCCACTTCTTTGATCTTCTTTTTATAGTCTTCATGTGGCATTAACCTATCATTTATTACCAATGGATTTGGCAGACATTTCTGCCTCAAAGCATCAAATTTGACCATGAACCTGCCTATAGCTAGCTCCATAGTTTGGCATTTGTCATCAAGCTGCATCATCAAGTTCCTCTTGGTGATTACTTTCTTCACCTCTAGTATAGTGCCAATCCTGTCAGCTATGTCAAGCTCCTGCAATTCATATTTATTCTTTGAGTTGAGGAATTGGTTTATTACTAAGGCTTCTTCTGGCATATTTCCAAGTTCGGCCTTAACTCTTAGAACTGTTTCACCAGCCTCTTTAACTAAATCATTTTGTTCAAAGATAACCTGTATAGATGGCCAAAAATCATTGGCAGAGTCATTGATATTGGCCCATAGCTGCTATTTTGCGTGGGCAAGTGGCTCCTTCAATGCTAATTCTTTTTCCAAGTTCTTTATCCTCTCTGTCAACTTGTTTGACTTCTATACTTCATTTTTATGCATAATTTGAGCCAATTTCTTCTTATCCTCTACACTTGTTATCTATTCTTTAAGTTTATTTATTTCAGTGGTCTCAATGGACATGTCCTCCATGGCTTTGATCAGTTTACTAGCTTCATCAGTTGGATGCGCTGTTGTTGTTGTTGAACTTGTTGCTGATGTAGTTGATGTTTCAGCTGGAAGTGTTGTAGATAGTGGAGCTGTTGGTGCCAATGACGCTGCCAAAGTTGAAGGAACTGTTGTAGTAACTGTAGGAATAGCAGTGGCAGTGGTTATCTCAAGACTGGCTTGTTTCGGCTGTATTAACTCATCCAATTCCTTCTCCATTTATTTTAATTGATCATTTAATTGAAGAATGAGATCCATCATTTCTCCCTGTTGGGTTTGGCTCTCTAGGACCTCCTTGGCCTGTGGATGTTCAAAAGGAGGCAACTTCAGTTGTTTCTTTAAAGCAGCGATATCCTCATTTTTCTTCTTTATTAGTTTTTTTGCAGGCTTGATATCATTTGGTTTATATCCAATTTCAATTACAAAGTCTTTCAGTGACTTGATTATGTTATCCTTGGCCTGTGAGGATGCATTTTCTAACTTAAATTGTGTTGTGATGTTGTCCAGAGAGCTTTGAAGTTTCTGCACAGTCATTGATTTGTTAGTCATTGTGGAGTAAATCATTTCACCTGCCTACTTATGGAATTCAATTTGATCAATAGAGTGAACAACCCTGGCCAAAACTTCAAACTTTGTCTTTCTTGTAGTCTGCTGACGATCTAGGCTGCTGGATTGTAGGTTGCATAAAGGTCATTTGTATTTTACCAGTTTTAATGTCAAAGGCTGACATTAATCTATTTTGATTGGAAGGTGTTTGTTTGAAGTACTGGGCATATGTTTCAGCCTTTAATGCCTCATTCCTCAACTTGATTTCTTTGTACTTCTCTTTTATATCTTTCTCTTTATCCATTGGCTTGTTGGATGAAGAGACTTCAATACTAAGTTGTTTTTCAATAATTTGAGTATTTGAGGTGGAAGGTTGATGAGTTTCCTCTAAAACTGCTGGACCTTTACTCTTTCCAACCATTGTGCCAGTATTAGTGATTTCCATTGTCTCAATGGTGTCTTCTTGCTTAGTTACAAGATTAAGCTTGGGCTTCTTCCTGTAACTGATTTCAAACATGTCATCTGTAGTATCCATTCTACAGCGAGATCCTTCTTCCCTGGTTCTTTTTACATTTATGTCTTGCATGGTCAGAGTCTGTAGAATGGGACTAATACCCATCTATTCTTGTAGAGTTGGAACCTGCAGAAAGTAACTAGTATCTATCCGTTTTTCCACATCTATTAAAGTATTTTCCAACCATTCTGACTGGTTGGCATATCTTTCAATGTCTGGGCTAGGCTCATGTATGACTTAATTTGAATTTGAGCCTTAGTCTGTTTATAACTCCATTAGGGTCATACTGCCACATAAAACTGCTATTGAAGTTCATTTGCTGTAATATTTTCTCTGCTTCTTGTCCAGCTTCCCTATTATTACAAATAAAGGGCCCCAATTGGTTTTTGATCTTGAACTGAGTTTTCTTCCTAGATGATAGAAAATTGACCTCATCTGAGTTTATGATCTGCCTAAAATACGCTAATGCAAATATCCTCATGGGGAGGTATTTGGGCAGCTTGTAGGGAGTGAGTTGGCATCCATATATCCTGATTTCAGTGTGGTCCTGGTATAAATACCAATTTCCAACTCTACTGTTTTTAGACAACTGTAAAACTCTCTTAATCTCATCATTGATCCTAGGTTGAATGCTACTGGTTAGAATGTTTACCACTGGATGAACTAAGGAATCAATGAACTCTTTATAACTAAAAACAGTGCAATATCTTTGGATTAATGGTGTCAAGAAGATGACAAATCTTGGATGGCCCTTAGTGTCTAACTTTTGGATGTTGACTGGAAACCTGTCTGACTGAAAATATAGAAACATGTGAAACAATACTGAAGAGTATTTGAATACTCTTTCATTTGGAAATCTGATAAACTGCTCATGGATTCTGTCTGCCAAGAACTGAGCAAAGTTAAAAACTATAGCTGGAGGCTTGCCTAGGCAAAAAATAGACAGGAAAGCAAGCATAACCTCATCTACATGCTCATCAGTGGTGTATCCTAGAATACAAGAGAGCATGGTTATAATTTGTCTTGCTCTCTCAGAGAAAATGGTGGCAGCATATGGAGGACTATCTGTAGGAGTATGAGACTCTTCTATGATGAAAGTCTGAAATATTTGAGATTTCTTGGGAAGGTCCAACTTTGTGTAGAGTTCAAGTAAGGCTTCAATGGAAAGTGGGGTCTCATTTGGGTTTGGCTGGATCTGCAGCATTTAATTTATTGACTCTGTAGTAATGGTGAATAAAATATGTTGGTCAGGAGAGACTATGGGTCTTTGGCTTGGGACATAGCAAGCTTGGCAGAAGTGGATGATTTCTGAGAATAGGTATACATGTGGGAACAAGTACTTGGGCAAATTTGATTCCCATAGGTGAATGTCATTATTCTGGTTCAGGAATTTATCTTTACTCCAGCAATGGAGTTTCAGTAGATGGCTAGGCGAAACAGTGTCTTTAATTTAAAAATCTTTTTCGGCTAATGAGAAGTGGTCAATATCCAGGTTGTGCACGACAGAGATTTTAACTATACACCAAGGTTTGGTGAATTAAAAGGGTATCGGGAATTATAACGTGGGGGACTTTAAATACATAAAGTGGGAGTATAGTTTAGGAAATAACTTAGGATAAAGGGTTTGAGTGGGTTTTTAAGGAAAAAGGGAAATTAATAAGGGGGGGTATTATTTGTGATTGGAATGGGTTTCACACTAAGAAAAGGGGTTTTGGGAAGGGGGAATGATTTTTAAAGGGTAATGTGTAAGGAAATGTGTGAAACAAAGGGAAAAAAGGTCAAAATGAAGGGAAAGGGTTTTTACAAGGGGAAATGAAGAGGGAAGGGGTGCTTTGGAACTAAGAATGGGACAACATTAGGGGATGAAAAGTAATGATGGGATAATGAGGGGAAATTAATAAACTAAGTATGTGGGGGTCTAGTGAAATGAGGGGAAATTAGTAAATCAACTTTAGTGAATGTCCTTTCTCTTTGACAATTCCTCCTACACATAAAATGTAGGATAAGCATGATGAAGGTGCTTTTGACTTAACAACCTTGTGCACTTGCAAAACTTATTCTACCTACCCTTTATTTACCCTAGCATTTTCTCTTCATTCATTGGATTCATTTGAGCTTGCTGACCCTTTATTTGTTTTTCTTTGGTAAACAAATTATCTAATTCTAACCTTATAACTTCCAATGGCTCAGATCAAACTGATGAGCTCATTATTATTATCTACCTATCTACTGATCTTCCAAGATTAAATAGTTTGGTTAGATCATTATTATCTATCTATTAACATGAAATTTAAAGCATGAATGAATCAAGTTTAAACTATTTGACCATCATGGATTGTGGAATTTTTGACAAGCTTCACACTATTATTTTGAAAAGTCAAGTAAAAAGGAGTGGCATTTGAATTTGCACACTTTCATGATCTATTCTTATCTCTTTTTGGGGTTCATATTTTATATCGTTTTTATCTTTTTCTTTCTTTTGGTCCTTTGATTATTCTTTTAGGACTTACCCTCTTTACATTTTTTATTTTTAATATGGGAAAACATTTTGTAGAAAGCAAAAGTATGTACAATATTACAAAACTAACCATAGCCAATTCAAAATTATGAATCATATTATTCTAGGACCCTAACACTGCCCACTAATAAAAATCTGTGATTTTTTACAGATTTTTAAAGGCAACAAAGAACTCAGAGTTCAAGGGACAACAAGTCAAGAATCACCCCATTCTTCCTCCATTCACTTCATATCTTCCATGCCTACTATGTCTCCATCATCCATCCTCACTTCCAGGCATCAAAGATCAGTTTTTATTCAGTTTTCTAACTTCTACAAGGTTTCTTGTAGTTACTACAGGAAGACCCTGTAGTTACTACAGGAAGATCTTGTAGTACAACAAGATGTCCTGAAACACTACAGGAATGAAGTCTCAATTGGAAAATCATGATTTAGGCATGTTCTAGGTTGAAAAAGGGGACCATACACCTCACCACCTCTCACCCAACACCAGCTCATGACCATACCAACCTCTGTGTCCATCAAAAACCACTCAGAAAAATGAAAAAAAATAAAAAGAAAAAAAATAAAGGAAAAGAGAGTCCAAGGGACATATCATCATTGGACTCACTCACCTATCACAACATCTATTTCATTTCCTTCCTTCCACTCCTACATCACCACCCATCCCTCCTCCAAGTGAAAAAAAAAAATGAAAAAAGGCAGCTATAGGATTTCTTGTAGTAACTACAAGAAACCCTGTAGCAGCTTGTGTTATCACAGCAATAGTTTCTCCATCCATTCTCCTTCACCATCCATGCAAGTAAAGAGCTCCAACACCCCTGCAGACATTATGACTCCTATCTAGAGTTCAACAGCAGCAACAGAGACCAAGCACCTACACACAACAACAAATAAGACAACTACATCAGCTAGAAGAAATCAACAAAAAAGTGACCAAGGAAAAGCACTTACCTGAACAAAAAAAAGCACAGCAGAGTCACCTTCCATATTGCATCAACCAAGCGAAGGAAGGCACAGGTATGGCACCTCATCCAAATTATTCCCTAAGTATGTTATGATAAAAATGTAGGAATATGAAAAAGTTTGATTTTATAAGCTAAAGGTGGCCAGTTAACTTGGCCACCCTCAGCTCGAAAACAAAAAGTGAACTCACAGTCAACATGCCACGTTTCAATGTCACATCAAGGAGAACCAGCCGAAAAGGTGGTCGAGTTAAGTTGTGTGAGAATGGGTGATGATTACGAGGGGAGGTTTCATGATAACCAACGTTGGGCCAATGGTCCCAAAAAGGAAATCGCGTACACTAACAGCCAATACAGCACTCCAAAGAATCGACCATAAATAGAAAACATTCCAAACTCTCATGCACCATTTGTTCATTTCAAGATCAAAGAAGACTAGGACCACCTTGGAGAACCATCGAGGAACAAACCTGTTTTAGCCACCCTATAGGAAACAGAACTACACGAACAACTACAAGGAACGCAGGGAGTTAAAGGAAGCATTGGAAATTCACAGAGAACTCTGTAAAGGGGTGCGTAGGGTCCAGTTGTTCAGCAATTCTCCTCATCCAAAGCATCACAGTGAAAGGTAGGTGGCCCATATCTCCTGTGTTTTGAATTAATAGCTAAGAAAAGGAAAAAAATCCGAGTTTTCTAAGTGATTACAATGGGCCTGGGGTTTTAGACAAAATTATGTGAAGTTAAAAATTGTGTGGAGATAGAAAGAAAATTGCAGCCATCCACCAATTTTCTAAACTCTCAGGCACCCTAGAAACACTAAGGCTAGCCTACCAACCTCCCTACAGTCAGCTAACTAGAAAAGAGACATGACAGGAGGATTTAACAGAAGGGAACCCACAGAGACATCTAGGATACACCTCCATCCCCCTGTGGTAGAAATATTTAGAAGGCATGACTGGTTGGGATTCTTTGAGCTGCTCAAAGGGTATGATGATGATGTAGCTCAAAAATTTTCCATGGTAAGAACTTTTGCTCAGGAAAAAAAAAAAAAGGGATGAAGAGCTAATTAAGGACAAAAATGGGTTAAGAAGGGAAAGCCTTCCCTATCCTTGGAATGACGTGAGCTATCATATTCTCAAATATATCTCTTGTGAAGGGAGGCTCAGTATAATCTATGGTTACCAATTTAGCATCCTCCATGAGTTGAGATTTGGAGAGGAGTTACCCATTGACAGAAGACTCAGTGTACCCTACTTCTTGTCGTAATCAATAATAGACATGAGCCTAAAGGTCCAAGAGGGAAAACATCAACAATTGGCACACCATGGACTTATTAAGCTAATACTAGAGGATGCCTTGAGCCAGCTAAAAATCCATATTCAATGGTCCACATTTAGAGACATTGACAGAGAGGTTGTGATTGAAATATAGGCCCTTGAATATGATAGGGACAATACCTCTAGTGGTGAATGGGAGGCAGAAGAAGATGAAGAAAAACTTGAAGAGGAAGAAGAGGAGGCAGAAACAAATAAAACAAAAGAAGAAGAAAGAGAAGAGAAAAGTGAGGAGGAAGAACAAAAGGAAGAAGCAAGCCCTGAGGAACATACCAAGGAAGGGGAGGAATCTCCAAGGTTGTCTCCTGAACCCACTGAGAAGGAGGCAGCTGCTGCCTTGACTGCCCTAAGCACACTTGTCAAGTCAAGAGGGAAAAGACAGAAGCAAGCTCCCCTTTATTTCAAAATGAGGAGCACAAGGATCAGAGAAGGGAAACCACAAACACCCACTAGGAGTCCAATCATAATTGAGGAGTCACCAAAAGAGAAAGAAAAGATAGTTTCCCTAGAAATAAAAGGTGAAGAGGGCACATCAAAACAAGCTTCCCCAAAGTCTCCCATCACCTATGTTAGGAAGACTGTCACCAGTTCGGCATCAGCAAAGCAAGGCAAGGCACCTTCATTTCAGAAAGGAAAAAGCTACAGGAAGGGCAGCAGGGAGAGAGGGAAGGCAAGGAAGCAGCAACACAAGTGCAGGAGGGGGCAGCTTCTCCAAAGACATCTAAGGGAGAGTTCCAAGAGCTGTAGGAGCCTAGCCCACAACCCAATCTGAGCTCTTATTACAAATTCATTGAGGGAGGCAAAGTAATACCACATAAATTTTCCATCCCTCTCTTCTTTGAGCTTGAGAAAGAGAGAGGAAGGACACATTGCTGGATGCAAATTTCCAAATCAAAGAAAGTAGAGGATGTGGGCCATATGGAAGAGAAACTCCTAGAGATGGGCAGAGAGTTGAGTAAGATAAGAGACAGGGAACAAATTATGAGATCTCAACTAGAGGCAAAAAACACATGGCTAAGGAGGCAGTTACAGGAAAAAGAGAGCCAATTGGCCACCATGGCAAGCCTCTCCATGGAGGCACTCCAATGCAGGATGCCACCAAAATCATATGCCTTGTACCTCAAAGATCAATGGTTGCAATTTCAGATCAAGACACTAGCACAATAGGGGACTATGCCTTTCCAAGACTATAGGCAATTCATTGAACTATGTGACAAGAGAACCCTAGAGGATAAGGCCAAGATATCTAAATTCTACTTGCACAACTTGGCCTTAACAGACTTGAATGTGTGGGACCCCAATGCAAAGTTGGGGGACTTACAACTAATGGCCCTTGCATCATGGATGAGTCATGAGGAGGCCAGGGCTAAGGAGGTGAAGAGGGTGTTGGAAAGAGAAGAAAGGGAGCCCCTTTACATTAGAGTAGAATAGATAAATTCAATGGTTGTCATTAGCACCCACAACATCATTTCTAATGATCCCCAACTTGCACCAAGATACCTAGCTACACAAGAACAAGCAATCACACATTTTGAGAACACCTTGAGATTGTTAGGGAATGAAAGCTAGCAAGCATGCCAAAGGAGATGGAGCACCCTACCATACAACCTAAGGATCAAAGAGTATCATTCCCCTGAGAGGATGAGAGATGCACTAGAAAGGACCCCATTGTATAAGAATGCAATGCAGAGACTCAAAATCAATTGGAATGGTTTGAAACTCAGTCCACCCTTGTTGTTGGGTATGCTTGAAGGTAGAAAGGAGGAAGAAGAAAGAAAGCAATGGGAGGAAATAGAGAAATATGCAGGATTTTATCCACAAGAGGAAACTCCATCAACACAGGCCTTGGATGTCAGAGAGGCCACAAGAGGAAATTCCATCAACACAGGCCTTGGATGTCAGAGAGGCCACAAGAGCTATGAAAGATATGGATATAGAGTAAGTTGCTCAAGGGATGAGCAACACTTTCAGTAGGGGGGTGATGATGAGGCTCATCAATAAGTAAATTATATTGGTCTTGATGCCACTCTCCAGCGTATTAAAATAAACTTTTCTCACATTTCTTTACATATTTTATTATATTTTTCTTAGTGAGAAAGGTAAAGGTGAGATGTTATGTCATGTGACCTAATGTGCATTAATTGCGGGATTTAGAGCAGTTTTGGGCTAATTTAAGTGTGAGAACTCGAAGTAGACAAGCAAGAGGGATTTTAGAAGATTTTGTCTCCCTCCTTAACTCCTCAATCAGTGGAAGATTCCTCCACCAGATCTCATCAACTCGAAGTTACAAACAGCCAAGCCAATCGAGTTCATGGGCAGCCAAGCCGGTGACAGTTGAAGACAAGTCAATCTCGAGTTTGGGAGCCAAACCTCCCTAATTTTTAAGAAGTTGTTGGTAGCTTCATTTGTATAAATAAGAAGCCCTAGGGCCACATTAGGATTTGACTTTCTATTGTAGCCAAGAGGCAATTTTCGAGCTAAGATATTGTGAATGTTATTCTCATGTTATTTTTGACATTTTGATGATGATGAAAAGGGTTTCTTTGATCCAGCACTGAGTTGACTCAGAGGGTTGAAGATCTTGGGTTAGGGCCCAACCCTAACAGCATAGGTTCCTCTTTTTGCACATGTATTCTTATATTAGAATCATAGATTAGTTGCTGAAGTTATCTCTACTTTGTTTAATTTACAACTCTTTGAATGATTGGTTAATGTTGCATCCATTAGTTTGAGAAGTAGATCAGTGTTACAGTAGTGAAAAAAAATACTTCAGAAAACCTTGTGACAGTGGCCTCTTCCTCATCTCCTTCATGGGATCATGATTTGAGGGCCCCACTCTCACAGCCACAAAAACATATTTATCTTTTGGTCATTGCATAGCTTAGGATTTCTTGTTGAGTAGATCATTGTTTATGATTTCTTAGAACACCTACAATTGTCATTTTGGATCTGGAGTTTGTTGTATATTAGAAAGCAGTCCATTCCATAGATTTAAGCCATTAGCCATCAATAAATCAGTTTCTCAAATTCAACTCATATTTTCCACATTTACATAGAGTTGTGCATGAATGAAGAAAAGAATGTGTTGTTACAGGAGTTGTTGATCTGCAAGGAGGAACTCATTCCACTAACCTCATCTAAGTCTTCTCCAACTCTCGCCCAATCCTACCAACCACTAATTCAGATTTATGTTTTGTAGCCACTGTGGACAGCCACCTTGAGAAAATCTAACCATCCTGAAGAGTTGGGTTGATCCTTGGGTGGCGTGCACCTTCCCCATACCTTATTCCACCATCATACATCTTCATAGCACTTCCTTTCACCTTCCCTACCTTCCTACAGCCTTCAGCTAAGTTTCTTGTAGTAAGCCAAGATATCCTGTAGTAACTACGAGAAATCTTGTAGTAACTACATGAAACATTGTAGCAACTTGTTTTAGACTGTTTTGGGCAACAATGATGATCAGAGCCTAGGGTAGGCCTTCAACTTTACTTCCATACCCTTCAATGCCATTTTGGGTCATCTTTTCCATATCTTCCTCCTCTGCAAAAGATCGGATTATTAGCTTAACATTTACATTTCTAAATTGAAAACCAAAAGACTCTTTTCTGCAATATTTAGCTAGTGCATGCATACATCAGTCATAACACTGTTACGATAATTTTCATGCCTACTTAGTCCAAATAGTTAGATGATAGAATCCAAGGTTAAATTAGGTCTCTTCTGCAAGTAATGTGTGTTAATTCTTAGCTAGGTAATTTCATTTCATTTCATAGCACATTCTATTCAACACTTTCATTTCCCTAAAATAGGCAAGAATTTACTTTTTGCATTAAAGATATCTTTACATTCATTGTCAGTAGTCAGCCTCCTTCTAGTCGATAAAACACTGGTTTGAAAAACCCTAGTGTTTTATCGCCCCAATTGAAAAGTGACAAGAGTAGATTGTTGCATCTGCTATACATATAGCACTGTCACCTCCAAGTTTGCATGAACCCCGAGTTGATAAAGTAAAGTCAGTCATCATAGGAGTTGCAACATCCTTGCTACAATATTGGGGCTCATCATGCGTGCTTTTCCAACTCTACCTGCGGCTTCATTATCTTATGCAAGTGAAGCGAGGCTCCCTTGTACCTCATTGTCCATGTATGTACATGATCAACAAAGGCATGTATATCTATGAGTGTTCGCGTTATTTTGGTGCAACGCTGCTGATGACCATGTAGATGGACAACTGCCTTGTGCATGATGACAAATATGCCATACAGTCTCTGCATGACTGTCTCAAGAGCCAATACTTCAACAAGTATCGCTTACTTCATCTCTGCTATGGCGGATCCTGTTGATTATTCCTCTCTCTGCATTGTTTCTTGCAATTCCTTAGCCATGCGCTCATTTTCTGCTATCAAGAACTTCACACTCGAGCTCGTGGCTTCGGCATAAGCCTTTATAGCATCGGCCAAGGCGGCTAGATGTCTTCGCACATCTAACACAATCCCCTGTTCTTCAAAGTGCGCAAGTGATGCATGCTCATCCGAAATGTGCACACTACGTGCCTGTACAACTCTGTATTGTGACTCGTCAAAGGCTATGTTTTACACATCTATTCCCGAATTATCCTCAAGGAAAATGGTATCCTCATGTTCACTTGGGACTTGCTCTGTCACTGGAGCTGGTGAAGTCGATGGGGTGACCTCAGTTGCTTTTGGCATGAACTTAGTGTCCTAATCATGTTCTGGTTGTTCCATCTCCACGTCCATCTATTCATCCATCGGCCATTCTATTGAGTAAGTTCTTGTTCCTGCGCCTGCTCACCCTGTTCCTCGTCTGCTGCTAGTGGATCTTCTTCAACCTAAATCGGCGCAGTTTGCGCTATCTGTGCGCCTTTCACTTCCTTTTGTTCATGTTCTTGTTCCTGTTCCTGTTGCGCTTCCTTCTCTCTTATGCGCAACTCTTGTTCTTCTTTGAGCTTCTTCTCTACTTCCTGCAACTTCCTCTCTGTCTCTTGCAGTCTTTGCTTATCTCTCCTTTTTTGTGCTCCTCTCCTGTCGCATTGTCGCCTCTTCGCTTCTATCTCCAAAGCAACTCTCTCAACAAGTGGATCTTCCTTAAACTCGTAGCTTTGCTCCACCTCTACGCTTTCGGCAATCTTCCTCTTGTCTTTGTCTTGCGCAGGTTTGTTGCTTGCTGTTGTTGTTGTTGTTGCTCCCTATGGTGTTGTTGCCTTGAGTGCTGCTAGCCACTCTACTGCCATGTTCACTGGTTCATTGAGCCTGGAGGAGTTATAGCAATATCTCCATGGATCTTCCTTTGGCCAATGACACGCCCCGTGGATCCAAGGATAGTACACTCTCGAACAGTGGTCCTTGCATAAGCCATGTGGATCGTACGAATTGAAACTCTTGGTGTTGAAATGAAACTTCTTCAAGTACTCGACCTCAGCATCCGCTTCTTTCAAACTTCGGATCGCGTACAACCCAATCCGCAAAGGAAGGATAGGCCATGGTGCCTTCTTCTTCCTGTACAATCCAATTGATAACTGTGTCGAGATGTGGTATGCAACCTCTTGCATGACCAGCTTGTCCGTGGTGAACTTCGGCAACAAATGTGGAGCCTTCTCTGCATTGTACATCCTAATGAAGGTGCCATCAGGTGAGGCGTACCAATCTGCCTCCATTGTTGTCTAAGACATGCAAGGCGGATCTTATTCAAAGATCACCGTGTACAGGGGGGCAGTGAAGTGATCAGATAGTCTAGCCATGACTCCTCGATAGCTGCACTCGGAGAGCAACTTGCAATGTACGTTCTCACAACATTCTTTGAAGGTGTCCATGCCCAACCCATTCCATGAAACAGTTGACTGGCACAGATTGCATCGAGCAAGTAGGCAGACATGAAGAATCTTGCTTGTTGATCCTTGGGCGGACTCTAGGAATTTGATACATGCACTTTCAGCTAGAGAGTCAACATGCCAGACTAGTTGAAAGGTTTTCCTTTGCTTGCCAGCAGATCCAACATAACCCAACTCTGCGAGAAGGTCTATGTACTCTCTTGGCCATACAAACAACATGCAAAGATGACCAAGAGTTGGTAAGCCTTCCTGAGTGTCTATGTATTAGATCTGGTTGGGTGTCATCTTGAACTTTGATGGCTCCCTTACCCAATGCTTCAAGGTGTCTCTTGTGTTTGTGTTGTTGTTGGGAGTGTAAAATGGTGCATCCGTCATGTTCACCAGCTGTGCAAAATGATACATTTGCTGATAATATTTTGCCCTGAAGGTAGCAAGCTCTACTCCACTGACATTGTTGAGTATCATCGTCTCAGGATCAGTGTGTGAGACAATCCAGTGGATCATGTCTGCGCGCAAGAATACAGGATACTTGCAAGCAACCTTGTATAGCCCTGACTTATGAGTGTTGACATAGACCTGGCGGTCCTCCAGATTCTCCTTAAAGCTGCCTGCGAATATAGGTTGATGTCTTGCCATGTGATCTTGATGTCTTTCTCAATGAACAAGTGTGTGTCTGTGTACAAGAGCAAGCTCATAGACACTTCCTCAACCACATCTCCAGTACTGCGTTCAATTATGCCTTTTGATCTAGTGCTCTTGGAGGCCATGATACATGTACTGCTAAGAAGCTGCTCAAAACCTGTGGTACCTGGAGACAGAGAAGACACTCATAGCAAGGCAATGTTAGCTAAAAAAACATAAAGCAACTCGAGAATCAATCGGGCAACAAACTGGGTGACTGTTGGGCAAGATTGCGCGCAGTCTCAGCTACCAGTGAGGCTCACTGCTGATTGCAACTGCGGAGAGCACAGTCTAGAGAGGCTCACTACTGACTGGAACCATGCAATGTGCAGTTCAGTCAGGCTGGGTTGCTGGCAGGAACTACGCATTGCGTAGTTCAAGTGGGCAGGACTGGGACACTGCCTCCTAGGATTGTGCAGAGCACAGCTGGAAGCCAGTGTGGGCAGCCTCTACGCAATTCCTGGAGGCAAGGCAAAGCCTTGACTTTTGGGAATGCACAGTGCATGCTGAGAGAAGCAAGATCTAGGCCAAGGCAACCCAGATCTTCCACAGAGAAACTTGAAAACAGGAATGACTAAATGTGTGTGCAACGCTGGTGCAGGTCTGAGTGAATAGATATGCATGCAATCCAAGCAAGCGCAGAAATCAGTCAAACAGAAAAACAATGAAGCTCATGAAGAGAGTCGCTGCAACGACGATTGTAAGTTCAGAAACAGGGTCATGCATGTGACACTAAGGAAATGTAATGCAAAACTAGAAACAACACTTCTACAAGTTAAAACACATTGAAACGCCAACAGTTGTTCAATAAAACAAGGGAAATAGCGCTCATAGAAAAAGCAACAAAAGACATGAAAAGCAAAATTTACCGAAAAAAGTTGCGCCCACTGTGTTGAAAGTTCCTAGATGCCCCGAGAATGCCAGATCTCCACGATGGAATGTGAAGAATGAGCTCTGGGGTGTCAATTAAATAGATTTAGAAGTTTTAAGGTTTATGATGCGCATGCCACGAATCTAGGAAAAAAATGACACTTGCCAGGAAGTTTCTAAAAGCGACTTTGCATGTAACTCTCGCTGCTAAAAATAGATCCCTAAAATCTAGGGATGCTTTTTTTCTTTTTCTTTTTTTCTTTTTCGAGAAAATTTGCCCGGTATGCAAGGAAGGATTGTGTAGTTCTGGAGGGAACCGGGAAACCTACCGGCACATGCAATGGACAGCGACTGAGGGAAAATCTTTTGCTTTGTTTCTACGCTGAGTGGTTCAGGTTGTCTCTCAGTTTTGCGTAGTTTCCCAGAGAAAGGTTGGTTTCCTGTTGGGTCAGCACAATGTTGAGCCTCAATGCACTGCCAAGTGGATTTGCATTATTTTCCATAGCAAGGTTGGGTTGCTTGCTCTACGCAATTTTTTAGAGCAAAGTTGTTGGCCTCCTCTACGCAATTTCTGAGTGCAAGGCAACTGTTGGGCTGCTCTGCACAATTCTTGGGGGGGAGATAGACTTCCCTCCAGGATTCTGCGGTTTTCCCAGACATCACAAAGACCAGATGTGAACCAAGTGTTGGGTCAGTTTGTGGTTAGTCGACGGAACAAGTGAACACAAGTTGTTAAACGACTGATGAGAGCAAATAAACACAAGTACCTGATGAGTGCAGTATAGTTGCTATGATTTCAAGGAGGAGGCTCCAAAATGAAGCGAAGGCAAAATTTGGGAGGGTGGTTGTAGTCGTTACAACAAAACTCAAGGGTTGTGGGTATGAAGGGGATTCTATTTGATTCTAGGAAAAATACTATAGCTTCATATGCATGGGGCCAAGGACATGCCACCAACAACCAAGCAGATGCATATGCCTTATTGCAAGGCATCCTCATAACTAGGAAAAGTGGATCTAATCTCTCAATGTGGTTGGGGATTCTATGATTATCATCAAATCCATGATATGCAAAGTGATTCCTATGGACAAATCATTGCTAAGACAAAAAAGGAGACAAGCTCCACCATGGAAACCTCCTCTTTCATGTTAAAAGGAGCCTCAACACATTTGTTAAATAGTGTGCTAATGTAACCGTGAATCTAAAATTGTACTTATCGTAAATCACCTACTTTATTCCCTTATGTATCCCTTTGGATTTAAGTTTCATTCCATCAACATTAAATATCCCATGAGCTAGCAACCATAGCATCATTCTCCTTGCTTTGATATGGGAGCTCAAACAATGCAATACAATACAACATGAAAGCACTTACCCTTGCTCCAAGTTTTGAAATTTTGTGTGATCTTGATTGGATCACTACATAATTTGTCAACCATCTCGATGCTTTTAGAGTGGAAAAATTGTAGGAATTAGCTTACAGGAGCAGTTTTATTGGTGAGACCCACTTTGGAAAATTGGGGTCTAAAACCTTTTGAGGCCTTGTATGATGTTTTGTGAGGGTAAAACTTTCTCGTCGTAGAATTGAACCTTGTGACAATGTTCTACACCCGAAGACCTTCCAACAATGCAAGAATTGTATCAATCATAGTTCAAATGCAAAAGTCATGCCTCCAAAAGTTGGCTTATCATGATTAACCAACATAATTCGAGAGGATGTCACGTCAACCCCCATTACTCATGCAAAAGGGGCTAGCCACATGGACACTATGAAGAATAGAAGGGTCAAATTATAATTCATGTTTGAGGTTGAATGGGTCAAATCTAACCCCTAATTGGCTATCAGACTATGTTATAATTGGGACAGTACAAGAAAAAGGGGTTCCATTCTATTTGCTTCCATCTCAGTTCACAATAGAGAAGAGTCGTTGAATGCAAATAAAGAGAGCATAACAGAGGGGGTTTGTGTTTTGTAGCAACCCACGAGCCAGATGGCTCAAGTAACTTCATAGAGAGTACATTCTCCTTTGTTTGCATCATTTCAATTCCAAACAAAAGAGAGTAGAGCAGCCTCACTTTATGTTATAGATCTGACCCAAAAATATATGATAATGGAAATAAACCCAAAAACAATAAGAGAAAAATAGATAGAGCTGATATAAAAATATAAGACAATGAAAATAAACCCAAAAAATAACAAGATCTGAATATAGATAGAAATGATTCACTTTATTGATCAAACCCTTAAGGTAGGGCAATACCATATATTCACTCCTTAAGGAAGGAGAACACTCCACAAGCCATATGCTTGTCCATACAATAATCCTTCACTATTCTTCACCTGGAGTTTCTAGCCTCTATATAGGCCTCATATATACAATACCATGGGTCATTACCATGGTTCCCTCATACCATCAACTAATACCATGGGCCCATTACATTATTACTAACTACTTGTGGTCCCTTACATGATATGGGTTAACCACCTTATTTATTACTATGGCCCATCCCATTATTACATTATTACTTTGGGTATCTCCCTTGGTACCCCATATTATCCCCCCTAGGTATATAACATTCCACCCCCCTTAGCATGTTTCGTCCCCGAAACATGGGAAGAACACAAATAATAAGATCTACTCAAAAGAGTAGTCCACTGGTACCATGCACGTGCATCTAGCCATCCAAGAGAAAGGTGAACCCTCGATCTCGTTGGTGCCTCGCTCGCTTGAGATGGAAGTTGACCGTGGCAGCTCTTCTGTGCTGATGTGTAGTAGGTGGATCTTCGCTCCTCGCTATCCGTCATACAGGGGTTGTTGTCCTTGTGGCTAATTGGTTGCCATCTTGTTGGTTGCTTTCTTGCGGGGTGATGTGGGTGATGATATGTTCAAGTTTTAACCCACGGTGTCTTTTTATTTAATTCACCCTGCTGTGGTGCCTGTTGTGGTGTCTTCTTTTCCAATATGACTTCAACCACTGAGCCCTCATCTGATGTACCTATAACATTTTCTGCTTCAGCCTCTGTTTGTGTTTGATTGTCGATCAGCAAAGGCTCATCATCTGATATGTCAGTCCCTGGGACATCTTCTGCTTCAACGTTCGTGGACTCTACCTGTTTATTGATGGAAATATCCTGTAATGTAATTTTCTTCTTTTTATACCAGAGCTTCAGGAATTTCTTCTGCACATTAATATTGATAGTATCCACTAATTCCATCCAAGGGTATCCCAAAACAACATCCATGTTATCCATATCTGAAGCATAAAAATCACCATGCAACACATACTTATCCATAAAAATCTTCAAATCCCTATACAATTGAACATCCTCATCATCCACCTGTATGTTTTCAATGTGTTTTTCTGGAACTTGCAATTTTTTTACCAAATTAACATTGATAAAATTATGCTTGCAACTAGGATTTATAGAAACAATGATCTTCTCTTTCTGAATCAATCCATGAACCTGCAATAAGGATATACCAGTAGGAAATAGTCCCACATGTTTCTCCTTATCTTGTTTTCTGGCATGAGACCATTTGTCTAAAAGTAATTTTTCAAATTCTTCATCGGGCAGGTTGGAACACTTCTTTTGGTTAAGTAATCCACACCATGTGGCTGCATCGTCTTCAAAATTACACACTACAAAAGTTCTCGAAGGATGTTTCCATAATAACTTGTATTTTTGTATGTATTCTTCAATAGTAGGACCATTATATTTTCCTGTAAATAATAGAACCTTGCTAGAAGCCATGAAAAAGGCTTTGAAAAAAAATGGTGAAAATTTGAATTTGTCACAATTCCGTCAATATTGCTCAAAATCCCTATTATGACCTGTTTTTAGAAATGGAACAATCATTCTGCATCTACCCATGTGATAGAAATTTTGATACAGGCACTAGAATTTCAGATCTGCACTGCAACTCTCCCGCCGTCACCAAAATTTCTGCAAAAAAGAGCTGATTTTAAATCAACGATATCTCCCTCATCCGGATTCTGATTCGACTATTTTTTTTTTTTTGAAATTGAGTGTTTTTTCACATAGAATCCAGATCTACAATTAGATTTTGCAGATCTTGCACCAAGACGTCCAGATCTGTGCCGCAAATTCGCTACCCCGAAAAATTGTCTGCAGCCCTACTGATTTTTAAATCAGCGATATCTCCTTCATTCGGACTTTTAAATCAGCGATATCTCCTTCATTCGGACTCCGATTCGACCGATTTTTTTTGAAATCAGGTATTTTTTCACAAGGAATCTAGATCTGCAATTAGATTTTGCATATCTTGCACCAAAACGTACAGATCTGTTCTGCAAACTCGCCGCCCAAAAATCCCTGCCAAAAAAAAAAAAAAATCTCCACTTTTGGACCCAAGAAATGCTCTGATACCACTTGTTATAGATCTGACCCAAAAATATATGATAATGGAAATAAACCCAGAAACAATAAGAGAAAAATAGATAGAGCTGATATGAAAATATAAGACAATGAAAATAAACCCAATAAATAACAAGATCTGAATATAGATAGAAATGATTCACTTTATTGATCAAACCCTTAAGGTAGGGCAACACCATATATTCACTCCTTAAGGAAGGAGAACACTCCACAAGCCATATGCTTGTCCATACAATAATCCTTCACTATTCTTCACATGGAGTCTCTAGCCTCTATATAGGCCTCATACATACAATACCATGGGTCATTACCATGGTTCTCTCATACCATCAACTAATACCATGGGCCCATTACATTATTACTAACTACTTGTGGTCTCTTACATGATATGGGTTAACCATCTTATTTATTACTATGGCCCATCCCATTATTACATTATTACCTTGGGTACCTCCCTTGGTACCCCATATTATCCCCCCTAGGTATATAACACTTTCTAGCTAGGATTGCTCCTGTAATGATTTCCTAAAGCATATCTTGGTGTTATAGTTTGTGAGTGATTATATTTACATATTCTCTATTTTTTGTATATTATCTACTGATATTAGAAACAAAAAAAACAATAATAACAAATTTGGAATCTAAAAGGAATTAACCCTTCACTATATAGATTTTGGTTTATTTTCACATATATGTTGTGACAAACTATCCAGTGGAATATCCACAGTGATTTACAAATCAATGTCTTTTCACTATTGGACAATGGTGAGTGAAGGCAACCAAATTGGGCGCCCATGCAACTTCAATCCAACAAGAATCTATTCTCTGGTATGCCCAAATTTTCTCCTTGGGTTATTTCTTAACATTGTTTGTGTTGGCTTATGTATTGGATTTGTGATTGGTGTTTCAATTCTAGTGGAAGGTTCTGACTTGAGTGCTAGTTACATTAGCCTATATGTTGATCTCCCTTTTAAACATAATCTTCAAGAAACTCCTTTGGTTTCATTTTTTAAATATGAAGCCTTCCATTCTAGGGAAGTATGAGAGCCTTGGCTTTTTTAGTCTAATTCCCAGACTTATCCATGGGCTAATAATTTGGGCCAACGTTGGAATTCGAGGGAATTGGACCAACAGTTTGGTAGGAATTGGCAAATCTCTCCCAAATTTTGTTCAAACTTTTCCCTATATCTAGGATTCTTGTTGAGGTTATTACATTATTTTTCATCACACTAGATCTCTCTCTATTTTGACAATGTTAGTTCTTATAGTTTGAATGTATTTGGAGAAAGCATCCATGCTTCTACATTTGCAAGTTCTATAACATGAAATCTAGTCTCGGGAAATTGCATTGAGCTAATAAATTGTGACAAATTCAAAATCATAGGGACTTTTAGCAAGTGTATGGTCTCAATTATAAAGAGCCTCCTAGTTCTTTGTCTCCTGAAGTCTTTTAGTTTTTCTTTACGTTCATTTTCAAGTTGGAAATTTACTCTTGGTCTTCACTTCTTTGATTTTAATAGATTCGAGTTATTTGGTGCAAGAAAATTAGTTTTGGTTCTAACTTTGTTTCAAGTTTGGATTTAGCATTCAAAGCTCAAGAAAGACTATCCCCTCCACAATTGGATAACAAGAATTCCCCCCTATCGAGCCATTCTTCAATTGTTTTGGACAACAGAGGAGCATAGCATGGATAACAAATACATCTCTAAATTTAAAAGAATATTGCAAAGACCTGAAGAAGGCGTACAATTTAACAAAAGGACCTTGTTATCAATTACTTCTAATATAAACAAAATTGAGCACCATTGTATATTGCAACATGCTAACAACATGAACATGTTGATGCATCAAAACCGAAAAACAAGTATCCTTGAAGTTGATTGTAATATGTTGAGGAACTTGGCTCTAAACCTTCATAAAGAAACTCTATCTTTAGCCTACAGTAACTAGGCATCCAACAATTCAACACAAACAAACTTCAAAGAAAACATAGGGCATCAGCTCAACGAGCCAATGGACTTGGGATAGTAAAACTCACATGCCTCTAATGTGGGTTAAGAAGAAGCAAATAGTAGCCAAGTCTTCTATCGAATTTCATGTACTTCAAAGTTATTAGAATCTCGAGAGTTTTCTACAAGCAAGCCACAAGTAAAAACATTTGGAATGTTTTACACATAGCATGTTTTGAATTAGTTATTGTAACAATATAGCACTACCTAGTTTTGTCTTTTGAGGCTCTGGACAATTTATGTAACTGTCATTAGTTATGTTACAACACCCTTGTCATTGTAATATTTTTGTCTTGGTTAAAACATGTGTATATAGGCCAAAAGTAATCAGATGCAATAATGAAAAGTGAGAAAATTTTCACCATTGGGCAAGGTTCAGTTCGCATGAAGGCTTGACCTAGAGCCATGGGGTAAACTTGAAGTAGAGGTTGAATATGTGGTTGCATCCAAAGAGATTATACTAAATGATGTGACCTATGCACATGTAAGTGGATCAAAGCCCACTCCCATGACCTTCAAAATTGTAATATTGTTATAAGATTTCAAGAATTTAATTGTGTAATGCCTCCCCTATGCATGGCAATGATTGCTAAGGTTTAACTCTAAGTCATTTGCTATGTGCTCTTATGCCTCTAAAATTATGTCTACTCCTCAATGGCGTCAACAAAGATGAAATCTTCGTCAATTGGTATTTTAGGCAGTGGGCTAGTCAAAACTAAGCCCTCACATGCATCGCTTGAGTGTAACTCTAGCTAGATCTTTAGGCATGTTAGAAGACCTCTCCTTCAAAGATATAGCCCTAAATGTTTCCTCTGCTTGTCCCCTTGCTTATCTTTTCTTGTACAAGAAGCTCCTACATTTTCCATTCCCATGGGGCGAGAAGTTAATATGATGAGGCTCATTTCTATAGTTCCAATGGCTTCATTTGTCACTTTAACAAGGTTTCACCTTGGCTTGTTGATCTTCATGGCTAGATTTTATGCTCCTTGAAGCTAATGATTAGAAATGATGCCTTCATCTACCCTTGTGCTAGGGGTTATTTTCATAATTGAGTTCACTGTGGCAAAATACAAGCATTTCATTCTTAACTCAAGGCCACGGTATTGGGGTAAAAAAGTATGTGCATGAAACCTTGGAGTCCTTTCAACCCTTTGACTGATATTCTTTCATCAACTTCTGTCTAGGTGAGGCTCCCAAATTTACCCATGATTTTTTGAGAATTATCCCCTCCAAACTATTAGACCAGTTTTATGAAAATTTCATTATGCAAGCCTAAAAATTGAGGCACAACATATCAATTTATGCTCAAACTTGCATAAAAATGTATTTTAGCAAAGAGTTTCCAACCACAATTACTCCAACAAGTGAAAACAATTCTTAGCCTTGGAAGTTGAATTATGAGCAAGTTTCACCACAATGCACAGCTTATTTTGAAACAGGGCACATTGCACATAGTCCTAGAAGGTCCAGGAAGAATAGGAAGCAACAACGAAAATCTACCCAATAGATCAGCACTAAATTGATTTTTCAATCCAAGTGGGCATCAATACAAGAGGACCCCCAATCATCTTGTCCCAATTCTACAAAAACTACGAGCCAAAATGAGTTCTCGAGTTCAAAGAAAGAGACCCCTGTCCCTCTTAATCTAGTATAGAAAACTCTCAAGTTCATTCTAGCTCTTGGCCTTTTGCAAGTCGAGCAGACCAGACTTGGATCTGCAACTGCACTGCATTTCGACAGTGACGAAGGTGTCTGTCAGCACAAAGAAAAACCCGGGAAATCCCACTGGTTGTATTTATGACATCGTGGCCGAAGGAAGACGTTGACAAATATCATGGCATTCAACCAACCCAGTACCACAATGAAAAGATGGAAGCATTCTGCATTCCAATGAGGAT
The DNA here is from genome assembly GCA_031772625.1 of Pinus tabuliformis. Taxonomy (NCBI): domain Eukaryota; kingdom Viridiplantae; phylum Streptophyta; class Pinopsida; order Pinales; family Pinaceae; genus Pinus; species Pinus tabuliformis. The sequence continues at coordinate 151,034,261 of CM062813.1, read as the reverse complement.
TCACTCGTTTTGAATATTGCAAGTTTTCAATTCGTTGTTTCCTGTAAGTTCAGAGTCTAAATTGCGAGTAGCAAAATGGTGTTGCAATATTAGCTGAACACCATTTCAAAACGTCATTCATTATCTGCATAAGCAGTTGCTGAATTCAAGACCTATGCAACGCAAACTTCATCTTACTGGATATAACAAACTACAACATTATATGGGTTAGTGATGATTAGGGTTCCCCCCCGCTATGTTCCTCGCCTTGTGTTAAAAGAAAAAATATGGATGGCTCATTGCATCAAACTAACCCTGACTACAGCTAAAAATGTTCCATATTGATACTTAATATTTCAACTTCTTTCTTTGGAACAGGCTAGATCTGAAAAATGTGTTAGAAACAGAAATTGCCATCTTGTAAAAAGTATGTTTTCTTTTACAACAGGGGCCAGAAGATTAAACAAGTTCACAATCATGACTGGTTCGGTATACAAATATGTCTGTCAGTCCATCGTAACATTGGTAGTTTATATCAAACCCCAGTAGGTATTTTATTCTTTGCCACTGCAGTTTTATGAGCTAGGTAGTCTCTGGTTAGTTCAATTGGACAAGCTTGTAACTTATCCCCCCTCACCATGTCCAGTGCATGCTGGGTTTGAGTAACATAGCCCTTTCACAGGATGCTGGCCTAAGGGATGGATAAAGATGGCATGCCCACTAATTCATTGACTTTTATTTTTCAGATTTCACAAACAGTTAGCCCCTTTACCCGGTTTCAAATCCCAACAGGGGACATCTTTGGCCCATTGTGATAAGGCTCAGCTCCCCCACCATTGTGCAGTCTCAGCTCTTGCTGAGTCATAAATTACTGGCATATATGGCGTACGGGCTGTTGGATATACTTCTGGTGTTATAGTGTCAGCAGGTAGGTTTGATCTTGGGTCTTGCCCAAATTACTCTAATGAATTACCTATTCACCAAAAAAATCACAAACAGTTATTTTACAACCCAAAAGAAATGCAATTTGAAGAAAAAATAAACAAGTACATTTCTAATTTATTTAGCCAGACTGGGCCATGCACCAGCATCAAACATTACCATATTGCAATGAATCTTAAAAAAACAAAAGCACAAATGAAAAAATCAAACCGTTCAGACAGACTGGAGCGTGCACCAGCATCAAACATTACCATATTGTAATGAATTTAAAAAAAAAAACCAAGCATAAATGCAAAAATCAGCCTAACCATAACAAACAACATAAAAGCAAAATAACAAATAGTGTTCAGCCTATTCTGCCGTATAATATTTTCATCCAGACCAAGGAAGAAAGGGAAGAAAGTATGGCCCCCATTGGACAAAACAATATGGCCATAAATCTCAGATAGCAAGACATGAATACAAAAGGAAAAGTGGGAATCCAACCCAGCAGTATTCTCCCATAACACCAATAAGAAGAAACAAAGTCTTTTTTGGTTTTTAAGATTCAACTTTTCCGTCTTTAGACGTACATTTCTACAGTTTCATTTCCTCCTTACTTTTCTTTTGCCCCAAATGACAAGCATAAATAAGAATTGACAATTTGTTGTTGTTAACCCCTCTTCAATTTGTTGAGGTAGACTTGGTTCTGCACTTAGTTTTCCACTTAATATTGCTCTAACATGCACATAAATCAACAATTAATCTCTGGGCAATCCCTTCTATTGACTTTTAGGACAAGTTTCAACTCCAAAACATGCACTATACGCCAGCGTTTTCATTATTAATACACTAATCTTTCCTCTCTATGATCCTCGTGGAGATCAAAGACACTACTTCGGAGAAACCTAATTTGAAAGCAGTGGTAAGTAGTTGTATCTACGATGCAGGTCTGATTATGAAGTAGTATTGCATCCTACACCTAAATCCCTTACACTCATAATTAATCTTATTATTACGTTAGTAAGCAATAGCTGAGCCTTTTAAAAACAATTCATGTGTATGTTGTTTCAACATTCATCTTGTAGGTACATCTTAAAAGGGAAATTACAAATGACAATTATAAATCCTTGTAGAACCTTATTATAAATCGAGATAACTCAGATGCTTGCCCCTCTAACTGGAATTCAATGCTTGTAAGTATATACTGATGAAGTCACTCCACATGTTTACCGAACCTTTCAATAAAGGACAAACCCAATCAAAACGGATTAACGAACTATAACATAACCCATTAATAGAACTGATAAAACTAATCAATGACTTGCATGGAAAGTAAAAAAAATTACTCGGACTAGCTATCACTACTACTGTTCTGAAAATCAGAAGATGTCAAATGAATGGATGAAACAAACTCCAATATAAGCCACTAGATCCAGGCAATGCACTTCAGAAAAAAATAACTTGAAAGCAGTAGTCAGCGGAACCTATGATGCAGTTCTCTTATGAAGTACTATAGCATCCCACACCCTCATCCTTTACACCCATAATTAATCTTAATACTATGTTAGCAATAGATGAGCCAAAAATAATTCAGTTGTACGTTGCCAAAACATTTATCATGCAGGTCTATCTTAAGAGGGAAAGAGTGTTGGAGAATGTAACTAGATTCGGTCTTCATAATTTATTTTGTAATTATGACATTGTATATATTTATAAAAAGGGAGAGAATTATTATTTGAAGCATGGGTTTCATGCTCAAAATGATTTGTCACTAGGTCAAGCATGTTCTTCATGCTTCTAGGGCTTGTCAAGTCAAGGGAGTCTTTGCCATATGTATAAGACCCATTTGGGCAATTTGTAACAAGAAAGAAAAATTATTTTTGAATCTAGAAAGTCAATTTGACCTCCAAGACCAAGTCGGCCCTGCCAGTGAAAAGTTGGCCTAGGAGAGGCCTATTCGACCTCTCTTTAGAAGGTTATATAAAGGAGATGGATTTGACACATTTTGGACACACTTCAGAAGTTCGATCTCAATCAAGCAAGGATAAACAAGACGAATGAAGGTGAAGGAAGCAAGAGAAAGTCAAAAAGAAAGAAGAAAATCCGATCTTGTGCTTGGATTCTCTCACGTGCAAAAGCTAGGGTTTCTGCAGCTGCTAGGAGGCCGAGAATTGCAGGACCAAACTGCAGGTCTGAAATAGAGGGCCAAACATCTTTTTTGAGCAGGAATTTTGAAGTTTGACTTTTGTTGACTTGAGCTTGTTCAAGGAGGAACCTTGGAGGGCTGTATTGGTGCTTGGAGGAGGTCTTGGTCTTGAAGTTTCCATCTTGGACTTCTCATTTGATCTGATTCTATAAGAAGAGATTCTTTTTGGGTTTTCCCCATGGAGGGGTTTTGCCTTGGCTTGGAGCCTATATTTTGTGTCCATTGTCTTTTATGATCTTCATGGTTTATGCTCTTGATAATTGTTTGATGAAAAGAATATAATAAAGAATAAAAGAAGATAACATAAATTCACACGCTTTTATCAAGGATAAGGAGAATTATTTTAATAAGCCGCCCTACTAGATCCTCCAACAAAGAGAAGATTGGGATTCCAGTTACAAGCAACCATTATAAATCCACAATCTTTGTTAATATTTGCTCATGTTGAGATAAATCAAATGCTTGCCACTAACAAGAAGACAATGCAAGTACACTACACATGTCCCTGAGGACCAACCATCCCAATCTTTCCACAACAAACAAACCGAAACAAAACAGCTAAATGAATTGTGCATAACCCATTAACAGATCTGATAAAAATTACTTGACTTAGCTATCACTATTGCTACTGTAGAAAGCAGAAGCAATTAAAGGAATGCATGAAACAAACTCCAAATAATGCGAAGTAGAGGTTACCAGTGTGACAATGAAACAACACACATTTTCAAGGGTACACAAATTAGATTAGTAATTATACTTGAATACAAATATTGACACTCATATAATAGAACATTCTCAAAGCAAGGACTCCACCCACATCTTACTTTTCCTCCAGCAAGCAATCGGAGGCAAGGGTGGAGAAATAGGAAAAGTGAATTAGTGAGAGAAAAATACACTCTGCACTAATGGCCTTCATCCATCGAATCTGTACCGGCACTTTTTTTCTGAGAATTACAATCAATGTCTTTATTATCCTCTTGCCTACTTTCTTGAGCAGACGCAGCTAAAGAATCAATCGCACCACCTGTTTCTGGGTTCTTTACAACCGCATCATCTAAGGCCTCCAGAAAAGATGCCACAGTGAAATTATCTGGAACTCAAATTCATCAGTTCAGAGTCGCAAATTTTGAAGTACAAAAGCAGGCATTCAGAACATGTTCGCCTAAAAGAATAATGATAAACAGACTTCAATACACAAGTATACATAAACCAAAATCAAACAGTGCTCACAAACAAGGAAATTAATATAGAAAGGTATCTCAGGAATTTACACTTGCTAGGATCAATCCCAAACTGGGACAAGTCAATTTGGCCTGTCCGGAGAACCTTCAGAACAAAATATGAAAAATTACCATCATAAGCCAAAATACCTTATAGGTGAAACCCAAATTGAATAAACTTTAAAAAACTGCTATTAACAAACCACTCCGTTTACCCAATGAACAAATTTTCAAGCATTTGTGCACTTAGAGGAACAAGGAGTAAGGTTTACTAGAATAGGAAAGACAAGGACGCACATAACTAAAAGCTTCCACTTGTTGACGGAACTGAGGGCTTTGCAGTAGTTCCAGAAAAGCTTCACGAGTCCAAGTACCCTGCCACATGCTCAAAATTAAAAATTCGTCATATCATCCTCTCAAAAAGTATCCTTTTGAAAGGGGATTCAACTGCATAATTATTTAGCACACCTCTGGCAAATATGGTGCAAGTCGTTCTTCCAGAGAGAACTGTTCCAGCAATGGCAGAACTAGTTCCGGCTTCAGAATATCTCCTAAACTTGGCCCTGTTGAATTAAACTTCAATTTAATAACCAACAAAATGGAAACTATTGCCATATATCTAAGCAAGATATTTATTATGTTGGAGTTAACCGATATCAAATTTTGTGCAACTCAATATTATACCTGTATCTTCTGCAGCTGAAATGTTCCCTTCTGCATCAAACAAACAGATAATAATTTATACACAACAACAAAACTGTGGCCCAAAAGCACACAAAATAGTACATATTGATCTTGAGACTAGGAAGAAATACTGCACAACAATGACTGACTTACCCAGGCTACTCAATATTCTCTGCAAATCCGCAAGCTGCACAGGTCCAGCAGAGGGGTTTAAATTTCCAGATAAGGCTTCATTGGATAATACAGGTTCACCTGCATTTGCATCTCTGCAAGCTCAAAGGATTATAAAATATATTAGGCACGTGAATCGGTCTGTTAAAAAGGCATACAAAAGGAACTCAGTTGGCCTAGTTATCAATTCTACATGTTTCATCTATCAAGGGATCAAAATCATAACAATGTGATGCACATCATAGTCACAGACAAGGCTATATAAAGAAGCAAATGAGAGGTGGATTCACCTTCACAGAAATAAGTTAGAGAAAAAATATCAGTACAACTCAGTCTAAGGATATAAACCATGGACCACATTCCAACAGATCAATACAGATAAAACTACAATGAGCACAAGTTAATGTCAATATGATCTCTCGGGAGAAATGCCCAGCAGTAATAAGCATCATAAGTACACACAAAAGTAAGCTCTAGTCATTAGAAGACCATTACAACTCATTGCAAGGATATGATCCATGGAGCACATCCAAACAGCTCAATACAGATAAACTGTAGTGAGCACCAGTTAATGTCAATATGATCTCTCGGGACAAATGCCTAGCAGTAATAAGTATCATAAATACTCATAAAAGTAAGCTCTAGTCAAATGATTTAGTTCCATCTGCTTTTAGGATGATATTGGGTTCCCTTTCAATTATTTGACCTATTCTACTTTCTTCCAGCTGTACAGACTCCCTTTTAAAGTGGTTGTGGAAACCTAGAAATAATTTCATTTCCTCCAGAATAAACTACGCTTGCTTCTAAAAGAGTTGCTTAGGTCAGCAGCAGGATCTTCCTAGACCATAGGACATAATCTCTTTTCTGAAAGTGCTTTCTTAAGTGCAAGAGAAGCATTACAAGTTATAACTACCACAAATTGGTCAGGGCCCAGGCACCAAAACAGCCCATTTGAACAAGCATACAAGCCCTTGTGGGAGGAATCATTGAATACAAGCACTTTTCCATCGAAACCACCATGTATTGGCATCTGGGCCCAACATCTTTGTGCCTATTGGGGGAGCTGAACCTTGAATCCATTGACCATAAGATCTTTAATTTCATACCATTTTCAGTTAGGAATTTACATGACAGAATTTACGCATCTGAAAATATGTATTTATCTATGTTTAGACTAGCATAGATCCTTCTTGACTCTGAGACTATTAAACAAGTTGAAGTATGAACTTTCTGGAGATGAACTGCAACATTTTGAAACATTCAAAGTTTTCGAGTGGGAACTCCATCCATAATCAGAGACAAATTAAACTGAAAGAGTGATAGAAAGGAGGATTAAAACTTTATAGCGTGAAAATTATTAGATAACCATTGTGACGTATGAGTAAAATAATCATGAAGCCATTATGAAATAATAATAGCCATACATTGCTGACGTGAAAATTGAATTATAATATATAATGGGAGGTATAAAGGAAGAAATCAAAACTAAATTCAAAATTTTCTAGAATATGAATTGGTCGAGCTAGAGAAATGTGTATAAAGGAAGAAATCAAAACTTAATTCAAAATTTTCTAGAATAGGAATTGCTCAAGCTAGAGAAATGTGTGTTTGGGGGAGAGGGGGGCATGTTGGGAAAGTCAACAAGTCATGACCTTTACTATAAGGCGGGCCGGGAATAAGAGGGCAAGGTCTGGTGTGATGGTAGGTGATACCTCGGTGAGGGTCAGCCCCAAATAATTGAAGAGAAATTATGTAGAGGATTTACGCAATTATAAAAGATCAAAAGAATTCCCCGCTTGACCTTAAAGCCATCCAATTTCTTGAAGAGCCATAGTTAGTTATTGACCGGGAGATACCACAGTTAGTGTCTTTGCCTCCCCTTACATTTCCTATGCTGGATGTGGGGTTGTGGCAGGGGGCTGTGCACGTTGAAAAGAGCAAGGAAAGAGGAAAAACATTAGTGGGCAGAGGATACACACTAGATGGGAAAGAAAAATAAAAGAGATAGAGGGGAATCCAGATAGGAGTGAAAAGAATCTAAGGATGCAGAAGAGGCAGAAGGCTTACTGAACAAGAAGATGGTAGTGAGATTCCAAGATGTCTAAGTTTGTAGCCATCTTCCCAATGAAAATGATTAGGATGTTTTTCAATTTCCAGTGCTTTGCAAATGATAGAATAAGAGTGATAGGGTGCTGAGCCAAAAATTATGGGTTGGTCAAAGCAAACAAAGTGTTTAGAAATGGAGATGCAGTTGTGGAATGTGTTAGTTATATGTTCATTCAGACAGGCTTTTCAACCCCACCCCACAAAACAAACTTCTGAAACGGCTATTATTATTCCACAATGGCTTCATGATTCTTTACTTATACTGCACAACAGCTATCTAATAGTTTTCACCCTATAAAATCTTAACACCAAAACTCTTTTTCTATCATTCTTTCAGCTTTATTTGTCCGTAATGATGGGTGCCACTCAAAATGTTGGACATTTCAAAATCTTACACAGTTCATCTCCAGAAAGTTTGAGCATCATCATGATTAACTATGAAAACCTACACACACACATATTAACCAAGTTGCTAGCAAACTTTGATTACTAGTGTTATCCAAAAAAACCCCTGCAAAAACTTTGTAAAAAAGATAAATCTTGACAAAGTTTGAAATCAATAGTCCATTGACAATCCACTTGGAGAACAAAGGCCAAAAGCCACAAGAGGAGGAAATGAACCATTTGTAGGTTGACATCTGAAGGCAGCATTATGATAGAGGGCACCTTGCTTGATGGAAAAGCACAACCCAAGAGATGGAAAAAAATGAAGCTTGGGAAGAAGGGGTCAGTACCTGAAATCACTAGTCCTGAAGATGGATATTAAGCAAGTTGCTAGCAAACTTTGATTACATGTGTTATCCAAAATGGATCCCAAATAACCCCTGCAAAAACTTTGTAAAAAAGATAAATCTTGACAAAGTTTGAAATCAATAGTCCATTGACGATCCACTTGAAGAACAAAGGCCAAAAACCACAAGAGGAGGAGATAAACCATTTGTAGGTTGATGGAAAACAACCCCCCAAGAGATGGAAAAAAATGAAGCTTGGGCAGAAGGGGTCAGTGCCTGAAATCACTGAGGACTCTGGGATGATGAAATCTACTCAGAGATGTGAGCACAAAGAGGATTTTGGCCTTGTCCACAGTGAAAAAATATTGTCTCGAGATAAAACAATATGCAAAATTACCACGAGCAAGTAAGAGTATACAGAACAGGGGTGAGAGGAGGGGGAGGAGTTAGGGGGAGGAGTTATATGTAATCATGAAGGAAAACTAGCTATTAAGTACTTTTGGGGGCTCGAAAAGAAGACCAATAATCAAGATGAAATGTATGTGCTTGGATTAATATTGGCCAAAGATATGGGAATCTCTGAGATCGTAATCCTGGGAGACTCTCTCCTTAATATTGGCTTAGGAATTGACTTGTTCAGCATTGCTTCCTCAGAAAATAGCCCTCACATGCCCCAAAAATATCTCGCCGCCACAGATAATACCTCGAAGAAATTTGTTGCCACAAATAAGGCCTCAGGAATAATTCGTTGCCACAAAATTCTACCTCAGAAGCTCTCACTACCACAGAATGTCACCTTAGAAAGTTATGCTAAGCATAATTCAGTCTTGTAGTAAGAGAGATACGAGGATTGGCTACCATGGAATCTTTCACCACTAAAACCAACCAGAGAAAAAGGGTCTAAAAGTTAAAACCCTCCAAGAGCCTCAGCCCACAATCAGAATTATCAACAATCCATGAAGCCCACAATGAATCTCCTCTCTCTTTTTTGTAGATTCCCTTTGCGGTTTTTCCCTCCTAATTTTAATTTGGAGAGGCTAACAAGTTTCCCTCCATTTGCCCCTAGATTTGACTTTTATTGCAAGTTTCCCTCCATTTTCCCCAAATTATCTAATGTTACCTGAGTGAAATGTTCCCATCCGCTTAGGAGACATAAGGAATAGGATTCGCTAGCCTAATAAGGTTCCCGTAGGCTAAGATGGATTAATAATAATAATAATAATCAAGGGAACATAATTCACCTAAGATAAAACATTACAAAAGTAAAGTGGTAAAAAGGGGGGCATGGGTCCTAGGCTAATGAAAAGTCACTGGCTAGTCCTAGGCTAATGAAAAGGCGGAGTTATAAAAAAAGGAAAATGATTGTCTCCTCATTCTTGTATTTGCTCACTTGAAAATTAGAATTTTGGAGAACTCAAAGAATCTACTGTTTTGAGAAAACACTCATTCTTGGTTGTTGGTTTCAGTTCTGAAAATATACACCCTAGCTAGTTTTGGAGTGGGATCACTCAGATTCTGATATTGTGCTTCAAGGAGAACAAGATAATGGCATCAATGAGTAAGTTTATGGTGTTATTAGTTGATTTTATCTTCTAATATTGGGCATTCTATAATTTCTCGTGTGAAAAATCGGTGACCCGATTCCTACTACAGTAAACTTATAATATTTCTCCTACTTGTTAAATTACTTGAACAAGTTACTTGCAGTTTTCCACAACAAATATTGAAATACATACACTGCAGCCTACACAAAATAAAATACTACGGAAAATTAAATACTGCACTGGAGAGAAATAAACACACATATATACACTGTTGCTTTTGGACAAATGTCCCCGGAAAAACCCAATGTGGGAAAATCGGTGCAGCAGCTGAGGGTTTTATTTATTATGCAGTAGTAATCTGAGTACAAATCGTTAGATGCCCAAACTAGCAATCTGATACAGAGAAATACTGACAAGGAGATAGTGAGGAAAAATATCACACTATCTAGCAATCCGAATCTGATCCAGACTCTGGATCGTTGGCCCCACGCTGGCTCTACGCAGCCTCTGCGTCAATCTATGCAAACCTGCGTCAAGGGGTCTACATCACCTCCTCCTCTGATCTCTTGCTGTCTGGAACTTCGTTCCTCTGGCCCTCTGGTCTCACCCCGGCTTCTGGCTTTGGAATTTGACTTCCCAGCTGAATCTCGGACGCCCTCTGAAGCTATGCGCTGCCTCTCTGAACCTCTCTCTATCTTCTTTGCCTTGCATTCCCCGCATCTGGAAAACTCTCCTCCGGTCTCCTATCCCTGCCACTCTCTCACTGCTTCGACTTTGCTAAGTCACTTCCAGCAACTCACAACTACTACTCAAGAAATCAACTTCCCAACAAAATCGAATTGCATAAGTGTGTTCGCCAAGTCTCCATCGAACTCCTCATAATCTCTCGTTGGAGCACCAATGGCCAAGATTAAAACATAATCAAGGTCTAGGATTAAATGGGAGTTGATCCTCGTCTTCTTCTAGAAGATACACACCTAATTTAATTGATACCTTTTAATTAACCAAACTTCCTAAGTTTAGACTGAGGGAACCATTTTAAAAAGTTAATTATTTTAATTAAATCATCTCTAGGTGGAATTTTCCCAAATGATTATGGGTATTGGAGAATGCATGTGTCTTAGCCTCTCTGCAAAATCTCGAGGCAAGAGCACATCCGATGCTACAGAAATCAACATCTTGCAAGTGGAGTTATCTGTTATGGTTGAGGGCCAAAATTGAGCCATTCTTTGGAGGTCAAAACCTCTCTTCCTTGTTGTACGAAGTCATTGTTCTTGAGGGTTGAGTTGTTGTGGTAAAGAGGGTCAAGTTCCCTAGTTTGTTGTGTTGAAAAATGTGTAACTAGGTTCAGTCTTCATAAATATGAAATGTACTTTTGATTCTTGTATATTGTAAAATGAAAGAAAATTTATTATTATTATTTTTTGTTGAAAATGCAACCAGAAAATCCTAATTTAATTTTGTCCTTGAATTAAATTAGCAATAAAATTGTAATTCCACATCACATGACAACTTGTATTAGTTAACTAAGTTAATTCGACTTAGTTGGTTCAGTTAATTCGAGTTAAGGGTCTAATTTGAGTCATGTAGAGTGTCTCCTACATTATAGGAGCCCTGGTTGAGTTTATTTTGAATTTAATTAATTAATTAACTGAGTTAAAGCCAGTTAAACTAGTTCCAACAATTGGAGGAACTAGTGGTCTGCAGTGATCAACCAATTAACTGATGATTCACTCATAAATAACCTGAACTAGTGGTCTGCAGTGATCAACCAATTAACTGATGATTCACTCATACATAACCTCTGTTACACGAGAACTGCTCCCAAGAGTTGAGAAACCCGTTCCAATGGTTCCCATGCTCCAGGGAGCTTTGGAATTATATGGGAGCTTAGGAAAGTTCGGGAGCTTTTAAGACTGTTTTTTTGGAGTTCCCGTGTTCCCTGGGGTTGGGGAATACAAAGCTTGTAGAGAAATATGTTGAACTACCCACAAAACATGAGCCTAAGTTGAAACCTTCACAGGAAGAAAGGCCAAAGACATCCTTAACACCGATATCCTTAATTGAGAAACTGGAGCAATCTCTTGATGGGTTAAAAAAGTGTGTGGCACCTCGATGTAAGGGCGATATCTGGGATGTCATGCTAATGAGTATTTCTTTTGTTGTTTATGTATATATATGGCAGAAGATTGTGTGTGCATATTGTATGTGGTAGTCAATGCTCAAACATTAGAGTTGCTTTACTTTCTCTTAAGAAAAACTAGAAAGCATATGTAAAATTGTTCCTTTGTATTTCTAAGCCAAATCGTTTCAAAGACTCGTCATGTGTCATAATGAACTTAACATTTTAATAGTTTACATATATAAATGGGAGAGACTCAGGGAGAGAGACACCCAAAGAATATATTTTTATATAAGAGAGATTATATATTTATTATTTATATATTTAAATTGATTTTAATATTTAAATATTTTGATTCAATATTAATTTTGATTATTATATAAATTATATAATTAAAAAAATATTTTTTATTTTTTTATTATATAATATTATCGCTCCCGATTAGCCATTTCCTGTAAATTTTGGGGAAACCTCTAGCCGTTTCCGACACCCATGCCCAAGTTCCCAACATTCCCACGTTCCAGAAACTCATGCAACATAGTAAATAACCCATACATGTCAGATCTGAGAGTCACCCAGTTGAGATTGGAATTCAGGCACAGTGTACTATCAATTGTATAATGATCCGAACTGTACAAGTGGTGCACGCAGTCAGAGGAAGGCCTATGAAGATTGCGCAATTCCAATTGAAGAATCTCCCTAATTAATAGGGGCTAATTCCCAAGCAAACAATGAAAGGAAATAAGGACTTAGGTAAGCAGAAAAAAGGTTAAGTATTGGCCTAGGCTAGTCTAGGAAGTGTGAGACAGATGAGATAGTGCGAAGGTTGCTTGGGCTTGAGCAAAGCATTGTAATCTTCTCATATTTTCTTACTAATGCAATATACAAATAGCAGGGGTTTTTAGTTGTGGCTTTCCCCATAAAATCATTGTGTAATGCGTTGATTGAATTCTTTCTCTTGTATGCTTCGTGATTTCACGATCATTTAATTGTTTCTGCTAATGATTAGAGTAGATTCAAGTCTATTGTTTTAGTAAATTACAATTAGCAGTTTGAATCTACAAGGAATTTCTACATGGTATCAGCGCAGAAATCACTCTAGAATAGGAGAACATGAGTTTGTCTTTTGCAGTATCATTCTTCAGAGTCAGCAGGATATCGTTCTACGGATTGAGACTCGAATATGCCCTTGAGGGTAGTTCGAACTATATTGCTTGGAAGTACAGGGTAAAGGCAGTGTTGGAAGACAACGGGCTTAAGGAATTCATAGACAAAGATATTCCTAAGCCTCCAGTAATTGATGCTCAAGATCTGACAGAGTGGAGAAAACGTGTTGCAAAGGCAAGAAGGATATCCTAGAAAGAGTTCTAAATAATATTGTCTCGAACCTCCACGATAAGGGGACTCCATACGCAATGTGGAAGGCCTTGAAAGACCTATTTCAAAACAACAGTGAACACAGGAAGTTGGCACTGAAGGATCAGCTCAGGAAAATCAAGATGGAGAAGGGCATCACAATACCAAAGGACTTTACCAAGTTCACCCAATGTCGAGATGAACATGGAGTGTTACAGTTGCTGAAGATGATCTAGTTAACCTAACACTTCTAGGCCTTCCCAAGAGCTGGAACAACTACCACGATTCGGTAAATGGGAAGGCGCAACTACCAGAGTAGGAGCATTTGTGGTCCGACTTAGTGCAAGAAGAGATTCGATGAAACACCAAAGATGGATCCTCATCCAAGCATGATGATGAGAAGAATTGTGCCTTAGTTGGAAAGGCAAAGAAAGGGAAGGAGAAGTCATCCCATTAAAAATCAAATTCTAGTTAGGGCGACAAGAAGGACTTGTCGAAGATTAAATGTTTTCACTGTCATGGGTTGGGACACTATACCACGACGTGTCCACAAAAGAAGGTTGGCAAGAAGCCCTCACAAGGAGCGGCAGGTGAAGCTCTTGCCTCACAATTCGTGTTGGATTTCACCCTCATCGCTTGCATGGTGACATCAATGATGGGTAGTGTGTGGTATCTGGATAGTGGAGCCTCATTCCATATGACTGGCAACAAAGAATTCTTCAATGACTTGGAGGAGAAGGACCTCCATATGCACATCGAAATGGGAGATGATGGAAGGTATAGCGCGACCGACATCAGTGTTGTTACTTTTCAGAGGGAGTATGGTTCTCCTCTCACATTAAAAGATGTCATGTATGTTCTGGGTCTGAAGAAGAATTTGGTTTCAGTTGCTATGTTGGAGAACTGTGGCTACGATGTGATATTTAGCAAAGGAAAGGATTTCCTTCATCACATAGCCTCAGGACAAGTGAAGCGAATCAGGGTTCAAGTGAAGAACCTCTACATATTGGATGTATAAGATTTTGCTACCTTGAGCACAAAAGCAGAGAAGGTGCAGAGCCGAGACATCAATGAGTTGTGGCATAGCAAATTGGGTCACTTGGAGCTTTGAAGATCATGCAGCAGATTTCTACAAGACTTCCCAAGGGTGTGTTAGAGCAGAGAGATACATGCAAAGGGTGTACATTGGGGAAGTACACCAAATCCACCTTTCATGATATTGACAGTCGAGCACAAGCGATCCTTGAAAAAATTCACTCATATGTGTGTGGAGCGTTCTCGACAACCTCCACGGCCAAGCACATGTATTATGTAATATATGTAGATGATTTCTCACATAAGTAATGGATTTTCTTCATGCAGAAGAATGATTAGACTTTCTCTAAATTTTGTGAATTTAAAGCACTCGTTGAAAAAGAGACTAACAGGAAAGTGAAGGCTCTTTGGAGCAATAACGGTGGAAAATATGTGTCGAATGAATTCAAGAACTTTTGTGCATCAGAAGGCATTCGACGGGAGTTAATGCACCCCATAACCCACAACAGAATGGGGTGGTTGAAAAGAAGAACAAAAGTATTGTGGGAGTTGCGCGACAATGTTACATGATCAGGACCTACCGTTGCACTTGTGGGTTGAAGCATGCAACACAGTTGTATATGTGCAGAACACGAGTATTCATCAGATTCTCCAGATGAGTACACTAGAAGAAGTTTTTTCAGATAAGAAACCAAACATGGCACACTTCAAGATCTTTGGTTCATCAGTTTATTGTCATTTTACCAAGCATGCAAGGAAAAAGCTAGAACTGACAGCTGAGTTTGGCATATTTGTGGGGTACATTGATACACCTCACAACTATCAGGTGTACCTACCATCTCACAGGATGACAGTGGTTCGTAGAGATGTGAAGTTCGATGAAGAGAAGGCCATGAGATGTTCCCTTAAGAGGGAGCTTCAATTGCATGGAGAAGAGGAGCTTTTAGCTCCAAAGGAAGAACCTCAGGATGATGTGGAGCAGCCACATGCAGAGAAGCAGAGAATGGAAGCACCCACTCATGCAGAGACTTCCAGAGATAGAAGGAAGCACACCAGAGAGGCTGACAGATTGATGCATGATGCTAGAGAGAATGTGGGAGCACCCACATCACAGCGCAGGCAGAGGAGGTCACTAGATCGGTACACTGGCTACATGGCTCTGATGAGCGAGAGTGTAGAGATTGAGCCATCCTCATTCGAGGAAGCAATGCAACAACCAGTATGGGTTGATGCCATGGTAGAGGAGTATGACTCCATTATCATAAATAGTGTTTGGGAAGTGGTCCCAAGACCAACAAACAAGTCAATGGTGAGTTCCAGATGGCTTTACAAGGTAAAGCAAGCAGCAAATGGGAGTGTGGAGAAACACAAGGCCAAATTTGTGGCCAGAGGGTTCTCTCAAGTGGAGGGAATTGATTACAAAGAGACCTTTGCTCCAGTAGCAAGGTATTCTTCAATCAGATCTATTCTAGCACTTTCAGCGCAAATGGGATGGAAGATACATCAAATGGATGTGAAGACAACATTCCTCAACGGTTTGATTGAGGAAGAGGTGTACATTGAGTAGTTGGAAGGATTTGAGACCTTCAACAGAGAGTCGCATGTGTGCAGACTCAAGCGAGCGTTGTATGGATTGAAACAAGCACCCCGTGCTTGGTACACCAGGATTGACAGTTATTTCACCAGGTTGGGCTTCACCAAAAGTGAAGCAGATGTGAACCTTTACCATATTGTGGTTGAAGTTAAATTGTTGATTATAGTATTATATGTCGATGATTTAATTCTAACAGGTGATGAGAAGCTGGTAAAATCTTGCAAAGAGGATCTTGCAAGAGAATTCGAGATGAAGGACCTGGGGCTCATGCATTATTTCCTTGGTATGGAAGTATGGCAAGGAGATGAGGAATTGTTTGTCTCTCGGGGCAAGTATGCCAACGAGATACTAAAGAAGTTCCACTTGGAGAGTAGCAAACCCATGGAGACTCCTTTAGCAGGAAATTGGAGGAAGGAAGACGCTACTTCAGGTGAAGTAGTGGAGGCTACTATTTACAGGCAACTTGTGGGTTCACTATGTATTTGGTGAACACACTATCGGACATATGTTTTGTAGTTAACCAGCTTAGTCAAGCAATGGCTAAGCCAACCAAACTCCATTGGAAGGAAGTTAATCATGTGTTGAGATACCTCAGAGGCATCACTCAGTTTGGTCTTTGGTACAGACGGACAGAGAGAGTGAAGTTGTAAGGCTTAACAGATGCAAATTGGGCAGGGAGTCCATCCAACAGGAAGAGCACATCAAGGGAAATCTTCAGTAATGGGTCAGCAGCGGTTTCTTGGTACAGCAAGAAGCAAAGATCAGTGGCATTTAGTTCGGAAAAAGCAGAATACATGGCTGCTAGTCAAGCAGCTTGTGAGGCTATCTGGATGAGAAAGATCCTTGTTGGGTTATTTGGTCAGCAGATTGATACTACAGTGATTTACTGTGACAATCAGAGTTGTATCAAACCCTATAAGAATCTAGTTTTTCATGATTGTTCCAAGCATATCGACATCGGGTATCACCATCTACGAGATTGTGTGCAGAGGAGAATCATGTTGTTGGAGTACATTCCTACCGAAAAAACAGGATGCAGATATTTTGACAAAGGCATTGTCATGATGCAAATTCGAGTTTCATAGAGGTAGGATTGGGGTAGCAGATAATCCTTTTATTGTTGAGCAGGAGTATTGAAAATGCAACAAGAAAATCCTAATTTAATTTTGTCCTTGAATTAAATTAGGAATAAATTTTAATTCCACATCACATGACAACTTGTATTACTTGACTACGTTAATTTGACTTAGTTGGCTCAGTTAATTTGAGTTAAGGGTCTAACTTGAGTCATGTAGAGTGTCTCCTACATTATAGGAGCGTTGGTTGAGTTTATTTTGAGTTGTAATTAATTAATTCAGTTTAACTTGAGTTAAAGTCGGTTAAACTAGTTCCAACTGTTGGAGGAACTAGTGGGAGGTCTAGTAGTGTGGTGTGTCTGCATTGATCAACCAGTTAACTAATGATTCACTCATAAACAATTCATGCATGTCGGATCTAAGAGTTATCCAGTTGAGATTGGAGTTCAGGGACAATGTACTATCAGTTGTACAATCATCTAAATTATACATGTGGTGCATGCAATCAGATGAAGGCCTATGAGGATTGCGCAATTCCAATTGAAGAATTTCCCTAATTAATAGTATCTAATTCCCAAGGAAACAGCGCAAGGAAATAGCAACTTGGGCAAATAGAAAATTGGTTAAGTATTGGCCAGGGCTTGTCTAAGAAGTGTGAGAAAAATAGAGATAATGCAGAGGTTGCTCGGCTTGATCAAAGCATTGTAATCTTCTCATATTTTCTGACTAATGCAATATAAAGATAGCAGGGGTTTTAGCTGTGGCTTTCCCCAAAAAATCATTGTGTAATGTGTTGATTGAATTCTTTCTCTTGTATGCTTCGTGATTTCACAATAATTTAATTGTTTCTGCTAATGAGTAAAGTAAACTCAAGTCTATTGTTACAATTAGCAATTTGAATCTACAAGGAATCTCTACATTTTTGGAGTAGGGGTTTCATGCTCAAGGTCTTTTATTTTAGGGGTCAGGCACCCATCGAGTGCTTCTAGGATTTTTCCTAGGTCAAGAAGTCAAAAGAGTCATTTCCATAAGTTGAAGGACCCATCGGGCACATTGTAACTTGCAAAGAAATTTATTTTTTTCATTAAAAGTGTCAAAATACCCTTCAAGACCAAGTCGGCCTAGCAACTAGGAAGTCGACCTAATTTGAGAAGCCACATCCACCTTAAGAAGCTTATATAAAGGAGGAGACTCGACCTCCTTGGAAGACATTCATCACTCACTCATTCAAGTGAAGAAGGAAGACAAAGAAGGCAGCAAAGAAGGAGAAGCACGAAGAAGAAGTGTTTTTGGGCTATTTTTTCTCCCACACGTATGAAGGAAGGCTAGGGTTTTTGTTGTTGTTGTTGGTCCAGGATTTTTCTTCTGCAGGTTCAATCTTGAAGAATGAAGAGAAAGAAGGTCAACGATGGTCACATTAGGCCATCCTCAAGCACCGAAAGAAGGAGAAAGCCAAGCAATGGTCTGAAGAAATCTTGGGAGGCCAGAATAAGCTCACACGTGTGGCAGCAGCTGCTGCTGGGAGGGCCAAAAATTTCAGACCTGCAGTAGAGGATGAAATTTTGAAGCTAAGGGTCGAAGTTGTGTTACTGAAGAGATTTGACTAGGTTTGATTTGGTCTTGGAGGATATTGGTCTTGGTCTAGAGGTCTTGGAATTCGTCAATTGAAGGATCTATAAGAAGAGAAGAGATTTGCGGGTTTTCCTCTCAAGTGGAGAGGTTTTGGCCCTGGCTTATAGCCAACATTTTGTGTTCTTATTCTTCTTGTTTTGGTAGCTGTTTGATGATATATAAACATAATAATAAGTAAATATGATAAGTAAGAAAAAAGTAAAAAGAGATCACACGCAGTTATCAAGAAAAGAGAAATCACTCTAATCATTGCCCTATAAATTTATCAACATGGAATCAGAGCTAAGGTTGGATAAGGGCATTATGAAGATCTCTACTACACTGAAAAAGTTTCTAAAAAAGTGTTCAAAGGTAGCAAGTCATCTCAAAAAGGGCTTCAAAGAAGTATGGAATCTTCTAGTTACTCCAAAGAAGGAAGAGATCAAGTCAAAGGACGAAGGACTCTTCTTAGCACTCACTAGCACATTTCAAGATAAGAGCATTTGGGTGATCGATAGTGGGGCATCAAGACATATGACTGACCATCACAAGTAACTAAACACATTGTCAAAAAGAAAGTCCTCTTACTCTATAGAGCTTGGTGATAATAAGAGCTATCATGTGAGAGGAATTGGATCAACCTCACTAGAGCTAGAAAATGGAGGAAATATTCATCCCAACAACATCCAATTTGTTCCAGGTTTGCATAGGAATTTACTTTCCATTTCAAGCTATGTTGCAGGAAACATGGGGTAGGAGGGCGTTTCCGTACGGAAGCGAGTACGAAACGCTGAAACACGTTTCAGGCTGTACTGCCACATTTCACGAAACTGAAACGTGGCCAGTACGGCCTGAAACGCGTTTCAGGGCCGTACGACCCACGTTTCAGTATTTACTTGTGTTTTTTTAATTTATTTGTTTTCTAATCTATTCTTACGTTAGCCTAGTGACTTCTAGTTGCTTTCAGATCCCTGTCTAAAGTTATAAAAGTGAACTTTTGCCCTAGTGTTGATATGCAGTTCATGGTAATGTTAAATTCTTAAAGTAAAAGTGATATTCTCCTTTATTTTTCATTTTCATCCTTTTACTTAAATTTTTAACATTACCATGAAATGACTCAGGATGTTTGAGAGTGGTTTTGCCCTCATTGGATTTCATATGGAGAAAGTAGAATTTTAGATCTCACTCAAAATCCAACAGACTTATCTGTTTTTCAGGATTTCAGGGTTGGGGGGATTGCAATGTTTCCATTGGATTTTATCATGTACTAGGGTATGGAACTTGTATTTAATCGAGAGAACAAAGCCCTCTATGTAGGGGAGACTCCCAATAATCAAGAGAATGTAGGGTACTAGGGTATGAAACTTGTATTTAATCAAGAGGACTAAGGTCATTCGACTATGTAGGAGGAGACTCCCAATCAAGCACGAGACAAAAAATTAGAAATTTCTCGTGGCTGATTTTGGATATTTCTATTTTCATTATGTGATTATTCATGAGTAAATGTGGTGTAAATTTAGATACTTATAGTTTATGCATTGACAATTGACAATTTTATCATAATGTAATAAATTAGAATGTATCATATATGCTTTATGATTGCACATATTTCTTAAATGTCCTATATATATATATATATATATATATATTCGTGTTTCCCTGTTTCCAAAATTTGGGGAGGTCGCGTTTCGTATCGCTTCTCGTTTCGGAAACTCGTACCTGTTTCCCTGTTTCGTGCAACCTTGATTTCAAGTCTAGAAGATAAAGGTGATAGAGTGGCTTTCATTGATGAAAGAGTTGTAGAATGGAGTAAAAAATCAAGCATAGAAAATGCAAGAGCGATTAGAATTTGTGAAGGAAGACTTTACAGGCGACTAACTCCCCTTGCTCAAGCTTTAGTTCACATTGAAATCAGCCCATGTGAACTTTGGCATAGAAGATTCAGTCATCTCCACTTCAAAATCCTTCCAACCCTAAATTCAATAGTAGATGGAATCCTCGAACTGAAAGAAGATCACAAAGGAGTATGCAAGGGATGTGCATTGGGTAAGAACACCAAGAGTCCATTTGGAAGCAGTGCTTCAAGGACAAAAAAAATCTTGGATCTTATTCATTCCGATGTTTGTGGTCCTATGACTCCTAAATCACTTGAGGTCATCTATATTATGTCACATTTATAGATGACCATTAAAGGAAAACTTGGGTTTAATTAATGAAATACAAAGATGAAGTATTTACCAAATTTCAAGAATTCAAAGTTGAAGTAGAGAACCTTATAGAAAGCAGAATCAAGATATTAAGGTCTGATAATGGAGGAAAATACACATCCAAGGAAATTATAGCCTCCTGTAAGGAGTCTGGGATTGAGAGGGCGTTGATAGTCCCATATAATCCCAAACAAAATGGAGTTGCAAAACGACAGAAGTTGGATCCATCAGGCATGAAGGGAACATTTGTTGGCTACAGTGACTCTTCTAAGGATTATAGGATCTACATAAAGGAAGGACACCGGATAGAAGTCAATCGAGATGTGATATTTGACGAAAGTATTGCATTCAAGAAATCAAAGGATCTTCTTATCGACTATGATGACGAAGAACTTCCAGTATCTGAAGAGGAAGTTACTAGGGAGGAAGAAGAATCAAATCGTGAAGATGAAGGTCCCAATGAACCTATACAACCTATGGTAATCCCTGAAACTAGAAAGAGACCTAACTGGTTGAAGTCTACACTACTTGATGCAGAAGGTCATGGAGCAGTTCAAGGCACATTCAAGGAAAGCAAGAAGCCCAAACGATATTCAAGGTATGCAGCCTATATGATGAAGTTGATAGAAGCAGAGCCATCCACCTTTGAAGAAGTTGTCACACACCAAGAACGAAAGGATCCCATGAATGAAGAGTATCAATCTATAATGAAAAATGGAGTTTGGGAGATCGTACCTAGGCCTAACGACAAATTTGTGGTAACTTCCAGGTGGCTCTATAAGATTAAACATGTAGCAGATGTAAGTATTGATAAATATAAAGCAAGATTTGTGGCTAGGGGCTTCTCTCAACAAGAAGGCATCAATTATGAAGAAACATTTGCTCTAACAGCAAGGTATACAATTATATGTTTGTTGATCTCTTTGGCAGCATTGATGGGATGGAACATCCACCAAATGGATGTCAAGACTGCATTCCTAAATGGCACAATTGATGAGGAAGTCTATATAGAGCAACCCTTGGAATTTGAAGTTAAAGATAGAGAGGCATATGTTTGTAGATTGAAGAAGGCATTATATGGCCTCAAGCAAGCACCAAGGGCATGGTATGCTAGGATGGATGCATACCTACAAAGATTAGGCTTATAGATGACCATTCAAGCAAAACTTGGGTTTACTTAATGAAATACAAAGATGGAGTATTTACCAAATTTCAAGAATTCAAAGTTGGAGTAGAGAACCTTATAGAAAGCATAATCAAGATATTAAGGTTTGATAATGGAGGAAAATACACATCAAAGGAAATTATAGCCTCCTGTAAGGAGTCTAGGATTAAAAGGGAGCTGATAGTCCCATATAATCGCAAACAAAATGGGGTTGCAGAACGACAGAAGTTGGATCCATCAGGCATGAAGGGAACATTTGTTGGCCACAGTAACTCTTCTAAGGATTATAGGATCTACATAAAAGGAGGACACCGAATAGAAGTCAGTCGAGATGTGATATTTGACGAAAGTATTGCATTCAATAAATCAAAGGATCTTCCTATCGACTTTGATGACGAAGAACTTCCAGTATCTGAAGAGGAAGTTACTAGGTAGGAAGAAAAATCAAATCATGAAGATGAAGGTCCCAATGAACCTATACAACTTGTGGTAATCCCCGAAACTAGAAAGAGACCTAATTGGTTGAAGTCTACACTACTTGATGCAGAAGGTCATGGAGCAGTTCAAGGCACATTCAAGGAAAGCAAGAAGCCCAAACGATATTCTGGGTATGCAGCCTATATGACGAAGTTGATAGAAGCAGAGCCATCCACCTTTGAAGAAGTTGTCACACACCAAGAATGGAGGGATCCCGTGAATGAAGAGTATCAATCTATAATGAAAAATGGAGTTTGGGAGATCATACCTAGGCCTAACGACAAATCTGTGGTAACTTCCAAGTGGCTCTATAAGATTAAACATGCAGCAGATGGAAGTATTGATAAACATAAAGCAAGATTTGTGGCTAGGGGCTTCTCTCAACAAGAAGGCATCAATTATGAAGGAACATTTTCTCTTGGCAGCATTGATGGGATGGAACATCCACCAAATGGATGTCAAGAATACATTCCTAAATGGCACAATTGATGAGGAAGTCCATATAGAGCAACCCTTGGAATTTGAAGTTAAAGATAGAGACGCATATGTTTGCAGATTGACGAAGGCATTCTATGGCCTCAAGCAAGCACCAAGGGCATGGTATGCTAGGATGGATGCATACCTACAAAGATTAGGCTTCACAAAGAGTTTGCTAATCCGAACCTTTATATTAAGGTTGTGAAGGGAGAGTCAGTGATCATTCTTCTGTATGTGCATGATCTTCTCTTCACAGGTGTGGAAGGTCGAATTGAAAAATGTAAAAATCAACTAGCAGCAGAATTTGACATGAAGGATCTAGGGCTAATGCACTACTATTTGGGACTGCAAGTCTGGCAAGGACTTGATGAGATCTATCTAGGTCAAGGAAAGTATGTTATCAAAATGTTGAAGAGATTTGACATGATGGATTGCAAACCAATGACAACCCCGATGATCACAAACTTTAAAAGACTAAGGAGTTCTAAATTGAGCCTTGTGGATCCTACTAGGTATAGAAAATTGATTGGCTAACTGATGTACTTGGTGAATACACGACCAGACAGATGTTTTGTAGTAAATGTTCTCAGTCAATTCCAAGTGGAGTCGAAGCATGATCATTGGATATCAGCAAAACATACTGAGATATATGCAAGGAACAATCCACCAGTGCTTGAAATATGATAGGAGGAATGATGTCCATTTGATTGGATATACAAATTTCAATTGGGGAGACAATGAGTAGGAAGGAAGGTGCACTACAGAAGGATGTTTTAGTTTGGGATGAACAAAAAGCAAGATACGGTTGCTTTGAGTAGTGTTGAGGCTGAGTATATTGCAGCCTGTGAAGTAGGCAGAGAACCTATCTCGTTGAGGAAGGCGTTGTCTAACTTGTTTGAAGGACCCATGGACCCTACAGTGATACATTGTGATAACACCAGTTGTATAAGATTGTCTAAAGACCCAATGTATCATGGAAAGACAAAGAATATAAACAACAAGTATCACTACATTTGGAAGCTAGTACAAGATGGTGTGTTGCATCTACGGTATATTTCTACTGATGAACAGGTCGCTGTTATTTTGACAAAATCTCTTCTTAACAAGAAGCTTGTGTATTTGAGAGACAAGCTTGGTTTGGTTGATATATCCTCCCTGGTTGAGAGGGAGAGATAAGCACATCATTCTTGTCTTCACTTGGGAAGAAAGAATGGAGGATTGGGTAAGCATCTGGCATCCGATACTCTTTGAGGATGTGGTAGGGCATCCAAGATAAGAGTAGTCATAGAGGACCGATATTCTTTGAGGACTGGCTATCCAAGATAAGAATAGTCCTGGTAGAACATGCTCTGAGAGAACCTAGGTGAAGTATGTTCCAAGAGAGACAATGATGACGATGTCTATAAATCATTGACCTCGCCAGCATTGTGCTCTGCTCTTGTGGAGAGATACAGGTGTTAGTCAAGGCCTTGCTATATGACAATGTTGGTTGATATGATGCTAAACAAATGGGTTACCAATCCGACTCTTCTTATGAGATCTCTTCAGATTGAGAATGTCTATGTACCATTTATGAATACCTCCCTAGTTTAGAGGGAGTGTTGAAAAATTGTGTAACTAGGTTCAGTCTTCATAAATATGAAAGGTACTTTTGATTCTTTTATATTGTAAAATGAAAGAAAAATTATTATCATTATTTTTGGAGCATGGGTTTCATGCTCAAGGTCTTTTATTTTGGAGGTCAAGCCCACATTGAGTGCTTTTAGGATTTGTCCTAGGTCAAGAAGTCAAAAGAATCATTGTCACAATTTGAAGACCCCATCGGGCACATTGTAACTTGTAAAGAAAATTAATTTTGTCATTAAACGTGTCAAAATACCCTTCAAGACCAAGTCAGCCTAGCAGCTAAGCCACGTCCACCTTAAGAAGCCTATATAAAGGAGGAAACTCAACCTCCTAGGAAGACATTCATCATTCACTCATTCAAGTGAAGAAGGAAGACAAAGAAGGCAGTGAAGAAGGAGAAGGACGAAGAAGAAATGTTTCTGGGCTATTTCTCTCTCAAACGTGCGAAGGAAGACTAGGGTTCCTCTTGCCGGTCTAGGGTTTTTCTTTTGCAGGTTCGATCTTACGGAAGAGAAAGAAGGTCAGTGAAGGTCACATTAGGCCATCCTCAAGCACCAGAAGAAGGAGAAAGCCAAGCGAAGATCTGAAGAAGGCTTGAGAGGCCAGAATAAGCTCACATATGTGGCGGAAGCAGCTGCTGGGAGGGCTGAAAATTTCAGACTTGCAGTAGAGGCCGAAATTTTGAAGCTAGTGGTCGAAGTTGTGTTGCTGGAAGAGATTTGATTCGTTTGACTTGGACAAAGGAAGCACCGACTTGGTCTTGGAGAGTATTGGTCTTCGTCTAGAGGTCTTGGAATTCGTCAATCGAATAATCTATAAGAAGAGAAGAGATTTGCGGGTTTTCCTCTCAAGTGGAGAGGTTTGGCCCTTGCTTGCAGCCTACATTCTGTGTTCTTGTTTTGGTAGTTGTTTGATGATATATAAACATAATAATAAGTAAAGAAGCTAATAAGTAAGAAAAAGTAAAAAGAGATCACAAGTAGTTATCAAGAAAAGAGAAATCACTCTAATCATTGCCCTATAGATTTCTCAACATGTTGGTGGACTAATAGCTTCATCAAAAGGGGGTCGAGTTTCTCACTAATAAGAGGGTCGAGTTTCATTTATTTCCTGGCCAAGTTACAGCCACTGTGTGGGGCTGAGTCTATCACTATTGGGGACCAAGTTTCATTGTTTTGAGTGGGGCTATTTGTTGTACGTGGGGTGCTGACAATATCAGTGGAAAAAAGGGGCAATGATACATATTTTGAGGGAGTTATTGCTACACTATAGAACAAGGTTCGCGTTGCAATGTTGGGGTTTCTTTCCTGGCCCTGCATTCAATACTTCGGGTTGACTTTCATCAACAAAGTAAGTGATATATTGAAGACTATTTTGTTGGAGCATATATCAAGTTTTTATATTGTTCTAAGCATTGTTATTTCTGTTGTCAAAGTGAATGAATGTA
Organism: Pinus tabuliformis; assembly: GCA_031772625.1. Lineage (NCBI taxonomy): Eukaryota > Viridiplantae > Streptophyta > Pinopsida > Pinales > Pinaceae > Pinus > Pinus tabuliformis. The sequence goes on along the minus strand of CM062813.1, from coordinate 151,008,503 downwards.
TCAAGGTTACTTGGGAGCGGGAACGAAAACAAGGAGCGGGAGCGGGAGCGGGAGCGACATTTTCAAAAGCTCCCGGTTTGGGAGTGATTTTTTATATAATATATATTTTTATATATTTTGATGCATATGTGTCAATAAAAGCATGTAGAATAATGAATTAGATATAAAAAGCATAAAAAACAGAGATTGAACCATATAACGACCGTCATCTAGAAGTTATAATCTTCATCAGCCACGTCCACAAGTTAGTAACATAGTAACATACAACATATTGAGTCTCATGATTCATCAATCCTAAAGTTTCAAGCTTTCAAAATTCAATATATAACATTTATCATCATTGATCACCAAAGTTGTACTTGTAAGCTAAGTGTAACCATTACAAAAAATAATATCTAACATGAAATGAAATGTTACAAAATGAAATTAAAAAACAACATTCAACTTTCACGAAGCATCATATTCATAATTCATTACCAATGAGTTATAATTGCCAGCGTCAAACTTCAAACTTAAATTGTCATATAATGTTTACAAAAAATATCATGATAAATATGAAAGAGTCACCAGTTATAAAAACTACTAGAAACTAGAAAAGACAAGTAAATCTATTATTTATTGCTAATGCTTGGGCCTCTTGCCACCACAAGAAATGTCTAATTTTTTAGTCTTGTTGGAAAATTAGGATATTTGTCACTAATATCACCCACTAAGCATTAACATCCAGAGGTATCTTTGTCATTACCTTTGGATCTGTATAGGAATCTTTGTCATTAATATCACCCTCTAAGCATTAACATAAGATAGAAAAAACATAGCATGTCAAGTCAAGATTTTGTTTGAGCGATGGGTACATTTTTAGTAGGGTCATGATAGAGGAGTTCGACAACCAATGTCACTAACATCAAGGTACATAGAGGGGTTGGTGCTCTTGATTAAATACGAGTTCCATATCCTAATACATGACAAAATCCAATGGAAACATTACAATCCCCCCAATCCTGAAATCCTGAAATACTGATAAGTCTGTTGGATTTTGAATGAGATCTAAAATTCTACTTTCTCCATATGAAATCCAATGAAGTAGGAACCACTCTCAAACATCCTGAGTCATTTCATGGTAATGTTAAAAATCTAAGTAAAAGGATGAAAATGAAGATCAAGGAGAATGTCACTTTCATTTTAAGAATTTAACATTACCATGAATCGCATATCAATACTAGGGCCATAGGCTTGATCATTAGGCTGCCCCACTCAAAAATTATTTGTTTCTTTGAAAAAAATTGCATTTAGAAGGTTACTGCAAAAAAATAAATTGCAAAAAAGACTAGGGAGTTCCTCTAATTGCTCCCTAAAAACCAGGGAGTGAATTTTTTTTTAAGGGAGCGCGCTCCCAACTAGCGGAGAGGGGGCGCTCCCCCGCAACCCTGGAATGGATTGTGTATTATTAAGTTCATGGCTTGTAGCAAACTAATTTTAATGATATGTATATTTATCGATTTAGTAAAAATAATATATTCTTATTTTGAGGTATTCTCTTGGCATCTAGTGATCATTGTGTGTGTTTATTTGAATTAATTTATACAAAGAAAACATCTACAGCAAATGGCATGCAAACTGTTCAATGAAATGACACATTGAAAACTCAAACAAAACTTAGAAAATTAAAGGAATTCTAAGGTATTTCAAGGGGCTATCTTACAGTGGTATCAGAGCATGGTCTTAGATAGTTGTGTGGTTTAAAGGGCAGACTTTAACAGTGGTTTGATGAGTTCCCAAGACTATTGCTTCAGTGGTGTCACCTATAAGATTAGTTATCAAGACAGAGAACCCACTCCACTTCGGGAAGAAGAGGAAACTATGGAAAAAGAAGAGACAGTCATGTGAGATAAGAAGAATCAAGAATGAACGGCTTCCTTAGCATCCTAAATGATTTGGCTAAGGGCCAAAAGGTGATGGTGGAGTTGATGGGAAGTTAGCCAACAAGGGGGGTTCCACTGAGATTTCGATGGGGAAGCAGCATAGAAAGGATCGCATTAATGGTGAGGGCTCTAATAGTGGAGAAGGCAGCCATGCACGCACAACCATTGCAAAGCCACCCACACATATATAGCAAGACACCTAGACCCAATATGCCGCAATTTTTAAATGAGACAATAGCAAGCCAAGCAGAGCATGTGGATCAAGATATACCTTTTGGGGAATATTTGGAGTATAGGAGGTTGGGACGAGATTTTCAAGCTGCCATGAATTTCACATATTTCTGCAACCTCTAGATGAAAAACAAACCTAAAGGAGCTAAGAAGGCTATGAGGAAAAACCATGAGCTTCAGAAGACACAGGGGAAAGTGTCCATCCCATGTTTTGATGAATCATCCAAATGTTGAGCTACATCAGGGGTTCAGAAGTTGGACACATACTTCTAACTACATCAAATGATAGAGGAGGAGGCCATTAAGTTGGTTATGTTGCATTTGGATGGTAAGGCCCATGAGTTGTGGTACCATGGATTAGTAATGAGTTGTGGTACCATGGATTAGTAACTTTGTGTCATGCCAGCACAACTTCATATTTCGAGTTTACTCAAAGGCTCATGGAGCGCTTTAACAGGAAGGACCCAGAGATTCATTTCAAAGAGCTGGCATAGCTCAAGCAAATTGGCAGTTTAAAGCCATATATCTCAAGGTTTAGAGGTTGGCAGTTATGGTCACTGATGTATCAAATGCTTAGATGGTGATGTTGTTTATTGACGGGCTATCTAAGCCTCTACGTGGTCGGGTTAAGGGTTATAAACCCGCCACTCTACAGGATGCAATTAGTAGAGACAGAGATATGCAAGATGTTGTTCCTAAGAGCACACTTCCTCCCAAACCATCCTTTCCTCGAAGGAACAAAGAGACTAGACCCTTTCAAAAGGAGAACATCAGGAAATCAAAGTTGGATGAGGACACCCAAAAGGAGTTGAGGAAGAAGCTTTATTTCCGCTGTTAGGAGCCTTGGGTGCCAAGACATAACTATGTAGGGAAGGACAAACTGGGCAAGGCACACTACATTGAGGTCTACTCAGATAGTGACAGTGATGAGGAGGATGAGGAGTCGGGGCAGGGACAGATACAAGAATAGGGACATTTGGCAGCAGGTGAGAAGTCATCACATGTTGGGGCTAAAGGCCCTGTTATTGCATCCATGTCAGGACTTCCCAGGTACCACGTATTCAGAGTCTAGGGCGTCATGTTGGGACAGAAAGTGACAGTGTTGATTGATGGTGGGGCATCCCACAACTTTATAGATGCAGTGATGGTGGATCAGAGGGAGATTTCGACAGAGGAGTTTGATGGATTCACAATGGTCATACCGGGTGGTCACTAGATGGATCCCCAAACTAAAAATAACTATGGGTAACTACACATTGACAGGCAACTTCTTTCTGGGGGGTAACAGATTCCAATGTGTTACTCGGTGTTTAGTGGCTTTACTCCATCGGGAGATACACTATTGATCAGAGGAGGATGGAGATGGAGTTCATAGACCATAACGACAGGAAGGGCCATGCATCAATATCCACCCAAGGTAGTATCATGCCAGAGTATGGAGGCAGTGTAAAGGCATGGACATAGAATGGGAAGTAGAATGCTACATTTCTAACAAAAGACATCTGGAGCAACCTCAAAAATATCTAGATGACATTCAGGTATTACTTTGCGAACATCAAAAAGTTTTTACTCAAATTCCTCCAGGTAGACCTCCGGATAGAGGATTTGAGCATGTGATAAGTTGGAAGGTGGGGTGCAAGTTGTTATAACCAACCCTTATCATCATCCCAAGGTTTATAAGGACAAAATTGAAAAGGCTATCAAGGAGCTGCTAAGATTGGGCCACATTCATCCTAGTTCTAGCTCCTTTGCTTCTTCGGTGGTAATGGCCAAGAAAAAGGATGGCACTTTGGGGACATGCATTATTTACTGGGCACTCAATAAAAGAACAATCAAAAACTGGTACCCATTCCAAGGATTGATGAGTTGATGGATGAAATGAGGGGAGCAAAGTATTTTTTGAAGATCGATCTTCGCTTGGGCTACCAACCGATCGGAGTTCAAGAGCAGGATATCCCGAAAACTACTTTTAGGTGCCAATATGGTCACTATGAGTTTCTAGTTATGCCATTTGGGCTAACCAATGCCCCCACAACATTTCAGTCTTGCATGAACCATGTGTTCAATAAACAGTTGTAGAAGTATTTATTGGTTTTCTTTGATGACATTCTCATCTACAGCAAAACTTAGGAGGATCACCTCAGGCATTTGGACGAAGTGTTGGGAATTTTGGAGGAGCAGGAGTTATATGCAAGAGTCCAAGTGCGAGTTTGGTATGGTTGAGATCCTCTATTTGGGGCATGTGCTCGAGGAAAACGGGGTTCAGGTGCACTGGGGGAAGATCTGGGCAATCATATAACGGCCTACCACAAAGAATGTGACTGAATTAAAGGGCTTCTTGAGCCTTTGCACGTATTGCAGGGAGTTTGTTAAGGGGTTCTCACAACTAACAACACCTCTTACAAACCTCACAAAGAAGGGAGCTTTCAGTTGGTCTGATAAGGCATAGGAAACCTTCAAGAAAATGAAGCAAGTAATGAGTTCATGCCCTGTGTTGGCACTACCAAACTTCACTCAACCATTTGTGCTTGAGTGTGACGCCTCGAGGGCAGCAATAGGAGCAGAATCACCAACCCATTACGTTTGAGAGTCGCAAACTCAAGGATTATGATCGCCATTACTCTATATATGATAAAGAGATGTTGGCCATTATGCATGCATTGGCCAAGTTTAGACTGTACCTACTGGGGAATAGTTTTGAAGTCAAGACTGATCATAACAACTTACGGTTACTCATGGAGTAGGAGTTGAGCGAGTGGCAGCAAAAGTGGAGCAACAAACTACAAGCATACAATTCTGAGATTAAGTATGTGTAGAGCAAGAAGAATGTGGTAGCAGATGCCCTTTACAGAATGCCCTCTACCCTCTCTCTCGTGGAGATTCCGGTGACTAGAAATCTCTCTTGCTGGTGGAGTACTCCAAAAACAAATTATCTCGCAAGATCCTCAATGGGCCAATCCAGGATGATAAGCATTGTGGCATTGATGACATTATTTACTACAAAGACCAGATTTACCTATATCGGATTCTCAACTTTAGGAAAAGATTATGTAGGCAACACATAGCCTACCCCTAGCAAGCCACCTGAGGTACTTGAAGACCGGTAGGAAAATCAGGGAGAGGTTCATGGAAGGGCCTCAAGACAGATGTGATGAGGTTTGTGAGAGAATACAACCTCTGCCACCAAAACAAAGTAGAGCATACTTATCCAGCAGGGTTGCTTCAGTCGCTTCCCATCTCAGAGCAAAAATGGGAGAGCATTTCCATGGATTTCATCACGGGATTGCCCTAGGCACAGGGGAAGGACTGCATTTATGTGGTGGTGGACAAGCTCAAGAAGTTTGCACACTTTTTTGCTATACCTTCCAAATATTCAGCAGCACAAGTGGCAAAGTTGTTCTTCAAGGAGGAATTCAGATTGCATGGGTTGCCAAATACCATTCTGAGTGACGAGGACAACAGGTTCATGGGACGATTATGGCAAGAGTTGTTCAGGCTAGCTGCGAGCTGGTTGGGACAAAGCTAACGCCTAGTACTAGTTACCACCCACAGACTGATGGACAAATTGAAATAGTCAACAAATAGTTGGAGGTTTATCTCGGAAACTACGTATCTGGCCAGCGGAAAACATGGTAAAATGGTTACACCTGGGAGAGCTCCTTTATAACACCACTTACCACATGTCAATTGAAATGACACCCTCCAAGGCCCTATATGAATATGAAGCTCCAACATTTGTGGATCATATATTTGGGGATAGTTGAGACCCTCTAGCTAAGGATTGGATTCAAGAGAGCCAGGACATACTACGGGGCCTCAATGACAATTTGCAGATGGCTGAAAACCAACAAAAAATCTATGCAGGCAAGCATCGATTAGAGCATAGCTTTGAGGTTGGGAACTTGGTGTATCTTCATCTACAACCCTATAGGTAGTCATCGCTCAAAATTAAAGAGGTCGAGAAGTTGAAACCTAGATTCTATGGGCCTTACAGGATTGTGAGACTTGTAGGGGAGGTGGTTTATGAGCTAAAGCTTTCAAAGGGGTGTAATATTCACAATGTTTTCCATGTTTCTAGCCTTAAAAAGGCCCTGGGACAACATGTAGTCAATTCTATTGAGCTTCCACCACTAGACAAGGAAGGGAAGTTGATTCTAGTTCTAGAGGAAGTTTTGGAGGTAAGGAAACATAACCTGATAAATAGGACTATAAAGGATGAAGCAACAAAACGTAAGAGTGTTTGTGCTTTAATGTAAAAATACACAAAAGGTATTTGTAATAATAATTTATTAATATATATATATATAATGTACAAGTATGATGAATGTTACAATGAGGCCCTGCTTATATACCTAGGCAAGTGTCCTTTCAGGATTAGACATGCCTTTTCACTTAACTAATGACTATTTAACATAACCATTACTTGATTATTTATTATTTACATTTATTTATATTTATTTTATTTTATATAATTTATATTTGTAACATTGCCCCTTCCTTCGAAAGCTTTGTCCTCAAAGGTTAACGTTGACAGCGTTCTTCACTTTAATCTCGAACAATTGTCTTCACTTTGCTCACGTCATTTTTTATAAATGTGGCTAGTCACTGGTACCTCAACATGAATACTTCGCTGGTGATATTATTTTGGAACTAAGGTGTATATATATATATATATATATATATATATATATAATTTACGTCTAAATAAATATAAATCGAATTTAGTCGTAATTCAAAAAGGGATTACGAAAGGTCAAGATGTATGCAGCGGTATTAAGTTATCAAATTTCAACGGCTAGTGTGGTGGTGGACGTCGACGATGTTGCCTGTGGTCGGTTTTACAATATGCTGCATCAACAGGGCAGAAGTCGGCATCGTGGCAGAGAAAAGGGTGTCAGTCGAGAAAGCAGTGTCGGGTAGCGTGGACAGCAAAAGAAGCTTGTATTAATCGTGGACTACTTGTATTAATCGTGGACGACTACAGGAACATGCCCAGCTGCTACCGGAAGCTGGAGAACTGTGAGACATGCCAACACAGAAGCAACGGGGATAAGAACGTACACCTAGTGTAGGTATTGCAGAGCCATCAACACCTAATACATGACCCGTTTGTAGAAGCTAGGGTTGGGTCCAGATAAAGCCATCAAGCAAGACCAAATGAGTCATCCCTTCAGAAAATGTACGAGCAAGACCAAAGTCGCATATCTTGGCACTCTCTCTGCATTTCGACAAGAGAATGTTTGACGGCATTAAGTTTCGATGCAACACGTTTGCCTGGTGCAGGTGTTGTAGAGTCGTCAACACCTGATACATGACCCATTTGTAGAAGCCAGGGTTGGGTCCTGAGTCGGCAGTGCGATCCCTGGGAATCTGGTAAAGGGTGGTGTCCACCTTTTTGTACACAACATACACCTCGTCGAAGTGTTTACTATTAGGGGGAATGAGCACACCCGTCATTGGCACAATGAATGGATGTTTAATTTGACGAAGAATTCTTACAAAATTATCATCATCGCATTTCATAACATATTTAGTAGATAACATCCAAACACCATATTCACATATTGCAAGAGTCTTCAAAACTACGAGCTCATAATTATCCATGAATGGCACAATTACCATATCACCATAAATATCTACTTCCTTCTTTAATTGTATGTTTATTTCCTTCCTTACATTCAAGGCAACAAAAAAACGGGCCACAACACTCAATGACCTAACAAGTTTAGATTGCATCAATGTTTTCTGACAGTCATCTGGTCTGCAAAGTGATCGTAGAGAGTATCCCAATGAAAAGATCCGCAGGGCCTTCTAGCAAATGTGGATCTCTCCATTTTTCTGACATTCTAGAAGTCTTTGAGGTGAAAAGCTTGGATGTGAGATAGGTAAGGCAGCAGCAACAACTGTATGCACATCAATGTCACCCTTTACAGAGAAGTCAGTGGCATCTTCAAGCACAAATCATGTTCGATAAGGGGACACATGCCTCCCGTCCACATTCACATGATGACCTTCCAAACCCACACTTCATTTAAGAACAAATCATTTTCCCCCCAAAATGGATATGTTCAATCAATTGATGACAACTTCTTTTCACGCCCCATCAAATGATTCAGCCACCATGTAGCCTTTTCTTCTTTCCTATCATCATTATCAGTAAGCCACTTTTCACATTTGGGAAGTCTATCAACTTCAATATAATTGAAATATGCATCCGGCTTCCCTGTCGAATTATTGAAACCAATGTTTTCTACGAGGGACGCCAATGGCATTCTTCATCTTTTCAAAGTAATTCTGCTAAATGGAGTTATCCATTGCACTCGAAACTGAATATTTTGAAGTCTGTCTACAATAGAAGAAGATGTGATGAATTAAAAGTTGTAAGCGGCCAAAACTTTTCGCAGGAAAATGCAACGATGTCATAGAGGATTGAGGATCTTCTTGATGAGGGGCAAGCGGATCAGAACAAACACCTCTTGTTGGGGAGACACTGTTACATATCGCTAGAGAAAGTAGAGAGCAGTCAAGAGACCATATGTCGATGATGAGGTTGTAATAATAGTTGTCATCGACGTCATCGGTGAAGAGGAGCTCCAAAGGCCTGTATGAGACAGTCACCACCAACCCAGTCATCCATTCGTCTTCGATTTTGGAGAGGTCAGAGTCGCAGAGTTTTACAAGTCGGTTGGGTGCAATAAGAATATTTTGGGGTTTCAGGTCTCGGTGGAGGATGTTTGCAGAGTGCAAGTGTTGGATGGCCCGTAGCAACTAGTTTAGACTCAATTTACATTCATCCGAACATAATCTTTGAACAGTATCTTTCACTCAAACTGCTTTGTGGTCTTCTTCTTCGCCACCTTTTCCATCATCTGTCTTTTTCAGCGTCTCTCTCATTGTTATGATATTGTTCATCTTCTTGTTTCTCAAGATAGTCCTCATCCACATCGAGAGCAGCTTCATCTGGATCCTCATCTTGATCGATAGCATTTTCATATTCATCATTATCTATTACATCTTCATTTTCATTATCATCATTTTGATCAAAATCTTCTTCTCATGCTTCACCTTGTTTCATTTCTTCACCATCGTTATCGTCTTCCTTATTATGGACTTCTGCATAACTTTTCTTTAGACATGTATCTTTTGCACATGATTTTTCTAATCGCTGAAATGCTTCTTGAATTTTACTAAAATACTCAATGAATTCAGGGCGAAAACTTTACGGCATATTGTGCAACGGATAACATTCAAAGACTCGCATGGCTCTGGTAGCACTGAAGCAACAAAACTTAAGATTGTTTGTGTTTTAATGTAAAAATACACAAAAGGTATTTGTGATAATAATTTATTAATATATATAAATGTATAAGTATGATGAATGTTACAATGAGGCCCTACTTAAATAACTAGGCAGGGGTCCTTTCATGATTGGGAATCTTTTAGACATGCCTTTTCACTTAACTAATGACTATTTAACATAATCATTACCTGATTATTTATTATTTACATTTGCTTACATTTATTTATTTTATTTTATTTTATATAATTTATATTCGTAACAAAGGAGTACGTGGTGAAATGGAAAGATTTCTCTGTAGAAGATGCCACATGAGAAGGGGAACAAGTGCTCCAACATCTACGACTAAAGTTGTTTGAGGACAAGCAATCTTGGATGGGGAGGACTATAATGTCCCCATCCACTTAGGAGACAACGGGATTCGCTAGCCTAATAAGGTTCTCGTAGACTAGGATGAAAAAAATAAAAAATTAAATTAAATAATAAAAAAAAAAAATATATATATATATATATATATATCAAGGGAACACAATTCGCCTATGAGAAAACATTACAAAAGCTAAAGTGGTTAAAAGGGGGACATAGGTCCTAGGCTAACGAAAAGTCACTTTTAAATTATAAAGTGAGAAAACCCACTAAAGTGACTTTATTAAAATAAAAGGGTAAAAAAGTGGCAAATGAGTTATAAAAAGGGTAAAATGAAGAATCTCTCCTCATTCTTGCATTTGCTCACTTGAAAATTGGAATTTTGGAGAACTCTTGAGAAAGAGTCTAGGGCTTTGAGAAAACCCTCATTCTTGGCCATTGATTTCAATGATGAAACTATACACCCTAGCCAGTTTTGGAGCGGAATCACTCAACTTTCGATGTTGTGCTTCAAGGAGAAGAAGATAATGGCAAAATGAAGTTTATGGTGTTATCAGTTGATTTTATCTTCTAATATTCCGCATTCTATAATCTCTTGCAGGCTAAGTTATCTACTGTGGTTGAGGGCCAAAACTGAGCCATTCTTGGGAGTTTTAAACTCCTCTTCCTTGTTATACTAAGTCACTACTCTTGAGGGCCGAGATCTAATCTTTGAGGGTTGAGTTGTTGTGGTAAAGAGGGTCGAGTTCCCTGGTTTGTTTGTGGACTAAGAGCTTCATCAAAAGGGGGTCGAGTTTCTCACTGATAAGAGCGCCAAGTTTCATCTATTTGTTGGCCGAGTTATAGCCACTATGTGGGGCCGAGTCTGTCACTATTGGGGACCAAGCTTCCTTGTTTTGGGTGGAGTTAATTGTTGTACATGGAGTGCTGAGCATATCACTGGAAAAAAGGGGGTCGTGGTACATATTTTGTGAGAGTTATTGCTACACTACAGAACAGGGGTTGCACTACCATTCAGGTGTTTCTTTCTTGGGTCTACATCCAATACTTAGGGTTGACTTTCATCAACAAAGTGACTAATATATTAAAGATGTTTTGCTAGAGCATACACCAAGTTTTTGTATTGTTCTAAGCATTGTTATCTCTGTTGTCAAAGTGAATGAATGAACTGTGTATTCTTAATTTCATGGTTGTATCAAGCTAATTTTAATGATATGTATATTTCTGGGTTTAGCAGAAATAATATATTGTTGTTTTGAAGTATTCTCTTGGCATCTATTGATCACTATATATGTTTATTTGGATTAATTTGTACGAAGAAAACACCTACAGCCAATGGCATGCAAGTTGTATGACAAAATGACAAACTGAAAACTCAGACAAAACTTAGAAAATTAAGGGGAAATTCTAAGGTATTCCAAAGGGATATCTTACACTAAGTAACATCAAACAATGGGTTCCCTCTTTACAAATGATTATAGCCTACAAGGTTAAATAAGCTACTACGTCCTCCATTCGGCAATTTAATTTCAAGAGGACATTACAAATAGAGGTTTAGGTTGGAGGGTGATTCCCCAACTAAGTGTGAGTTGTTTAAAACCCTCATTAAGCCCTAGTTCTACCATATTGGATAGGAAGAGAACTAATGGATCTATTAGCATTACCTCTAATAGACGCAAGGGCAAAGTGTATAAGAGTACACCACTGTGTTCAAAAAAACACGCCATTATGTTGAGTATATCGCCCCAGAACCCAAATGTGCTCGAATTTAGGTAGTCTCCATGGCCATTTAAGGAGGCAAGTGATGCTCTTTCAACCTACAACCGTTGATGAGGCCCGTGTGCAAGCATGATGTCTAAAGACAAGTAAACAACCAAATGATTCCAAACTAGAAGGCCACTAAGGCATCTCCAAGGAGGGAAAGAAAATGTACGAAAGAAAGAATAAAAAAGTATAGCAACTGATCTAACCATTGTAGTATTGATGGTCATACTAAAGATAAGTATTGCAAGTTGTATCCAAAGCTAAATCCAAAGGATGCCAAGAAGAAAAGCATGCTAGCTATGGATTCATGCAACTATGTAAAGAGCAACATGGATGTAGATGAAAAGATTGTGTGCACTACAATGCAAAAGGAAGTGAACCTAGGTAGATGACCAAAGTTTTACATATCAAGATCTAGGTCAAGAAGAGAAAGATGGATGCTCTATTTGATTCTTGTTTGCAGGCCAACCTCGTAACAATGGCTCTTGTAAGTAAGCTCATATTGGAAGTCCATGACCATCCTCACACATAACCATTGGGATGGGTAAATAAAGATGTAGAGATCAAGGCCACTACACAATGTAATATTGAATTTTCTATAAGTGCAAACTATATTGATTAAGTGGGATGTAGATGTAGTACCACCTAATGTGTGTGGTGCTAAGTCACAGGACACGTCCTCCAGGCACCCGTGTCCCATATTTTACGTACTGGACACGAAAACGGCCCTAATACGTGTCGAATACGGTTTTTAACGTGTCCTGAAAAATTGAATACGTATTCGCCAGTTTTCGTCGTGTCCTGAATTTAGAAAACGCGTATTTCGTTGGTAGAAAACGTGGCCCTAACGTATTTCGACAGGTTGAATACGTACCCCGCAAAAAATGTAATTTAAAGCCTACGCGATGGATTTTTCCCGGTTATTTTCATCCTGCTGTCGTCTGGAGCTGTCGTGTGGAGCAGGGTGTTTGAAGTTAGCACTGAATTTGGAGTCTGGAGCAGATTGTGGTGCGGCTGGTGCCCGTGCCGATTGCTGTGCAGCGTTCAAGACCGGCCCGTAAACCAGTAAACCGGAACCCCTAAACCCGTGGAGACAGATCAATCTTATCGCTGGGGTAAGTCAAAGGAATCTGAGTCTATATGGCATGGGTGAGATTCTGTTATTTCTCTGACTTTGAGATGCTCTTTCAAGGAATATGTAGGTGAATCATAATCAATAAACCATAACGATTGGCTGTCCTGAGTACATTATGGCAATATGCAGGGTTATGATACTCTTTCATGAATAAGATATGGGGGTTATTTTAAGTAACTAATCTGCCACAGACAGAGTCACACTCTCATTGGGAGCAAGATATCTTTTGACTTTGAATCTTGATCGAATGTATGGTTATGAATTCATGTCCATTGTCAACGCATTTGATACATATAATTCGGTGTTTCTGGATAACTTACTATGACATTCAAACAGCCCTTTGATTCAGCATTATTTTGTCTCTAAATTGTGAGCAAACCCTTTGACATATTTAACATCATTTGGATACTGCATTCGCTGAAGAGTAGGTAATGTTGATTTTGGGCATATACCATATGGCCCACAACTTATACTGTTATACAGTTATACCTTTTATTCCGTGGAGGGAGTCAATATCTACTATGATCACTTTTGATTTTGATGACTTAATGGAAAATCTGCATTTTATGGTTTTAATATCTAGGTTCTAAATTTATAATTAGTAGTAAGTACTTACTACTTAGTTGCTTATGTGCGTGTAAGTTGTAAATTTTGATTCTATTTATTTTTTTAAAGTGAACTATGAACTTTGAGAAGTAATTATATTTTAATTTGATTAGATAAACTGCAACCTGCAATTTAATATGGATAAAAAACTATATTTCGGTATATATATATATATATATATATATATATATATATATATATATATATATATATATTATTAAATATATATAAAACGTGTCCCCCATGTCCTGTTTCTAGGTCATTGCGTTTCGTATTGAATACTCGTATTTACGTGTCCTTTGTGTCTCGTGTCCTCGTGTCATGTGACTTAGGTGTGGTGTAATGTTTCTACATGAACACAATGAATGAAATCCTCACGAGGAGAGCAAACCAATATTGCTTGATCAAGGATGGGAAGTCCTTCATCATCAATGCACACAAAGATAAATCAAAGTACTCACTAGTAATTGCTAATGAAGCCAAGACAATGGTTAGCTCAAGTAGGAAGTTTGCATTGTTCTTCTAAAGACAGAATTTGCAAGGAGACAAATCAATAAAAGTAAAGGCATAGCTAGAGGAATGCACTAAAGAGCAAAAACACCAATTGAAGGAGCTCTTGCAAGCATATAGAAAAGTGCACTAGAAGCATAAAGGTTTGCCACCCAAGGGGGAAGTGGAACAGGAGATATTGTTGTTGCCTAACACCCCATCACCAAATATAGGTATTGTACAAAACATCCATAATAGAAGTGAAGAAATAGTATTGGAACAGGGACTAATTTGACCAAGTATCTCACCTTGTGGGTCACACATCATCATGGTACCTAAGAAGGATGGGACATGGAGAATGTGTATCAACTACACTACTCTAAATAAGCTCACCCTCAAGAATTGATACCCTCTACCCAAAATTAATGACTCGCTAGATCAATAGTAGCATGCCAAGCACTTCACCAAGTTGGATCTCAAATCAAGATACCACCAAATACGAGTAAAACAAAGATGTCTAGAAGACCACCTTCAAAATGAGGAAAGGTTCATATGAATGGTTGGTAATGCATTTTGGATTATGTAATGCAATAGCTACATTTATACATTTGATGATGTATTGTCTCCATTTCTGAATTCATTTGTAATAATGTAGTTGGATGATATGTCGACTTTTAGCTCATGTGTAAGAGTACTTGGATGATATATTGATTTTAGCTCATAGATGCAAGTGGATATGTTTGTGAGTAGTCTTGATACAAGGAGGTAAGACAGTATGCTATCGTTCTAAAATGTTCCATGGTGAAGTCCTGAACCACCCTACATACATATAACAAGGAATTGTGTGCTCTAGTTCAAGATATTATGAAAAGGAAACACCATTTGATGAGAAAGGAAACCATCATCCACATTGATCACCAAAAACAACAATATTTGCAAACCCAAAGTAAACTTCTTGGAAACCCCCTTGTAAGGAACCCCAAATTTTCCTCCTTGCTTTATGAGGAACTTCAATGCCCCAAACCTTGAAGTTGGTCAACTAAATCAAGCACAAAAAGGTGATTGTCCTAATTCATAACGGTAGCACCCACAATTTTATTAATCATTGAGTCGCAAAAGAAACCCATTGTTATGTTCACACAATGCACAATTTTCAAATCATCATAGCCAATAAATGTATTGTGAAATGTAGTGATATGGTTAAGAATGTGAAAGTCCGAATGGGACCCTATTTTCCCAAATCCAGTATGTTCGCTATTGAAATGGGAGGTTGTGAGGTCATTCTCAGAGAAAAATGGTTGCAAACATTGGGTCCCATTACAATGGATTTTAAGGACTTACACATAAGCTTTAATAAGGAGGATCATAAACACATCCTCCAAGGTCCAAGCTTGTTCACCAAAAATTATTAGCACTCTTCACATAGAAAATCTCTTGAAGAAAGCTCACTCAAGCATTATTGCCCAACTCAATGCCATCCAAGTTATGGATGGTTCCCCGCACGACATTTACCCTAGTTTGCAATTGTTTCGATTAAACATCAGCGGGTCTTTCAAACATCCCACGACCTATCTCATTCATGTGTTGAGCATGATCATGGTCTACCATGATTCCAAGTAGTCGATCATTTGATGAGCCTCGCGATCAACATCCTTTTAAACAAAAGAATGAATTTGAAAGATCATTCAATAAATATTGGAGGTTGGCATGATATGTCCTAGTACTAGCCACTACTTTTCCTTGGTAGTCATGGGACTAAAGAAAGAGGGCCACTAGCATTGAGTTTTCATAGGTCTTCTAAACTGATAATTACTTCTTATGATTTCTTATGTAAATATTTGTTGTGTTTACTTTCATCATAAAGCAATTACACAGAATATCTCAACAATGGAAACCAAAATGCTAGTAGGATCATAAAGAGACAACCAAACACATGAGACAAGGAATTTTAACCTGGGAAAACCCACTTGAGGGAAAAACCCAACAACCTTTTCCTTAGAAATTATTCAATTCAACATGAGATATAATCTGATCTTCCAGTCAAAAACAAAGTTAAACTGGCCACACACACCAACGTCAAATGCGATCAACCAGAGACCAATTCGGCATCCTGAAATCTTGGCCTCTTGAAATTTCGGCTTGTTGCCTTAGAAATTGGTCTGTTGTTGCCTCAAAGATTAGGTTTGCCCAAATTCTTGACTTGCCCTTTAAACTCGTTATACCCTTGTCTTTCTCCTCCTTTGCTTGAACAAAAGTGATCTGAATTTCCTCTCAATTGATGAAGTCTAATGGGGATATATAGTGATTGGATGAACCCAAAGTGGTGTGTACGAAAGGTCTATTGAGAATTCAATAGGGCAGTGAATATGTTAATTCTCTTTAACTTGATAATTTTTTGTGTTACCTTTTTCCTTATTAGCTTTGTTCCTTATTATTATAGTCTGAGATACAGCAAACAGCTACCAAAACAATAAGAACAGTGACAGAGTATATAGGCTGCAAGCCAGGGCCAAAACCCCTCCTCTTGAGAGGAAAAACCTTAAATCTCTTCTCTTCTTATAGATCCTTCAATTGATGAATACCATGACCTAGTGACTCACACAAATACCCACCAAGATCAAGATCAAATCATCCTCCTAATGCAAGATCTTCGACCTCCTACTTCAAATCCGAAATTTTCACTCCCAACAACTATTGCTACTCCTCAAGAAGACTTCGATCTTCTTTGTATGGCCTCCTTTCCCCTTCGCTTGCCTTTCCTTGAGACTTAGGGCTAGTGAGATACCCTAAGTGACCTACACTTGACTTCATTTCTCTCTTTCCTCCAAGATTGAACCAAAAATAACCCCAGCGAAGAAGCCCTAACTCCGACTTGCACATGGGAGAGAGATAACAAGCCCAAGCACTTCGACTTCCTTCAATTTCTTCTGCGTCCTTCTTCAACCTTTCCTTGTCTTCTTCTTCGCATAGAAGGAGATGTGAGTGAGTGTGTCCAATGGAGGACAAGTTCCTCTCTATATATAGGCTTCTTCAAGAGTAGATGTGGCTCTTCATGTAGGTCGACTTGACAGCTTCTAGGCCGACTTGATCTTGGAGGGAATTTCGACACTTTAAAGACAAAACATTTTTTCTTTACAAGATACAATGTGCCCATGGGGTCTTCAATATATGACAATGACTCTTAAACCTAGGAAAAACCCTAGAAGCACTCAATGGGTGCTTGACCTATAAAATAAAAGAACTTGAGCATGAAACCCATGCTCCAATAATAATTTCTTTTCATTTTATAATTTACAAGAATACATTTCATACTTATGAAGACCGAACCTAGTTACACATTTTTCAACACTCCCTCTTAACTAGGGAGGTATTCATAAGAGGTACATGGTCATTCTCAATCTGAAGAGATCTCATAAAAAGAGTCGGATTGGTAACCCATCTGTCTAGCATCATATTTAACCAGCATTGTCACATAGCAAGGCCTTGACTAACAGCTCTATCTCTCCACAAGATCAGAGCACAATGCTGGCGAGACCAATGATTTATAGACACCATAATCATTGTCTCTCAAGGTACATACTCCACCCGGGTGTTCACCGAGTATGACCTTCTTTGGACTATTCTTATCTTGGATAGCTAGTCCTCAAAGAATATCAGTCCACGACTACCCTTGTCTTGAATTCCCTACCACATTCTCAAAGAGTATCGAATGCCAGATGGTTACCCAATCCTCCATTCTTTCTTCCCAAGTGAAGACAAGAATGTAGTGTCTATCTCTCCCTCTCAATTAGGGAGGATACATCAACCAAACCAAGCTTGTCTCTCAAGTACACAAGCTTCTTGTTCGGAAGTGACTTTGTCAATATGTCAGCTACCTGCTCATCAATGGAGATATACGATAGCTGTAGCACACCATTTTGCACAAGCTCTCGAATATAGTGATAATTGTTATTTATATGCTTTGTCTTTCCATGAAACACTGGGTCTTCAAACAAATGTATACAACTGGTGTTATCACAAAGTATCATCGTAGGGTTCATCGATCCTTCAAATAGGTCGAATAGCAACTTCCTCAACCATGTTGCTTTACTTCACAGGCTGCAACCCAGCACTACTCAAAGCAATTGTGTCTTGCTTTCTGCTCATCCATTGGACCATGGAGGATCCCAAACTGAGACATCCTCCTGTAGTGCTCCTTCCATCTTGCTCACTACCTCCCCAGTCATAATCTATACATCCAATCAGTTAGACAGCGTTCCTTCTATCATACTTCAGATAATAGTGAATGGTTCCTCATAGATATCTCTGAATATGTTTTGCTGCTACCCAATAATCATGCTTCGGCTCCACTTGGAATTCACTGAGAACATTTACTGCAAAGCATATATCTGGTCGAGTATTCACCAAGTACATCAATGAGCCAATAAGTTGCCTATACTTGAAAGGATCCACAAGGCTAGATTCGAAACTCCTTAGTCTCTTCAAGTTTGTGATCATCAAAGTGGTCATAGGTTTGAAATCCATCATGTCAAACCTCTTCAGCATTTTGATCACGTACTTTCCTTGACACAAATAAACTTCATCAAGTCCTTTCCAGACTTCTAGTCCCAAATAGTAATGCATCAGCCCCAGATCCTTCATGTCAAATTTTGTTGCTAGTTGCTTCTTACATTCTTCAATTCGACCTTCTACACCTGTCAAGAGAAGATCATATACGTATAGAAGAATGATTACAGGTTATCCTTCTACAACCTTAATATAGAGGTTCAAATCAGCAGAACTTTTTGCAAATCCTATTCTTTGAAGGTATGCATCCATTCTAGCATACCATGCCCTTGGTGCTTGCTTGAGGCCATATAATGTTTTTTTCAATCTGCAAACATATGCCTTCCTATCTTTAACTTTGAATCCCAAGTGTTGCTCTATATAGACTTCTTCATCTATTGTGCCATTCAGAAATGCAGGCTTGACATCCATTTGGTGAATGTTCCATCCCATGGATGTTGCCAGAGAGACTAATGATCGAATCATCGTATATCTTGTTGTTGGAGCAAATGTCTCTTGAGAGAAGCCCCTAACCACAAATCTTGCTTTACAGTTATCTATACTTCCATCTGTTGCATGTTTGATCTTATAGATCCACTTGGAAGTAACCACATATTTGTCTTCAGGCCTAGGTACGATCTCCCGGACTCCATTCTTCATTATAGATTGATACTCTTCATTCATGGCATCTTTCCATTCCTGATTATTTACAGCCTCTTCAAACGTGGATGGTTTTGCTTCTATTAGTTTTGTCATGCATGCAGCAAACCCAGAATATCTCTTGGGTTTCTTGCTTTCTCTGAATGATCATTTCGCTGCCTCATGGCCTTCTGCATCAAGTAGACTAGATTACAACCAATTAGGTCTTTTCCTTGTTTCAAGAATGACCATAGGTTGAACAGGCTCATTCGGACCTTCTTCTTCATGGTGTGATTCTTCTTCCCCCTTGTCAGCTTCCTCCTCAAATACCAGAATTTCTTCATCATCGGAGTCTACGAAAAGTTCCTTTGATTTCTTGAATGTTATGCTTTCATCAAATATGACATCACGACTGACTTCTATGTGATGTCCATCTTTCATGTAGATCCTATAGGCTTTCGATGAGTTGTTGTACCCAACAAATGTTCCCTTCATGCCTGAAGGATCCAGCTTCTTTCTTTTGTCATTTGGTATGTGGATATATATAGGACACCCAAAGATCCGGAGATGATCTACAGGTGGCTTCTTTCTAGTGAACACTTCTTTCGGAGTTTTGTTGTCTAGAGATCCGTATGGACTTCAATTCTAAATGTAGACAGTTGTCTTTGTGGCTTCTCCCCACAGAATCTTAGTTGGATCTTGATCGTGTAACATTGCTTTTACACTTTCTTCAATGGATCTATTCTTTCGTTCTGCAACTCCATTTTGCTCGGGATTATATGGGACTATCAACTCCCTCTTAATCCCAGACTCATTACAGAATGCTATAATCCCTTTGGATGTATACTCTCCTCCATTATCAAATCTTAGTATCTTGATTTTCTCTTCTGCAAGGTTCTCCACTTCAGCTTTTCTATTCTTACCCAATGCACATCCCTTACAAACTCCTTCATGATCTTCCTTCGAATCAGGAATTCCATCTACTATGGAACTTAGAGTCAGAAGGATTTTGAAATGTAGGTGACCAAATCTTCTATGCCAAAGTTCACATGGGCTAATTTCAATGTGAACTAGGGCTTGGGCCACTTGAGATATCAGCCTGTAGAGTCTTCCTTCTCGAATACCAATGACTTTAGCTTGATCTATACTTGAGTCTTTACTCCATACAACAACCTTTCCATCAATGAAGGCTACTCTATCGCCCTTATCTTCTAGACTTCAAATGCAAAGTAAGTTCTTGTGCAAAGTTGGAACAAATAGAATGTTGTTGAGGTGAATGTTGCTTCCATCTTCCAGCTTTATGGAGGTTGATCCAATACCTTTCATGGGATAGCTCTTGTTATCTCCAAGTTCCATTGAATAAGTGGATTTTCCTTTTGATTAGGTCTTCAAACGATTGGAATGGCCAGTCATGTGCCTTGATGCACCACTATCAATTACCAATTTGTCTTCATCTTAGAATGTGCCAGAGAGGGCCAACAAGAAACCTTCATCTTTTTCTTTGATTGATACCTTCCTTGAAGAAGATAAGAAACTCCATGCTTCCTTGATACCTTTCTTGAGATGGCTTGCGATCTTCTTAATGAACTTCTTCACTATAGAGGAGATCTTCATGATGCCCTTAGATAACCTTAGCTCTGATACCATGTTGAGAATTCAATAGGGCAGTGAATATGTTAATTCTCTTTAACTTGATTACTATTTGTGTTACCTTTTTCCTTATTAGCTTTGTTCCTTATTATTATAGTGTGAGATACATCAAACAGCTACCAAAACAATAAGAACAGTGACACAGTATATAGGCTGCAAGTCAGGGCCAAAACCCTCCTCTTGAGGGGAAAACCCTTAAATCTCTTTTCTTCTTATAGATCATTCAATTGACGAATACCATGACCTAGTGACTCAAAAAAATACCCACCAAGATCAAGATCAATTCGGCCTCCTACTGCAAGATCTTCGACCTCCTACTGCAAGACCTTCGACCTCCTACTTCAGATCCGAAATTATGTCTCTCGGCTACTGCTGCAATTGTTGCTGCTCCTCAAGAAGACTTCGATCTTCTTCATATGGCCTCCTTTCCCCTTTGCTCGCCTTTCCTTGAGACTTAGGGCTAGTGAGATACCCTAAGTGACCTTCGTTTGACTTCCCTTCTCCCTTTCCTCCAAGATTGAACCAAAAATAACCCCAACGCAGAAACCCTAACTTCGACTTGCACGTGGGAGAGAGAGAACAAGCCCAAGCACTTCGACTTCCTTCAATTTCTTCTTCGTCCTTCTTCTTCGACCTTTCCTTGTCTTCTTCTTCGCATAGAAAGAAATGTGAGTGAGTGTGTCTAATGGAGGACAAGTTCCTCTCTATATATAGGCTTCTTCAAGGGTAGACGTGGCTCTTCATATAGGCCAACTTGATAGCTTCTAAATCGACTTGATCTTGGAGGGCATTTCGACCTAAGTTGCAAGAAACGTGGCCCTAGGGGTCGTTTCCCTAGGGGAAACGAAACGAAACGCGTTTCCGGCCTTACGGCCAAGTTTCCCGAAACGGAAACGCGTTTCCAGGCCGTACGGGCCACGTTTCCCCAAAAAAACAGTTGTTTTTTAATTTATTTTTTTTTAATTTGTTTTTAAATTTTTTTTAGGGTTTCCAGGATGTTCTAGAAACCTATTCTAAAGTTATAAAAGAGCAGTTTGTCTCATTCTCTCATCACACTATTCAGCAAGTCGTTTCTCTTGGAGACTGGCAGTTGTTTCAGCTAAGGTGTTGAGCATTCTGCTGCTTCTATTTTTGATGAGGATTGTTATGATGAGGATTAGTCTTTTGTCACTTGTCTCTATAGTTCTTGCAGCCTTATAGTCTTTATTGTACTTGCAGCCTCATATACTAATATAAATAAAGGCTGATTTTGGATTTTCCAGTTCCTATATTTTTATTTTCATTATGTGATTATTCATGACTCATGAGTAAATGTGATGTAAATTTAATCTTAATGTTTAAATGTAATAAATTATAATCATATAATGTAAATGTATCATTAATGCTTTATGATTGCACATATATATATTAATAATTTTTAAATATTTTTAATATATATATATAGATATATATATATTCGCGTTTCCCCGTTTCCAAAATTTGGGGAGGTCGCGTTTCGTATCGCTTCCCGTTTCGGAAACTCGTTTCCGTTTCCCCGTTTCGTGCAACTTAGATTTCGACACTTGAAGACAACAATTTTCTCTTTACAAGATACAATGTGCCCATGGGGTCTTCAATATATGACAATGACTCTTAAACCTAGGACAAACCCTAGAAGCACTCAATGGGTGCTTGACCTATAAAATTACAGAACTTGCATGAAACCCATGCTCCAATAATAATTTCTTTTCATTTTATAATTTACAAGAATACATTTCATACTTATGAAGACTAAACCTAGTTACACATTTTTCAACAGGGTCAGGCTGACATGATCTTTTAGATTTGGAGGGTCAACTTGACATTTGTGAAGACATAAACATTAAACTTCAAAAATTGAAATTCTCTTTCTTGAAGCCAACATGAAGAACATGTCTTGTATTTATCATTACACATATTTGAAGGGCTAAAATATTAAATATGAAGACAAACCATAGCTACAAAAATTCAACACTCCCTCTTAGCTAGGGAGGGGTTCATAATGACTTCTTCAGATGTTCTCTTGTTGAAAAAATTCTCTAAGAAACAGTTAAATGAGCTAGTTATGTTGATGTATCTATCCACAACATGTTGAAAGCATCCTGCATTAGCATCATGCTCAAAAATTCATCACTTGGAGCAATTCACCAATTATCCAAGTCGTTGCTTAGAACCTGGTCAACACCTATGACCTACAATGAAACCCTGGGCTAATACCATTCTCGCATGTTAATTGAATGGCAACTCTCCTACCTGATGCTTAAGGCACTCACTCACCCACCTAAGGAGCACTCTCGGCCTTGATGGTCTCTGGACCATTCTCCCTAGCCACATTTTTGGGTCCCTGGTCAATACATTGATTTGTCGATATCCTAACCTAGGGAGAATGTTTGCCCCTTGATGCTACAACATCAACACACCCTCTAACTAAGGGAAGCATTCTCAAATAATCTAAGCTTGTCCCTGAAGTATACAATCTTCACATTGGGACAAAGGCTTTGTGAGAATGTCAACATCCTACTCGTCTGTAAAAAAAGCATTGGAGCCTTACTGCTCCCCTCAGTACCACATCCCAGATGTGGCGGTACCATGATCTTGATGTGCTTCGACCTCTCATCACAGTTGTCTCCTACACCTAATCAAACAATCCTACAAGTAGCTTTCGAAGCCATACTACTTCACAACTTGCCAAACCAATTGTAATATGCTCGGCTTTTGTAGTCCTGAGTGCGACAGATGTTTGCTTCCTCCCCAAGCATAATCTAAACTATATTATCATCCTGATGTGCTCTTCCTATCTTCAGCACTATGCCCAATCTAGATCGGTATATATCCCTGCAGGTGTGCTTCTCAATTCACATCCAACTGCACCATGTTGGTACCTCAACACATGTTGTGCCATAGCTACTTTCTGGTCACCCTGACTGGGTGCACCCTTAGACACTGAAACAGATCTTGCTGTAGCAATCTAGTTGCCCCTTTCAGCGTCTACCATACTTCTAGTTCTAAGAAGTATTGTATCCAACCAATATCCTTCATCTCAAACTCAGAGATTAACTCCCTCTGATGTTAAAGCAAGGCTTGACTACTCCCATTATCACGAAAACAAATCCTCCCGCCATTGTTGCTCCCTCTGCCACGTGAGTCCTTCTATTCCTATCAGAAACAAGTCATATAATAATAAGATCAACCTTGATATATTAATCCAAGTATACCAAGTCTTGTACAAAGCCTTCTGGAACAAACTATTCTTCATAATCCTTTCCCTCTTCTTGGGAGAATCCTTGCTTTGTACTTCTCTATGTTGCCATATGTTGCATGCTAGATCTTGTAGATCCACTTGGAAGTCATATTGACTTCTCTTTGGCACAATTTCCTTCATCATGACATCCTTCAAGATTGTTGGCATGCCTGCTCCCTCTGAACTAGGAGCTCTTCCAGTCATCAAGTACGATTATAGATGTCAGTACAATTTTCTCCCTCTAAATCACTGATCTGGGAGAGTCCTCTTGCCACAAACATTGCTTCGTTCTTCCCAATGCTTTCATCTGTTACCAGATCCTTGGTAGCCTCTACGATGTACCTGCAAATGTCATTAGAAAGCCATGGAAGAATGATTATAACCTAGCAAAAGAAACAAAGACAAGAGACTAACTAAAGGCAAAACAATAACAATCAAGAAAGGGAGATACAAAGTACTTCTCTTTGAGGATTGAAAAAAAAAAATCAGCTCCCTCTAGATCCTTGCCTTCTTTGCATAAATCATAGAAATCCATTTGCAAACTTATCATCAACCTCATCCTCATTATCAGCGTGATGTCATTCTTTCCTTGCATGAGCTAGGCTTTCTTCTTTTAGCAGAAACATGGATCTAGGTCTAGCTCTAGGGTTTTAATCACAAACCCTAGATTTCCAATTTTTAACAAACCTTTGTAGGCTAGCTTCTGTCATGTGCAAATTTTTCTTTTTATATCAAATGTCCAAAATCCCTTAATGTCCTCATGCCTTCTCAGCATACTTGGTTACTGTCTTTTTATATCAGCGGTACTAGCAATGAATTTTTGCAACTATGTTTTCTCAATTGAATATTGTTTTCGGTCTTTCCAAACCAAGTAGTCCTGCCTTCTCATAGATATTCTAGTAATAGCAATAATTTGCGTTTACAAGGACAACTTGTGTTCTGCAAATGACTCTGTTTTCACAAGAGGACTTTTGTTTACAAACATGATGGGGAACTCGACCTCTTCTTCATTGCAATCTTATGAATTCTCTTGTCACATCAAAATGCTTCAGGAAGGCATTCCAATGTCCTTTGCTTACTCTGATTATGAGTAACTTTCTTGTATCAAGTCAGACTGATCATATCTCATATACTTAGCCAGAATCAATCATAGTCTCAGCTAATACAATCATAGGCATACAAGATATTTTTCACAATAGTAGAACATATTGCATCAACACTCTGCTCTCAAACATGTATCCTTGCACAGGTCCAAACCTGAACTTCAATTAGTACATCATGTTTCAGGATGCCAAACATTCTGGTAACAGGATCACATATCTTCTTAGCAGCTTCATCTTACTTTGAATCATAATTCAATATGAAAAATTGTGATGATATTGGCTTATATGCTATCAGATCTTCTAGGGTTTACAAACCCTAAGCCCAAAAACTTATGTGCAAATTATCCTGTTGTATACAAGTATCAAAACCAAAAGAGAATGTGTCATAGGATCTTTGTGCCTCTGTATAGCAAGGAAATTTCCCTTCCAGTTATCATGTCAACAAGGTGAAGGTAAGATATCTTCAGAGAAGAGGATGAGATCATGGCATTCCAATGCCCTCCATAAAGAAATAACAACCTACAGGCATCTGAAACTTGAAAGGACTTTAAATTTATTTCTATTATAACCTCAACCATGAGATTTGCCATGGCCCATAACCAATATGCAAGGGTTCTTTGTGAAGTAAATTGTTGGTCATTTGTTCCTTAGTATAAGCCACTCAATGCTTTGCTCTATGATTCCTCTAGAATGTAAGATACTGATTATCATAAGACAATGTTGAGGGATAATTTAAGAATCCTTCTTAGCAAACCTAACTCAAAACAATTTCCTTGTATTATGACACTAACAAGGAAATAATAGTTGGCTTCAATAAATTACAATGAAGAGAGCATATCCAAGTCAACTCAGTCAAAGTTTGTGATCTTTACTTGCAGCTTTCCAAAGATAAATGGATGGAGCTCTCATAATATCAAAGGTGTTCACTGTAGGTATCCCAAACTAACTCAACATTTGACAAACATGAAGTTGAAATTTTCAAGTATTGTAACGAACTCTTAGCTAGATAGACCACCATGCCTAAGCAAAGTGCAAATGATCTAGACAAGATTTCTCTTCAAGAGAGATAACCTTGCACATTGTCTAGTACCGACTTAGTCCTTATCCTGTCAAAAAAAAAAAATTCTCCCAGCCACCTTCTGAGGCCTCTTAGATCTATTTCGGGAGATTTAGGTTTCTCAAGCCTTTCTTAGAGCCACAGTAGTAGCAAGTATAAGGATACTTCTAATTTGGAGGTAACTCGAGCTTTCAAAGAGGATTTCAGCCTTCTCAGAATATTATCAAGATAAGATAAATTAAACTTCCGCCTTCCTGAGGTCATTTGATCCATCTGAGATTGGGTTTGATGGCATCCAGTCTTAAATTCTCCCAGCCACCTTTTGAGGCCTCTTAGATCTATTTCGGGAGATTTAGGTTTCGCAGGCCTTTCTTAGAGCCATAGTAGTAGCAGGTCTAAGGATACTTCTAATTTGGAGGTAACTCGAGCTTTCAAAGAGGATTTCAGCCTTCTCAGAATATTATCAAGATAAGATAAATGAAACTTCCACCTTCCTGAGGTCATTTGATCCATCTGAGATTGGGTTTGAGGGCATCCAATCTTAAACTAGGGCTTCGACACTTTTCTTCTTTAGTTCAAGTACAAAACAAACTTGTCTTCCAAAAGAGAACATGGATCATAGGTCACATACGTAGAATAGAATGTAGATCTTTTAGGACAAAAGCAAAAGTGCAGATTTAGGCTTCTTTTAGAATATTTTTCGTCCCTTTTACAATTAGAATAGTACTAGCGATTCTAGGGCTAGTGACAGAACAAGCACTAGAGAATAACTTGAAGTAGACTCGCTTCTTTCAAGGCTGCTCTTTTACCCAAGCTCTGATACCATGTTGATTTTTCATAGGTCTTGTAAACTTGTCATTTCTTATATTAATCTTTCTT
Organism: Pinus tabuliformis; assembly: GCA_031772625.1. Classification (NCBI taxonomy): domain Eukaryota; kingdom Viridiplantae; phylum Streptophyta; class Pinopsida; order Pinales; family Pinaceae; genus Pinus; species Pinus tabuliformis. The sequence continues at coordinate 150,981,561 of CM062813.1, read as the reverse complement.
GTATTTACTTTCATCATAAAGCAATTACACAGAAGATTTCAACAGTAGAAATAAAAATGCTAGTAGGATCATAAAGAGACAGCCAAACACATGAGACACAAAATTTTACACTTGGAAAACCCACTCAGGGGAAAAGCATAGCAACCTTTTCCGTAGAGAAATTATTCGATTCAATAAGAGTTAGAATCTGCTCTTCCAATCAAAAATAAATTCAAACTAACCACAAACATACCCAGGTCAAACCTGGTCAACCAGAGACAAATTCGGCCTCCTGAAATCTCTGCCTCCTAAAACTTTGGCTTGTTGCCTCGGAAATTGGTTTGTTGTTGCCTCAAAGATTAGGTCTGCCCAGATTCTCGACTTTCCCTTTGAATTTGTTCTGCCCTTTGCTTGAACAGAAGTGATCTGAATTGCCTCTCAATTGATGAAGTTTAATGGGTATATATACCGATTGGATAAACCCAAAGTGGAGTGTCCGAAGGCTCAGACTGACTTGATATTTTGGAAGGTTGACTTCACATTTGTGGAGACATAAACATTAAATTTCAAAAAATGAAATTCTCTTTCTTGAAGTCGACATGAAGAACATGTCTTGTATTTATCATTACACATTTTAAGGGTTAACATATTAAATACGAAGACCGACCATAGCTACAAAAATCCAACTACTGGCTCATGTGCCCAGACTTTCGTGCTCTTAATAAGTTGATGACCTCCTTAATGACCTCTTGGATGAGCTTCATGGTGCCCAATTCTTCACTAACTTGGACCTTTGCAATAGGTATCACCAAATTCAAATAAAGGAGATAAACATTCCTTACCTATTGCACAAACAAAAGGGCATCATGAGTTTTTGGTGATGCCTTTTGGTCTTTGCAACGCCCCATCTAGTTTTCAAAGTCTCACGAACAAGATTTTTTTACCCTTTTTACACACCTTTGTGCTTGTCTTCTTCGATGATATTTTGATTTATATAAAGACTTGGGAGGCACATGTGGAGCATGTTGATAAACCCCTACAACTATTCCAAGATACCTAGTAGTTCCTCAGACATTCCAAATGTGCCTCTGGCACCTCTGAAGTGGAATGTTTGGGTCACATAGTTAGTAGGATAAGGTAAAAGTGGATCCCAAGATGTTGAAAAGCTTGTGGTTTCTAGGAATTACTAGTTGTTACCAAAAATTTGTGTAGAATTATGGGTGAATTGTAACCCCATTAATTGCCTTACTTAAGAAGAATGCTTTTATGTGGAAATATGTAGCGAACCAGTGCAATGATATAACAGTGCAGGCCTTTTAGGCCCTTATAAGAAACCATGTGTATTACTCCAACCTTAGCAACCTGATTTCACTAATACGTTTGTCCTAGAACATGATACCTCCAAAAAAGGTCTTAGTGTGATGTTGATGGAAGAGGGGTACCCACTGGCATTCATCATTAATCAGTCGTGTGAAGGAAACTTGGGAAAAGTCACCTATGATAAACAAATGATGGCAAACCTTCATGTCATCAATACATGGTACTCGCTGATTAATCAGCGCTTCCAAATAGAGACACGCCAAACAAAGCTTGAAGTATTTTTGGGAATAATTATTGTCATTACCACAGCAACACAAGTGCATAAATAAGATGTTAGTTTTTGGTTATGAGATCATATACAAGAAGGGAAAACAAAATGTGATGGCCAATGCTTTGTCTAGAGGAAGGGTCCCTCTTTTCCTTATCCTTATTGATACCATAATGGATTGAAGCGCTACAATAAGAATAGTTGGAGAACGACAATGTGATTCAACTCATCCAATGACTAAATACGAACTCCAACGTCCCTACAACCTATATTTGGTAGCATGACACCGTGAGGTATAAAGGGTGTATGATTTTGGTACAAAACTCTACTTTAAAAGAGCATGTGTTAGTAGAATTGTATTCCAATTTGTTGAAATTTTCTTGCACCCTAGGTCAGGTCTATGCCCTAGCTAGGAACACAAACACACTAGAGATGCCCAACAATAAAGCACTTCGCACAACAAAATATACCAACAATGAAATCAACAATAGTACACAAGAATTATTGGCCCAAACACATGCCTTATCAATCTATCAATAAGAAAATCATAGGGCTCCTGTACCAGGGATCATGGCCCTTTACAACCCCTGATATAATGCTATAATACAACAAAATATAATACGAAGTACCTGGGCTGAGGTTAAGTCTTTTTAACCGTCATTTACCCTTGTTCCTAACTATCCTTTGCCAAAAAATACTGCCCAGCCCACTCCTTTAGGCTCACAGTCCACTTCTGCCCACTTGGCAGCTCCACAATCAGCTCCCTAAGCTTGGGCTTATCCCTTCATCCCACAGACCACTGTTGTACCATACTTTTCTCCACAACCAGCTCTTCTTAAGCCCTCCTATGCAAGATTGTAATCCAAGCAAAACTCCAATGGTGGTAAATTTAAAACTTTCGAAAGATGATATATCTAATGTAGTAAATGAATCGCTTTATTGTCAACTTGTTGGAGGATCCATTTATCTAACTACAACCAGACCAGACATAACTTTTGCAGGTGGAATGTTATCAAGATTTTTAAAGTGTCCCCAAAAAACACATTAGTATGCAACAAAAAGAATACTTAAATACATCAAAAGTAACTTACAGTTTGGTATTGCATTGGAAAATAACAATAACTTCATGTTGAAAGGTTTTTCAGATGCAGATTGGACAAGTGATATACATGACAGGATATCTACAACAAGTTATGTTTTTTCCTTGGTAGTGGTGTAATTTCATGGGCAAGTAAAAGGAAACCTTCGATAGCACTTTCAACAATAGAAGCATACAAAGCAGTTGTTGGAGCAACTTGTGAAGCAGTATGGTTACGAAGAATTTTAAGTGATTTGAAGCTTCCACAAATGCAACCTACAATTTTACACTATGACAACCAAAGCACAATCAAAATGACAAAGAATCTGATTTATCATTCGAAAACAAAACATGTTGAAATTCAACATCATTATATCAGAGAAAAAGTGCAGTACAAAGAAGTATAGTTGATTTATTGCTGGTCCTAAGATCATGTAGCATACATCTTCACCAAGGCACTCAATAAGGAGAATTTCGAAAAAATTTGAGAAATGTTAGGGGTTATAAAAAATGAAATCATCTTTAAGAGGGGATGTTAGATATTGTAATGATGATTTCATAACAATATAATAAAGTTGTGTTGTGAATGCAATTAGGTAAATAGTTATTAATTACGTGACTATTTCCTAACAAAAGTAATGGAAATTCCTAAATATTTATATGACACCATATTATGTAGTTTTAAGATACATTGAAATAATACATCTCTCACTTATTCTCTCGCTTGTCTCTTGTATTCTCTTCTCATTAGTTTAACAAAGGACACTCAATTCATTGTCAACATTTTAATCAAAGATATTGAGCAAATAGGGTATTCTAAAGTGGTGCAAGTTATCACAGATAATGCATCAATTTGCAAAGCTATAGGTTTGATTTTTTCAATCAAGACATTATACATAACTTAAATATGCTATTCAAAGAGATTGACAATAAAATTCCATTGACCAAGGATCTCATACGGCAAGCAAGGGATATAATCAAATTCATCACCAACCACCACTAGTGTCAAGCAATACTTCAACAACACTCCATAGTGGAGCTGTTGAAAGTTGTTGAGACATGATATGCATTAAAATACCATGTTATGACCTTGATGAGGTTAAGCAACCATTAGTTTGTATGGTAGTGAGTCAACTTTAGGTTGGTTAGAGATAGTCATATTCAAAGCAAGGAACTATGGTGTGCATATTGTGTCTCGATGAGTAGTGGAGCAAGATAGCTTTCTTGCTCAAGTTCACATTCCCTACATTTGAGCTTCTCCAATGTATCGACATAAACAAACCTTTCTTAGGAGAGGTTTACAATGGCAAGTATACATGGTTAAGAAAACTATGGAAATCATTTCACAAGAGTCACCTCAACTTTAAATGTTGATGCTAATTTTGCTAATCCAGTGAAGAAAATGTAAAAAAATTCCTAACCCATAATGATTTTTGTCCTATTTTTCCTTATCAAATAACTCAAATCTTTTAATTACTTTAATAACATAAATAAATTCTAAACATGCAACAGTCACACATATAGTTGGAAAACATAAACAACGGATGCAAAATAACTTTTCAAGTAAACACAAAATTCTATCCTTCAAATCAGCTTATCATTAATGATCAAAACTTACAAGGACAACTAAGAAATGAGGTTTCCAGCCTTCTAGACACTCAAATCTACACTAGATTTGTCTGCTAATCACTCAACTATGCTAGATTGGATACTAAGATATGCACTTTATTGAACTGTTGTACAACACTATTCGATTTGATATGACCCTGGCTCCTCTCTCATGCTTTGAATTTGCTCAATTGATCTTTCTCTGATCTACTAAGTCTTCTTGATGTCCAAAATGTATATGTGTGTGTACAACTTCTCCCATCTTGTCCTATTTATGCTTTGAGTGAGATAACTAATCTCCTCAATCTAAGCAACTAATATCTTCTAATCTAAATCACTAATATTCCTAACATTCTAGAATACTTCATTTAGATTTATAAGATTTAAGAGATCTAGAGAAATTAAACTTTCAATATTATTTAATAAGTGAAATTACAAGATTGTATTATTTCCCACTTTTACCAAGTGGTCAATAGAAGTCGTCTTGACTAGTTCTCGCATGTTCACACCTATCATATGTCAAAAGTTCTTGCTCGAGCTACACTTCTCGACAGAAAATCATTGTTGAAAGAACACTTTAGCACATGCCTTGAACCCAAGAATTTATGATGAAGACCTTTCTGTGCAAAGCAATGGAAAGAAGAAGTCACCACAAAGCATAGGGTGATGGCAAATGAGTGAAAACAACCATTATGAGAATATTTCTAGCTCATCTACACAAGAAGGTGAAGGAAGAATTTGCTAGTTTTGCTGCTAGTTTGGATGATTATTCAGACATATCACCTTTGGATGAGAGAGGCACCATGATTCTAATTAGAAGGTGAATTTGTCAAGGAGCAAATAGTGTACATTTGCAAACTTTTGCCATTCATATTCTTTCAAAGATGGCAAGCTCTTCATCAACAGAAAGGAATTGAAACACCTATGGTTTTCTTTGTTTGGTGAAGCACAAGTTGGGCTCACAAAAGGATGAGGATATTGTTTATGTGCATATCTTCATCTTGCATCCCATAGGGGCCTAGAATGTAGTAGTGGGCCTTCTAAACATTGGGATATGGATTGAAAATCCTCTAACTTGGACATCGCTCTTGTTACACTAAAATTTGAGAAACCTAGAAGTGGGATTGGAAATACTTATTCCACTCTAATTCCATCATTGAATACGTTAGTTTTTGGTAGCTTAGAGGTACTTTGCATTGACGGTAACTAGCATGTATATGAAACCGGGCGTATTTCATTCTCTAGACACTTTACTTTATAAAGTGATTTTATAAAGTTAAAAAGTGACTTTATGAGTTTATTAAAGTCCCTTGACTTGTTATTGGTTACTTTATGAGATTATAAAAGTACATTGTACGTTTTCATCATTAAAGTGACTTTATGTTTTAAAGTTACTTTGTGTCATAAAGTACATGGTACACTTTTTATATTATTAAAGTGACTATGTTTTAAAGTTACTTTATGTGTCATAAAGTACATGGTACCTTTTATGTTATTAAAGTGACTAGGAGGGTCAATTAATGAAAAGGGGGACTTGAGGGGGTCAATGTGAGATTAGATCTCCACCATTGATCAAGACAGGCTAAGATCCAATCTTGGCCCTTGATCCTAGGGTTAGGTCTTTCTCTTCATTATGAGAACATAATAGGGGGAAAGGCACTTTGAGAGATTCAATCTTCATGTGTGAGATTGGAGAAAAGGAGCAAAGGAGGCTAAGAGGAGAAAGGAGAGTATAGCAAGTACTACAGCTAAGCTACAAACCCGGATTCCAATGTAGGAGTTGAGCAAAATGGGATGAAGTTTTAGGAGAAAATTATGTGCATTAATTGTTGCTGCCTGAGCACATGTTTCGAGGCCGACTGGGCCGAATTTCAAGGGTTGTCAGGACCACATGTATTGCTGTCAATAGAAATGCGGTTTTCAAGGAAAACTGGCGAGAAAATCAAGGGAGACAGACCTCATTAATTGTTCTGTCAAAACTACAGTCCAGCATAAGTTTCGAGGGGCCCAACGTGTTTTTGGAGGAGAAAACTCAGCAAGGAAATTGTGCAGTTGGCACAAATTTCGAGGGTGATGTGACAGTTTTCTGAGCGGATCTGGGCATGAAAAATGAGGTTTGTTGAACAAAGAAATTAACGAGCTGCTAACATAAAATTCTGAGTTGTCAGCACGTTTCCCAAGGAGTTTTGAGAAAGATATCAGGGAGATAAGTTGATTGTGTTGAATTTCAATGTTGTGATAATTTCTCTGTCTGAAATAAAAGAACTCTCTCCCACTAGTTTTCCATTTGGGGTTTTTCTAGGGTCGCTTGACCAAAAATTTTGTCCTAATTTCATGCATGCATGTGTAATTTCTCAGCAAATGGAAAAGTAGAGTAGATCTGTTGTGTTTCATTTTGAGATTTAAATTCAAGTTTATATTGGCTTCTAAATTCTAATTATGATGGGAAGGGCATTAAACTTGATATGAAAACCAAACTTGAAACCGGGGAGGGATCTACATGTGCAAAAATTCCGCAGAACATGCATCATGTTTTATTCTTCCTGATGAATATGGAGATGATAATGAGGACTATTAGGCTTTACCAACTCAGCTCATGTTTTATTTCTATGTTCAATACATGTAGCATTACAGCCTCACATATAAAGGTTGATTTAGGATATATAACCTCATTTATAAAGGTTGTTTTTAGATATTGCTACTTGCATTATGTAATCATCTATGAGCAATAATATAGAGATGGGTTTAGGAGTAAATTGTGATGTAACACTTTTCACTTATGTTTGTCATTTAAGTGTTCTTGCTCATTTATTCATGAATCGCGATGCTTTATTTCAAAGTTTCAATATAATGTGCCATTTTTAATATATCACACCATGGCTAGTATTAGTATTATTATTATTATTATGTTTCCCTATTTGCAATATTTTAGGGGTCACATTTCCAATGTGTTTATGTTTCAAAAACCCATACTCGTTTCCCCTATATCACAAAAATTAGCTTCACATTTACCAAGCACATCCAAGATTCAGGAAGCAGATCGCATGTTTAACACAAGAGCAATCATTCTCAATACACTTAACAACAATTTTGTTTTGCTTCAAAAATAAAATGTAACAAGCAGCAAATCAACATCACTATGAGTGATCTTTTAAAGAAGGGGATCAAGTGTTTCTTTTTCTCCGGCCCCATAAGCAAATGTCACTCAAAGACAAGACACCATAAGTTATCACCAAAGTCTCATGGACCCTATCAAATCCTCCAATGCATTGGACAAGTTACTTACAAATTGACTCTTTTGCCCCACTACAAGACCACCCAATCTTTCATATGCCTTACTTGAAGAAGGTATTGGTGCCAAATTGCCAAATTCAGACCAACCTTCCTAAACTTGATGAAGAAGGCTCTATTTGGTTATAGTCGAAGGCCCACGAGAGAATTGAAGACCCACAAGAGTACACTATTCAAGAAGCCAAAATACAATGGAAGGATATGCGACCTAAAGACGCTACTTTGAAAACAAAAACTTTACACCAGTTTCTACCCTCCATCCTTGAGGATAACACTATGTTTGAAGAGGGAGGGCATGTTAAGGTGCTACCCTAACCACCCTCCTTTGGCGTACTTAGGAGTTAGTCAATTACTGGATGAGGCCATCTTCTTTGAGTAAGGCCCATGGTGTAGTTGGTACTTGTAACACCCCAATCTTTAATCCCCCTTAGATATTATAATTGTAAATATTATGTTAATGATGCCTATATGTGCAAGTAAAATTTAAATGGGTTAAAAGACCCAAAACAATTGTACTTATATTTCAATAACAAGTGATGAAGAGGTGGAGCTTTGATACAAAACATGAGAAGCCATTAGGGGGGGGGAAGCCAACAAAAGGGATTTAGGGAATAAACCCTTGTCAATAAACTATATAGCTAAGTCAGATATTCATAAGATCTAAGATTGTCAATTTTTCACAAAAAAATATCTAATGGGAAGGATGTGGTTTCCATATTTATGGAAGTAGTTGGGTTGTACCCCATCTGTCTTATCCAAGGTATGGGCAGAGTACCCCTCAAAGACTTTTGAAGGCTAACCAGAAGCTTATGATCTAACCACAATCGGCAATTTGACATGAAACCCATCAAAGAAGAAACCCGTGAAAGAAGGTAAGAGTAGGCAAGGAGGAGAGACGAGCACTAGTGGTGGAAGAGCAGGAGAGACAAAGAAGAGAAGTGTGTAAGAGTATTGATCAGCTTGATTTGGTCAAGGAGAATGACCTTCATGACTCCACCCTGTAATGTTAAGTAAGAACTTCCCTCATGGCTTCTTGGTTTGGCTCGAGGTTGGCCAATTGTAAAGGATAGAACAATTAGTTGAGCCTATGATGGGGTAAAACATAGCTCACCCTTCCACAGTTGAAGACAACATTTGAACGTGATCAAATAAGAGCCCCTGTAGACTACAAATTTGTAATGTAAGTCATAATCATTGAAATAGAAATGATGATTAATAAAATGGGCATATTTCCGTGCTTTCCTATTGAATGGACAATACAGTCTATGTGACGCCTATTGATGATATAAATTTATGAAATGGTTGATTTGATTGTGACGGTTGTGAAATGTTCATACACCTAATATGGATCTTAATGTGCTCTTAAGATGTGCTATTAATAATCAAAGAATGAGACTGATAGACTTTTAGTCATGGTTATTGTTAATGTTTATGGTTGTTATGGGCCTTTATCAAGTAAGATGTTATGGCTGAGAAGACAGGGGATGCATGCCCCTTAGCCTCTTGGACGACCATGAAGGTTGGTTGTTATGAAAGGATCTTGTGAGTCTCAACTTGGGGAACTTGGTCTGCTTTAGACAAACTTGGGAAGCTCTGAATCCTATTGTTCATGATCAAAAGGTCTTGTTAGTGATATGGACCTAGAAATAAGAGCAACAGCCCAGACTACAATGTGAGGACTCAAATGAAAGATGTCTTCACAAGACATTTGATATCAAGTATCATAGAGTTCACTAGAGAACTTTGGAGCTAGTTGGAAATTTGTTGAAGGGCTTGATGTGGGCTTATGTGGCCTTTATGTGAATGTGTTTGGCCTTTAATAGCCCAAATAAGGGATTGAACAGCCAAGATGTCTACCTGCTTGGACTATTGATCAATGGCAAGCTTTCCTTGTTTGGGATGAGAAGGTTTGAAGGCTTCAGCTAGAGAAAACTAAGAACAGTGACCTCTTTCGACTCCTTAGGAGAAAAGCCTATTAAATGGTGTGGAATCAAAGGTGTGGATGCCTTTATAGGGTGATGAGAATCTTAGCATCCTTAGAAGATTTTGGGCACAATATTTGCCTTGACAGAGTCAGGTTCAGCCCTCAAAAATTGGCTTGTAATTGCCTAATAGAAGCTTGAATTTCAGAGATTTGGGGATTGGAGGCTTTGGCCCTAGCCTTTGGTCATATGGTCCGACCTAGGGCGGGGGGCATGACCAAGAGCTTATCCAAAAGGTGCTTAGGGCCAAGAGGATGGGATGTCAAGCAATCGAGTTATCGAGTTTAGCATATTCATGGACCTTAAATTTCTTTTCTTTAACTGATTAAATGAGCAGTTTAATACATTATGAACAGTAGATTTAATATGTGAACCAAAACATCACATCATCCCATAAAAGCATCACATATGAACACCAAGAATAAGTGGAAGCCCATAAAGGGAGAAAACTACAACTTTGTTATTGTTGTGATGTAATGGCAAGCTCCTACTCTCTTATTACATCTGATCTTTTGTAGGCTCCAACCTACAGGAGGTTGCTACCTCGATTATTATCCAAGCTACAACTTACAAGGAAGCTCCAATGCCCATATATTTTCTACATGCTTCAACCCACATGAGGCTCCTACCTCAACAGGCTACAACATATTCTTTATCGAGCTACAACTTGAAAGGAGACTACAATCCCCTGATACATACAGAAAATAACATGTTGGTTTACCTGGTCTATAACTCTGCATACCTCCATTTCTATCTCAGCTCTTTCCTCTCCTCAAATTTGTTTCACATTTACTCTCTAGGTGTACCAGGTAATCAATGAACAGTTCTACAATCAGCTCTCACATTCTCTCATTCTCTGACCATATAGCCTTGCAACCTCACACATTTTATAAACATGCTTTGATGGTTGTTAGTATTCCACACACAAAAATCTGAAATGTTGAAACTTGTCTCTTTGCATTCCAAGAGTGTCTCTTCAATTCCAAAACTGTTTCAACTCTTGAATATTAAAATACATAAAATGAATTTCGACACATTCAAATAACATGCGTTCATATTCTTCATCACAAAATAAGTTTCAACATATTCAAATGGCATACATTAATATAGTCCACCTTTAAAGATTACACCAGCCAAATTCCTAATCAACTTTTAATGAACTTTATACATAAATCATATGCAAACCAAAATCTTTGCAACTTTGTTCTGCACACATCTGCCTTTGCCATAGTCTTGCATGTCTTTGACTTGCATCACAACATCTCAATCATTATATGCATACATGCTTACCATTAGCCACTATTCCATATGCACACAATCTGCCTCACTAATCAACACCAATCAACATATGTAAGCACAAGCAACCTTTCACCAACACCCTTTGCAGCATAACAAACATATGAAAGCAAGCTTTAACAATATGTTCTCTAAGGCATAACAATACCTGCATCAACACAAGCATGCCATCAACAATGCTTGTTCAACTATGCATACATTAACTAAGCATATGCCATCATACTTTACTACTCCTTTACCCTGCTCACAAGCATACAAGTTATCAAGCATACCAAGTATCAACATCATACATTAATCAACCTTACATCATACATCAGCCTTCAAATCAACCTGCAAAACATATCTCCAATGCCATATGAAAAGACACATTAGCCTTCAAATCAGCCTCACACATAGAACATATGCAAGCCTAAAACATTCACTCTCCAATGCCTTGCTACTCACAAGGGTAGACCACATTTTTGTTAAGAAAGCATTACAAGAAGCATCACAACATCAATTGTGCATACATCATTCTCACTATTTTGCCTTGTACTTCTTCAACACTGATCTTTGCAGCATAATGCATCTCACAAAACCACAAGCATCAAGCACCACAAGTATCAAACATACCTTGTTGCACAACTAGCATCAAACATACATTGTTGTTGCTCCTTTGCCATCAATGACAGCAATACCTACACGATGTTGGATCTCAAACATTTGTCGACTAACAAAGACTATCACAGTCAATTGACGCATGTTATTAGATCGGGTGATAATCGTGAACGAAGATTTTATCCTTGATCAGTGGCCCAATAACCTGATGGACAAAATGTCGGTGGAAAAAGTGGAGTTACAGCAATTGATGGTACATTAATCAAATTGGGCAAGAGTGGTATCCTCCTTCGAGATATCAGCGATCAAGACCTCTTGTTATCAGCCTTCCGGATACCGAAGTCGAGACATAACGTATCGAGATATCACGTATCAAGATGTCGGGACATCGGCTATCAAGTTTTCTTCTTGATACTGACAGATGATGTGTCATGATGACATGGCACAGAGTAGGTCTTGGGTGACGTGCCAAACCGATGTGGTGAGATGATGTGGCACAAGGTGACATGGATCAAAGTGTGCAACAACATTGAGGAGGAAGCTAGGTGGCAAACGATGTGGAGGCAACACGAATGGCATAAAAATTCAAACAGTGGAGATTGGATATCGAATGATCGGGCTTTCGGATGATCGGGTATCAAGAGATCGACATATCAGCTATCGGGCTTTCGTTCTAATACTAACAAAAATCGATAAAATTCTAGTAATTGTCGGAACCATTCTCGTTATTTAACATGAAAGCTTCAAAAATCCTAAATCTCGATGTGAGCAAAGCAATGTAATTTGGTTCAGCTACAAATGTGACCCTATGTGTGGTGAGACATGGACAAAAGGATTGCCATGTGGCAAAGGTACAAATGTTGATGTGGCACTTAGGAGGGTAGATTTTCAACTGGCATAAGTTTGTGTCCATAGCTCAAAATTGGATGAAATTTATATAGTTGGAAAGCTCTTGACAACCAAAAAATGATGGTGGCCTTGGAAAAGAGCTTTAAGATGATTAGAGGAAGCAGAAATTTGACAACCCCACTTCCTTAAGGTGATGTCGGAGGTTGCGTTTAGATACTTGTTCCCTTGAAAGGCCTTGACGAGGTTGGGTGTGTTACAATACACATTAATGATGGGACCACAAGTAATTACGGTTTTGCTAGTGATAAACTATTTATAAAGATAGAAGACTACGTAATGTTTACTGAAGCTCTACACAACTAGAGATTTCCCTTTTGAAGAGGTCTGTGAACATTGCTCTCTTTCTAGCTTATCAATATAAGGGTTTATATTCTACAGGTTCAATACTCTCATTTCTGCTATTTACATTACTTCTAATATTGCTCATAATTTACTATTTATGTTGATTAACTAAACTACAGTATCTTACGTCGATCACTCTAAAGCAAAATACACACCACCTTTTGTATTTTGAGGTAATCACGATGAATCATTATGTACAAACATTGGTTTCAGCTTCATAGAGCAGGTTTTAGATATTTGAGGGTCCTTTGACTTATGAGCTAGCTCAAAGGTCTAGAGTACAAAAAGGGCTCTACTAAAAGAGATGTTGACATGTTGAGTGGACCTACTTCGAATTCTCAATATCTTATTTGTTGCGTGCGAGGATTGGCAAACACTTTAATCTTCGGATCCACACTTTAGGCCAATTTAAACTATGTAACCTTTGACAATTGACAATTAATCTTAGGAAAACAAAATTTATGATCTTCCATTGCTCAAAGAATGTCCTTTCAAATTACCACTTGTCCTTCCATAATGTGGAGATTGAGATCACCGCAACTTACACCTACATGGGTATTTAATGTTCAAGGCCTTCGTTTGAATTACAACAAACCCTCCATCCTCAAATCAACAAGAGTTATGGGTCCCTAGTGATCCTCAAGAAACAATGCTTTCAACACTATTTTCAACACATTCCATCCAAGATAGACGTTCTACATAGCAATACATCAAGCCCATCATTTGTACAACTTTGAGATCTAGGAACATAGATTGTAAGAAGTGGACTAGGCCAAGATGGAGAAGGTCTGAGTTCTCATACTCTACAACGTGATTATACACAAGAATAATTTTATGGCACATGTTCAAACAAAGTTTGCAAGACATCCCATCCAAATTGAGGCCTTTTTTTCAATTGGTTTCACTTCTCCATCAATTTTGGAGCTTTATTAATTCAACCACAGATAGAAATTGACATCCTACCTAGCATAATATTCCTCAAAGATCATTCCCTTGACTTGCCCTTCCTAGTAGGGCCATTACTTATATTTTGAGGTTTCAACTCTATGGGCATCTCGATGGATAGAACTTTATTAATTCATGTTGTGTGTGGAGCATTATTGTTCAGAGGTCTTTGTTTTAGCCGGATGTATACCCCAGGAAGTTTGAACACCCCTCCACGCGGGGGGGACTTATCCCCCCCGCGGAGGTCCGGGAGGGCCAATCTCCCCCCGCTGGGGGGTCCGGGGGCCAGCGGTCCCGCGGCGAGGGCTCGAGGGCAGTGCCCCCGAAGCTAAAAACAGATGTAAAATTGCCTTGTAAAAGTATAGTAATTTCTAGTCAATCTGGGCCGTTCATTAGGCGGATGATCTGACGGTATAACTTATGTTTAGTTTAGGGTTTTTTGCCCTAGAAGGCAACCCCTCTCTTTGTATGAGGGCATTGTATTTGAGGTTGTGTAATAGATGTGTATTCTATGAGTGAGAAACAAAGAGGAGAGACTGTGAGAGAAAACAGAGGATATTACAGCAGATCTGCTGTAGGTTGTGTCTCTTCATTTTGCTGGATAATAGAAAGGAAGGATTGGCTGTTCGGGGTGGACGTAGCCCAAACTGGGTGAACCACGTATATCTGTGTCTCTCTTGTTTTATGCGTTTTTTGTGTTTATATTTCTGCAATATTTTATGTGTTCCATCGCTCCGTAATATATAATTTTATAACAACTGGTATCAGAGCCGAAGGTCTATTTGGTTGATAAACTTGCAGGAAAGAAGGGTTCCTCGCTCGAGTGGGAGCAATGGCGGAAGATGGCAAGTTTAGGGTCGAGAAATTTAACGACCAAAACTTCTCACTATGGAAGATGCAGATGGAAGATTATCTATATCAAGAAGATCTGTACCTACCATTGAGCGAAAAAACAAAGAAGCCGACGGCTATGACAGATGAACAATGGAACCTTCTCGATAGAAAGGCACTCGGAACAATACGGTTGTGCCTCGCTGCGGCAGTCGCCTTCAACATTTCGAAGGAAACAACGACAAAGGGTTTGATTCAGGCGTTGTCGAAACTATATGAAAAACCCTCGGCCTCAAACAAGGTATTTCTTATGAAACGATTATTTTATATGAAGATGTCGGAAGGTGGATCTGTTGCAGATCATTTAAATGATTCTAATACAGTTACAAGTCAGTTAAGTTCTGTAGGGGTAAACTTTGAAGATGAAGTTAGAGCTCTGTTATTCTTGTGCTCATTACCAGAAATTTGGAATGGTTTAGTAATGGTCATTAGTAACTCTATCTCTGGATCTAGTACTTTAAAGTTTGATGATGTTGTCGGTGCTATCCTTAGCGAGGAAATGCGACGGAAAAGCTCCGGTGAGACATCGGGTAATGCTTTGAGTGCAGAGTCTAGGGGAAGAAAAATGGAAAGAGGAAAGAGCTCAGGATATCGCAGTAAATCAAGGAAAGGCAGATCCAAGTCTAGATCGGGGATAGTGCGCTGGAAATGCGGAAAGAAAGGACACCTAAAGAAAGACTGTAGATCTCGGAAGGGAAAAGAAGGAGATTCACAGCAAGAAAACAATCATGAAGCAAATGTGACAGGTGAGGTGTTACAAGATGCTTTGATTCTTTCTTTCAAAAATATTACTGATTCCTGGGTGGTAGATTCAGGGGCCTCATTCCATTCCACACCTGATAAGAAATACTTTCATGACTATGTTCAAGGAGATTTTGGACAAGTTCGTTTGGGTGATGATAAACCCTGTAAAATTGTTGGAATGGGTAAGGTTCTTGTAAAACAGCAGAATGGAAACCAATGGCTACTAAAGGAGGTAAGGCATGTTCCAGATCTAAAGAAAAATCTGATTTCAACAGGGCTGTTAGGCGGTGAAGGTTGTGTGACAACTTTCACAAATAAAGCTTAGAAGGTCACCAAAGAAGCCCTGGTAATAGCAAAAGGCGAAAAGGTTGGTACATTGTATTTATGCAATGGTATTTCTAACTCTGTTAATGCTTTAACTTCCAAAGGAGCAGATGCAGCATTACGGCATCATAGGCTCGGACACATGAGTGAAAAGGGGATGAAGACTCTTCACTCAAGGAATTTGTTGCCGGGTTTGAAGAATGTTGATTTAGACTTCTGTGAAAATTGCATTTATGGAAAACAGAAGAGAGTCAGATTTCTCAGAGTTGGGAAAGAAAAGAAGAATGAAAAATTAGAGCTTGTGCATACAGATGTATAGGGACCTGCTCAGGTATCATCTCTCGGTGGCTCTCGTTATTATGTTACCTTTATTGATGATGCAACTAGAAAAACTTGGATTTATTGTATTAAGAATAAATCTGATGTATTTGATACTTTCAAGAAATGGAAAGCTTTGGTTGAGATTAAGACAGGAAAGAAATTGAAGTGTCTTAGATCAGACAATGGAGGTGAATATTGCAGCAAAGAGTTTGATAGGTATTGTTCAGAGCATGGAATTTGCAGAGAGAAGACAGTTCCAAGAACACCACAAGAAAATGGTGTGTCAGAAAGGATGAACAGAACAATCATGAAGCATGCATGGTGCATGAGATTGCATGCGGGATTGCCTTTACAGTTTTGGGCAGATGCTGTAGATACTGTTGTTTATCTAATAAACAGAGGGCCTTCAAGTTCCTTGGATGGTGGTGTTCCGGAGGAAGCATGGACAGGTAAAAAGGTAAACTACTCTTTTTTAAAGCCTTTTGGTTGTGAGGCTTTTGTCCATATTGATAAAGAAAATAGAACAAAGCTTGAGGCAAAGTCAAAAAAATGTACCTTTATTGGATATGGTGTCAATGATTTTGGTTATCGCTTATATGATTACGAAAATCAAAAAATCATTAGGAGCAGAGATGTAATATTCAATGAAAAGGTCTTCTATAAGAATCAGTTGCAGGAAAAGAAGCAAGAAAAAGAAAACAAGGAATATGCAGTTCTTGACGAAATCACTCAAAAAGTAAAGGTGCTTGAAAATAATAATAATCAACAACCACAACAACAGCAACCACCACAACAGCAACAGGCACCCCAAACACCTGAAAGTGGTGTTAGAAGATCTACCAGGATAAGTAGACCCCTTGAACGATACTCTCCTTCATTATATTATTTATTGTTGGCTGATTCTGGTGAACCCGAATGTTATGAAGAAGCAATGCAGGTTGAAAGCAGGAAGAAGTGGGAGGTAGCCATGGAAGAAGAGATGGACTCCTTAATGCATAACCAAACTTGGGACTTAGTCAGGTTGCCTGCAGGTAAAACTACATTGCAGAATAAATGGGTTTACAGGCTGAAGGAAGAAGATGGAGGAAAACAAAGGTACAAAGCTAGACTTGTGGTGAAGGGGTTTGCACAGAAGAAAGGTATTGATTTTGATGAAATATTTCCTCATGTTGTTAAAAGGACTTCAATCAGAACTATTTTAAGTCTAGTGGCAGTTGAAGATTTGCATCTTGAGTAGTTAGATGTAAAGACAGCCTTTCTCCATGGGGATTTGGAGGGAGAGATATATATGCAGCAGCCACAAGGATATGAAGTGAAAGGGAAGGAGAAACTAGTGTGCAGGTTGAAGAAGAGCTTGTATGGCTTAAAACAGGCTCCAAGACAATGGTATCTAAAATTTGACAAGTTTATGTCTGAACAAGGTTATACTAGATGTCACTCTGATCATTGTGTTTATCTGAAAAGGCAAAATGATGGCAGCTATATTATATTGTTATTGTATGTAGATGACATGCTTGTTGCAGGGTCTAACATGCAGGAAATAAATGTGCTCAAAATAAAATTGGCAAATTCATTTGCAATGAAGGATTTGGAAGCTACAAAACAAATCCTTGGTATGAGAATCACTAGAGACAGGAAAAATCGCAAATTAACATTGTCTCAGAATGAGTACATACAAAAGGTGTTGAAAAGATTTAATATGCACAATGCAAAACCAGTTAGTACACCTTTTGCTAGCCATTTCAAACTTAGTAAGGAAATGTGCCCAAAGACCCAAGAAGACATGGATTATATGTCTAAAGTTCCATATGCATCAGCAGTTGGAAGCTTAATGTATGCAATGGTCTGCACAAGGCTTGATATTGCACATGAAGTGGGAGTTGTAAGCAGGTACATGAACAATCCAAGAAAGGAACATTGGATGGCAGTGAAATGGATTCTCAGATATTTGAAAGGTACCACAAATCAAGCATTATGCTTTGGTGGTGCAAACATTTCTCTACAGGGATATGTTGATGCAAATATGGCAGGTGACAGAGATAACAGGAGGAGCACTACAGGATATGTATTTACTGTTGGTGGAACAGCTGTCAGTTTGGTTTCAAAAATCCAAAGTGTTGTTGCACTTTCAACAACAGAAGCAGAGTATGTTGCTGCTACAGAGGCTAGTAAAGAAATGATTTGGTTACAAAGGTTTATGGGTTAATTGGGTAAGGAGCATGATATGGGCACGTTATACAGTGATAGCCAAAGTGCCATTCATCTTGCAAAGAACTCAGCATTTCATTCTAAGACTAAACACATACAGCTCAAGTACCATTTCATACGATCAGTGTTGGAAGATGGAGAGTTGAAGCTGGAAAAGATACACACTAGCCAGAATCCTGCAGATATGCTAACAAAAGTTGTAACCAGGGAGAAACTGAGAATATGCTCAGTTTCAATTGGTCTTCAAGGATGATGATGAAGATGAGAAACAGCAAGGTCCAAAGAGGAGTCATTGTCCAGCAAAGGAAGCAGCGTGGAGTTTCTACAATCATTCTCCAAGTGGGAGATTGTTGTGTGTGGAGCATTATTGTTCAAAGGTCTTTGTTTCAGCCGGATGTATACCCCAGGAAGTTTGTACACCCCTCCATGCGGGGGGGTGCGGGGGGACTTGTCCCCCCCACGGGGGTCCGGGGGGGCCGATCCCCCCCCTCGCTGGGGGGTCCAGGGGCTAGCGGTCCCCCGGCGGGGGCTCGAGGGCAGCACCCCCGAAGCTAAAAACAGATGTAAAATTGCCTTGTAAAAGTATAGTAATTTCTAGTCAATCTAGGCCGTTCATTAGGGGGATGATCTGACGGTAGAACTTATGTTTAGTTTAGGGTTTTTTGCCCTAGAAGGCAACCCCTCTCTTTATATGAGGGCATTGTATTTGAGGCTGTGTAATAGATGTGTATTCTATGAGCGAGAAACGGAAAGGTGAGACTGTGAGAGAAAACAGAGGATATTACAGCGGATCTACTGTAGGTTGTGTCTCTTCATTTTGCTGGATAATAGAAAGGAAGGACTGGTTGTTTGCGGTGGACGTAGCCCAAACTGGGTGAACCACGTATATCTGTGTCTCTCTTGTTTTATGCGTTTTCTATGTTTATATTTCTGCAATATTTTATGTGTTCCATTGCTCCGTAATATATAATTTTATAACAATTCAATCACCGATAGAGATCCATATCCCTACGTAGCATAGTGTTCCTTGAAGATCATTGTCTCGACTTGTCATTCCCATTAGGACCACTATTGAAGTGTTGAGGTTAAACACCCATTACACTCTATGGCCATCAAGAGGGACAAACTTCCCCATTCAAATACTTTTTGAATGCCCTACCATCTACTGTCGACCAAGCAAGAGATGAACAAGGTCATCAGAGAAGGTATTTATAAATAGTACATTCAACGCACTTATGTAGATTCACCTCATGAAATCAAACCCAAGATGCCCTTCTATGTGGAGCATATAATGAAGGTGAAAGATGGTCCCATTGTTAGACTAGCCTACACACTTCTAACACTAGATGCACACAATTAGGGTCCCCCCTTAACTAGTTCCAAGTTGGCTCATATCAACTTCAACTGCAAGTGGATCACCATATTCTACAAGCAAATAAGGTCTAATTGCTTTGCCATTTATAGGAGAATGAGACAAAGAAGCATTTCATTTTTAGGTGCCCCCTTTATTACCAAATCCAAGATCAATACCATTGCATTATTAGGGAGTCCCAAAACTCCCTTCCCATCTTCTTCAAAAATGGGAACTTGTTAAATTTGGTAACTAGGGCCAAACATCACTTTGGACAACTCTTATGAGGCAGCTGATATTTTTCTTGGATTCCTCTCTCGAGAGGTGTAAGATTGATCTAAAGATCATCCCATTTTGACATGTACAAATGAAGTTATGAATTTATTTTGATTATGGACAAATTATCAAGGTCGGCTAGTCATCAAATTAGCCTCCTCCAGCCTTCAACGTTGCATATAAATACAAGGTGCCTCCTCACTTTTGCACCACTCTCATTCATCTTTCTCTCTCTCATCTTGATTGGGTACAGATTTCTGGCCTTCTCTCTCTCTCCACACGTGCGAAGGAAGGTCGGATTTTCTAGCTACTGCGTTGACCACATTTGACTGAAATTTCAGGAGGCTGACTTTGACCAGCATTCACTTCGGTTTTGTGAGGGAGACATCTACTTGGGTAGGCCACAGTTCTAGGCATAAAAACCGATGCAGTTTGACCCCTGCATTGACCAGCATTGACTGCCCTAGTTCTGGTTGTTGCGCTGACTTTAGTTGACCAAGTTTGATTAGTTAATTTCAGACTATTTTGGGCTACATTATCTTGTTGTTGGAGGCCGAGTTGACCAAGGTTGACCAAGCTGTTTTGGAGGTCAATTTCAGCCCTATTGACCAGCGTTGACTTTTTGGTTAGGGCTTTCTGTTTCTGTTGTTTTGACTGATCAGATTGGGCAAGTGAATATTGTAAATTGTACTCTCTCTGTGCTGAACTTTTGAAGAATTATAAGAAGAATTGATCAAGGGTTTCCCCACATTGGGGTTTGTCCCTGGCTGGTGCCATATCTTGTGTCCTCTTGTGTTGGCTTGTCTTCTACTGTTGTTGTTTATGTTCTATCTGCATTTTACTATCATGATGATGTGATTGTTGAACTGGATATTGATATTGGGCTAATAAAGAAATTGAAGTAAAATTGCTCTAAGCATAGAACATATCATTGTTATCCTAAAATTAACATAACTACAAGACTTGGTCTTATATTGAGGGTGGCTTTTAGACTTGGATTTTTTTCACTTAGATCGCCCCCACCACCAGACACCACTTATCGAAAGCATTGACTCAATAAAATAACAACTTCTCTTAAACGCCATCCTCATCATAAATAGTCAATGATACCAGGGGACCTTAAACACTCTCACATCTTTAGTCAAGACATTCTCTCAAGATCTCGAGCTCTTGACAAGGATTCCCTCTTTTTTTTGTTCTTCTTTATGATTCCCAACTTTGTATCTCACTACTAGACAATAGACTATAGTTCTTAGGACTTAATTTCATAGGTTAGATATGCTTTTATAGGAGTTGAACTTGCACCCCCACTTGTATATTGATTTCCCCATACTTAACATCCCTTGTGACCTATTTTTGCCACTAAAACATTAATAGAATCATTTTATCTTATCACCTTTCTACAACACCCTACAATGCAAACATTTTCTTAATTATACATGAAGAGATTATTGTTGTATAAATTAAATCAGCCTCATGCTCCAACAGGCACATCATGCATCACACAAATTAGACAGGCACACTACTCTCATATGGAGGTCAATTTGGCACATTGAAGACTTTGGAACATTTACAAAGATGTTTCACCGAGTCCTCTGTGAGAAAGTGTGGAAATTTTTATTAGAATATGTTTATTACATAGTGAATCTAAACCTTTTAATGGACCACTTCCAGTTCCTTCAAAACCTTAAGTATCTATATACATGAACTTTACTAGTGGATTGGAAAATATTCTTGGAAAGCAAGATTGTATATTTTTCGTATGTAGGTTTTCTAAATGGTTATATTTAATCCATACAACAAAATTATATATGCTTCCAAATTCATCAAGTACGATTCCCTGGAGGCCTTGGAAATCCATGTCCATGGGCTTTATTAGTGGATTGTTAACTACTCTCAAGAAGCATGATTGTATATTTCTTGTTGTACGTAGTTTTTCTAAAATGGCTATATGAAATCCCTACAATGAAACCATAAATGTTTCCAAATCCATTGATTTTTTTTTTAGTATCTAACATCACTTGGCACTCACTATTATTTCCAATCATAGCTCGAGATTTCTTGGTCACTTTTGGAAAACCATGTGGAAGTATTTAGGCTTCAATTGAGGTTCTCTACATCCTTTCATCCACAAACTGGTGGTCAAACTAAGATAGTTAATCACTCTTTGGTTCATGCTCTTCATATTTATCACCAACAAACAAACAATGGAACACTTATCTTCATGTGTTGCAACATAATCAGAATAGAGCTATCCATATTTCTAAAGGACACTCTCTAACCCTTTACACCCTATGAGATTCCAAAAACTCTATGCAAAGCTTCTTTAACTCATCAACAAAAGGAGCACGCTATGCTGTCTTCTTTTGTCCATTTAAATGTTCATAATCCATTAATTACGACTCGGGTCAAATACAAAGTGCTTTGCGATCAGCATCAAGTCCTTCAACATTCCCAGTGATAAAATTTAGCTATACATGTATAAAAAATTATTTAAATCCCAATACATCATAAACTAAAACCTATTTGGCATGGGCCTTGTACAAATTTGCAGCAATTTGGGGAAAATATTTTTGGGTTGAATCCTCCTTCTCAGCTTGGTATACATGATGTGGTGAATATGAGCCAACTTAAGCTTTATGAGCCACCAAATCTGGAGGAAAAATCATTATCTCTCATCCTAAAGACACCAGTCCAGATTTTCAACCTCTTTTACTGAGGATACTCCTCTTGATGTTTGAACGCACACTGCTAGGAATAACTTACACTACTACTTACTTTGTCACAAAGGATCATTGCCAACTCAAGATAAGGGGATGTACCAGTCAGCATTTGAGTGGCACTTCACAGATCTACAGCAGATATCAGGGACAAATTCCTCTAAATAAAGAGGAGTTGATAAGACTTTTCCTAGTGAACATGTATGAATTGAGTCTACATGTACTATCCCGCACGCTTTGCAACATAGTTGTCCTATCTTGTGCTTATCATTATCACTTCTGGATTTTAGTTATATTTAGAAAAGGCAGGTAATAAAAGCTATGCACGTACATTCCAATTTTGGATTTCATGTACAGAATCCAAAAAAGTATATACCATGTAAAGTTGCAGCCATTTTTTGTGTGCGTATGTTGATGTTTTGGGTACCATCAGGAGTGTTCTCACATGTGGGGCAACTGGGCTAAGTGATGGGGCTTTGCACCCATAGACCCATGGTATTCTGATGACCCATGGTATTGCACCCTTTGGAAAAGTATAAGCACAAGGGTGAGTGATTCATTCTTGTGGTTGGCAAGAAAGCATCTTGTGGAGGAGAAAGCCGAGTAGGCCTCAGACCTGTGGAGGGCCAAGAGGGCCTGACCAAGGCTGTTTTGATGAGGCCGAGCAGGCCTTAGGCAGGCCAAGTAAATCTGCTGAGTATAGCTGTGAAAGCAAAAGGGAGAGGCCAAGTAGGCCAAAATACAGCAGAAAAGTGCTGAGTTTGCCCCTGTTTGGACAGCAGAGAAGGGATAAGTTACAGCCTTGTTTGGACAATGGTGAGAAGCTAAGTTTTCCTTTGTATTTGGCATTTTACCGAGCACTGTAAAAGGGAAGCTGTTACCAGATCGTGTGTGTGTGTGCGCGCGCACTGAGTCTAGTGACCAAAATTCTAATAGCAAATACATACATTTCTTGCAATTGTGCTCATATCATCAGTAGTGGCTAAGAAATGCGCATGCCCATAGCCACAACCAAGCATTTTTTTTATAGGTATGTATTTTTCATATTTATGAAACCTCCTTTTCTTTAATTCAAAGCTAATTAGAATGCCATACTTGAGAAACATGTTTTGAAAATCTATGAAACAAACATCAAAATAGCTATATAGTAGAATCTTAGACACACTCGATACTTCCTAGGTATGTATTTTTCATATTTATGAAACCTCCTCTTTTTATATTCAAAGCTAATGAGAATGCCATACTTGAGAAAAATGTTTTGAAAATGCATGAAAAAAACATCAAAATAGCTATATAGTAGAATCTTAGACACACCCGATACTTCCTAATCATTAGAATAGGTATATATTTGAGGTAACTAATAAAATACCTCTCTCAGAGGCACTAATCCTACAACACACCAACAAGAATTATATGATCATTACAAGTCAATCACAACTTATAATCTTTCCAACCATAGGGAAGAAATACTACCAGAAGACATTCAAGATAGATCCATTACCTTTTATATACTGATTTCGTGGCACAACATCACTAAAATGTTTGCATGTTACTTTCTTTCTATCCCAATTTACAAATCATATGGTTTAATTGCTAACATTATTTGTCAAAAGTTAGCACTGTCACAGAGTCAAACAGAATATAAAATTAAAATTAAAAAAAAAAAAGTATTTAAGTTAAACTTTAGTGTTGACAAACTCACATTAATGGGAACATCAAACGGACACAAAAGGCATGCTAGTATGCTACACAACTTTCAAATTCAAGTTAAACAGCCCCCACTATGGAATAAACCAGACAATTGAAACTGAATCCAGGATAAGACCAATGTTGCATGAAGCAGGGACATTTTTGGGAAGCGTCATTTCCCAAAAATCTAGGAAGCAAAGTGTCTCGGAAGTGTCTACTATATATATAATTTATTTTTATTTTTTGCATTTATATTAAAAAAAACATCCAAAATTCCAAATTAGTTCTAAAAGACATGAAAACATGCATATTTTTACATAAATCAAGATAGATATGGCATCCATTGTACATCAATGATTAATTATTCCAACTTCAACCATCTAGAATTTAGATTCCCCTCTCTTGTCTAGCCTTTGCCTCTACTTCAATTCTCTAGGGATATTCGTCAACATTGCCCAATTTTGATCAAACGACCTAATCCAAGCCTTATATTATGGTAGAGAAATCGTAACATGCTTGATCAATAATTTTGACTTGAGTGAAGAGTACATTTTTGCTAACTCCATGACAAAGAAGTTCAACAATCAACAACACCAACACTGGGGTGCATATAGGGCTCGGTTCTCATGATTAAATGCCAATCACATGCCCTCATACATGATATAATCCAATGAAACGTCACAATCCCATTGACCCTGAAAATTGTTAAGTCTGCTGAATTTTGAATAGAATATGAAATTCAATTTTCTCCATATGAAGTCTGATGAGGTTGGAACCACTCTCAAACACCCTGAGTCATTTCATGATAATGTTAAAAATTTAAGTAAAAGTGACAATCTCCTTTATCTTTAACATTTAAGTAAGAACTTAACATTACCATTAAGGAGCATCTAGGAAGCATCTAGGGAGCATCAAGGGGCACCTTGGGAGTATCTAGAAAGCATAGTTCCTCACATAACAGTTTGTAATTTCAAAAAACAAAAAGAGCCCCACGGAACTATGTGAACCGTCCACCTTCTCTCAGATCCGCGGCAAATAAACGCCTGAACCTCCACGGATCTGCAACCAATCTTTTCTGGATCTGCGGATCGGGCAACTAGAACCTCAGATCGGGCCCCCGCAAATCCGTTTTTCCAGGAATTGCCAAAAAATGGCGGAACCATAGATCTGATTTTTGGATCCGCGATTCCACCGGAGGATCGGTGGCAAATCTGTCCTGGACACGGTTTCGCCTCATGATCCTTTTGGGGGGGGGGGGGCACAGTTCCTGCAACTATGGATAAGACTATTGAAATAGACTACTTTTGCAGAGTTCAATGAAAAAACTAATCCAGATGACTTCTTACTCTGTTACATATTTGTTAGAAATGCCTAAATGAATTACAATCACTGAAAGTTTATTGATTCACTTGTTGCAACACAAATTGAATTCAAATATGGCAAGTTTTCATATTTCTTTTACAAAATTTAGTGAAGTAATGTTGCCTTCCAATCTCCTATAATTTGTCTGTTGACCACTACGTGTCAACAACCCATAGCAGTACACCCCCTTTTTTCGCAAAAGGGATAGCACCTGATCGATGTGTCCATGTCGTCCAACTATCATCATCAGCCTAACTTCCAAGATGTCATGTAAACCCATTATGCATGTGTATAATGTAAATAATTTCAGTAGACCTGTGTCATGTATGTAACAACCTAGGTAAACCTACCTTTCTAGTGACGACCTCCATTTTAGGAGGTTTTTCGTCTCCCCAATCCATTCTCAGAGGGTCAGCAGAGTTTTCCCCTCCAGTCTTACCCCAAATCTAGAATGGATTTTGTTGCTAGGATCTTAGGCGAGTCCTAGTGTTCTAGATCGAGTCTATGTAAAAGTAATTTGGGAATAATCCCAACTATTTGGTTAGATTATTTTATTATAAATTACTTGGTCTACTGGATTATACTTGTGTCGCAGAAATGGGTAATCTGTGAGGGTCTATTACAAATGGGTTTTCCCCCTTATGACGTAAAAAATATGAAAATCATGATGTAAAGTGTCTTGGGGGTTGGAAAATTAATTTATCCTCTCATAGGTTAATTAATTAAATTTTCTGGCCCAAAATTAATTAAAATCCTAAGCAAGAAATTTAATTAATTCTAGGTCCTAGGTAAATTTAAATTCTGCAAAGGAAAAATTTGTCAGTCCTAAAAAATTAAATTTTAAAAGGTCCCGAGACTAAGGTAGATTAATTATTTTCCTAAATTTTATATTAAAGTCAAAGTCAAAGTCAATTTTTTGCATAAATTAACTCAAAAAAAATATTTTTGAGTTAATTAAAATGCACTTAATTAAAAATTTCGAATTTCCCCAAATATTTAAATCAGTGTTGCAGGAACTGTCCCCACCTAAGGAACCAAAGGCAGATCTGCGTCCCATACAAATTTGCCACCGATCCTTTGGCAGAACCGCGGATCGGAAAATAGGATCCGCAGTCCCTCCTTTTTTTGGCGGTTCCTGCAAAATTGGATTCGTGGGGGCCCAATCCGTGGCTCCCACTGGCCGATCCACGGTTCCTATTTCTCAATCCACGAATCCGGAAAGGATCGGTATCGGGTGCGGATCTATGGAGATTCGGGCATGTATTCATCCCGGATCGCGAGCAAATCCGAGAGAAGGTGGACGGTTCCGCGAAGCTTTTTTTGTTTTTTGTTTTTGGAAATTCCGAACTGTTCGGTGAGAAACTACACTTTTCGAATACTCCCAAGGTGCCCCTTGATGCTCCCTAGACGCTTCCTAGATGCTCCCTAATGGTAATGTTAAATTCTTAAAGTAAAAGTGATATTCTCCTTTATCTTTCATTTCCATCCTTATTACTTAAATTTTTTACATTACCATGAAATAACTCAGGATGTTTGAGAGTGGTTCCAACCTCATCAAACTTCATATGGAGAAAATTGAATTTCATATCCCATTCAAAATTTAGCAGACTTAACAGTTTTCAGGATCAATGGGATTGTGGCATTTCATCGGATTATATCATGTATGAGGGCATGTGATTGGCATTTAATCGAGAGCAACAAACCCTATATGTACCCCAGTGTTGGTGTTATTGGTTGTTGAACTCCTTTGTCATGGCCTTAGCAATTATGTACCCTTCACTCAAGTCAAAATCATTGATCAGGCATGTTAAGCTTTCTCTACCATATTAAAAGGCTTGGATTAAGCTGTTTGATCAAAATTAGGCAATGTTGACTAAAATCCCTATAGAATTGAAGTAGAGGCAAAGGCTAAACAAGAGAAAAGGAATCTAGATTGTAGATGGTTGATGTTGGAATATTTAATCATTGATGTACACTGGATGCCATATCTATCTTGATTTATGTAAAAATATGCATGTTTTCATGTCTTCGACAACTAATTTGGTATTTTGGATGTTTTTTTAATATAAATGCAAAAAAATATAAAATATATATATATAGTAGACGCTTCAGACACGCTTCGCTTCCTGGATTTTTGGAAAATGATGATTCTGCGTCCCCGCTTCGAAAAAACGTCCACGTTTTGTCCCCGCTTCGTGCAACATTGATTTAAATATTTCGACAGATGAGATTAAAAGTAATTTTAATCTTCATCAACGATCGAGATTGCTTTGACGAAAATCACTCGAACTAGCCATTGGAGGATTTATCTTTAAATAGGAAGTCATTTGTCAGTTGATCGATCCGATCTTTAAGTCTGTGCTTAACAAGAAGCTCCGGTGTAAACTTTTTCTGGATAATAAAGAAAGACTTTGGGGTTAAATTCTGCTGGTGTTACTCTTCATGGGAATGTTGTAAGATGTTTTTTATTTCATGCATATTTTTTCTAAAGCCATTGATGATAGCTTCTGAAGAATGATTTGAGTACAGGTATCTTGCTCAATTGTTGAGGTTTGAATAATAATTTAAATTTTGGCCGTAATTGCAGGTATCTCTATTTGTCTAAGTTTTATTATTATTTTCTCGCTCTATTTTTAATGGCTGGATCGAGTTTTGCAAAGAAATCTTGAGTTAGATCATCGAACGTTAGGAGAAGTTTTCAGTTGGACCAGCCAACTCCCGATCTGTGTTTTCTAAAGAGCCCAACTAAATTAACCCCGAGCTTATCATAAGATTTTTTGTTGGTGATGCACGAAGGATTTCGAGTTAGCACCTCCTTTAAAATTTAAAAAAAGAAATAAATTTTGTGCATCATAAAGATAGAGCTAGCTTATTAGAGCCTACAGTTTGTAAATTTTGTAATTATTTATCTGGGTTTTTTGGGGGTTTTAATTTTTATCATTGTATACTATTGTTTTTGGGTGTTTTGTTTTTTCTTTTTGCAACTGCAGATCTGAAGGGAAATTTTATTTGAAGCCAGATCTAGGCCCTGGAGGGTAAGATCTGGCCTCAGTATCATTTTGCAAGGACATTTTATTCAACTTTTTTGCAGTCCATGGGTTTTAAAATTCTTAGATCTGGAAATTTTTAAAAAGGTTTCAAGGACAAAACTGAAGCAAAGGGATACATCATTTTAAATCAAAATTTTCTAAAAAAGATTTGAGTTTTTGGGCCACCATTTATCTGCTGATTGGGTTTTTCAATTTGCTGCAAATTTCGAAAAAAAAAAATTAAGAAAACCCTTATCCCTCCATTACTCCAACATTCATCTTCCTCTGCTCCCTGGGGTTTTCCAACTGTCTGCTGTAAATTTCGAATCTGTTGTTCTTCATCCTCGAGCTCCCTTCCTCATCGATTTGTGTTTCCATTGCTGCTCTTCCTCTCTCACTCGCAGTTTTTGCTGCAACTACCATCAAACGCCATCTTCCCTCACTGCCTGCAAAACACTGCTCCAAACACTGTCCATTATCCACTGTTATCACAACCCTGAGTCCAAAAAAACAGTGTATCCCTTCAACCTGCAATTGCAACCCTTTCCACCAGCCTTGTTCTCCTCTGCAAAACCGCGTCCTCTCCATCGACTTGTGTACTGCCTCCTCTCCTCTTTACCTGTGGCTCCCTCTCTTCCCTAACCCGTGGCTCCTTCCTATCTGCCTTCAAAGCCCTCGCAGCTCCTCATCCCACATTCTGCATCTAACCCACGGCTACCTTCCTGTTGTTGCCCACGTCCTTATCCCTTGCTTGCATCCTTCAGCCCATCACACAACCTTCCTCCTCGCTCGAGCTCGAGCTCTATCCATTGTCGTCAAAAACCTAAATACACAAACTCAAACAAGCGCTCGTTTTTCTTTTTTTATTTGTTTTATGTTTCATGTTCTCATTTAGGTTAGGTTTTGGTTGTTTTTTGTTTTTATTTGTTTTGTTTACATTTCATTTTTTTGTTTTTATTGTTTTTATTTAAACTTAAATGAAATCTCAAAAAAAAAAATAATATATATATATATATATATATATATATTTATCTTTTTACTTTGATTTGTATTTCATTCTTTGGTTGCTTTCACTTTAATTTTTGTTTTGATTATTTTTTTTATTTTGTTTTGATTTTGATTTCATTTAAAAATTTAAAAATCTAAAAGATTAAAAAGAAAAAAAAAAAAATTGGTGACTTTGATTGCGAATGAAATAAATCAAAAGAATCTAAGCTTTCACATTTAAAAAAAAAATCATTTTTATGTGGCCTACGGCCCATAAAAATTTTAATTTAATTAAAGTCTTTTGATTTGGTTTTAGGTCACATTAAAAAACTCATTTGCCACATTAAACTTTGCTTCATAAGCTTAGCACATTAAAAATTTATCTAAGGAATAATTAAATTGTTAGTCTAAAGTTCCTTCTTGGTGTCCTTTTTGTGTTAAGGGTAAAATTTAAAAGGAAAATTGTGTGGTATCGATATTTTAATTTCTCTATAGTCAAACACGATTAATGTTTTAAAACCATATTGACCATACGAGAAGGATAAATTCTTCTAGATCTGGGATCATTGCTTAGCAATTAAATTCTTCATGTTATTTAATTACTAGAATATATTGCATGATAAAGTTTTGGGCGTTTACATTTAATTGTTCATGATCATCACTTTCGCCACATTTATAAATTGCTATGGATAAATTGTTTTTATCTAGTTTATGGTTAATTGAATATAAGGCACTGGTCTAAAATCATTTTTATCTTGTGGTTGTGTCTTATTTTCATTTTTATCTTGTGGTTGTGTCTTATTTTATTAGATCTATCCATCTCAGTTAGCCAGGACTCGTTTACATTCGTCAAGTTGTCCATCTTTAAGTCTCCTAGAGCTTGTGTTTCACAGGGTATCCTCATTCATTCACCCCAGGGACTATCCCCTTGACTTGTCTAGGAGTGAGTCTAAATGGAGTAAGGATTAGAGTGACAGCCCTTACTCTGAGCGTTGTCGCGGTGCCTAGACACTTTTTGCGACAACACTGTCAACACCCAAGCACTCCAATATTTGATTCTTTTACACACAATTAATTGACCTTCTCTATAGCTATTCTTGTTGCTAGAAACTGAATCTCCTAAGAACTTTTGGTGTAGGTAAATGGCTACAGCTAAATCTTTCCTTGAACATTCGATAAAGATGAATTGATTTAATGAATGACGCTTGTTACCCACCAAGAGAAACTTTTCTCCTCTTCACCTCTTCCAGCCGACAGTCGACAGCCCCTGTGAGCCACCTTGTAGCCGATGTGACGTGCCATTCATATCTCCGCCACCTGCATTAGTCATATGTTCCCTTGCCAATTTCTCAAAATCACGTGTTGGAAGGTGGGCTTCTAGTCAAAAGGTACTTTATTCATTTTGCATTCGAGTGTTTATGCTTGTTTGTATTTTGGTCATTTGGCATGGATTGTGGGGTGACTCAGAAGAAATAAGGGTCTTGGTCGTAGTCTTGTTCCCTCACCTTAAACTAGGGGTTAATTTTCTATCCTAGTCCAACAAGACCGCCTCTAATGGCTTATCGCTTTAGGAAGGGGCACTACTTGGGAATCCATGATTGAGATAGTGTGTTCCATCTATCCCTTTTCCATACTTATCACTCCCCTCCGTACATTACAAGCCCTTATTCCACCTCCCTTCTCCTGGTCCACTGGAATTCAGCACACACCCTACCCTTTTCCACATATCTTGGTCGAGCCTGGAAATGTGGCCCCAAGAGGTTGATGTAGCTAAGATAAAAGAAAGAGCATATAATCGCCACAAACAAGAAACAAAAGAAAGAACATATAAAATGCAAAAGATGGCGAGGACATTAATATTAGCACGTGGGCAAAAGCCAAGCATGAGCTCTACCCCTTATCATTATGGCCATCACCTGGTTTTTGGGGCCAATGTTGCCTTATTACATCATAGAAAGGAACCCTTGCACGTCCCAAGCCCTAGTGGGCGATGAACTGCCCCACCATTAAGGGGGTAACCACTGCTACACATCATTCAAAGCATGCTCTCATTTCCTAGAGCTTCGAGTGGTATTATGAAGAAAAAAATCAAGAGAAAGCAAAAGGAAATACAATTGCTCCCTCCTCACATTTGTGTGCCCTAAATGTGGATTTCCTCATTATTTCTACCCCTTTGACAATGGCATTTGGCCCTGAGAGCCCTTCTCCCCCTCTATTCCACCATTATTCACATGACACCTATTGATTGAAGGGAGCCCTGAGGACATGTCACTTCCCTTTGGGGTTGGAAAGCCTAATAGGGTCGTCTATTAGCCACTCCTACAAAGGGAGGTAACACCATTACGTGACTAAGGCCCCAATTTTGGAAGAGGAACCTTATATGAAGTGTCATGTTGCCCATTATTTGCAAGCTTAGTTCACCTAGATGCAAAAATGATTAAATGTAATTGATGCCATAAGTTGCAGCATTGGATATGGTGGTTTCATTATGGGTTGGGCAACTTAACTGGGGCCCAAGTCCACCAAAGGATCATATTGACACCCAAAGGAAAAGCGTTGAGAGCCATGGGACTCCTGTCACTTACAGAGCATCATGCATATCAATGGGCACCCCTAGCACCTCAATAGGCTTGCACTTTGCCACATATTATTCACGAGATGATGCACTTGGACCTGCATGCCCCAGTCGACTTAGCAGTGATCACATGGTTTGGCAGTTGATCTGAGGCCCGGATGAGGTTTATCTCACCCCTTGAGACATGGGAGGACTAGCACCATCCTCATAGCCCTCAACGTTGGCGCAGAACCAGGCTATTTTATCACCAAGATACCCATGAGACTCAATTTGTGCCCCAAACTCAAAATTGGGGTCCACATGATGATTTGCATGGAAGTCTAAGGGCCAACCCCTAGATCATGATTTTTGGAGCCATTTACACTCACCTTGGCACTAGAGGAGCCCAACGCATGCCCTAGAAGGGCCTACGCATGCATGACATCAACATTTTGGCCTCTTTGTTTGCACATTGGTTACTAGGTCGACATGTGACCTAGAGTGATTTTTCACATTACTTTATGACTTAGGAGGGGCTTCTTGCTCTAATTTGAATTAGAAGGACTAATATATATTTGAGATCACATAATTGTGATCAATCATCGTCGCACTTGGGATTTTCGGCCTATTTAGGGGAATTTGCATGTGTTGCTTCTTTGGCTATTGGAGTATCTTGGATGCATTTTGATGTTTGGAAGCTATTTTGGATTGTCTTTGGAGCTATTTCTTTGGTGAATGGATGGATATACTACATGTTATCTTGTAAGTGCCTATTGTTGAAGATTATTATTTTGAATTGTCTAATGTATGGAATTGTTGCTTCTAGATTATGCTTGTTTATGCCCTAATTTGTTGAAAATAAATTTTAAAGGCTATCTAGTTGAGAATTGCATATGTTACTCATTGTATAACATGTAATGAATGTTCCTAGTGGAGGAATTCTTATAACTCTCCATCAAACTCCATTTTCCTTAGAAGTGGGTAATTGTTGGAAATCGATACCTAGGGCATCAATTTTTGGCCTCCTTAGAAACAAATTTAGCTTATCTTGAGCATCCTTGACTCCATATGCCCAAAGGACAAGGCACTTGTCCAAGTCCTTGGTGATCATTCTTACATTTCATCCATAAATTCTTCTCTTGAAATTTTGGCCCTTTTAAGGCTAGGACGACAAACTAGGGCTTAGAGCGAAATTTTAGGGGAGAGGTTTTGTGGAGGCTTGAGAGCCTAAACATCAAGTGGAGGGTCTTGGCTACTTGACCTATAAATTTGGTGGGCATCCACTTAAGTTTCCTAGCTTTACCCTAGCTTTACCTTCCTCAACTTGAGGGCTTCCTTGAAGGTTGTATGAACTTTGTACTTGTTGAAGTATATCTTAAGAAGCCTTTTCTCTCCATTGCCTTGACCTTGGGAATTCCAATACTCAAGCAAAATCAACAAACCCTAGGTTTTGTGCATTTTCTTCCTAGGTCTCTCATAGAAAGCATATTGCTTCTTAGTGAAGCCTTATACCTGAAATTTGAGTCTTTCTTGAGAGATTCTAGCCTATCACCTTATACCTTAACCTTAGAATACCTTTCATAGGTGATCCTACCAGGACTCCTCCCATCGATGAAAATCCATAAAGAGCAAAGGGCCTTGGTTGTGGTGACAGTGGACCATTGCCCCATTGTTAGCACTTAGTCTAGCTTTTTGTCTTATAGAGTTTCCCTCTCTAAAGCCTACTAGATTTTGTGGTAACAAGGCCCACTATTTTGGTGAAGAAAATGCACTCATAAAAAAGCTTACAAGTTACAACTGATATCAAAAGGTAATTACAAACTTTAGTGAAGTAATGTTGCCCTTTTCAATCCCTTGTAATCTGCCGGCAATTGATTCTTTTACAAAGAACTAATTGACCTTCCTATAGCTTTTATTGTTGCTAGAAACAAAATCTCCTAAAAACTTTTGGTGTAGGTAAATGGCTACAGCCAAATTTTTCTTTGGGTATTTGATAAATATGAATCCTTTTAATGAAATATTTGGTCATAACCATTTACCTACACCAAAAGTTCTTAGGAGATTATGTTTGATAAATATAAATTATTATAATGAATGAAGCCCACTAATTCTGTGATGAAAATGTGCACTAATTAAAAAAGGCTCTCAACTGATATCAAAAGGTAAACAAGCAATCAGAAAAAAAATTGTTAAGGAAATTACCAAATGGACATTACTTTTTTTTTAACTAGAACGATTAATATATTATAGATCAACAGTTGGGTCGTGGCCTAATCAACCGACATTACACGGAATTTTTAAGATCATTGTGCCTTTCTACTCCTAACATTTTTCCTTTAAAGTTTTGAGACTTAAAGGTGCATCACATCGGCGATTAAAGGTTACAAAGAGGCACCTTATGACACAAAAAGGAGTGATTAGCGAGCCCTAGGCAATCGCATTGGAGGAAAGCTGTCGACGGTATCGGGACAAAGACCCAAATTTTTGGCGATGCAATCAGCCCCCGAAAGTTAAGGCCCCAAGATATTAGTCGAGCCTTTTAAAATTGATTGTAGATGAATAACCCATAAAGCCTTCCGTCAGTGTTGAATTCTTATAAACCATTATGAAGAGAATTTCCGCAAAGCAATCTTTTCCGCCTTAGTATGATCTTGGCACACAATTCGAGGTTCCACCTTTATCAGTATCGGGAATCGGCACATCCTCAACTCTCTTTGCAATACTTCTCCTTCGCGACCGATATGCGATTTAAGCTGTCGGACTTCAAACTTTTTGGGCTCCTGCATATAACCACTTCGGGTCCGCACCCATCGGCCCTTCGCAACGCTCTTGGCTCTACCAAACCCCGATCCCAATCGGCCAACTTGTAAAATGAACTTCTGCCGTTGATCTACTTTGGTTAGATCTGACGGTTCTCTCCCGTTTCAGACTTCAAACATTTTTTAGGCTCGGGCACATTACCACATCGGGTCCGCACCCATCGGCCCATCGCAAAAGCTCGTGTCTCTACCAAACCCCGATCCCTGATCTGCCAACCTGCATGTTGAATCTCCGTCGTTGATCTATTTTGATTAGATCCGACGGTTCCCATATGTTTCGAGTTGATAACACACCCGTGGGTTAACCGCCCGATAAAGCGATTTCCCCACCCTTCGTCACTGCTACGTGTCCTCCTCTTAGTGGAATCAAAGCCAAGCTCACGATACTACTTACCAATGCTAATGCCACCCGAAAAACCACTAGTGGCTAGAAAACCGTCCTTCTGCTGCGTTAACTTCTGCACTCTTTCACGAGCGATGACCCTTGATCTACTCCAATGGTCGGTTCCAATAGTTCTAATTGGTTCATCTGATGTTGGATCTAGACCGTTGATTACTGAGATCCAACGGTTGCTCGGGGCATGTTTAGCTTGGTGCATCATTGTTAAGCTATGGAATGGCGGTCCATACAGGTTCATCTGAGTTTTTTTTGAGAAACCCCTAAGTCAAACAGCATCCCTCATTAGCTTTGATATCTACCTCCTTATTTGAGGTGCGGAGAATGTGAAAGGAGGAGGAAGAGGTAAAGAAACTCAGCAAGCCCCGCAACCTCTGGAGAGTGTTGTTGAGAGCCGGATTGCTTAGGTGCTCATCTGAGTTTATTGTCTTTATCAAGAGCTCTGAGTCTCCGAAGACCTGGAGAGCTATGTGACCATGCTCCTGGGCAATCTGGCAGCCTTTAAGAAGCCCTAGAATTTCGGCCTGGTTGTTGGTACTCTGTCCTAGACCCCAGCTGTAGCTATCTATACGGGAGCCATCCTGAGAGTAGACCACTCCACCAGCACCAGAGATCCCTGGGTTGCCTTTGGAGGTGCCATCGAAGAAAACGGTTACCTTTCCCTACTTCCTCCACCAGGTTTGGAACTCTGCATCTGGTGTTCTGATGCGCCAAGTAGGATTAAATGTGGGGTGAGCAGGTACTTCTTTGCTGACCCGAGCGAGAAGGGTACCCAGCTAGCTTCGTTCTTCAGTTATGAGAGTGTCATCTAACTTACTGGGATAGTTCCCTAGAGCCTCCATCAAGGCCGCCTTAGCTTTGGCTACCACAGACAAGGGAGAGGACGATACATTGTTGAATATCCAATTATTTCGGGCGAGCCAGAGTTTCCAGCAAATGAACTTGGGAATGGAGTGCCAGATCCGATTCCACAAAGAATTTGCTCTAAGGGCCCTAGGGTACCTTTCAGTCCAAGTGGAGAAAAGTTCCACTACTGTGCACTGGATAGGGGCAGGTGCATTGAGACCATGAAGGACGAGGGCCCATACCGATTGTGCAAAGGCGCAGCTTACAAAGAGGTGATCTACGTTTTCGGATGCCGATCTACACAAAATGCACCAGTGCGGCCCTATAATGCCTCTGTGGGCAAGATTTTCGCCTGTCAGCACTTTCCTGTGGATAAGTAACCAAGTGAAGAAATTCAACCTGGGAATACCATAAGTGTCCCATGTGCGTTTCCAAATGGAAGGGTTGAGGACTTGATTTTGCATGGGTTGCAAGGCTGCAAAGCCAAGTGCAAGGGTGTAGACACCTGTCCTCCCCCATCTCCAAAGATCCGGATTCCGGTGTATGTAGGTTAACTGGTGTCGATCCCTTCAGCTTATCCAAGAGAAGGTGCTTTTGATGTAATAGATGTGCTGGCATGTTGTGGAAGACCCAATCTTCCCAGTTCCCTTGGCTGTCCCAGACAGAAATGTCAGCTAGACTGTGCAATCTGTGTTGAGAGAGCCAGTCACAGAGATCAGCTAACTCCACTGTGTGTTCAAGGGGGGAATTGCCCATGATTTTATCTTGCCACATCATGATATTTGCTCCGTTTCCAGGCACCCTGTAAAGCTGGTTTTGGAAGGTGGCAAGCCCTTTTCTGCAGAGATTCCAGAGTGGCGTGCCTTTGGGAACTCTATCTGCTTGGAGATTTCTCAATGAGACTCCTTTGAGGTATTTATTCCGGAGGAGTTGGCTGACTGGGTGGTGTTTATTGGAGTAGAGTTGCCAAAGGATTTTGCCACCTAAGGCGATGTTTGCCAGTCCAGGGTCTCTAATCTGGAGACCACCTTCCAGCTTTGGCCTTTTCACTTTGTCCCAACTTACTAAGTGAAATTTCTTTTTGTTTCCTTTGCCTCCCTACCATAGGAAGTTTCTGAGCAGCTGTGAAATCTGATCCATGATTTTCTTTGGTGCCAGGAGGAAGGAGGCCTGATAGATAGGGAGAGAGGAAAGGACAGACTTTATGAGGATTAGCTTGCCAGCGTAGTTAAGCCACTGCCCACCCCAAGCAGCTATCTTAGTTTTAATCTTGTTGATGGCTTCATTCCAGAGTGAGGCTCGGTTTGCCCCCAGAGTTAAAGGCAATCCCAAGTATTGAATTTTGTCCCAGGAGGCATAGCCCGAAAAGTCCAAGATTCTAGCAATTCGAAGTGTGGTTTGCTCCTTTGTGTTCCAGCTGTACACTGCACTTTTTCTTTTATTAATGAGCGCTCCTGAAATGGTAC
Source organism: Pinus tabuliformis (assembly GCA_031772625.1). Classification (NCBI taxonomy): domain Eukaryota; kingdom Viridiplantae; phylum Streptophyta; class Pinopsida; order Pinales; family Pinaceae; genus Pinus; species Pinus tabuliformis. The sequence continues at coordinate 150,943,962 of CM062813.1, read as the reverse complement.
AGAAGCTCTGCAGGGTCCCATTGAATTCCTTTGCTATTCTAGTGGAAGCTCCTCCCAACAGAAGAGAATCATCTGCAAACAAGGCATGGTTGATTGGTTCTAATCCAGTCGTCGGTCGGATGCCCGGGAGAGTACCTTTATTTCTTTCCACTTTCAGTTTCCTACTCAAGGTGTCTGCCATTATTATGTACAAAAAGGGAGATAGCGGGCATCCTTGCCTTATCCCCCTTGAAGCTTGGAAATAAGAGGTAGGTCGGCCATTAACCAGCGGGGCTATCCATGGTTTGTCAGTGCAAGCCTTGATCAGATTCACAAAAGCTGGGTTGAATCCAAAGGTAAGTAGAACTTTGTAAAGGAATGAAAGTTTTACCTGATCAAAGGCGTTGGTCATATCCAACTTGATCAACATCCCTTTCTCCTTCCTCTAATGACTGGAATGCATGGATTCTTGAACAAGTATCACATTATCTAAAATATGTCTCCCTGCTACAAACTCTCCTTGGCTGGGAGAAATGAGCTTTATAGCAGAGGTTTTATTCTATTTGCAAGCAATTTAGCAAGAATTTTGTAAGAGACATTACATAGAGAAATGGGTCTAAATCTGTCAAAGGTAGTTGGATTCACTTCTTTGGGTATTAGGGCGAGAAAGGTAGATTCCATCCTCTGAGAATAACCGCTGAAAGTGAATTTCAGCAGCTTCTTTAACTTGGGAAAAACCTTTGGCAACTATCCCATCTGCTGTAGTGATTTCTGAGATGTGATTCTGGGAGAGGCGTGCTCTGAACTGCCTGTGGAAGAAGGTTGTGTTTCGGTCACCTGCTTTCAACCATAGGCTTCTGGACTTAAGCCTCCAGAATTCTTCTTCTTTCTGAAAGAGCCAAAAGAGGCAAGTTGGGCTACTTGTTCTTTCTCCAATTCATGTGTGGTTACGTCTTTATCCTCCATCTCCAACTGTAAATCTGCTAACTGTTGGACAGTTTCTTTTCTATGTGTGGTGAAGGTGTTGGGAGGCATTTTGACCCACTCTTTCAGAGCTGCTTTGGTTGCTTTTATTTTTTGCTCCCAAACATAACTGGGTGACCCGATGACCATGGTAGACCAAGCCTTGTCAACGACTTCCATGAACCCTTCCTACTCTATCCACAAGGGGCTGAAGCGAAACGATATGGGCCCCAGGTTTTCTTCCTGATCCAGTTGTAAGAGGATGGGTTTATGGTCCGAGGTGATCTTTGGTAGGATTCTTGTTGATATTATTCTCTTGTCCATCAAAAGAGTGCTTTGCACTAGGAATCTGTCAAGCCTGGCTGAGATGTGAGTTGCCCCTGTTCTGTTGTTGGTCCAAGTGTATCTCCCATTTTGGGTTTAAGATCAAGAAGATCCCATTGTTGAATTATGTCCTCCACAAGGGGTAGCAATGGATCTCTACTATTGTTACCCCCTCTTTTTTCTTTTGGGTCGATAACGATGTTTAGATCTCCTGCTATTACAATGTTCATGGGAGAATAGCATTCTACAAAATGATAAGTGTTTGCCAACACTCTTTTTTCTCAAGGTAAAGCACAGGAACATAAAGATTGAACAGGACTAGAGTGAGCTTACTTGCTTGATCTCTGAGTTCGGTGTAAATCCAATGTTGAGTCTTGAAGGAATTCTCCAGCTGGAACAGATCCTCCATCCAAACTGTGCCTAGTCCTCCTGAGGTTCCCCCTGGGCTTACTGCCACCCCAGCTTTGGTCTTCCAAGTCGTTCTGCTTAACTCAAGAAGGGCTTCCCCTTCTATTTTTGTCTCTTGGGATCTCTGGGGTTTCTATTTTCATGAGATCTTTAACAGCTGCAGCCTTCATGTGGTTGCCCAAGCCTCTACAGTTCCAAGAGACTATACGCATTATTTATTTGGGGTGATGGAGGAGAGGCCTCCCTTTGGTGGCCGTGCTCTGGTGTTTCAAGTTATGGACATTTCTAGAGTGGGTTGACTTCCTTGCAATTTTTTGCCTCTTTACTTCTTCTTCTCTTACTTCCTTGAGGGATTTTCTCCCTGCCCGCTTCAAGGGTCTTTCAATTGTCTCCTCTTCCAATGAGCCTATTAGTTCTAAAGGCTTCTTTCTTATCATGTTTGCATAAGAGGATGGGGGGGATCCTCTTTCTGGGGAGTCATTTTGGGTCGGGGAGGCCCCTGCGTTTCCTTCCTCAATTAATGAGGGGTTTGCTTGCTGTTCTGCATCACTTTCCGTAACAGGGGTTTCTTCCTGTGTGCTGAGAGCTACGAAGGAATTTGAGGGAAGGTCTGTTCTTAGGGGTGCTGCCCCTTCCAGCTGTAGTTCTGTGGATGGCACACTGGTTCCCGCTTGTGCCCCTTTCCCTCTCTGTTTATTTTGTTGCTTTGATGAGGTTGTTTTCTGCACCGTTGTCCATTGGTCTCCTTTCATTTTCTCTGCTTCTTCTTCAGTTTTCTTTTTATAGTTTCTTGCAAAGTGCCCGTATCCATGGCAGTGCCTGCACTTGAAGGGCAATTGTTTGTAATCCAATTCTTGCATATGAGACCATTCTGCCACTGTTAGTTTTATAGCTTCTGGAAGCCCAACTTCCAGATCTACCTCGACACAGATTCTGGCACAGGAGTATTGTCCCTTCCTGTCTGCTCTGTCAATGTATTTTCCAAGGGTGTTTCCAATGGTTTCTAAAGTCTTCGGGCTCCAACAGTGCAAGGGTAAATGGGGGAGGCGCACCCAGACAGGAACAACCAAGGGCACATCTTGGGCTGGATCAAAGTCCGGAGTCCATTTGTTCAAGTACAGGCCCGTTTCTAAAAATGAGGTTCCTATCTTCAATGCAGTCAAAAATGAAAACGAAGTAACCCTTACCGACGAAATGACATTTTATTCCTTCTGAGACCAGCGGTCTCCAGTTGCGTTGCACCCACGATTCGATGGCTCTTGGTGATGGCCATAACCCAGTGAACTGGCCGATGAGTCCTCTTTCTGCAATATTCAGGGCAGCACGACAGGGCTCTTCAGCTGGGAGAGCGACAGTCGGGATTGTTTCCATCTTCTTAACAAACTTCTGCTTGGAGGCTGAAATTGGGTGCTTGCTGCATTCGCCCACCAGCTACTTGAAGGCTAGGAGCTTAGAGGGGAGGGAGGAAGGAGGCTCAGAGCCTCCCTCTGGAGCCATGGTTGAGAGGAGGGTTTGCAGGGGGACGCTCACAAAGGAAGAAACCAACAGATTTAAAAGAAAAGAAAAGAAAACCAATAAATAAATAAAAATGACCTCACCCTTTACTCCATATACCCAAGATCACTCAAAAATGGACATTACTTTCAATGATTATCAATTATCAAAAAGTTAAGGAACATCTGTAGTAGAAGCAATCAGGAAAAAATTGTTTAGTGACATAGGAAAACAATATCCTAATGAACAAAAAATAATCAACAAAAATATGATCATGTATAGTAAATAAACTGATATATTCTACCTTGAAGAAACTTCAATTCCGACAGCACCATCCGAGGCTTCCGACATCTGGAGAGCTGTCGAGGTTTCAACCTCATCTCCTTCCTCTGTGACAAACTAAATTTTCTAAATTTCAAAGCTAAATGGCTTTTATGTATCAATTGCAGCACAATAAATAATTGAAGAAGTATACCTATTGGGCGATTGATGAAGTAGTTCACGGAGCTGCATATCTGTGAATCACCATCAGCTTTTGGTTCCTGTCAATGACCAGCAATATTGTGAAACAACTAACATGGCTTTTGGCTGAAAAAAAATAGAAAATGCATTCAGTAATGCGCATTCTACCTGCATCCAGAAAAAAAATTTGCGATCATCCTCCTTGAATTTCAAAATGTACACTCGACCAGAGGTTTGCTGGACCTGCACTCAAACAAACCTCACAAAATGATGGGTGAAAAGGGCAATTAATTGAACACCCAGGTTAAAATAGAAATAACTTTCAAGTTGCTGCTACAAAACTGTAGACTACCTTTTCAAATATAGCTTCATCAGGAAGAACAATTTGATCCTATTAACTCTGTGAAGGAAACAAGTCATCGAGAACCTCACACTTATTTGCAGGAGGTAGCAGAATTATGTCATAAATACACTCCATATTCTATATGCGTCCAAATCCTTGGTTATGTTAAATTCAAGGATACAATGTCTATCACATTACTCTATAAATCTATATGCATCCAAATCCTTGGCTATGTTAAATTCAAGGATACAATTTCTACCACGTTACTTGTTCGATTGAGCCATTGAAAGTGCAACAAACCCTCGTCTCCCTGTTCAGGAACAGTATGGAAAAATAAGCAATCAAGGGTAGAAAATTAAAGATGGAAAAAAGTCTTAAGAAAAGACAAGAAAAATCCTGTGGAAATTTATTAAATTGGTACATTTTATGACAGCAAAAAATGGTTCTAAGTAGAAATCAAAACCAATAAATCAAATGATTAAACCTCCCTCCAATGCCAGAGTGATTTTGCTTGCAAAGTAGGTATCGAAGAATATCAGACTTTAACTTACCCTAGCTACACGAACAAGTCCTTTACGAGTATCTGGCACAACCCGTCTCCCTTCCAGAGACATAATGCCAGCCCGAAACTCCAGCATGATCTCCTGTATCAAAAGTATTCATATGAAGTGTTATGCCCCAAATTTTTATCACATATGCCCTTGAGGCCCAAGGGCTTTCTTTGGTGCCATGTGTCAAAATGATGCCACTCAGAAATGAACAGGCAACAACCTAAAGGTGAGTGCCACCAGCTACAAACTAGGGTAAATTCTTCTTCTTCTTCCCTGGGTAACATATACAGGGTTTTCACGGAAAGTTTATTAGCACTGAGTCCTGACCAGTGCAAGATGATTGCTCAAGTCTACTAACAGTAACAATTAGACTGATCTGACTCGTTTGATGCAATAATAGTTAAAGTTCACATGATTCGGTTCAGCTTCACATACTTTGAGATATGTCAGCGCATTAAACATATTCTGACAACTTAGCTTAATTTAAACAGTGGAAATTTCTTGTAGAGCATCATTGTGTACAATGTACATCAAGATTGGCTTAAAAATTAAACTCAGCTTACTGGAGACGATTTTATTCTAACGTAACACTGGGCAGATATCAATATCGTGCAAAGATAGAGGTTAGTTAATAAATTTATGATTTATTTATATTTCAGATGCCAAAACCGCCAGGTTCAAAGTTCAAACATGATATGCAGCACACCATTAATAAAATGATCTTTCTAAATTCCGACAAGTGCAACAATACCAATTCAGTTTAACATTGCTAATTATCAATTAAGATAATTTAACTCAAACATGTCCCAGCTAGTACAAGATAACGAGCTTAAACATGATTCATAACGTACAAGCTAATTTAGCTCAAACATGTTTCATGTGGTACAAGATAATTTAGCTCAAACATATTTCGTCTACTGAGACATTGATGAAATAAGTGGGTGTAATGCTCCTCGGGTCATGCACTACAATTTACTCAGTCTATCAGTTATCTATAAAGCTGACAGAAATTTCATCAGTTATCGTTTTTTTCATGTACTGTGAGCTTATATTACTTCAAATTGGTACTAAAAGATATATTGCCAGTACAATTAACTCACAATAATCTGTTACACACTTTCAAAACGAGCCCTGGACGAAGTGAAAACAGAAAGGAAAGTTCGCAGACAAGGATGAAAAGGATACAAACCTGTAAAGGCAGAGGCATTTCCACAGCGAAAGACCCAGCCATGGCAGCAAACCTGGGGATGACAACACAGCTAAACAATAAGACCTTCGAAAGAGCAAAAAAGAAGACATGCATTTGCTCTTGTAATAAGTTATAACCTGACATCTCATAAAGCAAACCCCACCCAAAAACATAATAATAATAAACAGCGTTCATTGTTTCGTGGAATTATCAACCCATTAAAATATATCCACACGGATGTGCTATTAAAAGTTAACAAAATGGACTGTGTCCCACCATTAACGATGGAACAAAGGATTACCTAAATGTAGTTTGATGTATTCGTGATTCAGCAAAAACTAAGCAGAAAATAGCCACCTGACAATTGAATCTGAACACAAAGTATCATTACATGGCCAAAAGTGAGCGAATTTTAATCTATAAATATTTTCTCTGGTGACTAATTTAAAAATAGCAATTTTTTCTTCGATTGGGAAATAAAACGCATTAGCTAAAAATAATAGAAATACAAATCCGCCGCGAGTAATCGTGCAGAGACACATTCAGTTCCCTAATTCCATTCCCCCTTTAAATCAAGTCAGTGAATAGACTGTTAAATTTCACTGGAAATGTATTTGGTGCGAAATGTTGGTTATATTGATCGATTTATACCGGAGTGAGCGGGAATTGAAAGTGCCTCTGCCTGCTTGTTGCAGGTTTGTACTTCTACTGAACTAATTTTCTTAACAATATAATAATTCAACGGCCAAAATAATTGCAGAAACTTTAAGTGATTGATGACAAGAATTACCGAAGACCATTGAACGACGGGTCGAGGCCTTTATCCAAAACCTTGAGCACCGGACACGACAGAAATAACTTTGAAAGCTTTCTTTCGTTGAAGGGACGATGTATTACAGCATAGAGAATCCGTTCTGACCAAACCCTACAAACCCTCCCTGAGACCCCTTGTTTTCTTTTGGTTTTCCCCTTTTCCATATTTCTTTTCTTTTGGTTTCTTTTATCTGCCCCAACTTCAAAAACGAAATTTCCTTTTTCTGTTACATTTTTATTTTCGTTTATTTTGTGCCTCCACTTCAAAAATGAAACAAGGGATCTAGAGTAGTTAGAATTAAACATGTTGCAATCTTAGAAATAAATAATCATTTTTTGAAAATTAATTAAATAAATAAAATTATTTTTAAATTTTATAAAATATATTATATTGATATTTAAAATATTTTCGAAAGACAGCATATTGAAGATTTCGGTGGAAAGCGTTTCGAATCAACAAGCGCGCTTCATCTTCAGGACAAGATGAAGAAACAGATCTAGGAAGAAGTTAAATAGGAAGACATGCCATCCAGATCTAGGAAGAACGTTAAATAGGAAGACATGCCATCCTAACGGCTAGAAAAAAACAGCGATATTTAACTTTATTGTATAAACAGTTTTTATTTATTGATTTATTGTATTTATTTTTTATTTTTATTTCCTTATTTTTTTTAATATTTACTTTCTTTATTAATTTATTTAAACGGTTATATTTGACTAGGATTTTACTTAATAATCTTTATTTATTTATTTATTTATTTATGTAAACGGCTATATTTGACTAGGGAAATATTTCATAATGTTTAAATAATTTTATCTATTTATTTATATATTTATTTTATTAATTTTATTAATTTTTTGTTCATTTATTTTTTTTAAGTAAAGATCATGTATAAATAACAAGAATGATAACAATTTTTTGATGTGGGGATAAGTTAGGAATAAAATAACTCAAAAAAAATAATAATAATACTAATAAAATTTAATAAATAAATGAGGGTATTCCTCTTTACCTAATGAAAAAATTGAAAAAAAGGGGGATTAGTACATAAACAAGAAACGAGACAAAAGGCCTAGACAATGACGAAAAACAAAAACTAGGAAGAGAGGGCGGGAATCCAACAGCTACTAATTTTCGAGCCATCATCCCTATTAATATTACTAGAAGACCTCTCAATTTCAATGGCTTCCCTAAACTTATGGTGATGAAAATGAGAAATCTTTGCGATAACCCTAGCCTCCTCAATGCATATATGATGCTTGGTCTTCTCTGCATGTTCGGCCAAAGCTGAAGATCTGGTCCTTTCATGTTTGATATTAGCAACGTGTTCCTTAATCCTGTAGTTGATAGAACAACCAGTTTCGCCAATGTATGAGGTTCCACAAGAACATGGGATGATATAAACACCTTTCATATCCATAGGGTTCACATGATCTTTAACAGATTTTAGGGAACTTCTAATGGTGCTGAGGGGTCTAAAGGTTGAGGGAATATTATGCTTTTTCAGGATTCTCGCAATCTTTTCTGTCGTCCCTTGGATGAAGGGGAGGTGAACTCCTGAACTCCGATCAATGGGGTCTTTCTTGACCTTAGAACCCTTACTCGCTTTGAGGAAAGCTTTGACACCCTGTTGCCTACTATAACCATTCTGGACAAAAACGTTAAGGAGATTAACATTAATTTTAATTCCAGAATTTGATGTAGAAATTATATTAACATTAAAATTATATTTTTATATTCCCCTTTAAACTTTAAGAATTGTTTACTTTATTATGATGTTATACCATACATGTTAGATGGGAAATAATGTTATATGGAATATGCTTTTCTGGGGAATTTACGTGTATATAGAGTAACATTATGTAAACTAGCAATTGCCCCTAAAGGCGCAAAGGTACACTGAAGGAATAAAAGATTTGGGAATTGTTCATTCTATTAATAACATGAGCAAATGTTGGAACTGCAATAGTAAGGTATCTTATCGCTTCAATGTGATACATGGAAATTATATTAATGTCATTTTCATCGTGTGGCTCGACTCGCTCGACAACTCTGAATATCAGTACAAGCCAAATTTAGGCATAACTCAGATTTATTTTCTATCAAACTCGAGATTAACACACCTGACCAACTTTACAAGTTCCTCCCCCTTCGACTTGTCAACACATCCATTGCACTAAAATATAATGGAAGAATTAGTTATATATCACTCTTGAATACCATGGAATTTTGATTTATGTGTTACTTGAAACATAATATTTATAATATAGTTCAAATTGATCACTTTGAATATGCACTTCAAGTCAAGGTATTTGAAAGCGAGGGCAGAGATTGGATTATTTCAATATTTAATTTTAAAGTGGTTCAAAGTGGTTTATGGAGTGGTGTGACATGAAAAAAAAGTGTATGTTTAACCATTTTAATTTTTTGGATTTTTTGTTTTAAGTTGTCACAAAACAATTTTTTTTGCCATGGTGCAACATGAAAAGAAAAGATAGGTATTTGTTTAACCAATTTAAATTTTAGATTTTTTTAATTTCTGTGAAATATTTTTTTGGCTATATATATTTTTTTAATTATAATTTAAAATGTATATATGATTAAAAGTTTTCACAATATTTCTATTACAATGTAAATTTATAATTTTAATAATTTTCGATTTGGAAAAAAATATAATCAAAATATTCTAAAACATAAAACAATAAAAACACCAAAATAAATTTCCAACTCACCATATTCTAGGTGGGTCAAATCTTGCATCAGTTTGTACCAAAAAACTTGATAAAAAAGTCTAGCCACGAAAATATATATATATATATATATAAACTTATAAATTTAAAATTAGAATAAATATAACTTATTTTATAATAAAATTTATAAAATTTTCTTTAAAAAAAAATTCATATAACATCATTATTACTAAAAATTAACTGCAACTAAAATGATAAATAAATAAAGGGAGATTTGGATTTTTAAACATTCATGAATTTACTACTAATAGAATAAATGATAAATATGGATTTGTGATATAGTAAATGAGATTTTTTTTTGTGTTTTGATCTCAATGTTGTGGAGTGGGTTTGTAAAAAAAGCGTGAGCCTCAAGTCAATGCAAACTATAAATTTGAAGGAGCCACAAGAATCATGGTTGAGAATGTTTTGTGATTTTTCGTGGTTTTTATTGGCCTCGGATAGTGCGGGGTCAAGCGGATTAGGCACAACATGAAAAAAACAATACACATGATTATGATTATATTTTTTTCACATGTCTATGATTACATATGCCCTTGTGTTTGGGAACTTCTTTTTTTCACATGAATTCTGATTTTTCGCTTGCGTTTGGGAACTTCCTCTTTCTTAAAGCAGATTCCATTGATTCAAGTATTTTTGAAACCCTATTACTTTATTAAAAGTAGGTAAACATGTACAAGGATCAATACCCCGCATTGACTTTATTATAGCAGGTAATAGGCACAAGAATCAACACCCCACATCTACTTTATTAAATTAGGGGTTTTGAAACCTCCTTGTAAAACAATTATGGGGCGCTTAAATCACATCACATTTTTTTCTCAAGTTACTGAACCCATGTTTTACGAAATTAGGCTAGAGGTACAATGATCAATACCTCGCATCTATACTATTAAATAAAACAATTATGAGCGCTTAAAGTGCATCCCATGTTTCTCAAAGTTTACTCAACCCCTGCTGGTTTATCAAATTGAGTGTCCTTGAAATCTCCTTGAAAGTCATTTTTTTAAATAAACCGCTTCAAAAGCTCGTTTTCGGGAAAAAAATAAAATAAAATAAAGAAAAATAAATAATTATTATTATTATTATTATCAATACGCTGTAAAAACAGATGTCCCCTCATTTGTTTTACGAAATTAAAGGTTTTGATGCCCCACACCTATTTTATTGAATTCTTTAGGTTTAAAAAACTTCTTGAACCTTTTTCATTATGGACACACCCAACCGCTTGTTATTTAGAGCCGACATGATTCCATTATTCAACGCTAGAATTGTGATAGTCTTCCTATTGTTTATATCATCTCTCAACTTCGTCTAAGTGAGATAGTTATTGAAGGTATTGTAATCTGAAAACTCATTCAAAATCTTTGTTATATTATTTGCATTCCCCGCACAAAACAAGCTTAATAGCGCTACCAATGCCAACACCTTCATTTTGAAACCCAAACGACTATCGGATCAATCCACCAAGCCCTGGTATGGTTGAAGATTGAAGTTTCCCGACTGTGAAGCAACTGGGATTGTTGAAGTTCAATTCCTAAGTATTAATATCGTGGTTGATCTTTCTGTGCATAGGCTCACCAGAACGACTCTGGCTTAGCAGAATAGAAACAGGGATGTGATTGTCGAAAAAACCATGCTCAATAGAAACCCACCGTTGGGAATGTGATTTTCGGGAAAACGGTGCTCAAGAAAATAGGCTCGTGTAAAACCCGTGCAAAACTTTTTCACGTGTCGTATTTCCATTCGGAGGAACGACGAGAATGGGGTGCTCGGATTGGCTAGGGAAAATAGTGTTCGCCCAGCCAACTTCATAGAAAAACACCTTCGGTGTAATTACAAACTTAACCGTGGTTAAGAATGGAGATATGTTAACATCGATAAAATCACCCTTAACTCTGCGCATAGACTATTACTTAATTCTCAAAACTAATATTTTCCTCGTCATCGTGTCAGGCATGAGAGTATTATTTTCAGTCTTTTGTAGTTTGCATCAGTGTTATAGACATTTTTGGGCACCGCAACCCCAATCATAAATGTCCATAAACTAAGGGCTCCTAAGTCCCTAAAGGTGTTTTTCCAACCCCTAAAAGAACAAGGTCAACTGATTACAGCATCTCCCAGAAGTTCTCCATGAAAAACTACTCAGAACTGGTCAAAACTGGACCATTTCACCTGCCCCATGGTTAAAGTGCGTTGCATCCCACATGAATACACACAGTAGGTGCGATGCATGTTGAAAACCCTTCTATGGGGTGCAATGGGCGAGAGTGGACAAATGGCAGGGTCAATCCGCAAGGTGGAGAAGCATGGAATCTTCTAGGAACTTCTCCTGTGACACTTGCCTCTCTGCATTCGACCAGGGATGAGTAAGAGATCATCAATCTCCAAGTGGAATCAAGAACTATCAGAGAGAGGACACTAATCAAATCTCAAAAGCTAACTCATTCCCCTTGCAAACATCTATATATGGATCCTGTTAGCGCTTGAAATTTCACCTCAGGCTGAGAAAGGTAAACTCCAAGGCAACATCAAACCACTTAGCCTCGTAGCTAGCCCTACGGGGCAGGAGAGGGTTCTCTCCGGTCTATCTCGGTAGAGATCTTCAACGAGCGAGATAACCAATAAAGAACACTGATTTTAGGCTAGTAAACTGATAAAAGGTTTGATTTGAGATTTTTAGGATTTTGGTGGAAAATCGGGAAAAGGCAATTTTGGGTGCGGGGATTGGACACAGTTTTTGCAGGAGGTTCTTTGGGGCAAGGTAGGAGACTGTATTGATGCCTTTGAAAGAGTCAGATGGGCAAGAATGACTGGTGAGGAGCTAAGGAGAGCAAGTAAACACCTTGAGTTCTCCTTAAACAGATGAAAACATTGATATTAAGCAAACTTAAAAGCAGAGCATGGCAATCATGAATTCTACTTCAACACTTCATTTGCCTAATTTGCAGAAGGAAAAGTAAGAAGATGAATCACATAACAAACTTACAAGTACAAAGAGAAACACAACATCAATACATGTAACCACAGGAATCCCAAAAAGGACTGCAAAACCCTGGTCTTTCTTCCTTTGCCAAAATTGCAGAGATACAATGAGTAATACAATAGAGCTTTCTCCCTCAAGATTCCAACCATGAAAATGACCAAGAAAGTACATAATATAGGCAATCTAACATCTTTCCTTGCCTCTAGGGGTCGAGCTCACTATCCTAGGAGTTGTTTCAACCAATTCTAAACTGAGCACTGAAAACTAGGGAGTCAAAACAACTTGCCTCTATAAGCTAGGAAACCAATTCATTCATTAAATTTTTGCCTATCTCATGAATGAATCTTCTAGAAGAGATAAATAAGTGTCAAAATATCATAAAATTACATCATTTACAACAAGGAAGATCAAAATCTACTCCAAAAAGTCAAATCCAGTCAAAACCGCGTTTTGCTGAGCTATAGGTGAATTTCTGTGAAAACTGCCCAACACGTCGCGCCCTGATCCTGAACGCGTCGCGCGCATTTGGAGCTGCTTTTGAGGCACTTCCAGGTGTCCAAATGAGGCAAAAGTTGGCTTGTTGGAGAGGTCTGAATGTCTACTTTCCAACCCAAGTGGAATTTCTGAATTTGGTGGCCATTTACCCCTCCAAAATTGCAATCTCCCAAGACTGCTTCCTGTGTGTCAAAAAGGTGGGAGAAAGTCATTTTTTGCTTGTTTTTTGACTTTCTGGAGGCCCAAAACTTGGTGAAATTTCTTGGCAATTGCTGAGCAAGTGTATCTTTGCATGACAAATCCAAAAATGCTGAGTTTTCCTGAAAAGGAGTTGCCCATCGTAAGGGTCGCGCGCGGCGCGCGACGTGTTGGTGGAGAAAACCTGTTTTTTGCCCAAAAATTCACAAGTGACAAAAAATGCTCAAAATTTTTTGAAATTTGTGTTGGAGTTAAGTCATTTAGCATCATGCTCCTTCAAGGAAGCCTCAGCCAAGATGTGGAGGGGATCGGGCCTTTTCGTTCGTTTTAGTGCTTTGGCCAACCGTCTTTGGAGCACCTTCATTCTTGCCTTGCATACGTGCATTCGGGCCCAATAGTGGTTCTTCATGTTCTGAAGCAGGTCCTTATCTTGGTTGGCCTTGGCCAGCAACCTCTCCAAATGAGCATTGACCCGGAGAAGCATAGCCTCTCGCTCAACGGGTACCAAATCACCGGGTCTCTTACGAGCCAAGTTGTGGTCCTCATGAATCCTCTGCAACTCATCAAGAGTGTGCTCATCTTCCAATTGCTTGTTGCGCTGCTCCAAATATGTAGTTGTCCATTGTGCCATCTCTAACTTTTGCTGCAACAAGCGGTTCTCAGTCTCCTTTTGCTGAATGATCTCGTGAAGCTCCGTGCTAGGAGAATGGATGTCAAGATCAATGATGTCGATATCTGGATCACCTGACAGTCCCTCCTCAATCATGGGCTGCTTGCCCCTCTCTGATACCTGTGCTGCTGTCGGAAGCGAGGCCCCTTCCACCTGATGTGGAGATAACACTCGCTGAGCTGATGAAGAAGGCGAGACCCCTTCCACCTGATGTGGAGAAAATACTCGTCGAGCTGATGCAAATAAGGCCTTGTGGCCTCTCTGATATGTGACCAATGGAGGAGAGCTGACACGTCTGGTCTCAGGGATATCATGCTGCTGTGATGGTCCTCCCTCCTCATGAACAACCTCAGGAGGTGTTGGTGGCGCCGTGAAAAAATCACGAGAGATAAAATCCTCCCATGGGATACCCTCCTGAGCCAACTGATGTATGACCACAAGCTGGATCAAACCATAATGATAGATGCTCCTGTGTTGCTGTGTTGGGCTCTTTCTCTGCATCAAGGGCACCATCTTCTCAATATTCCAGCACATGAAAAATGGTATGTTCATCATCCGTACCCATGTGAAATGCATCAACAAGCGAATATGGTACGAATACAAACATGAAATTCTGCCCTCACAGGTGAAATAGTGCATGATGAGCCTCATCAAGGGAGCATACTCATCCCTCAAAAATCTGAAAGGAAATACACCAGTCATGTGCCTCATATATGCAGGTTTAATGTAGGGCTCATACTGAAATCTGTCCAATAATTTGCGCTTGTTCCACTCTTCTCCAACATTAGGTATCCCTGTTGATTGAGCAACCATCTCAGGTGTCAATGTAAAATCCACCCCTGCAAGGTTCACATGCCCGTCATGCAAATGCAAAACAAACAAGCGGACCAATTCCCTGTGATGCTGAATTTGAGAGATCCTCTCGCAAAACTCATAACATGACAGGTGGCGAAAACATGTGACTGCAAGTGGACAAGCCTGCAAATAGGTCAAAGAGGTGGGCTCCTCTCTCACATGGTGACCACTCTTACCACCCCTGTGAGGCCTCCTTTGTACCTCAACCTCTAGTGTTGACTCACGGTCATCACTTTGCTCATAGTCGGTTTCGGTTTCTGACATGGTTTCAAGAGCAAAGTGGCTGAAATGTACCGCTGCTTCTGCTCAAAAATCTGTTGTTTTAATTGTTGAAATGTTGTTTCAAGGGGACAAATAACACAAGGGAGATGTTAGGGAGGGGAGACTTTTAAGGGAAATTAGGGAAAATATATGAAATAGGGAATTAAGGGAATGAATCATGACATATACACCATCACACAATTATAATTTGCAAGGGTTTTATGGGAGGTAGGGTTTAGGGTTATATTATTGATTTTTAGGAATAGGGGTAGGGTTTTAGGGCTTTTGGTATTTTTGGTAGGGAGATTAGGTAGAAATGATATGGGAGGTGGTAAAGGGATGTGGGGAAAAAGTGGGGGTGAAAAGGATGACCTTGAAAACAACAAAACAAACCCTAGCTTTACTAGCACTTTGACATTCTTAAGCAAATACACATGGACTCCTCATTTGAAAATAATGGCTTTTAAATACATTCTCATGCTCTTTCAAGCTTTAGCAAACAATACATTTTGATGATTGGAGGCCTACCTGCAACCTTGAAGAAATTTGGGGTCGTTTTGCAGTTTACAGGCAATTTTCTGTGGATGAATCCCCAACATGTAGCGCACGGGTCTGGACGGGTCGCGCGCGCCCAACGCGTCGCGCCAGTGCTTTTTTCCAACTGCGATGACTCCCTTGACGCGTCGCGCCTGCCCAACACGTCGCGTGCAGGTCTGAACGGGTCGCGCGCGGGCTCTGTCTGCAATTTCGCCCAGTTTCTCTTCAAATCGCCTTTCACTCTTGCTTTGAGGCAAATGATGACCAAATGGAGGGAGAGAGGGGCTTTATAAGCTTGATTTAAATTAATTTCCCCAAACCCTCTTTCTAATGTTTATAACATGACGCTTTTTCAAAATTTAAATGCTGCTGACTTTATGGTTTCCTTTTGTCCTGAAATTGGTTGAACTGATGCTTTTTCTTGAAAATTTTTGCAGGGATAGCTTCTGAGGAATCTTGGCAAAGGGGACGAGGGCTGCATGTTGACTTTCGAAGAATTTTGAATTTTTACAACTTTTTACAAAAATGAGAAAATGACCTTGTCTTTAAAAACAGGGTTTTTAAATCCAAGGTAAAAATTAGCTGTACAAGATGAAATCTTTTGAAGAAATACTTTGATAGTCATCCCTCTGGCCTGCTGGGCATTTATTGACTTTTAAAGACATGACCTCAAAGACAAATTGGACCTAAACCCTAGACCTAGGACTTTTGACCTCAAGACAAGACAAGTAACCTTGAAAGAGTTTATTGACTGAAACAACTTGATCCAGCAGTGCCAAGAGGGGAATAAAGACACCAACTCCTCCATCAGGGTTATGGCATGCCTAATGGAATGCAATGAGATGACACTGATGAGACACCTACTTATGCAAATGTAAAGAGCTTTGATCGCTGATGGAGGGCTACTAGACCGACTCTAACAGATCCCTCATCCCAGAGATCGAGAGGCTGGAATTTTGTATCTTGTAAGGAAGTGTTGTTGGTTTCTTGGTGCAATATCATAGTGTTGGGTGATCTAAGCTTTTCATGAGGTGAAGAAGGGCTTTCTTGCTGAGAGGATGATGCTGGGTCAAAACAATTGGTTGTAATCCTCTTTGCTCTTTCTTAATTATCAATAAAGCTATTCAAGTTTTCCTCCACATTCTTGTATGATTGATGATTTATGCATTTGTGTGGTCAATATACATCTGGTCCTATATTGTTTATGATAATAGATCTATGTTCTTGGATAGTGTTATGCTGCTTTGATTCTACAGATACTCTTTGAAGCTGGGTAGACAAGGAAGCGAGTGGCAAAGACCTATCAGAAGAGAGAGGAATCGAGCAAGGAACCAAGCGTAAGACAGAGGTTGGTCTCCTTATTCTTCTCTCATCTATTTCTCATAAAGGAAAACGAAAGTAGTTTTTAGTTTGTTTGTTTCTAAGGTAGCTACCAGCCTTAGTGGGACTAGCAGCTCTGCATAGACACTAGTTTTCCCGATAACAAAATGGCGACCATACTGGGGAACGAATAGATTGTTTGTTTATCTACATTTGTTTACTTTATAAACTTACAGACGGAGCCTGAAGTCAAGCTAGCTAGCCTTCGAACTGCATTTGCTATGCAAGTGAAAAGTAGATCAATGCTGCTTCAGTCTATCTCCGGGTTTTGTTTATGAATTAAACGATTGATTTACAAGCTCTCTAATTGCCCTTGTGGTGGCTCTAGTAACCTCCTTAGATCTACCCCTGTGATTGATTTACTGATTACCACTTGCTCGGCCTAAATCCCTGAACTGAACTGCAAACTGTGACCCGGAACCCAGTCAAAGTCTCGTCCCTGGTCCAGCGCACTGTCTGTTCTGTGAACTCCAAATGCATCACACTTCCCAAGTGTAGTAGGTGCGTTGCATTTCAGTTTCACTGTGTTATAGGTGCATTGATCAGACAAGGCCTTGTCCTAAATTTTGGTTCCTGTGTTCATGCTTTTCAGCTCTATTTAGGAGTTTTACTGCCTGTAGTCAGTACACCTCTGTTTGAAACCCCTTTCCTTGCTGTTATTCCGCCTCCATTGTGCAAAGAACTGTAAATGTTTTTATGTATTTTTGAGTCATTTTCAGTTCTCCTTTACAAAGAAGTAGCGTAATTGAACTGTCGTTTCTTGATTTGAAAGTGTCGCAAGTGTCGTTTTCAGTCATAGAAGAGAATCTGATTGTTCTTGATAGTCGATTACACTGTTACTCTTGTATTTGATTTGAATTAGTAGTTTTTCAAGTGTCGAAAGCAAGTTTTCAATTCCAAATAACAAAGTGTCGTCATTGTCCTCATTTTGTTTTGAAAAGAAGCTTGTTAGTAATTGTCGCTTTGAAAAATAATTCAGATTTGCACTTAGCTTTCTTTTTATCATTTATACATTAAGAAGGCTGAAAACAAATACATGCATGTGCATTTGCATTTAGACTGTTTGTTGGTTTGATTTAGGACAGTGCATATAGTGTGTGCTCTCTGCTCTTTGTTGAAAGAACATCATCTCTCTTTCCTTAGTAGCTAGGATTTTCATTGCAAAAAGAAGATTAAACGACTATTTATCATCTTAAATTGCATTTTAGGAATTGTACATCTACATCACGCGGTGAACCTGAAAGGCAAATTTCTTAAGCAAGATCAACCATAAAATAAATTTAATGAATCTAAAAACGCTTTGGAACCCAACGCACAACATCTAGAAGTCTAGGCTAGAGACGTATTCCGGCATCGTAAAGCCTGGTAACTATTGTTTTCACTGTTGGTTGGGTGATTCCTCCACTTTGAGACGATAAGTGCCAGTATGGACTTGTGCTCCCGTGTACCGTCGAGTATATTTTGGGAGACCACAATAGGCTTAATCCTTTATCCATAGGAAGCTGTGTTTGCCGCCCTATCGATCGCAATATGCAGTGAACACAACATTCGGGAAGATTGACTGTCGTACCGTAAAATGTATTCTGCAGTTTTGTGATTGGTTTGGTAATCCCTCTGTCTAGATTTCCAGAGCAGTCCCTTTCGTTCCTTTTCAGACTCCTTAACGGAAAAGGTCCATCTGAGCACTTGTCACTTCAGGCTCATTAAAAATCGAAGGCGACTAGAGTCATCTTTTGTTTTTTCTCGACTCTTAAAAATTGAAAAAACAAGTTGTGTCAAAGCGTCTAAAATTTATTTTAAACGGAATAAACATCACCTTTCCTACATTGGTCTTAGGTTGAGAAAAATGGAGTCCACCAACCAAGGAGTTCCCCTTGGAGGAAATCCTAGTCCCTTCTCCTCTTGGGGAGATGTTGGTGCACCCCATATGGCCACATTGTCTCTTCCAGGATTGACAATCGACTTGCCCGTATGGCTCTTCTCAACTTCTGTCGTTCAGAACATCGTGATTCCTGAACAATCAAGTCAACAAATAAACGATACCAGAGTTACCCCCCAACCCTCTACTTCATCCAATTCTTCCTCTCCTCCTTCCTCTTCGCTTGATGAAGCTGATAAATCCCAAAATCAAGTAACTGAGAAGAAGAAGGAGAAGAAGGAGAAAGAGAAGGAGAAGAAAGAGCCAAAGGCGAAAAGGGGCAACCAAGCATCGTCTAGCGAAAATCCACACACTGCATCGACCAGGCCTAAATCGCCATGTGTCATTTGCAAAGGAGACCACTATCATTGAGATTGTCCTTGCATCCCTCGGATCTTAAGGGACTGGTCTCCTCGTTTGCACAATCCGGTGTCATCAACCTCTGACGATCATGTTGAGCATACACCGTCAACTAGTGAAAGTGAATCCCTTGGAAAAAAGGAAAATATAAATTTCCTTGTAAATTGTGTGAAGGCGATCACACCGTCCACCATTGTCCCTTATTAGATGAAGCTAAAAGAGTTTTGGACGACTGTCCGGTTTCACCGTTACGGCTTCCTCCTGGATATAAGAAACTCTTGCCGAGTCCGTCACTAGTTGAAAATCTGGCTGACACGCCCATGTGGTCGGTCGAAGCATCTATCATTGAAGATAAACCATCTGAATCCACACCAGACGGAAGTCAAAGGTCGAGACGGCAGTTGACCCGGTCGTGCCTTCAGAGGATCAATCTTGAGATGATACAGTCACCGAAGAGAACAAGAACGACACCGTTCAAATTCTCTTTGTAAGCACAGACTCCGATGAACATGGGGGCAGTCTACCCGTTCCTTTACCGCAGGAAGGAAGTTCGTCAGAGTCGTATCTGGCCGTATATTCGGTCCCACCTCCAAGCAAACTGGTTGTTTCCTTTGACTGGAATCTACTAGGCAAACCCCGTTTAACAGCTAGTGTACCATTTCGAATCATTGCTCAAATATATAGAATGGTCATGGCCGGTACCATCATAGATGAAGGGGCTTCTGTGAGTATCCTTTCCTCAACTGCTTGGAAAGCGCTTGGTTCGCCATCGCTTTTGCCTGAGATGAGAAATCTAACAGGCTTTGACAAAGGAACCAGTCGACCGTTAGGGATCCTTCCCGATGTGCCGATAACATTGAGAAGGAAAACCGTTCACATGAATGTAATGGTAGTCCAAGGACCCCTGGATTATAATCTACTCCTTGGACGAGACTATATTTATTGCATGGGAGCCGTCGTCTCCTCACTCTTTAGAGTAATGTGTTTTCCGCACGAAGGAAGAGTGGTCAAGCTCGTAGACCAGCTTTCATTCCCCGGTTCACACATAGAAAATAGTCATATACCAACCCTCAATGGTCTTTTCATGCAAGGAATGTCTCATCAATCCCCAGTCCGTCCTCCTGATGAGCGCGAGTGATTCGGAGGACATGACTGAAACCCAGGGGGCATGCACCCTGGTCTGCTTCGGCAGGAAAACCTTGGGTATAGTGTAGGTTTCCGCGGAGGATATATGACTAGTCTGACACAACCGTCTGTTTAGGAAAATGGGATTAGGTTGGAATAAGATTCCCTCGTCAAAGTTACGTGAGTGGAGGCGTTTGCGCCACTCACCTTTGTCTATTTCGGTAGACATCGCCGAGGAAGTGTTTTGTTTGTGACACATATGGAACAATCTTTGGTAATCTGGAAATTTTTCGCTATACCTGGGGGCATGCAAGTAAAGAGCGATCATTTATTTTTTAAAATTTATAGGTCCTCTAACCCTTTAAACTCGTAGGATTGGTCGTTTCCTAACTTGCATAAAGAAAGGATGAGGAGCAAAGCTTTGTAAGGTACAAGCTTCTTAAAAATGGCATCTTAGATGAGACATCCTTATTATACGACTGGATCGAGCAGTTTTAACGCGGAATTCAAGCTCGTTAAGAAATAAACATAAGCAATGAGCAAGTGTTTCCCCCAGCGTTTAAGCTCATTAAAAAATGAATCATTTTCCGGTAAATAACCATCATGAATGTATTACTTCAGCCTTTGAAGCCTTGGTCGTGTTCTCATCATCACCTCCACTCTGTATTGGCTGATCATTCACCTCCACTTGATTGTTTACCCCTTTTGAGGAACAGCTGCGAAGAGTGATCCTGTTAGCCATCCTTGTGACACTGCCGTGATTGGAAAATTCCAACCCTTACCTGGAATCAGCTGCTACCTGAATCTATCACTCGTTCCTCAAAGACGAGTCTCCTTTAAGCTCTTTTCAACTGACTCGTAAAATATGAAAAGATTGTCGAGCCATTGGCCTCTCTAGCTCGTTAAAGGGACCGGAAGTGCTATCCCTCCTTTAGATTTTAATCTTTTTGGACCTGAGGGATTATTACAAAAAAAGATCGAGCGCTTGTTTTGTTCGGCTCATTAAAATTACTGAAAATTCATCCCTTTTGTATTATTTTATACTTTTTCGGACTTAAGGGATTAGATGACGAAAAAGGATCTTTGGAGTTTCCTTTACGTCCCTTTTCGGACTCTCTAAAATTGAAAAGGACCGAGTTATCTTTGTCGTTAAACTCGTTAAAACCGAATAGCGACAAACTTGTCCATAACAGACAAGAACGAGTTTCACTATCGCTAGGCTCGTTAAAACATAGCGATGGGTTTGCCCGAAGGGCAAATTATAGAACAAGCATATGTTATCCTCCTCAAGCTTGACAAAAATAAAGAGGTATTGGTTAGCAATGACTGGGGAAAAATTGGGAAGAAAACTTGAAGAGGTTTTGTTGGTAGCAAGTCGCTCTTGAACATGACACTTTCACTCCGCATCCGAGGCGGGTTGGGTTGTTCCATTCACTGGTCACATCACCATGGTTCCATCACACCATCCACATTTGGGGTTAATGCTACCAATCCATCATGTCAGTGTCGTTGATATGTTCAAGAGAAGTCGCTCAGAGAATTCACATGTGTCTCACCCACTACAATACATTTACGCTCCATTCTTTCATGACCGCCACCCTGAACCTTATATCGCCAGATCGTTTTCACCTCCATTAAAATCATTTGCTCCGTTCCGTGTCATTGATGTGGGATTCACTACGGCCCTCCTATGACGGATCGCTTCTTGTCGACATCAGCTCATTATCCAAGAAGTTGGTCTAGGAACAACCCTTTCAGTACTTTGAAGCTTGCATGCCTCAATGGCAAGTTTCTCACTTCCGGCGGCAGGTTTACATCAGTGGCCTTCGACCGAAAGATTTTGCGTGGTGTTCAATGCCAAGTCCCTTATTCACACCACGTGAATTGTACTGTAGTACCTTGAGGGTCATCATTATCGGTGATTCCTCTCGCGCCTGTTAACAGCTTACATCATTGGTTGGTAATCAGGCGATGTCTTTCCATGTTCGACTCCAGAACATCTCTCACATGGATCGACTTGTACTTTGAGTGAAGATCGAACGAGATTGAAGACCCCGGATCTAGTTTCATCCATTCGGGCTACGATATATATTCAGGAAAATAAAGACATCAAATGTACATCATTGCTGCACAGATAGTCATCCAATCTAAGGGATGATGGCTCTACCAGAATCATCAGTCTACACTCAGACGATTATCTGTCCTATGTACATGAAAATGAATTTATAAAGCTGAGCATGGGAATGGCCGCCTCAGCTAGATCATGAAAATATTATGAAGATAATGTATTGTGTTGTATCTTATTACAGGTCACCTTCCAGCTTGAAAAAATCTTCGGATCCTCATGATAAAGCATTTCACCGACATCAAAAAATTAACGACCTCATGCTTTAGGGCGCAACTGTTATAGACATTTTTGGGCACTGCAACCCCAATCATAAATGTCCATAAACTAAGGCTCCTAAGTCCCTAAAGGTGTTGTTCCAACCCCTAAAAGAACAAGGTCAACTGATTACAGCATCTCCCAGAAGTTCTCCATGAAAAACTACTCATAACTGGTCAAAACTGGACCATTTCACCTACCCCATGGTCAAAGTGCATTGCATCCCACCTAAATACACATAGTAGGTGTGATGCATATTGAAAAACCCTTCTATGGGGTGTGATGGGCGAGAGTGGACAAATGGCAGGGTCAATCCGCAAGGTGGAGAAGCATGGAATCTTCCAGAAACTTCTCCTGTGACACTTACCGCTCTGCATTCGACCAAGGATGAGTAAGAGATCATCAATCTCCAAGTGGAATCAAGAACTATCAGAGAGCGGACACTAATCAAATCTCAAAAGCTGACTCATTCCCCTTGCAAACATCTATATATGGATCCCTCATCCCAGAGATTGAGAGGTTGGAATTTTGTATCTTGTAAGGAAGTGTTGTTGGTTTCTTGGTGCAATATCATAGTGTTGGGTGATCTAAGCTTTTCATGAGGTGAAGAAGGGCTTTCTTGCTGAGAGGATGATGCTAGGTCAGAACAATCAGGTGTGAGGGTGTACTTTGCATCAGTTGAATATTGTTCAAGCCTTACTATCATACCATGAGTTACGAGGCATGGGCCTATAAGATGTTCAAAATTACACCAATAGCATTACAAATAAATGTTAAAAAAATTGTAATAAATAAAAAATAAATTATAAAGTTTTACTTTATGAAATTGAAAATTACTTAATAAGTTTGACCAAAGTAATACATGGTCAACCTAAAACCAATGCCTAAGCAACATGTATAATAATTGATAAAAATAGGTGTGTTTATTGACAAAATGGGTGCAACATGAAAAGATACGTGGAGGAAATGATTGATTTTAAAATTTAAAATATATAAAGTTACAAGTAGAGGGTATTTTTGGTTAGATATTGATGATGTGTATGTGTGGAGTTTAATCTCTATCAAGTCTGAGGTTCCAAATTTTATGGGGATGAGTTTACGATGGGAGTAAATTGTGGGGTTTACATTGTTTCAAGGGGTATCTAGGCTTGGCAAAGTCTGCATAATCTTGGTGACAACATCTCATTATTGCACATATCATTCTTCCATCCAAGATGTGGGTTGGCCCTAGCCTAGGCATAGTGTAGTGATGAAAAAATAAAAACAAATCTCTCTTATTAGATGGTCAAAATTTGTTAGCTCAAAAGAGGTAAGAGGGTGAAGATTATAAAACATATATGTTTTCAAATTTTAGTTGAAAAATTTAATGCTCCCTCCCACCCCCTTGCTCTTCCTGGGTTGTGGGAGATGTTTCTTTTAACTAACCCGACCTCAATGGTCTCACTATGGAGATGGTGTTACAAAAATCCTTCTTCTCCAAAGCTTGTGAAATCTAACTTTGAACAACATCATCACCTTCAGCTCATCGAGAGTTTTTTGGTGATATCAATTTTATCTCAAACTGACTCCTGGATGGAGAGATATGATCGTTCAAAGTTCGACCAATCACATGGTGCCAAATTAACATTAGGCTACCATGTGGAGTCCACGTACACTCAAGACCACCAGTCCTGTTGTCATTCTGTATTTTTGAGGTTGAGTGAGTAAACACATAGGACAACATCAAAACCACTTTGGAAGATGGGATCTAGCCCTGCTAGCTTCAGAGAGGGATCTCTCTGTAAAATTTAGCTTTGTTTTATTGTAAATTTTAGGCTAGTTATGAGTGTATTGTTTGTTTTGATTTGATTGGTTTGGTTGATTAAACTATCATAATTCCATTGGGCTATGGAGTCTATAAATTAAACTGGATTTGGCATCAACTTTTTAGAGGAGTTTTCACAGGGCAAGCTAGGTTGCACTATTTGGATCCTTTCAGAAAATTAAATGGATGGTGAAAGGGCAAGAGTGTAAGGTTCAGTAGAAACTAAGGAGCAAGTAAGAATTCCTTAATTTGATTGTAGTGGAAAACATGAAAATTATTAACAGCCAAAATAGGGTTCTCTAAATAACAAATCCTATTCATCACAGTTTCTGTTAAATAATTGAGATATTCAGAATAACTGAGAAAGAAAAGCAATGTTTAAACAAATAAACAGAAGGAACACATCATCATTCGGTACACCACATGAATCCTGTGAAAAATTCCCTGTATTATTGATGCTTCAGCACTTGAAAACTACAATATGCATAAGAAATTACCTTCATAAATCAACATCTCTTACTTCAAACTATGAAGTATTTATACAAATTCTAAACTAAAATATCTTGAAAAAATATCAACATTTGTTTACAAATGTCTCTAATTGTATTACACAAATAGAACTAAAATATAGGACATTCAAAACTAATGAATCTACTTGGCACTATCTTTGTGGATTGCTGGTGACAAAGAAGAGCAATTTGAACTTGATAGCAACTCTTATTTGATGAGGTGGCATCCAAGTCACTAACTCTCTCTAAGCTTTTTCCTCTTGAAATTCTGAAAAATATGGTCTTTTAATACCTTTGTATATCCCAAACCATAATAGTTGTTGGAAAAATAAGAGAGGTTTTTGTAAATGATGATGTTAGAAACAAAATCCTCTTTCAGTTTTTGAAAATTCATTTCCACTGGCACGGAAACCGCATTTGAAAACACTAACTAAAAACAGGAAAATTCGAGAAAACATGCCTGCAAAGATTCATCTAAATCTCCCAAACCATAACAGCTGTTACAAAACTAAGAGAGGTTTTTTGCATGAGGATGTTAGCGACAAAAACCTCTTTAATTTTTTGAAAATGCGTTCTCAATTTTTTATAAACCATGTTTTAAATGACTGTGTTATATATGAAAAAAACATATTTTTAACTCACCATGAAACGAACATATGACGTGGAGGAGTGAGGTGACATGGAGGTGGGAATGATGTGGAGACATGATGTGGAGGTGAGTGGGGAAAATAGTCCAACTGGCAGGCAATGAGTGGCATGGGAGTGCAAGCGAGGTCAAATGTTAATTTCATAATGGACATAGCCAGGTGTTGGGATAGGAGTGGAGGGGAGCGCATGGGAAGAGCTATTGGGAAAGTGGGAGAAGGTTGGTGATCCATATTTAAACAGGAATGCACAAATTATAGATAT
The DNA here is from genome assembly GCA_031772625.1 of Pinus tabuliformis. NCBI lineage: Eukaryota > Viridiplantae > Streptophyta > Pinopsida > Pinales > Pinaceae > Pinus > Pinus tabuliformis. Next base: position 150,918,295 of record CM062813.1, on the reverse strand, counting down.
AACCATAAATACAAAGATGCAGTAGAAATAACACTTCACTTCATTAAATCAAATACTAAAATATGCTTACAAACATAATGGAAATAAAACTAGCTCGGGCGATGGTAGCTTATCTCTGAGAAGAGATGAGGGGGCTAAATGCCTCTGAAATGTGTTACAATGAGGCTCAAAGGCCTATTTATTATTGATAAATAATGGAAAACACTAAACATCCAAAAACCTAACCCTAGGAGATGAAGCGCCAAAGTATGGGCCCGGTTTGGCTAAATTGGTACATCAACTTCTCGGGGTCATAACTTTGGCATACGATCTTCGTTTGACATGCACAATACCTCGTTAGAAAGATCTATCCAAGGACTACAACTTTTGAGTGAGAAATGTCAAGCTATGGCCCACGTTGCTCCTAGTTTTCCTTTAAAAAAATGTCGTTTAGGGCCTCAAAACGGCTTCGGAAGTTCTGGAACCAAAAACTGCCAAAAATAGTAAATTGTGCTACAAATAAGGAAACTAAAAAATTGAAAGAAACAATAGTGGGGGTCCAAGTGGAATAGACGGGTGGCCACCAATATCCACCTGGATCATTCCTCCCGACTTAGGAAGCAATGGTCCCCATTACGTTTAGTTCCTGCATGAGAAGAGGAAACTTCTGCTAAACTTGGTCCCTGGTGAGCCACTTGCCCTAGTGAAGGAGTTGGCCTACTTTGACAACTCGATATAGTTGGATCCTTTGTTGTCAAGTGTTTTTGATATGCATGTCCATGATCCGATCAATTGTGGCTTGTTCCATGCAATCTGGATTTAACTCTGTAGGTGTGAGATGTTTTGCAATGTCTGATGTGTCTAGCAATGGTGGGAAGTATGGTCGAAGGCGATCCACATTGAACACTGGGTGCAAGCCAAGGAATGGGGGAATGTTGAGCTCAAATGCATTGTCTCCCACAACCTTGGTAATGGTGTAAAGACCATATCGGAGTGGTCTGAGTTTCCGATAGGCTCTGATAAGGCGTTCCTTTTGCAAATGCAACCAAACTTTGTCACCCGCCTGAAACTTGTGTGGCACCCTATGTTGATCATGTCGCAACTTGTAATTGGCATTTGATTTCTCTAGAATGTCGTGGACCTACTCACGGGTATGTTGGATGTGCTCAATGAAGCTATTGTCCTTATCAGTTTCGGACTGGACATGAGCTGAATCTTCCTAAGTAGCTGTAAATGGCATGGCCACATCAATGGGACATATTGGTTGGAATCCCAAGCCCACCTGAAAAGGGTTGTGGCCAGTCGAGCTGTGGAGAGCCCGATTATAGCTGTGTTGGACATAGGGGAGGCTCTCATCCCATGTGCATGGATGCTTTGAGTTGTACATGCGTAGAATGTGTACGATCATCTTGTTGACGACCTCTGTCTAGCCATCAGTTTGGGGATGGAAAGTTGTGGACTTAGTGAGCTTGGTGTCCAACATCGACTAGAGACTGGACCAAAATGTATTGAGGAAACTGTTGTCCTGATTTGAGATGATAGATTGTGGGATCCAAAAGTGTACCCACACTCGTTCAAAGAAGAGTTTAGCAATAGCTTTTGCTGTGATGTTCTTCTTGCAGGCCGTCAAAATGGCCATCTTTGAGAATCTATCGACGACCACAAAAACACATTCGTTGCCATGCTTAGTAGAAGGAAGGCCCGACATGTAATCCATGGAGATGGATTCCCAAGGTCGACTAGGGGTAGGCAGCAGAGTATAGAGGCCTTGCTTCTTGATGGTCGGTTTGGCAATGGTGCAGGCAGTGCAAGATCTGATGTAGTTCCCAACGTCCTGTCGAAGATTTGGCCAATAGAAATACTTCTGCAGTACTGCCACCATTTTCTCGACCCCAAAATGCCCAATGCCCAATGCCTAATAAATTTTAGGCTAGTTATGATTGTACTGTTTGTTTTGATTTGATTGGTTTGGTTGATTAAATTGTCATAATTCCATTTGGCTATGGAGTCTACAAATTAAACTGGATTTAACATCAAATTTTTAGAGGAGATTTCACAGGGCAAGCTAGGTGGCACTATTTGGATATTTTCATAAAACTAAATGGATGGTGAAAGGGCAGAAGTGTAAGGTTCAGTAGAAACTAAGGAGCAATTAAGAATTCCTTAATTTGACTGTAGTGGAAAACATGAAAATTATTAACAGCCAGAATAGGGTGCTCTAAATAACAAATCCTATTCATCACAATTTCTCTTAAATAGTTGAGATATTTAGAATAACAAAGAAAGAAAAACAATGTTTAAACAAATAAACACAAGGAACACATCACCATTTGGCATGCCACATGAACTTGAAAATTACAATATGCAGAAGAAATTACATTCAGAAATCAACATCTCTTACTTCAGACTATGAAGTATTTATACAAATTCTAAACTAAAATATCATGAAAATATATCAAGATTTGTTTGCAGATATCTCAAACTGTATTAAACAAATAGAACTAAAATATAGGACATTCAAAACTAATGAATCTGCTTGGAACTATCTTTGTGGATTGCTGGTGACAAAGAAGAGCAATTTGAATTTGATAGCAACTCTTATTTGATGAGGTGGCATCCAAGTCACTAACTCTCTCTGAGCTTTTTCCTCCTAAAATTCTGAAAAAATAGGGTCCCGTAATACCTTTTTATATCCCAAACCATAATATCTGTTAGAAAACTGACAGAGGTTTTGTAAATGATGATGTTAGCAACAAAAACCACTTTCAATTTTTGAAAATTCATTTCCACCTGCACGGAAACAGCATTTGAAAACTCTGACTAAAAACAGGAAAATTTGGGAAAACATGCCTGCAAAGATTCATCTGAATCTCCCAAACCATAACAGCTGTTGCAAAACTAAGAGAGGTTTTTTGCATGAGGATGTTAGCAACAAAAACCTCTTTAATTTTTTGAAATGCGTTCTCAATTTTTTATAAACCATGTTTTAAATGACTGTGTTATATATGAAAAAACATATTTTTAACTGACCATGAAACAAACATATGACGTGGAGGAGTGAGGTGACATGGAGGTGGGAATGATGTGGAGACATGATGTGGAGGTGAGTGGGGAAAATAGTCCAACTGGCAGGCAGTGAGTGGTGTGGGAGTGACAGTGAGGTCAAATGTTAATTTCGTAACGGACATGTCTAGGTGTCGGAATAGGAGTGGAGGGGAGCGCATGGGAAGAGCTACTGGGAAAGTGGGAGAAGGTTAGTGATCTGGATTTAAATAGGAATGCAACAAATTACAGATATAACCAAAAATACAAAGATGCAGTAGAAATAACACTTCACTTCATTAATATCAAATACTGAAATATGCTTACAAACAGAATGTAAATAAAACTAGCTCGGGCGATGGTAGCTTATCTTTGAGAAGAGATGTGGCGGCTAAATGCCTCTGAAATGTGTTACAATGAGGCTCAAAGGCCTATTTGCTGTTTAGAAACAATGGAAAACACTAAACATCCAAAAACCTAACCCTAGGAGATGAAGCGCCAAACTATGGGCCCCGTTTGGGTAAATTGGTACATCAACTTCCCGGGGTCGTAACTTTGGCATACGATCTCCATTTGACATGCATAATACCTCGTTAGAAAGATCTATCCAAGGACTACAACTTTTGTGTGAGAAATGTCAAGCTATGACCCATGTTGCTCCTGGAAATCCTAAAAAAATGTCGTTTAGGGCCTCAAAATGACTTCGACAGTTCAGGACTCGAAAAACTGCCAAAAATAGTAAATTGTGCTACAAGTAAGGAAACTAAAAAATTGAAAGAAACAATAGTGGGGGTCCAAGTGGAATAGGCGGGTGGCCACCAATATCCACCTGGATCATTCCTCCCCCCTAGGAAGCATTGGTCCCCATTGCGTTAAGTTCCTGCATGAGATGAGGAAACTTCTACTAAACTTGGTCCCTGGTGTGCCACTTGCCCTGGTGAAGGAGTTAGCCTGCTTTGACAACTCGATATAGTTGGATCCTTTGTTGTTGGGTGTTCTTGATATGCGTGTCCATGATCCGATCAGTTGTGGCTTGTTCCATGCAATCTGGATTTAACTCTGTAGGTGTGAGATGTTTTGCAATGTCGGATGTGTCTGGCAATGGTGGGAAGTATGGTTGAAGGCGGTCCACATTGAACACTGGGTGCAGGCCAAGGAATGGGGGAATGTTGAGCTCAAATGCATTGTCTCCCATAGCCTTAGTAATGGTGTAAGGACCATATCGGAGTGGTCTGAGTTTCTGATAGGCTCCGATAAGGCGTTCCTTTTGCAAATGCAACCAAACTTTGTCACCTACCTGAAGCTTGTGTGGCACCCAATGTTGATCATGTCGCAGCTTGTACTTGGCATTTGATTTCTATAGAATGTAGTGGCCCTACTGGCGGGTATGTTGGATGTGCTCAATTAAGCTATTGGCCTTATCGGTTTCGGACTGGACATGAGCTGAATCTTCCTAAGTAGCTACAAATGGCATGGCCACATCAATGGGACATAATGGTTGGAATCCCAAGCCCACCTGAAAAGGGTTGTCGCCAGTCGAGCTGTGGAGAGCCTGATTATAATTGTGTTGGACATAGGGGAGGCTCCCATCCCATGTGCGTGGACGCTTTGAGTTGTACTTGCGCAGAATGTGTACGATCACCCTGTTGACAACCTATGTCTAGCCATGAGTTTGGGGATGGAAAGTTGTGGACTTAGTGAGCTTGGTGTCCAACATCGACTAGAGACTAGACCAAAATGTACTAAGGAACCTGTTGTACCAATTTGAGATGATACTCTGTGGGATCCCAAAGTGTACCCACACTCGTTCAAAGAAGAGTTTAGCAATAGCTTTTGCTTTGATGTTCTTCTTGCAGGCCGTCATAATGGCCATCTTCGAGAATCTGCCGATGACCACAAAAACACAGTTGTTGCCATGCTTAGTAGAAGGAAGGCCCGACATGTAATCCATGGAGATGGATTCCCAAGGTCGACTAGGGGTAGGAAGCGGAGTATAGAGGCCTTGCTTCTTGATGGTCGGTTTGGCAATGGCGCAAGAAGTGCAAGATTTGATGTACTTCCCAACATCCTGTCGAAGATTCGGCCAATAGAAATACTTCTGCAGTACTGCCACCATTTTCTTGATGCCCTTCTTATACTTGATATTCAAATGGAATTGTTGCAGGTATGTGGACCACTTCTGATGGCGATCATTCTACAACTTCCCTTGCATCTGTATGAACTGGAGGGGTCAGTGGTCTGTGTGGATGATCGTTTCCTTCCCCAAAATGTAATGCTTCCATTGTCGACAGGCCCGCACAATGGAATACATCTCTTTGTTCTTGAGTAAGGACTACCCCAATAGCATAGTCAAAGGCATCTGTCTCGATCTCAAATGGTTGTTGCAAGTCTGGTAATGTGAGCATTGGTGCAGAGCAGAGACAATGTTTCAACTCTGTGAATGCCTTCTATTGAGATTCAAACCAAAAGAATTTGGCTTTCACTCCTCCCTTGGTGACTTGACTCAAGGGCCAAATGATATGAGAGAATCCCAACACGAACGTGCGGTAGAAATTGTTAAGTCCCAGAAAGATGCGGAGCTCTATCAGAGTGGTTGGAGTTGGAAAATCCTGAATGACTTGGATCTTGGCTGGATCCACACACACCCCCCATTCATCAATAATGTATCCCAAATACTAAACCTGGGTCATGCCAAAAGTGTATTTCTCCAAATTGGCACATAGCTTGTGTTGCCGTAGTGTTTGGAGAACCTGTCGGATGTGGTGGAGGTGCTCTTCCCAACTCTGGTTGAAGATCAGGATGTCATCCAAGTATACCACTACAAATGAGTTGGTGAATGGCCGCAAGATGTCATCCATCAGCCTCATGAAGGTTGCAGGAGCATTCGTCAACCCGAAAGGCATAACCAACCATTTGAAAAGGCCCTGCTTGGCTTTGAAGGTAGTCTTCCACACATCAGAGGGTTCAATTGGTACCTGGTGATATCCTGAAATTAAGTCGATCTTCCTGAAATATTTTGCCCCATTCAGTTGGTCCAGAAGGTCATCAATCTATGGGATTGCGTACCTATTCCAAACAGTGATCTTGTTCAGCGCCTGATAGTCAATACAAAGTATCCATGTCCCATCTTTCTTCTGTACCAACACGATAGGGGGATGAAATCGGCCAGATGTGACCATTCTGCAGCAGATCCTAAATTTACCTATTGATTTCGTTGTTCTCCAGAATGGAGCGCTAATAGATTGGTCCATTGGGCAGCGGCACACCTGGGGTTAGATTGATGGAGTGCTTGACCTGATAGTGCAGAGGCACCCCTGCGGGGGAGGTGAAGATGTCTTCATACTCCTTCACGACCTTGTCCATCTGTTGTTATCGTACGGAGGGGCCCTGTCTGGAGGTCGTGGCCACTGTCTCCTTCTTTCCCTGAGGGCGTATCATCAAGAAAACAAATTTCTCGGTTTTGGAAATGAGCTTACTGCATTGTTTTGCAGTAACCAAAGAGATGGTGGTAGGCGGTGCTACCTTCGGTATCCTGTACAACTTATTTCCCAAAGTAACAATAACGGCACGAGGCCTTGACTTATACACAACATGTCGCTTCCATAAGTATGGTTGAACTAATAATACATCACAAACATCAAGGGGAACAACATCACATAATACCTCATCCGTGAAGGGCTTGATGTTGTATGGAACGCGGCACTGCTGGCTCACGCGAAGATCTTTTCTTTGGTGAAGCCACCTGATGGTGTACGATTGTGGATGTGCTTTGGTTGGTAAGCCTAGCCGCTTCATGACCTCTATGGAAATGAGTTTCTTTTGGCTCCCACTATCGATGATGAATTGTAGTGGGAAACCATTTGCCCACATCTGGGAGTGGAAGAGGCGCTCCTCCTCCTCTGGATCTTCGGGTTCCTCCTTCTGGATCTTCGAGTTCCTCCTTCTCGATCTTCATGGTGGCAACGGTGGCGTTGGGCTCCGCATCGATAATCTGCTTCCCTTTGTCATTCCCCTTTTCGGGTTCTGACTCAGAGTCGGAACATGCATCTGATTCCGAAGCCTTTATCTCAGCCACCAGTGACTTCTTGGCTCAACACTCACTTGTGTTGTGAGTGGAGCTTTTATGAAACTCACACCACTTTCCTGTGTCCTTCTTCGGCTTCATGGCGTTGTTCTTTGCTTGCAGCTTTGGTGGGTAGGCCTAGGCCACCCTGCCTTGGCTTTGTCCTTCGTTCTGCGATTTGGGGGCACCTTTCCCTTGCTTCGGATTCACAGATCCAAAGTCTCGCTTCTTTTGTTTAAACTTTTGCTCGATCTTGATGGCATATTGGTATGTCATGTCGAGCAATGTACATGCATTCCATCTCATCCTAGATGTACCTACGCAGGCAACCGCGATACTTGAGAACCAAATGCTTCTCAGAATCCTTGATACCCAACTTTGTGCGAAGGTTATGAAAAACATTGGTAAACTTCGACACGTCTTGGTCCCTTCCCTGTTACAGCGTTGTCCACTTTATATATTTATCCTCATAGCTTCTGACAGGGTAGTACTGCTCATTGATGGTATCCTGGAACAAGTTCCAAGTGGGTGTGGCTGAAAACAGTGAGTTCGTACTTTCATCCTTTTGCTCATAGTAGGTTTCCCACCAGTCCTTAATGTGGGGGGTTGCTTTGAGAAGTGAAAAAGTCCTTCATAAATGGAAAAATATCCTTCTAGTATGTTTAACAATTTATCTACGGCATCTGCATCTATCTAACCCTCAAATATGGGAATATCAAAGTTAACTTGTACCTTAAAGGGTGTGGCGCTTCTAGAGTAACTGCCGAAAGTAGATGTGTCATCCTTGGGTAGCCGCTGAAGGATCTGGGCAAAGTTGTCCATCAGCGCATTCCTTTGTTGCTCGAGGGCTTCTTCGAGCAAGATTTTGATAGGATCTCCTGCCCCATCATCTTTCTTTTCATCCGCCATGGGAGGTCGTCGGGATTTGTGAGGCTGGTCTTGCAAATGTTCGACTAGTTCAAGCCCTAACTCCTTATATCCCGACCTCGTTGGGGACATGCAAAGAAAAATAGAGAAAGAGAAGACCGCTCTGATACCACTGATCCAGATTTAATTTGGAACACAACAAAATTACAGATATAACCATAAATACAAAGATGCAGTAGAAATAACACTTCACTTCATTAATATCAAATACTGAAATATGCTTGCAAACAGAATGGAAATAAGACTAGCTTGGGCGATGGTAGCTTATCTCTGAGAAGAGATGTGGTGGCTACATGCCTTTGAACTATGTTACAATGAGGGTCAAAGGCCTATTTATTGTTGAGAAACAATGGAAAATCGTAAACATCCAAAAACCTAACCCTAGGAGATGAAGCACCAAACTATGGGCCTCGTTTGGGTAAATTGGTACATCATCTTCCCGGGGTCGTAACTTTAGCATACGATCTTTGTTTGATGTGCACAATACCCCATTATAAAGATCTATCCGAGGACTACAAATTTTTTTGAGTGAGCAACATCAGTCTATTACCCATGTTGCTCTCGGTTTTCCCAAAAAACGTCGTTTATGGCCTCAAATGTCTCCAGAATTTCAAGACCCAAAAAACTACCAAAAATAGTAAATTGTGGTACAAATAAGGAAATTGAAAAACTGAAAGAAACAATAGTGGGGGTCAAAGTGAAATAGGCAGGTGGCCACCAATATCCACTTGGACTAGTTTGCGGATTTCAGAGGGGGTATAAGGCGGTAAGTGGTATCGGCTGCACGGGGTGCGAAATGTGGGGAAGGCGCCACGTATGGATGGGGCTTGGCGGGAGAAATTGCTTTTTCGGACCCCCCCCTCCCCGGTAAAGGTAGGATGGAGAAGGGGGGGCCAAAAAAAGATATGAGTCGTTGATTGAGATCAGTGGGGAATCCCGATGCTCTGACAGCAACGTCCTTTAACCATATAAGACAAAACAACTTTGTCCATATGCGCCTTTTGATTTCTTGCTTTTGAACTTAGGATAAAGCTTGGAATATAAAACATGTAAAAAACATTTATCCCCATAGTGCCCCTTTTTACAATTTATTTAATCACATTTAAATGATGTGATTAATTTATTCTAAACACACTTAATTATTCTCTAATGCTGCATTTTGACTTGCAAGCATTTTTTCTCTCAAGGTTTTGACCTTCTTTTTTTTAATAATTTACAACATGGAATATTATTTACAACATCCAAAATATAATAATGATCAACTATAGTCAAGAAATCCTATAAAAACTATAGGACCCTAACAGTGGCTTCAGCTAGGGATGGCACTTTCTGGTGAAGTGTCAAGAACATCGTAGAATAGTAGCCTGATCCATTGGATCAATCCCAAATCTGCAACCTGCTTTGTCATAAAAATCTCTGTGACTGAAAATCTCTCGAACTGGAATCAAAACCATTCTACACACTAAAAACTGAAATACACACTTGAACTAAAATATGAAATTGTAACATGAAACTGAAACTAGAAAGAATGCTTGAGAAATATGCTGAAAGTGTTGAGCTTATTTGCACACTGCTACCTACTCTACACTGCTCAAAATTATGATGAATCAAATAATACAAAAATGCCAATGAAGCCAGTCAAGTAGTTGTTGAAACAAGTGGGCTGCTTGATTGTTTGTTAGCACAATCAAAAGGACATCTTGACCTTTTGTCCATAAAATCAAAGTTGTAGAGCGCAATGGCAACTGTTATTGGATATGGTCACGAAAACATGATTGAACACTTGAGCTGAAAAGAACCTCCATGTAGTTTGCTATAGGATCATAAAAGGCACGATTAATAAGTTTACCTTGCAGGCCTTCATTGACCAATTGAGCATGGAAGATTTCATCAGTTGTATTCTCAAAGTTAAACCCTGACTCCAACTGCTTAGTTTTTGCCTTATGTTCAAAAACAAAACTCTCATCCCTCTGCAAATCAAAAGGCAATACAATCTCGTCTTGTTATGGAGAAGGAAGATTTTCCAAGAATTATTTAGGATCTCGGAAATTATAAGATTGAATCTGATAATCCAAAAGTTCAATATCCTTCTCGACTGTTTCAACAATTAACTCAAGAAAACAAACTTTAATTTCAGGATAAAATTTGCTTAATTTTAAACAACGAAACACGACTATTAAAAAATCTTCATCAATTTGAAAATCGGCTAATTCATCCCTGACTTCTTTTGAAACTTCATAAGGCAGAGGATTTGCCACATAACCTATCATCTTGTTTAGCAAGAAATCTGATCAACTTGTAGTGGATTCACCATGAGTTTTCTACAAAACTAGATTCCTTGACAGTGGAGTCACACTAAAAACTTTGAAGCTCTGGATACTTTGAACATGGAGTCACCAGGTGAATGATACAACCTTCTTGTGTCTGATCACTGTCCACCGTTAGTAATCAAATCTAGAACTTGATACACTTTTCTTGGGAATCTAAAAGGTTAGCTCCTCAGTATGGTTGCCACTACGTTGTCGTTTTGTATTTTTGAGGTTGAGGGAGTAAACACATAGGACAACATCAAAACCACTTTGGAAGCTAGGATCTAGCCCTGCCAGCTTCAGAGAGGGATCTCTCTGTAAAATTTAGCTTTGTTTTATTGTAAATTTTAGGCTAGTTATGAGTGTACTTTTTGTTTTGATTTGATTGGTTTGGTTGATTAAACTATCATAATTCCATTGGGCTATGGATTCTATAAATTAAACTGGATTTAACATCAAATTTTTAGCGGAGATTTCACAAGGCAAGCTAGGTTGCACTATTTGGATATTTTCATAAAATTAAATGGATGGTGAAAGGGCATAAGTGTAAGGTTCAGTAGAAACTAAGGAGCAAATAAGAATTCCTTAATTTGACTGCAGCGGAAAACATGAAAATTATTAACAGCCATAATAGGGTGCTCTAAATAACAAATCCTATTCATCACAGTTTCTGTTAAATAATTGAGATATTCAGAATAATAAAGAAAAAAAACAATGTTTAAACAAATAAACACAAGGAACACATCACCATTTGGCACACCACATGAATCCTATGAAAAAATCCTTGTATTATTGATGCTGCAGCACTTGAAAATTACAATATGCAGAAGAAATTACTTTCATAAATCAGCATCTCTTACTTCAAACTATGAAGTATTTATACAAATTCTAAACTAAAATATCATGAAAAAATATCAAGATTTGTTTACAAATATCTCCAATTGTATTAAACAAATAGAACTAAAATATAGGACATTCAAAACTAATGAATCTGCTTGGCACTATCTTTGTGGATTGCTGGTGACAAAGAAGAGCAATTTGAATATGATAGCGACTCTTATTTGATGAGGTGGCATCCAAGTTACTAACTCTCTCTGAGCTTTTTCCTCTCGAAATTCTGAAAAATAGGGTCCCATAATACCTTTTATATCCCAAACCATAATATCTGTTAGAAAACTGAGAGAGGCTTTGTAAATGATGATGTTCGCAACAAAAACCGCTTTCAGTTTTTGAAAATTCATTTCCACCTGCACGGAAACCGCATTTGGAAACTCTGACTAAAAACAGGAAAATTAGGGAAAACATGCCTGAAAGTATTCATCTGAATCTCCCAAACCATACTAGTTGTTACAAAACTGAGAGAGGTTTTTGTGCATGAGGATGTTAGCAACGAAAACGTCTTTTAGTTTTTGAAAATGCGTTCTCAGTTGTCTGTAAACCATGTTTTAAATGACTGTGTTGTATATGAAAAAACATATTTTTAACTAACCATGAAACGAACATATGACGTGGAGGCATGAGGTGACATGGAGGTGGGGATGATGTGGAGACATAACATGGAGGTGAGTGGGGAAAATAGTCCAATTGGCGGGCAGTGAGTGGTGTGGGAGTGACAGCGAGGTCAAATGTTAATTTCGTAACGGACATGGCTAGGTGTCAGGATAGGAGTGGAGGGGACTGCGCGGGAAGAGCTAGTGGGAAAGGGGGAGAAGGTTGGTGGATTTCAGAGGGGGTATAAGGTGGTAAGTGATAATCGGTCGCCGAGGGGTGTGTCCAAAATTTGGGGAAGGCACCACGTATTGATGGGGCCTGGCGGGAGAAACTGCCTTTTTGGACCCCCCCCCCCCCCCCCCCGACGGTAAAGGTAGGATGGAGAAAGGGGGCCGATAAAAGATATGAGTTGTTGATCGAGATCAGTGGGGAATCCCAATGCTCTGACAACATCGTCCTTTAACCATATAAGACAGAACAACTTTGTCCCTATGCGCCTTTTGATTTCTTGCTTTTGAACTTAGGATAAAGCTTGGAATATAAAACATGTAAAAAACACTTTATCCCCATAGTGCCCCTTTTACAATTTATTTAATCACATTTAAATGATGTGATTAATTTAATATAAACACACTTAATTATACTCTAATGTTTCATTTCGACTAGCAAGCATATTTTTTTTTATCTTCTCAAGGTTTTGACCTTTTTTTGAAAATAATTTACAACATGGAATATTATATACAACATCTGAAATATAATAATGATCGGTTATAGTCAAGCAATCCTATAAAAATTATAGGACCCTAATAGATCCCATTATAACCAACCTCGCAGTGCTTGCCAACGGTGAGTTAGTGTTTTAGTGTATTGGGGTCGATAGTGATCCAAATGACAAGAGTCGACATAACACAATTGGTCGAAGCCTTTGCTTGGGCCGACGCGATTTAGTTTTAACAGCCAGTGGAGACTTTTATCTTCTCCAATGGGAATTCAGTGTCGACATCCAGTAGAGACCTTATCTAATTCGACAGGACTTTAGTGTTGACAGCTAGTTGAGACCTTATTTATCCGACGAGACTTTAGTGTCAATAGCCAGTCGAGACCTTATCTGATCTGATGAGTCTTCAGTGGCAACAACCAGTCGAGACCTTATCTGGTCCAAAAGAACTTATGTAACAACCCCTAGTTGATTTCCTATGTAAATAAATAAAAATAATAACCAAGGTCACGGGACACTTATTCCAAGTTAAATGTTTAGCAAAAACATAGTAATGTTAGTGATTAATTAATGGCTATGGAAATTGGTAAAGACATTGGAAAAGGAAAAGAGGCAATAATTGACATTGTATTTATGAAATAAAGGAAAATAGGAGAAAAGGAAGGTGAAAGGTCACAAAATTGCATGTGAGGAAAATTGCAAGAAAAATGAAGGAAACGAAGAAAATAAAGGCATCAATGATAAAAAGGCTTTTGAGGATCAATTCACAGCTTTTGGCAGTTGAGCTTTTGACAAGTTTAGCTTTTTCCAGTTCAGTTTTGGAGCTCTCTCTCTATTCTCTCGTTCTCTCATACTCTTGCACACTTAGAATTTTCTTGAAGCATTATTGGAGGATTTTTGCATACATTGGATTTGGAAAAAGAAGGCAAAGGAAAGAAGGAAAGTGCAAGAGGACAACAAGATCAACAACTACAACTAGATTTCTTTGCAGGTACCGATTTGCATGTATCATTCTCTTGCTAGTTTTGGCATGCATGGCATATACATGTGGTTATTTGGTTATGATTTGTCATTGGTATGGAGAATTGTCTAGATTGACTGTGGTTTTGCCTAGCCTTGCCATTTCTTAGATAGCCATGGTGTTGTGGGTTTTTCCACTTGTTGTTTCTAATTGGTGTCACGTTCCTTACAGTTGTGGTTTGAATTACTAGTTCTTGGAGTTGTTGGTTGGAACAAATGTTATGGAGCCCTGGAATAGCTTGGGTTAAGTTACTAGTCCTGGAGTCTTGGTTGGACAAACGCTTTAGAGCCCTTGGTGGGTTGACTTACTAGTCCTGGAGCCTTTGTTAGACAAATGCTCTGGAGCCCTGGAAGGTTGTGGGTTGAGTTATTAGTTCTTGGATTTGTGGTTGGGACAAACTCTTTGTAGCCATGGACAGCTTGGGTAGAGACCTATCTGGTTGGTGTTAGTGATGTCCAACCATGAGCTGGAATCACTAGTTAAGGTTGAGGTGGTTTGGCCTCTGGAAGCCTTGGCTTGGTTTTGTTTGGTTTATTCCATGATCCCACATTCACGCTTGGAATATGGCATGGAGTGATTGGTTGAAAGAGAGATTTGGTTCAGCCCAATCTATGGTCCGGTGGTATGTGGAAGTCCCTAACTTGGTTGGATTTTGCATATGTTAATAAGAGCTCTTTTACTCTTATATTTTCACGAGTAATTATTTTTGTTATTCCGTGGCTTTGATGTTTGTTCTATCATGGTGTATATGTTGTTCATTTTTTGGTTATATGTTGCTTATAAGATGTATATTAGCTATGGCTCATGATGTGTTTTGATTTGTTGATGAATGGCTAAAGAATGCATGAGCTAAAAGATGTTATTGCAGCTACTATGAGAGGGCATTAGACCTTCTTGATGATTCTCAGATAAGTATCAAACCCCTATGTTCAGATATGCATTCGTGACTTGTAGATTACATGTTCGCCATATGTTTAACGAAATGACTGTCATGGTTAGGCCTGGTTAGGTGAATTCCTTGATCAAATTTTCTTATGAACAACTCTGTCCTGATGTCATTATTAATTCTATAAAGTCCCATTAAGTTTTGGGAAATAGTCTGAAGACAAGCCTTGAAAAGGTGGCATTGATTCTGGGGTTGCAGGCTCGAAACTGAGAAATTGGGACTGCATTCGCTATCTTGTAGGCTTTTGCATGTGGTTGGAGGCCTACAGTCACATAGATGCCTTGTCATGTAAGCGGCTAGGAGCCCAGGTCACAAAAATGGTATCTGACTCAAGGTTTGGGCACCTAGAGGGGTGGTTTAGCTCTTGGGGGCCTTATAGCTCCTAAGGAAGGTCAATAAGGCTTCATTTTGTCAACTCCATTTCCTTAAGGTAATCTAGGAGGGTTGGTTATGTCATAGTTGTAACACCCTTCTCCCACATCTACCCAAGTAACCAACCAATTGGGGTAAACATGTGACGAGAGGCTACTATGATTGGATTCAACCTCCTATGTGACCTTAAGGAAGTGGAATCAACAGATACATAACACACAAACATTCAACATCATCTTTAGGACCCTCAAGAACCAATCCAACACTTCAGATAGCTTCCCCTTCGGTCCCACTGAGCTTTTGGATAACTTAGGCCTTAGTCGCTCTCATGCTATAGGCATGACAACGTCTTGAAACCCAGATTCACTCTCACAGGCTTGCTTACCAACGTCCAAAGACTCATTTTTCTAGTTTTGTGCCAGCATCCCCGGGATTTGAGCCACTTTTTCAGTTCCAGAGCCCATGTCACTGCCCAGAATGGAATAATAATTTAAGGTCAGTTAAAGAATATGGAAAAAATGATGCAAAAAGCAATAAGTTAAACAAGACCTTAACCAAACCCCTACTAGCCATGATAGGCATTTCGTCAAACATATGATCAACATGTAACCTACAGGTGTAAACAATAGAATTAAGTGTAGGGATCTCATACTTATCTGGGAATCACTATGAACCATTGTTCCCTCATGTCATTTGCTACATTATCATCTATTAGGTCACAGATACATTATCCATTCATTTACAAGTAAAAGCATGTTGAGAGCCATACATAGCTATTGTCATAAAACATACATATAACCAACATAATAACAATATAAATACCATAAACATATCATCCATAAAATCCACATATACATCAATACAATTACACATGAAAACAAATGGAATGAATGTCTCATTAATGAATGCAATAAACTAATCAGAGATGGGACTACCACGTTCCACCCGACCCTAGATTGGCTGAGCCAAGTCTATCTTCAGCCAACCACCCCCGTGCCCTATTCCAAGCATGAATATGGGACTCATAGAACACACCAAAAGAAATAAACAAACATGGATGCCACCAAAGTTCTCCACCTACACCGTGAGGAATTTGAGTGCCTCCTAGTCTCTCGGGTTTTACCATAATATAGAGTCTAATCCATGGATCACTAGGCCCTACACCGAGACACACTCTCCAGGATTTACCATACATCCCATCCCGGGACTACTAGGCCCAACGGAGAGAAATCCACCTCTTGGATTTACCATATATCCCACCATTCACCAACAAGGATTCCTAGGCCCACCGAGGCACACAATCCTGGCTTTACTGCAACCCACAATCT
Organism: Pinus tabuliformis; assembly: GCA_031772625.1. Taxonomy (NCBI): domain Eukaryota; kingdom Viridiplantae; phylum Streptophyta; class Pinopsida; order Pinales; family Pinaceae; genus Pinus; species Pinus tabuliformis. The sequence goes on along the minus strand of CM062813.1, from coordinate 150,902,099 downwards.
AGTTCAAGGGTTACTAGGCCAGTGACTTTACCGTGATCCATAGTCCAGTTTAGGGACCACTAGGCCATGTGTTTGTCATTTTGGAGATCCACCCCACTCAGCTTCAAATCCATCTGGCCATCCCACATTAATTGAATATGAGAACCCATCTCATCAACACTATCACGAAATGGAAAGGCTAGGCTGAAGAACATTGTCACACCTAGAAAACCCTGTGCCATGATAGAAAAGAACCACATGCAATACCATGCATGCCAGATCTAGCAAGAAAATACACATGCAAGTCGATACCTGTAATGAAGCCTGTTGTAGCTGCTTGATCTTGCCTTTCCCTACTTGGTCTTTGCTTCCTCTTGCCTTCTTTTTCCTTTCTTGATCCAATGCCAAAATGCTCCAAGAAACTCTCTAAGTGTTTAAGAGTGAGAGAGAGAGAGTGAGAATAATGAGAGAGCTCCAAAACTCAACTAACAAAAGGTTACCAACTGATCCTTAGAAGCCTTTTTATGAATGACGCCTTTATTTTCTTCATTTTCCATTATTTTCCTTCAATTTCCTCCTCACATGCAACATGTGACCTTTCACCTCCTTTTTCTCCTAATTTCCTTTATTTTCATAGATAAATGTGTCAAAAATGTCATTTTGCCTTTCCAAAGCCTTAGCCATTGCCTTTTCCAATTTCCTTAGCCATAATAAACCAAATGAACACCCCCTAGGATGTCTTTCCCAACATTCAGCTTGGAATAAGTGTCCCATCAACCATGGTTATTGTTTTTAACTTTTATTACATGTAATTTTCACCTGGGTTGTTACAATAGTAGCCCTCATCTCATGTTTACCCTAGCAGGCCAGTGAAAGTGGGTAGATATGGTAGGGGGAGTTACAGAATGGTATCAAAGCATGGTTCAATGCTTAAACTGGATGGGCGAAATGTGTTTGTCATGCATGCATGTCAGTGATATATGTGTTCGTTATGCATACATTTTGATTGTCATTGTTGTAAGTGGTGTCGTTGTGTAGAAGTTGATGATGTTGATGTTGAGATAATTGATATATTGATTTCATTATATATAACATGTGTCATGCTAATCCAGATTGATCTTGCAGATGAGATAATCTCCCTTGAACTTCACTAAGCTATGTTGATTATGTTTATGTTTGGTTTATTTGACATTGTATGTTTGCAGGAAGTAAAGGATCAAAGATGACAAGCAAAATGGAGGACTATAGTTCATGTGATTCTCCCTATAGATCAGATGAGCAACATGGTGATGAGTACTCCTTTTACATAGCAAATACATTGAGAAGTTTGAAAGCAGATATCAAGAGTTGCAAGGTGGATAATGACATAATTATTCAGTCACTAGAAAGACTTGCCAAAGCACAGGAAAAGCAAGCAGAAGTTAATGCAGTCATCCTTCAGAGTTTGTCAGATTTGCAAAGACAGGGACCGCTTAGGATTAGTCATGGATAGGAGGAAAGGACTAATGGGGCATATGGTAGCAGGTCTCAATCATGATACATGTTTAACAATGATGACACAGTCATAGATGGTAGGTTCTTTGATACACCTGACAAGAGGGGTAATGACCGTGGGTTCTATTCTAGTTCTAGTTTAGAGAGACAACATTGTCATCACCATCACCATCTGTATAGGACGAGTGAGAAGCAGTACTTGCTAGAGGAATTCAATAAATCAAAGCCGCCTACATTTGATGGGGTAGATGGGGAAATGAAGAAGTCATAAGATGCGGAAGCTTGGTTGCTTGAGATGAATAAGTTCTTCAAATTGCATGATCACCCAGAGAACATGAAGGATAGGATAGCTACTTTCAGTCTTAATGGGAAAGCAGACATTTGGTGGGAATATGTCAAGAATGTCAAAGACATTTGAGAAGAGGAGTTGACTTGGAGTGAGTTCAAGAGACTTTTTAGGAAAAAGTACCTATTTGAGAGATACTGTGATGATAGGGCAAAGGAATTGTATGAGTTGAAGATGGGGTCTATGACCAATGAGGAGTATATATACTAGCATATTCTTGGAGTTGTTGGGATGTGTGCCTTATCTTAAGGAGGAGAGAGCGAAGATTCAGAGATTCATCAGTGGGTTGTTGGTATCATTCAAGGACAAGATTGATTTTGATGAGCTTGGATCACTGGAGGAAGCCATAAGAAAGTTGAAGCATTGTTATGAGAAATCAAAGTGCAGGTCTAAGGCTAAGAATGAATGGAAAGGCAATGAGAAGAATAAGGGAAAGTGGGTTAAGAATAGGGGAAAGCCATAGGTTAAAGATGACAAGGAGAATGCAACACCGCACAAGATGTTCAATGCAGCTGACAGAGCACAAAGATTTCAGTCTGAGTAGCAGAACAAGGGTGATGGCAGGAATCCTTTACAATGTTGGACTAATGGAAAGGATTATCATAGGAGAGATTTTCCATAGCATTAGGGTGGAAGACCACAGATTTATAGTGCTCAAGAGGCACAAACAGTTGGGGATTTTAGATAGAGTATTCCTCATATTTATGAAACTTTGGATAATATGTAGGCTTATCATCATGCATCTATTATCAAAATGGAAGGTAAGCTTCGTGATCAAGTTGTTTCTATTTTTATTGACCCTGGATTTGACTATAGCGATATCAATCCTAACCTGGTGGATAAGTGTGGTTTGAATAAAGAAGTGCATGTAGAGTCTTGGTTAGTGCAGTTGGCTACAAGTACTAAGAAAAGAGTTCATCATTGGGTAAGAGCTTGTGCGTTTGAGTTGAATGGTATGTCTACATCAACACATATCAATGTGCTTCCTTTGGGATCATATAGTATGTTATTGGTTATGTATTGGTTGTACATTCACAAGGCTATGGTGGATTTTTATGATAAGGCCATCGAGTGCTTGGATGATGATGGAGAGGAGAGAACCTTATAGAGTAAGGAGAAGCCTACATTAGTGAGAATGGTTACAACTATGCAGGCCAAGAATAGTAGCAGGAAAGTGTGTGTCTTGTTCACAGTTCATATTTCCAATTATAAAGGTAAGGATGTTGAGGATATTGAAGTCTTGAAGAGGTATCTAATTTTGTAGCAATTTCAGGATGCATTTTCAGCAGAGATCTCAAAGTTACCGCCTCATAGGGAAGTAGACTTTTCTATTGAGTCGATGCCTAGAGCAACACCTGCATCAAAGGCATCGTACAGGATGAGCACTCCAGAATTGTGGAATCAAAGTTGTAGTTGAAGAAAATGTTTGACAGAGGATACATTAGGCCTACTGTGTCGCCTTAGGATGCACCAAAGTTGTTTGTGAAGAAGAAGGATGGTACTCTCAGGTTATGCATTGATTATAAATAGTTGAACAAGGTGACGATTAAGAACAAGTACCCTTTGTCGAGGATTGATGACTTGTTTCATTAGTTGAAGGGAGCAACAATGTTCTCGAAAATTGACTTGAGATCAGGATATCATCATAAACGCATCAAAGAAGAGGACATTTACAAGACTGCTTTCCGGACCAGGTATGGGCATTATGAGTTTGTTATAGTTCCTTTTGGTCTAACTAATGCTCCAACTACTTTCATGTGTTTGATGAATAGTGTGTTGCATCCATATCTGGATAAGTTTTTTAGTGTATTCATTGATGACATATTGATATATTCTAAGAATGAGGAAGAGCATGCAGAACATAACAGTAGTGTTGAGATTGCTAAGAGAACATTGGTTCTATGCCAATCTTAGTAAATGTAGATTCTTTCAAACAAAGGTTCATTACTTGGGGCATGTGGTTTCTAAGGAAGGTATAGTAGTGGACCCAAAAAAGATCAGAGCTATCATGGAGTGGGCAACTCCTAGGAATGTGGATGAGATTAGATATTTTATGGGATCAACAGGTTACTGTAAGTAGTTCATCATAAACTTTTCACGGATTGCCTATCCTATTACATCATTGCAGAGGAAAGGAAAAAAAATTGAATGGACAGAGGAAGGTGCAAAGAATTTTGAGCAGTGAAAGCAGTGGTTCACGAATGCTCTAGTTCTAAGGATTATAGATCCAGACATAGAGTTTGTGGTATGTACAAATGATTGCCGGAGAGGACTTGGTGGGGTTCTGATGTAGGAAGGACAAGTAGTATGGTATGAATCAAGGAAATTGAATGAGCACGAGCAGAACTATGTGATGCACGATCTTGAGTTGGCAACGATTATAATTTATTGAAGATGTGGAGACATTAACTTCTTGGCATGAGGTTCGTCTTGATGAGTGATCACAGTGGGTTGAGGTACTTGTTTGACCAACCAAATATGTATACCATGAAAGCTAGGTGGTTAGCTATGCTCAGTGAGTTTGATTTGAGATCAGGGTTGGAGATGTTCTTAGCAAAAGAATGTAGGTAAATCACATAGCAGCTATGAGTTCATATGGGACATATTTACAGGATCAGATCTTGCAGGTAGGACAACAGGATGACAAGTACCAACAGCTTAAGCATAGGTTACAAAAACAGGGTACAAGTGAATAAGATGTGGACTATCATCTCACGACATATGGTTTGGTCAGATTTAGGGACAAGATCTATGTGTCAAACAACAGTGAGCTCAACAAGCTTATCTTGAGGGAATTTCATGTCAAGTCGTATTCAGGTCACTTGGGATATTAGAAGACTTTTACAGCAGATAAGAAGTTCTACCATTGGCCGAACTTGAAGAGAGAGGTGGTTGAGTTTGTTGTGATATGTTTGGATTGTCAACAGGTAAAAGAAGAGTGTAAGCATCTAGGTGGTTTGTTGCAACCGATTCTTATTCCAAAGTAGAAATGGGAGGTCATTTCCATGCATTTCATTACAGGTTTTCCGAGGACATCTAGACTGCATGATTCTATTATGGTTGTGGTTGACATGTTGACTAAAGTAGCTCACTTCGTTCCAGTAAAGTCTATGAATTCAAATAGTGAGGTAGCATAGGTCTTCACTAGGGAGATAGTGAGGTTACATGGTATTCATAGGAAGATTATATCCGACAGAGATGCCAAGTTCACTTCTAGGTTTTGTAAGGAGTTATTTGTAGGTTTGGGTACATATATGGTTTTCAGTACAACTTATCATCCACAGACAGATGGATAGACAGAGAGGGTTAACAAGATTATGCATGACATGTTGAGAATGTATGTTATGCACCAACTGAGGAAGTGGGAAGAGTATCTACCATTAGTGGAGTTTGTGTACAATAATAGGTATCAGGAAATCTTTGAAGATGAGTCTATTTGAGGCACTTTATGGGAGGAGTTGCAATACTCCCATTAGTTGGAGTGATCAGTGAACAGAGTGTTAATTGGACTGGACATGCTGGCAGAAATGAAATAGGAAATGCAGGTTATTAAGAAGAATATAAAGGTAGCACAGGACATGCAGAAGATTTATGTAGATCAACACCGGGTGTTTAAGGAGTTTCAGGTTGGGGAATAGGTGTACTTGCACATCAAGTCCAAGAAGAGCTCCTCAAGGATTGGATCATGTTCCAAGCTAGAACCTCGGTAATGCGGGCCTTTCGAGATCCTTGAGAGCATTGGACTAGTAGCCTTCCGACTTGCACTACCTCTAATATAAAAATTTCATGATGCTTTCCATGTGTCATTGCTTAAGAAGTATGTGAAAGATGTTGATCTTGTGATTGAATGGTTTGTATTGCAAGTGGAGCCGATGCTCATGCTCTGGAATTGGGCAATCAAGCAAGTTAAAGTGCAGTGGAAGCACTTTGGGCCCAATGAAGCTACATGGGAGATGGCTAATCAAATGTGGGCTATGTGTCCTTCTCTATTTGTTGGTTGAGCGGATGCATTTTTATATATGTTTTTATTGTGTGTTTTGGTTATATTTATGCATATATATATATATATATATATATATATATATGTGTGTGTGTGTGTGTGTAAATACTGCATCAAGTTGTGTTACAAAACTCAAATAAGCAGTATATTGTTCATGGTATGTTGCTTATGTTTTTAGCAGTATGATATGATATAAATGTTATATCGAGTTGTGTTATAAAGCTCCATAGGCAACATGTGTTTTGTTGGTTTATAAGTGTCATTGAACACCCAGGACGATTTTCCCCCAAGGAGGAGGGGTTTGTAACAATCCCTGGTTGGTTTCCTATTTAAATAAATAAAATTAATACCAAGGTCACGGGACACGTATTCCAAGCTGAATTTTGTGCAAAAACATAGTGATGGGTATAACTGGTGATTAATTAATGTCTATGGAAATTGGCAAAGGCATTGGAAAAGGCAAAGAGGCAATAATTGGTATTTTATTTATGAAATAAAGGAAAATAAGAGAAAAGGAAGGTGAAAGGTCACAAAATTGCATGTGAGGAAAAATGAAAGGAAAATGAAGGAAAATGAAGAAAATAGAGGCCTCAATGATAAAAAGGCTTATGAGGATCACTTCACAGCTTTTGTCAATGGAGCTTTTTGCTGTTTTAGATTTTGTCAGTCCAATTTGGGAGCTCTCTCTCTATTCTCTCATTCTCTCATACTCTTGCACACTTAGAGTTTTCATGGAGCATTCTTGGAGGATTTTGGCATACATTGGATTTGGGCAAAGAAGGCAAAGGAAAGAAGGAAAGTGCAAGAGGACAGTGGGATCAACAACTACAACTGGATTTCTTGCAGGTACTGAGTTGCATGTATGATTTCCTTGCTAGTTTTGGCATGCATGGCATATGCATGTGGTTATTATCTATCATTGGCATGGAGGATTGTTGGGATTGACAGTGGTTTTGCCTAGCCTTTCCATTTCTTGTATAGCTGTGGTGTTGTGGGTTTTTCCACTTATTGTTTTTGATTAGTGCTCAGGTACCTTATGGTTATGGGTTGAGTTGATAGTTCCTAGATCCGTTGGTTTGAACAAACGCTTTGGAGCCCAGGAACAAGTTGGGTTGAGTTACTAGTCCTAGAGCCTTGGTTGGACAAATGTTCTGGAGCCCTTGGTGGGTTGACTTACTAGTCCTAGAGCCTTGGTTGGACAAATTCTTGGGAGCCTTGAAGGTTGTGGGTTGAGTTAATAGTTGTTGGAGTCGCGGTTGGGACAAACGCTCTGGAGACTTAGACAACTTGGGTAGATACCAATTTGGTTGATGTTAGTGATGTCTGACCATGAGGTGGAATCAATGGTTGAGGGTTGAGGTGGTTTGGCCTCTGGAATGCCTGGCTTGGTTTTGTTTGGTTTATTCCATGAGATCCCACATTCATGCTTGGAATATGGCATGGAGGTGATTCGCTAAAGGAGAGATTTGGTTTAGCCCAATCTATGGTCGGGTGATACGTGGAAGTACCTAACTTGGTTGAATTTTGCATATGTTAATAAGAGCTATTTTCCTCTTGTATTTTCATGAGTAATTGTACTTGTTATTATGTGGCTTTGATTATTGTTCTATCATCATGTATATGTTGTTCATTTGTTGATTATATGTTGCTTATAAGATGTATATTGGCTATAGCTCTTGATGTGTTTTGATTTGTTGATGAATAGTTAATGAATGCATGAGATAATAGATGTTATTACAACTATTATGAAAGGGAATTATACCTTCTTGATGATTCTCAAATAAGTATCAAACCCCCATGTTTCAATATGCATTCATGACCTGTATATTACATGTTCACCATATGTTTAACGAAATGATTGTCTTGGTTAGGTCATTTCCTTGATCAAATTTTGTATGAATAGCTTTGTCTTGATGTCATTATTGACTCTAGAAAGTCTCATTAAGTTATGGGCAGTAGTCTGAAGACAAGCCCTTAAAAGGTGGCACTGATTCCAAGGTTACAGGCTCAGAACTGAGAAATTGGGACTACAATCGCTACCTTGCAGGGTTATGCATGCGGTTGGAGGCCTACAATTGCATGGATTCCTTGTCATGCAAACAACTAGGAGCCTAGGTCACAAAAGGGCAATCTGACTTAGGGCTTAGGCACCTAGAGGGATGATTTAGCTCTTAGGGGTCCTCTAGCTCATGAGGAAGGTCAGTAAGGTTTCATTTTGTCGACTGCATTTCCTTAAGGAAATTTAGGAGGTTAGGTCATGTCATAGTAGCCCTCAATTCATGTTTACGCTATCAGGGTAGTGAAAGTGGGTAGATATGGGAGGGGTGGTTACAGAATGGTATAAGAGCATGGTTCAACACTTGGTCTGGATGGGCGAAATGTGTTTGTCATGCATGATGTCAGTGGTATATGTGTTCATTATGCATGCAACGTGTTTGTCATTATTGTAAATAGTGTCGTCATGTAAAAGTCGATGATGTTGATGTTGAGATGATTGATATATTGATTTCATTATATATATACATGTGTCATGCTAATCTGGATTGATATTGCAGATGAGATAGCCCCTCTGAACTTCACTGAGATATGTTGATTATGTTTATGTTTGGTTTATTTGGCATGGTATGTTTGCAGGAAGTAAAGGATCAAAGATGACAAGCAAAATGGTGGATTACAATTCACATGATTATCCCTACAAATGAGATGAGCAACATGGTGATGAGTAATCCCCTAACATAGCAGATACATTGAAAAGTTTGAAAACAAAGAACATGAGTTGTAAAATGGATAATGAAAAAATAATTCAGTCACAGGAAAGACTTGCTATAGTACAGGAAAAACAAGCAGAAGTCAATGTAGTCATCCTTTAGAGTTTGTCAGATTTGCAAAGACAGGGATCGCTTAGGATCAGTCATGGACAGGGGGGAAGGACTAATGGGGCATATGGCAGTAGGTCTGAATCAGGTAATTTTTTATAGGGATGACACAATAAGAGATGGTCCATTCTTGGATACACTTGATAAGAGGGGTAATGACCATGGGTTCTATTCTAGTTATGGTTCAGAAAGACAACATCACCATCACCATCCGTGTAGGAGGAGTGAGAAGCAATACTTGCCAAAGGAATTCAAGAAAGCAAAGCCTCCTACATTTGATGGGGAAATGAAGAAGTCATAAGATGCAGAAGATTGGTTATTTAGGATGAATAAGTTCTTCAGATTGCATGATTACTCAAAGAACATGAAGGCTTGGATAACTACTCTCAGTCTTAAAGGGAAAGAAAACATTTGGTGGGAAGATGTAAAGAATGTCAGAGATATTGAGGAAGAGGAGTTGACTTGGAGTGAGCTTGATAGACTTTTCAAGAAGAAGCACCTATTTGAGAGATTTTATGCTAATAGGGAAAAGGAATTCTACAATTTGAAGACGAGACCTATGACCGATTAAAAGTATACTAGCAAATTCTTGGATTTATTGAGATATGTGCCTTATCTTAAGGAGGAGAAAGTGAAGATTTAGAGATTCATCAGTGGGTTGTTAGTATCATTCAAGGACATGATTGAGTTTGATGCGCCTATATCACTGGAGGAAGCCATTGAAAAGTTGAAGCACTATTATGAGCAATCAAAGCGTAAGTTTGAGACTAAGCAGGATTGGAAAGGTAATGAGAAGAATAAAGGAAAGTGGGTTAAGGAGAGAGGAAAGCCAAATGATACAAATGACAAGGAGAATGCAACACCACACAAGTTCAGTGCAACTGACAGAGGACAGGGATTTTAGTTGATCTAGGTGGCTCCAGAGACACACACAGGACAAGGAGGACATAGGAAAGCTCAAAATTCAAAATTTTTGGATCATGCCTGAACCAGGACCAAAGCGTAGATCTCGTCATCTTGATCGCGACAATGTGAACGGTTCGTAAATCCGAGTCCGTATGCGAAAGTTAGAAGCAGTCAAAGTTGGGTTGACTTTTTGATGACTGGGCAGGTTAAGGAGGCCACAATTTGGACTTTTTCTTGCCACCGAATTCCGGGCGAAATTATGGGCTTGTTAAAATCACTCCTACGGCTAAATTCAATTTTTTTTTAAAATGGCACCTGATTGTTATTATATAACAAAAAAAATATTAAAAAAAGGGTGGCAGGCCACCAACCCCGCCACCCCAACCTGTACCACATATATTATTAGTCGAGGGGCGGGCCACTACCCCCGACCCCTCCCACGACACTGTGTAACAAAAACTGCGGTGGGCGGCCATGACCCCGCCACCCCACACCACGGAGCAACAAACCATGGCATTAAATATCGGGTGGTGGGCTGGCCCTTGAGGCACGGACCCGACCACACCCTAAACAAAACCAACGGCCCATTAAAATCATTGCCAAAAGATGAAGGTGGGTACGATGGGCGGGCCGCCTAGGGCAGGCCCGGTGCAACCGAAACATTAAGTTAAAAAGAAAATTCGTTTGGGTTGTGTAAAAAAGGAGGAGGTGGGGTTTGACCACCCGACCTCCTCCCTACTAAAACGAACCTCAATAGTTACACCAAACGACCTTACTATGAAAGCCGCCCCCGAAATTATATTTAAACGTAGTTTGTCAGTGCACCCAGACAGAGGAGGCAGTGCATGCGGTTTGAGGCAGAATTTTGCAGGAGGGGAGAAATTTCATTTTGTCAGAATTTGACAAATTTTATATGGTTTCAACACTTCTCGACGCCACAAACACAATGGCACTGTTCGTGTCCCCATCAGATTTCTGCATTTTTTTGGCCATTTTCAGTGTGAGGGTGGAACCATGATTGCTGCAAAAACATGGAGCAGAATCATGATCCTTGAAATTTTCCTAAGGACGTAATTTTTCTCTATGTCGAAATATAGTCAAGTTTACAGTCGTTTTTCATGGTTTTCCACAGAGATCGCAATGGTGAAGTCAAATTCACCTCTGGAGTTGTAGATTTCCAGTCCATCCATGGAGCAAAATCTTTGAGGAATTTAGGGGGAATCTAAAAGATTCCTTGAACCCCAGATTCTCAACTTCTCATAATTCGTCTTTTGGACAGTCGATTTTGCACTATTTGACGCCACAAATCTGATGGTGTGTTAAGATTTCTCATTCTCTCATTCTATTCTTCAGCCACTTTTATAAGTGGAATGCAGGGGTCAACATTCATGTGTGAGCAACCATTCCATGCGATTGATGCCATGAGATCGATGGTCCAAGCAACTTCAACAGTTTGACATCCACTTCTTCAGATGGCCCTTGGTTGTGAGGTATATGATGTGTTCATGTACTTCTTCTTTATGCATTATGCTGCACAGATCCTTGATTGATGTTGATGCAGGATCTTGTTTCTTACATGTTTTCATGATTCCTTGCTTGATGTGATGCAGAATCATCTATGTGATGTACTTGCTATCATGATTCGTCATGTTATGTTTTGAGATCCCTTTGTTGTATGTTGTTGGGATACTCTTGTTTTCGTCATGCATGTTTTTGCATTGAGATCCCTTTTATGCCATGTTGGCGGGATGCTCATCATGCATGAGTTTTATGTCATATTGATAGGAGTCTTTTGATTGAGAGTTCCTGTAACGAAACATCCCTTAGAGCCACTCCTATGTGAGGGCATTTTTCCTTGTATGATATCGATGTCACCTCTATGTACATCACCACTATTGACAACACTTAATGCAGTGGCCTACACCATATTGACACTGGGGCCTGAAGACGTAGTCCCTCCTGGACGAACTTTGTTATCAACGTCTTATGTCTTTATGTTGCTGATGATTGTCATGTTCCTCTTCTTTACAACATGCACATGTATTCATTTATGTTTCTTTTAAAAATGCAATTTAACAAATCACAAAAGTAAAGGTCTTGGAAGGTTCCTTCGTCAGACCTAGACCTGGATCATTAGTCTAAAGAGAAGAACAAGGGTGATGGTATGAAGCCTTTATAGTGTTGGACTTATGGAAAGTATCATCACAGGAAAGATTGTCCGCAACATCAGGGTGGCAGACCACAATTTTACAATTCTTATAAGGCACAAATAGTTGGGGATGTTAGACAGAGTATTCCTCGGATTTATGCAGCTTTGGATAATATGTAGGTTGATGATAAGGCATCTATTATCAAGATGGAAGGTAAGCTTTGTGATCAAGTTGTTTTTATTTTTATTGACCCTGGATCTAACTATAGTTATATAAGTCGTGACCTGGTAGATAAGTGTGGTTTGAATAAATAAGTGCTTGCAAAGTCTTGGTTAGTGTAGTTTGCTACAGGCACTAAGAAAAGAGTTCATCATTGGGTAAAATCTTGTGCGTTTGAGTTGAATGGTATGTCTACATCAACGCATATTAATGTGCTTTCGTTGGGATCATACAATATGTTATTGGTTATGGATTGGTTGTACATTGACAGAACTAAGGTGGATTGTTATGTTAAGCCTATCAATTGCTTGGTTGATAATGGAGAGAAGAGAATCTTACAGGGTAAGATGAAGCCTACATCAGTGAGAATGTCTACAACTATGCAGGCCAGGCGCAATAGCAGGAAAGGGTGTGTCTTGTTCGCAGTTCATATTTCAAGTGATAAAGGTAAGGATGTTGAGGATGTTGAAGTCTTGAAGAGATATCTGATTTTTCAACAGCTTTAGGATGTATTTCCATTAGATATCGCAGAGTTACCACCTCATAGGGAAGTGGAATTTTCTATTGAGTTGATGCTTGGAGCAACACTTGCATCAAAGGCACTGTATAAGATGAACACTCCGGAGTTAGTGGAATTGAAGTCGCAATGGAAGGAAATGCTTAACAAGGGATATATTAGGCATAGAATGCCACCTTGGGGTGTACCAATGTTGTTTGTAAAGAAGAATGATGGTACTCTTAGGTTATGCATTGATTACAAGTAGGTTAACATGGTGACGATTAAGAACAGGTACCCTTTGCCGAGGATTGATGACTTGTTTGATCAATTGAAGGGAGAAACAATGTTATCTAAGGTTGACTTGAGATCAGGATATCATCAGGTACACATCAAAGAAGAGGACATTTAAAAGATTGCTTTTAGACCAGGTATGGGCATTATGAGTTTGTTGTAGTTCCTTTTGTTCTAACTAATTCTCCAGCTACTTTCATGTGCTTGATGAATAGTGTGTTGTGTCCTTATCTGGACAAGTTTATGATTGTATTCATTGATGACATATTGATATATTCTAAGAATGAGGAAGGGCATCTAGAACATCTAGCAGCGGTGTTGAGATTGTTAAGAGAGCATCAGTTGTATGCCAAGCTTAGTAAATGACGTTTCTTTCAGACAAAGGTTCATTACTTGGGGCATGTGGTTTTTAAGTAAGGTATAAAAGTGGACCTGGAAAAGATTGGAGGTATCTTGGAGTGGGAAACTCCTCGGAATGTGGATGAAGCCAAATCTTTTACGGGATTAATAGGTTACTATAGGAGATTCATCAAGAAATTTTCACGGATTGCGTATCCTATTACATAATTGTAGAGGAAAGGAAAGAAATTTGAATGGACAGAGGAATGTGCAGTGAGTTTTGAGCAGTTAAATCAGTTGCTTATGAATGCTCCAGTTCTAAAGATTGTAGATCCAAACAAAGAGTTTGTGGTATGTATGGATGCTTGCAAGAGAGTACTTGGTGATGTTCTGATGTAGGAAGGACAAGTAGTATGCTATGAATCAAGGAAATTGAATGAGCACGAGCAAAACTATGTGACACACAATCTTGAGTTGGCAATGATAATCCATGCAATGAAGATGTGGAGACATTATGTTCTTGGCAGGAGATTCATCTTGATGAGTGATCACAATAGGTTGAGTTACTTGTTTGACCAACTGAATTTGAATGTCAGGCAAGCTAGGTGGTTGGCTACACTCAATGAGTTTGACTTTGAGATCAAGTACATTAAGGGTAAAGAGAATAGGGTTGGATATGCTCTTAGTAGAAGAGTGCAAGTAAATCACGTAGCAGCTATGAGTTCATATGGGACAGATTTGTACGATCAGATATTGTAGGCAGGATAGTAGGATGATAGGTACCAACAGAAGGGTACATGTGAACAAGATGTGGACTATCATCTCACGGCAGATGGTTTGGTCATATTTAGGGACAAGATCTATGTGTCGGACAACAATGAGCTCAAGAAGCTTATCTTGATGGAATTTCATGTTAAACCATATTCAAGTCACCTAGGATATCAGAAGAACTTGACAGTGGTTGAGAAGTTCTACCATTGGCCGAACTTAAAGAGAGAGGTAGTTGAGTTTGTTGCAAGATGGTTGGATTGTTAATACGTAAAAGTAGAGTGTATGCATCTAGGTGGTTTATTACAACCGATTCTGATTCCATAGTGGAAATGGGAGGTCATTTCCATAGACCTCATTACAGGTTTTCCAAGGAAATCTAGGCAACATGATTCTATTATGGTTGTGGTTAACGAAGGTAGCTCACTTCATTCCAATAGAGTTTACGAATTCAGCTAGTGAGGTAGCACATGTATTCATCAGGGAGATAGTAATGTTACATGGTATGCTTAGGAAGATTATATCCAACATAGATGGCAAGTTCACTTCCAGTTTTGGAAGGAGTTATTTGTAGGTTTGGGTAGAGAGTTGGCTTTTAGTACAGATTATCATCCATGAATAAACATATAGAGAGGGTTAACAAGATTCTAGAGGACATGCTAAGAATGTATGTTATGAACTAGCAGAGGAAGTGGGGAGAGTTTTTACCATGGTGGAGTTTGCATACAATAATGGGTATCAAGAATCTTTGAAGATGAGTCCGTTTGAGGCACTTTACGGGCGTAGTTGTAATACTCCCATTAGTTAGAGTGATCCAGTGAACATGGTGTTTATTGAACTAGGCATGTTAGCGGAAATGAAACAAGAAATGCAAGTTATTAAGAAGAATATAAAGGTAGCACATGACAAGGAGAAGAGTTATGCATATCAACACAGGGTGTTTAAGGAGTTTCAGGTTGGGGAACAAATGTACTTTCACATCAAGCCAAGAAGAGCTCCTCGAGGATTGGATCATGTGCCAAGCTGGCACCTTGATATTGCGGGCCTTTTGAGATCCTTGAGAGGATTAGACTAGTAGCCTACCAACTTGCACTATCCCCGACAATGAACGTATGGCGTTTTCCATGTGTCATTGCTTAAGAAGTATGTGAAAGATGTTGATCATGTGATTATTTGGTTTGTATTGTAGGTGGTGCTAGAAGGATAATTCCAGCCAAACCTTAGTGCATTTTGCGCTGAAAGATGCTTACGCTTCGGAATCGAGCAAGTTAAAGTGCAGTGGAAGCACTTTGGGCCTGATGAAGCTACATGGGAGATGGCTAATCAGATGTAGACTATGTATCCTTCTCTAGTCATTGGTTGAGCGGATGCATTTTGATATATGTTTTGATGATGTGTTTTTGTTATATTTATGTATATGCATATGTATGTAAATGTCACATCGAGTTGTGTTATAAAGCTGCATAGAAAGCATGTGTTTTGCTGGTTATATGTGTCATTGAACACTAAGGACAGTGTTCCCCCCAAGGGGAGGGGTTTGTAATGAACCCTAATTGATTTCCTATGTAAATAAATAAAAATAATAACCAAGGTCACGAGACACGTATTCCAAGTTGAATGTTGGGCAAAAACATAATGATGGGTATCACTGGTGTTTAATTAATGTCTATGGAAATTGCCAAAGGCATTGGAAAAGGAAAAGAGGCAATAATTGGCATTTTATTTATGAAATAAAGGAAAATAGCAGTTAGGGAAGGTGAAAGGTCACATAATTACATGTGAGGGAAATTGAAGGAAAAATGAAGAAAATAGAGGCCTTAATGATAAAGAGGATTTTGAGGATCAGTTCATAAATTTTGTTAGTTCAACATTTAGCTGGTTTATCTTTTGTCAGATTCATTTTGGAGCTCTCTCTCTATTCCCTCATTCTCTCATACTATTGCAAACTTAGAGTTTCCTTGGAGGAGTCTTGGAGAATTTTGCCATACATTGGATTTGGAGAAAGAAGGAAAAGGAAAGCGCAAGAGGACAATGAGATCAACAACAATAGCTGGAATCCTTTGCAGGTACCAAGTTGTATGTATGATTTCCTTGCTAGTTTTGGCATGCATGACATATGCATGTGATTATTTGGTTATGATTTGTCATTGGAATGGAGGATTGCCTGGATTGAAAGTACTTTTGCCCAGCCTTGCCATTTCCTAGATAGCCATGGTGTTGTGGGTTTTTCCACTTATTGTTTTTGATTGGTGCTCAGGTTCCTTATGCCTGTGGGTTGAGTTACTAGTTCCTAGAGTCGTTGGTTGGAACAAACGATCTGGAGCCATGGAACAACTTGGGTTGAGTTACTAGTCCTGGATCCTTGGTTGGAAAAATGCTCTTAAGCCCTTGGTGGGAAAAGTTACTAGTCCTGGATCCTTGGTTGGACAAACGCTTTGGAGCCCTGAGAGGTTATGGGTTAAGTTATTAGTTCCTGGAGCCGTGATTGGGACAAACGCTCTGGAACCCTAGACAACTTGGGTAGAGACCAATCTGTTTGGCGTTAGTGGTGTTTGAATGTGAGGTGGATGATGAGCCCCAAAAATGGATAATTATATGGGCTCATTCAACCTCCTAATTCGACTTAATCCACCATTCTCATTAGTTTATTGCATGTTTTTGATTATATTTATGCTAATAGAGTGAATTGGGTTAGTCATTATGCCAACAAGTCTAATGGGTGCTTTGTGCAGATTTTTAGTCAATTTTGAGACAAAATCAAAGGTTTAAATGAGCACTTGGCAGCCAAATTGGTGGAGAGGATTTTTAGGAAGGTGTCCCCTTCATTTATGGGCCCTTACCTCAAATTCTCCACCATCAGCTCGGAGTTCAAGGACCACAAAATCGATTATCACAAGGGTAGCCGAGCAAGTGCTAGTAAAAGTGATGTTAACTACAAGTTTTGGCAGCCGAGTTCCTAAAGTTTAGGAGGGCTGTTGGGGTCCTCAATTTGTATAAATACGAGGGCTTAGGGCCTCATTTCAGTTAGTCACTTTGTAGGCAGAAGTTAGCTAGTTTGTAGTTCGATTTTAGTCATTCTTTTAGTCATTTTTTAGGCAGTAGATTAGCTCTGCATTTCAGCACATTTTCAAGTTTTCCTTGTGGACAATTTTTGGAATGTAACTATTCTTTTGATCAATAAAGATGAATCCAGCTCTAAATCTATCTTAGGAGGCTATAGCTCTTGGGGTTGGGCCCATCTCAAGTGCCCAGTTTTTCCTTTGTCTACTTTTATGTGTTTTTGCTGCATTCTTAGAATAAAATCTGCTATTTAGATTTAAATCTTGTTTTGTTATTTAAGTTGCTTTTGACGATTAAGAAGGATTTTTATGTTCAGATTGATTTGATAGGTTATTAACAGGGAAGATCTTTAGAAAAAAGGCCACCAAGCACCTCTGATTTCACCTCTCCCTCAGTGGGATCAGGAGCTGGGATCAAGGTGACCTTGCTGCCACCAAAAACATTGTCTTTGCTTCATCATGCAATCATTAGTGTTCGATTTTTAATTGCAGAAGTTGGTTACATGTTCAGATTCTTGATTGCTTCGTTGCATAGTTATTTCATCTGATTTCAGTACAAATAAACTTCTGTTCCATTTCTTTGCTGTTATCTAGGTCAGAATAGACTAACGTAACTAGGTCTTTGATTTTCCAAATCCTTGTTTGTTTCGTTTGAAAAACAACTTGCAGAGCACCTGTTATCCTTCTTTATCTGCCCATTCTCCATCAATCCCACCTGCTTCATCCTCTACTTATAATCCTTGCCTTATGTTTGCCATTTGCTCATTCTGCCCTAAATTCCCATATTGTTGTGCAACATTGCTCTACCTCTCTTTGAACAAATCCAACCATCCTCGCCACTTCTCAGCTCCATTACCCAAGTCCTGGACCTCCTCACACCCTTATCTCACCTCCATACCCACTCCTTCATCTTTCTTCCTCCATCCATTCTCCAAAATCCCATTTCTGAACATCCTGTAGAAAATTACAGACATCCTGTAGAAAATTCCAGAACATCCTGTAGAACCCCTGCAGACTTCCTGTAGAAGCTCACGAATGAGGTTTCTTGATAGCCAAACTCTGTGAAACTCTCTGGAAGGGTGTTAGGGACCCCTTAAGCCCTCTCTGAACCTTCCCAACCTCCTCCAAGCATTTCCTCTCGCCAATCCACCTCTGCGCAGTCAAAAACAGTTAAATCACATGCATAATAATTCTGCCAACTTACTCAAAAATACAAAAAGATGTCTCTTTTCAGATTTCACTTCAGAAATAGCTTAGTCACATGCATTTTACCTTTCTAAGAGTCAATGGCATTCCTTTATGTAGCTTTCATCATTTTTCTTGCATCAGTGGGGTTAGTTGGTAAAACTAGGGTTTGCTAGGTTTTCATTTCCTTTCCGCTTTCAGTTTCTTTTGCGAGTAGATTAGCCCCCTTTGAGTTAGCTTTCATCCATTAGTTAAAAAGCTTCTTCTAAGAGCTCATAGAAGTTGGCTTAAGCTCCTAGCGGACTTGTGCCAGTTGATCAAGTGATTGCCGTGGCAAGAGCTAGTACTTGTGCATACAACACCGTCGCTTCCAAGTTTGTTACGAACTACCGGGTTGATAAAATTAAAGAAGGGAGTCCGAGGAGTTGCAGCATTATTGCTGCAATACTGGGGCCCACCATTATTTTTGGCCCCATTGTCGGGGAAGCGTCAGAGTATTGGTGATTGCTGTTTTTCTTCTATTTTCCACTACAACCTTCTGCTAAGTAGTTTATTTCATTTCCATTCTGTAAAAGTAGATTAGACATTTCCTGCTTTCATTTCATTTCAACAAGCGTAGATTAGATATTCCTCGCTTTCATAGATTAGCATTTCAATTCCGCAATTTCAATTCTGTAACGTAGATTAACATTTCAATTCCGCAATTTCCATTCTGCAAGTGTAGCTTAGCATTTCATTCCTGCAATTTCATTTGAGCAAAATAGATTAGTCCTTTCCTGCTTTCATTTCAATTCCGCATTTTCATTTCAGCAATATAGTTAGTTGTAGTTCAATCTATTTTAGTTTTGTAGGTACAAGTAGAAAAAAGCAAAAATCAACCAAAAATATTTCCTTTCATGCCTTGTAGGAGTAGAGATAATTCAGAAAAATGATTGCACAACGCCCCCACTGCTTCACATAGCCAACCTTCTCTCTTCTTCGATGGCTGTGATTAAAGAACCCTTAGGTGGACAGCAAGACATATTTGAAGAACCTCAAGGGAAGAAGAAGAAGAAAACATTCCTCTAGAGCAAATGGCTACAAGCAGTAATGTTGGGAGCAGTACCTTGTCCAAAAACGAATTTGAAAATCAGATGGAAGATTTTAAGAGTGATATGAGGTAGTTTCTTGCCATGCAATTGGATACTCTGCGGATCCAAAGGAAGCAAGAAGAAGCCAAGAGGGCTTTGGCCATTTTTTGTCCCAGGTGCACTAGAAAGCATCCTAGGAATGAATGTCTAATGCACTCCCTAGAAGTGTGTTTCGTCTGTGAAGAATACCATCCTACGAATCAGTGCCCTTCCTTGCCTGGACTTAAAGCTACATATCAGAGAGCCAAAGGAGCCACTGAATCACTTTATTATATGAACCAAAGAAGGCCACATGGACCCATACCCTACCAGCAGGGAATGCAAGGGACATCCCAAACCTATTACGACCCCTATCAAGCCACTTCCATGCCTTCTTGGGGTCCCCCTGCTCATCCTTCCTGGTCCACACCCCCTCCTTGGTCGGATCCATCTCCACATTATGCCCAACCAGTTGCTCATTCGTTTCACTCTTATGCTCAGCCACAGCCTCAGTGGAATGCACCTCATCAGGGGTGGAGGCCCCAGTACAACTCTCATCCCGCTCATTTGCCTCCACCACCTACCCAAGCACAACCCATTCATATCCATCTCAAATATACACCCCCACTCAACTACCTATACCACCATTTCCAAACCCGCACATTGGAATAGCTCAACCCAATTACAAAGCTGAGGCACAAAATGTCCAAATGAATCCTCTTGAGCTCGATGATCTTCACCATAGCTCAGGAAGAGTATTGCAAAACAGAGATTATATTGACAACATTGAAGGACCAAAGGTAAAAGAAGATTCCATAGAAAAGATCAAAGAACCATGGGCTGCACTTGATGAAGAGAAGGCATCAAAATCAAAGATCGAGAGAGTTCACTCATGGTTACTATCAAATCTTCCATGTATTCAAGAGAAAGATTAGCAAAAAGAGGAAGATGAGAAAGTCATGGTAGAAGGTGACATGAAACATGATCCAGATCAGCAAAAGGACCAAGGATATCAGAGCTATATTGAGATATGGTTCCAGATCGTCACTAAGTTGCAGGGGTGCTCTCTTCCTCAGCTATGTTTGATCCCTTCAAAGTCAGATCATTTGGTCTCTGAAATCCAGATAGCTGTCAAAGCATGCATTTCAAGCCTGCATGTTGGGTCCCTATAATACTAGTGATTACCCCATTACTATTGTAGTTATACCCATTATTAATATTGTTGTGCCCCTATTGCCCCCATATTGTTAATTTTGTGGCTTTCTATTATTATTGTTAGGTCGGCTGGATTATTTTGTGACTCCTTAGACTCCTATATATAGAAATGAGGTTTTGTCATTTGAATCATCCAAGAATTGTTCATTTATGTAATGTAAAGGAGGTTGCCCCCTCGAAGAGGCTGAATTTTAAGGCGTTGATCTATCTTTTCTATCTTTTTCTTGAGCTGGTTTCATAACATTTGGTATCAGAGCTTTGGATTCTAGGGTTTCGCTGCTCCAAACAGGTCATCGTGGCATTTTCGCTATAACTTTTTTTCTGCGACGTTTCAGAAGTTAAAAAAAAAAACCCATTTGAGAAGAAATCACGTTGAACCTCGGGTCTGAATTTCAGAGCTTTTCGCGCTATATTTGCGGAGATATGATCTGAGGAAGTTGGTCTTTTTGCAGACTCCTGAATTACATTCCAAACAGGTGACATGGGGAAAATCGTCATAACTTTCTCTCTGGGGATCAGATTGAAATTTCGTAAGAAGGTACAGAAAGAGGACGGACTGTAGTTTCTTGTATGCATTTTTCAGATCCAAAGGTCGAAACAGTGACTCGTGGCATGTCATAAAAGTTTGATATACTGAACTAGTCTATAATCAAGTCACTGTGGGAGATTTCTCATAACTCTTCCTTGGAGAATCCAATTTGGGTCAGACTTATGGCATTAGAAAGAGGACGCAGAAGGCTACTATAGGTTGCAATTTCAAAATTGGAGGATCTGGAATTACAGAGATACATCAGATTCAATATCAGGCTTCTACAAAGTGAAAAAAGGTGTGTAGTTTTTTTTTTAAATTTTTGCGTAAGCTGGGTTTGAAGGAATTCAAAGGGAATAATAAAGAATTATTATCATTAACTGATGCCCCAAGGAAAGAAAATGCAAACACCTAGTAAGGAACCTGAAAGCTCTAGCATGACTCATGAAGAAGAGGAAGAAATGCTACATGATATATCAAAATTACAAGAACAAGTGCAACAAATGTCACGCTCACAAAAGCTAACAGAAGCTAAGATAAATGGCATGGAATCTAAGATAAAGGGCGTGGAAGATAAGATGGATGATTGGAAGACAGATTTGAAGACAGACATGGAAGAATTGAAGATAGATTTGAACACAAACTTGAAGACAGGCATGACATATATGAAGACAGATTTGACAAATTTTCTACAAGAAATACTTACTAATGGTGAGAAGGTAGTAAAGGAAACTCATGATGCGAACAAAAGAAATGTTAATCATGATATCATAGACTCTAATGTTGGGTCGAAAACCCACCATATTCCAAAAATCGATATGAGAAAGTTTGATGGCAAGGATCCCGCAACATGGATATTACAGATGGAGCAATTTTTCGATCTCAATAATGTGCAAAACACACAAAAGGTACGTATGGCAACTTTATATTTGGAACCAAATCAGTTTGTATGGTATCAATGGCTTTTCTCTCATAAAAAATTTATCACTTGGGCAATTTTTACGAAAGAATTGATAGCACATTATGAGGATACGAAAAGAAACACTTTTTTTAGCCAATTGATAAGTCTCAAACAAAAGGGTTCAATAATGGAGCACATTGAGGAGTTCCAAAAATTGAACATAAGGGTAAAAGATATTCCAGAGGAGCATAGGATTAATGTGTTCATAGGGTCTTTAAAGGATAATATCCAACATGATGTTCGCCTTTGGGAACCTGATTCATTAGAGAAGGCATTCAGGTTAGCAAGAAAAATGGAAAGCAAAATTATGGCAACCAGAAAGCATACCACTCACAACTATAAAGACAAAAGGGTTGTTGCCCCTAGTATTCCACAACCTATAAGGTTGACACCACAAAAATTGGAAGAAAAAAGAGCAAAAGGGCTTTGTTACAGTTGTGATAGCAAATACACTAAAGGTCATAAGTGTGCTGAGAAGAAATTATTCTACATAGATTGTGAAGAGGAAGAAGAAAAGGAGCAAGAAAGGTCAAAGGAAGAGGATATACTCCAGGAACAAAGCCTAGATGAAGAAAAAATAAATCCGACCATATCTTGTAATGCATTGGTGGGAATTACCTCTCCTCAAACCATCAAGATAGAAGGACAAATCAAGAAGAAAAAGGTAATAGTGTTGATTGATTCAGGAAGCACCCACAATTTTATTCATTGTAGGGTAGCAAAAGAATTGAATTGATTCCTATATCCAGCACCAGAGTCTCAAGTGATGATTGCAAATGGAGGAACAATAAATTGCTTTGGAAAGTGCCATAATATCAAGCTATCCATGGGAGAATATGTATTGACTAGCCCAATGCTTTCCATTCCAATGGGAGGTGCTGATGTTGTACTAGGAGTCCAATGGCTACAATCCTTGGGTACAATAGCTTTTAATTTTCAAGAACTTTTCATCAAATTTTCTGCGGAAGGAAAGGAAGTTGAATTAAGGGGTATTGCAGGGAAACGAGGAAAGATAATCAGCTCTAATAGTATGACAAAGCTTCTAAAAATGAGCAAAGAGGTGTAATTGCACAATTATGTTCGCTAGATGTTTCCACATCAGAATCATCTATTTCTCCAGATCTCCAAAAAGTCCTAGATAATCATTCCAAGGTATTTGAGACTCCCAAAGGTCTCCCACCTATGCGTGATCATGGTCATGCTATTCATATGATTCCAGGAAGTGTTCCTTCAAACATCAGGCCGTACAGATATCCCTATGTCCAAAAGAGTGAAATTGAACGTATGGTTGCAGAAATGCTAGAGGCTGGTATAATTCAACCGAGTCAAAGTTCTTTCTCTGCTCCAGTAGTATTGGTGCACAAGAAGGATGGATCATGTCGCATGTGTCCGGATTATAGGGAGCTCAACAAGCTCACTATTAAAGATAAGTTCCCCATTCCTGTCATTGATGAATTACTAGATGAATTGCATGGATCAATTTACTTCACCAAGTTGGATCTTCGTTCAGGATATCATCAAATCAGAATGAAGATTGAAGACATTCTGAAAACAACATTTAGAACTCATGAGGGTCATTATGAATTTTTGGTCATGCCTTTTGGCCTTACCAATGCACCTTCAACATTTCAAGGTTTGATGAATTCAATTTTCAAACCATTCCTTAGAAAATTTGTGTTAGTATTTTTTGATGATATACTAATCTACAGCAAGTCTTGGAAGGATCTTGTTGAACATGTTGACAGGGTGCTACAACTATTGGAGGAGAAACAATTATATGAAAAAAGATCCAAATGTTTCTTTGGAGTCCAGGAGGTGGAATATTTGGGTCATATTGTATCTCATGAAGCAGTTAAGGTAGACCCTAGCAAAATTAAAGCCATTAAGGAATGGAAAATCCCCACATCCATAAAGCATTTGCGAGGATTTCTTGGGTTGACAGGGTATTATCGCAAGTTTGTTAAGAATTATGGGAGAATAGCAGCACCTCTAACAACATTATTGAAGAAAGATGCACTTTCATGGACTCCGGAAGCAACAAAGGCCTTTGAACATCTTAAAGAGGCAATGTGCCAAGCACCGGTCTTAGCTACACCGGACTTCACAAAAACCTTTATTGTGGAATGTGATGCTTCAGGAAATGGAATTGGTGCTGTTCTAATGCAAGATGAAAGACCCATTGATTTTGAAAGTCGTCCAATCAAGGGAAAGTTTTTAAGAAAAGCTATTTATGAGAAGGAAATGTTGACAATACTCCATGCACTTAAGAAATGGCGACCCTACCTAATGGGAAGACACTTCAAGGTAAAAACGGATCATGATAGCCTTAAATACTTTTTAGAACAAAGATTATCCTCTGAAGAGCAACAAAAGTGGGTCACAAAGATGTTGGGTTATGACTTTGAAATCATCTACAAAAAAGGGAAGCAAAATGTGGTGGCAGATGCACTCTCAAGAAAGGATGAGGATGTGGAAGCATGGTTGTGCGCCATTTCTATTATCCAGCCAGATTGGATAAAAGAAGCAAGGGAGGAATGGAAGAATGACGAAGAAGTGTGGGCACTTATTCGAAAGCTACAACAAGATTCTAGTACGTCTGATACATTTAGCTGGCAAAATGATTCGTTATGGTACAAAGATCGCTTATACCTCTGTAAGAATTCCCAACTAAAACAAAAGATTCTTATGGAATTGCACACTTCTCCCTTAGGAGGGCACTTAGAATTTCTAAAAACTTACCACGGGGTTAAGAAGGAATTTTTTTGGGATGGCCTTAAATTAGATATTCAAAAGTTTGTGGCGGAATGTTTGGTTTGCCAACAAAATAAAGTGGAAACAATTAAGACACCGGGTCTATTACAACCTTTATCCATTCCAAGCCAACATTGGGAGGAGGTTTCAATGGATTTTATCACAGGTTTACCCAAGTCTGAGGGAAAAAGTGTCATCATGGTGGTAGTTGACAGACTTACCAAGTATGCACACTTTTGTGCATTATCACATCCATTTAAAGCCAGTACAGTTTCTACTGCATTTATGGAAACAATTCAAAAGCTACATGGAAACCCAAAGATTATTGTAAGTGACAGAGATCCCATTTTCACTGGAAATTTTTGGACAGAATTATTTTCTTGTCTGGGTACTCAGTTAGCTCATAGCTCATCTTATCATCCTCAATCTGATGGGCAAACTGAGATAGTAAACAAATGTTTGGAAGGATATCTTCGTTGCTTTGTATCTGATAAACAGACACAATGGGTCAAATGGTTGCCTCTGGCTGAATGGTGGTATAACACTTCCTTCCATACAGCAACAAAAATGACCCCATTTATGGCACTTTATGGGTATCAACCACCATCCATCACATCATATTTAAGAGAAAATTCTAAGGTTCAGGCAGTGGAACATCACATCGAACATCAACAACAAGTCCTCCAACTCTTAAAGGATAACCTCGTGTTGGCACATAATAGAATGAAACAACAGGCAGATCAACATCGCAGTGAAAGAAGTTTTGATGTAGGTGATTGGGTATTCCTACGGCTACAACCATATAACCAAATGTCCCTCAAGCAAGCTAAGAAGGATAATAAATTATCACCAAAGTATTATGGTCCGTACAAGGTGTTGCAAAAGATTGGTACTATGGCATACAAATTGGAGCTTCCTGCAGCCTCTCGATTGCACCCAGTTTTCCATGTTTCATGTTTAAAGAAGGTTATAGGCGACAAGCTCCCAGTTCAAACAATATTGCCAGAACTTGACGAGGAAGGAATAATTATATTGGAACCGGAAGCAGTCATAGAAACAAGAACTCGACAGCTACGAAATCGATCAACTTCAGAGTATCTTATCAAGTGGAAGAACTTATCTGCTGAAGATTCCACATGGGAGGATGAGAATTTTATGCAGAAGTATCTAGAACTACTCAAGCGTTGAGGACAACACTTTTTTGAAGGCGAGGGGCATGTTGGGTCCCTATAATACTAGTGATTACCCCATTACTATTGTAGTTATACCCCTTATTAATATTGTTGTGCCCCTATTGCCCCCATATTGTTATTACTGTGCCCCATAGAATCTCTCTATTGTTAATTTTGTGGCTTTATATTATTATTGTTAGGTCGGCTGAATTATTTTGTGACTCCTTAGACTCCTATATATAGAAAGGAGGTTAGGTTGCCCCCTCGAAGAGGCTAAATTTTAAGGCGTTGATCTATCTTTTCTATCTTTTTCTTGAGCTGGTTTCATAACACTCCACATCATTTTGTCTCTAATCTCGATGTGCACATGGCTTCATTGGAAGTATTCTTACACTTGAAAATGATTTTGTTTTTCAAGTAGGGTAGGGTAGAAAAAAAAGAAAAATAAGAGAAAAAATGAAAATAAGAAGAAAATAAAAATCTAAGGTGAAAGCCTCCTCGGAGGCGCCTTAGATTGGCTCATTGATTGAAAACCTCCATGAGGCGGTCAATGGGTTGGAAAGAAGAGAAAATAAGAAGGGAATAAGATCCCTGGGTGAAAACCTCCCTTGGAGGCGCCTAGGGTAGGCAATTAGGGTGAAAATTTCCATGAGGCGCCCTAGTTGTTTTTCCAAAAAAAAAGAGAATAAGAAAAAGAAAAATAAACCTAATTTCCATTGAATAATTGCAGGTTGCAGCAAGGACATTGCAGGTCAGGAGGATCGCTTAAAACAAAGACAGAGGAAGTTCTGTGCCTTCTACAGGAAGTTTTCTGTTTTCTATAGGAAGTTCTCTGTCATCTACAGGAAGCTTACAAACAAGCCAAAATCGATCTCCGAAGAGGACCAGAAGGCTAGGAATATGTCCATGAGGCCTGCAAGCATCCATGTTTCCATCCCTCACCCTTCTCCATCATTTTTTCCATCTCATTGTGCTTCTCTCCTCAAAACTGTGTGTTCTACGGAAAGTTCCTGTAGAAATTACAGGATTTCTACAGGAAGCTAGAAATGGATTTCAAAAAGGTAGTTTGGCGAACATGATAGCTTCCTCAAGGGTTCAGAAGTCCTCCTACAATCTTCAAACTCCTCCTCCATCATCTCCATGCCTGCATTACAGTCCAAGCTCATTTTTTTTACCATGCAAAAACTTGCAGAATGCTTTGAAGAAAAAAAACATAGAACATAATTTGTTTTTTCCCTATCTTGAAAACCGTGCATCCATTTGCAAAACTATTACAGGGAGAGTTGTATAGGGACGATGGCAACATTCTCGACAAATTTCAGCCAATTTCGGTGCACGGTTTCCAAGAAATCAGCCTTCATCAGCTTCAACCATTTTTGCATTTTCTCCATATCCGTGCATTTGTTTCAAAACTTGTTTCATGGGGAGATGCACATGGGTGATAGTAGCCTACCCAAGCAGTTTCAGCCGATTCTGATGCACGGTTTCCGAGAAATTGATCTCTGTAATCTTCAGCCATTTTCCGTTTTTCACGAAATCTATGTATCCATTGATCGCAATTTTGCTATGGGAGGTGCATAATGATGATAGGAACATGCTCAGAAAGTTTCAGATCGATCTGGTCTATCGTTCGGGAGCAATGGAGAAAACAAGTTTCTATCCTGTGAAAATTCAGCGTCAACAACATGAGGGTGCAGATCTGAATGTTGAAGCCAGCTCCTACAGCTTAGATCTGGCCAGAGGACACCTGCACAAGGAAAACAGCCATGAATCAGCAACCAAGCCATCATGCAACCACAGAAACCAATGCATGCAGCAAATGAAAGGCCACAACACCTCACAGCAACCACGCTTGACTTCCAGGTACGTGACTAACCAGTTCCTCTATTTGCATCAATATGATTCGAAAGTGCATAAACGAATGAAGTGGTGGGATTAAGCCGATAGTGCCTTGTCCAATTCTCTAGCGCTCAGCCAGAAATCATGCAGCATGCGTGTATGGACAACTCACGTGAAATTAAAAGACAGGTAGTGTTGGCCGTTTGAACTCCAGTGCAACTGATTAACAAGAAGAGAACATATAGTTCATCATAGCACTGCAGTCTGCTTGTGGCCACGTACACCTGGCCACCTCACTCCCTCACCATGAATCACGCCGAAATTAAATGATGCTCGGCTGAAATTCTCACCACCCTCTGTTCAACTACGGTCACAACTAAAGCACGCGTCCACCACGTCCAGATCAGTTAACCAGTGGTCGTCTGCAAGATTCTTGCATGATTTCTTGAGATTTCTGCCGTTTTTAAAAAAATTCCCGCCTATCGGGCTCTACAGGAGGCGCAGTTTCGTTCTACAGGAAGTCTTCTACAGGAAATGCAGAAAACAACCATGCAGAAAGAAAACCTAGGATTTTCAGTGAATTTCAAGCTCCAAACGAGGTAGGATCGGGGAAACTTCTTTGTGCATGATTTGTTGGTGCAAAATGGTGAATTGAACACGGAATTAAATTAAAAAATGAGAGTAAAAAGTCTGCCTGTGCATTGAGAACAGTGGAAGTCTGCCTGCATGATTCACTGAGTTTACCCATTTTTTTTTCTTCTGCATCCGAAATCTCCTCATCAGTTTTAAAAAAGAAAATAAAAAATTCCCTTGCAAGGAAGACATGCAGTAGTAGAGACCAACCTGTGTGTGTAAATGCAAAGCTAACCTGAGCAAGAAAGAATTCTTCCTACCAGAGGAACAATTTTCAGAAGATAAGAATGGGGTTCAGAGAGCCAGCCTACATCCATTTTGGAGCAAGGTCAGCCTTCAGATCATGAAATACATTACCTGTGAGGGGCAGTTCAGTATTGGATATGGTTATCACTTCCGGTTGCTAACTGAACTCAGACATAAGATGGATTTACCCACAGAACAAAAGTTAAGCATCCTCTATTTCCTCCTACAATCATTAATTGATTGTGGCAGAAAATTGAAGGAAGGGACACCGAACCAGCTGGCCCGTCATGGGTTTATCAAGCTTCTAGTGGAAGATGCCCTCCATACCTATACTATCCCTCTCTCCTGGGAGATTTTCCGCAATATGTCCAAGGATGATGATATCCGAATTCTGGCCAAGGAACTCACTTCATCCAGCAGTGAGGAAAGGGAGCATATTGAGGCAGAAGAGAAAGCCAAGGGTAAGGAAACCCAGGACAGACCACCACAGAAAGAGCAAGAAGAGAAACAAGAGAAAGGCCAAGCTGCTGAGCCCAAAACTGTGGGTAGAATAAAGGCACAAACGCCAAGGGAGAAACGGTTGCAAATCAGGGCAGAGAGGACTGAAAAAGTCCAAGCAAGTGAGGGCACACCCAAGGCAACAATAGTAAAATTAAAAGAGAAGGCACCCCCAGCCAAGCAGGCCAAAATAGTGAAAACCGGTTCTACAGAAATCCAGAAGACTGTTTCTACAGGAAGCCAAAAAACCGTTTCTACAGGAAGACAGAAAACAGTCAACACAGGACTTTCTACAGGAAATCTGGAAAAAGCGCAACAGAAGGAAAAATCGCCTGAGATTTTAGCCAGGGAGGCAGCAGCTGTGCTGGCCACCCTAAGCACATCTCCAGAGCAGAAGGGGAAGGGAAAGAGGGAGCCTTCCGTATTTTAAGGCAAGAATGAGCGTGAGGATAAAGACTGGCAGACCCCAGCCACCATCAAAAGAACCAATCACGATTGTAGACACCCCAGCTACACAAAAGGAGAGGTCTCCCTCAAAGGCATCCATCACTTATGAACGAGGGAGCCCGAAGACATCCACCTGGAGAGAAAGAATGAAGATGTTGGACACAAAGGCCTCTCTACAGGATGCTGAGACAGTTCTACATGAAGCTAAGAATTCTCTAGGAAAAGGAGCACAGGCAGTGGGAAGAAGCAGAGAGAAGCATGGTTTCATGACCAAGAAGAGGACATCACTTCAGAAGCTTGGCATGACAGGGAGGCCACCAGGGCCATCAAAGATGAGGAGATAGATTAGTTGCTCAGAGGATGAGCAACACTTTCAGTAGGGGGTGATGATGAGCCCCAAAAATGGATAATTATATGGGCTCATTCAACCTCCTAATTTGACTTAATCCACCATTCTCATTATTTTATTGCATGTTTTTGATTATATTTACGCTAATAGAGTGAACTGGGTTAGTCATTATGCCAACAAGTCTAATGGGTGCTTTGTGCAGATTTTTAGTCAATTTTGAGACAAAATCAAATGTTTAAATGAGCACTTGGCAACCGAATTGGTGGAGAGGATTTTTAGGAAGGTGTCCCCTTCATTTATGGGCCCTTACCTCGAATTCTCCACCATCAGCTCAGAGTTCAAGGGCCACCAAATCGATTATCACAAGGGCGGCAGAGCAAGTGCTAGTAAAAGTGCTGTTAACTACAAGTTTTGGCAGCCGAGTTCCTAAAGTTTAGGAGGGTTGTTGGGGTCCTCAATTTGTATAAATAAGAGGGCTTAGGGTCTCATTTCAGTTAGTCACTTTGTAGGCAAAAGTTAGCTAGTTTGTAGTTCGATTTTAGTCATTTTTTAGGCAGTAGATTAGCTCTGCATTTCAGCACATTTTCAAGTTTTCCTTGTGGACAGTTTTTGGAATGTAACTATTCTTTTGATCAATAAAGATGAATCCAGCTTTGCACCAGCATTAAATCTCTCTTAGGAGGCTGTAGCTCTTGGGGTTGGGCCTATCTCAAGTGTCCAGTACTTCCTTTGTCTACTTTTATGTGTTTTTGCTGCATTCTTAGAATAAAATCTGTTATTTAGATTTAAATCTTGTTTTGTTATTTAAGTTGCTTTTGATGATTAATAAGGATTTTTATGTTCAGATTGATTTGATAGGTTATTAACAGGGAAGATCTTTAGAAAAAGGCCATCAAGCACCTCTGATTTCACCTCTCCCTCAGTGGGATCAGGAGCTGGGATCAAGGTGACCTTGCTGCCACCAAAAACATTGTCTTTCCTTCACCATGCAATCATTAGTGTTCGATTTTTAATTGCAGAAGTTGGTTACATGTTCAGATTCTTGATTGCTTCATTGCATAGTTATTTCATCTGATTTCAGTACAAATAAACTTCTGTTCCATTTCTTTGCTATTATCTAGGTCAGAATAGACTAACGTAACTAGGTCTTTGATTTTCCAAATCCTTGTTTGTTTCGTTTGAAAAACAACTTGCAGAGCACCTGTTATCCTTCTTTATCTACCCATTCTCCATCAATCCCACCTGCTTCATCCTCTACTTAGAATCCTTGCCTTACGTTTGCCATTTGCTCACTCTGCCCTAAATTCCCATATTGTTGTGCAACATTGCTCTACCTCTCTTTGAACAAATCCAACCATCCTCGCCACTTCTCAGCTCCATTACCCAAGTCCTGGACCTCCTCACACCCTTATCTCACCTCCATACCCACTCCTTCATCTTTCTTCCTCCATCCATCCTCCAAAATCCCATTTCTGAACATCCTGTAGAAAATTACAGACATCCTGTAGAAAATTCCAGAACATCCTGTAGAACCCCTGCAGACTTCCTGTAGAAGCTCACGAATAAGGTTTCTTGATAGCCAAACTCTGTGAAACTCTCTGGAAGGGTGTTAGGGACCCCTTAGGCCCTCTCCGAACCTTCCCGACCTCCTTCAAGCATTTCCTATCGCCAATCCACCTCTGCACAGTCAAAAATAGTTAAATCGCATGCACAATAATTCTGCCAACTTACTCAAAAATACAAAAAGATGTCTCTTTTCAGATTTCACTTTAGAAATAGCTTAGTCACATGCATTTTACCTTTCTAAGAGTCAATGGCATTCCTTTCTGTAGCTTTCATCATTTTTCTTGCACCAGTAGGGTTAGTTAGTAAAACTAGGGTTTGCATTTCCTTTCTGCTTTCAGTTTCTTTCTGCAAGTAGATTAGCCCCATTTGAGTTAGCTTTCATCCATTAGTGAAAAAGCTTCTTCTAAGATCTCATAGAAGTTGGCTTAATCTCCTAACGGACTTGTGCCAGCTGATCAAGTGACAGCCGCGGCAAGAGCTAGTACTTGTGCATACAACACCGTCGCTTCCAAGTTTGTTACGAACTACCAGGTTGATAAAATTAAAGAAGGGAGTCCCAGGAGTTGCAGCATTATTGCTGCAATACTGGGGCCCACCAGTGGAATCATTGGTTGAGTGTTGAGGTGGTTTGGCCTCTAAAAGCCTTGGCTTGGTTTTGTTTGGTTTATTCCATGAGACACCACTTCATGCTTGGAATATGACACGAGGGTGATTGGTTGAAAGAGAGATTTGGTTCAACACAATCTATGGTCGGGTGATATGTGGAAGTCCCTGACTTGATTGGATTTTGCATATGTTAATAAGAGCTCTTTTCCTCTTGTATTTCATGAGTAATTATACTTGTTATTATGTGGTTTTGATGGTTGTTCTATCATCATGTATATGTTGCTTATAAGATGTATATTGGCTATGGATCTTGATGTGTTTTGATTTGTTGATGAATGGTTAATGAATGCATGAGCTAATAGATTTTATTGCAACTATTATGAGAGGGCATTAAACCTTCTTGATGATTCTTAGATAAGTATATAACCCCTATGTTCAAATATGCATCCGTGACATGTAGATTACGTGTTCACCATATGTTTGACGAAATGAATGTAATGGTTAGGCTTGGTTAGGTCAAGTCCTGTATCAAATTTTGTATGAATAGCTCTGTCATGATGCCATTATTGATTCCAGAAAGTCTTATTATATTCTGGGCAGTAGTCTGGAGACAAGCCTTGAAAAGGTGGTACCGATTCTGGGGTCGCAGGCTCAAAACTGAGAAATTGGGATTGCAATTGCTACCTTGTAAGCTTATGCATGTGGATGGAGTCCTATAGTCACATGGATTCCTTGTCATTCAAACCACTGGGAGCCCAGGTCACAAAAGGGCAATCTGACTCATGGTTTGGGCACCTAGAGGGGTGGTTTAGCTCTTGGGGGTCCTGTAGCTCCTGAGGAAGTCTAGTAAGGTTTCATTTTTTTGAGTCCATTTCCTTAAGGGAATATAGAAGGTTAGGTCACGTCATAATAACTCTCAGTTCATGTTTACCCTAATATGGCGGTGAAAGTGGGTAGATATGGGAGGGGTGTTAGGAAAAATATTGAGAAGGGGGGTGGGTGAATCAATATTTTTAATTCACTTTAACTTTCAATTTCTTATTCAAAATTTTGTACGCTATTGTTCTTCATGCAACCAACGTATGTACATGACTCTAGTAGATGCAAACAATATATATCCAGATAACTTAATTTGTCATAACTTCCATCAGTAAATTAACTTAATCATTGTGTTATCAATTCATTAATCATCTAGTATGCAACGAAGAATATAAAAATGACATCACATAAGTAACACACATAGAACACCATGATTCTAGGTGGAAACCCAATGAAAGAGAATACGAACTCTGTCATCATCTCTGTCTTCTATCGTATTATATACATAAAATATTCATTACATCTTGTACTAGTGTGGACACTTACCAGAATGCACGCACCCACCCGCAAGAGGTTACAACCTCAACTCGTTCTCCAACACACACTAGAAGGAAGCTACAACCCCCTGATCTCGTTTATCGAATCCTATCAGAAGGGAGCTCTTAACCGCTGAACAAATTTACCAGCTACCATTGGAAGGAAGTATTGGCATTATGACTAATGTGTTGTCCTTGATGGCAACCTACTTATAGCAGGATGCGCATGTGTTGTCCTTGATGACAACTTACTTGGTAAAAGATGTCAATATAATGTAGAATTTTCTCTACAAATCAGCTAGCTCACTAATATCATGTAGAATTTTCCCCTGCAGATTAAATTGATATATGCAATGTACTAAAGCATAATACTAGATCTACATCTACCATAAACTTTGCGGAAGCTTAATTGAACATGAGCAACATCAAGCATGAAAACATAGAACTGATAAGAAGGAATCAATCACACATAACACAAAATATATCACCGGGGAAAGCACCAACATAAAACCCCAACACTGTATTATCAATCAAGTGGAAATCGTCAACAACATACAAAAAGAATCAGCTCAAAAGCTATCCTGCTCTCTGCGCACTCTAATGATAAAGCTCATGGACTACCTAGCCCTGTATATAAAGGCTGCACCTCAGGTGGAAGCTCCTATTTCCTTGCGCAGTTTTTGATTGGGGTCCAATTACAAAAGACATGTAAATTGGCTTGATCATACCTGCTGTCACCTCAGGTCCAACTACGCAGTCATAGAAGGAAGAAGCTTCCTTCCCCATGCAAGGAATACTTACTAGAAATATCCTAGCATCTAATAGTACACTGTCCCACATATGATCTCAGTTGGGTCTCTGACGGAACTGACATGCATCAGTTATCCATGAGTGAATACACAATTATCTGAAAATAATAGTTGTCACATGCATGCAAGCATCAACAAACTATATCTCATTAATTTAACAACTTGTTAAATTAATCTAACTGAACTTGACTAAGTTAAACTAAGTCAACTGATTCTCTCAATATAGAACTCATCCTTAATTCCTCAATCAATGGAGCAAATCAAGGACACAATCCCCAATTAGTGGAGAAATAATTGCATGTTCTCACAAAGACTTCAAGTTTGCTTTTCCTTAACTAATTAACTCATGGAGAATTAATTAATTAATATTCCAAATTGCTGGTAAGACCAAACTCGAATTTACTTCCTATAGATAGACCAGGGACTGCTATAAATAGGAAGGGACTCAGAAATGCTATTTTTTGAAGATGTTATTTTTAGCAGTTTCACCTCTCACCCAAGGTGGCCAAAATGCTCATTGGCCAAACTGCTATTTTTAGCAGTTCTATTTTTAGCACTTCCTAAATTTATCATTTCTTGTTGCACACTTTTCAACACTCCCTTTCAACAAGAAATTCTTCCTCTCGAACCTGATCCTGTAACTTTGGAATGTTCTGCATGCAACACATCTACCAAGTGCAGTTGCTCTAGCAACACTCGGAACAAAAACTCCCAACTGACCTCTTTGTTGGGCTAGAAACATACTCTGATGCTGAAGCTCTACCTGCTGTTGACAAGTGCTCCCTCTCTGACCTCTACGCTACTGCAACATCTCCATGTGTCTTGCACTGTTGCACCCTTCTCTGTGTTACCCTGCACTGTGCAACACACTTGTGCCTCTCGCATTGCTGCAACCTACATGCTTTGCGTTGTCCTGGGATTCCCTGCACTGTAGCTCTCTCTGCCGCTCCATCCGCATCTGTATCTACCCAATCAGTTAGTTCCTGCTACCGACATCGGGGCTCCCATAGCAAGGTCTCATCCAAGAGGTTGGGTACCTCAAGGATCCTGCCCCTCCTCCTTGGGACGATCACTCTATATCGCCCCACCTCCTACCTGGAGGTATGGCTGCATGTGATCCCTCTGCCCACCTGGCTCGAAGTTTCCCCATACTGGAGGTCTCTGTATGAGTAGATGTCTCTACTCAATCTCTACTCAGCTTCCCATGTTGTGGCTGCTCCACAACCTCCAGAAGCTGCTGCACCAATCGTGGCTCCTCCACAATCGTCGGAGACTTCTTCTGGCACTGCATGTTGAGAGCTAACATACCCTTCCTCTCAACCACCAAGTCTCCATCAGTTGCCTTGCTGCTCAAGGCTTTGCATGCATCTTGAACCTTAAGAGCATACAGGTTCTTGACCCCTGAACCAATCTGCTTCACTTGTCTAGTGATGATGTGTCTAAGGAAAACCTTTTCCTTAGTGAAGACTACATCATAGCCTCTGTCTTCCAACATCGCGATCGACACCAAGTTTCTCTTTAGTCCTGGTACATACTTGACATCGGTCAAGGTAAGGCGAGCTCCATGCTCCCTCTGAAAAATAACTGTGCCTACACCTAAGACACTATACTTTTCATCATTACCCATCACTATGAGTATCTGGAGATCTTTCTCCTCCAAAGTACTGAACAAACTCTTATCGCCGGTCATGTGGAAAGAAGCTCCACTATCAAGAAACCAACCACTTCCCACCATGGATGAAACCATCCATGTGAAGAGTGTGAAATCCAACTCAAACTATGAAGCAAGTGCCTCACCTTCAAATCCTTCCCTAGATCCCTTCTTGGATTTCCTCTGTGGACAATTTGCAGCATAATGGCCCACCTCATGACAACGAAAGCATCTCACTTTCGATTTGTCAAACTTCTTCCCACCATTAGAAGAATTGGATTCGGAAAGAGAAACCTTCTTCTTCCCCTTCTTTGCCTTACTCGCTAAGGCACAATTCTCCTCATCCTCCATGGATGAAGAACCATCTTTGGTGCTCCGTCTGATCTCCTCCCACATCAAATCCGACCATAGTCATTCCCAATTTGGCAGTTTCTCCCTTGCATTAACCGAGTCCTGGTAGCTATGCCAGCTCTTAGGAAGGCCAAGGAGTGCTAGACTCACCATATCATCATCCGCTGTCACGACCCCTACACTTGCAAGCTCATCCCTGCATGTGTTGAGCTTGGTCAGATACATAGAGATCGTCTCATCCTTTTCACACTTGATCTTTCGAAGTTTGTCCTTTAGTGCCAACTTCCTCTGATCACTGCTATTTTGATAAAGATCTTTCAATGTTTTCCACATTGCAAACAAAGTCTCCTTCCCATGGAGGCTCGAGACAATGTGATCTCGCACTCCCTCCAAGAGAATTCTCCTAACTCTAGCCACACATTTCTTCCATTCCACCAGTTGAGTAGCATCAGTAGACTTATGGACTTCTTGATCAATGAAGTCCTTAAGGCCGTTATCTTCTAATACTGCCTCCATGCGATCCTTCTAAGCTATATAGTTTGAGTTGCCATCAAGGGCATACTCAAGCCTCAAACCATAGAATGCCATCGGTGAAATAGATGTGATAAGAACTTGAGATCTATATCCTGAATAATAAACTTCGAATTCCTTCTTGTATAATGTTCTTCCTTGATCACCTGTGCTCTGATACCATGTAGATTTTTCTCTACAAATCAGCTAGCTCACTGATATCATGTAGAAATTTCACCTGCAGATCAAACTGATATATGCAATGTACTAAAGCATAATACTAGATCTACATCTACCATAAACTTTGTGGAAGCTTAATTGAACATGAGCAACATCAAGCATGAACACATCTAACTGATAAGAAGGAACCAATCACACATAACACATAATATATCATTGGGGAAAGCACCAGCATAAAACCCCAACACTGTATTATCAATCAAGTGTAAATCCTCAACAACATACAAAAAGAATCAGCTCAAAAGCTATCCTGCTCTCTCTGCACTCTAATGATAAAGCTCATGGACTACCTAGCCCTGTATATAAAGGCTGCACCTTAGGTCGAAGCTCCTATTTCCTTGCGCAGTTTTTATTTGGGGTCCAATTACAAAACACATGTAAATTGGCCTGATCATACTTGCTGTCACCTCAGGTCCAACTACGCAATCATAGAAGGAAGAAGCTTCCTTCCCCATGCAAGGAATACTTACTAGAAATATCCTAGCATCTAATAGTACACTGTCCCACATCTGATCTCAATTGGGTCTCTGACAGAACTGACATGCATCAGTTATCCATGAGTGAATACACAGTTATTTGAAAATAATAGTTGTCACATGCATGCAAGCATCAACAAACTATATCTCATTAATTTAACAAATTGTTAAATTAATCTAACTGAACTTGACTAAGTTAAACTAAGTCAACTGATCCTCTCAATATAGAACTCATCCTTAATTCCTCAATTAGTGGAGTAAATCAAGGACACATTCCCCAATTAGTGGAGAAATAATTGCATGTTCTCACAAAGACTTCAAGTTTGCTTTTCCTTAACTAATTAACTCATGGAGAATTAATTAATTAATATTCCAAACTGCTGGTAAGACCAAATTCGAATTTACTTCCTATAGATAGACCAGGGACTGCTATAAATAGGAAGGGACTCAGAAATTCTATTTTTAGAAGATGCTATTTTTAGCA
The DNA here is from genome assembly GCA_031772625.1 of Pinus tabuliformis. Classification (NCBI taxonomy): domain Eukaryota; kingdom Viridiplantae; phylum Streptophyta; class Pinopsida; order Pinales; family Pinaceae; genus Pinus; species Pinus tabuliformis. Next base: position 150,864,191 of record CM062813.1, on the reverse strand, counting down.
GTTTCACCTCTCACCCAAGGTGGCCAAAATGCTCAGTGGCCAAACTGATATTTTTAGAAGTGATATTTTTAGCAGTTCTATTTTTATCACTTCCTAAATTTAGCATTTCTTGTTGCACACTTTTCAACACATAATGGTAGCAGGATGAGTACAAATGTGACAAAGAGACTAGATAAAGAAATATCAGTTCAAAGACAGAGGAACGATGAAGGAAAAGTATGAGGAAGTATACACATGTTCTGTGAAGAAAATCCGTGTACACACGTGGGTAAGGAGAAGAGAAAACACGTACAGATTCCGCACCATGGTATTCTAAATACTAGGGGTCTTTACCATGGTATTGGTCCATATTAATGAGTGTGACAACGAATATTTGATCCTGCCAAAGAATTCCATCGACATAACTAAGGGTTTGGCCTAAGTTGTTGGTTAAGGCCTATGCTATATAGGGAGATGGAGATCAAAGTGTTAAGTGGGTATGATATGGGTTGTTGATGAATTGTTTGATCTGAAATAAGTATGCACCTGGGAGTGTAATGATGGATAAGATCTTATAGATCTGAAATGACTACACATTAAATAATATGCTTATGGGTTGATAGATTTGTGATGATGAAGTTATGATGTGTGTCTTTTACAGCATGTGTCGAGATTTGGGTTTGATTTATGATATGTTGTGCAATGAAGGTATGATTTAGTGGTTATTGAATCTATACACAGGTTTTCTTCATAAATATCACATACATACGTTAATCTGCTTATGGGTAGTTGCATATCAATTCTGCAGTATGGACATATATGTACGCGGGCATGCTTCTTGAAATGCGCTTACATACGCATAAGTGTCTTATAAGGATTGTGCACACATGCTAGGGGTTTGTTGAATATGATGTTTGATCAATCTTGTTATGTTTACTGTTGTATGTCGATGAAGTCTTTCATGATGATCTGTGTTTGACAATGTTAGTTGAGGTTGAAATGATTATGTTATGAAATGTTGAACAGTAATGATGCTGCTAAGAGATGATATGTATTTGGTTCAGAGATATGTGACAATGTTAGTATGTGCTTCAGTGATTGGTTTTAGTAGTGTAGTGATTTAGTTTCAGGGTTTAGTGCTTTGAGATATGTATGCGGGTTATCTGAAGAGAAAGTGCGTATATATGTGGGTATGTCTCATAATAGTGGCATATCTTTTCTGACATAAGATTGACCAGGGTTTACAGTGACAAGATCTGGTTTTTGTGATGAACAGTAAGTGGTCTAACATTCTAATGAAGAGTATACATTGAATTGAAATGATCTAGCTCTTTGGTTGTTTGAGATCCAGTAATTGGTTTATTCAGCAAAACTGTGTATATATGCTTTTATAATGTGCAAAACCCATGTACAAATCTCAACATACTGAAAAACAAATCTCAGAATATATACACGACTCAACAAAGATAGATCCGTGTATGTACGCAACTATCCAGAAGCAAACCAACATACATATATTGAATTACTGAAACATACCTTCGCTGCAAACACAACTTACATTCTGCAAACTTCACTATCAAAACTACAGACTTCTGAAAACTCATTCAGATCACATCATCACTATAATCACTATAATCACATATCCATCATTATTAGCTACTTAGACATTTGCAACAAGTAAATCAATCAAGCATATATATCAACATATCTTCAGATATTTCTGATCTGAGTCTTCTCCTTTCTTCATGGTGCATACCTATTTCAAATAAGATCACACAAAATAATCCATTACTTACACACACAACACCTTTATTTCCATCTCCTTATATAGCTTTTGCCTCAACCAATACCTTAGGTAAATCCTTTGGTAATGTCATTAGTATTTGTTGATGGGATCAAATAAATGTTGTCGCTCCAATTACTGCGGGAAAATACCATGGTATCTAGATTTTCATGGTTCAGATTATGTGTGCGATTTTTGCTTACAGGACATACATATGTACGTGACTGTTCTTCATAGGTGTCGTGTATATTTTCTCAAACTTCACATTTGTCATTCATTTGCAACTGAACTGCCATTTCTCTATCCATATCCTCTGTAGCATCTGTACCAATCTGCATTAATTCCACAATTATCATATTATCACAATGTTGACATAAAGTACATCTTTATCAAGCAGGTTGTCATCAAGGACAACACATTAGCCATAATGCCAACAATCTCCCCCTTTGACTTGATGGCAACCACTTTGGTGTTTGGACACCACCTGTAAACATCTGTAAACACACCTGCAAACACACTTGCAAACACCAAGTCTTCTATCTTAACACCAAGCTTCTCTCCCCCTTTGACATCAATGGAAAATGGTTGAACTAGGATGAATGAAGTACTTCCCTTGTAGTGTTGATTATTGTAGGTTTGATTTGTTGAATATGAATTATGAAATCTACATACTGACTATGCTCCCCCTGAGCATATGTTGAACCTTCTGAAGATATACAATAAAAGTACAAGGCTATATGACTCAAACAAATATGACATTTCCTATCACTAATGACTTTGTGCTCCCATGATTACATCAATCACCTAACAAATTGGGTTTACATATTGGACCCAACTTTACATCAATTTACCAAAATAATGGGATTACATACATGGCATGACTTGATCCCAATAGCCCATACATGACTGAATTTTACAACGATTACTACACGGGTCTTTTCATAACCACAACAAGGCTCTCAACAATGAAGTAGACAGACTACTATAGTCATCAACAATCACCATGCACCATATAGGAATCTGTAATATAATCATCTAACAATAGCAACATAAAGGTCATTATGGCAACACCATGAACATCCTCATCATTAAGAGGTATGATAAGATAGGTGTAGGCATCAATCAACATGTGACTATGTATGCAATGTCTCCAAGCATCACCAAGAAATTGTAGCAGAAGCATAAGATTGTGCCATAAAGCTTTGTCAGCAACTCATCCCCTTGAGTTCATGTTATCTAGGTAAACATGCTCTCTCCATATAGAGGAAGAGCCAAAATCCACAAGTAGGAATATCAATATTTTGAACCATAATACCATAGGTAGCATATGCATCAACCACATGTGAGAAAACAAAAGAGTACCTCCAGCATCACAGGCCATCAACCAACATCAATAGCATACATATCTTCAGGATAGCAAGGATAGGACACCATTAACAACTTTATCAAATGAAATTCATTGATAAGATCACTATGTGCAATCCATGCATCATTGATAGCTCATAACATAATGATAATAACATATGTATCTTCAGTAACAACAATAGTAATAGCCATAAATCCAACAATGATATGTACTCATCATAGTCAACATATTGCAACAAGGACTGCTTCAAGAAACCATACTGCCGACAATGAACTGTTAGAAGCATAGTAGATGCTACCCCTGAACCTGTGTTAATTCTGATATTATATCCATCTCATCAATCAACAATTGCACCAAAGAACCATTTCATTAGCTAATATAAGATTTTGCAACAAATGATGAGTTAATACCCTAAGCAGCATAAGGGCATCACCAACAGACTGCAACAAACCAATGTCATAACCAAAAATACAAGAATGAGTTGATGGAAACATATGAGAAGCTCCCCCTGAATTTGTGCCACATATTTTTCATTGCAAAGAGGCACACATAACTGTCTAGATCAAAAACTGTGTATACACGTGATTTCCCTTCATGATAAACACATACATAATGTAAAATGTTGTTTTTTCATAATCACAACTCCCCCCGAACATGACATGTATGTTCTTGTTCGTTGTTACTTCATTAGACACACTATCAGTAATATAAACATCACCAAAACAATATCAAAACAACATAGGGAATCATCATCTAGATACACATGCATAACTCCCCCTGAGATCATACACCACTGATCCTGTGGAACTAATAGTCATCACCTATTTTCCATGAGGTTATATACCTCTCATTTACTTATGTAGTCACTGTTAGAAGTATGCTTTAAGAATAATGGACTTCAGTAGGGACAATCTTCCTTTTACTCTGAATTTGAAGAAGAGGAATTGTGCCTCCTATTTATGCCTGAATTCTTCTGTACTAGCACATATAATTTATTTGCATTTCTAAATCCTCTTGTAATAATATTTTCAGTGTCTTCTTCTATAAATTTGCATTTAGTTTATGTAAACACAATTATATGTCCCTTATCAGTTATTTGACCTACACTTAGAATATTTTGCTTTAGCCCTTGAACTAATAATATATTAGTTGCTTTTGTATACTTATCAAGTTTGGCTCTACCTTTTCCTAGAACCTTGGTTGGAGCACTAATACCAAGAATAAATTTACTATCTTTGTTTTTCTTGAGAGATTCAATTTTTTTTCTTATCTCGAGACATGTGATGAGAACATCCACTATATATGTACCATTCATCTTCATCTTCAAATGAAGATAGAGCAAGGCCACATTTTACTTGTTCTTCTTCCTTTTGCTTAATATCAAAAGTGATAGTGGATCCATCTTTCTCAGGTATTTAGGTAACTGTATTTTTGTTTGGTTGCTTGCCTTGGAGGAAATCAACTTGTTATCTGTGTGAATCCATTGTTTGGTTTATGCATTCTTTTGCTACATGCCCAAACTTCTTACAAGTAAACATCTTACATGACCAGAAAGGGAACATCATAATATTCATGCTTCACATTTATTGTATTGCAACCAATAGATTTGTGACAACATATATTGCATGTAAAACAATAACCTTGAAAGAAACTTGAATACCTGAGAGTTGATGATCTTCTTGTGAAGTGGCTATTTGATTGATATAAAAAAAATCTGCTTCTGCAATTGGCTGCAATGTGTCCATAGTTATGACATATAAAACATTCAACATCATTGATCAAAGGAGAGAATCAATTAATGTTTCTATTATTGGGAGCAAATGATTTCCTTTGAAAATTTATTTTCCTTGGATGTTGATCTGGTTAACTTCTTATCTTTTTACCAGGTCTTTTAGAGTTTGCTTTGTTAACCTCATAATTGCTTGCACAAGCTTGTGATCTAGATTCTCCTTTTATAGTTTCATGAAAACCAAGACCAGATTTAATGGAAGGAGACCTTAACTACTAATAATATTATCCAAAATATTAGTATTATCTTGAAATTTGAAATGTTTATCCTTTTCTTCTAATTTACCTTTTAAAATGTTTACCTCGACCTCAGTCTTTGACATTATTCTTCCTTTTCCAGATACTGCTTCCTCATTCCTTCTTCAAGCTTCCTTCTTGCTTTCAGTTTCTCTTCTAATTCAATAATCTCTTCCTTCAACCCATTCTCTTATTCTTCAAATACTTGAAGTAGCTCTTCATTTCATTTGTTTGACTTTTCAATATTTGATCTTAGAGAGATGATCTCAACTTCATGTCCTTCACAATATTGTTTAGATTCTGCTGCAATATTTATCGATTTACCATGATCCCTGTTCTCATGTGCCTACAACTCATTCTTAAGATTGATAATCCTTTTCAATGCAAAAACAAGTCTTCTTCTACGATTAAGTACTTCCTTTATTCTGTCTTCTTTTAAATCAGTAACTCAATTACATAACAAAAGTTGTTTTATTATCATACTCATCTTTTGACACATCATTATTTCCTTTAGAAACAAGATTACCTGTTGGTTCTCCTGATGAACAAACTTCCTTTATATGATTTCCTTCTTTTTTTTGAATGATCTGCACATTATCTCATACTTCCTTTGCGGTTTCATAATGCATGACTTTCTCTAATATTGAATAAGGTAAGTTACAAAAGATTACATTTATTGTCTACTTATTCTTTTGCAATTCTTCACATGAAAGGGAAGTTTTAGTGCAACCCCTACATACTAAATGCCAAACATCAGATCCAAGGTCCATTAGCTTAGAATTCGTCTTTTCTTTCCATTCCTGATAGTTAGTATCATTAAGCATGAGCATACTTTTATTGCCCATTATTTTTGACTTGCCTTGTTTTGCTACTGATTGTCCTATATCTGTGAATGCAGATATTGCCATGACATCAAATACATCACTATCACTTCTTTCCTGGCTTGACCTCTTCCTTTGTGTTGCCTTTTTCTTGTGCTTCTTTCCCATTTTCCTTGATCCACTCTCAAGTGGTTAAGCTTCTATGGAGTAACTTGATTTGATACCAATTGTTAGGAAAAATACTAAGGGGGGAGGCCCGGGGGGGGGGGGTGTGAATCAATATTTTTAATTCACTTTGGAGGGGGGGGGTGTGAATCAATATTTTTAATTCACTTTAACTTTCAATTTCTTATTCAGAATTTTGTACGCTACTATTCTTCATACAACCAATGTATATATGCAACTCTAGTAAATGTAAACAACATATATCCAGATAACTTAATTTGTCATAACTTCCATCGGTGAATTAACCTAATCATTTTGTTATTAATTCAATAACCATTCAATATGCAGTAAAGAATAGAAAGATCACAACAAATAAGTAACACACATAGAACACCAGGATTTTAGGTGGAATCCTATTGTAGGAGAAAACCACTGTCGTCGTCGTCTATGTCTTCTTTATTATATATAAGGAAAATCTACATTACATCTTGCACTGGTGCAAACTCTTACCAACACGAAGATACCCACCTACATGAGGCTACAACCTCCACTTGTTCTCCAAAATCCACTGAAAGGGAGCTACAACCCCCTGATCTTATTTACCGGCTCCTACCGGAAGGGAGCTCCTATCCCTTGAACAAATTTACTAGCTACCACTGGAAGGAAGCTCTGACTCCCTCAATAAAGGCTCCAACCCTCAACACCCTTCGTGGACTGCGTTTCATAATATTTCATACTGGATCCACCTATCCCAGATACACATTAAAACACGTAGGCCACCTTTCATCATATTTTCACATTGGACCTGCACCCATCATTATGCTCAATACCAAACTAAATACTTAATCTGAAATACAATCGCTAAACCAACTAAATCACTATAACATCATCTCACTGGATACTGAATCAACCACTACAACTAGATAAGATCAATGCATAACTAAACCACAATACATATAAACCATCTAGATCAAGACATCATTGACATATAGAAACAAATATAATATAACTCATCAAAAGTGATCATCAAGCAACACTGCAAACCTTGACCAAATCTAACGCAAAATATATATGTGATTGTTATTCAACAGACTTGCATATATACTCTTTTATAATGTGCAACACCTACGTACATATTGTGATGTAGGAAAGTGTTCCCTCTGCGGACAGAGGCAACCCCTCTAGCCCTAGAGTGGGTCTAGTCACAAACAAGGACATATCAACAATAGCTTTCCTTAAATAGTCATAGTTGGAGGCCTACCTCAACCAGTGGTCGATGGAGTTCCGTTGCGCTGCTCCAGCTTCCGCTTCCTTCTCCTAATGAGTGATCAACCTGAAACAATGCAAAGGAAATACAACAAAGCACGTAACCGGAAAACAACAATGATCTATTTACTCACAAAGTCAAGAAGTCATGAGCTATCAAGTAAATTACATACAAGACATAGGAAAACATCATTGATTGTATTAATAATGAAATAAGAGTAAGCTTACAACTAAAGTCTTGACGTCACCAGAGGGATCCAGCCAGCCTGTTCTTCAAGCATTCACTCTTTGAAGATGGATCTCCCAACATACAAGTCTCTCTCACTCATAAGTTTTACACAAGATTAAGGGCACTTCACAACCTTCCACAAGCTATCAACAATCCCACACTTGTCACACTCACACCAGCTATCTAGAAAACTCACAAACACTAACAACACTGCTCAACTAGCCAACTATTAGAAACTATCCAAAAACTAGCAGTGCATAGCAATGGTGAGAGTTTAAATAGGAGAAGGAGTCTCCATGAAAGGTGGAAGAGTGAGCTTATCTTCAAGGAAGGTAGCACAAATGACGGAACAACCACGCTAGAGAAAGGAGGGCGATATAAACTATGCCAACAACCAAGTCTGGAGTCATCTGGAAGGCCGACTGTTGGAACAAATTCGCCAAATCTGGATCATCACGGGGACATAACTGATCTATAGTGCTGACATCGCTATTGAATAATGTAGCAAGTCAGATCATCACCAAAGATTACAAACAACCTCGCGCTAGGACATGAAATCGGATCATCGTGGGAATCAGGTGTACTTCTGCGCTGGTAGCGCATCTGGACTGTTTAGGAGCACCCTTCAGCGCGTATATTTAGTCCACATACGTGATGAGGAAGATAACTTGGGAAAAGTGGGTCATCAGAGAGCATTTGTCTAATATGAGCATGTTTGACTTGGACACATGACACAGTAGAAGGACTAGGAGTGAAGACAGTGACAAATTACTGTGTAACAGATGCCCCCTAAAGTATGAAGCCTGAGAGAATGGGAGGGGTGAAATGCTTTACGACACTAACTGAGCTGGAACACCATCTGGAAGAACCTGCACGCAAGTACAACTGATATCTCTGATAATGAAGTACATGTAGTCTAGGCATGGGCGTAGCCATCCAAAAGACATACGAAATAGGTCTGTGGTATGGACGTAGCCATCCAGCTAATGAGATCATGATAATGATAAAGGTATGGTCGCAACCATCCATCAATGAGTCATGTAATCATAAACCAATCCACGCAGCCTGAACATAGGTAATCTGAGTTCGGGGTCTTGAACCCATCCGATCGCAATACAAATTGTAGCATGCGAATAGATGCGCTGAGGTCGAGCATGCTAGAAAGTCGCTTGATTACCGATCAATGATGAAAACCGTTAACAAGCACGAGAGAAACCACCAATAATGCCAATGGTTCTTAAGGCACTGTCTAGCACAATCCACAAGTGTGAAAAAGGAGCTGAAGTTGAACACTCGTGGAATCACCCAATCGACGACCAATGATGAAAGTCGACCATTAGGTGCGAAGAACTTGCCATTGAGGCATGCAAGCTCTAAGGTACCAAAGGGGATCTCTAGATCAATCTCCTGGATAATGAGTTGATGTCGACAGGAGACGACCTGTCGCAGGAGGGCCATAATTTTTCCCCCATCAACGACACGAGATAAGGAACAAGCGGTAGATGGTGAAACAGAGTATCAAAGGAGAAGGCAAGGGTGTAAACTGCAAAATTATTATACCCTTGAACATGTGGGAAACACGACTCCGGAGGGCGGCAACATTCAGGTACCAAGGGATCAGAGGCTCGATGGAGACGGCGTGAATCAGATGGAATGAGGCTGAATGGTAACCCAAACCCACGAAAGGCCAAATGATGATGTGTGGATGTCCCAACCGACAAGAAGCAAAAGTGTCGATGTTCAAGAGTGATTAGCTGCCATAGACAATCAATGATAAACTTGCTGCTGAATCCAATCTAGTAATAATTTAATGAGCCCTAGGAAGGAGAAGCTCGAGTCTCGTCATGGTGACGAGTCCAATGTCGTCAGGGTTTAACAAGTCCGACATAGGTAAAACTCGGAGTCTTTTTCATGTTTAGAGAGTTTGAAAAAGACACGGAAAAGAAAACTCCAGGGGGGTCCTTTTTCGTAGATTTGTGTCTCTCGAGCCCGAAAAAGTATAAAACGATACTCGAAAGAACCGCCCGACCATTACGATCGAGGAGTACTTTTCGTAACTAGTGACTTCGACCCGAAAAAGTAGAAAAGTGGTCAGAATCACGTCGTTTCATAACCAATAACGAGCTTGAAACGACAAAGGCCTGACAATCTTTTCATGTTTACATGGTCGAAAAAGGGCTTAAAGGTGACCGCCTCTTATTTCTTTTAACGAGTCAAGAGGAACAACTCGGCTATCTTTTCATTTTTCAAGTTGGAAAAGAGTGTTAAAGACGACTTTTTCGGATCAAGTGTACACGAAGCTAACATAACTCCACTACCTGTAGCTTTGCACAAAACACGTCAAACGTAAACCCATTCGATATAAAATGAACAATATACATAGAAACATAGTTAAAAAGCCAAATTTTGACTAACCATGTGACAAAAAATGAGAAAAAACCCACATTTATAAAACATAATTTTTTAATTGCCAAAAATTACTATAAAAAGGGGTTACCACTGTTAGTGTTCATTCCACTGTGGAGCATTTGAAGCACCAAAGTTGGCGAGCTAATTTTGGCCCTGTTCATCCACCATGCATCCTAAAACTTCTTCTAGGTAGATAGACTTCGTCCTGCGCTTCAATTCAATGTCTTTTTTATGCATTTTGATGTTAGATGTGTTAGTTTAGGTGGATTTGTTGAGTCGAGCTCCGCCGCTCGGTCATCGTAGGTATACCGCTGGGGTCCGCGATGACCGAAATATTTACACATAACGCACTTCTATCATCGTGGGAAAGTGATGTACTTCCACAATGATCGCGAAAAAATAGAACTAGCAACCTCACGTCATCGCGTCTGTTTTAAAAACAGACGCGATGGCGACGCAAAAATATTTTTTTGTGCAAATTACGCGTTGAATTTTGCAAACGAAGTGCTAATTCGATTTTTCTCATTATGCAGGCCATAATGGCATTTGTCTGGCAAGAACGAATGCATGATGATAATGATGTGGAAGCTTTTGCTGATGTTGGGTGCCGAAATGCATTACGGGCATGCATATTGCTCAAATTCTTCCTTACTCCGCACCTTCGGTCTCAACCCGATTTATTGGAGCTACTGATTCGGGCCTAGAATCCCACAGATGGGAAATTCATCATCCGAGGCCGAGATATTGAGTTTGATGATACGGACATATATTTTTGACGAGGCTGTCCCGTCATGGTGAGAGGCCCATTCTAGAGGGGCAGCAGCTTGGGGGCGATTCCTTAGAGATGTTGATGGCTCAAGTGTGCCCACGGGCACACAAAATGAGGAGTGGGAAGGTGGCAATCCCGATAGTGGAGGACATAGTTCTTCGCGCTATGCTATTCATGGTGACACGGGCAACAGGCTCCCAGGCCCAACACGAGGCATCGAAGATCCATCTCCAGTTGGCTCTTGAATGTCTCAATCCAACCATGTTTAACTGGGCAGAAATGGTGATGGCAAATATGAAGAGGCAACTTACCAACTGCCGTCGAGGAGAGATGAAGCAGTTTGGCTACGGGTCGATCTTAGTCCCGCTCATGCTAGAGCGGGTGTCGGCATTGCAGTTATAGGACATGGATTTGGATTTGCCTAGACCATGTGAGCCCAGGGCCACACGGTGGGCACATGTCATGCCACGAGGAGGTGGCGGATGACCAGTGTCGTGGGGGACACTGTTTCGAGAGTGGCTGGAGTGCCAGACGATCTTCGTTGAGGATTGGCCATATGCTGGCATGGACTTCCGCGGAGATCCTGACATGCAACTGCCCGCTGGAGAGCAGTGGGATGATGGTGGTAAGACACTTGATCACATTATTGTCCATTTTATTTTTTATGATGCTTTTTTTTCATGTATATGTCCTAATGACGAACGCTATGGTATGCAGATGTAGGACCAGTGAGACCTGTCGGGCTAGCTCCAGAGGCGCGGAGGGATGCGCAGGGCATTGCAGCACTAGCCTTGGCTCCCCAGTTGATGATACGGTGGAGACAGTGGCCCGGAACCTTGAGGGCCTAACAGCAGGGATCCCATACTACATGGGGATCGAGGAGGTCCCCATAGCGTTCCAGATCCACACATTAGGAGTGGAACCCAGGGTGCACCGCCTGTTGATGCGGGTAGCATGAGAGGTGGTGTGCTATAGGGAGCATAAACCACCACAGTAGACACCTAGGTTTTATTTCCTACTGATGATTTTTTGAGAGACATGTGTCTTGGATGTATGGAGAACATAGACTCTATTTGGACATGTACACCTATTTTTTGAGCGCCTTGGTGCGCCACACGAGATGTATATATATATATATATATATATATATATATATATATATATATATATATATATATATATATATATATATATATATATATATATATATATACATATATATACATATATATATACATATATATACATATACATATTCATATGGTTTATTATTGTTTACATGCTTCTCATATGTTGTTTTGATTACATGTTACGCAAATGTCTGTCTAATACATGGTTTGCCAATGCATCAGTTAACGTGTTTAATCTTCGTGGAATATGATGATATGTGATAAAATCAAAATTCCTTTCTAACAATTTAACACGTAAATACAACCTTAAAATCCGATGGTCTCTGACGGAATATCGCCCATTGAGCTGGTAGACGACAAGCTGAGAGTCCAGGTTCACAACCAATGTACAAATATCGAGATTGATTGCTTCGGCCAGTAACTCAATAACAACACTATATTCAACGACATTGTTGGTGGTACAACCTAGACAAACACCTTGAAGGTCTATCAAATCACCATGAGGATCGTAGATCACCCATGCCGCAGAAGACATGTCACGGGTACTGCGGTAGGCACCATCAGTGAAACTAACGTAAGGTGCACCAGACATCTGCACAAGAAGAAAAAGACACAATAAGCGACAATCATGCCTACACACCAAGCTAAAACATGAAAACACACACACAACACACCTGCTAAAAACACACGTATGTACAAATCAAAGTGCATGAAATTCACGCATAATACTTTTTCAAGTAAAGCCCATTTCGGGGCTTATCCAGAGGATTCCCTTCATAATCAATCAGCTCGTAGGCCCCTTTTTGTAAAACTTGCTTTACAATATAAGGCCCGTGCCACATGGGCTCAAATTTGCCTGCCCCCAGCTTATCATTCGCTTGATCATAGAGCAGGACTAAATCTCCTTCAACAAAAGAATGAGGATGGACAGTATGATCGAAGTGAGTTTTCACTCTCTTCTTCTGTGCTTCAATCGCTAGAGAGGCTAGTCGACGAGTCTCGTCCAGCCGTTCTAGGTAAAGAAGGCGTTCTTCTACCGGAGTAGTGTTGGGGAGTAATTCGATGGCTAATTTCAAAGAAGGGATCTCGCACTCGATGGGAAGGGTAGCCTCCAGTCTGTAAACTAATTGGAACGGAGTGAAACTGGTGGCATCCTTTATAGAAGTTCGGTAGGTCCATAAGGCAGAGAACAACATCAAGTTCCAGTTAGACTTGTGCATGCCAATGGTGCATTGAAGCATCATAACTAGAACCTTGTTGACGGCTTCTACTTGGCCATTGGCCTGAGGATAGTATGGAGTCGAGCTATCATGCCACAAGCCTAGCTAGGTTGTTAGCTCAGTCATCATATGATTATGGAAATGCTTACCGTGATCAGTGACGATAGCCTGAGGGACTCCGAACCGTGAGATAACATGATTAAACAAAAATTGCGCCGCTGTGTGACCGTCTTCAGATAGTGTGGGCATCGCCTCGACCCATTTTGTGAAGTAATCAACGACAACGATGATATACCCATGCCCCCCGGCCGAGCGAGGGTTACAAGTCATATAATCAATGCCCCATTTGGCAAAAGGGCTGACGGTAACAACAGGGTGCAATGGAGCGGGAGGCGCACGCATCTTCCGCTGGTAGATTTGGCACTCGTGACAGGAGCGGATGGTAAGAATGCAATCCTTAAAAATGGAGGGCCAAAAGTAATCGGCACGGAGGATCTTTTGAGCAGTATCATATCGAACATGTGACCACCACAGGTGCCAGAATGGCACTCATTTAAAACTCACTCAGCTTCCTCGAATGTTAAGCATCTGCGAAGAACAGAGTCGACGCCGAGGCGGTATAGGGTGTCCAAAATAATACGATAGGGCTGAGATTGATGGCGAATCCATCGCCGAGCATATTTAGACACATCGGGACAAAAAGAGGACGTCTGTAGATAGACAATGATATCCCCGTGCCACGGATCGAGGCTGCTAATTAAGAATAGAGTTTCGTCTGGAATATGGTCCTCTAACCGAGAGGGCGCGGTAAGAGATGACAGAGAGCAAAGTAACTCAGGAAAGACAAGGGATTTCTTAGAATTGGCAGTGGTGAATTCCAAGTCAAAATCTTGGAGGATAACAATCCACTTCGAGTACTTGCCCCCCAGTAACTGACGTGACAGGATGTACGTCATCGGGTTGCAATCAGAAACCATTGTCATGGTGCGCAACAAGATGTAATGGCAGAAATGTTGGATGGCACAGACGACAGCCAATGCCAACTTATCGACGTAAGCGTATCGAGTTTCCGTATCTAGAAAATTGCGGCTGAGATAATAAATGACATGCTCAGTGTCATCGTCATCATCTTGAACAAGAACCATGCCAATAGTGGTATCGGTAGCGACCAAATACATAGTGTAGTCACGATGATAATTAGGAGGACGCAACAACGGAGCAGAAATAAGGAGAACCTTGAGGTACTCGAAGGACTCTTGAGTAGCGACATCCTAAAGAAAAGGGGTATCCCGCTTCAATAGCCGTGTATAGCCTTTGGCCACTTTGGCATAGTTCAGAATGAATTGTCATAAAAAATTCGCTTTGCCCTGCAAACTCTGGAATTGCTGCAAAGAAGCAAGGGGAGGAAGATTCAGAATGGCCTCGATTTTAAGGGGATCCAAATGGATACCCTCTCGGGAGACAATGAACCCGAGAAGTCTGCCTGACTCGACGCAGAAGACACACTTATGCGGATTAAGCCGAATGCGGTAGTGTCGACAGCGGAGAAAGATTTTGCGATGGTGAGCGGGGCGGTCCCGACGCTTTGCTGAATGAGCTAGTAGATCATCTAGGTAAGGTTGCATAATGTGTCAAATATCATGGAATGCATAAGACATTGCATGTTGGAAGGTGGCACTGGCGTTTTTCAAACCAAAAGGGAGCTTTTTGTAGGTGAAAGTGCCCCATGGACAGATAAAGGCAGTCTTGTGCTAATCGGCGGGCAGAATATTAATCTAGTTATAACCAGAAAAACCATCCATGAATGAATACATTTCACTCACAACACACTCATCAATTAGCTGGTCAATGAAGGGTGTGGGGAAGTTATTTTTGGGATAGGCCCGGTTAATATCACGGTAATCAACACAGACTCTGATAGTGCCTTGTTTTTTAGTCACAGGGATGATATTGGAGACCCAATTTGTGAGTGGGATGGGGTAAATAAAACCAGCCTTAAGAAGCTTTTCAACTTCCACTTTAATAGCCGCAACCTTTAGGGGGTGCACGGGGCGTAAACGCTGCCAAACAGGCTTAGCACTCGGATACGTAGGTATCTCATGCACCACGATGCTAGGATCGATGCCGGGAATTTCTTCATAAGACCAAGCAAAGACATCACGGAATTCGCGAAAAAGATCAGTATAGAGCTGAATCTCCTCCGGAGTACAAGTTACTCTGACATGGATATGCTCGACAACCCCTGGTTTAATAGAGATGTCGATTGGCTGGGTTTGCGTGATGTTTCCCATGTTCCCTTCAGAAGACACTTGATAAACTTGAATGGGTGTCTGAAGGGGTTGGGATGGGAGACAAGGAGCAAACCGCTCGAGACAGGTAAGCATTTCCTGGTGGGCAGGGAGAAACGAGGAACGATGGTGATGATTAGACCAAGGGGGTTCCTCGAGAGACATGGTCTCGATAATGGCTTCGTCAGAAGGAAATATTTCCTTTAGAGGGTCTGAGGAAGCATTGTCTCCAAGCCAAGGGGAATGAGCATACAAGTCAAGAGCTCTGCTCGAAGGAGCAGATTCAGAGGATGGAGCTGATGCAGTAACAATTTCGACATAGTTGAGCTCGGCAGGACTCAACGACATCTCATCGCCCCATGAGTCTATCTGATCGGCAGGGGGAAGAACCCAAGGATCAGAGTGAACAGAAATCATATTAATAGGAGCGACGTTAGGAGGTGGGAGTGAAAAAACACCCATAAGGGCAGGATATTTAAAGAGTCCAGCTCCCACACTCTCACATGGGATGGAGGTATGCTCCACAAAGGGCACGTTGCCTTCGGAAGAGGAGGCGAAGAAAGACAGCTGGTCTACTGTGACGATCTTCCCCTAATGAGGGAAACGAATGACACAAAATAGAGATGAAGCCATGGCTCGCATGGCATATGTCCAGCTTCATCCCAGAAGGAGGTTGTAAGTAAGATTGGCATCAACAACTTCAACTTCCACTTCGACTGTCTTCCCTTCCAAAGTAATAGGCAAGCGTTGGAGTATACCATAAGGGTGAGACTCTCTCCCATCAAAGGCTTCCAAGTTCGTAGGAGACTGGCTCAGGGTCGGAGAATTTAATAGCCTTCCAACAAGCAACAAACATTATCCAGGTTGAAGTGCCTTCATCAATGACAGTACGATGAATCGTTTTAGAATTGATGATGACCTGGATAAGGAAGGAGATTTGGTGAGGCAGTCTCGGTATATGGCTCTCTAGGTCAAAAGTGATCAGATCCGAGTTGGCCGAGTCAATGCCACCGATAGCCGATAGCAAGGACTTCCTCTGAGAGGGGAAACTCTGGAGAACTTCTAAAGCGGACATAGCTGACGGAGCCTGGGCTAAGTCCTCAACGATGCTATAGTGCTGAGCAACACGAGCATTAGGGTTGTAAGAAGATTTCCGGAGTACACCTTTAGGAGGGGGTGGGATGGGCGCCTCAGTGCTAGGTCTCTCGATATGGAGCGGACCAGAACTGGATGGAGGAGCGTTAGAGGGAACCTTAGGCTCTTCCCGGTAGGCGATGGATACTCTTTTGCCCGAGTACTAACGTGGACGAGAATCTTCCTAGCCATAAACACTTGAGAACCAAAGGGAGAAGAGGATTAAGATGGATCAGCCACCATTTGCGTTTGCTACGAGGGAAAAGGCTCTTTAAGAACAACAAGAGTCCCGGGAGCACCTTTCAACAAATGACTAACTTCAGACTGCCTCGGACAGTCTTTGGTATAGTGATCCTCGTCATAGATAAGGCAAGGATACTTAGGTTTGCGTTTGGCACCTTCCTCAGGTGGAGGTTTAGGGGAATCCTGCTTGGGTTGATCAGCTTTATTCTTTCCTTTTCCCTTATTTTTCCCGTTTGAGGCTTTATCCGCCGTGGTGGATTGGACGACGTTGACCTCAGAAGTATTACTAGAATTGGATACAGCCTGAGAAGTATTTTCATTCGGATCATTCGACTTTTGCTTCCTAGGGTTCACGGAAGATTTCTTAGAGGGTAGATTAACAGAACCAATGACACCGTCAACAGATGGTGTTGGCAGGGCTTTGGAAGTTCCGGGCCTCGGAGCATCAGGAAAATAATCATATAGCGTACCGGACTGGGAGTAAACCAAGTCAAGGTACTGAGCACACGCAATAACCTGCTCCTCAGTTACACATGCCCCCATAGCAATGTCCCGCGCTATCAGACAGACAAACGAGGTCATGAACCAGTCGGTCAGAAGCTGATCAGGAATCCAAAACTTAATCAAACGGTGAAGCCGTCTCCATTCATGGATATGATCGGAGATATGTGTAATTGTTGTTTGTTTCAAAGATGTCAGTAGGTGTGTGCTCATTTCATATCGAATTGACAACTGAAAATGAGTTAAAAATGCCATAGAAAACAAGTTAAAATCCTGAAAAGATCCGCGAGCTAACTCAATATACCATTTAGCAGCAGAGCCAGTGAGGGTCCTTTGAAAAAGGCAGAGCCAGATTGAATCATCAAGCCACGAATTTGACGAACACCATAGATGATAAGTCATAATGTGGGCTTGGGGATCTTCTCCAGCTTTACCATCAAATTTGGGACAATCACCGGGAATCTTAGTTGGAACTAGTGGCCAATACGGATTATGAAGGATAGGATCATTTGTCAGTTTGGACACATCCGGTAACTCCAACGTTGCTAAAAAGGGTAATTGAGGGTTAAAAGACATCTGAGGCCGTGGGTAGGAGGTAGCACCAGAGTTCCAGCCAGCTGCTTGTTGCCCCCATTGATTCTGTCCGGACGGATTTGGCCCAGGAGGGTTTTGTTCGTAGGGATTTTGTCCATAGGGGTTATAGCTATAGCTGGATGGTTGACCCTGGGTTTGCCCCCCAGCATTCCACTGATTACCAACTTGACCTGCAGGAGCAACATACGATTGCTGGTAATTCTGATAAGGACTCACCTGTAGTTGTTGATAATTTTGGTACGGGGCAAATGGGGTTTGCTGGAAACCATAAGGCGGCTGGGCTCCAAACTTAGCCTGGGAACCAGGCTGCGTTTGATAGGCAGGTTGAGATTGAGATCCAAACTGCATTTGAAGACCGAACTGGGGCTGAAAACCAGGTTGAGCTTGAGAAGCAACAATCATTTGAGTGCCCAGTTGAGCAAGCCCATATGGATGTCCTTGAGAGAACTGAGGCTGAGCCACCTAGCCAGAAGGTTGACCTAGTTGAGATTGAGGTTGGCCCATTTGCCCAGAAGGTTGAGCTTGCTGGGTATTGGGTTGTCCTTGTACAACTGAGGGCTGACCTAATGGACCAGATGGCTGAGCAAACTAGACAGTTGGTTGACCTGATTGGATTTGAGGCTGACCAACTTGTCCAGATGGTTGACCAGACTGGACAGTGGGTTGGCCTTGCTGAACGTAAGGCTGATCGACTTGCCCAGAAAGGTAGCCTTGCTAGACACCAGGTTGGCCTGGTTGGATTTGAGGTTGTCACGGATTACTAGAAGGTTGCCCAAAATAGGTAAAAGATGAACCACCAGAGGCCGAAGGTTGTCCTTGTGGGCCTCCAGGTTCATAAGGCTGTCCGTAATACTGCTGCCCATAGGAGGGTTGCGTGTAAGACGACTGACCTTGATAAGGTGGTCCTTGAAAATTCGCAAGGGGTACTTGGCCACCATGATAACTGGTGGTACCCCAAGCAACAGATAACGAGACCGTAACCTCAACCATAGGCTGAGAGGGTAAAGGTTCGGGGTAATAGATATGAGCTCCTCGAGAATCGTAATAATGAAACGGATCTTGGGGGTCCGGATTCTGAAGAGCGTGCAAATATTGATCGTATGCCCCCCCTGCTGGAATGGAACTAGAAGAAGGTGGGGCATTTAGTGTAGGATCGACAACTCCGGGTGTAGATACCAACGGGCCACTATTTGCCGATCCGGATGGAGGTCTAGCAACAGTAATCACAACTGAGGATGCAGTAACGACACCAACAATAGGGGTTGAAGAAGCCACACATACAGTTGGAATAGTCGGGACTGAGGAGACAGACACATTGTGAATTTGAGGAATAAAAGACTCCGAGGTCGGAGTGACGGTATGAGACCACATAAAACTCGTAAGGGAGGTCGTAGAACCCATAACATCCCTCAAAGCCTTATAGCGTAAAAGCAACGTGACAACAAGAGGGGTGACATGGAAAGGTGTAGTTTCCGTTGAGATAGGAATTTCACCGCTCGTCGCAATAGATTCTTCACTCATGACGGGGGATGTGTCCTCAATGTCAAAAGAAGACATTGGGACCAAAACAGTAGGAGGGGTACCGGGAATATCTTCTTCTGAAGGCTCCCAAACGGGGTTCCAGTGAATATTGTAAGTCTCGTCTTGTGGAGCGTGAGAGTTAATCGGTTGGATACTTGGAATAACAGGGATAGTATCACTAATAACCGGTATCTCAGGAGCAACAGAAGAGGGAGACCCTTGGTCACTTGGAACGGGAGACGAGATCGGTGATTCCGCCAGGATGATGATTCAAAAACCCTAGGAAAACTTAACGAGAAAGAACCCTACTCAAGCTAACGTAAACAAGATCTACTAGGGTAAATGTGAACGTGGCCGAATAAATTTTTAAGACACAGGAACAGAACTTGACCTTTTCATCTTTAAAGAGTCGATAAAAGGACAAAAAGATGACTCTGGTCGCCTCCGAATATTTAATGAGCCTGAAGTGACAAGTGCTCAGATGGACCTTTTCTTTTACGGAGTCCGAAAAGGAACGAAAGTGACTACTTTGGAGAACTAGGTGAAAGGTTTACCAGACAACTCGTAAAACTGCATATACACCTTGGCGGTCATATGAAAACCAAGGAATTTCTGTACGGTAGTCAATCTTCCCGAATGCTGTGTTCGATGCGTTATGGTTTGTAAGGCAGCAGACACAGCTTCCTAAGGATAAAGGATGATAACCTAGTGGGGTCTCCCAACATATACTCGACAATACATGGGAGCACGATTCCATACTAGACCACTATTGAGTCACAGAAGGAGGAATCACCCAACCTTGAGTGGAAACAAAAGTGACTAGGTTTAACGACGCCGGAGCATGTCTCTAGCCTAGACCTTTAAATAGTGTGCGTTATGTTGCAATGCGTTGTTAAATTTATTCAGTTCATTTTAGAATTGATCTTGAATTATGTTTCAGTTTTCAGGTCTTACTGTATGTATACAACAAATCCTAGGATGCAGCTAGAATGAATGACAAATCCTTTTTCTTCAATGAACACCTACCTACGGGAGGGTAGAGAGATCATTCCAAAACCAAGAAAACCAAGACAACAAACGCAGTCACTCAATGCATACAGACATCAATTCCTAAAGTGCACAGATACTACTAATGAGAGATTTAAACATTCGCTTTCCAATATGCAATCTTGAAATGCAAATTCGCTTTCACTTTCGTATACTAAATGAATGCAACCTTTTGATTTTGATGTCTTTAAATCTAGAAGAAACAAATAAGCAACAAGCAAGTGTGGAAAAAACCGGTTGATCCAAACAATTGTGATCTATGTTCGGTAGTGAAGAGAAATCGAATCAATGCCAAAGATTGGTTCAATAACAGTCACTAAACAATCAACCAAAGACAATCATAGGGGAAGGCTCAATCAAACCCACAAGAAGCTGCAAATGGACCTTGAGCAAACAAGCAACCAAGCCAAACTGATCCAAGAGACTTGAAACAATGAACTAGGTCACATAAGCAAAAAAGCAAGATTCATTCAACAAAGCTCACAAAAGAGTGCCTTAACCATAAACAGTGAAAAACAAGTTACTAAGCAGGTGAGAAAAGCAAGGGACCAACAGGACTGATGGACTCAGGAGGCAAAATTGGGAAAATCAATTCTATAGCAATCAGCGTGGGTAATACACAAGCAACAAGCGCTGATAAAGCACTAGCCGCAACAACATAGCGATGTCAGCACGGAAGTACATGACTTTTCCACGATGGTCGGATTCTCAGAACCGTCACGACTGTGAGGCGTAATTATGTGATGCACAGGATATTACAAAAGGGTGAGCGCGATGACAACGCGACTGTTAAATTCAAATCCGCAATGACTTTCAAAACAATGACAGGCGAACCAAAACTCCCAAATCAAAAGCAGTCAATCCTTCAATCAAATAGAGGTACTTCCCAGATCAAGCTAGGAAACTCAAGAGACTGATAACTAATCCCCAAACTTCAAAAGAGACCAAATCAAAAACCAAAAACAAGAGCAAACAAAGAAAGAACAAAGGTCAAGCTCCCCAGCGGAGTCGCCAATTTGTGATGCAGGAAAGTGTTCCCTCTGCGGACAGAGGCAACCCCTCTAGCCCTAGAGTGGGTCTAGTCACAAACAAGGACATATCAACAATAACTTTCCTTAAATAGTCATAGTTGGAGGCCTACCTCAACCGGTGGTCAATGGAGTTTCGTTGCGCTGCTCCAGCTTCCGCTTCCTTCTCCTAATGGGTGATCAACATGAAACAATGCAAAGGAAATACAACAAAGCACGTAATCGGAAAACAACAATGATCTATTTACTCACAAAGTCAAGAAGTCATGAGCTATCAAATAAATTACATACAAGACATAGGAAAACATCATTGATTGTATTACTAATGAAATAAGAGTAAGCTTACAACCAAAGTCTTGACGTCACAAGCCTTCTCAGAGGGATCCAACCAACCTGTTCTTCAAGCATTCACTCTTTGAAGATGGATCTCCCAACATACAAGTCTCTCTCACTCATAAGTTTTACACAAGATTAAGGGCACTTCACAACCTTCCACAAGCTATCAACAATCCCACACTTGTCACACTTACACCAACTATCTAGCAAACTCACAAACACTAACAACACTGCTCAACTAGCCAACTATCAGAAACTATCCAAAAAATAGCAGTGCATAGCGATGGTGAGAGTTTAAATAGGAGAAGGAGTCTCCATGAAAGGTGGAAGATTGAGCTTATCTTCAAGGAAGGTAGCACAAATGACGGAACAACCACGCCAGAGAAAGGAGGGCGTACAAACTATGCCAATAACTAGGTCTAGAGTCATCTGGAAGGTTGACTATTGGAACAAATTCGCCCAATCTGGATCATCGCGGGGGCATAACTGATCTATAGCGCTGACATCGCTATTGAATAATGTAGCTAGTCAGATCATCACCAAAGATTACAAACAACCTTGCACTGGGACATGAAATCGGACCATCGCGGGAATCATGTGTACTTCTGCACTGGCAGCGCATCTGGACTGTTTAGGAGTGCCCTTCAACGCATATATTTAGTCCACAGACGCGATGAGGTAGATAACTTAGGAAAAGTAGGTCATCAGAGAGCATTTGTCTAATATGAGCATGTTTGACTTGGACACAAGACACAGTAGAAGGATTGGGAGTGAAGACAGTGACAAATTACTGTGTAACACATATCTCAACATACTGAAAAACAAATCTCAAAATATATACACGATTCAATAGATAAAGATTGGCATATGTACACAACTATCCAGAAGCAAACCGGTGTACAGATCTTGAATTACTAAAACATACCTTCGTTGTAAACACAACTTACGTTCTGTAGACTTCACTATCAAAACTACCCACTTCTAAAACCTCATTCAGATCACAACATTACTATAATCATAGATCCATCATTATTAGCTACTTAGATATTTTCAACAATTAAATCAATCAATCATATATATCAACATATCTTCAGATCTGAGTCTTCTCCTTGCTTCTAGGTGCACACCTATTCCAAATTAGATCACACATAAATAATCTATTACTTGCACACACAACACCTTGATTTCCATCTCCTTATATAACTTTTGCCTTAGCTAATACCTTAGGTGAATCCTTTGGTAATGTCGTTAGTATTTGTTGACAAGATCAAATAAACGTTGTCGCTCCAATTATTATGGGCAAATACCATGGTAATGACCCCTGGTGTCTAGATTTTCATGGTTCAGATTATGTATGTGACATTTTCTTACTAGATCTATGTATGTACGCTACTCTTCTTCACAGGGGTTGCGTATACTTTTTCAAGCTTCATGGTTGTCATTCATCTACAACTGAACTGCCATTTCTCTGTCCATATCATCTGTAATACTTGTACCAATCTGCATTAGTTCCACAAGCATCATATTATCACAATGTTGACATCAAGTACATCTTTATCAAGAAGGTTGCCATCAAGGACAACAAACTAGCCACAATGCCAACAAGTGGTGGTTACAGAATGGTAACAGAGCATGGTTCAACATTTGGACTGGATGGGAAGAATGTGTTTCTCATGCATGCATGTTAGTCATGTATGCATTTGTTATGCATGCATTGTGATTGTCATTATTGTCAGTAGTGTCCTTGTGTAGAAATTGATGATGTTGATGTTGAAATGATTGAAGTAATGATTTCATTATATATATACGTGTGTCATGCTAATCCGGATTGATCTTGCAGACGAGATAGCCTCCCATGAACTTCACTAAGGTATGTTGATTATGTTTATGTTTGGTTTATCTCACATGGTTTGTTTGCAGGAAGCAAAGAATCAGAGATGTCAAACAAAATGGTGGACTACAATTCACATGATTCTCCCTACAGATAGATGAACAACATGGTGATGAGTACTCCCCTAACATGGTAGATACATTCAGAAGTTTGAAAGCAGAGATTAAGAGTTGTAAGGCGGATAATGACAAAATCATTCAGTCACTGGAAAGACTTGCTAGAGCACAGGAAAAGCAAGTAGAAGTTAATGTAATCATCCTTCAACATTTATTAAATTTTCAGAAATAGGAACCGCTTAGGATCAATCATGGACAGGAGGAAAGGACTAATGGGGCATACGGAAACAGGTCTCAACCATGATACAATTTTGACAGGGATGGCACAATCAAAGATGGTAGGTTCTTGGATACACCTAATAGGAGGGGTGTTGACCATGGATTCTATTATAGTTTTGGTTTAGAGAGACAACATCGTCATCACCATCACCATATGTATAGGAGTAGTGCTGAAAAATGCAACAAGAAAATCTCAATTTGATTTTTCCTTGATTAAATTGATAAATTTTGAATTTTCACATCAACAGACAACTTGCATGTAGTTAACTTGTGTGACATGGATTGTGTCACCTAGTTTACTAAGTAAATTCGAGTTAGAGGAGTTAGAGTTCAATTAAGCATGTGTGATTGCTAATCTGTAGCAATCAAGGTCAATTATCTCAAGTTGTTTTCAGTTAAACTAGTTCCAATTGTTGGAGGAACTAGTGGAAGGTTAGTTGTGCAGTGGGACATCAGTCAAACTTAGTGGTCATCTAGTTGACTGATCAATCATCCCAAAATATCTAGTGCATGAAGAGAATTCAAGTTCACCAAGCACTGTAACTTCAGTTGTAGACTAGTCTTGAGTGTACACGTGTTGTGTGTAGTCAGATGATCAACTTTGGGAATTGCACAATCCATTTTGGAGAAATTCCTAAATAATGGGGGCCTAATTTCATAGGAATTATGCAAGGAAATAGGGGCTCAAGCAGAGGTTAAAATTGACTAAGTCTGGGTTAGAGCTTCTTAGAGCAGAGAGATAGGTTATGCACTTACAGGTTGTGCTCAGTTGGGCAAAGAAATTGTAATACATCTTTATTCATCAAATTAATGCAAGCAAGCATTGGGTTTTTTAGTAGGTTTCTTTCCCCATAAAAAAATACTCTTTGCATGTGTGTGATTTTTTATTGCATGTATGAAATTTCTGTTCCATATTGAGAATTACTTTCCATAGAGCAGTAGAGTAGGTTTTTGTCTTGTGATTTTGATTAAAACTTCATGAGTAGTTGCAAATCTACACCATAATTTCTACATGGTATCAGAGCTGAATTTACATTAGAGAAGGAATTTCAAAGTTGTTTTTGAGGAGGAAAATAATTTGTAGTTCAGTGTAGTAGGATCTCTTTAGAGATGAGAAGATGAACTTCAACGGGTTGAGGCTAGAGTATGCCTTGGAAGACACCTCTAATTTCATTGCATGGAGGTGGTATTGGATGAAAATGGCTTGCTAGAATACATCAAGACAAAAGTGGCAAAACTACAAGCATTTGATGCCAAGAACCTGGCTCAGTGGAAGAAATATGTAGCCAAGGCGAGGAGAGTAATTTTGGAGGGAGTACGGGGTCACATTATATTAAATATGCATGGAAAAAAAATTCCATTTGCAATGTGGAAATCAGTGACATAATTGTTCGAGAATAGTAGCGACCACAGGAAGTTAGCAGTCAAGGATAAACTTCAAAGTATCAATATGTAGAAGAATGACACTATTCCACAGTATTTGAGAAGGTTCACACAATGTCGTGATGAACTTGGGGGGTTGGTGTTAATGTTGCAAAAGAAGACATGGTAAGCATATCCCTTCTAGGCCTTCCAAGAGCTGACATAACTATCAAGATTTAGTGAACGTGAGGGAGAAACTATTGAATTGGGAATGTTTTTTTGTCTGATTTGGAACTGGAGGAAATAAGGAAAAACACTAGAGATGAGACTTAATCCAAGGGTGAGGATGAAGAAAATTTTTCGTTGGCTGGAAAAGGAAAGAAGAGAAAAGGGAAGAAATATCAACCGAAACTAGAATCCAACCAAGGGGGCAAGAAGGACAAAATTTAAATGCTTCCATTGTCATGAATTCAGGTACTATGCCATGAAGTGTCCACACAAAAAGGCAAGCAAGAAGAGCTCAGGAGGAGCAGCAGGTGAAGACTTGGCTTCACAGTTCGAGCTTGACTTTACCCTTATCACATGCATGACCAACACAGTGATGGGGAGCGTGTGGTACTTGGACTCAGGTGCCTCGTTCCACATGATAGGGTGTAGAGTTCTTTTTAGTGACCTGTAGGAAAAATACTTGTAGATGCACATTGAGTTGAGGGACGATGAAAGGTACAACACAACCAGGATTGGTATAGTCACCTTTAAAATGGAGTCAGGCTCCCCTCTCAGGCTCAAGGATTTCATGTTTGTGATGCAGCAAAGCTACATCTTCCTCACAGTGTGCAAATAAAATTGCATGTCACACTGTGTCCCAAGATTAATCACCTAATCCATGGTGAAAACCCTCTATAACCAAGGTTTAATGTTCTTAATTAAACTCTATGCGGAAACGTTTAATTAACTATCCAAAGTCTTAAACTTTAATAGACCTCTGATTAATTCTTAATCCTTATAACTTAACCCTTCGGTAATCACCCACGCATATTAACCATACCACGGTCTTTAGACTTTGGTTAAACTCAACTTAACCCATAATACATTATTCCACTCATTTCTATTATAACTCTCCTATAATAGAAATATTCCATAAACCAACTTAAACCTTACCTTTCTGCCATTCCACGGACCTTTGCACATATACCGATGCTCCCTTTATCACGTTCAATCTGCACCATTGATCTGTCTCCTTGATCCGACGGTTATCACGTCGTCCGCTCACTTCTTCAGACTAACTCCTTAGCGCATTAAATCTCCACTGTTTATTCCTCCTACCTCAATCCAACGGTGATCGCGTAATCTCGCGCAGATTACATGCACGATCGATATTAGACTGAGAGCATGTGAGAAAAGTGGTTTTCTCTTCCCACCGTGTGCTACGTGTCAACCCCTAAGGCTAATCACGTAGAATTCAGAAATATTGTTTACAGCCTTGAGCCCGCACGAGAAACTACTTACTGCCTATGAAGACCACACCACTATTCAGCTAACACGTGGCTTAATCTGATCCCTTCACTTCTTGACTTTATTTTGTGCGATAAGATCTCTGCCATTCATCTCACACAATCTCGTCCGTTGATCTGACTGATCCAACGGTTCCTGTGCATGGTTACTTCATTTCTTCGTGCCTTTCCTTTCCTTCATCTTTATGCGATTTCTCAGTGTTCTGGTCTATTCACCCGACTCGCCTATATTTTCCTTTGTGCGTTTATCCCTTCTGAACTTGTTCAATCACTTTCGATTGCTGTACTCCTCCTCTGTGCACTGTCCTCTCTCTGTTCTTCTATGTATTAGGTGTTCTCCAGGGTTTCTGGTCTTTGGTTATTCTGCAACACAACTTCCTCCTGAACTTACTTCCACGTACTCTTAAACACTGTCACTCGTGAGATGATCCTTCAAATGGATTCAAACAATCAGATCACAATCCTTCATCCTCCACTTCTTCTCTGTGTTCTACTTAATTCCACCTGCATACATATACTATGCAGAATTACTCTAATTCACACACAATCTATAATTCCATCAATCAACACACATCACACACTCAGGAATCGAAGTCTCTATGTATATATAAACAAATAATTACATAATGAGTCTCTCTCTTTCTCTCTGGCCTGATTTTCTAATCAGTGGCCTTTTCCCTTTCCTGCCCGTAGGCTTACAATCAAACTCTCTAACTAACTAACTAGTAACTCTCTAACTAGCTAACCCTCTTCTATGCCTTTTAGGCTTACATTTATACAAAAGGTTCTGTAACCCATTTCCTGGTTCAGATCCTTAATCTGCTCATCAAGTCCTAAAATCTCTCAATGATCCCTTGAGGATCTCAACAACTTAACTAAATCCTAAGGATTCTCTTTAATCCCCAAAGTCATGAAGCCAATTCCTAATCTAGGATTTACAATATGTCAAATCTCTCTATCTTCACTAATCATTCATCATCACTTATGTTCTCCTACATTCGAGAACATTTACAAATCTGCCTCGTAATACTTAATTAATCCCTATTCTAGTTTCTTTCATTAAAATCACTCAAAACCTTAATAATTACATTAATTTGATACATAGGAATCCAACTTCTTTGAAAACACAAGACCCGCTATGTCTACTAAAATACAATGAAATTTCTAAGCTGAATGCTCCTGCATCAGTTTGTTTCGGGCCTAAAGAAAAATCACATCCCTGTTGTAGTTTTGGAAGACCGTGGTTATGATGTGATCTTTAGCAAAGGAAAGGCATTCTTGAGATACATAGGAATTGGACAGGTGAAGCATATTATGGTTCATGTGAAGAACCTATATAAGTTAGATGTGGAAGACTGTGCTGCATTAAGCACTAAGGCAGAGAAGGTGTAGAGCCACGATGTCAGTGAACTTTGGCATAGAAGACTTGGTCATTTCCATCATGACGCACTGAAGATTATGCAAAAAATAACCACAGAACTCACCAAAGGATAACTTGAGCAAAAAGATGTATGCAAAGGATGTACCTTGGGAAAGTACACAAAATTCACTTTCCATGATCGGGACAACAAAGCACATGCAATCTTGGAAAGGATCCACTCTGATGTATGTGGGCCTTTCTCGACAACCTACACTTCTAGGCACAAATATTTTGTCATTTTTATTGATGACTTCTCATGGAACTGCTAGATCTTCTTCATGCCGAAGAGAGATGAGACATTCTCAAAGTTCGTAGAATTCAAGGCACTGGTTGAGAAAGAAACCGACAAAAAGGTGAAGGATCTTAGGAGTGATAATGAAGGTGAGTACATGTCTAATGAATTTAAAATTTATGTGCAAAAGAAGGCATTCAACGAGAGTTGACAACACCCCACAACCCACAACAAAATGGGGTGGCTGAGAGAAAGAACTATAGCATTGTGGGAGTAACAAGGGTAATGTTTCATGACCAAGGCCTACCTCTGCATTTATGGGCTGAGGCATGCAACACAACAGTCTATTTACAGAACTGGAGTCCTCATCGGATTCTGGGCATGATTACACTAGAGGAGGATTTCTCGGGGAGGAAGCCAGATGTGTCACACTTCAAGATTTTTGGAGCCTCTGTTTACTGCCATGTCTCCAAAGAATCAAGGAAGAAGCTAGAGTTGATAACATAATTGGGGGTATTTATGGGTTACACAGAAACTCCCCACAACTACCATGTGTACTTGCCATCCCTTAGAATGACATTGTGTGAAGAGATGTAAAGTTTGACATGGAGAAAGCCATGGGATACTCTCTTGAAAGGGAGCTTCAAATCCCACCAGAAGAGGAGCTTTTAGCTCCAAAGGAGGAACCTCAAGAAGTTATGGAGCAACCACAAATTTAGGAGAAGGGAGTGGAGACAACCAGTTAAGCAGAAACATCCAGAGAAGGTAGAAAAAGAACCAGGGAAGTTGAAAGACTTATGCAAGATACGAGGGAGAATGTGGGTGCTCCTTCAAATTTTCACAGGCAGAGAAGGTCACCTGATCGGTACACTGGTTACATGGCTCTGATGACTGAGCTTTTAGAGATTGAGCCATCCTCCTCCGAGGAAGAAGTACAACAAATTGTATGGGTTGATGCAATGGTGGAGGAATACAAATTCATTGTAAAGAACAATGTTAACCTAATTACCGATCAAACGAGAAAATTACCTAGTACCCATTTTTTTGAGGTAGCAAAACATCACTCGATTTTGAAAAATGTTGATTCAGAATACACTTTTTTTTTGGAGCTTATTTTTGGCACTTTAAACTTTTTATTTATTGAGTATGAATATATTTTTTTTAAATGTTAGTGATTTTCATATTGATTTTGAAAAGTGTCGATGCAACATCAACAGATTTTTTTAGAGGGCTTATTTTTGACACTTTAATTTTTTTTTTTTTTTTTTTATGTATCAAGTGTGAACATTTTTTTTGTTAGTGATTTTCATCTTGATTTTGAAAAGTGCTGATGAGCATAAACCCTTTTTGTTTAGAGGGTTTATTTTTTACACTTAAATGTATTAAGTGTGGATAATTTTTTTTTAAATGTTGGTGATTTTCATGTCGGTAATAAAACATTAGAAAAAAATTAAAAAACATGACAAAAAGAAATCAAATACAAAAAAAACCATAAAAATGTAAAAAAAAAAAAACCAAAATTAACTTGTAAAAATAAAATAAAAATAATTAATTTTTTTTTAATCAAAAAATAAATAAAAAACGATTAAAGAAAAGGTATGATTTAAGGAAAAACAATTTAAACCAAAAAAAATCTAAAACCCTTTTTTTTTAAGTTAAAAAAAAAATTAAAATAAAAAAAAGTTACGAAAAAAAATCAATTAAAATAATAAAAAAATATTTAAATATAAAAAATAAAATAATTTAAATAAAAATAAAATAAGAATTTAGGAATATATATATATATATATATTACTTTCTTCTTCTTCTTCTTTCTTTCTTTCTTTCTTCTTTTTCTTCTTTTTTTTTTTTTTTTTTTAAATAAAAAAAAAAAAAAAAAACAAAAAATAAAACTTAAAATAAAAAATAAAAAACATTAAAAAAAATCTCGCCACCCGCCACACCTCCGTCCACCCCACCCCATGGCTGCCTTCTCTCCGCCGTTTCCCTCTCTCCCTCTCTCCCCTCCCACCCTCGAGGGCGGCGGTGGGGAGGGAGCATGGGGGGGTGGGGAGGTGGAGGGAGTGAGGGCGGTGGTGGGGTGTGGCAGGTGGCTTGATTTTTTTTTAAATGAGGTTTCTATTTTTATTTTTAACTTAAAAAAAATGGTTTGTATTTTTATTTTTATTTCTTAAATTATATATATTTTAAATTTTTTAAATTTCTGATATTTATTTAAATTTTTCATTTTTTCAAGTTAATTTTGTTTTTGTTTTTTTTAACCATTTTATATATTTTTTGATATTTGATTTATTTTTTGTCATGAATCGTCCCCTTGCCACCCCTGGCAGATTGGATCTTGCAGTGGTCGTTATTTATTTATTTATTATTATTTTTTTTTAAGTTTTTAATTTTTATTGTTATTATTTTTTTATAGTTTTATTTAATTTTTGTATTTTTTTTTTTTACCGAGTTGTCTTTAGTGTGACTTTTTAGAAGTTTTTTTCGATGCCTTTTTCTGGTCTAATTTCTCTAAAATCCGACAGAAATTTATTGAAATCACAAGTTTAATGGGTAACCCCTGCACAATCCAAGTGCCCTAGGGGTTTTCCAGGGTGTTGAAATAGAAAAACATTTCATTTTAGAATGTGAGGCCTTCAAAGACACCAGGGAAAGTTATGCAGATATGTTGGCAGTTAGCTCTTGGGATAATCTATTTAGCGAGGGGTTTGTCGAGAAGCTGGGAGCATCTATTTTGAATCTTCACAGAAAAAGAGCTGAATACATTAAGCAAATGAAGAAGCAATTTGTCCCATAGACTATCTTTAGCCTCGTGGAAGTTAAAATTTCTTTCCTCTTTTTTCTTTTTTCAGTGAAAAACCAGTTTAAATAACACAAATCAAGATTTCACCACAAATTTTTCTGTCAGATTTTGGCATTGGAAAGTCCAAAAAGTCACACTAAATACAACTCCCTTTTTTCCCCACATGGTATGGTTAATTTTTTTTGTCCTTTCTATATATTTTTTTATATTTGATTTTTTTTGTCATGTTTTATTACTTGTTATTTATTTATTATTATTTTTTCAATATTTGAATTTTTGTTTTCATATATATATATATATATATATATATATATATATATTGTAGGGTCCGTGTTGATGCTTGTCTAGCAACCCGATCCCATTATGTGCAATTTGGTAGTTGATTTAAAATTTTTCGTTATAATGATTCGAATCTGCACCCACAATGTGTCAATTTCATGGTTGATCTTTAAGTTCTCATTATAATGGGTTGAGTTCACCTATACTGCGTGTTAATTTGATAGTTGTTTTTTTATTTATTTTTTACAATGTATCAAGTTATCTTAGGCTAAGATTTAAAAATCGTTATGCATTTAGCATTTATAAAAAATCACTCATGGTATAATAACTTTTTCATTAAGGTGTTCATTTTTAAAGTTTTTTGAGTCATAATTTTTTTTTTTCCATAATGTTATGCTTGAAATATTTTGAAAACTTAAGATTGTTTTGTAGTCATAATCTTTGATTTTAATTCCATGGTTGAAAGATTGTCAAGATTTTTATGTTTTTCTAAGTCGTGATATTTTATCTTTAATGCTATGGTTGAAAACAATTATATGTACTTTTTCTTAGCACCATGCCCGAACATTGTTGGTATGTTAAGGTTTTTCAAAGAATTGATATTTTAAATTTAATGTCATGCTTAAAAATCGTTGGAATTTGAAGGCCTTTCAAAGACGCGATATTTTATCTTTAACGTTATACTTGAAAATCGTTGGAAATTTAAAGTTTTTCAGAGTCATGATATTTTATTTTTAACGTCATTATTAAAAAATGTTGAAAATGTATTGTTGGGAACGGAATCCCCCAATGACAATTTTAGGGCTAAAAGCCCATGTTTTGGGTCAAGTTTTGTAATAAAGTTGTAAAATCTTTGCATTTTGTGGTCGCGGAGCACGAAGGTGTCAAGAGTCATAAAGGGTTGACGACCCTTTTTTTGTAAAATGTAAAGTCGGCTATAAAGATCTGCCCATGGTCCACGGACCATGAGATTGTATAAAAAGAGCTAAGTAAGCTCTAAGTAGCTTTATAAGGAAGAAGTCTTGAGCGATAAGGAGGAAGTCTTTAGAGAAGTCTAAGTTTCGAGTCGTAGCATAGGTAGAGGCTCCGCAACTGAGTGCACAGAGGCTTAGGGTGGAAGTCCGCAGCTGAGTCCGTGGACCCTTGCAACTATGTGCGCAGGGAGGATAGAGTCTGTAATCATCTGAAGATATCAATAAAGAGAAGCATTCTACAAATTCTGTGTCTTTGTTTCCTGTTAATTCATCTTGTAATATTGTGTATGGATTTCATTTACAATGCTTATGTAATGCACGAATGTATGTAATTACATTGGTTAATTGAACGCAAGTAAGAATATCTGTTTATGCGGCGCTAACTGTGATCGTTTAATAAGATAAGTAAGACACTTAGGATAATTTGAGAATCTGTACAATATGCTGCCCTAGTAGCACAAAAGTACCTGAACTGCAGGTTAGGGCTGCGCGAAAGTCAATCGTACCCCTTCACGAAGATACTAGAGGGTGGAATAAAGGGTTAAATAGATAGAGCCTTAGAACTTAACGACTTGCGCGAAAGCAGGAACAGAAGGAATAAACCAACATCACGACCATCGTAGGGTGCGGAAACTTGGTTCCAATATCCCCCCATACTGCTTCGGGTGAGATTTCAGTCCATGGTCCGCGAGCTGATGTCGAAAGGACCAGTAGTGTAGGGATTTGTTTGGCTAACTAACGCTGAACCTGGGTCAGACCCCACGTAGCCAACAAATGGTTCCGTTACCGGGACCAAAATCTGTATAAGAGATGTGTGATGTCGTATCACTGGAATCCAACTAAGAAAGAGATTGGAAACTGGTTGGATAGGAAGATCCACGTATTCATAGCGCAGGAGAAAAGAAATCTGTGACTGATAAAGGAATAGTGGCTGGATAGGTACCTATATAAAAAAATCCACTAGATCTTTTTATGTTCCTTTCCGGTTGAGTTATACGAGTGGATCGTGAAACTAGCGGATAGCTAAGGAAGGTGGAGACTTGATGGTCCTATTGTTTGGACACCAGAGATAGTATAGAGATTGGAAGCCTCTGAGGATAGGATCGCCCGCATTGTCGATCATTGGCTCAATCACATCGTAGGAGGATTTGTGACTGAATTTGCGGTTGATACCTCAGTTAGCTACAACGAGGTGGAGCGATGCTTTTTCAAAGGTCCACGAGGTAAGTACTTGAAGTCTTTGAATACCTGGAATAAGATGTTATTGTGCGAAAAATGGGTTATGCAGCTACCTTGATGTTTGGAGCTACGCGAAGTGGAAAAACTTGTAGGAATGAAGGAAGAAAGTGATCCAGGTGGATGTTGGTGGCCACCCACCTATCCCATTTGGACCCCCACAACTGTCTTTTTCAGTTTTTCAGTTTCCTTAATTATAGCACAGTTTACTATTTTTAGCAGTTTTTCGGGTCCTAAACTTCCGGAGCCGTTTTGAGGCCCTAAACGACATTTTTTGGGAAATCCACCGCCTAAAGATTGTCTTTTCCGTCATAGTCCTCGGAGAGATCTTTCCAACGAGCTATCATGCGCGTCAAACGGAGATAGTACGACCAATTTGCGACCCCGGGAAGTTGATGTACCAAATTACCCAAAAATGGGGCCCACAATTTGGCGTTTCATCTTCTAGGGTTAGGTTTTGGAATGTGAAGGGTTTTCCATTGTTTCTCAACAATAAATAGGCCCTCGAGCCTCATTGTAACACAGTTTTTGGAGAACAGTTCAGAGGCATGTAGCCGACACATCTTTTCTCAGAGATAAGCTACCATCGCCCTAGCTGGGTTATTTCCATTTCTATTTGTAAGCATATTTCAGTATTTTACAGTAATGAAATGAAGTATTATTTCCGCTGCATATTTGTCTTTATGGTTATCTCTGTATTTTGTTGCGTTCCTATTTAAGTCTGGATCAGAAAGGGTCCTGAATATAGTCCATTGATTTCACCTACATTAGGTGACGAAGAGGGAGTAGTGCAAGTTTCTCTGCGAAGTGCTATTCAGTTAATAAGATAAGGATTCCCGTGACTACCACTTCCACCCACACCACCTCCAACTTCACCACCATCACGTGCTACTTCACCCATACCACCACCGCCTCCACCGTAGTTCAACATGGAAAATTCAGTGAAGTTGTATTTGTTTAAAGGCTTGGGAAATGAGGACCTGGACCAGTTCTGGTTCGTCGTGAAAGTTGTATGGGAAGCCCAGGGTGTTACAGATGATCACATGAAGAAGGCAACACTGGTTAGTGCTCTGCAGGATCGCGTGCTAACCTGGTACATTAAATACTTTATTGATAACCCAAACATTGGAGTGGCAAACATCCAGACCACGCTGAATAAAGAATTCAGTAGGCCTAAATTTAAGGCACAGTCGATTGTGGGGTTCAAGGAAATCGCGATGAAACCAGGCGAGACAACTTGGGAATTAGATCAGAGGTTGAAATGTAAAATCCGTGAAGCTAATATGAACTTTATAGATGGACAACACCGCGAATGGTTCGTGGCTTCGCTCCTGCCACACCTAAGGGTTGCGCTGTCATAACAAAAGATAACGACTTAGGCAGAGGCCTTGGAGATTGCAATGAGATTACATGAAACATTGATGCAGGATCCAAATTTGGGGGTTTAGCAAATCCATGCACAGTTTCAAAATCTTTGCCTTTAAATGAAAAGTTTGAACCAAAATAGAACAATTTTATTGGAGGTGCGCGAAGAGGTATGGTGCCTGAAACGAAAAGGTTAGGGGAATGACAAAGACCATTGCCCAGTCTTTGCGAACTATATTGCAGGAGGAGGAACGATGGCTTTGAGGTCGAAAGCTCAAGCAGGACCGAGCACAGGGCTTGCATTGTGGTGCGCTATATGTCAAGTAGCAGGAAAACATATGACAGATAACTGTCATTTGCTGCAGAAGTTTGTACAAACACCACAACAACTGTTTTGTAACTTCTGCAGGACGGTAGGGCATGATGAGCGCAACTGCAAAAGTTATGAATTGATGATGGATAGAACACCTGCCTATAGGGTTCAGGCAGAAACTCAGCCCCTTGACCAGAGCGCGAGGATGGTGCAAACAGGCTTTCAGGGGCGCGAATGAGGGCGAGACGGAGGAGGACATGGCATAGGTCGGGGACATCTAATTTGCTACAATTACGGAGGACCAGGACACTATGCCCACAATTTCACTAACCCAATGCGTCTGTCGTGCAAATATTTCACTCTGTTTGATCATGAAACAAAGGACTGTCCTGCGCTGATAGCGAGGATACACGACAAAGGGGCACTACCACCTCAGCTGACTCAGAACCTGTAGATAATGAGGCTTGAGCGTCGCGAAGAGGATTCGAATGTGAATATAGTGCTCCAAAGTGGAATTGCATCAGGGGATGATAAGAGGAAACATTATGAAGATAGCGCATGGGTTCGCAAAGCTCCGGCGAAGGAGGCTGAATTTGATTTGGAGTGTGCACACAAAATGTTCATAGAAGCAAAGAAGAGCTTCGTTGAGGCCTCCACCTTAGGGAGAAAGGATAAGCCAAATCAGGAGATGGACCCTTCTATGCTTACGACCTTTCTAGAGACCCGCATGAAGCTACTACGCGATAGCAAGGTCTTGAAGGGATTACATGAGCTTATAAATAGATGCGTCGGAAACACTCCGGGTGAACCGCGCATGGTACGAAAGATTGGTAAGCATAAAACAAGGACAGGACAGGAGATGAGACTGAACGCGTAGATAGGAGAATACAAAATGGATCAGGTTATTTTGGATCTAGGGTCAGATGCGAACGTCCTACCAAACAAACTTGGGAGTGGATGGGAAGACCCGCATTGCAGTGGTCTCCGATTCAATTAAGGATGGTAAATCAACAAAAGATCATCCCCATGGGGTGGCTGCAAGGGGTGACTGTAGATATTGAAGGCACGAGCGCGTTGGCTGACTTTGAAGTAATAGAAATTGTGGATGACAACAACCCCTACCCTACGCTCCTTGGCATTGATTGGGCTATTGATATGAATGGGGAAATCAACCTAAAGAGGCGAAAGATGATATTTGAAAAGAAATCGCTCCGTGTAATAGTACCCCTAGATGCTGCAGAAGGATCATGCTATACTGAACAAGTATGCGATTATGAGAGCGATGAAGATCTGGATTGTATCTATAAGATAACAACACGAGACCAAGATTGGGTGAATCCAACAGCAGATGGACGAATTACATGGGATCGCGAGAGTTCCTGCACCTTGGACTATGATGAAGAATTAGGGCACTGGAAGAATCGGTTACATGAAGTAACCACGCTAAGCTGTAACATGATGATCCAGTTGCTACGTTGTGTGTCATTAGAGGTAAGAAATCTGCCCACTTATGATGGCTTGAATGATGTAGATATATTTTTGGATGTATTTTAGAGGGAGGTACCAGAGAAGCAGCGCTTCCATGCTTTAGACTGGGCACTGTGTGCTACGCCGGCAAGGTGGTGGGGTACGCACAAGGGTAGCTTTGATGACTGGCGTGAATGTCAGAGGATGATGAGAACACACATTGGGAAGTCGTTAGTATGAATGACAGATAAATATGATGGGAAGGATGATCCGCGCGTGCACTTGGCCAAATGGGCTCAGGCTTATGGAGCAAAGCCCCAACCTAAATGGGTGCACTTATTTTGTCACACCTTGGATGTCATCTCAATGAATTGGTACTTAGAAACAGATCTACACCATGGTACAGGTGAATGGGATATTGTGCGCAAAGGATTCATAATGGCATTCAGCTTTGAAGAGGGGTTTTATAGTATTGACAAAGCGGTACAATAAGTGAAAGCAACAATCTTTAGGATACCACAGGATCCTTTGGACCTGATTCAACCCGATTGGACTACTCAACTGAGCCACGCGCTAGAATGCTATAATGTGACTGCTGAAGAAGAAGATGAGGATCCGCGAAAGATTAACATCCATGAAACAGAAGGTCACCATGAGGTTGAGGGACCGCAGATTGAGAATCCTGATATAACTGCGCCACTAAAAACGAAACAAGTAAATATTGGTATGGAGGCAGAGCCCAAATTTGCGAAGATTGGAGATTACTGGGATGACGTGACGGTGGATAAGGTCATTGAATTTCTTCGCAAATACCAGGATTTGTTCCCTACCAAGTTTACGGATCTAAAAGGGATAATAGGAGACCTGGGTGTTATCAAGATCACATTGAAGCCCGACACAAAGCCGGTTAAGCAAAGACCTTACCGTATCAATCCAAAGTCTAAGGAGAAGGTCCACTTAGAGCTAGACAAGATGATTGCAGTAGGAATCATTGAGCCCGTAGAAGAATCTGATTGGGTAAGCCCAATGGTGGTACATGAAAAGAAGCAAAAGGATGAAATAAGGATATGCATAGATCTCAGGGAGTTGAATGACGCCTGTGTACATAATCCTTTCCTGAATCCGTTCATTGATGAAGTGTTGGACAATGTAGGTGGCCAGGAAGCATATTCCTTCAATGATGGGTTCTCTAGGTACCGTCAGATCAAAATTGCGCCGGAAGATAGAAGCAAGACAACCTTCGGGACTGAGTGGGGATTTTTCAGTACATTGTAATGCCTTTCGAATTGAAGAATGTGCCTGCGATTTTTTCGAGCATAGTCATTGCTGCGTTCAAGGAATTTATTCATAAGTTTTTGGAAGCGTACTTTGATGATTGGATTGTGTTTGGGCTGGTGAACGCCATGTCGCAAGTTTGCACCTAATGCTAGATACCTGTTGAAGATACCAGATCACGCTCAATCTGAAGAAATTTATTTTTTGTGTTCCTTTTGGGACTTTGTTGGGTCATGTGGTTTGTAGACAGGGACTGATGGTAGATGCCGTGAAGTTTGTGGTGATACTTAACTTAGAAGCGCCGAGGAGTGTGAAACTGCGGCATGCTACCCTAGGACATACTGGATATTACAGAAAGTTTATCAAAGGCTATGCCCAGATCACAACGCCTATGGAGAAGTTGTTGAAAAAGGATGTCACATTTTGCTGGAATGAGGACTATAAGAAAATCTTGGATGTATTGAAAGAAAAGATGGTCACTGTGCCGATTTTAGTCTTCCCGGATTGAAAGAAGGAGTTTCATGTACATGTCGACGCGTCATGTATAGTGCTGGTGTTGGGTCCCTATAATACTAGTGATTACCCCATTACTATTGTAGTTATACCCA
The DNA here is from genome assembly GCA_031772625.1 of Pinus tabuliformis. Lineage (NCBI taxonomy): Eukaryota > Viridiplantae > Streptophyta > Pinopsida > Pinales > Pinaceae > Pinus > Pinus tabuliformis. The sequence goes on along the minus strand of CM062813.1, from coordinate 150,825,263 downwards.
TTATTTATATTGTTGTGCCCCTATTACCCCCATATTATTATTTCTGTGCCCCATAGAATCCCTCTATTGTTATTTTTGTGGCTTTATATTATTATTGTTAGGTCGGCTGGATTATATTGTGACTCCTTAGACTCCTATATATAGAAAGGAGGTTTTGTCATTTGTATCATCCAAGAATTGTTCATTTATGTAATGTAAAGGAGGTTGCCCCCTCGAAGAGGCTGAATTCTAAGGCGTTGATCTATCTTTTCTATCTTTTCTTGAGCTGGTTTCATAACATTTGGTATCAGAGCTTTGGATTCTAGGGTTTCGCTGCTCCAAATAGGTCATCGTGGAATTTTCGCTATAACTTTTTTTCTGTGACATTTCAGAATTCGCAAAAAAAACCCATTTGAGAATGATTGGCACTGAACCTTGGGTCCGAATTTTAGAGCTTTTCGCATGATATTTTCGGAGATATGATCTGAGGAAGTTGGTCTTTTTGCAGACTCCTGAATTACATTCAAAACAGGTGACCTCGGGAAAATCGTCATAACTTTCTCTCTGAGGATCGGATTGAAATTTCGTGAAAATGTACAGAAAGAGAACAGACTGTAGTTTCTTGTGGGTGTTTTTTAGATCCAAAGGTTGAAACAGTGACTCGCGACACGTCGTACAAGTTAGCTCTACTGAACTAGTCTATAATCAAGTCATTGTGGGAGATTTCGCATAACTCTTCCTTGGAGAATCCAATTTGGGTCAGACTTGTGGCATTGGAAAGAGGACACAGAGAGCTACTACAGGTCACAAGTTTAGAACTAGATGACTGGAAAGTACAGAGATACATCAGAGGCAATATCGAGCTCCTACAAAGTGAAAAAAGGTGTGTAGATTTTTTAAATTTTTGCTTAAGCTTGGTTTGAAAATTTATTTTGAAGGAATTCAAAGGGCATAGTAGAGCTTTATTATCGGTAACTGATGCCCCGAGGAAAGAAAATGCAAACACCTAGTAAGGAACCTGAAATCTCTAGCATGACTCATGAAGAAGAGGAAGAAATGCTACATGATATATCAAAATTACAAGAACAAGTGCAACAAATGTCACGCTCACAAAAGTTAACAGATGCTAAGATAAATGGCGTGGAAGCTAAGATAAATGGCGTGAAAGCTAAGATGAATGGCATGGAAGCTAAGATGGACAATTTGAAGATAGATTTGAACACAAATTTGAAGACAGGCATGGCAGATTTGAAGACAGATTTGACTAATTTTCTACAAGAAATACTTACTAATGGTGAAAAGGTAGTAAAGGAAACTCATGATGAGAACAAAAGAAATGTTAATCATGATTCCATAGACGCTAATGTTGGATCGAAGAATCACCACATTCCAAAAATCGATATGAGGAAGTTTGATGGCAAGGATCCCGCCACATGGATATTACAGATGGAGCAATTCTTCGATCTCAATAATGTGCAAAACACACAAAAGGTACGTATGGCAACTTTATATTTGGAACCAAATCAGTTTGTATGGTATCAATGGCTTTGTTCTCGTAAAAAATTTATCACTTGGGAAATTTTTACGGAAGAATTGATAGCACATTATGAGGATACAAAAAGCAACACTTTTTTTAGCCAATTGATAAGTCTCAAACAAAAGGGTTCAATAATGGAGCACATTGAGGAGTTCCAAAAATTGAACATAAGGGTAAAAGATATTCCAGAGGAGCATAGGATTGATGTGTTCATAGGGTCTTTAAAGGATAATATCCAACATGATGTGCGCCTTTGGGAACCTGATTCATTAGAGAAGGCATTCAGGTTAGCAAGAAAAATGGAAAGCAAAATTATGGCAACTAGGAAGCATACCATTCACAACTATAAAGACGGAAGTGTTGTTGCCCATAGTCTTCCACAACCTACAAGGTTGACACCACAACAATTGGAAGAAAAAAGAGCAAAAGGGCTTTGTTACAATTGTGATAGCAAATACACAAAAGGTCATAAGTGTGCTGAGAAGAAATTATTCTACATAGATTGTGAAGAGGAAGAAGAAAAGGAGCAAGAAAGGTCAAAAGAAGAGAATATATTCCAGGAACAAAGCCTAGATGAAGAACAAATAAATCCAACCATATCTTGTAATGCATTGGCGGGAATTACCACTCCTCAAACCATCAAGATAGAAGGACAAATCAAGAAGAAAAAGGTAATAGTGTTGATTGATTCAGGAAGCACCCACAATTTTATTCATTGTAGGGTAGCAAAAGAATTGAATTGCTTCCTATATCCAGCACCAGAGTGTCAAGTGATGATTGCAAATGGAGGAACAATAAATTGTTCTGGAAAGTGCCATAATATCAAGCTATCCATGGGAGAATATGTATTGACTAGCCCAATGCTTTCCATTCCAATGGGAGGTGCTGATGTTGTACTAGGAGTCCAATGGCTACAATCCTTGGGTACAATAGCTTTTAATTTTCAAGAACTTTTCATGAAATTTTCTGTGGAAGGAAAGGAAGTTGAATTAAGGGGTATTGCAGGGAAACCAGGAAAGATAATCAGCTCTAATGGCATGACAAAGCTTCTAAAAAAGGAGCAAAGAGGTGTAATTGCACAATTATGTTCGCTAGATGTTTCCACATTGGAATCATCTATTTCTCCAGATCTCCAAAAAGTCCTGGACAATCATTCCAAGGTATTTGAGACTCCCAAAGGTCTCCCACCTATGCGTGATCATGATCATGCTATTCATCTGATTCCAGGAAGTGTTCCTCCAAACATCAGGCCGTACAGATATCCATATGTCCAAAAAAGTGAAATTGAACGTATGGTTGCAGAAATGCTAGAGGCTGGTATAATTCAACCGAGTCAAAGTTCTTTCTCAGCTCCAGTAGTATTGGTGCACAAGAAGGATGGATCATGGCGCATGTGTCCAGATTATAGGGAGCTCAACAAGCTCACTATTAAAGATAAGTTCCCCATTCCTGTCATTGATGAATTACTGGATGAATTGCATGGATCAATTTACTTCACCAAGTTGGATCTTCGTTCGGGATATCATCAAATCAGAATGAAGATTGAAGACATTCCGAAAACGGCATTTAGAACTCATGAGGGTCATTATGAATTTTTGGTCATGCCTTTTGGCCTTACCAATGCACCTTCAACATTTCAAGGTTTGATGAATTCAATTTTCAAACCATTCCTTAGAAAATTTGTGTTGGTATTTTTTGATGATATACTAATCTACAGCAAGTCTTGGAAGGATCATGTTGAACATGTTGACAAGGTGCTACAACTATTGGAGGAGAAACAATTATATGCAAAAAGATCCAAATGTTTCTTTGGAGTCCAGGAGGTGGAATATTTGGGTCATATTGTATCTCATGAAGGAGTTAAGGTAGACCCTAGCAAAATTAAAGCCATTAAGGAATGGAAAATCCCCACATCCATAAAGCATCTGCGAGGATTTCTTGGGTTGACAGGGTATTATCGCAAGTTCGTTAAGAATTATGGGAGAATAGCAGCACCTCTAACAACATTATTGAAGAAAGATTCATTTTCATGGACTCCGGAAGCAACAAAGGCCTTTAAACATCTTAAAGAGGCAATGTGCCAAGCACCGGTCTTAGCTACACCGGACTTCACAAAAACCTTTATTGTGGAATGTGATGCTTCAGGAAATGGAATTGGTGCTGTTCTAATGCAAGATGAAAGACCCATTGCTTTTGAAAGTCGTCCAATCAAGGGAAAGTTTTTAAGCAAAGCTATTTATGAGAAGGAAATGTTGGCAATACTCCATGCACTTAAGAAATGGCGACCCTACCTAATGGGAAGACACTTCAAGGTAAAAATGGATCATGATAGCCTTAAATACTTTTTAGAACAAAGATTATCCTCTGAAGAGCAACAAAAGTGGGTCACAAAGATGTTGGGTTATGACTTTGAAATCATCTACAAAAAAGGGAAGCAAAATGTGGTGGCAGATGCACTCTCAAGAAAGGATGAGGATATGGAAGCATTGTTGTGTGCCATTTCTATTATCCAACCAGATTGGATAAATGAAGCAAAGGAGGAATGGAAGAATGACGAAGAAGTGTGGGCACTTATTCGAAAGCTACAACAAGATTCCAGTACTTCTGATACATTTAGCTGGCAAAATGATTCGTTATGGTACAAAGATCGCTTATACCTCTGTAAGAATTCCCAGCTAAAACAAAAGATTCTTATGGAATTGCACACTTCTCCCTTAGGAGGGCACTCAGGATTTTTAAAAACTTACCACAGGGTTAAGAAGGAATTTTTTTGGGATGGCCTTAAATCAGATATTCAAAAGTTTGTGGCGGAATGTTTGGTTTGCCAACAAAATAAAGTTGAAACAATTAAGACACCGGGTCTATTACAACCTTTATCCATTCCAAGCCAACGTTGGGAGGAGGTTTCAATGGATTTTATCACAGGTTTACCCAAGTCTGAGGGAAAGAGTGTCATCATGGTGGTAGTTGACAGACTTACCAAGTATGCACACTTTTGTGCATTATCACATCCATTTAAAGCCAGTACAGTTTCTACTGCATTTATGGAAACAGTTCAAAAGCTACATGGAAACCCAAAGATTATTGTAAGTGACAGAGATCCCATTTTCACTGGAAATTTTTGGACATAATTATTTTCTTGTCTGGGTACTCAGTTAGCTCATAGCTCATCTTATCATCCTCAATCTGATGGGCAAACTGAGATAGTAAACAAATGTTTGGAAGGATATCTTCGTTGCTTTGTATCTGATAAACATACACAATGGGTCAAATGGTTGCCTCTGGCTGAATGGTGGTATAACACTTCCTTCCATACAGCAACAAAAATGACCCCATTTATGGCACTTTATGGGTACCAACCACCATCAATCACATCATATTTAAGAGAAAATTCTAAGGTTCAAGCAGTGGAACATCACATCGAACATCAACAACAAGTCCTCCAACTCTTAAAGGATAACCTCGTGTTGGCACAAAATAGAATGAAACAACAGGTAGATCAACATCGCAGTGAAAGAAGTTTTGATGTAGGTGATTGGGTATTCCTACGGCTACAACCATATAAGCAAATGTCCCTAAAGCAAGCTAAGAAGGATAATAAATTATCACCAAAGTATTATGGTCCGTACAAGGTGTTGGAAAAGATTGGTACTATGGCATACAAATTGGAGCTTCCTGCAGCTTCTCGATTGCACCCAGTTTTCCATGTTTCATGTTTAAAGAAGGTTATAGGCGACAAGCTCCCAGTTCAAACAATATTGCCAGAACTTGACGAGGAAGGAAAAATTATATTGGAACTGGAAGCAATCACAGAAACAAGAACTCGACAGCTACGAAATCGATCAATTTCAGAGTATCTTATCAAGTGGAAGAACTTATCCGTTGAAGATTCCACATGGGAGGATGAGAATTTTATGCAGAAGTATCCAGAACTACTCAAGCGTTGAGGACAACACTTTTTTGAAGGAGAGGGGCATGTTGGGTCCCTATAATACTAGTGATTACCCCATTACTATTGTAGTTATACCCCTTATTTATATTGTTGTGCCCCTATTACCCCCATATTATTATTTCTGTGCCCCATAGAATCCCTCTATTGTTATTTTTGTGGCTTTATATTATTATTGTTAGGTCGGCTGGATTATATTGTGACTCCTTAGACTCCTATATATAGAAAGGAGGCTTTGTCATTTGTATCATCCAAGAATTGTTCATTTATGTAATGTAAAGGAGGTTGCCCCCTCGAAGAGGCTGAATTCTAAGGCGTTGATCTATCTTTTCTATCTTTTCTTGAGCTGGTTTCATAACAGTTGGGAGCAGTACTGACACAAGCTGGCGAAGGAGACTTGGACCATCCTATAACGTTTGCAAGCAGAAGGTTATCTAAGGTAGAGAAGAACTATTCCACCACCGAGCGCAAAGGGTTAGCCATGGTATATACGCTCCAGAAGTTTAGAAATTATTTGCTGGGTGGCCATTTTAAGATGTATACGCATCATTCCGCGTTGATATACTTGGTCAATAAGCCTTTGTTGGGGGGAGAATATAGAGGTGGTTGTTATTGTTCTAGGAGTATGATTTTGAAGTTATTGTGAACCCTGGACAACTGAACATAGGACCAGACCATCTATCACGCATCGAAATAGCGAAAGAGCCCACGAATTTAGAGGAGGGATTGCCTAACGTGCAACTATTTGCAGTGCGTGTCGTGGATGGTCATTTTGAAGATATCATACACTTGCTAATGACAAGAACTGTCCCAGAAGGTTACACCATCAAGCAGAAGAAGGAGTTAGTAGTGCACATGGTAAACTTTTCTGTCATTGACAGGCATTTGTACAAAATGGGGTCCAATGAGATATTGCAATGATATGTACCGGAGTTTGAAAGGAGAAGTATCCTCATGGATGCTCACAGGGGCGTTGCGGGAGGAAATTATGCAGGGAGAGCGACCACGCAAAAGATTCTACGCGCAGGGTTGTGGTGGCCAACCCTCCATCAGGATTCAAAAGCTTACTGCAAAGCGTGCGATGTGTGTCAAAGGACTGGCAGGCCATCGCGGAGGGATGAGCTGCCTCTAAATCTACAAATGATGTTACAACCCTTTGAAAAATGGGCGATAGGTTTTGTGGGACCCATTCAGCCCCAAGGGAAGAAGACGGGAGCGAGGTACATTATCACCGCGACGGAATATTTGACTTGATGGGTGGAGGCACAACTTGTGAAGGATTGCATAGGCACGACTGCTGCAAAGTTACTCTTTGAGTATGTACTGACACGATTTGGGTGTCCAAAGATTTTGATGAGTGATCACGGTATGCACTTTCTGAATGAGACGATTAGGGCGCTGACGTAGGAATTTTAGGTATCTCACTAGAAGAGTATGCCTTATCACCCGCAGGATAACGGGACGGTGGAAGCATTCAATAAAGTGTTGGAGAATGCGCTAACCAAGGTTTGCAATGCTTAGTGAAGTGATTGGGACCTGTGCATACCTGCAGTACTATGGGCCTATCAGACGACATGTAAGAAGTTGACTGGACAAACACCCTTTAGGCTTGTATATGGTGTTGAAGCGGTGATGCCCATGGAATACATTGTGCCTAGTCTGCGCATAGCGGCACTCATGGGTATGACGGATCGCAGAGCCCTGGAGGAGAGGCTCGTGCAGCTGGCTGAGCTTGAGGAAGAAAGATTTCTAGCTGGATTTCACCAACAGGTCCAAAAGTAATGCAAGAAAGCATGGCATGATTGACACATTAAGATGCACACCTTTAAGGTAAATGAACTGGTTTTGTTATATGACAACAAGTTTGATAAATTTCTAGGGAAATTCAGAATGCACTGGTTAGGGCCCTATGCCATTAAGGAGATTATCGACGGAGGAGCAGTTTAGTTGGTCAAATTGAATGGAGATCCCTTCCCAGAAAAGGTGAATGGTAGTCGATTGAAGCCATACACTGGTGGTTCGGCCATGTGACTATATGAAGGTAACACAGTCTTAGCTCCAGGTAGTTGAAAGGAGGCACGAGAATATAAACTACACTGCCTAGGTTGGGGAGCTGCACAATTGGAGGATTGTGCAAAGCAAGGAAGTGTCACAGGCTTCGCAACAAAGCGAAGGGAGTTGCGCTACCCAGGGAGAAATCGCACATCTTGGCCGAAAAGTGATCGTTAAAGTCACTATTCATTATTTGACGGTAGAAATGCAGGCAAATGGAGTAGGCGGCCGACATTTAAGATGGAATTTATGGATCAAATCCTTGAAATCTGCCGCCAATCCGGCATTAATAAAGTGAATGTGGGGGGAATGGTCGGATTTGAATTTAAAATGCCCTATAAATTACAGGTGGCTACCCAGTGAAAAACACTTGGAATTTTGAGAATTGAGTTGTTGAGCTCTCAGGCGCACATGAACTGAGAATTCTTTGAGGCTCTGATAGCGAGTTCAGTGTTTGAGAACTTACCAGAGACGACACGAGCATTGTTGAGTAGCGTTATGTCGACACCTGCAACAAATATGGACACTGAAGTAGTGACAACCAAGGAGGATATGTTAGAAGTGGTTATGGAGGCAAAATAAGCTGCTCAAGAGGTTGTCGAAGTATTAGCGGAAGTCCCTAAATCACCACGGACAACGAGACCAAAGCCCAACCCATCCAAGGAGAGTGCGAAGGATAAAAAGGGAAAGCAACCTGCAATACTGGTGCGTGCATCCCCGAGAAGAAACCCACTGAAGGAAAATCCCACCACACAAGAAAAGGGCAAAGCCATCAATCTGGAGCTGGAGGAGGAAGAAATTGAAGACATCCTAATGGATGATGAGGATGTGGGGATAGACGTGGAGGAAGTTGAAGCCCAGGGTGTTGACCTTATCACTCGGTTGCCTGAGTATGTCCCTCCGCACAAAGGCGAGAACAAGGAGCCCAAATATATTGATGAGAGCAAGGTCCCCTTGCAAACCCTTCTGCTACTGGATGAGATTGTTTTTAAAGGACCGCGCTTGGGGTGGGTTCCTCTGTTAAAAATTGAAGACTAGGACTTGGCTGACCATGAGAAGTTCCCACACTTGGCGACTGAGCAATTGATGCACCAAATTATCAGTACAACCACCAGGATGACCGCATTAGAGTCGCGGAGGTGGCTTAGAGGAGTAGAAAAGGCAGGTCTGTTCAACCTGCTATGGGTGCCGCACTACAACCGCACCCCGATTACAATCTTGGTCATCAAGCAGCTGCTATGCTTGGTGCATGATGGGTGTCTGTGGCTGGAGGAGCCAATACCCATCACTGACAAATTGATCCATAGGATCACGCGGTTGCCCTAAACAGGAGAAAATTCGGCCATGATGTTTGGCGGAAAAGGTGGCGAACAAGCCCTTGCAGAGGCCATGAAGGAGAAATTTAAGTTGGTGAAGAGGGCGCACGGATATGCCATATCAAGCATCAGTGACCCTGTTGTAAAGGTGGGTACGTAGATTTTGGTAGGGAAGGTGATGAGGAAGTGTCGCGCCGATGAGGTGCTGGTGCTTGTTATCGCTCTAGCAGCCCAGTGCGCCAAAGGAGTCTAGTTCAATTAGGCAGACTATCTCCGCGGTGAGTTCCTTGCGAACTTTCGCGAGGCACAGGAGCTCAGCAAGAAGTTCCACTATGCGTGGCCCTTTCCGTCTATCGTGCTGGTAGCATGTTAGCTACCAAAGGACAGTCAATTCCCTTCGATCGCGCCAAACTTACCAGAAGCAGTGAAGTACGCTTCGCTGTGGGTGACCAAGGATGTGCAACGCATCAAGGACAACAAGATATTCTGGATTTTGATGGAGATGAACGTTTGGATGGCCATCAATCACAAACCATGGTTGTCACCTATGGTGTTTGCCAACTTGCAGGGCTACGCAGAGTTTAAGGCCGATTTCACCTGTGTTCATCAGGGAACGGAAGGACCCTGCACAAACATGGTATGACTTTCCTTACATGGCAATGGATGACGCCATTGATGTAGTACTTGATCGTTGGCCGTCAGAATGGCGCACTACGATAGACTTGGTGGTGGGAGGAAGCAAGTCCACCGCGCAGTGCAAGAAGGAGGAGGCTAAGCTCAAGATGACGCAGCTGGCCGAAAAGAGAAAGAAGTAGGCTGTTGACACAGCCCAGGCAGAGCGTGATGCCCCTCAGTAGACGGAGAAGCAAACAGGTGGAACAGAGTGGGGCTCTGACAAATGCGTGAGGTCGACTTCACCTGAGACAGAAGAAGAGACGGACGAGCAAACATAGGAGCACAACGTGGACCCACAGGCGACGTTCACCCGCATCAAGCGTCCAAGGGAACAAGAGAAGGGAGGGATGAGGAAGAATTCCAAGGCCACTAAGATGTCGTTGGACCCAATCACCCTCACCGAGGGCGACTTGCACAACATTGGAGACACAGTGCGGGATGTCACCACGGAGGCCCTACAATAGTTTGAGTAGAAGAAACAACTAATATTGGGCGCCATCCAGATAGGTTTGTGGTGGGCTCCAGTATTGCAGTGATGATGCTACAACTCCTAGGGCTCCCTTCTTTACTTTTATCAACCCAGTTGTTCGTAACAAACTTGGAAGCGACGATGTTGTATGCACAAGTACTAGCTCTTTCCGCAGGCTGTCACTTGATCAGCTGGCACAAGTTCGCTAGGAGCATAAGCCAACTTCTATGAGCGCTTAGAAGAAGCTTTTAACTGTGATGGATGAAAGATAACTCAAAGGAGGCTAGTCTACTGGCAGAAAGAAGATGAAAGCTGAAAGGAAATGCAAACCCTAGCAAACCCTAGTTTTATCGACTAACCCTACTAGTGCAAGAAAAGAGATGAAAGCTGCAGAAATGGATGCCATTGACTCTTGGGAAGGTAAAATGCATGTGACTAAGCTACTTCTAAAGGAAAATATGGAAAAAACATATTTTTGTATTTTTGAGTAATTTTGCAGAATTATTATGCATGTGATTTAACTATTTTTGACTGTGCAGAGGTTGGTTTGGTGAAAGGAAATGGAGTGGGCGCTTGCAGGAGGTTGGGAAGGTGAGAAGAGGGTCTAAGGGTTACCTAGCACCCTTCTAAAGAATTTCACAGTGATCAGATCTCGAAAAACTGCTCACATGAACTTCTACAGGAAGTTTGCAGGGGTTCTACAGGAAGTTCTACAGGAACGGCTGAAAGAGGATTTTAGAGGATTGATGGAGAAAAGATGGCGGGGAAGTGGAAATGAAGAGTGGATAAGGTTGTTAAGAGGTGTGGGACCTAGTAAATGAAGCTCAGGAGTGATGAAGATAGTTGAATTTTCTCAATGATGGAGAAAGCAATGTTGCACCAAAATATAGAAATTAGGGCAAATCGGGAAAGTGTGGCGAATGAAGGGAAGGAATCTTGGATTAGGGGCTGGAATAGGTTTGATGATGGAGTAAGGGTAGGTAGGAATGTATTACAGGTATTCTGCACACTATTTTCCAAAACTGATCGAACAAAGACTAGAAAAACTAGGGATCTATCTATTTTGACCTAATCTGACCTAAAAACCAAAAACATGATGAGCAAAAGTTTATAGATAGGAAATCATGCAAGATAGCTATGGAGACTAAGCAAGAACAGATCTAAACATGCAAGTACAACTGGTATCAACTTTTCCAACTAAAAATCTAACACTAGTAATTGCGTAGAAAGGCAAGAACATTGTTTTTGTGGCAGCAAGTATGCCTTGGTCTCAGCTCATGGTCCTGTTAGCGCTTGAAATTTCACCTCAGGCTGAGAAAGGTAAACCTCAAGGCAACATCAAACCATTTAGCCTCGTAGCTAGCCCTACGGGGCAGGAGAAGGCTCTCTCCGGTCTATCTCGATAAAATCTTCAATAGATGAGATGACCAATAAGGTAACACTGATATTAGGCTAGTAAACTGATCAAAGAGTTTGATTTGGGGTTTTTTGGGTTTTTGGTGGCAAATTGAGGAGAGGGCAATTTCGGGTGCGGGGATTGGACACAATTTCTGCAGGGGGTTCCTTGGGGCGAGGTAGGAGACAGTGTTGATGCCTTTAACTGAGGTGGATGGTCAGGAATGAAAGATGAAGAGCTAAAGAGAGCAAACAATGACTTTGAATTCTCTTTAGACAGAAGAAAACATTGAAATTAAACAAACTTAAAAGCAGAGCATGGCAAGCATGAATTCTTACTTTAACACTTCATTTGTTTAATGTGCATAAATAAAAGAAAGGAAATGAGTCACATAACAAGCTTACAAGTACATTGAGAAACACACCATCAACACATGAGTCCACAAGAATCCCAAAGAGGACTGCAAAACCCTGGTCTTCCTTAGCCAAAAATTGCAGAGATACAGTGAATAATACAATGATAGCTTCTCCCTCAAGAGTCCAACCATGAAAATGAGCAAGAGAGTACATAATATAGATCATCTAACATCTTTCCCTGCCTCTAGGGGTCGAGCTCACTATCCTAGGAGCTGTTTCAACCACTTCTAAACTAAGCACTGAAAACTAGGCAATCAAAACAACTTGCCTCTATAAGCTAGGAAACCAATTCATTCATTAAATACAAGCTATTTCATGAATGAATCTTCTAGAATAGGTAAATAAGTGTCACATCAACATGAAAATACATAAATTACATCAAAGAGGGTGAAAAGCCCCATCAAAAGTCAAAAATAGTAATAGTTGGGCGAATCCATGAGCTGTAAGTGAAAAATTATGAAATTTGCCTGATGGGTCGCGCGCCAAATCCTGACGGGTCGCGCGCCTTTGAGAGAACTTTTGGGGCACTTCCAGGTGTCCAAATGAGGCAAGAGTAGGCTTGTTGGAAAGGTATATGAGTATACTTTCCAACCCAACTGGAATTTCTGAATTTGGTTGTCATTTTCCCCTCCAAAATTGCAATCTCCCAAGACTGCCTTCTGTGTGTCAAAAATGTGGCAGAAAGTCATTTTTTGCTTGTTTTTTGACTTTCTGGAGGCCCAAAACTTCATAAAATCTCTTGGCAATGGATGAGAATGTGTAAATTTTCATGAAAAATCTGGAAATGCTGAGTTTTTGTCAAATGGAGTTGCCATGATGAAGGGTCGCGCGGGGGGTGAGACCCGTTAATGGAGAAAACCTGTGTTTGGCATAAAAAATTCACAAATGACAAAATTTTCTCCAAATTTCTTGAAATTTGGGTTGGGAGTCCCCAATCAAGTACCATGCTCAGTCAAAGAGGCTTTGGCCAAAATTTGGAGTGGATCGGGCGTTTTCCTTCGTTTTTGTGCTTTGGCCAACCGTCCTTGGAGCACCTTCGTTCTCGCCGGTATTTTTGACATTTCTTTAAAACCATGACACCTGTGCAAAAAGTGAAGGAGGTTTTTCTTCCTTGGCATGTTTTGGACAAAAACCTCTCTCAGTTTTCCAAAATTCATCTTTTATTGCTCTGGAACATCATTTGAGTGCGACTTGTCCCGATGTGTGAAACAAGGAATTTTGTCGAAATGGAGCGAAATGAAGGGAATAGGGGGCTTCTAAATTCTTGGGGAAATTTTTGGAAGTAGGGAGGGATGTTAGGAAGCAGGGGAAAGTGGAATCTCAGAGATTTAGTGAGGGGAAGGGGTCCAAAAGGGCAAAACACAGGCCCAACCTAGAAAATTGCCAGGTTGTAGCTAGAAACTAGGGTTTGTGCAAAAATGAGGAATTTGGCGGATCTAAGGGATGGGAAGTGTTTGATAAGGTACTTTAAGGATAGGGGAAGGTGTATGAACATCAGGAAACAATTTTTGCCGGTGATTTGACCATCCAAGAGAAATTGCCTTCAAAACCCTAGGAGAGGGAAATGACCTTGCCTAGGCACAACTGAAGCATGAATAAGGTGTAACATGACCCAATGGAACCTAATATGATGATAGCAACCCTCTGAATGATGATAGGATAAGCTGAATGATGACATGGACTGACATTTGGACAACTTTGAAAAGTGTGAAAGCAAACCCTAGACCTAATGCCTAGTGACCAAATTTTGCTTGAAGACTCACTGAAATGACAAAATTTGACTTGGAAACTCTGAGACCACTTTGTAAGAGCATATTTGATCACTGGAGGAAGGCTGGCAAGACTGACACTAACAGGTCCCAAGGAGGGAGAGATGAGATCAAGGATTGATTGATATCCTTTTTGCAAATCTTTTCTGTTACCAAACTGTCAAATCAACCTGAAGCATGAAAAGCTATTTTAATCATAAAAAACAACTTAAGTAACAAAGCAAGATCTTAACCTAAATAACATAAATTATTCTATGAATGCAAGGAAAACACATAAAAGTAGATAAAGGAGGTACTGGCACTTGGGTTGGGCCCAACCCCAAGAGATACAACCTCCTAAGAAAGCTCAGAGCTAGTGAAAAGCGAAATTCATCTCCATTACTCAAAAAATAATAGTCATGTCACAAAACTGTTTACAGCAAGAGCTTGAAAATGAGCTAAAATACAGAGCTGCACCAAAGTGCGAAAAACAACTGTTCAATAGCCAAAATACCAAGGCTTGAAGCCTTCCTACTTATGCCACATGAGGACTCCCAACAATCCTCCTTAACTTTAGGAGCTTGGCTGCTCAAGGCTACAGTTAATCAGCCACTTCACAAAACCTGCTCGGTTGCCCCTTGAAATCAACTTTGGTGGGCTGTTGAACTCCGAGCTGATGGTGGCGAACTTGAGGAAGGGGTCATTTAGTGCAGGAGACACCCTTCCTACAAATCCTCAGCTTTGTTCCTTCGTATTTGGCTGTCAACTTGCTCATAAATGCTTGACCTTGGTCCAAAAGATGTCCAAAAATCTGCGATAAGCACGTATTAGACTTTGTGGTCAAGTGACTATTCTCATTCATTCAATTAACATAAATATATTCAAAAGTATGCATAAACTATGAAGAATGGTGGATTAATCAAGAATAATAGGCAAAATGAGCCCATAAAGTTACCCATTTTTGGAGCTCATCATCACCCCCCTGCTGAATATGTTGCTCATACTCTGAGCAACTAATCCAGTTCATCATCTTTGATTGTTTTGACTACCTCTCTGAAATCCCAGGCTTTCTAGGTGATGTCCTCTTCTCGGTTATGAAACCCTACTTTTCTCTCTACTTCCTCCCATTGCCTATGTTCTTCTTCTTCTTTGACCGCTTCCAGTAGTCCTAAAAGTAGTGGAGGACTGAACTTTAGGCCAATCCAGTTGGCCTTCAGATTTTGCACTGACTGTTTATAAAGTGGCACTCTTGCCAGAGCCTCCCTCATCCTTGTTGGGGAGTGGTACTCTCTTATTTCCAGACTGTGGGACAATGTGTTCCATCTCCTTGTGCAAGCATGAATGCAGTTATCACCCAATAGTCTTTCCATGTCCTCAAAGTGAGCAATGGCTTGAGCTTGCCTTTCGATGTAGTCTGGGAGAGCCCGAGGGTTGTTGGCAAGGTGCTGATGGGAATATACTAAAGCTGAGGGATCTTCTGGTTCTACCCTAATCATGAGTGACTCACTTAGCTCCCTGTCCATAACTTTCTGAATTTCTGCTGCCCTCTTTTCCTCACAGCTTAACCAAGAAGCCATGGCCATGAGTTGCACATCTCCCAATGCAGTATTAGGGTCCCATAGATTCATGTTTGGAAGCGCCAAGTTGTGTAAATAGAATTCTGCTATCTTGGCCTTATCTTCAACTGAGCTACTGTCACACAAATACATAAACTGATTGTAATTCTGAAATGGAGTAGTGCCCCTTTGGGCTAGTGTGTTAATTTGAAATTGCAACCATTGGTATTTGAGGTATAATGCATAAGATTTGGTAGGTTGCCTACATTGTAAGGCTTCTATTGCCCAACTAGACATGCAGGCCAATTGGGCCTCTTTCTCTTGCAACTGCTGTTTCAAACCCTGTATTTCTTTTGCTGCCTGAGATTCCTATTCTTGCAGCAGTTTTGTTAGCATTTCCACATTAGCTTGTAGCTCTTCCTCTTTCTGCTGTTTCTCAGTTGTGTCCTTGTCTGCTGGAGGTCCTCCTTGCTGCTGTTGCCCTCCCAAAATGGATAGCCTATCTTCTTTGTGGACTTCCTGTAGCTGCAACTGTTTTTTTAGCAGCGCATTCTCCTTCTGCAGCTTGGCTCTTTTGCAACTTTCTACATGCCTTACCATGGCCAATTCTCCCTTTAATTCTTTTAACTTCTCCTCCATGTTGCCTATGTCCTCAACTCCCTTAGATTTGGCGATTTTCATCCATGTGTGTGTTCTGATCCCCTCTTTCTTTAATTTGAAAAATAACGGTACAACAAATTTCTTTGGGATGATTTCCCCACCCTCTAACAGATTGTAATATGAGCCTAAGTCAGGTTGAGGGGTAGGTTCAGGTATTTCTTCTGTTTTGCTCTCCCCTTGTGATTGTTTAGCTACCTTTTCCTCTAATTTATCAGTCTCTTTTAACTTGGATAGAGTTTCCTGTAGAGATGTTGCAACTTCCTGTAGAGCTGCCTTTGAGTCCATCGACTTAATTTTCTCTTTCCATGTAGAGGTTTTTGGGCTTCCTCTTTCATAAGTAATGGATATCTTGGAAGGAGACTCTTCCTTCTGTTTAGTGGGTGAGCCTCAATGACAATAGGTTCCTTGGACGGTGGCTGAGGTTTGACTACTTTGATCCTTGTGCTTTTTCTGGCTTTGAAGTACATGGAGGTCCTTTTTCTCTTTCCTTTTTGCTTTGTAGGGCTTAACGCAACAAGCACAACTGCAGCCTCCCTTGCCAACATCTCAGGGGATTTCTCTTCCTACTGTTCTTTTCTCTCACTTCCTGTAGAAACCTCTGTGTCCACTGTTTCTGTCTTTATGACTGATATCTCCGGGTGTGTCTCTCCCTTGTCTTTCTGGGTCCCTGCCTTGGCTATGGCAGTTTTCTTTTGGGCTCTCTTGGCCTTTTTCTTCCCAAAATTTGTCTTTCTCCCTTTCTCTGTTTTTGCTATTTTCTCCTTTGCTGTCTTGGGTTCAGAAGTCTTGCCAGATTTTTCTTTTTCTTTCTGTGCTTCCTCTGTTTTGCTCTCTGCTTGAATGTCCTGTGCTCCCTCATCACTGTCCTTCTGAATTTATTCAGTTTGCTCTGCCTCCTCACTGCTGGATGGGGTTATGTTCTCAGCCAAAGTTCTAAAGTTATCATCCCTGGACATATTTCTGAAGGTTTCCAAAGATATGGGGACAATATAGGTGTGTAAAGCATCTTCCACCAACAGTTTGATGAGCCCATGGTGGGCCAACTGATCGGGGATCCCTTCATTTAGCTTTGTACCACATTCAATTAAGGAATGAAGAAGGAAATATGGGATGCTAAGTTTCTTGGCTGGAGGCAAGTCCATCCCATGCCTAATTCATGTAACAACCTGAAATGATATCCATAGATGATGCTAAACCTCCCTTCACATGTGATATACTTCATAATTTGATAACTAACTTCACTCCAAGGAGGAGGGAAGCTTGTCCTTCTAACTCCATTTTGTCTTCTACAGGATGCTCCTCAGGCAGAAAAAATGTTTTCTTAGCAACTTGGCCTAATGATCTCTCTTATTTGCTCCAAGGGAGCCCCAATGGTAGACCAGTAATACTACTGATGAGCTCAGGGGTAAGTTCTAGGGTCAAACCCCTAAAACCAACTGTGGCATGTGTCTTTGAATGTGGTCTCAGGGACATTAAGAAATCTTCAATTATTTCCTCATTATAACCCTGAATTTTGTCAAAGAAGGATATCCAATTTGCCTGAGTGAAAATGTCTACCACCTCAGGGTGCTCGTGCAACTAGCTAGAGTCTGAGGGTTCTTTCCTTATGAATCCTCCTGGCATGGTTTTGAGTGCTCTTTTTACGTTTTAACCAGAAAGGAAAATGCTAAGGAAAACAAATAGTCAATCACTGCAAGAGAGGATAGTTGAATCCGGTTTCTTCTGAACCTAAGAAGGAATTTCTCGTGTGTCCCTTACAATATAAAGTAGCAATAATTCTCCTATTTTAAGACCACTGTCACCCAGAATTTGACTATCTGTTTATGAAAAGATTTTTTTTTACATAACAGAGTATAGGGGCACAGGTTCTTTTCTCAGCATATAGATAGATAGGCACAGTCGTTTTTTCACACACTCACATAGGCTTGCTCGTATTGCTGTATGTATCTTTCTTACAGGAGAATTTTGAAAAAGGATGGGGAGATTTCAAATGCAAAGAGAAAAAGAAACTGTGTAGACTCAGGGAAATTTGCAGGCAGACTTTCACTTTTTCAATACACAGGCAGACTTCCACTTTTTCAATGCACAGGCAGACTTCCATTTTTCAATACACAGGAAGACTTCCACTTTTTCAATGCATAGGCAGACTTCCACTTTCTTTTTTCAATCTACTGCCGTGTTCAATTTACCACCTTACTCAAACAAATCATGCACAGAGGAGTTTTCTCGAGCCTACCTCGTTTGGAGCTTGAAATTCGACGAAAATTCCGGGTTTTCCTTCCACAGAGCTGTTCTCTGCCTTTCCTGTAGAACCCTTCCTGTAGAAGGCTCCCGGTTCCTGTAGAATGAAACTGTGCTTCCGACAGAGCCCGATAGGCGGGAGATTTTCGAAAATAGGCAGAAAAACTGGTGGAGGATGACTGGTTAAATGTTCGAGAAGCGGTGGATGCGTACTCCATTCGAGAATGTTGCGGGTGCAGAATGAACAAACGGTGGTGCATGATTCAACTGAGCATCTTTTAATTGCGCCGTGATTCGTGGTGAGGGGATGAGGTGGCCGGACCGGTCCGTTGATCCGATGTCACAGCCATAATGTTTCCGCATGTTTCTGACCGCCATCACATCCTTTCTCCCGTTATCCGCCGCCACCACTACCAGTCCCGATGGTTTCTTCCTGAATGGACACTCCACATGTGTTGGCTGCACATCTAATCGACAATTTTGAATTTAACGGAGGTCGTTGGGATTCCACGAGGATGTGTAACTGGCCGAGGGTGGCCAGTTGACTGGCCACTGATTCCACTCAATTCGAACCATTCCCATAGTCATGCAGCTTTAAAATATAATTTATGCAATTGAAGAACGAGTTTAGGCACTTACCTACATGGTCACATCCGTGTTATGCAGATTTCGGGTTTTGGAACCCATTCCTTCGTTTGTTGTTGCTGCATGCACACTGCATGCTTGGCCTCGGCTGTTCCTGATGTTCATACATTCAAGTAGAGCTCCATGCATGTTTCTTTTGCCATACTTTGCTATCCCTGTCTCTGGAGTATGTCTTTCAGAGGGATCAGTTGCTACAGGATTCTTGTAGGATGTTCTGTAGCTGCTTCTCCTCCTGGAATGCAAGCTAGAATGAGCAGGGCTATACTGTTGATGAGGGTGTCGGTTGATGAGGAGTCTAGATGGAGAGTAACAGGTATGGTGAGTGAAAAACTACTTCTTCATTTGTCATTAAAAAGTTTTTGTTGGGAGTATGTAGAAAATAGGATTTCACCCAAGGATCTTTTATTCTTTTCCTCTTTTTTTGTTTTGTTTTGTTCAAGGTGTGGGTGGAGTGGAGACAGGGGCCTGCTCCACCACCAACACTGATTTATCCAGAGTTTCAATGAACTCCCGCTTAGAAAGGGGCTTCTTGTAGATTTTCAATCGATGCCCATTGACGAGCATGGGGATGGCTTCTTCATTAATGGTCCTGATAAGGACTGAACCATTGTTGTTGCATTTCTCCACTTTATATGGTCCTAACCATCTTGTCCTCAGCTTTCCTTTGAAGTCCTTGTATCTTGAATCATATAACAACGCCCAATATCCTGGCTGAAATTTATTTTCTTTAAGGTGTCGGTCATGCCATATCTTTCTTTGAAGTTGGACCACCTCTGAGTGGAGAAGGGCCTGCATTCTCTGTTCATCTAGTCCATTTAGCTGCAGTAATCTTTCCTGTCGTGCATGGCTAAGATCTAGGTCTAGCTGAGCTGCCAACCTCAATGTGTTATATTCAAATTCTATGGACAGCAAAGCCTTCTTCCCGTAGACCAACTCATAGGGTGTGAAACCTGTTGTAGTTTTCCAAGTAGTGTTATATGCCCAGGTGGCCTCAACCAAATGATCTGCCCAATATTTTCTGCTGCTGCTCACTACCTTAGTTAAAATCTCTTCCAAAGCTCTGTTAGTGACTTCCACCTGTCCATTTTCTTGCAGGTGATAAGGGGTGGAAGTTCTCTGCTTAACCTTGTGATAAGCAAGCAGGTCTTCAATCAGGTTAGAGGTAAACTGACTTCCTTGATCTGTGACTAATTCTCTTGGGTAGCCAAACTTGTAGAAGATATTTTCCCTCAAAAACTTAGCTACCTTTTCTTCTGTCGCTGCTTTGATTGCCCTTGTTTTTTCCCACTTTGTTAGGTAATTTGTGCACACAATGATGTAAGACCTCTGGTGTTACACTAAAATTTGTCACCATGACTATTTGCAGTTAGTATGGCTCCATCAACTGTCATACTATCCTCCTTGGCAAGTCTTATACCTCTGCTCTCCATGTCAAACTCCAAGAAAGAGAGAAAGTCTTTAAAAATCTATATATATCTGGGTACGCAGTTTCTCTTAGCCTTACCTGCGTGTACGCACCCCAAGTTCACAATACCTGCGTACTTGTACGCTCTGTCTGTAAAGGGGAGGGTGCGTACTCCTGTAAAGGTCAAAAGGCGCAAGTTTCACTCTAAAAAAGTTACTTGTGGTCATTTCTAGAGCATTCTAGAAGTTTTTTTGACGTGTGTGGAGCGCCTCTAGATGATTCATGTATCCCTATCAAAGAGGAACTTATCCCATCAAGAGGGGAGCTATCCCATCCAAAGAGGGGCTTATCCCATTGATGGTGGACCTGAATAACTTCCTCTAGAGCACTATAAATACAGGCATTGGGCCAGAGGGAGAAGAGGTTGAAAGCTGAACATTCCTAAGGGTAGATGCTGCTGGAATTAGGACTCCCTTGTAAAGCTTGAGAGGAGAGATTCCCATCCTTTCCTAGCCTTATTTGGAAGTGGGTGAGCTGATCAAAGTAAAGGAAAACTCTTGCTGGACCATAGGAGGGACCTGCACAACACCAAGGCTCAGGTTGTAATGGTTTCTTTTGTTTCCACTTAATACAAATGAACTCATTTTTCTCAACAGATTGTTATTCGTGATTTGTTTCATATACTCCTTGGTCTGTATGATGGATATGTATTGTTTTATGAGTTTATCAGGTGCTATTTAATCTTTTGGCTTGTTAGTGAATGCAGGTTTCGAAGAGAAGGAGGAGCTCATCCGGATCGACGAGGCTGGACTACTACAAAGCGTTGGACTAAAGGTATGTTAAAATCACCTGATTACTTGTATTCTCAATGCATGTTTAGAGAAAGGTAGTGTTTATTTGTCACTAGAAAGCCTTTGCTTATAGGGAGGTCGATTTTGTCCGCATTATCGACTCTTTCCGCATGACAAAATGGCGACCATACTGGCTTCTAGTGACAAACAAGACAAATAAACACTACCTTTCTCTAAACATGCATTTAGAATACAAGTAATCAGGTGATTATAACATACCTTTAGTCCAACGCTTTGTAGTAGTCCGACCTCGCCGATCCGGATGAGCTCCTCCTTCTCTTCGAAACCTGCATTCACTAACAAGCCAAAAGATTAAATAGCACCTGATAAACTTATAAAATAACACATATCCATCATACAGACCAATGAGTATATGAAACAAATCATGAATAACAATCTGTTGAGAAAAATGAGTTCATTTGTATTAAGTGGAAACAAAAGAAACCATTACAACCTGAGCCTTGGTGTTGTGCAGGTCCCTCCTAGGGTCCAGCAAGAGTTTTCCTTTACTTTGATCAGCTCACCCACTCTCAAATAAGGCTAGGAAAGGATGGGAATCTCTCCTCTCAAGCTTTACAAGGGAGTCCTAATTCCAGCAGCATCTACCCTTAGGAATGTTCAGCTTTCAACCTCTCCTCCCTCTGGCCCAATGCCTGTATTTATAGTGCTCTAGAGGAAGTTATTCAGGTCCACCACCAATGGGATAAGCCCCTCTTTGGATGGGATATCTCCCCTCTTGATGGGATAAGTTCCTCTTTCATAGGGATACATGAACCATCTGGGTGCGTACTCCTGTAAAGGTCAAAAGGCGCAAGTTTCACTCCCAAAAAGTTACCTGTGGTCATTTCTAGAGCATTCTAGAAGCTTGTTTGACGTGTATGGAGCTTGTTTGACGAAAAGCGCAAACCTCGATATCCTTGTCTTATTTGTGAAGAGGATCATTTTACAAGAGATTGCCCTCATCGGGCCGAGGTTGTGAAAATCGTCAAAGGTTCCTCAACTCCTGCTGTTTTAAAAGATCCATTTCCAAAGCAGGAGAGTAAGATGATAGGTTCTTCCTCGGGTGCCACTGAAGAACCCATATTGATGATGTCTCATGTAAGGATTGCGACTCGATCGCAAGATTATGGTAGTAAAAGTCCTGTTGATGGATCGAAAGAAGCAAAATCTTCTCATTCAAATCCATCAACCTCAACTCCCGGTTCCGATCCACTACAGATCGAGAAACCTAACCCTGACTTAGTAATCAAACCGCCCGCCAAGGGTGTACTTCGAAGGTCTGCTTTCAATCCACATGCGAGAGCGGCCCAGAATTACAACATTGTTGAGGATTTAGCTGTTTTACCCTCAGCAATGTCAGCTTTAGAAGTGCTGCATCATGCCCAGCACAGAGAAAATTACTTTTGTCGGCTATAGGAGCTGTTGATGTTCAGGACCCGAACCTAATAATCTTTGATCTAGAAAATAGTAGACCGCGTTTGCCTCATCAGATGGCTTTCCAGATCCCAGTGATAGTAAAAAACAGGCCTATTCATCGGACTGTAATTGATGAGGGAGCTTCCACGTGTATTATGTCGATACAGTGCTGGAGATCGCTTGGTTCTCCTTCACTAAATCAATCCCCGACAATTCTTAAGGCCTTTGATGGCCGTGGGTTCCATCCGTTTGGCATTCTACAGGATTTGCCTATAGGGGTTGAAGGAAAAACTGTTAGTCTAGATGTGGAGGTGGTTGATGCCCCTCTAGACTACAACCTTCTTTTGGGTCGAAGTTGGTCTTACGCTATGACAGCGGTCGTTTCATCGGTCTTCAGAGTAATAAAGTTTCCACATAATGGCAAGATCGTAACTATAGACCAGCTGGCTTACTTTTCATCCGACCCAGCCTCTTCAGAGAGTATCCAGCATGTCGGTAAAACGACTATCCCTTATAAGGATGTTGGCATAGGATTAGTTAAAGATGTCGGTTTACTGGGAACTTTTCCTTTTCCTCCAATCAACGCCGTGTCTTCGTTTGCATCTATTCATATGATTACTTCAGACACTATTATTTATGACGATCCTTGGATCGTTCCTTCTGAATCTGAGATAGACTCATTTGGTGATGCAATGCCTTTGAGTCCATATGAAATAGCATATGAAGCTGTGCAGTCTTTTTCCGACCCGAGTTCAACCAAAATCGACCAAATATATGTGGTCCGTGAGGAATCCCTTTTCGCGTCAACCTTGGAATTAATAACGTTTCCCGAAGTTGTGTCATCTGACGAACAAATTTGTGAAGTCCTGTGTGTAGACGATTTACCATGGGAAGATCTCCATCATAGATCTTCATTTTTACCTGAGGATGATCATTTTGAAAACGATTTCTCATCAATCTTTACAGCTGAATATGTCAAAGATGCTCAGAGTCCAATGAAACATCCTGATTCAGAGCTGAATTTGGGAAACGTTTCTCGCACTATTCCCATTGACATTTCAGTCAAGCCCGGAATTGTTGAACACATTCATATAGGTGCCTCGTGTTCAGATGACGAAATTCAAACATACAAGGCCCTATTTCAAGAATTCCGCGACGTGTTTGCCCGGTCTTACGAGGAAATGCCAGGAATTGATCCCGCCATTGTTGTCCATGAAATCAAGACTTACCTGGACGCTAAACCTGTCCGGCAACGTCTGCGTCAGATTCACCCACGAAAAGCGACTGCGATTAAAGTAGAAGTTGAGAAGCTGTTGAAAGCAGGTTTCATTTATCCGATCCCGTTAACGGATTGGGTATCGAATATTGTTCCGGTTAACAAAAAACAGGGAACAATAAGAATATGTATCGACTATAGGGATATCAATCGTGCTTGTCCCAAGGACAACTATCCAACACCCTATATCGATCAAATAATTGATGATTGTGCCGGCAGTGAAATATTTTCCTTTATGGACGGTTTTTCCGGTTACAACCAAATCAATATTCTACCTGCCGATCAACCAAAAACGGCTTTCATTTGTCCATGGGGGACATTTGCTTATTGCAAATTACCTTTTGGGCTTAAGAATGCCGGAGCCACTTTTCAAAGGGCAATGTCTTATGCATTTCATGACATCAAGCACATTGTGCAACCGTATCTCGATGATTTGCCCGCTCACTCCTTACATCGAGCTGATCACCTTGTCCATTTACGAGCAATTTTTATGAGGTGTCGGCATTATCTTATACGGTTGAACCCACACAAATGTGTCTTATGCATAGAAGTAGGACAATTGCTGGGATTTTTAGTTTCAAAAGTCGGCATTCGCGTCGATCCCTCGAAGGTGGAAGCTATCATCAAATTGCCTCCTCCTTCGAGTCTTCGCCAACTCCAAAGTTTGCAGGGGAAAGCAAACTTTTTACGCCGATTCATTCCTAACTACGCCGAGATTACTAAGGGTTTTACTCGGTTGTTGAAACAAAATGCTCAATTCTCTCGGGATGAGATAGCTCATAAATCTTTTGATGCGCTAAAGCACGCGTTGACCCATGCACCGTTGCTGCATCCTCCCAACTACAACCAGGATTACTTTTTGTACCTCGCCGCCACTCATTCCACCATTGGAATGGTCTTAGTCCAGGAATATGAATTCGGAACGGAACATGTGATCTATTATCTTAGTCGGACGTTAAATCCCACTGAGCTCAAATATTCACATGTGGAGAAATTGGCCTTGGCAGCTGTTCAAGCTGTCCAACGTTTTCGTCACTACATTCTTCTCCGTAAAACTACAGTCATTTCGGATTGCAAACCTATGATCTACATTTTGACTAAACAATTGCTAGGGGGCAAGTACTCTAAATGGATCGTTATCCTGCAGGAGTTCGACTTGGAATTTGAAAAGTCTAAGTCTAAGAAATATTTAGTTTTTGCGGAATTGATGTGTGATTTCCCGCGTGCTGACACGGAAAATGTGGCAGAGGAACCCCTTGCGGACGAATCTTTGTTTCTCATAAACACTTTAGATCCGTGGTATGGGGATATAATTGTCTATCTCCAAACCCAATCCTTTCGGCGCGAAGTTTCAAAGTCGGAACGTCGGAAAATTCGATTCCAGTCCCAACAGTACAAAATTATTGGAGATACTCTTTATCATCGTGGGGCGGACTTGGTTTTTCATCGTTGCTTAACTCATGAGGAAGTTGAAAGGGTTTTGAATGACTGTCACTCTGGAGCATGTGGCGGTCATATGTCTGGGTATGCCACAGCCCAAAAGATATTGCGCGCTGGCTACTTCTGGCCGTCGTTGTTTAAAGACTGTATTATTGCGGTCCGGAAATGCCACAACTGTCAAGTGTTTGATCGCAAGATGCGCGCACCACCTGCTCCTCTCCACCCTATAATTGCCGTTGGTCCTTTTGCTAAATAGGGTATCGATTTTATTACATGTAACCCTCACTCGGCCGGGGGGCATGCGTATATCATCCTTGCGGTTGATTATTTTACTAAGTGGGCCGAGGCGATGCCTACATTCGAGGCAGACGGCAAGACAGCTGCGATTTTCGTATTCAATCATATTATTGCTAGGTTTGGTGTCCCACAAGTGATAATCACTGACCATGGGCGCCATTTTCGAAACATTATGATGACAGAACTTACAGGCCAGCTTGGTTTGCGTCATGATAGCTCAACTCTTTATTATCCACAAGCCAATGGCCTGGTTGAGTCTATCAACAAAGTTTTAGTTATCATGATCTGACAAATCATTGGTATTCATCGGTCGAATTGGCACAACATGTTATTTTTCGCGCTTTGGGCGTACCGAACCTCAGTGAAAACATCAACAGGGTTCACTCCTTTCCAACTAGTTTATGGTTTGGAAGCAGTGTTGCCCATTGAATGCGAAATCCCGTCACTTCAAATGGCTGTCGAATTACTTCCAGCTACTTCCGAAGAGGAGAAGCGTCTATTATACTTAGCTCAATTAGATGAGACTCGACGTGACGCTGCATTGGCAATTGAGACTCACGTAAAACGGATGAAAGCTCAGTATGATCGCAACGTGACCCCTCGAAATTTTTCGGAAGGAGACCTAGTGCTATTATATGATCAAGCTAACGATAAATTAGGTGCTGGAAAATTCGTTCCTATGTGGCATGGGCCCTACATTGTCAAGCAAAAGCTAGCAAAAGGGGCCTATGAGCTGGTAGATTTTGATGGGGACTCTTTGGGTAAACCCAGAAATGGACTTTACCGAAAGAGGTATCATGCTTAAATGATGGGTATGGAGATTTAGTTAAGGTTAGATTTTTCTTTCTAGCTGGTGTGTTTTTTAGTATAGACAGTGTGCTTAGCCTAGAGAGTGTGTTTTTCGTCGTTATTCTGGCTTATCTTGGTTTTACTCTTGATATTGTAGATGTCGACGCCTCTCCAAACGTATATTGGATTCGCTGATGGTGCTTGTCGTAGTACACGGAATATCTCTTCCGCAGCTTGGGATATCTATTCGCCCTCTGACGAGTTAGTTTCTATGCATGGGGTGAGCCTCGGTCAAACAACAAACAACATTGCAGAATAAAGTGCAGTGATTGAGTTATTGTCTGAATCTATTTCGTTTGGGATTCGGAGTTTGATAGTGAGCTTAGATTCTGAACTCGTTGTATTACAACTTAATAGAGTTTATGCCATTAGAAATCTAGTATTATTAAGGTTGTTTTTGAGAGTGCGCCTCTTTGAACGTGAATTTGATTACATTAAATATCAGCATATTCCAAGGTCATTAAATACATTAGCAGATGCAATTGCTTCTCGAATGTTAGACAGTTTTGCGATAATTATACATGTAAATTTAAAAACATTTCATCACACATGTTTAACAAGATAAGCCGGTAATAATGATATATATAGATAGGAGTGTGTCAAAAAATACATCGTCTTCGATCATAGGTTGAAAAATACCTTATGATCGGCAAAATGATAAGTACAAAAAACCAAAATGTCACATGTGTCTACAAAAAGTGACTAGCCAATCACTGGTGGTGCTCTCTATACGACACCACTGCACGCGCTACCCTACACAAGAACCTCCTAAAAGGTCCTGGGACTGCGACCACATAGCGTTGAAGTCTGATAGGAATATCATCTATAGTCGTCTCTGGTATGTCTGCCGTGAGACGCTCTAGGTCCTGTTCCAACTTAGCTAGGGTCTCTGCGGCTGCATCCTGTGGGGCTGGTGCTGGTCCAACTGGTACTCTCCTCTCGAAAGGCCGGAGATTAACCGGACGCTGTGGGCCTACATCTGCATTTTGAAAATTGTCACTGTCAGTTTTGAGACGATATAAAAACAAAAAAAAAGTAAATAATTTAAAAAAACTTGTGGAAAATGAAGTACCTGTGTCGTCCCACTGTTCTCCCGCTGGAAGAATCATGTCCGGATCTCCGCGAAAATCAACTCCGGCATACGGAAAATCCTGAATCGAGAAGACCTGGTTCTCTAACCAGTGAAAATACTTCGGTCTAAATCGGACAACCTTCGTGCCCTCGTCAGGATGACGGGCCATCACCGCAACCCATCGCATCAACTTAGGCTCTCGGGGAAGCCCAGCCTCAACAGTGAGCTGCTGCGGGATCAACATCGGAACCCTCTCTAGGGAAAAACTCACAACTAAGGGCCCATAACCAAAAGTCTTCAGTTGCCCGTTTTTTGCCCTAGTCAGTTGGCCCTTTAAATTGGCCAACACAACATCGCACCAGTTGAAAATGGTGCCTCGATAGCAGTTAATCGCCATCCGCATTTGGGACCCGGTGGCAATGTGCAAAGCGGCAGCGCCGCAAAGTCTGGTAACTGTAAAGGCAATTACCATAAGTTCAGGTAGGGATATCTTTTTTATTTCTATCCCCTTATCCTAGTTTTGGTTGTTACACCACTCTAGCCGGAGGCTAGCAATGGACTGGCCACCCGGCCTAGTCCCAGACAGAGTCAATTGTTCGTCCCTCTTGGGCAAACCAGTGAGGAAGTAAATATCCGAGGGCTCTATCTCGAGCTGGTGCCCTCCAATGTAAAAGCAGTGATCCTAAACGTTCCACCTTTCGACCAGCCACTCTAGAAAGCGCACCTGGGCCCTCATGCCAGGTATGGCCCAGTATTTGTAAAGACCTCATGCCTTCAAAGCATCAATGGAAGGTTGATGATTAATCGCGGCCAAATCAACATCTTCGTGCTCCCTCTCGCGCCAATCAAGCATGGTGGGCAATCTACACACCATAAAACATCTGTTAGAGTCCATAAAATTGAAAGTTTTTGGTTCATTTTGGAGAATTTGGAGTTTAAAAATCCACTCCGCGGTGTACGCAGCCAACCCTTTAGGGACAGGGCGTATGTACGCACCTTCTCTTAAGGCAAGCTGCGTACGCCTGACATTTTCCCAATGGAGAAAATGTCGGGGTACCCCGAAAAGCGGACCTTGAAACCCCCAAGGTCTCAAAAAATAAAACTAAAGCCTAAAAATGAATTCTAAACGGATGGAAATGCAAGGGAGGATGTTGTAGAATACCTGATGAGACGGCGTTCGGTTTCGACGGTCGGATTCTCCGCAACAACCACAGGAAGTTTCTTGCCAAAATCCCTTTTTCTCTCCTCAACAGTGAAATGGTAAAAATGAAATGGTAAAAGCCCTTTTTATAGGTTTTTTGAGTAAATGAATGTTAAATTTGTTTATTTTCCACCATGAAAAGGTATTTTTCAAAGTATGTTTATCTATATTAAACAGGTATGAGTAATGTGTTGGTTTTTGTGCAAGATACAAGGATTTTCAGGGAAAACTGTCATTTTTCACATACAAAAACATCAGAGTCATCTTTTAAGCCCTTTTCTGACTCCCAAAACATGAAAATATTGCCGAGCGTTTCTTTTACACTCGTTAAAACGGAATTAAAAGACGGTCCCCTTATAGCCCTTTTCTGACCGTAAAAACATGAAAAGATTGCCGGATTTTTGTCGTTTCAAATTCGATACTGGAAATAAAACGATGTGTCCTTGATCGGTTTTTACTTTTCAGGTCAAAGACACTAATCATGAAAGTACTCCTTGGTCGTAAGATCAAGCGGTTCTCTCAAGTATTATTTTATACTTTTTCGGGCTTGGGAGACACAACTTTACGAAAAAGTTCGACCTGGAGTCTTCTTAAGTTTTTTCAGACTCTCTAAAATTGAAAAACGCCGAGTTTCTCCTATACTGGACTCGTTAAAATTTCACAGTAAAGGACCTGTTCGATTACAAACAGGAACGGACCACTCCTTCTTAGGGTTCAAATCAAAACTAAGTTGGACTCATCCGAAGGATGAGCTTATAATCAAGCATATGCTATCCTCCTCAAGCTTGTAAAAAATAAAGAGGTACTTGCCAGAAATGGTGGGGGAAAAGAGAGAAAAATGAGCCTATTTGTTATCCTTTGTCTCAGAAGAAGCCTTATTACCACTCTTGAACACGACACTTTGCATTCACCTGGGTTGGGAAATCCTTTGCCTCACAGTTGATCAAACCACATTGAAAGTTTTCAGCTGGGTATTAACTTTGGGTCAAATGTCACCAAGCCATCTGTTGTGTCGTTATGTGTTCAAGAGGTCTCTGCATATAAACCATTCATCTGCAAAATACCCGTCATCCATCTTGACCATCCCTGAGTCAGTCCTTACAGCTACATTTCTTCAACTTGATCTATGATTTCGTGTTGTGGGCTTGCCTGCAACGGGTCGCTTTCTATCGACATCAGTACATTATCTAGAAAGATGACCTTGGAATCGTCAGTACCTTGAAATCTGCATGCATCAATGGCAGGTTTCTCGCCTTTGACGACGGTTTACATCATTGACTTTCGATCTAAGGAGTCCGTGAAATGTTCGACATCAACTCATTCATTCACATCTCATGGATTGTACTGGGTACTTTGAGAACCATTGACATCACTGGTGGTCTCTCTCACACTTGTTAACAGTTTACATCACTGACTGGTAATCAAGTGGTTTCTACCATGTTCGACATCAACTCATTTATTCGCATGGATAGAATCGTACCTGTTTGGGAAGTAGAAATGAAGACCCTGGATCTAGTTTCCACCATCCAGGCTGCGAGGAGTTTTGTATTCATTATATAGTAGACCAACTATAAACAGATGGCTGCGTCCATACTGTGTCTACAAAAAGTCTATGATTATGATGTACTGCAAAATCATTCCTGTATCAGAGCAGTAGATAGTGTGTTAGTTAAAGTTTTCAATCTGAGTATGGGAATGCCTACCTCAGCAATGATATGATCTTATATATGTATTTTGTGTTGAATACTTGCAGGTTCCGACTGGGCTCTCCACAAGATAATCCTTGAAATGATAAAGTACTTCACCCTTCCTAGATGATATGAAACCCTTATCTACTACAGGCTTCGCACTTTAGGGGGCAATCTGTTACACTAAAATTTGTCACCATGACTATTTGCAGTTAGTATGGCTCCATCAACTGTCATACTATCCTCCTTGGCAAGTCCTATACCTCTGCTCTCCATGTCAAACTCCAAGAAAGAGAGAAAGTCTTTAAAAATCTATATATCTCTGGGTACGCAGTTTCTCTTAGCCTTACCTGCGTGTACGCACCCCAAGTTCACAATACCTGCGTACTTGTACGCTCTGTCTGTAAAGGGGAGGGTGCGTACTCCTGTAAAGGTCAAAAGGCGCAAGTTTCACTCTAAAAAAGTTACTTGTGGTCATTTCTAGAGCATTCTAGAAGTTTGTTTGACGTGTGTGGAGCGCCTCCAGATGATTCATGTATCCCTATCAAAGAGGAACTTATCCCATCAAGAGGGGAGCTATCCCATCCAAAGAGGGGCTTATCCCATTGATGGTGGACCTGAATAACTTCCTCTAGAGCACTATAAATACAGGCATTGGGCCAGAGGGAGAAGAGGTTGAAAGCTGAACATTCCTAAGGGTAGATGCTGTTGGAATTAGGACTCCCTTGTAAAGCTTGAGAGGAGAGATTCCCATCCTTTCCTAGCCTTATTTGGAAGTGGGTGAGCTGATCAAAGTAAAGGAAAACTCTTGCTGGACCCTAGGAGGGACCTGCACAACACCAAGGCTCAGGTTGTAATGGTTTCTTTTATTTCCACTTAATACAAATGAACTCATTTTTCTCAACAGATTGTTATTCGTGATTTGTTTCATATACTCCTTGGTCTGTATGATGGATATGTATTGTTTTATGAGTTTATCAGGTGCTATTTAATCTTTTGGCTTGTTAGTGAATGCAGGTTTCGAAGAGAAGGAGGAGCTCATCCAGATCGGCGAGGCTGGACTACTACAAAGCGTTGGACTAAAGGTATGTTAAAATCACCTGATTACTTGTATTCTCAATGCATGTTTAGAGAAAGGTAGTGTTTATTTGTCTTGTTTGTCACTAGAAAGCCTTTGCTTCTAGGGAGGTCGGTTTTGTCCGCATTATCGACTCTTTCCGCATGACATCTGGTTTGAAGGAGGGTTGATAGGACCCACAAAGTCCATGCCCCACTTCTCAAAGGGCTCGAAAGTTACTTGAGGTTAGAAGGGCATCTCATCCCTTGGAGTCGGTTTCCCCATCTTTTGGCATCGGTCACATTGGCTGATGTATCTCCTGACATCTTGATGAAGAGTGGGCCAATAGTAGCCTGCCTGTAGAATTTTGAAGGAGGTTCTTTTTGTTGCAAAGTGGCCTCCACAGGGCCCATCATGACAGGTTAGGAGGATGTCAAAGACTTCCTCCTCCTTGACACAACGCCTCCAAATCTGATCTGGGCCAAGTTTAAACAAGTTGCCCTCGATCCAAGTGAATGGGGCACTTTTCCTCACTATCTTGCTCTTCTCTTTTGAGGATAGGTGTGTCGAGAATTGTGCTGAAACCAAGTAATTTGCTATATCAGCAAACCATGGAGAGAGTACTGAAATAACAAACATGTGGTCATCTGGCATTTGATCATCCACCATCCCTTCTTCACCTGCAGGAAAATCTAGTCTAAACAGAAAATCAACAACAACATTTTCCTTACCTGGCTTATCAACAATGGTCAAATCAAATTGCTGCAATAAAAGTAACCATTTAATGATACAAGCATTTACATCAGGTTTATTCATCAGATACCTAATTGCAGCATGATCAGTGTGTACGAATGTTTGATAACCAGTGATGTAGTGTTTGAACTTGTTTAGGGAATGGACTATAGCTAGGAGCTCTTTCTCGGTTACAATATAGTTTAACTCTGCCTTGGACAGGTTTTTACTGACAAAATATATGGCATATGGTAGCTTTTCTTCAACTTGTCCTAAGGCTGCTCCTATGGCTTTGTTCGAGGCATTTGTGTGAATGTGGAAAGGTAGGGCCCAATTTGGACCTCTCAAGATTGGGGCAGTTACCAGCTTACCTTTCAACGCATCCAGAGCCTCTTGATAGTTGTCAATCCAAGTAAACTCAACATCTTTCCCCAAAAGACCAAACAATGGAGAGGCTAGCTTACTGAAATCTTTAATGAATCTTCTATAATATCCTGCTAAGCCTAGAAAACTTCGAACATCTCTTACCTTTTGAGGAGGTGGAACCCTTTGGATGATAGCAATCTTGTTGGGATCCACTTGTAATCCTTGCTAAAAAATTGTATGACCTAGCATGGTCCCTTCAGTCATTAGGAATTCACATTTTCAGAACTGAGGGATAGGTTCATTTCAATACACTTGGTTAAAACTTTTCCCAGGTTAGTCAATGCTTCTTGGAAGTTGGACCCATAAGGAGTAAAGTCATCCATATAGATTTCCACTGAATCATGAACCAACTCAGCAAAGATGCTTAGTACTGCTCTCTGGAAAGTGGCAGGAGCGTTGCATAACCCACAGGGAAGGACCTGGTAGGAAAAGGTACCCCATGGACAAGTGAAAGTGGTCTTATATTGGTCTTCCAGGCTGATTTGGATCTGATTATACCTGCTAAACCCATCTAGGAAGGAAAAGAACTTCTTCCCTGCTAGGCCATCTAACACTTGATCTATGAAAGGCAAAGGGAAATGGTCCTTCTTGGTAGCTTTGTTAAGTTCTCGATAATCTACACAGATTCTCCACTTCCCATTCTTCTTGGGCACAAACACCAAAGGAGAAACCCACTCGCTGTCAGAGATGGGGTAGATGAATCCTGCATCCAACAACTTTTACAATTCTTCTTTGACATTGTCCTTGAGGGCTGGATTCATCCTCGTCTGAGGCTGCCTAGCTGGTTTACAATCCTCTTTAATGTAAATGTGATGGGTACAGACTGAAGGATGGACTCCTTTCATCTCCTTATAGCTCCAAGAAAAAGCATCCAAATGATTGTTCAATAAGCTACACAACTCTTTCTCCTGAGAGGGGGATAGGGATGAGTTGATCTTCAAGGTTCTTTCGGGGCCAAATTCCACATTCTTAACTCGGGGAGAGGTTGGATCAGTCACACAGAGATTCACTAAAGCACTGTCTTGGGTGTCTTCTACCAATTCTTCTAATGGCAACACACTCGGAGGTGGATTTTGAATCAAATTTTCAATAAAGTCATCCTCGGTTTGAGGACCTCCCCTGGTGGCTTCCACTATGCACAATGGTGCAGAGTAGACTTCATCCTCATCTTCCTCCTCCAACCAGAGAGGTAAGTCATGTTCTAGTAGAGGTTGGGCAGGAGGATATAGGACTAGCTGTTTGGACATAGGCCCATTCTTAATGGTCATGCTCCCAGCTCGACAACTGATGTAAGCATCTGCAGTAGCTAACCAAGGCCTTCCCAAAATGAGGGGGTATCCAGTGAGTTTTATCTTTGGTTGAAGGACCAAGAAGTCTGCAGGGAACTCCCAAGAATCAACGGAGACCATGACATCTTCCACAATCCTTTCGAGGGTCACAGTGGAGCGGTCTGCTAACTGCAGTACTGTCGAGGTCTTTCTTAGGGAACTCTGAAGGTTGAGTTTGAGCATAATGTCCCTGGTCATCACATTAATGGCAGCCCCTAGATCGATCAAGGTGTGGGGGATTATGGTGCCATTGATGTGGATATCGACTACAGGACTCCCAGGGTCCAGATATTTTGGACAGATTACTTGTCCCGACATCAGGTCAGACAGTTGTCCTATAACATTGATAGTTGGGGCATCTCTCTTACGCCTGCCTGGGTGCATGAAACACTTCTCTTTGATCAATTTGTTGTAAATTGGTACATCTTTGATGGCTTGGAGAAGTGGTATTTTTACACATAACTGTTTAAGTTCTCCTAGAAGCTCGGTCTCTTCTGGGTTTGGTTGCGTGGTTCTAGTTAGTCTCTCAGGAAAGGGTGGAATGGCTTTGGGTTCACTTCCCTGTTTCTCTTCCTCATCCTCTTTAGGAGGAGGTTGGCTATCTGGGAGGACCTTCCCAAATCGTAGGTTGATCTCCTAAATCTCCACAGCATAGGTAGGGCATGTTGTCTCTCCAGTATATACCTGCTGGGCCTGTCTGTTATTGGGGTTTGGGTTCGGTTGAGTAGGCATCTGGGGTTGTCTTGGAGGAGCAGGAGGTAATGGTTGTGGTTGAGTAGGTGGTGGAGGCAAAATAGCGGGAGGAGAGTTATACTAGGGCTTCCACCCCTGTTGAGGTGCATTCAACTGAGGTTGTGGCTGAACATGAGAGTGGAACGAATGAGCAGCAGGTTGAGTATGGTATTGAGATGGGTATGACCAAGGAGGGGGTGCGGACCAGGAAGGATGAGCAGGGGGACCCCAAGAAGGTAGGTGAGTGGATTGGTTGGGGTTGTAATAAGTCTGGGATGTTCTTTGCATCCCCTGCTGGTATGGTTTGGGTCCATGTGGCCTCCTTTGGTTTAGGAAGTAGAGTGGTTTAGTGGCTCCATCAGCCCCTTGGTACATAGCTTTAAGTCTCGGTAAGGTTGGGCGCTGGTTTTTAGGGTGATCTGCCTCACAAACGAAGCATATCTCTACGGAGTGTAGTGGACACTCGTTCCTAGGATGCTTCCTTGTACATTTGGGACAAAAGATGGCCAAATCCCTCTCAGCTTCCTCTTGCTTTTGTTGGATTCAGAAGGTGTCCATTTGCATGGCAATGGTCTGTCTCACCTCACTTTTAAGGTCTTCCATCTAGTTTGAAAACTCATGTTTGGAAAAGGTGGTGCTGGCTGAAAGTTGACTCCCCCTACCTCTTTTCCAGGCTACCCTAAAATGGTTTCTAAACACATTCTTTATGTCGTCATAAGGTAGTTGGTAGATGTCTCCCCCAGCCAGCAAATGGAGGGTATCTAGAAGGTCTTCCGGGACTCCTCGGAGCATAACCAACTTCAGAGATTCTGGGTCAAGTGTGAACCTGGCCCTTTTATAACTAAGTTGGAACCTTTCTTCATAGTCTTCTAAAGATTCATCACTTCCCATGGTCATTCGAAATATTTCTCCCTTTCTTTCCTTTGACCTACAATAATCCTAGTATTTGTTGTTAAAGGCTTGCTACATCTGAGCCCAAGTTGTGATACTATTTCTAGGTAACCCCATGAACTAGTGTAGTGCTGCATCCTTGAGGGTAGAGGGAAAGAGTTTCAAATTTTTCTCGTCTTCTGCATAGTCATAAGTTCGACAAAGGACAACAAACTCAAATAAGAAGGTATTAGGGTCTTCAGTGGTCAATCCATGGAAGTGAGGTAAGGCCGAGGGACTTATGTTTTTCATTTTTGTGTCCCCATTGGTCTCTTGGATGGGAAAGGTACCTTCTATTCTCTCCTCATTTCCTATATCGTTTCTATGTTCCGCCATGGTCTCAGGAGGAATGTTTTCTTACTCTTCCTCTGTTATAGGATCTTCGTATATCTTTGGAGGTTCACCTATAGGTTCTTCTGGATCACTGCCACCGAAGAAGAGAGAAGGGTGACTCAGTGATGTGGTGGGGGTGTTGGGTAAGAATTTTCCTGAATTGTCTCTATTCCTACGAAGCATGAATGGAAATCTATCTTTTTTTTTTTTTTTGCTTATACCTGCAAAACTGAAATTGATTGAACAACAAATTGCAACTAACTAAAATAAACCTTGCTGGAATGAAGATTGTAGAATTGAAATGAAAGCAGGAAATGACTAATCTACGCTACTGAAATGAAATTGCTGAAATGAAATGCTAGGTTACGCTTGCAGAATTGAAATTGCAAAATTGAAATGCTGATCTACGCTTGCAGAATTGAAATGCTAAACTATGAAAGCGGGAAATGTCTAATCTATGCTTGCTGAAATGAAATTGCAGAAATGGAAATGAAACAACTACTCTACTCTTGCTGAAATAAACTACTTAGCAGAAGGTTGTAGTAGAAAATAGAAGAAAAGCAGCAATCACAAATACTCTGACGCTTCCCTGGCAATGGTGCCAAAAAGATGGTGGGCTCCAGTATTGCAGCGATGATGCTGCAACTCTTGGGACTCCCTTCTTTACTTTTATCAACCCGGTTGTTCGTAACAAACTTGGAAGTGACGGTGCTGTATGCACAAGTACTAGCTCTTGCCTCAGGTTGTTACTTGATCAGATGGCACAAGTTCAGTAGGAGCTTAAGCCAACTTCTATGAGCACTTAGAAGAAGATTTTAACTGTGATGGATGAAAGCTAACTCAAAGGAGGCTAGTCTACTGGCAGAAAGAAGATGAAAGCTGAAAGAAAATGCAAACCCTAGTTTTACCGACTAACCCTACTGGTGCAAGAAAAGAGATGAAAGCTGCGGAAATGGATGCCATTGACTCTTGGAAAGGTAAAATGCATGTGACTAAGCTACTTCTGAAGGAAAATATGGAAAAAACATCTTTTTGTATTTTTGAGTAATTTTGCAGAATTATTATGCATGTGCTTTAACTATTTTTGATTGTGCAGAGGTTGGTTGGCGAAAGGAAATGGAGTGGGCACTTGCAGGAGGTTGGGAAGGTGAGAAGAGGGCCTAAGGGGTCCCTAGCACCCTTCTAGAGAATTTCACAGTGATCAGATCTCGAAAAACTGCTCACGTGAACTTCTACAGGAAGTTTGCAGGGGTTCTACAGGATGTTCTACAGGAAGTTCTACAGGAACGACCGAAAGAGGATTTTAGAGGATTGATGGAGAAAAGATGGTGGGGAAGTGGAAATGAAGGGTGGATAAGGTTGTTAAGAGGTGTGGGACTTGGTAAATGAAGCTCAGGAGTGATGAAGATAGTTGGATTTGCTCAAGGATGGAGAAAGCAATGTTGCACAAAAATATAGAAATTAGGGCAAATCGGGAAAGTGTGGCAAATGAAGGGAAGGAATCTTGGATTAGGGGCTGGAACATGTTTGATGATGGAGTAAGGGTAGGTAGGAATGTTTTACAGGTATTCTGCAGACTATTTTCCAAAACTGATCGAACAAAGACTAGAAAAACCAGGGATCTATCTATTTTGACCTAATCTGACCTAAAAGCCAAAAACATGATGAGCAGAAGTTTATAGACAGGAAATCATGCAAGATAGCTATGGAGACTAAGTAAGAATAGATCTAAACATTCAAGTACAATTGGTATCAACTTTTCCAACTAAAAATCTAACACTAGTAATTACGTAGAAAGGCAAGAACAATGTTTTTGTGGCAGCAAGTATGCCTTAGTCTCAACTCATGGTTCCAAGGAGGGAGAGATGAGATCAAGGATTGCTTGATGGAATTTTTGCAGATATTTTCTGTTACCAAACTGTCAAATGAACCTGAAGCATGAAAAGTTATTTTAATCATCAAAAACAACCTAAGTAACAAAGCAAGATCTTAACCTAAATAACAGAAATTATTTTATGAATGCAAGGAAAACACATAAAAGTAGACAAAGGAGGTACTGGCACTTGGGTTGGGCCCAACCCCAAAATCTACAGCCTCCTAAGAAAGCTCAGAGCTGGTGCAAAGCGAAATTCATCTCCATTACTCAAAAAATAATAGTCATGTCACAAAACTGTTTACAGCAAGAGCTCGAAAATGAGCTGAAATGCAGAGCTATACCAAAGTGCGAAAAACAACTGTTCAATAAAAAACTACCAAGGCTTGAAGCCTTCTTACTTATGCCACACGAGGACTCTCAACAGTCCTCCTTAACTTTAGGAGCTTGGCTGCTCAAGACTGCAGTTAATCAACCACTTCACAAAACCTGCTCGGCTGCCCCTTGAAATCAACTTTGGTGGGCTGTTGAACTCCGAGCTGATGGTGGAGAACTCGAGGAAGGGGTCATTTAGTGTAGGAGACACCCTTCCTACAAATCCTCAGCCTTGTTCCTTCGTATTTGGCTGTCAACTTGCTCATAAATGCTTGACCTTGGTCCAAAAGATGTCCAAAAATCTGCAATAAGCACGTATTAGACTTTGTAGTCAAGTGACTATTCTCATTCATTCAATTAACATAAATATATTCAAAAGTATGCATAAACTTTGAAGAATGGTGGATTAATCAAGAATAATAGGCAAAATGAGCCCATAAAGTTACCCATTTTTGGGGCTCATCAGTTTGCAGGAGTTGCAGACTTGCGCATCACAGGTTGGCACGGTGTCCACCAGTCGTGCTATTGACACTTTAGAAGCTGTCGAGATGCTGCGCGAAGGTCTCCAGCGCGATAGTGCTACCTGATGGAGCACTGAACATGGAGAATGAAGTTGATAGGCCCACTATCAGTGCCCTCAAGGGAGTAGGGTTGAATTTGGCAGTGCTCCCTAGCGAGGCACTCCACCTATTGCAGGATGGAGTAATTATGGAGCTGAGGGCCCATGAGCACCGCGTCGTACAGGTGATCAACGAGCAATGGATTAACAATGAGTAGATGGCACTACAACAAGACTCTACATTGCCACCATGACCGAGATGAACAAACAAAACAAGCGTATACTTCAATTCGTGGAAGAGGCTTGCTGAATGGTCCCAAATTTGGCCATTCCTGAGGAAGAACCAGTCGAAGTGCACGTTCATTAGCTGGCTACAGGGGTGTGCCACACTCGTATAGAAATGGCAAGGGTACAGCTGGAGTTGAACCTGTAGATCACCGAATTACAGTTGAAGGCCCAATCTTCAACTTCGCCAGAAGTAAAGAAGCAGCGTGCAGACGCTGTCACAGAGGCAATAACTGTGGTTGACAGTGCAATAATGGACTGCACACAACTCTTTGAATAATTGTTCGAGGTTTTGACGAGCTTGCAGGAGGACCCTAATATATAGCGACTGGACAGAAGCGCACGAGATGCAACAATGCTATGATGAGGTCGAAGGCATAGCGCGAACCGTCGTGCTCACACAGAGACTGACAAAGCTGCAGGAGGCCAAGCAGTTGAAAGAATAGGTGGATGCAGTGCAACATAAGGAAGCAGTGCCGAAGGCGCAACTGAAGCCCTAATTGGATGAGGCTTATGTGGTTAAGACCTCTATTGAAGGAAAGCTTGTGACTTTGCAAGCAACTCAACAAAAGCTTCAGGCTGATAGTTCAGGAGCAGTGATCGAGCATATGGTTGAAGAAGCAAAGCAGACAGCTGCATAGTGCACTGCCGAGGTTGCGGTCATATAGGTTGAGTTGGGAGGTCTTCGCGCTAAGATCTCTGTGCCCACAGAGTGACTCGAGGATGAGTCACGATGTTTTTGTTGGGGGCCTGTTGGGAACGGGATCCCCCAAGGACAGTTTTGGGGCTAAAAACCCATGTTTTGGGTCAAGTTTTGTAATAAAGCTGTAAAGTCTCAGCATTTTGTGGTCGCGAAGTGTGAAGGTGTCATGAGTCATAAAGGGTTGTCCGCCCTTATTTTTTAAAGTGTAAAGTCAGCTGTAAAGATCTACTCATGGTTCGTGGACCATGGGATTGTGTAAAAAGAGCTAAGTAAGTAAGCTCTAAGTAGCTTTAGAAGGAAGAAGTCTTGAGCGATAAGGAGGAAGTCTTTAGAGAAGTCTAAGTTTCGGGTCGTAGCATAGGTAGAGGCTCTGCAGTTGAGTGCGCAGAGGCCTAGGGTGGAAGCCTGCAGCTGAGTGCACGGACCCCTACAGTTGTGTGCACAAGGCATATAGAGTCTATAATCATCTGAAGATATCAATATAGAGAAGCATTTTACAAATTCTGTGTCTTTGTTTCTTGTTAATGCATATTTTGTGTCCCAAAAAGATGTTATTTTGGCATCAACACTTTTCGATTTTAAAGTGTTTTTTGCACCAAAAAAAATGGCTTTTATTGATTTTTACTGTTATTTTTAAAAGATATTGAAAATTTACTCTGAAAAAAATGGTGATGCAAAATCAACACTTTTTATTTTCGAGTTGTTTTTCATGTTTTTTTGGGGATTTTTGGGCTCTATTACCCGTTTTGAGGTAATAGTTCTCGTTTGATTGGTAACTATGTTTTTTTACGAAGTGGTCCCAAGACCAACAGATAAATCCGTTATGGGTTTGAGATGGATCTTCAAGGTGAAGCAGGAATCAGACGAAAGCATAGAGAAGTATAAGGCCAAATTTGTTGCCAATGGGTACTCTCAAGTTGAGGGGATTAACTATGAGGAGACTTGTGCTCCCGTAGCAAGGTACTCATCCATTAGATCAATTCTTGACCTATCTGCGCAGATGGGGTGGAAGATCCATTAGATGGATGTAAAAACAAAATTCCTTAACGGATTTATTAAGGAGGAGGTGTACATTGAGCAACTAAAAGGCTTTGAGACTTTTGATCGAGAGTCTCATGTGTGCAGACTCAAGCGAGCATTGTACGGTCTCAAACCAGGATCGATAACTATCTCACCGGTTTGGCCTTCATCAAAAGTAAAGTAATGCAAACCTTTTTCACATCTTGGTAGAAGGTAAATGGTTGATTATTGTCTTATATGTTGATGATTTGATTTTAACTAGTGATGAATAGTTGATCAGATCTTGCAAGGAGGACCTTACAAGAGAATTTGAAATGAAGGACATCAGTCTCATGCCCTACTTCCTGAGCTTGGAAGTATGACAAGGCGATGGGGAACTATTTGTCTCTCAAGGAGAGTATGCAAATGATATACTACAAAGATTCCGTGTGGAGAGTTGAAAACCCATGGAGACACCTCGAGCAACCAACTTGAGAAAGGAGGATGCCACTTTAGGTGAAGAAGTGGATGGTACCATTTATCGACATCTAGTCAGTTCACTCATGTACCTTGTGAACACACGACCAGATATGTGCTATGGAGTTAACTAGCCAAGCCAAGTTATGGTTAGGCCAACCAAATTATTTTGGAAGGTAGCTAAGCATGTTATACGGTACCTCATAGGCACTACCCAATTTGGACTATGGTACAAACAGATAGAGGAAATGAAGTTGTGTGGATTCATAGATGCAGATTGGCTAGGGAGTCCATAAGACCGAAAGAGTACACCAAGTGGATTTTCAGTATTGGGTCTGCAGTTGTTTCCTAGTACAACAAGAAGCAAAGATCTATGGCGCTAAGTTGAGTAGAAGCAAAATACATGGCTGCAAGTCAAGAAAAATGTGAGGCAATCTCAATGAGAAATATACTTGTTGGACTATTTTGTCAGATGGTGGATCCAACTGTGATCTATTGTGATAATCATAGTTGCATCAAGCTCTCTAAGGATCCTGTATTTTATGATTGATCCAAGCATATAGATATCCGATATCACCATTTACGAGACTGCGTGTTGAGGCAGATAATGTTGTTTTAGTACATTCTGTCAAAGGAACAACATGATGACATTTTGACAAAGGCCTTATCAAGAGGGAAGTTTGAATTCCACAGGTGCAGGATAGGGGTGGTTGATAATCCATTTCTTATTGAGAGGGAGTGTTGAAAAATACTGCAAAAAATTCTCAATTTGATTTTGCCTTGATTAAATTGAAAAAAATAGAATTTCCACATCAGTAGACAACTTGGGTGTAGTTAACTTGTGTGACATGGCTTGTGTCACCTAGTTTACTCAGTAAATTTGAGTTGGAGGAGTTAGAGTTCCGTTAAGCATGTGTGATTTCTAATCTGTAGCAATCAAGGTTAGTTATCTCAATTTGTTTTTAGTTAAACTAGTTCCAACTGTTGGAGGAACTAGTGGAAGGTCAGTTGTGCAGTGGGAATTCAGTGAAACTTTGTGATCATCCAGTTAACTAATAAATCGACCCAAAATGGCTAGTGCATGCAGATAATTCGAGTCCCCCAGTTGTGGTGGAGATTCCAAGGTAGTGTAACATCAATTATAGACTAGTCTTGTGTGTACAGGTGTTTCATGCAGTCATATGATCAACCTTGGGAATTGCACAATCCATTTAAGAGAAATTCCTAAATAATAGGGGCATAATTTCTCAAGGAATTGGGCAAGGAAACAAGGGCTCAAGCAGAGGCTGAAATTGACTAAGTTTGGGTAAGAGCTTCTCAGTGAGTAGAGAGATAGGTTATGCACTTGTAGGTTGTGCTCAGTTGTGAAAATCAATTGTAATACATATCTATATATCATGTTAA
The DNA here is from genome assembly GCA_031772625.1 of Pinus tabuliformis. NCBI lineage: Eukaryota > Viridiplantae > Streptophyta > Pinopsida > Pinales > Pinaceae > Pinus > Pinus tabuliformis. Next base: position 150,782,916 of record CM062813.1, on the reverse strand, counting down.
TGCAAGTAGGCATTGTGGTTTTTAGTAGATTGCTTTCCCCAGAAAAAATGCTCTTTGCATGTGTGTTATTTCTTATTACATGTCTGAAATTTTTGTTCTAGATTGTGAATTACTTCAAAGTAATAGAGTTGGTTTGTGTCTTGTGATTTTGATTAAATATTCATGAGCAGTTGCAAATCTACACCATGAAGTTACTAGATGCAAAAGTTTGATTGCTTGGGATGAATAAGTTCTTCAGTTTGCATGATTACTCAAAGAACATGAAGGCCAGGATGATTACTTTCAGTATTAAAGGGAAAGAAAACATTTGGTGGGAAGATGTCAAGAATGTCATAGACATTCGGGAAGAAGAGTTGACTTGGAGTGAGTTCGAGAGACTTTTCAGGAAAAAGTACCTATCTGAGAGATAATATGATGACAGGGCAAAGTAATTCTATGAGTTGAAGATGGGATCTATGACCGACGAGGAGTATACTTGTGCATTATTGGAGTTCTTAATATATGTGCCTTATCTCAAGGAGGAGAAAGCAATGATTTAGAAATTCATCAGTGGGTTATGGGTATCATTCAAGGACATGATTGAGTTTAATGAAACCAGATCATTGGATGAAGCCATCAAAATGTTAAAGAATTGTTATAAGTAATAAAAGTGTAGGTCTGAGACTAATTAGGATTGGAAAGGTAATGAGAAGAATAAGGGAAAGTGGGTTAGAAGAGGAGAAAGCCACATGATACAGATGATAAGGAGAATGTAGCACCGCACAAGAAGTTCAATGTAACTAACAAAGGACATGGACTTTAGTTTGAGGAGTAGAACAAGGGTGATGACAGGAGGCCTTTACATTGTTGGACTTGTGGCAAGGATCATCGCAAGAGAGATTGTCCGCAACATCAGGGTGGTAAACTGCAAAGTTATTGTGCTCAGGAGGCAAAAATAGTTGGGGATGTTAGACATAATATTCCTCAGATTTATGCAGCTTTGGATAATAGGCAAGTTGATCATTATGCATCTATTATCGAAATGGAAGGTAAGGTTTGTGATCAAGTTGTTTCTATTGTGATTGACCCTGGATCTAACTATAGCTATATCAATCTTGACTTGGTGGATAAGTCTGGTTTGAATAAAGAAGTGCATGCAAAGTCTTGGTTAGTGCAGTTAGCTATAGGTACTAAGAAAAGAGTTCATGATTGAGTAAGAGCTTGTGCATTTGAGTTGAATGGTATGTCTACATCAACACATTTGCAACTAAACTGCCATTCACATGACTAAGGTGGATTGCTATGACAAGGCTATCGAGTTCTTGGATGATGATGAAGAGAAGATAATATTACAGGGTAAGAAGAAGCCTACATCAGTGAGAATGGTTACAACTATGTAGGCCAAGCGTAATAGGAGGAAAGGGTGTTTCTTGTTCGTAGTTCATATTTCCAGTGATAAAGGTAAGGATGTTGAAGTCTTGAAGAGGTATCCGATTTTGTAGTAGTTTCAAGATGTATTTCCAACGGAGATATCGGAGTTACCGCCTCATAGGGAAGTGAATCTTTCTATTGAGTTGATGCCTGGAGCAACACCTACAACGAAGGCACCATACAGGATGAGCACTTTGGAGTTGGTGGAATTGAAGTTGCAGTTTTAGGAAATTCTTGACAAGGGATACATTAGGCCTAGTGTGTCACCTTGGGGTGCACTAGTGTTGTTTGTGAAGAAGAAGGATGGTACTCTCAGGTTATGCATTGATTACAGGCAATTGAACAAGGTGACGATTAAGAATAGATACCCTTTGCAGAGGATTGATGACTTGTTTAATCAGTTGAATGGAGCAATAGTGTTCTTGAAGATTGACTTGACATCAACATATCATCAGGTATGCATCATAGAAGAGGACATTTACAAGACTGCTTTCCGGACTAGGTATGGGCATTATGAGTTTGTTGTAGTTCCTTTTGGTCTAACTCATGCTCCATCTACTTTCATGTGTTTGATGAATAATGTGTTGCATCCTTATATGGACAAGTTTGTGATTTTATTCATTGATGACATTTTGATATATTATGAGGATGAGGAAGAGCATGCAGAACATATATCATCAATGTTGAGATTACTAAGAGGGCATCAATTGTATGCTAAGATTAGTAAATTCAGTTTCTTTCAAACAAAGGTTCATTACTTGGGCGATGTGGTTTCTATGGAAGGTATATCAGTGGACCTAGAAAAGATTAGAGTTATCATGGAGTGGGAAACTCCTAGGAATGTGGATGAGGTTATATATTTTATGGGATTAGCATGGTTGCTACGGGTGGTTCATCGAGAAATTTTCACGGATTTCCTATCCTATCACATCATTGCAGAGGAAAGGAAAAGAAATATAATGGAAAGAGGAATGTGTAATGAGTTTTGAGTAGTTAAAGCAGTTGCATATGAATGCTCCAGTTCTAAATATTGCATCCAGACAAAGAGTTTGAGGGATGTATAGATGCTTGCAAGAGAGGACTTGGCGAGGTTTTGATGCAAGAAGGATACGTAGTATGCTATGAATCAAGGAAATTGAATGAGCACGAGAAGAGATATGTGACACACAACCTTTAATTGGTAGTGATCATCCATGCATTGAAGATGTGGAGACATTATCTTCTTGGCAGGAGGTTCATCTTTATGAGAAATGACAACGGGCTGAGGTACTTGTTTGACCAACCAAATCTAAATACCAGGAAAGTTAGGTGGTTAGCTACACTTAGTGAGTTTGACTTTGAGATCAAGTACATTAAGGGTAAAGAGAACAAGTATGGATATGCTCATAATAGAAGAGTGTAGGTAAATCACATAACAACTATGAGTTCATATGGGAAATATTTATAGGATCAGATCTTACAGGCAGGACAACAGGATGACATGTACTAGTAGCTTAAGCATAGGTTACAACACCAGGGTACAAGTGAACAGGATGTGGACTATCATCTTACGACATATGGTTTGGTTAGATTTAGGGACATGATCTATGTGCCAGACAACAGTGAGCTCAATAAGTTTATCTTGTGGGAATTTCATGTCAAGTTGTATTCAAGTCACTTGGGATATAAGAAGACCTTGACAATGGTTGAGAAGTTCTACCATTGAATGAACTTAAAGAGAGAGGTAGTTGAGTTTGTTGCAAGATGTTTGGATTATCAACAGGTAAAAGAAAAGTGTAAGCATCCAGGTGGTTTATTGCAGCCGATTTTGATTCCAGAGTGGAAATGTGAGGTGATTTCCATGGATTCATTACAGGCTTGCCAAGGACATCTAGACAACATTTTTATTGTAGAAATTATGGTGTAGATTTGCAACTGCTCATGAAGTTTTAATTAAAATCACAAGACACAAACCTACTCTACTGCTCTGTGAAAAGTAATTCACAATCTAGAACAAAAATTTCAAACATGCAATAAGAAATCACACACATGCAAAGAGTATTTTTCCCGTGGAAAGCAATTTTCTAAAACCCCAATGCCTGCTTGCATTAATTTGATGAATATAGATGTATTATAGTTGCTTTTCTCAACTGAGCACAACTTGAAAGTGAATAACCTATCTCTCTGCTCATTGAGAAGCTCTTATCCAAGCTTAGTAAATTTCGGCCTCTGCTTGAGCCCCTATTTCCTTGCATAATTCCTTGATAAATTAGGCCCCTATTATTTAGGAATTTCTCCAAAATGGATTGTGCAATTCCTCAAGTTGATCACCAGGTTACATGCAACACTTGTACACTTAGTAATAGTCTACAACTGATGTTACACTACCTTGGAATATCCACCTCAATTGGTTAACTTGAATTCTCTACATGCACTAACTATTTTGGGCAGATTGACTAGTTAATTGGATGATCACTGAGTTTGACTGAGGTTCCACTGCACAATTGACCTTCCATTAGTTCCTTCAACAATTGGAACTAGTTTAACTGAAAACAACTTGAGATAACTACCTTTAATTTCTACAAATTAGAAATCACACATGCTTAACTGAACTCTAACTCCTCAAACTCAAATTTACTAAGTAAACTAGGTGACACAAGACATGCCACACAAGTTAACTGCATCCAAGTTATCAGCTAATGTGGAAATTTGAATTTTCTCAATTTAATCAAGGAAAAATCAAATTGAGAATTTCTTACTGCATTTTTCAACACTCCCTCTCAACAAGAAAGGGATTATCAACCACCTTTATCTTGCACACGTGGAACTCAAATTTCCCTCTTGACAAGGCCTTTGTCAAAATTTCAGCATCTTGTTCCTCCGGCGGAATGTTGTGTAGCAACATTATCCGCCTATGCACACTGTCCTGTAAATGGTGATACCATATATGTATATGCTTGGATCGATCATGAAATACAAGACTCTTAGAGAGCTTAATGCAACTCTAGTTATCACAATAAATCATAGTTGGATCCATAATTTGACCAAATAGTCCAACAAGTATCTTTCTCATCCAGATCGCCTCACATGCTGCTTGAGTTGCTGCCATGTGTTCTGCTTTTGCTGAGCTAAGTGCCACAAATATTTGCTTCATGTTGTACCAGGAAATAACTGTAGAACCAACACTAAAAAATCCACCTGATGTACTTTTTCGGTCTGATGGACTCCTCGCCCAATCTGCATATGTGAAGCCACACAACTTCATTCCTTATGTCTGTCTGTACCATATTCCAAATTGGGTAGTGCCTCTAAGATACTGTAAAACATGCTTATATGCCTTCCAAAATAATTTGGTTTTCCTAACCATAGCTTGGCTCAACTAGTCCACTACATGACACATATATGGTAGTGTGTTCAAAAGATACATTAGTGAACCCACAAGATGCCGATAAATGGTAGCATCCACTTCTTCACCTGAAGTGGCATCCTGCTTCCTCTAGTTGGTTGCTAGAGTTGTATCCATGGGTTTGCAACTCTCCATGCATAAATTTTGTAGTATCTTATTTGCATACTTTCCTTGAGAGATAAACAGTTCCCCATTTACTTGCCATACTTCCAACTTGAGGAAATATTGCATGAGACCCATGTCCTTCATTTCAAATTATCTTGCAAGATATGATCGGTTGTTCATCACCAGTTAAAATTAAATCATCAACATATAAGACAATAATAATAAATTTACCTTCTACCAAGATATGATATAGGTTTTCATCCACTTCACGTTTGGTGAAGCCAAAACTAGTAAGATAGTTATCGATCCTGGTGTACCAAGCACGAGGTACTCGTCTGAGACCATACAACGCTCGCTTGAGTCTGCACACATGAGACTCTCGTTCAAATGACTCAAAATATTCTAGTTGCTTGATGTACACCTCCTCCTCAATTACTCCATTGGGGAATGTTGTTTTTACATCCATTTAGTGGATCCCCCACCCCATTTGCGCAGCCAGTGTAAGAATTGATCTAATCGATGAGTACCTTGCTACAAGAGAAAAGGTCTCCTCACAGTCAATTCCCTCGACTTAAGAGTACCCCTTGGCCACAAATATGGCCTTATACTTCTCTATGCTTCCGTCTGCTGCCTGCTTCACTTTGAAGATCCATCTTGAACCCACAATTCATTTATCTATTATTCTTGGGACCACTTCCCAAATGCTATTCTTTACAATGGATTTGTATTCCTCCACCATTGCATCAACCCATACAGGTTCTTTACTACTTCCTCGAAAGAGGATGGCTTAGTCTCTACAAGCTTAATCATTAGAGCCATGTAGCCAATGTACCGATCAAATGACCTTCTCTGCCTGTGCTGATTTGAAGGAGCACCCACATTCTCCCTTGCATAAGTCTCTTAGCTTCCTGGGTTCTTTTCCTTCCTTCTCTGGATGGTTCTGCTTGAGTGGTTGTCTCTACTCTTTGCTCCTAATTTTGTGGCTACTCCATAACTTCCTAAGGCTCCTCCTTTGGAGCTAAAAGATCATCTTCTGGTAGGATCTGAAGCTCTGTCCCAAGAGAGCACTGCATGGCTTTCTCCTCATCAAAATTTACATCCCTTCTCACAACTTTCATTTTGAGGGATGGCAAGTATGCCCGGTAGTTGTGTGGAGTTTTTGTGTAACCCACAAATACCCCCAATTTTGTTGTTGACTCAAGCTTCTTCCTTGATTCTTTGGATACATGGTAGTAAAAAAAATCTCCAAAAATACTGAAGTGCATACATCCGACTTCCTCCCCGAGAAATCCTCCTCCAGTGTAATCATGCCCAAAATCCGATGAGGACTCTAGTTCTGCAAATATAATGTTGTATTGCATGCCTCATCCCACAAATATAGAGGTAGGCCTTGGTCATGCAACATCGCCCTCGTTGTTCCCACAATGCTACGATTCTTTCTCTTAGCCATCCCATTCTGTTGTGGGTTGTGGGGTGCTGTCAACTCTCGTTGAATGCCTTATTTTGCACATAGTTTTTTAACTTCATTCGACATGTACTCACCTCCATTATTGCTTCTGAGATCCTTCACCTTCTCATCGGTTTCTTTCTCAACCGGTGCCTTGAATTCTACGAACTTGGAGAATGTCTCATATTTCTCCGCATGAAGAAGATCTAACACTTCTATGAGAAATCATCAATAAAAATGACAAAATATTTGTGTATGGTAGTGGAGGCTATCAAGAAAGGTTCAAAAACATCAGAGTGGGTCCTTTCCAAGGTTGCATGAGCTTTTCTATCTCGATCATGGAAAGCAAATTTTGTGTACTTCCCCAAAGTACATCCTTTGCATACAACTTGCCACTTAAGTGCTCTCTTAGGGAGGCCTGTGGTTATTTACTACATAATCTTCAAAGCGCCATGATGAAAATGGCCAAGTATTTTGTGCCAAAGTTCATCGACATCACGAATTTGCACCTTATCCAACTTTGTGCTCAATGCAACACAATCTTCCACATCTAGCTTATAGAGGTTCTTCACACGAACCACGATCTGCTTCATTTGTCCCATGGCTGTGTCTTAGGAATACCTTTCCATTGCTGAAGATCACATCGTAAACACGGTCTTCCAAAATTGCAACAAAGATGATATTTTTCTTTAGGCTTGGAATGAACATGACATCCTTGAGCCTAAGAGGGGATTTTGACTCCCTTTCTAAGTTGATTGTACCAATCCCAACCATGTTGTACCTTCTGTTGTCTCCCAGGTCAATGTGCATATGCAAGTCTTTTTCCTCAAGGTCACTAAAAAAATATCTACACCTTGTCATGTGGAACGAGGCACCTAAGTCCAAGTACCATTCGCTCCCCATCAGTATGTTGGCCATGCATCTGATAAGGGTAAAGCCAAGCTCGAACTGTGAAGCGAAGGCTTAACCTGCTGCTCCTCCTGAGGTATTCTTTCTTGCCTTTTTGTGTGGACACTTCATGGCATAGTGCCCAAATTCATGACAATGAAATATTTTAATTTTGGACAAATATTTCTTCTTTCACCCTTTGTTGGATTTTGGTTTGGATTCATATTTCTTCCCTTTCCAACCGACGCAAATTTTTCTTCATCCTTACCCTTGGGTGAAGTCCCATCTCTGGTATTTTTCCTTATTTCCTCATGTACCAAATCAAACCATAAGCATTCTCGATTTGAAAGTTTCTCCCTCCCATTCATTGAATCTTGATAGGTATGCCAACTCTTGGGAAGGCCTAGAAGGGATAGACTTACCAAATCTTCTTCTTCAACATTAACACCAACCCCACGAAGTTCATCACGACATTGTGTGAACTTTCTCAGATATTATGGAATAATGTCATTCTTTTGCATCTTGATAATTCGAAGTTTATCCTTGAGTGCCAACTTCCTGTGGTCACTACTATTCTCGAACAATTCTATCATTGCTTTCCACATTGCGAATGGATTTTCTTTCCCATGGATATTTGAGAAAATGTGATCTCATACTCCCTCCAAGATCATTCTCCTTGCCTTGGCTACATCTTTCTTCCACTGAGAAAGGTTTTGGGAATCAGATGCTTGTGTTTTTGCAACATCTGTCTTGATGTATTCTAGAAAGCCATTGTCATCCAACATTGCCTCCATGCGATGAAATTAGAGGTGCCTTCCAAGGCATACTCTATCCTCAACCCATTGAAGGTCATGTTCTCAGCTATGAAGAGATCTTATTGCACTAATATGATTTAGAATAGATATCATTTTTTTTTGGGATTCAATAGCGTTAAGTAAGTCATTCATGTATGACCATTTCCATGAAAGGTAGTCATAACTGACTAATTTCTCATGATTTTTGAATATTCCACTTAACACTCATTGCATTTGATGATGCTCACAGGGGTGAAGAAGTGGGTTTGAAACTAATGAAATGAATCACATAGCGTCAATCATCACTTCCGGGGCTTGCACCTGGTAACTAGGACTTCCTGGGAAGTCACCGATCCCAGATCGCCTCTGGCTCAAGCACGCTTAATGGTGGAGTTTTCCCCACAATCAAGCCCACTTAGCTTGCTACCCCATTTGCAAAACCTTAGCAAGTATTGTGCCTCATGAACCATTCAAGTAGAGTTCCCTTCACTCTTTTGAATTTAAGTATTAAGGGGTTTTCGCAGTGCATTATATTAGATATCATTTTTTTAGGATTCAACTACGTTAAGTAAGTCATTCATGTATGACCATTTCCATGAGAGGTAGTCATAACTGACTAATTTCTCATGATTTTTGAATAGTCCACTTAGCACTCATTGCATCGGGTGATGCTCACATGGGTGAAGAAGTGGGATTGAAACTAGTGAAATGAATCACATAGTGTCAATCATCACTTCCGGGGCTTGCACCCGGTAACCAGGACTTCCCGGGAGGTCACCCATCCCAGATCGCCTTTGGCTCAAGTGCGCTTAACTGTGGAGTTTTCCCCACAATCAAGCCCACTTAGCTTGCTACCCCATTTGCAAAACCTTAGCAAGTATTGTGCCTCATGAACCATTCAAGTAGAGTTCCCTTCACTCTTTTGAATTTAAGTATTAAGGGGTTTTTGCAGTGCATTACATTAGATATCATTTTTTTTGGATTCAACTGTGTTAAGTAAGTCATTCATTCATTAGATTTCTGTGCTAAGATCCTCCTCAGATTAGAAACAAAATGCTTTCATTGTGCTTAAGGATTCTTGAATTTTTGCTAGTGAAAAATGAGTTTTTATGTTAATTTTATGAGTAATTAAACATAAATAAGAGACTAAAAAAAAACATAAATATGTACATAACATCATCAAAAACACATTACAACAGGAACATGATAAAGGAGTTCACCCCTCCTGGGCTACGTCTCCTTGGTCCAGCTTCCAACGGCTTAGGCCTCTCTATTATGCTCAAAAGTGTAAATATATGTGTTCACAATGCTCAAATGCTTCTAAAACCTACCCCAATGAGTCAAGAATGTCCAAAAATGGTTATCTAGCCTCTTTTTTCATCCAATTTGGTGGAAAAATGAAGAAGTTATGACCTCTCCTAGTTTTCCCACTATTCGCTCCACAAATTGCTCCAAATCTGGCATGATCCTACAAATTAGCTCCAAAAAGCGCTAACTGAGCGAAAAATTCACCATGCGGTGGTCCATAATCTGTTAGCACCAACTGTCCCATCACAAATCGCAATCGGCAAGAACTAGTGGGCTTATGGTTTGTGAATGTAGTGGGGCAACGTGCGATTGCGATATGGCGGACCCGACAAAATTATTAACCGGAACTCATAAGCTTATCGCATTTGGAATCATTTCGAAATTCGCAATCAACGAAGTACTGATAGACTCATATATGTGGGACTTTGTTTTCTGCGGTGTGCAATTGTGATTATCGCATCACAATCCTTCCCTGCTCAGGGCAGATTGTCACATCGCAACTGTCGGGGCCATTTCTTTAATGCCTTTCCACCTGCCCTGTTGCGATGTGCGATTGTGATTATCACATCGCACCCTGGCTTGTTCCAGGGCTGATTTTTAATGCCGACCCACCTGCGACATGCGATTTACGAAATGCGGGAGCCAATGGTGGCCTGCCACTTGGCGCTTACCCATTCGCTGAAGAGCCCTGCCACATCATCCTTTCTTGCCATCTGTCCAAGTCAAACCTGAAATTTGATTTGCTCTAACTTCTTCATACGAGCTTGGATTCGAGTGACCTTTGCACCGTTGGAATCAGGATGACAAGCTCTTCGATATGAAGCTAAGTTTATAGAGATTCTAACACTTTGAGTTTTGAGCCTAATTTTGAGTACCTGATCACTCCTGCCCACTAGAAGCCTTTTGGACCCCAAAAGGACCACTTTCAATTGTCTAGTAGGTGAGGGTATAGTTCCCTCACCTTTATAACCTCTATCCGTTTGGATTTAAAGGATTTGTACCCTTGAGCCCCACTCGAAGATAATAGATACTTCCCCTTTTTTATGTCCTTGTTCTTTTGTCAAGTATAGTATCTTGCTGAAAGTCATCAAGGAATTCTCGAGAAAAGTATTCAATATATGGAATTTAAATATTCTCTCCTTGATCTTCAATCAAAGGAGGCTCATACAACCTTAAATTCTCAACATTAACAACTGCATAAATTTTCATATATGAAGGCAAATCCGACCTTAAGGCATTGTTACCAATCTTTTCCAAAATTCTGAATGGACCATATCTAATTGGTTTTAGATTTTTACCTTCTCCTTGGAGCCTCTCTTTGTTAATAGGAAGACAAACTTCATCACCAACTTGGAACTTGTGATCTTGACGATGCTTATCGTGCCTTGCTTCGTACTTTCCTTGGCTTTTCTCAAGCCGTTATTGAACTTTTTGGTGTACTAATTGGATTTATTCAATGAAATTCCTTGCTTTGTCTATGTTTCTATGACCTTAAATAGAAACATATTTGCCAAAAATAAAATCCAAATGAGATTTAGGCAAGTATCCCAAGCACGCCACAAATGGTGAAGTTTGAGTTGTAGAGTGCTTGGCTCGGTTGTAAGCATGCTGAATATAGTGAAAATGTTTATCCCACAACTTAGGATGCTTGTTGCAATACCCACGAAGAATATGTATCACTGTTATGTTCACCACTTCTGTTTGACCATCTATTTGTGGATGAAAAGTTGTACTATTTTTCAATTTGGTGTCCATGAATCCCCACAAGCTTGACAAAAAATTCCCAACCAAGCGAAAATCTCGATCACTAACAATGGATATGGGCAATCCAAAATGCACCCAAACATTCTGAAAGAATAACTGAGTAGTTTTTTCAGCTGTAACTTGCTTTTGTTGGGTGTGGAGCCTGATTATCTTCTGTATTCAAAGGTTTCAGCCAGATGTATACCCTAGGAATATTGTACACCCCTCCATGCGGGGGGGGGGGGGGGTGCGGGGGGGCTAATCCCCCCAGCTGGGGGGTTCTGGGGCCACGGTCTCCCGGCAGGGGTTCGGGGGTAGCGCCCCCGAAGCTAAAAATAGATTTAAAATTGCCTTGTAAAACTCTAGTAATTTCTAGTAAATCTGGGCTGTTCATTAGGCGGATGATCTAACGGTAGAAGTTATGTTTAATTTAGGGTTTTTTTTCCTAGAAGGCAACCCCTTACTATATATGAGGGAATTGTATTGCGTCTATGTAGATCTGTATTCTGAGTGAGAAAGAGAGAGGAGATTGAAAGCAAAGAGGGTGTTACAACGGATCTGCTGTAGTTTGTATCTCTTCAGTTTGCTGGATAATATAATAAAAGAAGGACTGGATGTTTCTCCGTGGATGTAGCCCAAACTGGGTGAACCACGTATATCTGTGTCTCTCTTGTTTTATGCATTTTCTGTGTTTATATTTCTGCAATATTTTTATGTGTTCCATTGCTCCGTAATATATAATTCTCTAATAGCTTTTTACATGGCATCAAAATACACATTTTGTTGAACCTATCCACAACTACATACAAATAATCACGACCCCTTTTTGACAATGGAAGACCTCCTACAAAATCCATAGATAGAAACACTCTCCCACGATCGTGAAGGAACTGGAAGTGGTGTGTACAATCCTAACTTCCTATTGCTAGGCTTACTGATTGCACATAATGAACATACTTTAATAAAACAAGACACACTTTCAATCATACAAGGACAATAACAATACCTCTGTAGAGGTGCCACCGTCCTACTTACACCAAAATGACCAACAATAAGAGAAGTATGTGCATCTCTTATGATGTTAACTCTTTCTCCCCGTGGAATATAAAGCTTGCCAAGATGGTACAACAAGATATCATGCAAATGATAATCCAATTCCTCTACTTGGTTACCTTGAATCAAGCTTGCATAAACATCTTGAAAGTCATTATCTGATGCATATTGCTCAATATAAGTTTCATGTAAAATAGAATTATGATTGAGTAAAGTAGCTACTCTAACAATAGGCCTAGAAAGCATATCAACAAATTTATTGTAGATACCTTTCTTATACTTGATTACCAAGTGGAATTGTTGAAGAAAACCCATCCATCAGAAGTGCCTTGATTGCTGCAACTTTAATTGTGACTGTAGGTATTGCAATGGTTGATGATCATAGTTTCCTTACCCATCAAGTAGTGTTTCCATTTTTTCACACTTTGCACCAATGTGTACAATTCCTTGTCATATGTAGGATAGTTAATCACTGCACCACTAAAATTTTATGAATGAAAAAAGATAGGCTTGCCATGTTGCATGAGCGCTGCACCCATGGAAAAGTCACTAGCATAAGTCTGAATCTCAAATGAATGTCTCAAATTTGGAGGTGAAAGTAGTGGAGCTGTACTGATATTTTCCTTCAATGCATCAAAGGCCTTTTATTGTTTGCCTCCCCACTGAAAAACCTTTTTCACGCTTGTCAACGCATGCAAAGGAGCTGCTATAAGAGAAAAATTAGCAATGAATTTCCTCCAATATTGGGCTGCTCCCAAAAAACTTCTTACCTCTATAACTGTCTTGGGCCTTGGCCAATTCACAATGACATCAACCTTGGAGGGATCTATTTTCAACTCACCTCCTCCAACAATATGACCCAAGTAAACTAAAGAAGTTTTCCCAAACTCGCACTTTGACATCTTAAGATACAACTGTTCTTTTTTCAAGACATCAAGTACTTTTCTTACATGCATGACATGTTCATCACAAGATTTACTGAAAATTAAGATTTCATCTAAGTAGACTATGAAAAACTCATCAAGAAATGGCCTCAATACATCATTCATCATGCACATGAATGTAGCGGGAGCATTACATAAACCAAACGACATAACTAGCCATTCAAACAAACCCTATTTTGTTTTGAATGTTTTCTTCCAAATGTCTCCTTCAACTATTTTAATTTGATGGTAGCCACTTCTTAAGTTCAACTTAATAAAATAATTTTCATATTTCAATTGATGAAGCAAATCATCTATTATGGGCAGTGGGTAACGGTTCTTTACCGTAATTTTGTTCAATGCATTAAAGTCCACACACATGCACCATGTTCCATCCTTCTTTGGCACCAAGACAATGGGTGAACCACACGGCGAGGAAGATGATCTTATGATCCATTTGTTCAACAAATCTTGAATTTTCTTCTTAGTTTTTGTGCTTTCCATCACTGGCATCCTGTATATGCCAATGGTAGGAAGAGGAAAATCTTGTTGCAACTGTATCTCATATTGGATTCCTCTCTTGGGAGGTAATCCCTTTGGTTACGGAAACATCTCGTCATATTCGTTAACTACGTCAACCAATTCATATCTCAAATTCAAGTCACAACCTTTAAAAGCTTCATTATCAACATCATCCTTGGGTTTGATCATTAGAAGCACAAAATTCTTGCTCGAATTCACTAGTCTTTTCATCTGCCCTGCATTTACAAGCGAAATATTTATTTTCTTGCTGTGAGCTCTCACAATATATTCTACTCCACCTTTGAATAAATGATATTTATTCTCATCTATATGGAAGATAGATTTTCTGTCATAAAGGTATGGGCTGCCTAGGACTATGCCATAGATATCTAACGACACAACGTCAAGCTCCACTTCATCTATGAAATTTGCAGTAATGGTGAATCTCAGTTTACACTTTCTAGTAACCTGCAATTGCGCATTGTCACACAACCATCCTAGTGGATATAGTTTATGATGTGAAACAGTTTCCAAGTTTAAATGTTTGACAATGTTTTTAGAGATAAGATTGGCTTGAGAGCCACTATCAAAAAGCGTATCAATCTTGTTGTGTTTAGATATCACCCTTCTGTGAAAAAGTTATATTCTCCTGTTTTCGTTTGGAGTTTCATTTTGTGAGTTTTAAGAACTAGTGCTAGCAATGGATTATTTTCCTTTTAACCCCATGGCTGTGGTTTTAGTTTCATCACCTGAATCAAATCCCAAATCTTGTTGAGTGGTTACAGTTGTTTTTTGTTTTCCCTTGTTGTTGTTTTTCTTTGGTCTCATTTCAAGACGAAGCTTCCAAATTTGAGCTTCATCGTGACCCTCTCTGGAACAATGTTTGCATGTAATTTTATCTCCTTCTTTTTTGATAGATGCATTTTTCTTTTCCTTCCCTTTGAAATCCTTTTCCTTTCCTTTACTCTTAAATGGCATTTTACTACCTTCTTCTGGAGTGTTTTTCCCTCTTGCCTCAAGATGGGTGGCTTGCACACACACATCATCTAGATTATTGGGATTAAACATTAAGATAGTATGCCTAAGGTAACTGTGTAAACCCCCTATGTACTTAAGCAATATGTCATGTGATTGCAAATCTACACCTAACATCAAAGACCTTTTTCTGAATTCTTGGGTGTAATCTTGCACATTTTGACCTTTAAGTTGTCTAAAATTATGCCAATTCATGATGGCTTTCTGCATATAAGCTAGAGGGTAGAATTTTCTTTTGATTGGAACAATGAAATCATTCCAAGAAATTGAGATCTTACCTTGTTTTTTAATATCCTCTTCGGCCTTTGATTCCTACCATACCAGTGTTGCACCCTCCATTCTCAAGGAAGATAACTAAATCTTTATGTCATCCTCTTGAAGGTTTTGAATCCTGCAATATACCTCCAACTGACGTATCCAATTATCAAGCTTCTCTACATTCACTTCACCATTATACATGGGTAGCTCAAATTTAACATCAAGTTTTAAAAAAGGTGATTTACCAGTTCCTTTTGAAGTATGAGTAAGGGTTGTGTTAGTGGAAGAGGGTGAATATGCTTGTGAAGAAGAATATGAAGAAGATGGTGGAGAGGTGGAGGTTTGTCTCCATTTCCATTACCTCCTCCTAAAGAGCCTTCACATTTTGGAGGTTTGAAACTTTCCCCTTGCAACCTGCTATTCCTCTCTTCATAGAGGACATTCACCATCTCTGTCATATCAAAGAAAGCCTTTATGAAGGTCTTCTCATATTTTGTCATGTTTGTAGGTTCTCCTTCATGATACATGATCTATGGAGTCTCAAATGCAACTTGAGGCTGAACAGGTATTGGAGATTGTGGCAACCTTGCTCTCCTTCCCCTTGACCCAACTTCAGGGCTTCCAACCAGCTTTCCTTCTCCTCTTTTGAGTTTTAACCTTGTAAGCATGACATAAACTTGCAAACAATTAAATCCTTCTTTCACAAAGAAAACCTAGTGCTTTGATACCAAAGAATGATATGATTTAGAATATTATATTGTTGTGCTAAGATCCTCCTTAGATTAGAAACCAAGATGTTTTCATTGTGCTTAAGGATTCATGATTTTTTGCAAGTGAAAAATCAATTTTTATGTTAATTTTATGAGAAATTAAACATAAATAAGAGACTAAAAAACAACATAAACATGTATAGAGCATCATCAAAAACACATTACAACAGGAACATGATAAAGGAGTTCACCCCTCTTGGGTTACATCTCCTTGGTCCAACTTCTAATGGCTTGAGCCTCTCTATTATGCTCAAAAGTGTAAAAAGATGTGTTTACAATGATCAAACGCTTCTGAAACTTGCTCCAATGAGTCCATAATGTTAAAAAATGGCTATATAGCCTCTTTTTGCATCCAATTTGGTGGAAAGCTGAAGAAGTTATGACCTCTCTTAGTTTTCCCACTATTCGCTCCACAAATTGCTACAAATCCGGCATGATCGTACAAATTAGCTCCAAAAAGCGCTAACTGAGCAAAAATTTCGCCATGTGGTGGTCCATAATATGTCGGCACCGACTGTCCCATCACAAATTGCAATCAGCAAGAACTGACGAGCTTATGGTTTGTGAACACGGCGGGGGGATGTGCAATTGCGATATGGTGGACCCGATGGAATTATTAACAAGAAATCATAAACTTATCGCATCCAGGATCATTTCACAATTCACAATCGGTGGAGCACCGACGGTCTTATATATGTAGGACTCTATTTCCTGTGGTGTGCGATTGTGACTATGGCATTGCAAACTTTTCCTGCTCGGGGGCCGATTCTTTAATGCCTTTTCGCCTGCCCTGTTGCGATGTGTGATTGCGATTATCGTATCGCACCCTAGATTGTTTTGGGGCTGATTTTTAATGACAACCTGCTTGCCACATGAGATATGTGAAATGCGGGGGCCAATGGCAGCCTACCACTTGGTGCTTCCCCCTTCGTAGAAGAGCCCCGCTACATCATCTTTTCCTACCATATGTCCAAGTCAAACCTAAACTTTGACTTGCTCTAACTTCTTTATACAAGCTCGGATTCGAGTGTCGTTCACACCGTTGGAATCAATATGATGAGCTCTTCGATCTGAAGCTAAGTTTATAAAGATTCTGACACTTTGAGTTTTGGGCCTAATTTTGAGCATCTGATCATGCACTAAACTCCAAATTCGAATCTCCTAAGAAACAACTTCAAAATTTCTTCTCTAATGTGAATCTAGCTTTGATACCATGTAGAAATTATGGTGTATATTTGCAATTGCTCATGAAGTTTTAATCAAAACCATAAGACATAATCCTACTCTACTGCTTTGCAGAAAGTAATTCACAATGTAGAACAGAAAATTTAGATATGCAATAAGAAATCAAACACATGCAAAGAGTATTTTTCCCGGGGAAAGAAAATTGCTAAAAATCCTAATGTTTGCTTGCATTAATTTGATGAATATATATGTATTACAATTGCTTTTCTCAATTGAGAAAAACCTACAAGTGCATAACCTATCTTTCTGCTCACTAAGAAGCTCTGAACCAGACTTAGTCAATATCAACCTCTGCTTGAGCCCCTATTTCCTTACACAATTCTTTGTGAAATTAGGCCCCTACTATTTAGGAATTTCTCCAAAATGGATTGCGCAATTCCTCAGGTTGATCATTAGATTGCATGCAACACATGTACACTTCGGAATAGTCTACAACCGATGTTACACTGCCTTGGAATCTCCACCTGAACTAGGTAACTCGAATTCTATACACGCATTAACTATTTTGGTATGATTGATTAGTTAACTAGATGATCACTGAGTTTTACTGAAGTCCCACTGCACAACTGACCTTTCGTTAGTTCCTCCAACAGTTGGAACTAGTTTAACTGAAAACAACTTGATATAATTGACATTGGTTGCTACAATTTAGAAATAACACAGGCTTAACTAAACTCTCACTGCTCCAACTCAAATTTATTGAGTAAATTAGGCAACACAAGCCATGTTACACAAGTTAACTACATCCAAGTTGTCTGTTGATGAGGAAATCCAAATTTTCTCAATTTAATCGAGGCAAAATAAAATTGAAAATTTCTTTCTACATTTTTCAATAATTCTATTATGGTTGTGGTTGACATGTTGACTAAGGTTTCTCACTTCATTCCATTAAATTCTACGAATTCAACTAGTGAGGCAGTAGAGGTCTTCATCAGGGAGATAGTGAGGTTACATGGTATTCCTAGGAAGATTGTATCCGACAGAGAGGCCAAGTTCACTTCCAAGTTTTGGAAGGAGTTATTTGTAGGTTTGGGTAGATAAGTTGCTTTAGGTGCAACTTATCATCCACAGATAGATGGACAGACAAAGAGGGTTAACCAGATTTTGGAGGACATGCTGAGAATGTATGTTATGCGACAACAAAGGCAATTGGAAGAGTATCTACCACTGGTGGAGTTTGCATACAATAATGGGTATCACGAATCTTTGAATATGAGTCCGTTTGAGGCACTTTATGGGTAGAGTTGTAACACTCCCATCAGTTGGAGTGATCCAGTGAATAAGGTGTTGATTCGACCAAACATGTTAGTAGAAATGGAACAAGAAATGTAGGTTATTAAGATGAATATAGAGGTAGCACATTACATGCATAAGAGTTATGCAGATCACAACAGGGTGTTTAAGGAGTTTCAAGTTGGGGAACAAGCGTACTTGTGCATCAATCCCAAGAATAGCTCCTCGGGGATTCGATCATGTGCCAAGATGGCACCTAGGTATTGCGGGCCTTTTGAGATCCTTGAGAGGATTGGACGAATAGCTTACAGAATTGCACTGCCTTTGACAATGAAAGTCCATGATGTTTTCTATATGTCATTGTGTAAGAAGTATGGGAAAGATGTTGATCATGTGATTGAATGGTTTGTATTGCAGGTGGAGCCAAAAAGAGAATTCCAGTTGGAACCTCAGTGCATTTTGCAACGAAAGATACTCATGCTCCGAAATTGAGCAATCGAGCAAGTTAAAGTGCAATGGAAACACTTTGGGCCTGATGAAGCTATGTGGGAGATGGATGATCAAATGCAGGGTATGTATCCTTCTCTATTTGCTGGTTGAGCAAATGCATTTTGATATATGTTTTGATGGTGTGTTTTGGTTATATTTATGTATATTCATATGTATCTAAATGCCTCATCGAGTTGTGTTAAAAAGCTTCAATAAGCAGTGTTCATGGTATGTTGGTTATGTTTTCAACAATATGATATGATGTAAATGTTGTATCGAGTTGTGTTATAAAGACCCATAGGCAACATGTGTTTTGCTGGTCTATAAGTGTCATTGAAAACCCAGGATGATGTTCCCCATAGGGGGAGGGGTTTGAAACAACCCATGGTTGATTTATTATGTAAATAAATAAAAATAATAACCAAGGTCATGGGACATGTATTCCAAGCTAATTTTTGGGCAAAAACATAGTGATGGGTATCACTAGTGATTAATTGATGCTATGGAAATTGGCAAAGGAACTTGAAAAGGAAAAGAGGCAATAATTGACATTTTATTTATGAAATTAAGGAAAATAGGAGAAAAGGAAGGTGAACATAATTGCATGTGAGGAAAATTGAAGGAAAAATGTAGGAAAATGAATAAAATAGGGGCCTCAATGATAAAAACGTCTTATGAGGATCAGTTTATAGCTTTTGTCAGTTGAGATTTTGGTTGGTTTAGCTTTTGTCAGTTCATTTTTGGAGGTCTCTCTCTCTATTCTCTCATTCTCTCCTACTCTTGCACACTGAGAATTTCTTGGAGAACTCATGGAGGATTTTGGCATACATTGAATTTGGAGAAAGAAAGCAAAGGAAAACAAGAAATCAGAAGAGGAAAGAGGGATCGATAGTTACAACTGGATTCCTTTGGAGGTACTTAGTTACAATTATGGTTCCCTTTCTTTTTGGAATGCATGTGATTATTTGGTTATCATCTGTCGTTAGCATGGAGGATTGCTTGAATTGACAATGGTTTTTCCTAGCCTTGCCATTTTTTGGATAGCCATGTTGTTGTGGGTTTCTCCACTTGTTGTTTCTGATTGGTGCTTAGGTTCCTTATGGTTGTGGGTTGAGTTACTAGTTATTGGAGCCATTGGTTGGACCAAACACTTTGGAGCCCTAGAAGTCTATGGGTTGAGTTATTAGTTCCTGGAGTCACAGTTGGGATAAACGTT
This sequence comes from Pinus tabuliformis, assembly GCA_031772625.1. Classification (NCBI taxonomy): domain Eukaryota; kingdom Viridiplantae; phylum Streptophyta; class Pinopsida; order Pinales; family Pinaceae; genus Pinus; species Pinus tabuliformis. Next base: position 150,763,092 of record CM062813.1, on the reverse strand, counting down.
ATGGAGCCCCAGACAACTTGGGTAGAGATCGATTTGTTTGGTGTTAGTGATATCTGACTGTGAGGTGGAATCACTAGATGAGGGTTGAGGTGGTTTGGCCTCTAGAAGCCCTGGCTTGGTTTTGTTTGGTTTATTCCATAAGATACCACATTCATGCTTGGAATATGGCATAGGGGTGATTGACTAAAAGAGAGATTTGGTTTAGCCCAATCTATTGTTGGGTGGTACGAGGGAGTCCCTAACTTGGTGGGATTATGCAAATGTTAATTAGAACTCTCTTCCTCTAGTATTTTCATGAGTAATTGTACTCGTTATTATGTGGCTTTGATGGTTGTTCTATCATTGTGCATTTAATTTTCATTTTTTGGTTATATGCTGCTTATAAGATGTATATTATCTATGGCTTTTGATGTAATTTGATTTGTTGATGAATAGTTAATGATTGCATGAGCTAATAAATGTTATTGCAGGTATTATGAGAGGGAATTAGACCTTCTTGATGATTCTCAGATAAGTTTTAGACCCTTATGTTAAGATATGCATTCATGACCTATAGATTACATGTTCACCATATGTTTGACGAAATGACTGTCATGGTTAGGCTTGGTTAGGTCAAGTCCTTGATCAAATTTCATATGAATAACTTTGTCTTGATGCCATTATTTATTCCAAAAAGTCTCATTAAGTTCTGTGCAGTAGTCTAGAGACAAGCCCTGAAAAGGTGGCATTGATTCCTGGGTCGCAGGCTCGGAACTAAGAAATTGGGGTTGTAATCGCTACCTTTCAATCTTATGCATGCGACTGGAGGCCAACAGTCGCATGGATGCCTTGTCATGCAAGTGTCTAGGAGCCCAGGTCATGAAAAGGGTAATCTAATTCAGGGTTTGGGCGCATATAGGGGTGGTTTAGCTCTTGGGGGTCTTGTAGCTCTTGAGGAAGGTCAGTAAGGTTTCATTTTGTCGAAATCCATTTCCTGAAGGCAATCTAGGAGGTCGGTTCATGTCATAGTAGCCCTTAACTCATGTTTACACTTGGAGGCCACTAAAAGTGGGTAGATATGGGACAGGTGGTTACATAATGGTACCAGAGCATGGTTCAACACTTTGACTGGATGGGCGAAATGTATTTCTCATGCATGCATGTTAGTCGTATATGTGTTCGTTATGCATGCACTGAGATTGTCATTGTTGTAAGTAGTGTTGTCATGTAGAAGTTGATGATGTTGATATTGAGATGATTGATATATTGATTTAATTATATGTGTGTGTGTCATGCTAATCTGTATTGATCTTGCAGATGAGATAACCTCCCTTGAACTTCAATAAGGTTTTTTTATTATGTTTATGTTTGGTTTATCTGACATGGTATGTTTGCAAGAAGTAAAGGATCAAAGGTGACAAGCAAAATGTTGGACTACAATTCATATGATTCTCCCTACAGATCAGATGAGCAATGTGGTGATGAGCACTCCCCTAACATAACAGATACATTGAGAAGTTTGAAAGCAAAGATCAGGAGTTGTAAGGTGAATAATGACATAATCATTTAGTCACATGAAAGACTTGCTAGAGCACAGGAAAAGCAAGCAAAAGTTAATGCAATCATCCTTGAAAGTTTGTCAAATTTGCAGAGACGGGGACTGCTTAGGAATAGTCATGGACAGGAGGAAAGGACTAATCGGGCATATGGCAGTAGGTATCAATCACGATACATGTTTGACATGGATGAAATAGTTAGAGATGGTAGGTTCTTGGATACACCTAATAAGAGGGGTAATGATGGTGGACTCTATTCTAGTTCTAATTTAGAGAGACAACATCGTCATCATCGTCACTATCCGTATAGGAGGAGTGAGAAGTATTATTTTCTAGAGGAATTCAAGAAAGTAAAGCATCCTACATTTGATGGGGAAATGAAGAAGCCATAAGATGCATAAGCTTGGTTGCTTGGGATGGACAAGGTTGAGGATTATCTTAGAAGAAGAGTGCAGGAAAATCACATAGTAATTATGAATTCATATAGGAAAAATTTACAGGATCAGATCTTGCATTCAGGACAGTAGGATGAAAAGTACCAACAACTTAAGCATAGGTTAGAACAACAGGGTACATGTGAACAAGATGTGGACTATCATCTCACAGGAGATGGTTTGGTCAGATTTAGGGGCAGACTCTATGTGTTGGACAACAGTGAGCTCAAGAAGCCTATATTGGGGGAATTTCATGTCAAGCCATATTTAGGTCACCCAGGATACCAAAAGACCTTGATAGTGGTCAAGAAGTTCTGCCATTGGCCGAAATTGAAGGGATTTGTGGCTAAGTTTATTGCGAGATGTTTGGATTGTCAATAGGTAAAATAAAAGTGTAAGCATCCAGGTGGTTTACTGCAATCGATTCTGATTCTAGAGTGGAAATTGGAGGTCATTTCCATGGACTTCATTATCGGTTTTCTGAGGAAATCTAAACAACATGATCATATTATGTTTGTGGTTGATAGGATGACTAAGGTAGCTCACTTCATTCCAGTATAGTCTACGAATTCAACTAGTGAGGTAGCATAGGTCTTCATCAAAGAGATAATGAGGTTACATGGTATTCCTAGAAAGATTGTATCCGAGAGACATGCCAAGTTAACTTCCAATTTTTGGAAGGAGTTGTTTGCAGGTTTGGGTATAAAGTTGGATTTCAATACAACTTATCATCCACAAACAAATGGATAGACAAAGAGGGTTAACAATATTCTAGACGACATGCTGAGAATGTTTGTTATGTACCAATAGAGGAAGTGAGAAGAGTATCTACCACTAGTGGAGTTTTCATATAATAATGGGTATCAACAATCTTTGAAGATGAGTCTGTTTGAGGTACTTTATGGGCAGAGTTGTCATACTCCCATAAGTTGGAGTGATCTAGTGAACATGGTGTTGATTAGACCGGACATGCTAGCAGTAGTGGAACATGAAATTCAGGTTATTAAGAAGAAGCTAAAGGTAGCACAAGGCAGGCAGAAGAGTTATGCTAATCAACAAAGGGTATTTAAGTAGTTTAAGGTTGAGGAACAGGTGTACTTGCGACTCAAGCCCAAGAAGATCTCCTTGAGGATTGGATCATGTGCCAATATGACACCTCAATATTTCGGGCCTTTTTAGATCCTTAAGAGGATTGTACTAGTAACCTACCGACTTGCACTGCCTCTGACAATTAAAGTCCATGATGTTCTCCATGTGTCATTGCTTAAGAAGTATGTGAAAGATGTTGATCATGTGATTGGAGGGTCTATATTACAGGTGGATCTAGAAGGAGAATTGTGGCTTGAACCTTAGTGAATTTTGCAACGAAAGATGCTCATGCTCCGGAATCGAGCTATCAAGAAAGTTAAAGTGTAGTGGAAGGACATTGTGCCTGATGAAGCTAAACGGGAGGTGGTTGATGAGATGCGGGCTATGTATCCTTCTCTATTCACTGGTTGAGTAGATGGATTTTGATATATGTTTTTATGGTGTGTTTTTGTTATATTTATGTATATGTATATCTATGTAAATGTCGCATCAAGCTCTGTTATAAAGCTCCAATAAACGGTATAGTGTTCATGGTATGTTGGTTATGTTTTCAACCATATCATAAGATGTAAATGTTGTATCGGGTTGTGTTATAAATATCCATAGGCAATCTGTGTTTTGTTGGTTTATAAGTGTCATTGAACACCAAAGATGGTGTTCCCCCAAGGGGGAGGGGTTTGTAACAACCCCTGGTTGATTTCCTATGTAAATAAATAAAAACAACAACCAATGTCATATAACACATATTCTAAGATTAATGTTGGGAAAAAACATAGTGATGGGTATCACTGGTGATTAATTAATGGCTATGGACATTGGCAAAGGCAAAGAGGCGACAATTTTCTTTTCATTTATGAAATAAAGGAAAATAGGAGAAAAGGAAGGTGAAAGGTCAGAGAATTGCATGTGAGGAAAAATGAAGAAAATAGAGGCCTCAATGATAAAAAGGATTATGAGGAACAATTCACAAGTTTTGTCAGTTTAGATTTTAGTTGGTTTTGCCTTTGTTAGTTTAGTTTTGGAGCTCTCTCTCTATTCTCTCGTTCTCTCATACTATTGCACACTTAGAGTTTTTTGGAGCACTCTTGGAGGATTTTGGCATACATTGGATTTGGAGAAAGAAGGCAAAGGAAAGCAGGAAAGCGTAGGAGGACAACGGGATCAACAACTAAAGTTGGATTTCTTTGCAGGTACCGAGTTGCATGTATAACTCCCTTGCTATTTTTGGCATGTATGGCATATGCATGTAATTATTTGGTTATGATATGTCATTGGCATGGAGGATTTCTTGGATTGAAAGTTGTTTTTCCTAGCCTTTTCATTTCTTGGATAGCCATGGTATTGTGGGTTTTCCCACTTGTTTTTTCTGATTAGTGCTTAGGTTCCTTATGGTTGTGGGTTGAGTTACTAGTTCCTAATATTATTGGTTGGAATAAATTCTTTGGAGCTTTGGAACAACTTGGGTTGATTTATTAGTCTTGGACCATTGGTTGGACAAATGCTTTGGAGCCTTGGAATAACTTGGGTTGAGTTATTAGTCCCGGAGCATTGGTTGGACAAACACTTTGAAGCCCTTGAAGGATGTGGGTTGAGTTATTAGTTACTGGAGTTGCGGTTGGGACAACCGCTTTGGAGCCCTAGAAAACTTGGGTAGAGACTGATCTGGCTGGTGTTAGTGTTGTCCAACCATAAGGTGCAATCACTGGTTAAGGGTTGAGTTGGTTTTACCTCTGGAAGCCTTGGATTGGTTTTGTTTGGTTTATTCCATGAGATCCCACATTCACACTTGGAATGTGGCAAGGGGGTGATTAGATGAAAGAGAGATTTGGTTCAACCCAATCTATGACCGAGTGGTACATGGAAGTCCCTGACTTGGTTGGATTATGCATATGTTAATAAGAGCTCTTTTTCTCTTGTATTTTCACGAGTAATTGTACTTGTTACTATCTGGCTTTGATGGATATTCTATCATGGTGTATTTGTTGTTCATTTACTGCTTATATGCGACTTATAAGATGTATATTGGTTATGGGTCTTGATGTGTTTTGAATTGTTGATGAATGGTTAATGAATGCATGAGATAACAGATGTTATTGCAACTATTATGAGAGGGCATTAGACGTTCTTGATGATTCTTAGATAAGTATCAGACCTCTATGTTCATATATGCATTCATGACTAGTATATTACATGTTCACCACATGTTTGACGAAGTGACTATCATGGTTATGCCTTTTTAGGTGAATTCCTTGATCAATTTTTGTGTGAATAGATTTTTCCTGATGTCATTATTGATTATGGAAAGTCTCATTAAGTTCTGGGTAGTAGTCCGAGATAATCCCTGAAAAGGTGGCACTAATTATGAGGTCACAGGCTCAGAACTGGGAAATTAGGACTGCAATCGCTACCTTGTAGGCTTATGCACGTGAATGGAGGCCTACAATCGCATGGATTCCTTGCCATGAAAGCGACTGGGAGATCAAGTCATAAAAAGGGAACTCCGAGTCAGGGTTTGGACACTTAGAGGGGTGGTTTAGCTCTTGGGGGTCTTGTAGCTCCTGAGGAACGTCAGTAAGGTTTCATTTTGTCGATTCCATTTCCTTAATGAAATCCAGGAGGTCAGGCCATGTCATAATAGCCTTCATCTCATGTTTACCCTTGCAGGGTGGTGAAAGTGCTTAGACATGGGAGGGGTGGTTACAAAATGGTATAAGAGTATGGTTCAACACTTGGATTGGATGGGCGGAATGTGTTTGTAATGGAAGCATGCCAATCGTATATGTATTCCTTATGCATGCATTGTGGTTGATTTCATTATATATATACATGTGTCGTGCTAATCAAGATTGATCTTGTAGACGTGATAACTTCCCCTAAAATTCACTGAGGTATGTTGATTATGTTTATGTTTGGTTTATCTAACTTGGTATGTTAGTAGGAAGTAAAGGATCAAAGATGACAAGAAAAATTGTGGACTACTTGAAGAGAGAGGTGGCTGAGTTTGTTGTGAGATGTTTGGATTGTCAATAAGTAAAAGCAGAGTGTAAGAACCTAGGTGGTTTATTGTAGTTGATTCTGGTTCCAGAGTGGAAATGGGAGGTCATTTCCTGTGACTTAAGTATAGGTTTGCCGAGGATGTCTAGACAAAATGATTCTATTATGGTTGTGGTTGATAGGCTGACTAAGGTATCTCACTTCATTCTAGTAAAGTCTATGAATTTAGCTAGTGAGGTAGCACAGGTTTTAATTAAGGAGATAGTAAGGTTACATGGTATTCCTAGGAATATTATATCTGACAGAGATGCCAAGTTCGCTTCTAGGTTTTTGAAGGATTTATTTGCAGGTTTGGGTACAACTTTGGCTTTTAGTACAAATTATCATCCACAGAGAGATGAAAAGACATAGAGGGTTAACATGATTCTAGAGGACATGTTAAGAATGTATGTTATGCACCAAGAAAGGAATTGGGAAGAGTATCTACCACTGGTGGATTTTGCTTACAATAATGGGTATCAAGAATATTTGAAGATGAGTCTGTTTGAGGCACTTTACATGCAGAATTTTAATACTTCCATCAGTTGGAGTGATATAGTGAACAGGGTGTTGATTAAACTAGACATGTTGGTGTAATTGGAACAAGAAATGCAGGTTATTAATAAGAATCTAAAGGTAGTACAAGACAAGCAAAAGAGTTACGCAGATCAACGCAGGGTGTTCAAAGAGTTTCAGGTTGGGGAATAAGTGTACTTGTGCATCAAGCACAGGATGAGCTGCTTGAGGATTGGATCATGTGCTAAGCTGGCACCTTGGTATTGCAGGTCTTTCGAGATCCTTGAGAGGATTGGATGAGTAGCCTACCAACTTATACTATGTTTGACAGTGAAAGTCCATGAAGTTTTTCATGTGTCATTGCTTAATAAGTATGTAAAATATGTTGATCATGTGATTGACTGGCCTATATTGTAGGTGGAACTAGAAGGTGAATTCTATCCGGAACCTCAATGCATTTTGCAATGAAAGATAATCATGCTCTGACATCGAGAAATCGAGCAAGATAAAGTGTAGTGGAAGCACTTTGGGCCCGATGAAGCTACACGGGAGATGGCTAATTAAATGTGGGCTATGTATCCTTCTCTATTCGCTCGTTGAACAGATGGGTATCAATAGTGATAAATTAATGGCTATGGAATTTGGCAAAGGCATTGCAAAAGGAAAAGAGGCAACAATTGGCATTTTATTTATGAAAAAAGGAAAATAGGAGAAAATGAAGATGAAATGTCACATAATTGCATCTGAGGAAAATTGAAGGAAAAATGAAGGAAAATGAAGAAAACATAGGCCTCAATGATAAAAAGGCTTCTGAGTATTAGTTCCTAGCTTTTGTTAGTTGGGATTTTGGCTGGTTTATCTTTTGTGAGTTCTATTTTGGAGCTCTCTCTCTATTCTCTCATTCTCTCATACTCTTGCATGCTTAGATTTTTCTTGGAGCACTCCTAGAGGATTTTGGAATACATTGGTTATGGAGAAAGAAGGCAAAGGCAAACAGGAAAGTGCAAGAGGACAACGAGATTACAACTACAACTCGATTGCTTTGCAAGTACCAAGTTTCATGTATGATTTCCTTGCTAGTTTTTGCATGCATGACATATGCATGTGATTATTTAGTTATGATATGTCGTTGGCATGGAGGATTACCTGGATTGATAATGGTTTTGCCTAAACTTTCCATTTCTTGGATAACCATGGTGTTGTGGTTTTTGCACTTGTTTTTTCTTATTGGTGCTCAAGTTCCTTATGGCTATGGGTTGAGTTACTAGTTCCTGGAGTCGTCGGTTGGAACAAACCCTCTAGAGCCCTGGAACAACTTGGGTTGAGTTACTAGTCTAGAAACCTTGGTTGGACAAACTCTCTCGAGCCCTTGGTGGGTTGAGTTACTAGTTTTGGAGCCTTGGTTGGACAAGCACTCTAGAGCCCTAGAAATTTGTGGGTTCATTTATTAGTGCCTAAAGCCGCAGTTGGGATAAACGTTGTAGAGCCTTGAACAACTTGGGTAGAGACCGATCTGGTTGGTGTTAGTGATGTCCGATTGTGAGGTGGAATCACTAGTTTAGGGTTGAAGTGGTTTGGCCTCTGGAACTTTTGGCTTGGTTTTGTTTGATTTATTCCATGAGATCCCACATTCATGCTTGGAATATGGCACGCGGGTGTTTGGATAAAAGAGGTATTTAGTTCAACCTAATTTATGGTCAGGTGGTACATGGAAATCCTTGGTTTAGTTGGATTTTGAAATATTAATAAGAGCTCTTTTCCTCTTGTATTTTCATGAGTAGTTGTACTTGTTATTATGTGGCTTTGATGGTTCTTCTATCATGGTGTATATGTTGTTCATTTATTGGTTATATGTTGCTTATAAGATGTATATTGGTTATGGCTCTTGATGTGTTTTGATTTGTTGATCAATGGTTAAAGAATGCATGAGCTAACATATGTTATTGCAACTATTATGAGAGGAAATTAGACCTTCTTGGTGATTCTCAAATAAGTATCAGACCTCTATGTTCATATATGCAGTCATGACCTGTAGATTACATGTTCACCATATGTTTAACGAATTCACTGTCATGGTTATGCCTTTTTAGGTAAAGTCCTTGATCAAATTTTGTGTGAATAGCTATGTCCTGATGTCATTATTGATTCTGGAAAGTCTCATTAAGTTATGGGTAGTAGTTTTGAGACAAGCCCTGAAAAGGTGGCACTAATTCAGGGATTGTGTTATCACAAAATCAGACCCTGATGGGCTGCTGACCATGAAGACCTTGTGTAACTCTTTCAAACCTACTTTTGGCTGAGGCTTAGCCTCCCCAACCTGAGAGGGCTCTCTCACAAGATTAAAGATATTGATAATGAATAAGATGGCTAACTCTAAGAAACAAATGAACCAGTGAAGAAGGTTGAAACACAATTAGAAAATATCCATTGGGCTTATGGAGTCAAATATGCTTCAGTATTGACAATAATGTTAGCTTTACATAGAATTCAGGGCATAAGAATTCAACATATGGAGAATATACTAGAAAACATAGGACCACACAATTTATAAATGTGTAAAGGAAGTTAGAGCACTATTAGTGATTTCTAAGTAATCACACATTCATACCACTGTAAATAAAGAGAGAAGAACAACACAAGACATTCTGAATGTTGAATTCCTTCTGATTCCTGAGAAGCAAAGCCAAATATTGTATTACTAGAAACAAAGTATTACACAAAGCACAATAAGGGAGTTTCTCTGAAAAATCTTCAACCCTTTGTACATTACATCTTCTTCTATATATAGAATTCTTTACTAGGCTGAGATTCCTCCTCCAGCATGAGGGGAACTCAAATTCTGCTTGCTATGACACCTATTCAAACTTTAACTACCTGTTAAATGCAAGAAACTGCTAACTAGACGTTTTAGAAACCTAAGACAATTAGGAATCTAACTCTGTCATCATGCTAGTAATATCATTAATTACAATCAAATCCTGTTCTCTGACAAGTGGTCTCCTTGAATTTAGCTATGGTGGATGTTCGAAGCTCCTTACTGATCCTTAATGTCTTATCCCTTTACTGCTGCTGAGAAGTAGGAAACTGCCCCTGCTTTCATGCTTTTGGTTTCCTCAAAGATATTCAGAACTAATTAACCATGCTGATCTTCTTTAATCGGCCAACAATCTATTTTGGGTGCCACGTTCTTCATGTACTATAAGCCTTTCCCATATACATGTGTGATGACAAAACCTTTCAAAAAGATTTGCCGCTTTGTCAATCATAATTGATCAACTGAATTGTAACATGCAACTACAACAGTTTCGTAGCGCACTATGAAACTGCTGTGTAATTTCAAAAACACAGTCTTCCTTTCATAGCTAAATGATCGCCACTATTCATGGCTTAAGCCCCCTACTCCCCTGATCACCTTGACAAGATTTGCTTGCAACTTTTCAAGAAACGGATATTGCTCCTGAGGAAGAGATACAATGACACCAATAACACCATTGACTGTTCCAAATATAACTGTAGGAATCTGGCAGACGCATAACAAGAGATCCATGCCTAATAAGATACAACAAACTCTCCTAAGTGGTATTCACCTACAACTTCCAATTTTCCTCTCTCTTCATCAGTTGCAGCATCGCTATTTTTCCTCACTGTAAAAAGGTTGAAATTGTTCTCTGCTCCAAGGTATAAAATGTATTCGCAAGACCTAACAATGGATATCCTGATTTTACTGATTCTGTACCATCAACTAACTGCCTTGGAGAGAAATCACTGTGACCATCCTCATCAATCTCTGGTGGCTCTAATGTCAGAGTCGAATCCCAGAATTTCTGCATCATTGTGCTTGCTGTGTCACTTGCAGCACAGCTTGAACCTCCCACCATGGCCATGGAATAGGGTAACTTTAATGCCAAATTCTTTACAAGCAGCTACAACATCTTCCTGTGCTTTATATAATTCCCATGCAGCAGTGAAATGCCCTGCATCTTTTCCTGAATCAGAAATGAATAAATTGAACAAAACCTTTCATGATTTCCATCATGACCGTCTTTCATTGCATTAAACAAACCTCAACTTGGAAAGCATGCAAGCTATGGTTCTTAAATCGAAAGGGACTTTTGCGTCTGAAGCAGCTCAAATTTTCTGGTCATGCTCTCATTTTCTTGTAGTCCCAATGACTCGAAGTATCTTTGCCACCATGATTGACCCCGTAATTTTGCAGGCCTTCCAGCTTTGCTCAGTTGAATAGCTTTTGCTGATTTTGAAGTATAATGACCTGGAGTGCCAACAAACAGAACAAGTGCCTCAACTGAGACTCTAGCAAGCTCTGGCAGTGTCTTATTCAGGTATTTTGGGGACAAATAGTCTGGGGCATCCGAAACAAGCACAATTGGGAATGACTGTGCTTTGTAAGGTAAAGGAAATTTGATGTCGGCAACCCGTACAATACCCTTTCGAATCAAATTCTTGCAGGAATTGTCTAGTGTGGATGTTAGATCAAATGGCTCAATACCCCAAGCTTCAGTGTCATCTTCCTTTAACAGTTTGGAGGTTACAGAACATGCGTCAAGACCGACATGTAAGACCTTGCGCATGCTATCCCCGTAAACTTCTTGCAGAAGTGGTAATGCCTTCCGGATTTCTGAACCACAAGAAAGTTGTTCCCCATTATCAATACTGAGAGCCTCCCTAGATATCTCTTCCCTGGAGTTTTCTTTGATTGTTGTCCCTGAACCACTATACATATAGCCAAGAAGAAGAAATGCCCCCTTAGGTTTCTCACTAAAATAAAGCACGCGACCTCTATCATCAATTTTCATGAGACCAAAATCAGAAGCACGACTGTCATCCATCGAGACACATGAAATTGTGATATCAGCCTCCTTATCAATGTGTTTCTGTACAAAGTCCATATAGTTCATACGGTAGAGATGGTCACCCGACAAAATAATAACATGTTCTATATGCCTATTCCTCGGATCCGAAAAAAAACCACATAAATTGCCTCACGGCATTTGCTGTGCCCTGAAACCAATTCATCCCATCTTCACCTGGAGTCTGAGTGGCTACTAGAACCTCCACAAAGCCATCACCGAAGTTCACACCATTTCCAAAACCATATGCCTTGGAAATGTGACGATTTAGAGACTGAGAATTAAACTGTGTTAAGATGAATATCTTATTGATCCCACTGTTAATGCAATTGCTCATTGGTACATCAATGAGTCTGTATGCGCCTCAACTGGTACTGCCGGTTTGGCTCTTCTTCCTGTAAGAGGAAAAAGCCGTGTTCCTGCTCCACCGCCTAGTATGATAGCAAGTACTGTTTTAGGGTCTGCAGAAGGCTTCTCAGGCATTGCCACATCAGTGTTTGAAATCATAACATTCTTTACAATTCCAATAGGTACTTTCCCTTCTGCTAAGAGTGCTGCAATCTTCAGCCTCTGTTTCATAATAGTCAACGCCAATCATCATGGTATCCTTTAATTCAACTCCAGATTCCAGACGTGAATGAATTCCAACAATGGAATGCTTGATATTGCATTTCTGAAGAAAACATCCATGTGAAACTATTGAATCCAGTACCTGGAATTTATCTATTATTTCCCCGATTGCTCTGATACCATTTCGAAAAGCCTAGTTGAACGACCAAAACCGCAGAGCAAAGTACAACTGCAAACATGTGCCAGTACCAGGACACCTAACGACCTAATGATGAGGATAAGCGGTTGGATATGATAGACGAAGTGTATAAGCTGACAACTGTTGATGCAAACACAACAGATTTTGGTAAATATGACAGTTGGGGTGAGATTTGCTATGGATCAGCATGAATTCTCGATTTCGTAGCGCAGTTAGTGCAAAATCGGTGTTTTGCGCTACGAAATCACCTAGACCGGGTTTCTGCGCTATGAACTTTGAAATGAGTTTCGACATATGATATTCATGTGAGATATGAGACCAATGATAGACTAAAACAGAGAATTGACCCCATTTGACATACTAACAAGACTCTTAACAAGACTCTAAAACAAGATGAAAAGACTAGACCCAAAACTGACACCAACCCTTTGACAAATTTAAAAAAATTGATGTTCAGAATTTAAAATATTTTTTCTTGAGTGATAATAGATTGCAGGCTCAAAACTGAGAAATTGGGACTGCAGTTTCTACCTTGCAGGATTATGCATGCGACTGGAGGCCTATAGTCACATGGATGCCTTGTCATGCAAGAAACTGGGATGCCATGTCACAAAAAGGGAAATCTGATACAGGGTTTGGGCACCTAGAGGGGTGGTTTAGCTCTTGGGGGTCATGTAGCTCCTAAGGAGGGTCAGTAAGGTTTCATTTTGTTGACTCCATTTCCTTAAGGTAATCTAGGATGTAGGGTCATGTCATAGTAGCCCTCAGTTGATGTTTACCCTCGAAGGCTGGTGAAAGTGGGTAGATATGGGAGGGGTGGTTACAGAATGATATCAAAGCATGGTTAAACACTTGGACTGGATGAACATAATGTGTTTTTCATGCATGCATGCCAACCGTATATGTGTTCATTATGCATGCACTATGATTGTCAATGCTGTATCTAGTGTCATCAAGTAGAAGTTGATGATGTTTATGTTGAGATGATTGATTTCATTATATATACACACACATGTCATGCTAATCCAGATTGATCTTGCAGACGAGATAACGTCCCTTGAAATTCACTGAGGTATGTTCATTATTTTTATATTTGGTTTATCTAACATGGTATGTTTGCAAGAAGTTAAGAATCAAATATGACAACCAAAATGGTGGACTACAGTTCACGTGATTCTTCCTACATATCAAAAGAGAAACATGTTGATGAGTACTCTGCTCGCATAACAGATACATTAAGAAGTTTTAAAGCAGAGATTAGGAGTTGTAAGGTGGATAATGATATAATTATTTAGTCATAGGAAAGACTTGCTAGAGCATAGGAAAATCAAGTAGAATTTAATGTTGTCATCCTTCAGAGTTTGTCATATTTGTAGAGACATGGACCGCTTAGTATCTGTCATGGACAGGAGGAAAGGTTTAATGGGACATATGGCAGCATGTCTCAATCAAGATACTAGATTTACAGGGATGACACAGTTAGAGATGGTAGGTTCATTGATACACATGAAAAGAGGGGTAATTATCATGAGTTCTATTCTAGTTCTGGTTCAGAGAGAATATCATCATCACTGTCACCATCTGTATAGGAGGAGTGAGAAGCCTTACTTTCTAGAGGAATTTAAGAAAGAAAAGCTTCATACATTTGATGGGAAAATGAAGAAGTCACAAGATGCAGAAGCTTGGTTTCTTGGGATGAATAAGTTATTTAGATTGCATGATTACTCATAGAACATGAAGGACATGATAACTACCTTTAGTCCTAAAGGGCAAACAAACATTTGGTGGGAATATGTCAGAAACATTCGAGAAGAGGAGTTGAATTGGAGTGAGTTCGAGAGACTTTTTAGGAAGAAGTACCTATCTAAGGGATACTATGATGACAGGGCAAAGGAATTCTATGAGTTGAAGATGGGATTTATGACCAATGAGGAGTATACTAGAAGATTCTTGGAGTTGTTGAGATATGTGCCTTGTCTTAAGGAGGAGAAAGCAAAGATTCAAAGATTCATCAATCTGTTGCCAATATCATTTAAGGACATGATTGAGTTTGGTGAGCCTAGATCACTAGAGGAATCCATCCGAAAGTTGACGCACTGTTATGAGTAATCAAAGCGCAGGTCTGAGACTAATCAAGATTGGAAAGGTAATGAGAAGAATAAGGGAAAGTGGGTTAGGAAGAAAGGAAAGGCACATGATATAGATGACAAGGAGAATGCAACACTGCACAAAAAGTCCAATGCAACTTACAGAGGACAAGGATTTCAATCTGAGGAGTAGAAAAAGGGCGATGGTAGGAGGCCTTTAGAGTTTTTGACTTGTGGCAAGGATCATCCTAGGAGATATTGTCCACTGTCACACAAAATGAGTCGATCTTGCGGACAAGATAGACCTTCCTAGAATCTAACGATATCTAGTGACAAGCAAGCCAATCAAAAACTATCTTTCTCTAAATATGCATTTATAAACAAAGGCAAACAAGTGTTTAGGCCTACCTTGGGTCCAATGCAAGTTTGTGGAAGCCTCGCTCCTTTGATTCAAATGAGCTCCCTTGTTGCGAATCTGCAAACACAAACAAGAAAACAAATTAAATAACACCTGAAAAGCCAATATCATAAAGCATATCTAACATGATGATCAAGAAATTCATGAAACAAATGACATAAGACAATTTGTTGAGAAAAATGAATCTAATTGTATTAATTCAAATGAAAGAAGAACTTTACAACCTGTGCCTTGATGCTGTACAAGCTCCTCCCAGGGTCCAACAAGAAGTCTCCTCTACTTTGACAAGTTTCACTCTCTTCCCAATGAAGCCAAAAAGGTATGTGATCTTTCCTCTCAAGCTTAACTAGGAAGGCTCAATTCCACCAGCATTTACCCTAAAAAATGTTCAACTTCTAACCTCCCTAGCAACCAACCCAATGCCTTAATTTATAGTGCAATGGAGGGAAGTTACTAGGTCCTCCTTCAAAGGGATAAAGCCCTCCTTTAAAGGGATAGCTCCTCTCATCAAGGGATTAGCTCCTTCTCTTTTGGGATGCATGAACCACCTAAGAGCGACCAATCCACGTCAAAATTCCTTCTAGAATAATCTAGAATTAACCCAAAGTGAGTTTTTTAGAATAAACTTGCGCCTTTTTGACTTTCACAGGGGTCCGCACCCACTCCTTTAGGGACAGAGCGGGCAGGTCCACAGTTTTTGTGAACAGGGGGTGCGGGACCGCAGGCAACAGTGAGAGAAAGTGCGGAACCAGAGCTTTGTTGATTTTCAATGTCTTTCTCTCATTTTCAAAGCTTGACTTGAAGAGCTGAGGTCTGAGACTTGCTTAGGAGGACAATACAAATGATGATAGACCCATATTGACTGCAAATAATCATGGTGATGATATTTTTGTGTAACAGATTGCCCCTTAAAGTGCGAAGTCTGTAGTAGATGAGGATTTCATTTATCATTTAGGAAGAGTGAAGTACTTTATCGTTTTGAGGATCATCTTGTGGAGAGCCCGGTCGGAACCTGTAAAAACATTCAATGCAATATATATATATACATATATATATATACATATATATATACATATATATATATATCTATATATCTATATATATATATATATATATATATATATATACATATATATAGATATATATATATATACATATATATACATATACACATATATATATATACATATACACACATATATATATATACATATATATATATATATATACATATACACACATATATATATATATACATATATATATATATATATATATATACATATATATATATATATATACATATATATATATATATATACATATATATATATATACATATATATACATATATATGAGATCATATCATCGTTTAGGTAGGCATTCCCATACTCAGATCAAAACTGACTTAGAAAACTAATTACTGCTCTGATATAGGAATGATCTTGTAATACATCACAAGTATAGACTCATGTAGACACAGTATGGACGCAACCATCTGTTTATGAATAGTCCACAATATAATGAATACAAAATTCCTCGCAGCCTGGATTGCGGAAACTAGATCCAGGGTCTTCATCTCTACTTCCCGAAACAGTACGATTCTATCCATGTGAATGAATGTGTTGAAGTCAAACATGGTAGAAACCACTTGATTACCAGTCAATGATGTAAACTGTTAACAAGTGTGAGAGAAACCACCAGTGATGTCAATGGCTCTCAAAGTACCCAGTACAATCCATGAGATGTGAATAGATGTGTTGATGTCGAACATGTCACAGAATCCTTTGATCGAAGGTCAATGATGCAACCTGTCGTCAAAGGCGAGAAACCTGCCATTGAGGCATGCAGATCCTAAGGCACTGAGGATTTCTAGATCATCTTTCTAGATAATGAGCTGAAGTCGATAGAAAGCGATCTGTCATAGGCGAGCCCACAACACGAAATCATAGATCAAGTTGAAGAAATTTAGTTGCAAGGACTGACTCAGGGATGGTCAAGATGGATGACAGATATTTTGCAGATGAATGGCTTTATTGTTAGTGACCTCTTGAACACATAACGACACAGCAGATGGTTTGGTGACAATTGACCCAAAGTTAATACCCAGAAACCGACTGAAGACCTTCAAATGTGGTTTGATCAACTGTTAGGCAAAGGATTTCCCAACCCAGGTGAATAAAAGTGTCATGTTCAAGAGGGGTTACAAAGTATGACAAACAGGGTCATTTTTCTCTCTTCTCCCCCACCATTTCTGGCAAGTACCCCTTTATTTTTGACAAGCTTGAGGAGGATAACATTTGCTTGATTATAAGCTCATCCTTCGGATGAGTCCAAATTAGTTTAAATTCGAACCCTAAGAAGGTGTGGTTTGTTCCTGTTTGTAATTGAACAGGTCCTTTACTGTTAAATTTAGCGAGTCTAGTATAGGAGAAACTCAGCGTTTTTCAATTTTAGAGAGTCTGAAAAACTTAAGAAGACTCCAGGGTTAACTTTTTTCGTAAATTTGTGTCTCCCAAGCCCGAAAAAGTATAAAATAATACTTGAGAGAACCGCTTGATCTTTACGACCAAGGAGTACTTTTTGTAATTAGTGCCTTTGATCCGAAAAAGTAAAAAAGCGATCAACGACACGTCGTTTTATAACCAATATCGAATTTGAAATGACAAAAATCCGGCAATCGTTTCATGTTTTTATGGTCAGAAAAGAGCTGTAAGTGGACCGTCTTTTTAGTTCTGTTTTAACGAGTTAAAAAGAAAAACTCGGCGATCTTCTCATGTTTTAGGAGTTAAAAAAGAGCTTAAAGGTGACTCTAAGGTTTCACTTTTTCGTAAGTTTTAACGAGTTTGAAAAAATGATAAAAATGTACTCATATGGCCGACTTTCAATTTAATTTATGAGCAAGAAAAGACGGAAAGAACTCGGCATTTTCATTTGTTTTACGAGAATGAAAAATAGCAAAATAATCTCGGTATTTTCATGAGTTTAACGAGTCTTGAAAATAACTGAAATTGACTCGAGATTGGTTTCATTTTGACAAAAGCTTGAAACAGAGAAAAACTATGCTTCAAAGTAGTTTCATTTTTACACAAGCTTGAAACAGAGTGAAAACTGTGCTTGATGCCCCCTAAGCGTAACTGCTAGAGTGCACGCCCCCCAGCTTCATTTACGAGATCATTTGAAAGACTCAACCTAAAATTATGCAAAACACTGAAATAACTAACCTAGATATACAACTTAACATTTATGAGATCTAGTCAAACTCTCGACTCAATTAGAGGAGGATTTGTTTCATTTTTTAACGAGCTTGACACAGGAAAAGAACTATGCTCGGATTCGGTTTCATGCTTACACAAGCTTGAAACGAAAAACTATGCTTGTTATAAGTTCGCATGCCCTCAGCATAATGACGCAAATCAAGGTACATGCCCCCCAAGCTTCATTGCATTCAACCAGGTGGATGAAATGAAGGTTTACTTTCGAAATCTTGGAAAGACTCGTGGGAGTTGTTTCATTTTTTAGTGAGGTTGACATAGGAAAAGAACTATCCTCAAAACCCTTGTTTCATTTTTTAAATGAGATTGACACAAGATAAGGAACTATGCTCATAACTACTCTCTACAATCTACCTAACAAGGAACTATACTCTAAAAACCTTGATTCATTTTTTAACGAGCTTGACACAAGACAAGGAACTATGCTCTAAAATCCTTGATTCATTTTTTAACGAGCTTGACACAAGACAAGGAACTATGCTCTAAAAAACTTGATTCATTTTTTAACGAGGTTGACACAAGACAAGGAACTATGCTCTAAAATCCTTGATTCATTTTTTAACGAGCTTGACACAAGACAAGGAACTATGCTCATGACTACTTTCTACAATCTACCTATATAACCTATCCTTGTTTCATTTTTTAACGAGGTTGACACAAGACATGGAACTATCCTCGAACCTCATTCATTTTTTTAATGAGGTTGACTCAGTAACAGGAACTTTCCTTGAAACTAACTGATTCATTTTTAACGAGGTTGACACAGGAAAAGAACTGTCCTCATACTCAATGATTCATTTTTTAATGAGGTCGACACAGTAAAAGGAACTTTCCTCGACGAACTAATTCATTTTTTAACGAGGTTGACATAGGAAAAGAACTGTCTTCATGACAGCCTGTTTCATTTTTTAACGAGGTTGATACAGGAAAAAAAAACTATCCTCGTACTCATTGATTCTTTTTTTAACGAGGTCGACACAGTAAAAGGAACTTTCCTCGACCAACTGATTCATTTTTTAACGAGGTTGACACAGGAAAAGAACTGTCCTCATGACGGCCTGTTTCATTTTTTAATGAGGTTGATACAGGAAAAAAAAACTATCCTCGTGCTCATTGATCATGGCTTCCAACTGGAAGAAAGACATGTCAATGGACACACCTTGATCATGGCTTCCAAGAGGTCTTCATCAGAAGGAAGAATAGTTCTCTGGAAGGAACACATGTCAAGGGACTCAAAAGGGATAAGAACATCGGGTTCAAATAATCCCATAGAGTTTTCCATGTCAATTACTGGGTCTCAATCAAAGGAAGATGAGCAAACAGTGGGAGGCTCACGTACATCGGTAACTGAAAACATGGGACCAGTTGCCACATAATTAACCAATGGCGGGGTAGATACCACTTTCGAATCAGGAACATTTAGGGGTGTCATATTATTGGTAGTTGAAACAAGACTAGGGAAAGAAAGCTGGTCTACAGTCACAATACTGCCATTGTGAGGGAAAGACATCACGCGAAAGAGTGTCGATACGACAGCTTTCATTGCATAAACATAGTCTCGCCCAAGGAGTAAATTGAAATCCAAGGGACCTCGAACTACCATAAGATCAATATAGACAGTTTTACCTTCCAAGGTAATAGAAAACTTAGGAAGGATCCCTAAAGGTTCACTAATGGTTCTATTAAAAGCTTTCAGTTTATGCGTAATAGGTGCAAGCTGAGGGGAACCCAAAGCTTTCCAAGCAGTTGAGGATAAAATACTAACAGAAGCACCTTCATATACCTGTGTGCGGTGCATGTCCCTACCACCAACCTTGACAATAATTTGGAAAGGGATGGAGGAAGGAAGACGAGGTTCTGTCAGTCTATTCCAATCAAAGGAAAAGACCTCAATACTTGGAGGGGGTTCTTTAGAAACAGGTGAAATGCCCCCCAGCATAGAAGAATCTAATGAAACAAGAAGAACATGAGCGGTATGAAATTCACGCTCGAAAGGGAGAGTGCGATCAACCGAATGTGAAATTGAATCAACCACTTGATCAACTAATGGATCATCAACCTGAGTGATATGAGTTTCACTCTCCAATGGAAGAGTGGGATCGACTGTACTTGAAATTAGATCAATCACTCCGTCAGTTGATGGTAGGTTGGGAGAAAGTTTACGGTAACCAGTTGGAAATTCTTGCTGTGGAACAGTAAGGTTTTCCAAAAATTTTGAGGCTTCATCCATGTGAGGGAAAATGTGAGTTTGATGACTCCCTTTGCATAACTTACAAGGAAACCTAACTTTACCCTTTTTCCCAAGAACCTGACTATCACTGGTTGATGGATCAATGGAAAGTTGATGAGATTTTTCTGACCATACTTCCAAAACCTTTGGAATACCAGGACAATTGACAAGGAAGTGGTCACCCTTACAAAGCTTGCAAGGGTATTTGGGTTTACGATGCATGTTGGAGGTTTCCTCAACACAACTAACACTTACAACGATGGTTGGTTGGTTGACTTCTTTCTTTTCTTGCTTCTTCTTCTTCTTCCCTTTCTTCTTCTTCTTAGCCACCTGGTTACTAGCATCAAGGCTTTTACCAAGTGAAGAGGAAGAAATGGAGGAAGAAAAATTAGACGAAGAAGGTAAAGGGTCAACAGAAGGTTGGTGATGTTGAGATGGTGAACTCTGTTGAGGTGAAGCATTCGGTTGAGGTGGAACAATTGGAGTATTTGGGGCCAACGAAGTTGAAAATAACCGTATCAGTAATCCTATTGTAAATCCAGGTAATGACAAAGTAGCCATATAAGGAGGACCAACATTTCCAAAGAAAGGAAAAGTACTAGGATCCTCATTAAGAGGGGTTCCTTGGTTGGTAAATTCCAGAACAATTGCCATTATATTCAACTTCAGTGAATTTTATTAACAATTTAAAACTAAAATTAACAATTCGTAATTCACACCTATGGTCTCTAAAAGTAAAAACAAACAAATTAACACGCACTATCAAATCTAGGAGTCAAACCACACACAAACATTAACTTTCCGTACCGAAAACACTAGTTGGTGATGAAATCCAACGTCGCAGAATTCAATACAGAAATGGTAGTTGGAACAGTTACCCTGACAACCTGCTTAATAAATAGACTGCCACAAGTTTCTCCACTAAACCGTCTCAAGTGAAGAGAACCCCCCAGAAAATCCAAGTGAGTCTAGCCGACGTCTGCTCCAGGTACAGTGGGATCTTCCCATCACTGTCACCTTAGGAAGAATCCTATAGAATATGGTCACTAAGGTTACCAACGGAAACAAATATACCTGGGGGAATAGTCTATGATCCGATATGCACGCAAGGGTAGAGTAACAAGCTCAATCCCCTTGAAGGCTCCTTGACATAATCCAAGGTTTACCAACAAGTGACCCCAGGCTCCTCGACAATGGTTAATCCGAGGTTTACCGTTTTTAATACGTGAATATCTGGCGTCGTTCCCAATGAGGAAGGATTGATTCCCACACTGGTTCAGACACGATCTCGTGCTTCTCCTTTAAGAGGAGCTTTCCTAGAGCATAGATGCAACAATTGGACTTTTCTCCTACCGCAAGATACATCTAATTGTTTGTTTTACTATCTTGGAGAGTTAATTAAAACCTATTCCAAGACACTAGCCTAAGCTAGATTGGTGGAAAGAGCCCTAAAAATGTAAAAATTAGTAGATGAATTTTAATTAAGCGCTGTGTTGTTTACACTGTTATTACTCAAAAGGGTAAATGGATATGAAACCAATGGTGTTATGACCTGACCCAAAACTGAATGCAATCGAATATGATAATGTAATATTTTCAATTCGATGAATCCTAACTAAAGTAAGGATAGAGTTTCCATTCACTTCCAACAATGCAAAAAATTGATCACTAAGAGAAAATATAACAAATTCTCTAATGCACTAATTTCATCAAGAAAAAATTAATGCAAATCAATTCCCAAACAGTTTTTATTTTTATTTTTTGTGTGTTTAAAACAAGAATAAAAATATGTAAATTCAAATCAAAGAAAGCTGATCTAAATCTACGATTGATTTTTCAGAATGTAAACTATGCAATTGTAATCTATGCACAATTCATTTGAAAAGTATGCAAATGTAACCTATGCACATTTTTCATTCATATTCTGAAAATGAGAATTCTAATTATGCAAATGTGATCTATGCAAGAGAATTCTCAGACACAAGATGATTCTAATGTAATCTAAGAACCAATCAAGTGCAAGTCAAGAAAATCGGGTGAGAGTTCCAAAGATCAAAAATAAAAACACTCAAAGGCGATTAATACTCATACACAATTTTTTTGCAAAAACAAAAGCAAAAAGATGAAAAACTGTGAAAAGACTAAGACAAACCTCCAAGTAATGACCAAAGGAAATCAAATTAAGAATTTCTCAAAAAAGAGACTCAAAACACCCAATTTATAAAAGCTTAAAACAGGAATGCCAATGGAATAAACCTAAGGAAAGTTCCTAACAAGTCACATGCAGGTCTGGGCAGGGGATAACAACACCTAAACAAAAATTGAGCTGACTAACAGAGAAAATCTTAGGTTTTCCAAAATTTTGACAGGGTCTGCAGGCCCACAGTTAACACAGGTGCGGTACCGCTCTGTGCTAAAAGAAAAAGTGCGGATAGGTCCGCACTGTGTCCCAAGCCGAGGGTGCGGTCCTCTCCCAAAGTTATGAAAAACACAAAATAATCCTAGATCTACTAAATCTACCCAATTCCACACACAACAAGCCAAAAACAGAAACAAAAACACAGTTTCTCAAGTCAAAGTAAAAACAAGGAAAAAATCAAGTCCCGAGTGGAGTCGCCATTTCGTCACACGGAATGAGTCGATCTTGCAGACAAGATAGACCTTCCTAGAATCTAACGATATCTAGTGACAAGCAAGCCAATCAAAAACTATCTTTCTCTAAATATGCATTTATAAACAAAGGCAAACAAGTGTTTAAGCCTACCTTGGGTCCAATGCAAGTTTGCGGAAGCCTCGCTCCTTTGATCCAAATGAGCTCCCTCGTTGTGAATCTGCAAACACAAACAAGCAAACAAATTAAATAGCACCTGAAAAGCCAATATCATAAAGCATATCTAACACGATGATCAAGGAATTCATGAAACAAATGACATAAGACAATTTGTTGAGAAAAATGAATCTGATTGTATTAATTCAAATGAAAGAAGAACTTTACAACCTGTTCCTTGATTCTGTACAAGCTCCTCCCAGGGTCCAACAAGAAGTCTCCTCTACTTTGACAAGTTTCACTCTCTTTCCAATGAAGCCAAAAAGGTATGTGATATTTCCTCTCAAGCTTAACTAGGAAGTCTCAATTCCACCAGCATTTACCCTAAAAAAGTTCAGCTTCTAACCTCCCTAGCAACCAGCCCAATGCCTTAATTTATAGTGCAATGGAGGGAAGTTACTAGGTCCTCCTTCAAAGGATCCTCCTTCAAAGGGATAGCTCCTCTCATCAAGGGATTAGCTCCTTCTCTTTTGGGATGCATGAACCACCTAAGAGCGACCAATCCACGTCAAAATTCCTTCTAGAATCATCTAGAATTAACCCAAAGTGAGTTTTTTAGAATAAACTTGCGCCTTTTTGACTTTCACAGGGGTCCGCTCCCACTCCTTTAGGGACAGAGCGGGCAGGTCCGCAGTTTTTGTGAACAGGGGGTGCGGGACCACAGGCAACAGTGAGAGAAAGTGCGGGACCGGAGCTTTGTTGATTTTCAATGTCTTTCTCTCATTTTCAAAGCTTGACTTGAAGAGCTAAGGTCTGAGACTTGCTTAGGAGGACAGTACAAGTGATGGTAGACCCATACTGACTGGAAATAATCATGGTGACGATATTTTTGTGTAACATCCACAAAATCAGTATGGCAGACTGCAGATTTTCAATGTTCAGGAGGCACAAGCAGTTAGGGATGTTATGAGTATTCCTCAAATTTATGTAGCTTTGGATAATAGGCAGGTTGATCATCAAGCATCTATTATCGAGATGGAAGGTAAGCTTTGTGATCAAGTTGTTTATATTTTGATTGATCTTGGATCTTATATCAGTCCTGGTCCAGTGGATAAGTGCAGTTTGAATAAAGAAGTGCATGGAGAGTCTTGGTTAGTGTGGCTGGTACATGTACTAAGAAAATAGTTCATCATTGGGTAAGAGCTTGTGCATTTGAGTTGAATAGTATGTCTACATAAACACATCTTAATGTGATTCTGTTGGGATCATATGGTATGTTATTTGGTATGGATTGGTTGTACATTCACATGACTAATGTGGATTGTAATGATCATGTTATCGAGTGCTTGCATTATGATGGAGAGAAGAGAATCTTACAGGGTAAGAAGAAGCCTACATCAGTAAGAATGGTTACAACTATGTAGGCCAAGCGCAAAAACAAGAAAGGGTGTGTCTTGTTCGGAGTTCATATTTTCGATGAAAAAGGTAAGGATGTTGAGGATGCTGAAATATTGAAGAGGTATCTAGTTTTGCATTAGTTTTAGGATGTATTTCCAGCAAAGATCTCAAAGTTACCACCTCATAGGGAAGTTGACTTTTCTATTGAGTTGATGCTCGAAGCAACACCTGCATCAAAGGCACCATACAAGATAAGCACTTCAGAGTTAGTAGAATTGAAGTTGTAGTTGAAGGAAATGATTGACAAGGGATACATTAGGCCTAGTGTGTCACCTTGGGGTGCAACAATGTTGTTTGTGAAGAAGAAGGATGGTACTCTTAGGTTATGCATTGATTACATGTAGTTGAACAAGGTGATGATTAAGAACATGTACCCTTTCCTGAAGATTGATGACTTGTTTTATCAGTTGAAGGGAGCATAAATTTTATCGAAGATTGACTTGAGATCATAATATCACCAGGTAGGAATCAAAGAAGAGGACATTTACATGACTACTTTCCGGACTAGGTATGGGCATTATGATTTTGTTGTAGTTCCTTTCAGTCTAACTAATGCTCCAACTACTTTCATGTGTGTGATGAATAGTGTGCTGTGTCCTTATTTGGACAAGTTTGTGATTATATTCATTGATGACATATTGATATATTCTAAGAATGAGGAAGAGAATGCAGAACATTTAACATCAGTCTTGAGATTTCTAAGAGAGCACCAGTTGTATGCCAAGCTTAGTAAATGCATTTTCTTTTAGAAAAAGGTTCATTACTTGGGGCATGTGGTTTCTAAGGAAGGTATTGTAGTGGACAAATCTTAGGAATGTGGATGAGGTTATATATTTTATGGGATTAGTAGGTTACTATAGGTGGTTCATCAGGAACTTTTCAGAGATTTCCTATCCTATTACATCATTGCAGAGGAAAGGAAATAAATTTGAATGGATAGAGGAATGTGGAATGAGTGTCACACGGAATAAGTCGATCTTGCAGACAAGATAGACCTTCCTAGAATCTAAAGAAGACCTAATGACAAGCAAACCAACCAAACACTATCTTTCTCTAAATATGCTTTGATAAACAATAGCAAACAAGTGTTTTTAGGGCCTACCTTAGGTCCAACACAAGCTTGTGGATGCCCTCGCTCCTTTGATCCAAATGAGCTCCTTTTCGCGAATCTGCAAACACAAACAAGGCAAACAAATTAAATAGCACCTGAAAATCCAATTGCATAAAACATATTTAACATGAAAGTCAAGGAGTCCATGAAACAAATAACATGAGATACTTGTTGAGAAAAATGAGTTTGATTGTATTAATTCAAAAGAAGAAGAACTTTACAACCTTTGCCTTGACGCTGTACAAGCTCCTCCCAGGGTCCAGCAATAAGTCTCCTCTACTTTGACAAGTTTCACTCACTCGCCAATGAAGCCAAAAAGATGTGTGATTTCTCCTCTTAAGCTCAACTAGGAAGTCTTGATTTCACCAGCATTTACCCTAAAAAATGTTCAGCTTCTAACCTCCTCAGCAACCAGCCCAATGCCTGTATTTATAGTGCAATGGAGGGAGGTTACTAGGTCCTCCTTCAAAGGGATAAAGCCCTCCTTCAAAGGGATAGCTCATCTCATCAAGGATTAGCTCCTTCTCTTTTGGGATGCATGAACCACCTCAGAGCGAACAATCCACGTCAAAATTCCTTCTAGAAACCTCTAGAATTAACCCAAAGTGAGTTTTTTAAGATAAAACTTGCGCCTTTTGACTTTCACAGGGGTCCGCACCTACACCGTTAGGGACAGAGCAGGCAAGTCCGCAGTTTTTGTACACAGAAAGTGCGGGACCGCAGGTGACCATGAGAGAAAGTGCGGAACCAGAGTTACATTGATTTTTAATGTCTTTCTCTCATTTCCAAAGCTTGATTTGAAGAGTTGAGGCCTGAGACTTGCTTAGGAGGACAGTACAAGTGATGCTAGACCCATACTGACTACAAATAATCATGGTGACGATATTTTTGTGTAACAGATTGCCCCCTAAAGTGCGAAGTCTGTAGTAGATGAGGATTTCTTATCATTTAGGAAGAGTGAAGTACTTTATCATTTTGAGGATCATCTTGTGGAGAGCCCGGTTGGAACCTGTAAAAACATTCAATGCAAGATATATATATGAGATCATATCATCGCTGAGGTAGGCATTCCCATACTCAGATCAAAACTGACTAGAAAAACTAACTACTGCTCTGATATAGGAATGATCTTGTAAAACATCACAAGTAAAGACTCATGTGGACACAGTATGGGCGCAACCATCTGTTTATGAATAGTCCATTATATAATGAATACAAAATTCCTCGCAGTCTGGATTGTGGAAACTAGATCCAGGGTCTTCATTTCTACTTCCCCAAACAATACGATTCTATCCATGCGAATGAATGTGTTGATGTCGAACATGGTAGAAACCACTTGATTACCAGTCAATGATGTAAACTGTTAACAAGTGTGAGAGAAACCACCAATGATGTCAATGGCTCTCAAAGTACCCAGTACAATCCATGAGATGCGAATAAATGTGTTGATGTCGAACATGTCACGGAATCCTTTGATCGAAAGTCAATGATGTAAACTGTCGTCAAAGGCGAGAAACCTGCCATTGAGGCATGCAGACTTCAAGGTACTGATGATTCCTAGATCATCTTTCTAGATAATGAGCTGATGTCGATAGAAAGCGATCCGTCGTAGGCAAGCCCACAACACGAAATCATAGATCAAGTTGAAGAAATTTAGATGCAAGGACTGACTCAGGGATGGTCAAGATGGATGACAGATATTTTGCAGATGAATGGCTTATTGGCAGTGACCTCTTGAACACATAACGACACGACAGATGGCTTGGTGACAATTGACCCAAAGTTAATACCCAGAAACTGGCTGAAGACTTTCAATGTGGTTTGATCAACTGTTAGGCAAAGGATTTCCCAACCTAGGTGAATGAAAGTGTCGTGTTCAAGAGTGGTTACAAATATGACAAACAGATTCATTTTTCTCTCTTTTCCCCCACCATTTCTGGCAAGTACCTCTTTATTTTTGACAAGCTTGAGGAGGATAACATTTGCTTGATTATAAGCTCATCCTTTGGATGAGTCCAACTTAGTTTAAATTTGAACCCTAAGAAGGAGTGGCTCGTTCCTGTTTGTAATTGAACAGGTCCTTTACTGTGAAATTTTAACGAGTCCAGTATAGGAGAAACTCGGCATTTTTCAACTTTAGAGAGTCTGAAAAAACTTAAGAAGACTCCGGGATTGACCTTTTTCGTAAATTTGTGTCTCCCAAGCCCGAACAAGTATAAAATAATACTTGAGAGAACCACTTGATCTTTTACGACCAAGGAGTACTTTTCGTCATTAGTGCCCTTGACCCGAAAAAGTAAAAAAGCGATCAATGACACGTCGTTTTATGACCGATATCGAATTTGAAACGACAAAAATCCGGCAATCTTTTCATGTTTTTACGGTCGGAAAAGAGCTGTAAGTGGACCGCCTTTTAATTCCTTTTTAACGAGTCTAAAAGAAACACTCGGAAATCTTTTCATGTTTTAGGAGTCAGAAAAGAGCTTAAAGATGACTCTACATGTTTTTTCGTCGAAAATGATAGATTTCGCCTGAATAATCCTTTATTCTGCACAAAAACACAAACATTACTCATACCTGTTTGAAATGGATAAAAATGTCGCAAAATACCTTTTCAAAGTGAAACATAAACAAATTTGCAATTTATTTACTCAAAAAACTTATAAAAAGGGCCTTTGTCAATTCATTTTTACCGTTTGAGTTTGGGTGAGAAAATAGTGCTTTTGCTCAGAAAACTTCCCGTGAAGATTGTGGAAAATCCAACCGTCGGAATCGAACGCCGTCTCTCCAGGTAATCCACATCATCCCACTCTTCATTTTTAACTGTTTAATTTTTTGTTTTAGTCATTTATTTCATTTTTGGGAGGGTTTTTAGGCGCAAAACCCGCGCACGGGGGCCCGCAGGTTTACGATTGCGGGCCTGCGAACCCCGACTTTTTCTCCATTGGGAAAAAGCTCAGGGTCCGCACCTTCCGTGTAGACAAAGTGCGGTCCCACGCACTGTGTCTAACCTGGAGGGTGCGGTCCCTGTCGCAAGGGTTTTGAACCCAAAAATTCTCAAAAATGGACCACACAAAATATTTTCTAGCATTTTAATTTGCCTTTATACTTGATGCAGAGAGTACATCATGCTAGATTGGCATGAATGAGAGCATGAGGACGTGGATGTTGTCGCATGGAATCATCAGCCTTCACTTGATGCTTTGAGGGCGTGTGGATTGTACAAATTCTGGGCCATTCCTGGCATGAGGGCTCAGGTGGATTTCTTATAGTGGCTGGTTGATAGATGGAGCATACAGGACCAGTGATTTTTCATCGGCGGCTACCAGCTCGAAATCGAGCTGGCGGACATATATTTCTTGACTGGTTTGCCTAAGAGAGGCAAAGACTTGACTCCGCACAGGACTAGGCCATGTGGCCAGTCTGTCGATAGCCTCCGGCTAGAGTACTGCAACAGCCATGCTAGAGACAAAGGGATAGACATAAAGACGATATCCTGTCCTGAGCTCATGGTGATTGCATTCACTGTCACCAGAATTTGCGGAGCTGCCGCATTACATATTGCCACCGGATCCCAGATGCGTATGGCAGTTGATTGCTTTCGAGCCACCATCTTCAACTGGTGCGATGCCGTGTTGGCCAATGTGAAAGGCCAACTGACCAAAGCGAAGAACGAACGACTAAAGACCTTTGGTTATGGGGCTTTGGTCGTGAGTTTTGGCCTGGAAAGGGTTCCTATGCTGATCCCACAGCACCTTACTGTTGGAGCTGGGCTTCCTCGAGAGCCCAAACTGATGCGATGGGTCGCAGTCATGGCCCGTCACCCGGACGAGAGGACAGAGGTTGCTCGATTCAAACATGAGTATTTCCAATGGCTGGAAAACCAGGCCTTTTCCATTCAGGACTTCCCTTACGCTGGGATAGATTTTCGTGGTGACCCAGACATGGTTCTTCCACTAGGAGAGCAGTGGGACGAGTCAGGTAAAATCCTTTTCAACGTTTTTCCTATTTAAATTTTTTTTGTTAATTTTTCATCGTCTCAAAACTGATAGTAAAAATTTCAAATGCAGATGTGGGTCCATAGCGACCAGCCGCTCTCTAGCCTTACGAGAGGAGGTAACCAATTGCACCCGCGCCAGCCCCACAGGACGAATCAGCAGAGATTTTGGCCGAGTTGGAGGGTCATCTTGAGCGCTTGACAGGAGATATTCCTGAGACCACTATAGACGACATTCCTCGTCGACTTCAGCGCTATGTGATTGGAGTCTCGAGACCTTTTAGGAGGTTCCTTTGCAAGGTGGCCTGTGCAGTGGTTTCTTATAGAGATCATCACCAGTGATAGGATGATCGCCTATTGTGGGCACATGTGACATTTTTGTTTTTGGTACTTATCATTTTTGCCGATCATAAGGTGTTTTTCAACCTATGATCGAGGACGATGTATTTTTTGACACACTCCTATATATATATATCACTATTACCGGCTTATCTTGTAAATCATGTTATGGAATGGTTTTAAATTTACATGTATGACTATTGCAAATGTCTATTTAACATTCGAGAAGCAATTGCATCTGCTAATGTATTTAAAGACCTTGGAATATGCTGATATTCAATATAATCAAATTCACGTTCCAAGAGACGCACTCTCAAAAATAATCTTAATAACACTGGATTTCTAATGGCATACACTCTATTAAGCTGTAATACAACGAGTTTAGAATCTAACCTCACTATCAAACTCCGAATCCCAAATGAAATAGATTCAGATAATAACTCAATCACTGCACTATACTCGGCAATGTTGTTCATTGTTTGACCGAGGCTTACCCCATGCATAGATACTAACTCGTCAGAGGGCGAATAGATAGCCCAAGCTGCGGAAGAGATGTTCCGTGTATTACGACAAGCACCATCAGCAAAACCAATGTATGTTTGGAGAGGCATCGACACCTGCAATATCAAGAGTAAAACCAAGATAAGCAGGAATAATGACGAAAAAAAACACTCTCTAAGCTAAGCACACTGTTTAAACTAAAACACACCAGCTAGAAAGAAAAACTATCTTAACTAAATCTCCATACCCATTCTTTTAAGCATAATACCTCTTCAAGTAAAGGCCATTTCTGGGTTTACCCAAAGAGTCCCCATCAAAGTCTACCAATTCATAGGCCCCTTTGGCTAGCTTTCGCTTGACAACATAGGGACCATGCCACATAGGAACGAATTTTCTAGTGCCTAATTTATCATTAGCTTGATCGTAAACTAAGACTAGATTTCCTTCCGAAAAATTTCGAGGGGTCACATTTCGATCATACTGAGCTTTCATTCATTTTGCGTGAGTCTCGATCACCAATTCAGCATCATGTCGATTCTCATCTAATTGAGCCAAGTATAACAAACGCTTTTCCTCTTCGGAAGTGGCTGGAAATAACTCGATGGCCATTTGCAGTGACGGGATTTCACATTCAATGGGTAACACAACTTCCAAACCATAGACTAGTTGGAAAGGAGTGAACATGGTTGATGTTTTTACTGAAGTTCGGTACGCCCAAAGCGCTGAAAATAGCATGTTGTGCCAATTCAACCGATGAATCCCAATGATTCGTCGGATCATGATAACTAAAACTTTGTTGATGGATTCAACCAGACCATTTGCTTGCGGATAATAAAGGGTTGAACTATCATGACATAAACCAAGCTGGCCTGTAAGTTCGGTCATCATAACGTTTCGAAAATGACGCCCATGATCAGTGATTATCGCTTGTGGGACACCAAACCTAGCAATTATATGATTGAACATGAAAATTGCAGCTGTCTTGCCGTCTGCCTCCAATGTAGGCATCGCCTCGGCCCACTTAGTAAAATAATCACCGCAAGGATGATATATGCATGCCCCCCGGCCGAGTGAGGGTTACATGTAATAAAATCGATACCCCATTTGGAAAAAGGACCAACGACAATTATAGGGTGGAGAGGAGCAGGTGGAGCGCGCATCTTACGATAAAAAATCTGGCAGTTGTGGTATTTTCGGACCGCCGTAATACAATCTTTAAACAAAGACGGCTAGAAGTAGCCAGCGTGCAATATCTTTTGGGCTGTGGCATACCCAGACATATGACCGCCACACGCTCCAAAGTGGTAGTCATTTAGAACCCTTTCAGCTTCCTCGTGAGTTAAGCAACGTCGAAAAACAGAGTCCGCCCCATGGCGATAAAGAGTATCTCCAACAATCCTGAATTGTTGGGACTGGAAACGAATATTTCGACGTTCTGACCGTGAAATTTCTGGTTGAAAGGATTGGGTCTGGAGATAAACGATGATATCCCCATACCACGGATCTAAAGTGCTGATCAGAAACAAGGATTCATCCGCAATGGGCTCCTCCGCCACAGTTTCCGTGTCAGCACGCGGGAAGTCACACATTAACTCCACAAAAACTAAAGATTTCTTAGACTTAGATTTCTCAAATTCCAAGTCGAACTCCTGAAGGATAACGATCTATTTAGAGTACTTGCCCCCTAGCAATTGCTTGGTCAAAATGTAGATCATAGGGTTGCAATCCGAAATTACCGTAGTTTTACGTAGTAAAATGTAGTGATGAAAATGTTGGACAGCTTGAATAGCTGCCAATGCCAATTTCTCCACATGTGAGTATTTTAGCTCAGTTGGATTTAAAGTTCGACTAAGGTAATATATCACATGTTCAGTTCCTGATTCATCTTCCTGAACTAAGACCATTCCAATGGTGGAATGAGAGGGGGCGAGATACAAGAAGTAATCCTGGTTGTAGTTGGGAGGATGCAACAACGATGCATGGGTCAACGCGTGTTTGAGTGCATCAAAAGATTTCTGAGCTATCTCATCCCAATAGAATGGAGTATTTTGTTTCAACAACCGGGTAAAACCCTTTGTAACCTCGGTGTAGTTAGGAATGAATCGTCGTAAAAAGTTTGCTTTCCCTTGCAAACTTTGGAGTTGGCGAAGACTCGAAGGAGGAGGCAATTTGTTGATAGCTTCGACCTTCGAGGGATCAACGCGAATGCCGGATTTTGAAACTACAAATCCCAGCAATCGACCCGTTTCTATACAGAAGACACATTTGTGTGGGTTCAACCGAATCCGATAATGCCTACACCTCATAAAAATTGCTCGTAAATGGACGAGGCGATCAGCTCGATGTAAGGAATGAGCGGGCAAGTCATCGAGATATGACTGCACAATGTGTTTAATGTCATGAAATGCATAAGACATCGCCCTTTGAAAAGTTGCTCCGACATTCTTAAGCCCAAAAGGTAATTTGCAATAAGAAAATGTCCCCCATGGACAAATGAAAGCCGTTTTTGGTTGATCGGCAGGTAGAATATTGATTTGATTGTATCTGGAAAAACGTCCATAAAGGAAAATATTTCGCTGCCGGCACAATCATCAATGATTTGATCGATATAGGGAGTTGGGTAATTGTCCTTTGGACAGGCTCGATTAATATCCCTATAGTCGATGCATATTCTTATTGTTCCCTGCTTTTTGTTAACCGGAACAATATTCGATACCCAATCCGTTAACGGGATCGGATAAATGAAACCTGCTTTCAATAATTTTTCAACTTCTGCTTTAATTGCAGCAGCTTTTCGCGGGTGAATCTGACACAAACGTTGCCAAACGGGTTTAGCGTCTGGGTAAGTCTTGATTTCATGAACAACAATCGCGGGATCAATTCCTGGCATTTCCTCATAGGACCAAGCAAACACATCGCGGAATTCTTGAAATAGGGCCTTATATAATTGAATTTCGTCATCTGTACACGAGGCACCTATATGAATGTTCTCAACAATTCCGGGCTTAACCGAAATGTCAATAGGAATAGTTCGAGAGATGTTTCCCAAATTTAACTCCGAATCAGGATGTTTCATTGGATTCTGAGGTTCCTTGACATATTTAGTTGTAAAAATTGATGATAAATCATTTTCAAAACGATCATCCTCAGGTAAAAACGAAGATCTGTGATGGAGATCTTCCCATGGTAAATCATCTACACATAGCATTTCACGAATTTGCTCGTTAGAGTGAACAAGTTCAGAAAAACGTAGTTAAATCCAAGGTTGATGTGAAAAGTGATTCCTCACGGACCACATTCATTAAGTAATTTTCGGTTGAACATGGGTCGGCAAAAGACTGCACGACTTCATAGGCAATTTCATATGGACTCAAAGGCATGGCATTACCAAATGAGTCTATCTCAGATTCAGAAGGGACAATCCAAGGATCATCATAAATAATGGTGTCTGATGTAATCATATGAATGGTTGCAAATGAAGATGATGCGTTGATCGGAGGAAAAGGAAAAGTTCCCAGTAAACCGACATCTTTAACTAATCCTACTCCAACATCCTTATATGGGATAGTCGTTTTACCAACATGTTGAATACTCTCCGAAGAGGCTGGGTCGGATGAAAAGTAAGCCAGCTGGTCTATTGTTACGAACTTTCCATTATGTGGAAATTTTATTACTCGAAAGACCGATGAAACGACCGCTGTCATAACGTAAGACCAACTTCGACCCAAGAGAAGGTTGTAATCTAGAGGGGCATCAACCACCTCCACATCTAGACTAACGGTTTTTCCTTCAACCCCTATAGGCAAATCCTGTAGAATGCCAAAAAGATGAAACCCACAGCCATCAAAGGCCTTTAGAATCGTCGGGGATTGATTTAGCGAAGGAGAACCAAGCGATCTCCAACACTGTATCGACATAATACACATTGAGGCTCCCTCATCAATTACAGTCCGATGCATAGGCCTGTTTTTGACTATCACTGGAATCTGGAAAGCCATTTGATGAGGCAAACACGGTGTACTATTTTCTAGATCGAAGATTATTAGGTTCGGGTCCTGAACATCAACATCTCCTATAGCCGAGAAAAGTAATTTACGTTGTGCTGGACATGATTGCAGCACTTCCAAAGCCGACATTGCTGAGGGTGAAACAACTAAATCCTCAACAATGTTATAATTTTGAGCCGCTCTCGCATGTGGATTGAAAGCTGACTTTCGAAGTATACCCTTGGCGGGCGGTTTGATTACCAAGTCTGGATTAGGTTTCTCAATCTGTAGTGGATCGGAATCGGGAGCTGAGGTCGATGGATTAGAATGAGAAGATTCTGCTTCTTTACCATCAACAAGACTTTTACTACCATAATCTTGCGATCGAGTCGCAATCCTAACATGGGACATCATCAGTATGGGTTCTTCATTGGCATTCGAGGATGAACCTATCATCTTACTATCTTGAGCCGGAAAGGGATCCTTCAAAACAGCAGGAGTTTGAGAACCCTTGACAATCTTCGCAACCTTTGCACGATGAGGGCAGTCTCTTGTAAAATGTTCATCGTCACAAATGAGACAAGGATAACGAGGTTTGCGCTTTTCATCATTGGATTCTGCCTTTTCAGGTTTCTCCTTTGAACTTTTGTCCGCTTTATTCTTCTTCTTTCCTTTCTTCTTCCCACCGGATTTTGATTTGGCTGTAGATGACTCTACAACGTGAATATCAGCGGAGATCTCTGCAGAAGAATCTCCTGTTGGGGAATCAGGCAAGGTTATGATAGGGGAAGAATTCTTGGAAGACTTCTTCTTACTTTTAGTGTTAACCGTGCCAATCATACCATCGGCGACATGAGATCCCGAAGGAGCTGCAGTGATTTGATTTTGCTTGGGAAGATCTGGGATTTTTTCGTGTAACATACCCAACTGAGTATAGACCAAGTCAAGGTACTGCGCTTGAGCAATGACTTGCTCCTCAGTAACAACCCCGGCTTTAGCAACATCTTCAGTGATCTTTGGCAACAAAGATTTTACAAACCACTCGGCCAAGATTTGATCCGGAATGAATACCTTCACTAAACGTCGTCGACATCTCCACTCATGAATATGATCTGAAATGTAAGTGGATGTCGATTGTTTTAGCGAAGTTAACAATTCCGTGCCATTGTCATATCGGACTGGCAACTGAAAATGAGTCAAAAACGAGGTAGCTAACTGACTAAAATTATAAAAAGTGCCTCGCGGTAACTCAATGTACCACTTGGCCGCGAGACCAATTAGAGTGTGCTGGAAAAGTCTAAGACGGATTGAATCATCTGTAATGGAGTTAGACGCACACCAAAGGTGGTAAGTCATCATATGGTTCGATGGGTCCTCTCCTGATTTACCTTCGAACTTGGGAATGTCACTGGGAAACTTATTCGGCATTGGCGGCCAAAACGGAAGATAATTAATGGGATCGTTCGTTAGGTGCGACAAGTCAGGTAAGTCCAAAGTTGCGATAAACACTAACTACCGATTAGGATCCCTAAAACTCTGGGTCATGAGACCAGCCCCATGAGGAGGATATCTAGGATAACTAGGAATAGGAATCATGTTCGGGATATTGTATCCTCCCGGAAAACTAGGATTAACCGGACCGTACTGGGGTTGTTGAGGTTGTTGATAAGTGTACCCAGGATATGGTTGATACTGATAGACTGGCTGCCAGACAGCAGGACTAAATTGGTACTGTCCCTGGTACGGTTGATAGGTGAATTGTGGTTGACTTGTGACAACTGTACTTAAACCAGGTTGTCCTACAGGCATCTGAACCGAAGTTTGAATCGTAGATCCAGACAGTGGTAAAGATGTCTGAGGAGTAGATACAGGAATAGTAGAAACCGGAGTTGTCGATACTCTAGAAATAGGTGGGGTAGATTGAACAGATGTTGCGGCAGTTGTAACAGTCGTTTGAGGCGGAGTACGAGGTGTACTAGGCCCAGGCTGAGAAACTACCGAAGGTACAGAAGTTTGAATGTTAGACTGGACTGGTTGCTGGGGTGTACCAGAAACTAAGGGTTGTCCAGTTTGAGATGACAACTGTACACTTGGCTGCAACACCTGTTGGGTTTGTGATGGATCCCACACTATATTCATTCCGGGGTACTGACCCATAACTGGTTGAGAATACTGAGGACCATAACGGGGTTGAGGGTAGGATTGATAATTGAAAGGTACATTTCCCGTTCCTTGAACATACGTTTGACCTTGGGGTGGTTGGAAACCTTGGTTCTAGTATTGACCTTGGGGTTGATACCCTTGAGGCACATACTGATACTGGGGTTGACCTTGGGGTTGATACCCTTGAGGCACATACTGATACTGGGGTTGACCTTGAGGTATAAATTGATACTGGGGTTGACCCTAGGGTACATATTGAGTCTGGAGTTGACCTTGAGGAACGTATTGTCCCATAGGTATGTACTGTCCTTGAGGTTGCCCCCCAGGCATTAATTGAGGCTGCCCCCCAGGCAGTAATTGGCCACCTTGAGGTTGAGGATTGGGAATAGAACTTGACATCATAAGAATGTCTTCTACGCTCAACGACTTAGTACCATTGCTTCCAGTTAATAACCCTTGATCAATGGGTTGAGGAGATGCTCCCGAAAAAGTACCAGAAAGTGACTGATACCCGGAGGGAACAGAAGGACTGCCGTACAAAAAAGATTCGGGCGATTGAGTAAACATGGATGACTGTCTTGCCATATTGACGGGAGTATAAAAACCTCTAGGTGTTGGGTGATAAGGAGCACGAGGTGGTGAAAAACTTAACCCTGAGTTTTCTAGAAAATTAGTCAAAGAAAGATACCAAGAACTACTCCTAGGTGGACTGTAAAAAATTGATTCACGCTCCCTTAGCTCAATAACAGGTTGATTTTCAGGGATAGGTATGCCTACTTCCTCTTCCGGAGCAAGTTCTTCAATAGCAATAAGTCCAGAAGGAAGATCTTGGGTGATTACTCTTTCTACCCTAGGTGAACCAGGACCACTAGAAGTTGGAGAAACAAATCCCGATGTCGGAGTAGCAGCAAATTCACTTTCAGGCTCGGATATTTTGGGTTCTTCACCTATATCACTAGTAGATGAAAAGCTACCAGCGATTTCGAAGACAAACACTGACTGTGGATTATACTCTGCTACTAATGGTTGAAAATCAGGATGTATTATCAAAGAAGATTCTCCTTCCTCAGGTGACCCAACTCTACTGTCTCTAGGAGTTACGAGGACTTTTAAGCTTTCAAGCTGGCTCGGTACTTCCTTAGGATGTTGGCCCTGAAGTCTACGAGACCTCCTCAGTAACTCAGCCACGTTTACTAACTCAGGAGACTGGCCCCGAAGTCTACGGGACTGCCTTGGTAATTCAGCCACAGTTAAAGAATTTTAACTACTTCACACGCAAACAAAGTAAAATCTCAATGAAAAGCACCTAAAGTCTCTAAAGAACCAAACAAATTTGAATCACACGCCTAAAGAATCTAGGAGATCAGACACACACAAACAGTAACTTTCCGTGCCGAAAACACCAGTTGGTGATGAAATCCAACGTCGCAGAGTTCAATACAGAAATAGCGGTTGGAACAGTTACCCCGACAACCTGCTTAATGAATAGATTGGCACAAGTTCCTCC
Organism: Pinus tabuliformis; assembly: GCA_031772625.1. Classification (NCBI taxonomy): domain Eukaryota; kingdom Viridiplantae; phylum Streptophyta; class Pinopsida; order Pinales; family Pinaceae; genus Pinus; species Pinus tabuliformis. The sequence continues at coordinate 150,725,009 of CM062813.1, read as the reverse complement.
ACTTAACCGTCTCGAGTGAAGTGAACCCCCCAGAAAATCCAAGTGAGTCTAGCCGACGTCTGCTCCAGGTACAGTGGGATCTTCCCACCACTGTCACCTCAGGAAGAGTCCTAAAGAATATGGCCACTAAGGTTACCAACTGAGACAAATACACCTGGGGGAACAGTCTACGATCCGATACGCACGCAAGGGCAGAGTAGCAAGCTCAATCCCCTTGAAGGCTCCTTGACATAATCCAAGGTTTACCAACAAGTGACCCCAGGCTCATCGACAATGGTTAATTTGAGGTTTACCGTTTTTAATACGTGAATATCTGGCGTCGTTCCCAATGAGGAAGGATTGATTCCCACACTGGTTCGGACACGATCTCGTGCTTCTCCTTTAAGAGGAGCTTTCCCAGAGCATAAATGCAACAATTGGATTTCTTCCCTACCACAAGATACAACTACTTGTTTGTTTTTACTGTCTTGGAGAGTTAATTACTCTCCTACTCCAAGACACTAGCCTAAGCTAAATTGGTGTATCAGAGCCCTAGAAATAAAAATGTTACTAGGTGAATTTTACTTTAAGTGTTAATTTTAGTGGTTTTTGTTTAAGTTCAAAGGTGCGGAGATGAAACTTGTGGTATGAAGACTCGACTCAAAATCACTAAAAATGCACCTAAGATGATCTAAACAATCTTTTTCTCTTCGATGAACTTCTAAACTAAGAAAGAGTTGAGAATGCAAATACTTTGTAAACACAAATCTTTCTCAATTAAACAAATTAAAAGAAGAGCTTTTTCCTTTCCAAAGCACTCAAAAACGAGACAACTAGTTATTTCACAAAATTTCCCTTTTTCGTTTCAAAGCACTCAATCACTACAAAAACAAACTTTTTTCCAAAAGAGAGTTTTATATTTTTTAATAAAAGACTCAAAACTAATGAAAATGACTAACTTTGAGAGCTACAAACTATAAAAACCTATTTTAAGTCAAAGCCTACTAAAAGTCTTTTTTAAGGATGTTTTACTCAGCTAGATGCAAGCTAAGGACTAATTTATGCAGAATCACAAATCAGTTAAGAACAACCAATTTCGTTTTCTTTTTGAAAATGAAAATCCAAACTCTTAAACACAAGCTTTTCGAAGTTTTGTAAAGAGAAAACTCAAAGCGGATTCCTCAAACAAGGGGAGATTTCATCAATGGTCAGACTCATAAGAAGGCTGGTAGACACTAAGGTGATCTGAAGTCCCTACAACTTCTAAGCTTAGAGCCACTACACAACCAAAATGAAAAACAAACCCAACAAGCAAAACTCCTAGGAATTTCACCTAAAACCCTAACACTAACGAAATCAATCTAAGGAAAGCTTCTGACAAGTTATATGCAGGTCTGGGCAGTGGATAACAATTTCTAAACACAAACTAAACTGACTAACAGAGGAAATCTTAGGGTTTTCAAAATTTTGACAGGGTCCGCAGGCCCACAGTTTGCACAGGTGCGGTCCCGCTCTGTGCTAAAAGCCAAGCTGCGGGTAAGTACGCACTGTGTCAAACGGCTAGGGTGTGGTCCTCTCCCAAAGCTATGAAAAATGAAAAATAACCCTGGATCTACAGACTCTACCCACTTTTACACACAACAAGCCAAAAACAGAAACAAAAATAGAGTTTCTCAGGTCAAAGTAAAAACAAGGAAAACAATCAAGTCCCCCGTGGAGTCGCCATTTTGTCACACAGAATAAGTCGATCTTGCAGAAAAGATAGACCTTCCTAGAATCTAAAGAAGACCTAATGACAAGCAAACCAACCAGACACTATCTTTCTCTAAATATGCTTTGATAAACAATAGCAAAGAAGTGTTTTTAGGGCCTACCTTAGGTCCAACGCAAGCTTGTGGATTCCCTCGCTCCTTTGATCCAAATGAGCTCCTTTTCGCGAATCTGCAAACACAAACAAGACAAAAAAATTAAATAGCACCTGAAAAGCCAATTGCATAAAACATATTTAACATGAAAGTCAAGGAGTCCATGAAACAAATAACATGAGATACTTGTTGAGAAAAATGATTGTATTAATTCAAAAGAAGAAGAACTTTACAACCTTTGCCTTGACCCTATACAAGCTCCTCCCAGGGTCCAGCAAGAAGTCTCCTCTACTTTGACAAGTTTCACTCACTCCCCAATGAAGCCAAAAAGATGTGTGATTTCTCCTCTTAAGCTCAACTAGGAAGTCTTGATTTCACCAGCATTTACCCTAAAAAATGTTCAGCTTCTAACCTCCCCAACAACCAGCCCAATGCCTGTATTTATAGTGCAATGGAGGGAGGTTACTAGGTCCTCCTTCAAAGGGATAGCTCCTCTCATCAAGGGATTAGCTCCTTCTCTTTTGGGATGCATGAACCACCTCAGAGCAAACAATCCACGTCAAAATTCCTTCTAGAAACCTCTAGAATTAACCCAAAGTGAGTTTTTTAAGATAAAACTTGCGACTTTTGACTTTCACATGGGTCCGCACCTACACCGTTAGGGACAGAGCAGGCAAGTCCGCAGTTTTTGTACACAGAAAGTGCGGGACCGCAGGTGACCATGAGAGAAAGTGCGGAACCAGAGTTACATTTATTTTTAATGTCTTTCTCTCATTTCCAAAGCTTGATTTGAAGAGCTGAGGTCTGAGACTTGCTTAGGAGGACAATACAAGTGATGATAGACCCATACTGACTACAAATAATCATGGTGACGATATTTTTGTGTAAAAATGAGTTTTAAGCAGTTAAAGCAGTTTCTTACGAATGCTTTAGTTCTAAAGATTACAAATCTAAACTAAGAGTTTGTGGTATGTACGGATGCTTGCAAGAGAGGAATGGCGGGGTTATGATGTAGGAATGACAAGTAGTATGTTATGAATCAAGTAATTTGAATGAGCACAAGCATAACTATGTGATGGATGATCCTTAGCTGCAAGGAAAATTTTAAGGATGGAAATTTTTTTTGAAGTTTAAAAACATTGGCGAATCTCACTAATCCCTAATATGCAAACTATAAATTTTTTAATGATATATTTGCAAAATTATTCAAATTTATAATGATTTTATATATAGTCTTTATATAATGTTGGCGATTTTTAAGGTAAAATAATTTTATATTCTAAAATTTGGGCGAATCATCTTTTATAAAAATTGGAAATTGGCGAATCGTTTTTTGGAAAAATCATGGAAAATTAGCCCACTGGGCGAACATTAGCCCCTAAAATTTTCCATGCTTAGCTGGCAACGATCATCCATGCATTGAAGATGTGGAGGCATTATCTTCTTGGCAGGAGGTTCATCTTGATGAGTGATCACAATGGGTTGAGGTACTTGTTTGACCAACCGAATCTAAATTTCAGCCTAGCTAGGTGGTTGGATATGCTAAATGAGTTTGACTTTGAGATCGAATACATTAAGGGTAAAGAGAACAAGGTTGGAGATGCTCTTAGCATAAGAGAGCATGTAAATCACATAGCTGTTATGAGTTCATATGGGACATATTTACAAGATCAGATCTTGTAGGAAGGACAACAAGATGGCAAGTACCAACAACTTAAGCACAGGATACAACACCAGGGTACAGGTGAAGAGGATGTGGACTATCATCTCATGACAGATGGTTTGGTGAGATTTCGGGGCATGATATATGTGCTAGGCAATAGTGAGCTCAAGAAGATTTTCTTGAGGGAAGTTCATGTCAAGTCGTATTCAGGTCACCTGGGATATCAGAAGACCTTGACAATGGTTAATAAGTTATACCATTGGTCGAAATTTAAGAGATAGATGGTTGAGTTTGTTGCAAGATGTTTGGATTTGTTAATAGGTAATAGTAGAGTGTAAGTATCCAGATGGTTTATTGCAACAGATTCCAATTTTAGAGTGGAAACAGACGGTCATTTCCATGGACTTCATTACAAGTTTTTCGAGGACATATAGACAACATGATTCTAATATGGTTTTGGTTGACATGTTGACTGGGGTAGCTCATTTAATTCCAGTAAAGTCTACGAATTTAGTTAGTGAGGTAGAACAGGTATTCATTAGGAAGACAGTGAGGTTAAATGGTATTACTAAGAAGATTGTATTTGATAGAGATGCCAAGTTGACTTCCATGTTTTGGAAGGAGTTATTTTCCGGTTGGGTACATAGTTGGATTTTAGTAAAACTTATCATCCACATATAGATGGAGAGACAAATAGGGTTAATAAGATTTTGGAGGACATGCTGAGAATATATGTTATGAACTAGCAGAGGAAGTAGGAAGAGTGTCTACCACTGGTGGAGTTTGCGTACAATAATGGGTATCCAAAATATTTGATGATGAGTACCAATGTGTTTATCTTAAAAAGAAAAATGATAGCAGTTATATTATATTATTATTGTATGTAGATGTCATACTTTTTGCAGGGTCTAACATGCGAGAAATAAATGTGCTCAAAGGAAAAATTGGCAAATTCATTTGTAATGAAGTATTTGGGTGCTGTAAAACAAATCCTTGGTCTGAGAATCACTAGAGATAGGAAAAGTCACAAATTAACATTAGCTTAGAGTGAGTACATAGAAAAGGTGTTGGAAAGATTTAATATGCAAAATGAAAAACCAGTTAGTACACCTTTGGCTAGCCATTTCAAACTAAGTAAGGAGGTGTATCCCAAGACTCAGGAAGAGATGGATTATATGAGTAAAGTTCCATATGCATCAGCAGTTGGAAGCTTAATCTATGCAATGATCTACACAAGGCCTGATATTGCACATGAAATGGGAGTTGTAAGCAGGTATATGAACAATCTAGAAAAAGAGCATTGGATGACAATGAAGTGGATTCTCAGATATTTGAGAGGTACCACAAATCAACCATTATGCTTTGGTGGTTCGAACATTGCTTTGCAAGGATATGTTGATGCATATATGGCAGGTGATAGAGATAACAAGAGGAGCACCACAGGGTATGTGTTTAATGTAGGTGGAACAACTGTCAGTTGAGTTTCAAAATTGCAAAACATTGTTGCATTTTCAACAACGGAAGTAGAGTATGTTGCTGCTACAGAGGTTAGTAAAGACATGATTTGGTTACAAAGGTTTATGGATGAATTGGTCAAGCAGCACGAGATGGGAAGGTTATATAATGACATCCAGAGTGCCATTCATCTTGCAAGGAACTCAACATTTCATTCCAAGACTAAACATATACAACGCAAGTACTATTTCATATGGTCAGTGTTGGAAGATGGGCAGTTGAAGCTGGAAAAGATACACACTAGCCAAAATCCTATAGATATGTTAACAAAAGTTGTAACAAGGGAGAAACTGAGATTCTGCTTAGTTTCATTTACTCTTCAAGTATGATGGTGAAGATGAGAAACAACCAAGTCCCAAGTGGAAGTATTTTCTAGAAAGTGAAGCAACATTGGAGTTTATATAATTAGTCTCCAAGTGGGAGATTGTTGGGTGTGGATCCTGATTATCCTCCTAATTTTTTAGAGGTTTTTTTATTTCAATCGTGTTGGATCCCTATTCCAAATGGGACGACAACATCACCCGTTTAATCATTTTTAGGGGGGAAACAATGAAGTTTATGAACCCAAGGTGGTTTGGGGGCAGCACCCCTGAAGCTAGAAATAGATGAAAAATTGCCTTGTAAAATAATGTAATTTCATAGTCAATCTGGGCCGTTAATTAGGCAGATGATCTGATGGTAGAAGTTGTGTTAATTTAGGGTTTTTTTCCCTAGAAGGAAACCTTTAGTTTATATGAGGGAAGTGTATTGCGAATGTGTATTACTATTATGATAGAGAGAGAGAGAGAGAGATAGAGAGGAGGCTATGTGAGAGAGAAGAGGAAACTACAACGAATATGTTGTAGGTTGTATCTCTTCATTTTGTTGGATAATATAGAAATAAGGACTAGTTGTCTCTCCATGGATGGAGTCGAAATTGGGTGCACCACGTATATACGTGTCTCTCTTGTTTTATGCGCTTCTGTATTTGTGTTTCCACTATATTTTATGTATTCCATTTCTCTGTTAATTACTTTATAACGACTAGTATTAGAGCCGAAGGTTTATTTGGCTGATAAAATCATAGGAGAGAAGGATTCCTAGTTTGAGTGGGAGTGATGGTAGAAGATGGTAGGTTTAGGGTTGAGAAATTTAATGACCAAAACTACCAACTATGGAAGATGCAAATGGAAGATTATATGTATCAGAAAGTTTTGTACCTACCATTATGTGGAAAATCAAAGACGCCGACGAGTATGACAGATGAAAAATGGGAGATTCTTGACAAAAAGGCACTAGGAATAATATGGTTGTGTCTGACAGCATTGGTGGCATTCAACATTTCAAAGGAAATGACAATAGAAGGTTTAATGATGGCATTGGAAAAACTATATGAAAAACCCCCGGCCTCAAATAAGGTACTTCTTATGAAACATCTATTTAGTATGAAGAATTTAGAAGGTGTACCTGTTGCTGATCATTTGAATGAATTTAACACGGTTACCAGTCAATTAAGCTTTGTAGGGGTAAATTTTGATGATGAAGTTAGGGCTTTGTTGTTTCTGTGCTCATTGTCAAAAAGTTGGAATGGCCTAGTTATGACTAGTAACTCTGTCTCTGGATATAGTACTTTAAAGTTTGAAAAGCTCTGGTGAGACATTAGGTAATGCTCTTACTGCAGAGACTAGGGGAAGAAAATGGAAAGAGGAAGGAGCCAAGGAAATCACAGTAAGTCAAGAAAAGGCAAATCTAAATCCAGATCAAGGATAGTTTGCTAAAAAATGTGGGAAGAAAGGACACCTGAAGAATGTGACATGTGATGTGTTGCAAGATGATTTGATTCTTTCATTAGATAATATTATTCATGCCTGGGTGGTAGATTCAGGGGCCTCATTCTATGCCACACTTGATAGGAAACATTTCCATGACTATGTTCAAGGAGATTTTGGACAGGTTCGTCTGGATGATGCTAAACCTTGTAAAATAGTTGGAATGGATAAGGTTTTTATAAAGAAACAAAATGGAAACCAATAGATATTGAAGGAGGCAAGGCTTGTTCCAAATCTAAAGAAAAATATAATTTCAATAGGGTAGTTAGGAGGTCACTAGAAGAGCCCTGGTAATAGAAAAAGGAGAAAAGGTTGGTACATTGTATTCATGCAATAGTATTTCTAACTATGTTAATGCTTTAACCTCTATAGGAGCATATATGACACTCGGCCATCATAGGCTTAGGCACATGAGTGAGAATGGGATCAGATTCTTCACTCAAGAAATTTGTTGTCGGGTTTGAATCATGCTGATTTGGATTTTTATGAAAATTGTGTTTGTGGAAAACAAAGGAGAGTCAGATTTATCAGATTTAGGAAGTAAAAGAATAGCGGAAAATTAGAGCTTATGCATACATATGTATGGGGAACTACTAATGTATTATATCTTGGTGGATCTCACTATTATGTTACTTTTATTGATGTTGAAACTAGTAAAACCTGGATTTATTGTATTTGAAATAAATCTGATGTATTTGATACTTTCAAGAAATGGAAAGTTTTGGCCAAGAATGAGACAAGAAAGAAGTTGAAGTGTCTCAGATCAGAAAATGGAGGTCATACTGCAACAAAGAGTTTGATAATTACTATTTTGATCATGGAATTCACAAAGGGAAGATAGTTCCAGGAACACCACAAGAAAATGGTGTGTCATAAAGGATGAACATGACAATCATGGAGCATGAAAGGTGCTTGAGATTTCATGCATGATTACCCTTACAATTTTGGGAAAATGTTGTAGATATTATTGTTTATCTCATAAACATAGAGTCGTCAAGCTCCTTGGAGGGTGGTATTCCAGAGGAGGCATGGAAAGGTAAAAAGGTAAACTACTCATTTTTAAAGACTTTCAGTTGTGAAGACTTTATCCACATCAATAAATAAAATTGAACAAATCTTGAGGCAAAATCAAAGAAATGTAACTTTATTGGATATGGTGTAAATTATTTTGGTTATCGCTTATATGATTACGAAAATCACAAAATCATTAGGAACAAATATGTCATATTCAATGAAAAGGTATTGTATAAGGATCAGATGCAAGGAAGGAAACAAGAAAATGAACACAAAGTAAAGGTGCCTAAAAAGTAAAGGTGCGTAAAAATCATAGTGACCAACATCCACAACAGAAACAACAACCACAACAAGAACATGCACCTCAAACACTTGAAAGTGGTGTTAGAAGATCTAATAGGATAAGTAGACCCCCTGAACGATACTCTGCTTCATTATATTATGTATTGTTGATTGATTCTAGTGAGATGGAAATTTACGAAGAAGCAATGCAGGTAGAAACTCAAAAGAAGTGGGAGCAATCCATGGATATGGACTCCTTGATGCATAACTATACTTGGGACTTAGTCAAGTTACCTGCAGGTAAAACAACATTGCAGAATAAATGGGTTTACAAATTGAAGGAAGAAGATGGAGGTAAACACAAGTTTAAGGCTAAACTTGTGGTGAAGGGATTTGCACAAAAAAAAGGTATATACTTTGATGAAATTTTTACTCCTGTTGTTAAAATGACTTCAATCAGAACTATTTTAAGTCTAGTGGCAGCAGAATATTTGCATCTTGAGTAGTTAGATGTAAAGACAACCTTTCTCCATGGGGGTTTGGAGGAATAAATATATATGCAACATCCACAAGGTTATGAGGTCAAAGGGAAGGATAAGTTAGTGTGCAAATTGAAGAAGATCTTGTATGGCTTAAAACAGGCTCCAATGCAATGGTATCTAACATTTGACAAGTTTATGTCTAAACAAGGTTATAGTAGATGTCACTCTAACCATTGTGTTTATCTTAAAAAGAAAAATGATGGTAGCTATATTATATTGTTACTGTATGTAGATGACATGCTTGTTGCAGGGTCTAACATGCAGGAAATAAATGTACTCAAAGGAAAATTGGCATATTCATTTGCAATGAAGGATTTGTGTGCTGTAAAACAAATCCTTGGTATGAGAATAATTAGAGACATGAAAAATCACAAATTAACATTGTCTTAGAGTGAGTACATAGAAAAGGTGTTGAAAAGATTTAATATGAAAAATGCAAAACCAATTGGTACACCTTTGGCTATCCATTTCAAGCTAAGTAAGGAGATGTGTCCCAAGACTCAGGAAGAGATGGATTATATTTGTAAAGTTCCATATGCATTAGTAGTTGGAAGCTTAATGTATGCAATGGTCTGCACAAGCCTTGATATTGCACATGCAGTGGGAGTTGTAAGCAGGTATATGCACAATCTGGGAAATGAGCATTGGATGGAAGTGAAGTGGATTCTCAGGTATTTGAGAGGTACCACAAATCAATCATTATGCTTTTGTGGTTCAAACATCTTTATAGGGATATTTTGATGTAGATATGGCATGTGATAGAGATAACAAGAGGAGCACGACAAGGTATGTGTTTACTGTAGGTGGAACAACTACCAGTTGGGTTTCAAAATTAAAAAAACATTGTTTCACTTTAAACAATGAAATTAGAGTATGTTTATGCTACATAGGCTAGTAAATAAATGATTTGGTTACAAATGTTTATGGATGAATTGGGCAAGAAGCAGTAGATGGGAAGGTTCTACAATGACAGCCAAAGTGCCATTCATATTGCAAAGAACTCAACATTTCATTCCAAGACAAAACATATACAACTCAAGTACCATTTCATACGGTCAATGTTGGAAGATGGACAATTGAAGCTACAAAATATACACACTAGCCATAATCCTGCAGATATATTAACAAAAGTTGTAACCAGGGAGAAACTGAGATTTTGCTCAGTTTCAATTGGTTTTCAAGTGAATATTAGAAATAATCAGGCCCAAAGTGGAAGTATTGTCCAGCAAGTGAAGTTGCGGTGGAGTTTACATAATCGGTCTCTAAGTGGGAGATTGTTGGGTGTGGAGCTTGATTATCTTCCTGATTGATCAAAGGTTTATTTTATTGTATTTATTTATTTTTATTTTTATTGTATTTATTTATTGTATTTATTTTATTATTATTTTTTTTTTTTTTCTAGCTATGTTGGATCCCTAACAAGTGGTGTTTCATAACAAGTCAGAAACACCACCTATTTAATCGTTGTCACAGGGGTCTAGGGGGGGCAACGACAACTTTTATGAACCACCCCTTTGCGGGGGTTCGGGGGTAGCGCCCCCAAAGCTAAAAATAGATGAAAAATTGCCTTATAAAATATTGTAATTTCGTAGGCAATCTGGGTCTTTTATTAGGTAGATGATCCGAGAGTAGAATTTATGTTAATTGAGGGTTTTTTTCCTAGAAGGCAACCCTTGGTTTATTTGAGGGAATTGTATTGCGTATGTGTATTATTATTCTGAGCGAGAGAGAGAGAGGAGGTTGTGTGAGAGTGAAGAGGAAACTACACCAAATCTGTTGTAGGTTGTGTTGTACCTTAAGAAACCAATTTCCTGGCTGTGTAGAAATTGTGCTTAAGACATTAATGTTTATAATTATTGTCACTTGTTTGTCACTTAATTGTATGTGTATTCTCAAATGAAGGACCTGAAAGACTTGGTTTTAAATCCCCAATACTTTGGTGGCATGAAAATCTCAGAATTCCATTTGATTGCTGAATATAAATGATGAATGAGGAAAGCTTGAAGAAGTCATAGACAATATGCTGTTTTACACAGAATCCACTACCTGTGACACTTGGAGAAGTTAAAGATAATATGTTGTCTTACACAGAAACTACTATCTGTAACTTAGAAGAATTGCAGAGGTAGGAACTTCAAGTATAGGAGCGCTCTTTTAAGGGATTTTAACTTCATTTACATAAGCAAATAAAGACCTGCAACTTCATTACCATACTTAAAGGAAGAAAATATATGATGAAACATAACAGAGAAGTCACAAAATCATACCCAACAATGTGTGGAAAACTCCTGATTCTTTCATTAATCAACAATTGTATGAGGAATACAGTGGCCTAGTCTCCAAGTTCTCCAAAGTTCGAACCCATTTTTTCCGATAATCTTGCCTCTTTATACATCATAGGATAGTTAATAACCACCCAAAACTGTCAAACTACCTAACTATCCTCTAACTACTTTGAAGTAAAAATCATTACAAAATATTGCATTTGAGGGTAAAAACACCTCATTCATTTCAAGAAAACAAGATAATAAGAAGTAATAGAAATTAGAGAATGATGGAAGATTGCTGCTCGCTGTTAGAATCTATAGCTTGAGCCTGTGGTTCTGCTGATGTATCTTTGTGTTGCTCTATCATCCATTAATGGGGTAGTGGATGAAATGGCAGGTTATGGTGAGTGACGTGGGCAATTAATAGATGAAAGTAGTGGAAGATGTGGAATGAGAAACGTGGGGTAGAAATCTTTGGGAGCTCACTACGGGGGTAAAGAATGTACGGGAGCTTTCAATGAGGTTGAACCCCCGCAGTAATTTCAGGCCACACATTGCGGTCAACCATGCTAACGTCACGATCAACTGTGGGGGTTGAGATTTAATTAATCTTCGTGCTCATTGCTTCCCCACAACACACCTCAACGTACTTATCAAGCTATCGCTTGATCGCACCTCTTGAACCTGCATGACCTTTAGACAATGGCAAACCTTCGGTTACCACGAAACTCAAAAGAATTAACACTCTAGTTCATAAACTTGTCGCGTCCACCTTTTCAACGCCCCTTTGACTCCCATACGGACCTGATAGGAAATAAAAACTGCCAGTTAATGATTTATCGGGTCCGATTTTAAAGATAGAACCCGATTACTTTCCGACCCGATGATATTGGCCTGGACTTCAGTGAATTAAACTGTATTTGATATTGAACATCGCGTTCGAGTTCCGAAATAAACTTCGTTCTAGTTACCCACGCGATTGTCGTCAGATCTGTGGCCTGTTGATCAGACGACCCAGATCTTCTCGTGGGTTTATCACTTTCAAAAGCCATTAATAATATAAAATCAACCATTTCTTTCAAATCTTCGCATTTCTTTTTATTTCCGTTATAACATAATATTTGGTTTTTCTTTCATATTTTTGATTTTTCTTTCATTTTGTGATAAAACTGAAAATAAAACTTAAATAACAATGGATGCTACAACATCTGGCTCCACCTTGGGATAGTGCTTTTGCCACAGAAGCACTAAGAACCGCAGATAAATGCATTCACCTCGAGCATGGAGTCATATATTGCTTAACCAATTCAAATTATGTGGCATTTGTACACTGAATACACTCCGGTATCTACAATGATAGCATGCTTATGCTTCAGAACTGGAAGTAATGCTTGAGGTACTACCCATTGACAGGCAGCTATAGAGTTTCACCATCAAGATTCTCTGCAGTAGTTTTCTTAAGGATTCTCATCAAAGTTTTGTGAGTGGATTCAACCAATCCATTTCCCTATGGATGATAAGCAGTTAAATGAGATAAAATGGCATTATACTTCTGACAAAAGGAAACAAACTTACTTGAAATGAACACTTGAGAATTGTCTGTTATGACTTTGACAGGGCGTCCAAGTCTAATGAACATGCTTTCCTCATATGCCTTGAGATCCTCATAGGACCAAGCCAAATCATTAGTGTATTTCCTGAAAAGATTAATATTTCTCTCCTTATAATTAAGTGAAATTTCCTTGAACAATTTGACCAGCATGGGCTGCTTCTGTGTTCCAATATTGTGATCTTGAATATGTTCATCCTGTGAAAGGAAACCATCACCTGTTCCTTCTTTGGAATAGGCTCGATTAAAGAAGCACTTCCACACCCCTTCTGTTTGCAGCTCTGTATTTACATAGGCTGAAGTAAGCTGCCCCTGGTTATCTTCAACCAATTCTGCATTGTCATGCAACATGAAGCAAGAAAAGTCATTTTTCTTCAGGCCATATACAGTTGAATTACTTGCTTCATTATTTGTGATTGTTCTAATAAATATTGTTTCTCCGTACAACCTCCTTTCTTCCCCACCAAAAATTGGTATGACAGAATAAGAAAAATCTAGTTTCAAAACACCACCCAATTTAGCCCCCCATGACCTAGATAGTAACATTCCAAACCTAGTAGGGATATTTGCTACCACTAAATCCATTACCAAACTTTTGGCTGGAATCTAGGCTAGTGACACCACCATATCTTTAATGCCCCCCAGACACTTGGCTTTATGTGAATCAAAAGAATACAAGTCTTTTTAAGGTTTAGTAACTGATAGGTTTAGCCGTTTCATCACTGATAATGACATAAGGTTATGTGAGGCTCCTGAATCAAACATACAATTGTGCAAGAGTAAATCATGAACCAATAAAGAAATGTAGAAAGGAGGTGTTGAAGAATCTACCTCTTCCACATGTGAACCAAAAACCACTACTGGTTTATCTTCTTGCAAATTCACAATGTCATTTATATTCACATTCTGAGATGGATTGATAAACTCTGTAATTTCTCTTTGATAGGTTAGTGTTTTGTGAGGTGTTTTTACTAACTCTGTGAGGGGCACTTGAATTCTGATTTTTTTTCTAATTCTTTAATTAAATTGAACACATGACCCTGTTTAGTGTTCTTTTCATCTTCATCTTCACTTCTCTTCATGACTGAAATCTCTTATGGAATGGAAACAAGTTTTTCGGAAGGAATTTTTCATTTTTGTCTTGAGAAGGCTCACCTTGAAGCATTTGAGTCTTTCTACTTGTATTCTGCTGCTGCTTTCCTTTATTCAATTGTTTTGCAGGCTATGGTTCTTGTTCTTGTGGAGTCGCCTTTGTAAGGGAGCTAGAACTTGCTGCTCACCTTCATCTTCTTGACTTCTAGATCTTTTCCTTGATCTCAAGTCATATTTCTAATGTAGTTCTGCCTGCATAAAATCAGAAAACCGCTTCCAACATTCATCAATTTAATTATCCTCATAGATGAAATCTGTTTCACTATATTCTCCTCCCTCAACATCTAGTTCATTTTCATATACTGCATACAATGCGAAAATATAGTCATCATGATCCTTGGAATGCTTTGGTACTCCATCAGGATCTGCCTCTATATACAATGGTGCTTGGATTTGATCTTGATCTTTTCTCTTCCCCTGTAAAATTTGGAGAGGTTGTCTTCTATATTAAGGATTAAAATTTCTATTTTGCTGTACTTGTCTTTGAGAATTCTTACTCTCTAATTCCAATTTAATCAATTTATTAGACAAATTTTTAATTACATTATTTATATCCTCTAATGTTTCATCTTGAGAGTATTCTACTTTAGCCTTTCCCTTATATTGGATAGGTTGCGCATTTGGGGTTTTACCTACAGCCACCAGATTTGCCTCTATATCTAATGCATCTATTTGGATCTGATCAAGGGTTAGGGATCTCCTCTCTCTCAATGTGAATCTAAAATTTGACTCAAAAGCCCCTGCAAAAGTTATTTTTGCACTAGCAGGAGGGGGCTTAATCTCCATTGGAAGGCTATTGTATAATTTATTGAACCTTCTGATGAATTCATCAACACCTTCATCAAATTTCTTCTTTATAGCATTAAAGTCTGTGAGTGAATACCCATGGTCTCTCCCCATCTCTGGGTGAACAAGCGCTCCATCTCATCCCATGTTGTAATAGAATTATTAGGAAGCCCTTTAAACAATTTTCTTGCTTCTCCATCCAAGGATTGGACAAAAATCCTTAGAACAACATCCAGGTGTTCAACATTTAGGCTTTTTGTGAAATTACAAAATACTGATATATGATTCTCTACTGTTTGTTCATCCTCCCCTGTGAAACAAGGAAGAATCTTCAAGTATTCTTGTGGCATTTGATTCAACTATTGTGGCAATTGAATAGGTGCATACCTATTCATAAATAATGCAGGTGCTGCCATATTTTCTCCTGAATTTACTCAACCTTGATTACCAGCAAATGTGGAACTTGACTGAGGAGTAAATGGAGTGTGCAACGATGGAGGTTCATGCTGAATAACTATAGCAGATATTGAAAAAGCAACAAACTCTAAAGACTGTTCCTGATAGTTTGGTTCTTGGAATGAATTGGATGTAGAATGTGACTCTTGGTCAATAAAAGATGAAAAAGATGTGATGAATTGCTGCCTGGTGTAGATAGTGTAGGATTTGGTGTAAGTGGAGTTTTAGGCCTTACAACCCTCTTGGAAACTATCCTCTCAGGATATGAAAGGGCTTGAACTTTCTGCTGTGAGGTATTTGACCTTGTATGTGGTCTCTTTGAAGCCAAAGTTATTGCTTTTGTTAAAAACAACCAAATATTTCCTCCTCACTGAACAACTAGAGGAAAATATTGAAAAGCCAGGGAAAAGTGTTCTTGTCTTCTCTCCCCGGCAACAACGCCAATTAATGTTGTACCTTAAGAAACCAATTTCCTAGTTGTGTTGAAATTGTGCTTAAGACATTAATGTTTATAATTATTGTCACTTGTTTGTCACTTAATTGTATGTTGTATTCTCAAATGAAGGACCCGAAAGACTTGGTTTTAAACCCTCAATACTCAGGTGACATGAAAATCTCAGAATGCGATTTGATTGTTGAATATAAATGATGAATGAGGAAAGCTTGAAGAAGTCATAGACAATATGCTGTTTTACACAGAATCTACTATCTGTGACACTTGGAGAAGTTAAAGATAATATGCTGTCTTACATAGAAACCACTATCTGTAACTTAGAATAATTGCAGAGGTAGGAAATTCAAGTATAGGGCTCTTTTAAGGGATTTTAACTTCATTTACATTAAGCAAATAAAGACCTACAACTTCATTACCATACTTAAAGGAAGAAAAAATATGATGACACATAACAAAGAAGTCACAAAATCATACCCAATAATGTGTGGAAAACTCCTGATTCTTCATTAATCAACAGTTGTCTGAGGAATACAGTGGCCTAGTCTCCAAGTTCTCCAAAGTTTGAACCCCTTTTTTCCTATAATCTTGCCTCTTTATACATCATAGGATAGTTAATAACCACCCAAAACTGTCAAACTACCTAACTATCCTCTAACTGGTTTGAAGTAAAGATCATTACAAAATATTACATTTGAGGGTAAAAATACCTCATTCATTTCAAGAAAACAAGATAATAAGAAGTAATAGAAATCATAGAATGATGGAAGATTGCTGCTCGCTGTTAAATCTATAGCTTGAGCCTATGGTTCTGTTGATGTATCTTTGTGTTGCTCTATCATCCATTAATGGGGTAGTGGATGAAGTGGCGGGGTATGGTGAGTGACGTGGGAAATTAATAGATGAAAGCGGCGGAAGATGTGGAATGAGCGACGTGAGGTGGAAAGCTTTGGGAGCTCACCGCGGGGGTAAATAATGTATGGGATCTTTCAATGAGGTTGAACCCCCCCCAGTAACTTCAGGCCACACATTGCGATCAACCATGCTAATGTCACGGTCAACTGCGGGGGTTGAGCTTTAATTAATATTCGTGCTCATTGCTTCCTCACAACACACCTCAACCTACTTATCAAGCTATTTCTTGATCGTGCCTCTTGAACCTGCATGACCTTTAGAAAGTGACAAACCTTCAATTACCACAGAACTCAAAAGAATTAACACTTTGGTTCATAAACCTGTCACGTCTGCCTTTTCAACGCCCCTTTGACTCCCATACGGACTCGATAGGAAATAAAAACTGCCAGTTAATGATTTATTGGGTCCGATTTTAAAGATAGAACTCGATTACTTTCTAGCCCGATGAGATTGGCCCAGACTTCAGCGAATTAAACTGTATTTGATACACCATCGCGTCCGATTTCTGAAATAAACTTTGTTCTAGTTACCCACATGATTGTTGTCGGATCTGTGGCCTATTGATCGAACGGACCAGATCTTCTCGCGGGTTTATCACTTTCAAAAGCCATCAATAATATAAAACCAACCTCTTCTTTCAAATATTCGCATTTCTTTTTATTTCTGTTATAACATAATATTTGGTTTTTCTTTCATACTTTTGATTTTTCTTTCATTTTGTGATAAAACTGAAACAACAGGTTGTATGAGTCTTCATTTTACTGAATAATATAAAAGAAAGGACTGACTGTTTCTCCATGGATGTAGCCCAAATTGGGTGAACCACGTATATCTATGTCTCTCTTGTTTTATGCGTTTCTGTATTTGTGTTTCCACAATATTTTATATATTTCATTGCTTCGTTAATTAATTTCCAACAGGCTCTTGATGTGTTTTGATTTTTTGATGAATGGTTAATGAATGGATGAGGTAATAGTTGTTATTACAACTATTATGAGATGGCATTAGACTTTATTTATGATTCTCAGATAAGTATTAGACCCCTATGTCCATATATGCATTTAGGGCCTGTAGATTACATGTTCACCATATGTTTTTCGAAATGATTATCATGGTTAGGCCTATTTAGGTCAATTCCTTGATCAAATTTTGTATGAATAGCTCTATCTTGATGTCATTATTGATTCTTGAAAGTCTCATTACATTTTGGGTAGTAGTTTGGAGTCAAGCCCTTAAAAGGTGGCACTGATTCTGAGGTCACTGGCTCAGAACTGAGAAATTGGGACTGTAGTTACTACCCTGTAGGCTTATGCATGCAGATTAAGGCCTACAGTCACATGGATGCCTTGTCATGCAAGCGACTAGGATTCTAGGTCACAAAAAGGGAAACCTGACTCAGGGTTTGGGCACCTGGAGGGGTGGTTAGATCTTGGGGGTCCTGTTGCTCATTAGGAAGGTCAGTGAGGTTTCATTTTGTCGACTAAATTTCCTTAAGGAAATATAGGAGGTTGGGTCATGTCATAGTAGCCCTTAGCTCTTGTTTACCCTAGAATGACAATGAAAGTGGGTAGATATGGGAGGGGTGGTAACAAAATGGTATCAGAGCATGTCTCAAAACTTGGACTAGATGGGTGGGATGTGTTTATCATGTATGCATGTTAGTCGTATATGTGTTCGTTATGCACACATTGTGAATTCTATAAGTAGTGTCATCATGTAGAGGTTGATGATGTTAATGTTGAGATGATTGATATATTGATTTCATTATATATATACATGTGTCGTGCTAATCAAGACTAATCTTGTTGCGATGAGATAACCTCCCCTGAACATCACTAAGGTGTGTTGATTATGTTTATGTTTTCTTTATCTAACATGGTATGTTTGTAGGAAGTAAAGGATCAAAGGTGACAAGCAAAATGGTGGACTATAATTCATGTGATTCTCCCTATAGATCATATGAGTAACATGGTGATGATTACTCCCCTCGCATAACATATATATTGAGAAATTTGAAAGGAGATATCAGGAGTTGTAAGGTGGATAATGACAGAATCATTTAGTCACAGGAAATACTTGCTAGAGCATAGGAAAAGCAAGTAGAAGTTAATGCAGTCATCCTTCATAGTTTGTTAGATTTACAGAGACAAGGACCACTTAGGATCAATCATGGAGACGAGGAAAGGACTAATGGGGCATATGGCAGTAGGTCTCAATCAAGATATAGGTTTGACAGGGATGACACAATCAGAGATGGTAGGTTCTTAGATACACATGATAGGAGGGGTAATGACTGTGGGTTCAATTCTAGTTTTTGTTAAGAGAGATAACATTGTCATCATTGTCACCATATGTATAGGAGGAGTGAGAAGAAATACGTGCAAAAGGAATTCAAGAAAGCAAAGCCTCCTACATTTGATGGGGAAATGAAGAAGTCACAAGATGTAGAATCTTGGTTGCTTGGGATGAATAAGTTCTTTAGGTTGTATGATTACTCAAAGAAAATGAAGGCCAGGATAGCTACTTTCAGTCTTAAAGGGAAGGCAAACATTTGGTGGGAAGATGTCAAGAATGTCAAAGACATTTGGGAAGAGGATTTGACTTGGAGTGAGATCGAGAGACTTTTTAGGAAGAAGTACCTATCTGAGAGATACTATGATGACAAGGCAAAGGAATTCTATGAGTTGAAGATGGGATCTATGACCAATGAGGAGTATACTAGCAGATTATTGGAGTTGTTGAGATATGTGCCTTATCTTAATGAGGAGAAAGCGAAGATTCATAGATTCATCAGTGGGTTACTTGTATCATTCAAGGACACGATTGAGTTCGATGAGCTTAGATTGTTGGAGGAAGCCATCAGAAAGTTGAAGCATTGTTATGAGCAATCAAAGTGCAGTTCTGAGACTAAGCAGGATTGGAAAGGTAATGAGAAGAATAAGGGAAAATGAGTTAAGAAGAGAGGAAAGCCACAAGATACAAATGACAAGGAGAATGCAACACTGCATAAGAAGTTTAATGCAGCTGATAGAGGATAGGGATTTCAGTCTGAGGAGCAGAATAAGGGTTATGGCAGGAAGCCTTTATAGTGTTGGAATTGTGGAAAGGATCATCACAGGAGAAATTTTCCATAGCATCAGGGTGGAAGACCATAGATTTATAGTGCTTAGGAGGCACAAACAGTTGGGGATATTAGACATAGTATTCCACGGATTTATGCAGCTTTGGATAATAGGCAGGCTGATCATCAAACATATATTATCAAGATGGAAGGTACGCTTTGTGATCAATTTGTTTCTATTTTGATTTACCTTGGATATAACTATAGTTATATCAGTCCTGACCTGGTGGATAAGTGTGGTTTGAATAAAGAAGTGCATGTATAGTCTTGGTTAGTGTAGTTGGATATAGGTACTAAGAAAATAGTTCATCATTGAGTAATAGCTTTTTCATTTGTGTTGAATGGTATGTCTACATCATCGCATTTCAATTTACTTCCACTGAGATCATAATGTATGTTATTGAGTATGGATTGGTTGCACATTCAAAAGACTAACGTAGATTTCTATGATAAGGCTACCGAGTTCTTGGATGATGATGGAGAGAAGAGAATTTTATAGGGTAAGAAGAAGCCTACATCAGTGAGAATGGTTACAACTATGCAGGCTAAGCGTAGTAGTAGGAAAGGGTGTTTCTTGTTCATAATTCATATTTCCAGTGATAAAGGTAAGGAGGTGTTGAGGGCCCCGAAATCGGGTCAACAACAAGGGGGATAGCCACCCGGTCCAGAACCTGGTTGGCGGCTCCTTGCCCGTTTGGTGTAGCGGGTCCGACTGGGGATAATGGGACTAGCTTCCCAATCTAAAGGATGTGTGTGTGTGTGTGTAGATTTTGATGATGCTAATTTAGAGGTAATTTTTAAGCTAATTTAATTCTAAACTCTAAACTGACTCTATACTACTGTAATCTAACAAAAATAGCACATCTAATCTATACTAACCCGGGGTATAATTCTTTCATTATGCGATCTAAAAAGATTTCATACAATAACTGGTAATAAATATCATTCAGCTATCATAAGAATATACATCAATTAAGATAAACCATTCTGCATAAGAAGTTAGGCAAAACAGTTGTGAACAACATATCACATAACAGTTTATTCATATGTCAAGCACAAACAAATGACTCCACCGTACAAAAGTGCCAAATGGTAACCCACACATTCATACATTAACATATAAACAACTCAGCTGTATATCACTCTAAGAATATAAGCAGAAATTAATCAAGAGATAAAAGTACCATTTATGACTGATTTCACTCACAAACTTCAAGCAATAACGATTTATCTCTACTTACTTCTAACATCTACTAAGAGTACAGAAGTGCAACATCAGTAGCAGACATTAAAATGCAAACATAAATAAATCTCGATCCATCCATTCATCAAAAACCCCCTCCGGGGGTACAAAAGTGCATGTTCTGAGGACAAGTTTTTTGACAAATTTCCGGACCCTTCTCCAAATGCCATGAGAAGGGTTAAATACTACTAACTAACTAATCTTAATTACAAAAATTTAGGAAACGGCTTCAAATGACCACCCTTTTACTAAAACAAATTTATTTCTAAAAATTGAATCTAATTTCTAACCGTTTCTGTATCTGCTCCTTAGTGCTGTAAGCAATGCAAGGTTCGCCTGGAAAGAGTCGGCTGGTTGTCTTTTCCTTTTGCTCGAGCGATAAAAGTAGAAATAACAAAAGCTGGCACCTCTTTCTGACAAACTAGAAGATATTTTTGAAAATCTTCCTCTGGCTGGGTGTATTTGCTGTGTGTATACTTAGTATAACCCAGATTTCTTTCAAACTGATTGTGCTGTTGCTATTTCGGTTTCCGGCCGTGTGAATGACTCAATGAGTTAGGGATTTCGTTGCCTGAACAATCTTCCATTCTTTGTTCCAGGCTTTTCTGGAGCGTCCTCCCTCTTTAGCGTTTTTCTTTTTGCTTTACCCAGTCTGAGCTTCAGGATCTTTTGCAAACATGCTGCTTTTGTGCGCCTTTGACTCTGAGTCTTGGATAGTCTATTTTCATCAGTGTCTGTTGAGTGATACTCTGGAATCCGCGGCCCTGCTGCATGCGGCATCCATCTGCGAAGGCATCTCCTCTCTGTTCTTCTAGTATTGGCGCTTTCCCCTTTTCCTTAGATGTTTCCTGCATATAGATTTATATTAGTTGCTGCCTTGTAGTTTACGCAAAGGAAAAGAGAAATGACGAAAAGATTGACATGAAATCTTTAAGTTCTAATGAATGCATAATCATGACACTCATAATGACTTGACTCTTCGAAAAACGCAACACGATCATCCTTGGATACTCAGGCGTGCAATCATTAATTTCCCTTAAGGTGCGCGCTCAATTTTGGGTTTACAGATCATGCCGAAGAAACTTTGCGATGAGTGGTTTCTGCGATTCGCATCGCAGCAATTAATAGTCTCATTCATCACAGATCGCAAATCGCAAGATCGCAGGTCGTAATATCGCAGATCGCAGATCGCAATATCGCATTTTTCATTTGATCACTGTGCGCTGCTTATGCGACGTTGCGATATGCGACGTCGCATATCGGCCATCGGCGATTCCTTTTTGTTTTCTTTTAAGGGCGCTTTCAAAATATGCGATGCGATGAATTTCGCATCGCTTCTTTGCAGCTTATTTATGCGCATAGGAAAACGCTTCACTCTCTCTTTGCGATGCGATATAGCTTTTAGGGAGTTAAATACACAAATTTTGATAAAAATATTTTTGGGATTTTTTGTTAAGGGTCCCCCTTTGCTTGATGTTATTGCTAATATCAAACAAAGAGGGGGGTTGTTAGTGACCACAACAATGGCGATTCACTGTGAAGAACCAGTTATCTCTGCTTTTCTATTGACATTTCCACTTCCGAAACATAAAAATTTTCATATGTCTAAATTTTGTTATGGACAGATAGAGTAGATTACCCCTTATCCTGTCAATGATACTTTGTCTCAACCTTTCTTTTATTCCAATTGTCTGCTTCCTTAGGCTTAGTTCTTGCATTCATACCAGACATTACTCGGTCCTTTTTAAAGATAAAATAAAGTCTTCTCTGTGTACTGGCTTTAAAATATGCTCATTTGTCGTAGGTAGAGCCTCTGCTGCCCGCAAGCGTCCATATCCTCGACAGGGTTACCATATTATCCAGCAATGATCCTTTTTCCTGCTTAAGGTTATTTACAACATTTCAGAGAAAAATCCTTTTTGACACTTTTTCCTTTTTTATTCTCTAAAGAAACATGTCTTGGTTTGGTGGCCAAATTATGACACAGTCATTCACTTGATTTACACTTTTGCTGAACAAGCTGGCTCGTGATGAGACCCCTTGTTTTTTGATTGCAACAATCTTTGAGTCGTTGCCCTGTTTTGATAGACAATATTGGCAAAGTCAGCAAGTTATAATATCTGTGATCATGATAAGCCGGCTCGTGATGAGACCTCTTATTCTTTGAGATATAGTGTTTTCTCGGATTGTTTCTCTGAATGCTGCGGTTTCCTTTAGCAGGGAGGAAGTCATTGTTTTTCCTTAAGAAAGCTCTGGACGACAATAATAGAGTTTGAAAACAACAGCTTTACAGAGAATATTTATTTTATTATTGATGATACCTTTCATTGTGCTGACATAAAACAATTTTTTACCAAAGGTTGTTTTCATCAAAGTTTTTTGAGAAGTTGAAACTAATATCATATTCATGTTAAAGTTAACTCTATTTGTCAATAATAAAAATCAGATTTTTCGAAAAGTTTTGCTATTTGTACAAGTGAAATCAAAATCTGATAGAGAGTTGGTGTGCTCTTTCATGAATCCTTTTCAATGATCATTTACAACCGGTTTTATTTATAAGAAAGAGAAAAACAAAATAAAATAAAAGAAACTAAAACTATCCTACAAAAATAGAAGAATGATCTTCTATGGAAAATACATTTTAAGAATCTGTCCATTCACAGGTAAAGAATCTCTTCTACCTGCCAAATCCTGCAACACAAACGTCGATGGGCCTATGACTTCTACAATCTGAAAAGGACCAAGCCACAGCTTTTGAAATTTCGTATGTTTGCCCTTTTCTTCATGAGCCTTATCCCATTTCAAAACTAAATCTCCCATCTCAAAGTTCTTTCTGGTTATTATGTTTGAGTCAAAAGAGGATTTTATTAATGCTTGGTGATGAGCATGGGTTTTCTTAGCTTGTTCTCGTCGTTCTTCTAGTTTGATTATCTCCATTTGTCTCAATTGTAAGGAGGAAGTAGATACTTCATCGATGTGTTGTACTAAAGACAAAGAGGGAATGACTAAGTGAGTTGGAAGAACCACTTCTTTCCCATAAACTAAATTAAAGGGAGAAGTGCCGATTGAAGCTTTCTTCGTAATTCTATCTGCCCATAAAGCATTTACCAACGCTTTGTGCCAATTATTTTGGTTTTGGTCGACTGTTCCTTTAATAATCCTGATTAGGTTTTTGTTTGTTGATTCAGCCAACCCATTACCTTGCGGATAGTAATTGGCAGAATATTTCAGTTTGAATCCTCTTTTAAGTGCAAACTCAGTCATTGCATTTCCAGAAAAGTATGATGCATTATCAAACATTAAGGCCGTTGGAAATCCAAACCTAGTGATGATAAATTGATCTATGAATTCAATAATGTTTTCAGAATTAACTGTCTTGAGAGGAACTGCTTCTACCCATTTAGTAAAATAATCTGTTGCTGTGAGGATATACCTATGCTGCTTAGAAGAGTGAGGAACGATCTCACCTATTATGTCCAAGCCCCATTGGCTGAATGGTTGCTCGATGTTAACCGACTGTAGTGGCATGGACGATTTCCTTTGTTTCCCTGCAGCAGTCTGGCAGATTTGGCATTTCCTTACGTAATTGTATGAGTCTTTGAACAGCGTGGGCCAATAATATCCTGCACGTAATATCTTATGCGCAGTAGCTTCTCCAGCATAGTGTCCACCTGCTGGTCCATCGTAGAGTTCCTGCAAAACCTTTTCAGCTTCAGTTTTCTCAAGACACCTAAGAAGTACAGAATCGTAATTCCTTTTAAACAGAACATCATTTATGAGCTGGTATTGTTTAGCTTTCAATCTCAGAGCTCTTTTCTTGGTGTGATCCAGATGTGATGGAGCATACCCGTTCTTAAGATAATAAATGGTGTCCGCATATAATGATTCTGCGTCGTTTAGGCTTACCTCATATGTATGTACCTCTTTGGATGAGTTCTCAGGAATTTGCGATGCTCCAGCTAACATCTTGCAGAAGCCTTGACCTCTTACGATGTTTGCTGGCTTGATCTCAAGATCGTATTCTTGTAAAGCGGTAATCCAATTTGCTCTCTTTTTGCCCACATCCTTCTGTACTAACAGGTTTCTTACCGCTGGAAACAGTACTACGACTTTGGTGTGGGCCTTAAGTAAGAAAGGTCTGAAATATTTGATCCCTTTGAAAACAGCATATGCCTGTTTCTCCACGTCTGAATAATTGAGTTCAGCACCTTGTAAGTTCGAGCTAAAGAATGCGATTGGAGCTTCCGCCTTCTCTTGATTTGTTTGAGTTAAAATCGCGGCATAAGATTTCTCTGAGGCAAAAGTGTATAAGATAAAAGATTCTGAAAAATTTGGGGTAGCTAAAGATGGAGCATTGATGATAGCTTGTTTGATCAAGTTGAATGCTTCGTGCTCATCTTGACCCCATTTAAAATTTGAATTCTTTTTTATCATATTTTGTAAAGGAGAAATAATACGTGAAAAATCCGGGACAAACCTTTTTACAAAATTGATTTGTCAAAGGAAAGATTGCATGGCCTTTTTGTTATGGGGCATGGATATTTCGGAAATTTCTTTGATTTTGTCAAGTTCAATGTGAATACCAGATTTCGACACTATGAATCCAAGCAATTTCCCTTCACTTAATGCGAAAAAAGATTTCTTTGGGTTAAGTGAAATCCCATACCTTAAGCATCTTTGAAATATTTGTTTCAAATCTTTGAGATGGTCGCTTCGCTTCTTGGAGTACACTGTTATATCATCTAGGTAAATCACTACCGATTTATTGACTAAACCTTTAAACACGATGTCCATGGCTCTCTGAAAGGTAGCGCCGACATTGATCAGACCAAATGGCATCTTCCGATATGCGTATGTGCCCCATTTGGTTCGGAATGTGGTTTTCAACTGATCATCGGGATGTACCAGCACTTGATTGTATCCTGAAAATCCATCCAGGAAAGACATTAATTCTGAGCCCGCTACTGCCTGTAATATTTGCTCCATAGGTGGGAAGGGAAAATTATCTTTCTCACAGGCTTTGTTGAGATTCTGGAAATCAATACAGATCCTGATATCTCCGTTTTTCTTTCTAACGGGCACCATATTGGATACCCATTTGGAGTGTCTGACGGGGAAAATTATTCTGGCTCTCAACAATTTATTTAGCTCAGTCTTTATCTGATTTTCTAGGTTGGGGTGGATTTTTCTGAGCTTCTGCTGGACAGGTTTTTCATTGTCAATCATAGGGATAGTGTGTTGAATGATAGAAGTGTTGTATGTCTTCAGCTCATCGTAATTCCATGCAAAAAGGTTTTTGTATTGTCTCAGAAGACGGATATATGCTGATTTTTCTTCAGGGGCTAGGCCGTGGCCTAGATTAACGTTTTGCGGCTTCTGATCGGTTCCTAGGTTCACTAATTCATAGTTCAGAGTTGAACTGTAGAGTTTAGAATTGGCAGACCTTTTAAACCGACTTTTCAAATCATATAAATCTTCTAACTTAACCACCGATTTAGGTATAGCATTATCAGTGCTATTTTGTTGAATTTGGTGATCATGATGGTCTTCGTCAATTATTTGATTTGAATAGGACCCTTCAGAAGTGAGGAAATTTACAATGTCTGGATCGTCGTTGAATACTCTCCAGTTGGTGATGTTGTCAGGGATGGATGGTATAAAGATTAATTCTATTGAAAACCTATCTGGACTGAAATCTTCGGAGGGAATAAGTCTAGAGGCTACGTTAGCTAACAGGTCTGCGCTCGCATTTTGGAGTCTTGGGATTGACGAAATATTGAATGCTATGAAATGTGAAGTCAGATCTTGAACTAAAGATTGATAGTGCTTTAAATGACTTGACAGGCAATGTATGGTGTTACGTACCTGCTTGACGACAATTTCAGAATCTCCAAAGACTTGAAGATACTTAACATTCAACCCGATTGCTTTGTATAGGCCTTGCACCAAGGCTTCGTACTCCGCTGTATTGTTTGTGCAATCGAACTCAAGTCTGCATGTAAGCATGATCTTGTTTCCGTCTGGGCTAATCAGAACACATCCTGCTCCTGCTCCCTCGTTAGATTTAGAGCCATCAAAATATAATTTCCAAAATAAAGATGTATTTACAGAGTTATCTAAAAAATTAAAACACTTTGAATCATCAGTTTGGGAAAAATTTTCAACTTGGGACAAAATTGAATTTTCTAAGTAAGGTGAGGTGTGAGCATTGAAATTTTCGAGGAAAGAATCTATCGAGTAATTGCCTATGATACTGCTGTTGTATGCTATTGCTTCGTTCTCTCCTTCCAATTCTGTCACTATGTACTTTTGGTGCAACTCTCGTTCAACCTTTATTTGATTGGGTTTACCGTTGTAGGGTAACCACATGTGCGACTAGTCGGTTGAGAAATATCCGTGGAGTTTTTCAGACCAATCCCTGCTAAGAATTAAACCATAAAATTCAGGGATATCAGCTACTAGAATGTCGATAACCTGGCATACTTTTGGGTTAGACGACAATCTTATGGTCACCTGGTTAAGTTCACCAATCACTTCGACTTGAGATCGATCAAGTTGAACTATGCGCACTGCGGATTTTTGTGGCTAAACATTCAATTTAGCACATATTGATCTGGGTAGAATATTCGTTGAAGCACCAGAATCAACCAAGCAATTGTGCACGTTTTTATTGAAAATTTCATAAGTGAGAAGAAAAGGAGGAGTATGGGATCTTGACCTTCCTCCAATCAAGGCAATGTCATTCGGATCAATCTTATTGATCATGTTGGTTGGAGGTCTTCCCATGTTGTGGGAAGCTGCAGCTGTAGGTAAAGATGTAGTAGGCATGGCATGTAATTCTTTCATCATTATTTTCAGTTGATGTTTCAATTTGCTCAATTCGTAAAGAGTGATATTAGCCCTAGTCTTTTTCATGTCATCGATAATGTTATACTCCATTTCATCCAACACTATCAGTGTTCTTGATGGAGGTGCTTGATCTGATTGGACTGGGCTAAATTGGGTCGCTCTAGCAGTTGTTTTCTTTGTTGCGACCTTATCTTTTGTTGCAAGGCTTGTGCCCTTCTGTTTAGGGGTAGTTTGGGGAGGATCAAGTTGATTTTTGCTTCGTGTGCTAACCGGAAATGCTTCTTGATCCTCTTCTTGTGGGAGGATGAAATCCCACATTCCTTGTAGTTCCACAACTTCTTCATCATCGGTCTGCCCTTCAGTGGCATTCTCTTCTTCTTCTTCTTCTTCTTCAGATTCGACGTTTGAGACAGCATTGGGTGGTTTCACCTCCATGGGAGGATTTCTTTTAAAAGATCTGTAGGGCTTTTTTGAAGAAGTTTCTGCTACTTGTTTTCTTATGTCAATCATCTCATTGGACATGGCCTTTAACACCTTTTGTAATCCTTCCATATCGAAAGGATCTTTCGTTTGCTTCTTCTTGGTGTCTTCTTTGAAAGAGATTTTCTTAGATTTGCGTTCTTCTATGGCAGATCTCTTTTCTAGGGCAACTACGCGTTTTTCTACTGCTAACGCCTCAGTCAAGTTTTCAACTAAGGTCGTCTTGTTTGCCCTATCTACAAAGATAGCCAAGTTTGATGGTAAGGCCGTGATGTACCATTCACATCTTACTTCCTCGCTGGGTTGAGAAGCAGCGGGAATTTTGTTGAGGATCTTATTGAACCATAAATTGAAATCTTTAATGGGTTCTCTAGCCTCAGCTTTAAGATTAGATAGGTCGTTGATCAATGTCACTGTTGATCTGTCATCGCCAAACTTGGTGAGGAATTGACTTTGAAAAGTGTCCCAACTTGTGATGGACCCGGAAGGTAACGAAAAGTACCATGACCCGGCTGTTCCTTGCATTGTATAAGGAAAAAGCCGGACGACAGCATCCTAGTTGGTAACTCCGTTGAGATTAACAGAAAGCATGAAATTATTGATATGCTCTTCAGCCAGCATGCCTGTTTCTGGATTGAACTTAGGTAGCCATTTCTCAGGATGGGGAGGTATTGGGCTCAGGGGTGGAGGCATTAAAACCGCCCCAGGATTGTTCCATGGAGACTGGGCCATCGTTGAGCCACTAGTTAATGAGAGTGCAGAAGATGGTCCCTGATGCTGAGAAGATGAAGGTATTATGATATTTGATGATTGAAGAGGAAGTGTTGTGGAAGATGGATGAGTGATTTGGGATGAGGATGTGGGTGGTTGACTTCGCGGTGAGGGTGTTGAAATGGACGAAGTAGATGAAAGAGTCTCACGGTCAGACTCTGGTGGTGTTTTCCTTGCTCTTTTCCTAGTAGGGAGAGGGAGTTGACTTGGTTGAATACCAAATTTCTCACTCTTCAATCTGGTCAGGGGATGAGCAGGATTGTACTAAAAAGTCACGCTGCTGTTAGATTTATCAGACCTATGAGAAAAAATAGAGAATCCCTGGAGTTTATGAATCAAAGTTTGAATTTCAGGGGGTTCAATGATGAGTTGGTCTGATATATTAGAGTAGGTAGCAGCGGTGGATACTCGAGCGACTTCTAACTCCGGGTTTAACCGTACTGGAGAAGTCGGGGGAGTTGATGAGGGTGATTTACTCTCAGAATGGCATTTAGATTTTGACTTAGTTGCCATTCATAGTTCGTGCCCTCCTTCTAGCGCCAAATATGTTGAGGGCCCCGAAATCAGGTCAACAACAAGGGGGATACCCACCCGGTCCGGAACCTGGTTGGCGGCTCCTTGCCCGTTTGGTGTAGCGGGTCCGACTGAGGATAATTGGACCAGCTTCCCAATCTAAAGGATGTGTGTGTGTGTGTGTAGATTTTGATGATGCTAATTTAGAGGAAATTTTTAAGCTAATTTAATTCTAAACTCTAAACTGACTCTATACTACTGTAATCTAACAAAAACATCACATCTAATCTATACTAACCCGGGGTAGAATTCTTTCATTATGCAATCTAAAAAGATTTCATACAATAACTGGTAATAAAGATCATTCAGCTATCATAAGAATATACATCAATTAAGATAAACCATTCTGCATAAGAAGTTAGGCAAAACAGTTGTGAACAACATATCGCATAACAGTTTATTCATATGTCAAGCACAAACAAATGACTCCACCGTACAAAAGTGCCAAATGGTAACCCACACATTCATACATTAACATATAAAAAACTCAGCTGTATATCCTCTAAGAATATAAGCAGAAATTAATCAAGAGATAAAAGTACCTTTTATGGCTGATTTCACTCACAAACTTCAAGCAATAACGATTTATCTCTACTTACTTCTAACATCTACTAAGAGTACAGAAGTGCAACATCAGTAGCAGACATTAAAATGCAAACATAAATAAATCTCGATCCATCCATTCATCAAAAACCCCCTCCGAGGGTACAAAAGTGCATGTTCTGAGGACAAGTTTTTTGACAAATTTCCGGACCCTTCTCCAAATGCCACGAGAAGGGTTAAATACTACTAACTAACTAATCTTAATTACACAAATTTAGGAAACGGCTTCAAATGACTGCCCTTTTACTAAAACAAATTTATTTCTAAAAACTGAATCTAATTTCTAACTGTTTCTGTATCTGCTCCTTAGTGCTGTAAGCAATGCAAGGTTCGCCTGGAAAGAGTCGGCTGGTTGTCTTTTCCTTTTGCTCGAGCGATAAAAGTAGAAATAACAAAAGTTGGCACCTCTTTCTGACAAACTAGAAGATATTTTTGAAAATCTTCCTCTGGCTGGGTGTATTTGCTGTGTGTATACTTAGTATAACCCAGATTTCTTTCAAACTGATTGTGCTGTTGCTATTTCGGTTTCCGGCCGTGTGAATGACTCAATGAGTTAGGGATTTCGTTGCCTGAACAATCTTCCGTTCTTTGTTCCAGGTTTTTCTGGAGCATCCTCCCTCTTTAGCGTTTTTCTTTTTGCTTTACCCAGTCTGAGCTTCAGGATCTTTTGCAAACATGCTGCTTTTGTGCGCCTTTGACTCTGAGTCTTGGATAGTCTATTTTCATCAGTGTCTATTGAGTGATACTCTGGAATCCGCGGCCCTGCTGCATGTGGCATCCATCTGCGAAGGCATCTCCTCTCTGTTCTTCTAGTATTGGCGCTTTTCCCCTTTTCCTTAGATGTTTCCTGCATATAGATTTATATTAGTTTCTGCCTTGCAGTTTACGCAAAGGAAAAGAGAAATGACGAAAATATTGACATGAAAGCTTTAAGTTCTAATTAATGCATAATCATGACACTCATAATGACTTGACTCTTCGAAAAACGCAACACGATCATCCTTGGATACTCAGGCGTGCAATCATTAATTTCCCTTAAGGTGCGCGCTCAATTTTGGGTTTACAGATCATGCCGAAGAAACTTTGCGATGAGTGGTTTCTGCGATTCGCATCGCAGCAATTAATAGTCTCATTCATCGCAGATCGCAAATCGCAATATCGCAGGTCGTAATATTGCAGATCGCAATATCGCATTTTTCATTTGATCACTGTGCGCTGCTTAATATCAGCCATCGGCGATTCCTTTTTTTTGTTTTCTTTTAAGGGCGCTTTCAAAATATGCGATGCGATGAATTTCGCATCGCTTCTTTGCAGCTTATTTATGCGCATAGGAAAACGCTTCACTCTCTTTTTGCGATGCGATATAGCTTTTAGGGAGTTAAATACAAAAATTTTGATAAAAATATTTTTGGGATTTTTTGTTAAGGGTCCCCCTTTGCTTGATGTTATTACTAATATCAAACAAAGAGGGGGGTTGTTGGTGACCACAATAGGACGTTGAGGGTGTTGAAGCCTTGAAGATGTATCTGATTTTGCATCAGTTTCAGGATGTATTTCCAACAAAGATCTTAGAGTTACTGCCTCGTAGGGAAGTGGAATTTTCTATTGAGTTGGTTCGTGGAGAAACACCTACATCAAAGGCATCGTACAATATGAGCACTTCAAAGTTAGTGGAATTGAAGTTGCGGTTGAAGGAAATGCTTAACAAGGGATATATTAGGCCTAGTGTGTCACCTTGTGGTGCAATAGTGTTGTTTGTGAAGAAGAAGGATGGTACTCTTAGGTTATACATTGATTACAGGCAGGTGAACAAGGTGACAACTAAGAACATGTACCTTTGCTGAGTATTGATCACTTGTTTGATCAGTTGAAGGGAGAAATAGTGTTCTCAAAGATTGACTTGAGATCAGGATATCATCACGTATGCATCAAAGAAGAGGACATTTACAAGACTTCTTTACGGACCAGTTATGGAAATTACGAGTTTGTTGTAGTTCCTTTTGGTCTAATTAATGCTCCAACTACTTTCATGTGTTTGATGAATAGTGTGTTGTGTCCTTATCTAGACAAGTTTGTGATTGTATTCATTGATGACATATTGATATATTCTAAGAATGAGAAAGACCATACAGAACATCTAGAAACAATATTGAGATTGCTAAGATAGTATTAGTTGTATGCCAAGCTTAGTAAATGTAGTTTCTTTTAGACAAAGGTTCATTACTTGGGCCATGTGGTTTCTAAGGCAGGTATAACAGTGGACCCAAAAAATATTAGAGCCATCATGGAGTGGGAAACTCCTAGGAATGTGGATGAGGTTAGATATTTTATGGGATTAACAAGTTACTATAGGTGGTTCATCAAGAACTTTTCACGGATATCCTACTATATTACATCATCGTAGAAGAAAATAAATAAATTTGAATGGGCAGAGGAATGTGCAGTGAGTTTTGAGCAGTTAAAGCAGTTGCTTATGAATGCTCCAGTTCTAAAGATGGCAGATCCAAACAAAGAGTTTGTGGTATGTATAGATGCTTACAAGATAGGACTTAGCGGGGTTCTAATGTAGGAAGGACAATTAGTATGATATGAATCATGGAAATTGAATGAGCACAAGTAGAACTATGTGACACATGATCTTGAGTTGGAAATGATCATCCATGCATTGAAGATGTGAAGACACTATCTTCTTGGCTGGAAGTTCCTCTTAATGAGTGGGTTGAGGTACTTGTTTGACCAATTGAATCTGAATTCCAGGAAATCTAGGTGGTTGTCTATGCTCAGTGAGTTTGACTTTGAGATCAAGTACATTAAGAGTAATGAGAACATGGTTGGAGATTATCTTAACAAAAGAGTGCAGGTAAATCACATAGTAGCTATGAGTTCATATGGGATAATTTTACAGGATCAGATCTTGTAGGCCAAACAATAGGATGATAGGTACCAACAATTTAAGCATACGTTACTACAACATGGTACAGGTGAACAGGGTGTATATTATCATCTCACGACAAATGGTTTGGTCAGATTTAGGGGGAAGGCCTATGTATCAGACAATAGTGAGCTCAAGAAGCTTATCTTGAGGGAATTTCATTTCACACATATTCAGGTCACTTGGGATAGCAGAAGACCTTGACATTGGTTAAGAAGTTCTACCATTGGCCGAACTTGAAGAGAGAGGTGGCTAAGTTTGTTGTGAGATGTTTAGATTGTCAACATGTAAAAGAAGAGTGTAAGCATCTAGGTGGTTTATTGAAGCTGAATCCGATCCCATAGTGGAAATGGGAGGTCATTTCCATGGACTTCATTACAGTTTGACGAGGACATGTAAAAAACATGATTCTATTCTGGTTGTGGATGACAGGTTGACTAAGGTAGCTGTTACACAATATTTTGTCATGCCTCCTGCACTTCCCTGTGACATACCCTGAAGTGCCTAAAACATGATTATTATATAGTATACTCATCCATGTATGCAACTCACATCCATCCTTTAACTTTGTTTGGAAAATATCTGGATCTTTCTCTAAAGAAATGGCTCATGAAACCCTAAAATGAGGGTAATCGCCCTTATGAAGCTCAAAATTGTGATGATCGCCTATTGAACCTTGTTAAGCCAGCGATGGCATCGCTCTGTTCTCTCTCATACTCATGATGGTCTCAAAAAGTAAGTTTTCCCAAAGACGATGAGAAGCTTTGTGATCTAGAAGCTTCCAGAGCGGCGTGCTGGAGGTGGTTTCGCATAGATGAGGTCGAACCCTCCTAATTTGACCTCTTGGTCTCAACCCTATGGGCTACCTCCTTGAGATGTGGGTCTAATCCTATCTTTGGAGGAGGCCTAAATCCCTCTCCCAGCCTATAAATTCATCCTCTACCATTCCCAAATGGTTGATCTATGTCCATTTTCACCCCTATGTTGAGCTTGTGCTTAGAGGCTATTCATTAGACTTGGAGAAGGAGTGTTGGAGAGTTTCTTGGCTTGGACTTGGATTACCACTCAAGGAGAGCCTTTCAACATCAAGGCTATGGTTGTAAGCTTCCCCTTTATTCTTTAAATAATAATACAACTGTTAGTTCATCTTCCCAAAATATATATGTTCATGTATGTATTGGTTTGGCATTCCTTGATCAACTAAATAGGTTATTATTGGATTTTCTATTGGTTTTGGTATGCTTTGTTGTCTCTTGGTCACTTGTGCAGGTACATAAGCATTGGAAGAAGCAGGAACAAGTCCATGACACAAGCGGTTCGAGGATCTCAACAAAGGAAATCGGATTAGCATCAGAGTAAGGTAGGCCTTCTCTCTTGTTCTACTTTTCAATTATAATATAGGAAGATGTCTAGTTGATTGTCCCTTCAGTTACTATACCTACTCATTGGGCTAGAGGGATCATCTCTATCTGCAGAGAGGATTAACCTTGTCAATTGTATCTCACTTCATTCTAGTAAAGTATACGAATTCAACTAGTGAGGTAGCACAAGTCTTCATCAAGGAGATAGTGAGGTTACATGGTATTCCTACGAAGATTGTATAGAGATGCTAAGTTCACTTCCAGGTTTCGGAAGGAGTTATTTGCATGTTTGGATACAGAGCTGGCTTTCAGTACAACTTATCATCCACAAACATATGGAAGGACAAAGAGTGTTAACATGATTCTAGAGGACATGCTGAGAATGTATGTTATGCACCAACAGAGGATGTGGGAAGAGTATCTACCACTAGTGGAGTTTGCGTACAATAATGGGTATCAGGAATCTTTGAAGATGAGTCTGTTTGAGGCACTTTATGGGCAAAGTTATAATACTACCATCAGTTGGAGTGATCCAGTGAACAATGTATTGATTGGACCGGACATGTTGGCGGAAATAGAACATGAAATGTTGGTTACTAAGAAGAATCTAAAGGTAGCACAGGACAGGGTAAAGAGTTATGCAGATCAACACAGGGTGTTTAAGGAGTTTTAGGTTGGGGAACAGGTGTACTTGCACATCAAGCACAAGAAGAGATCCTTTGAGGATTAGATCATGTGCCAAGATGGTAGCTTGGTATTATGGGCCTTTTGATATCCTTGAGAGGATTGGACCAGTAGCCTACCAAATTGCACTGCCTCCGACAATGAAAGTCCACGATGTTTTCCATGTTTAATTGCTTAAGAAGTATACAAAAGATGTTGATCATGTGATGGACTAGTCTGTATTGCAGGTGGATCCAAATAGAGAATTCTAGCTGGAATCTCAGTGCATTTTGCAGCGAAATATTCTCATGCTCCGGAATCAAGGAATCGAGCAAGTTAAAGTGCATTGGAAGCACTTTAGACCCAATGAAGCAACATGGGAGATGGATGATCAAATGCAGATTATGTATTCTTATCTATTTGTTGGCTGAGAGGTTTCATTTGATATATGTTTTTATGGTGTGTTTTGGTTATATTTATTTATATGCATATGTATGTAAATGCCGCATCGAGTTGTGTTATAAAGCTCCAATAAGCGGTATAGTTTCCATGGTATGTTAGTTATGTTTTAAGTAGTATGATATGATAAATCTTATACCAAGTTGTGTTCTAAATATCCATAGACAACTTGTGTTTTGTTGGTTTATAAGTGTCATTAAACACCAAGGATGATGTTCCCCCAAGGGGGAGGGATTTGTAATAGCCCCTGGTTGATTTCCTATGTAAATAAATAAAAATAGTAACCAAGGTCACAGGACACGTATTCTAAGTTGAACGTTGGGAAAAACCGTAGTTATAGGTATCACTGGTAATTAATTAATGGCTATGGAAATTGGGAAAGGAATTGGAAAAGGCAAAGAGACAATAATTGGCATTTTATTTATGAAGTAAAGGAAAATAGGAGAAAAGGAAGGTGAAAGGTCATAAAATTGCATGTGAGGAAAATTGAAGGAAAATGAAGAAAATAGAGGCCTCAATATAAAAAGGCTTGTGAGGATCAGTTCATAGTTTTTTTCAGTTGAGATTTTGGCTAGTTTAGTTTTTGTTAGTTCAGATTTGGAGTTCTCTTTCTATTCTCTCATTCTCTCATACTCTTGCACACTTAGAGTTTTATTGGAGCACTCTTGGAGGATTATGGCATACATTGGATTTTGAGAAAGAAGGCAAAGGAAAGAAGGAAATCACAAGAGGACAACGAGATCAATAGCCACAACTCGATTTATTTGCATGTTCCAAGTTGCATGTATGATTTCCTTGCTAGTTTTGGCATGCATCGCATATGCATGTGATTATTTGGTTATGGCCTATCATTGGAATGGAGGATTGCTTGGATTAACAATGTTTTTTTCCTAGCCTTTCCATTTCCTGGATAGCCATGGTGTTATGGGTTTTGTCCACTTATTGTTTCTGATTAGACCTTAGGTTCCTTATGGCTGTGGGTTGAGTTACTAGTTCCTGGAGCCGTTGGTTGGAACAAACACTCTGGAGCCCTGAAACTACTTGTGTTGAGTTATTAGTCCTGGAGCCTCGGTTTTGGTTTTAAAAACACTTTGGAGCCCTTGGTAGGTTGAGTTACTGGTGCTGGAACCTTGGTTGGAAAAGTGCTTTGTAGCCCTGGAAGGCTATGGGTTGAGTTATTAGTTCTTGGAGCCACAGTTGGGACTAACACTTTAGAGCCCTGGACAACTTGGGTAGAGACCAATCTAGTTGGTGTTAGTGATGTCCGACCATGAGGTGGAATCACTATTTGAGGGTTGAGGTGGTTTGGCATCTGGAAGCCCCGACTTAGTTTTGTTTGGTTAATTCCATGAGATCCCACATTCATGCTTGGAATATGGCACAGGGGGTGATTGGCTGAAAGAGAGATTTGGTTCAACCCAATCTATTGTCAGGTGGTACATGGAATTCCTTGACTTGGTTGGATTGTTCATATGTTAATAAGAGCTATTTTCCTCTTGTATTTTCATGAGTAATTGTACTTGTTATTACGTGGCTTTGATGGTTGTTCTATCATGGTGTAAATGTTGTTCATTTTTTGGTTATATGTTGCTTATAAGATGTATATTAGTTGTGGCTCTTGATGTGCTTTGATTGTTTTATTAATGGTTAATGAATGAATGAGCTAATAGACGTTATTGTAGCTATTACGAGAGGGCATTAGACCTTATTACTGATTCTCATATAAGTATCAGACCCCTATGTTCAGATATGCATTCATGACCTGTAGATTACATGTTCACCATATGTTTGATGAAATGACTATCATGGTTAGGTATAGTTAGGTCAAGTCCTTGATCAAATTTGGTATGAATAGCTCTATCCTAATGTCATTATTTGTTCCAGAAAGTTCCATTAATTCCTAGGCAGTGGTATGGAGACAAGCCCTAAAAATGTGGCACTTATTCCAGGGTCGCAAGCTCAAAACTGAGAAATTGGGACTACAACTACTGCCTTGTAGGCTTATGCATGTGGCTAGAGGCCTACAGTTGCATGGATGCCTTGTCATGTAAGCAATTGGGAGCCCAGGTCACAAATAGGGCAATCTGACTCAGGGTTTGGGCACCTGGAGGGGTGGTTTATCTCTTGGGGGTCCTATAGCTCACGAGGAAGGTCAGTATGGTTTCATTTTATCGACTTTATTTTCTTAAGGTAAGATAGGAGGCCGAGTCTTGTCATAGTATCCCTCAGATTATGTTTACCTTGGGAGGCTGGTGACAGTGGGTAGATATGGGAGGGGTGGTTACAACATCAGTGCTGTCAATTAGTCAAGACCTTAGCTAGTTTTATGGGACTTTAGTGTTAACACATCGAATCATTGGTTTCCCTCATGGCCACAATCTAGGTCAACAACTATGGATGTGTACAAGAACCACACACTTTAGAAACCCCTGCCCCATGACGATGTAGTTACATACATATGTAACAATTATACCACAACAAAATTAGTTGGTACCCTTGGTCTGGGCTGACGAGGGTCTAATAGAGACAAAGAAAGTATATATATATACAACTATATATCCATGAATCAACTAGTCGATGCCTTGTCAATTGTTTCTTGAAGCAAGGTGTTACTCTAGACACCAATTCTGCAAGGATAAGACCCTTATCTAAACATTGATCATTCCAAACGTTCTTCATATTCACAATATAGTCGATAGACCTATGAAATTGTCTACTACCAAACAGTGAGACAATCTAGGTTATAACTAATGAATTTTTGCAAACTTAGATTTAGGAACATCATACGTAACTATAGAATGGCTCACAAAAAACACTATCATGTCCAAAAATTCATCATGCATTGCATCAAATCATAGTCATTTACAATGAAAGATAATAAACACTCTTGAATAGTCAGAAGTTCATGATATTCACAACATATCAAAACAATTGAATTCACACATTGTGACATTCTTGCTAAGCACATCAAGTAGTCACACATGACTATGAATATGGCTTTGCATTCCATGATCATATCATAAAACACATAGATCCTTAAGTTAAATCATGACCATCAAGGCATCTAAAGCATACATTCACCATTATCCTACAAATATCTCAACAACCTTCCTAAGATAGAGCTATTCCATATATACAACACATAAATTAAACTCCTAATAAGATAACCAACCACCATGGTTATGGCAGGGATCTACCCAAAATTATAATATATAACGATAACTGAAACTTATGAAATCATAGATGAGTACTTTATGATTTTAGATTGCCAATCAAGGACATATAAGATAACCCACAAATAGCTAAGAATGATTCATCCACATAACTCAAGCTACTCATAATCACCATAGATCTAAAAATTAGTTGGTCGATCATAATTAGGTAGTGAATCATGCATTATTACATAAATGAAATAGGATTAATCATTAGTAATAAGCACCATAAGGCATATCATATCCTGTAATCTAACATGCATAACCAAGAATACTTATTTGGATAACTAAAAAAAGTTGGCAACTTAAAGAGGGATTTCCACTTTCCACCAACCATAGGCCAATTGCAATGCAACCTTTCTTGCAGTTGACCACCCTCGAGCCGAATCTAGGGTCCGAGGAAATGCTTGCATAGGGAAAGGGTTCACACCAATGGGTTAAACACTATTTTAGGAGATGGATTCCATTGTTCAAGTGCTTCACCATCTCAACAACCGTCACCTAGTGCTCCATTCATTCACTGTTATTCACGCAGACCACACAAGCTTAAACAAGAACTCAATGGTTTTAACATATAGCCACACAAATGATTACCTAGGTCACAAAGAGTAGGCCATCAATTCAATGTAAAAGCATAAAAAATAGGGGAATATGATCCAGCTAAGGTCAACCACTCAAGATCTCCCCATCTCAAAGTGTCTAGCGTACCCTTCTATTATCTTTTACTATGTCTCCCAGCCATGAGAGACTAACTTGGCTCTTTATTTTGTCCCTCTCTTGATATTCTATAAAGAGTTTTAGGAATGGGAACTTCCTGCCCCTTTTTACCACCCAGTACAATCATGTCCCTTCATCTGTTGGGAGGTGGTTCAGTTTGTTGCACCACCTCCTCACTCTTCAGGTGAGGGTGTCATTTCCACTTCTTTTGTTTGAGATGCTCATCAATGAGATTTTCCAGCTTCAATTCAGAGTCTAACACATCACACAACACCTGTCAGACAACTTACTCATTGATTTTATAAGAAACCTTGACATCTATTCAACTGGTATGGGTCATGTATTTTCAAGCAAGACAAGTGGGAAAGTAGGCTTTGGGCATTAAAGCAGATTCATGTAGAGTAGGCGAGCAAGCAAGTTTTTATCAGGCCAAGGATCCATAATGACACCCAACCTTTGGTTGTGTTAATTAATTAATTATAATTATCATATGTTTAACCAAAGGTCTAGCCAGCTGTGGTTCCTTTCACACCGATGTTATAATCACAATCATCATCACAATAAGCAGGGGTAGAGCTGGGGGATGTTACAAACCCAACCCCCTTAAAGGAACATTGTCCTCAATTTTTGAAAAGCAATAAATGTAGACAAAATTCAAGCTCTATATTTACAACTCTTTATATCAACAACATTTTCCCATGTCTTGAATTGTCATGTCTAATTATTCCATTCACTATGATCAAGGCTCCTTCAAGGAACAATTTCAACTCATTGCTTCCTCAAACATACCCAATGCATCTTTGATCCATATAAATGTACTCATGATTATTAGAAAACCACACACCTTCTAAGTTCAGGGATCCCCTTCTTTGCTTCATCAGTCCCTTAGGCGATTTGTTTCCTCTTTCTTGTAGGTACACACCTTCCAAGTTCAGACATGCCCTTCTCTACTTCCTTAGTCACTCGAGCAATCCATTCCTTGGTAAGGCTTATTCACACTAGAAGATTCTTCACAACCAAGGAATCTATCTACCTTGCTTTAATAACACAACATATTATTCATGGCATACCTCATGGTGATCAATGCATATCACTCTATTCTAGTGTCACCACAGTGGCCTAGTTCTTGAAGTCTTTAACTCCATTATGATGCTACAGTGCACTCTGATATTATTAAGATGATATGGTTTTATTTGTAGTCAAACTCATATATTTATGTTGGACATCAATAGTTCACCTACATAAAAAGAACATGAGTCTTATGAGATTGATCATAGAAAAAAAATTAAAGTAAATTAAACCACACTTTCAACATCAGATTCTTTATGACGTTAACCATAAGTTTTAAATCAATTCAAATCATTACTTCAACAAAGAAATTATTCAAACTGGTAATTGATACTTATCTTTATGGTTAGTATTTTGCTTACTTTGGCTCACAAGCAATGAATAATTTCTTAGACAAATCAAATAATTGATGTTTCATAGCCCCACACAGTGTTTAGCCAACTTTGTCTTTAAATCCATCTCATTGAGTGGTTTCTTAGTCGAAGTAAGCACTTAGTGGTGGTTACACTACTCCATGTAGTCTTTTTGTACAACTCCATCCTAGAGTCCAACTCACTGAGTAGTTTCATGACAAAGGGAAGAACTCAATGACAGACATATTGCTCCACATAATCTTTTCATACATCTCCATCCTCAAGTCCAACTCACTAAGTAGTTTCACCACCAAGGGAAGCATTTAGTGGTGGAAATATGCTCCACGCAGTCTTTTCGTACAACTCCTATCTAGCCCCCCCACCCCCTCGCTCACCTTCGAGTGATCGTGGGAATATATCATCAAGGTAGTCATTTATTGACAGGAATATCATCACACTTCCAATATCATTTGCCATTAATGTAGAGCCCCTCCTCTTTCTCACCTCCAAGTGAGTATGGGCATATCATCTGTCACCAAGGTACTCATCTGTCAACAAACTCCCATCAACTACTCACCTTTATGGGCCCAAGAAACCAACATTCCTGGCAGTCTACCTAGCCAAAGGCTTTCCTGTATGGGCCCCCATTATTCACTCACCCTTCCAGGCCCAAGAAACCCCCATCCCGAAAAGGGCTTGTCTCTTAGTAGTAGTTCATTAAACTTCCTCTTTCTTTCTTCTTTCTTTTTTTTTGGTAAAACTTTCATATTATTTAGAACCTCTTCACAAGCTAATGCTTAATTGTGAGGTTTTCTAGCTTCAATATCTTCATCTTAGTTGGGGATGGAATTCCTAATCTCAACTATGTGTTTTTCAACAATGCCTAGGGGATCATACATTTGAGTCCTTTCTAGTTTAAAATGATATTTATTAGTCTTTTTCATTCCCCACTAACCCAAGTAGAGTCTAATAGTCCATATATGCCTATATATATTGGATAGGTTGGGCACACCTTATTTCAGTTTTGATGATACATGTGCTAAACCAAGTAAAGCATTATGGTATCCAATTTACACATGGAGAAACATGTTTGACACATAAGTTGGAAGCATATGAGGTGCTCACATAGCACCATAGATCCTATTATAGGTGGTGTACTTATCCATGTATTGATCTCCAATGTATTTCATTATTTCAATAACATTTATAGATAACCTTGGGTAAAGTTTACAAAAGATAAGCTTAAAAAATTACACCAAAAATCCATCACAAATAAGGGTACATGTTGTTGTAGTGTTTTCTTCTCAATGATGTACGAAAAGAACCCACTTAAGATTGTGGATGACAAACAATATCAACAATAGAAATGACTGTTAAACGTTGTAGATATGCAGCTATTGATAGAAACAAAACTTGCCAAAATTCTGATCTATGCTACGATCATAGTTAAACAGTGAAAGAAAGAGTAATAACCCCAAATATCCAATGGAAACCAGATATGTAAAGAATAATTTAATAATAAAACCTGTGACGAGAACAGATACATGTTATCAGTCCCCCTCTATGGGATGGGTTCTTGGCTATCCTCAAACGTCTTTAGCTTCTGTAGAGTCTCTCTCGTCTATAATGCATAAACCCAACAAAAATATGGTGTGCGACAATGAAAATAATCAGAGTTACAACAATGAGTGCAACAATCAAAATAATAAAAAATGAATAATGAATGGAAAACGCTCCTATTTATAACAAAATTTTAAGTTATCCTCGCATAATGAGCAATAATAAAATATTATTGATCCCATTTTTGGAAATACCACTTGGAATATTTTATTATATTTGTTTAGGAGGGAAAAAACATTTAAACTTTTATTTAGAAATAATAAATAAATAAATGATTTATTTATTATCTCAATGAATTAGTTAAGGAATAATAAACAAATAATGATTTATTTAGTTATTCCTAAGGGATTTAGTCAAATTTAACAAAGAATAGTAATTAATTAATGATTAATTAATTATTCTTAGAGAAAAATAAGATAAATAATGAATTATCTGTTTATTTTTCATGATTGGGTCAAATTTAACAAGGAATAATCATGAAACAATGGTTTAATTAATTATTCTTAGAATAAAATCAAATAAATAGTGACTTATTTAATTATTCTTCATGGGTTTAACGATACATTACTTAATAAAGGTGGTTTATCAGATAATTTCTCACAGTGAAAGCAATTTTACTATGGTAAAATTGGCTTTACATGGTGTACTTCGATCCATCTAGTAAATTAAGTTAGATGATCAATTTTTTGGTGATAACAGATTGCCCCCCAAGGTATGAGTATTAGGAGAAAAACATATGACCGAAGTACGTTGTAAATACATAATCACTTAGACAACACAGGAGAGTCAAGGAGAGAGAGAGAGAGAGACCAACGAAGCTGAAGCTGAGAGAGGATAGTGACAGAGGGGGCGAGACTAAAGCCAGTCTCCTTTTATGTTGTGGTACCAGACCTCAATGAGGCGGGGGAGGCATACCCATACCTGTCGAGATAACTTAGTACAAAAATAATGGTTCGTCAAGAAATATGAAACTAAGCAATAAAGTACATGCTGAATGGTACATGCCATGCTGGCATAACAAAGCCAAAAAATAATACAATGTGTCTCATATACATAATGCACTTGGTAAAAACATGAGCTAGGACTGAATACAATAATATTTGAGTACATGAGATATAATGACCCTTCCTCAATAAAATGAGTGGGAGGGAGGGAGGGTAGAACAACTAGAGAAGCCCTGCTGAACAAGGAAGGGCTCTGCAAAACTGAATGGATCATCTGGAGGAGATGTGCATGCGATGAACACTGCGATCGGTAGGAACCGAACCCATCAACTTTGCGGAATTGCATTTGATGTTGTAGCATAATAGGTATGCATCCGGGCATGTGGGGGGCTACCTGAAGGGCCACCCCTTCATGAGGTCTAAAACATCTCACACACACCCGGGAATCACTGGTACAATCCGCTACATCACTGGACCATAAAGTGTATGGATCATGAACAAGAAACGACCAAGTCAAATGGAAATAATGAGACCATCTACTCGATCCAAGGCGCTGAACAAGAATGAAAGCTGGAATCAAGATACACCACCATCTAGGTCATTCTTCTGGAATAAATGAGCTGATGTCGACAGAATAAGGCCCGCGATAGATGAGGCAATGAGGATCCTCAACTAAAGCATGGGGTAAAATAGTAATGTGACTGATGGATTGACCCTAGGGATAACGGGGAAAAGGCGACTGAGGGATAAATAGATGACTACCCTTGTCAGAGCATAAAGTGCATGATTGACCTGACAGTAATTGACTCAACTTAGGAGGGGATGGGGACATAATGACTAGAGGCCAAAAATGGGCAACAAAGGATGAAAAATATGAAAATATGGATGGAATATTTTGACATGATATGATGGGGGCATGAAATAGACTCCAAGACTGCAAGGGTGACTCATCGCAGATGCTTTGAACAAGGGTTACTCGATGATGCTGCCACAAAGACAAGGCCCGATGGGGACCGTGAAAACATGTGTAGATGATGGTTACTCATGACAAAATTTGACATATGGTACGACAAGTAAAAAGAGGAGGTGGAACTCAAAGTACAGGTGTCTCTTTTTGACTAAATTTGATTTTGAGAGACGACGAAGTGACCTTCTTGGAAAAATGATTTCCAGGTGAAGTGTCGAACCATAAAAAATTGAGGAAGACCCATTTTAGAGCTCAGTGAGAGCTTTCCAATGGTGCAGACAATTCATCAAACTGAGTTACAGTCTAGTCACAATGGGCGATAAAAAAATTAGGGATTTTTCTATGAAAGGACGGTTTCCCTCCAATTTGAGAGGAGGAGAAGGCTCTAAATATTATGGAGATCATAACAAACAAGCATACCATTGGAATCTGGATCTACAACTTTTAGGCAAGTGGCATTACTTGTCTTAAGATGGCCTTAATGCTTCTTGGAACGATGGTTCCTAGTGAAGAATTAAGGGAAGAGGAAAACGAGAATGAACTACTAGAGGAGATCTAGAATCGTCCTCACCCACTAAGTCAAACATGGGGACTCTGTGGAAATAGAGTAGAATATTTTAAGAGATGGTGTCAAACGTCTACGATATGTGATGTGCATAT
This sequence comes from Pinus tabuliformis, assembly GCA_031772625.1. Lineage (NCBI taxonomy): Eukaryota > Viridiplantae > Streptophyta > Pinopsida > Pinales > Pinaceae > Pinus > Pinus tabuliformis. The sequence goes on along the minus strand of CM062813.1, from coordinate 150,680,109 downwards.
GGCTCGCCATTGAGGCTGGTAGGACAAACTATCCAAGGAATGGGAGGATAATCGACCATACCTAGATCCAGTGGGATCTAGGTCGAGACTTAATTGAGAAGATGGCTAGGGGAAAATCATCATGCCCCCAAGCATGGGATACTGATATGGTATGCAAAGGTGGGAATGATACCCCCTGGCAAGAGGAGTTTGTGGAGTGCCATTTTATTTAAAGTGCTCGAAAAAGGGATCCAAACATCTCAACCCAACTTGGCACGAGATCCTCCAAAGGAGATGTAAGGGCCTATGTGACCCCGGGTATGCTATGGGCGTACTGGATGTATTTAGAGTTATGGGCTCCAAACATTTGTATGATACATAATCTGATTATGCATTTTATATGACGATGATGGTTCACCATTTGTGTGGTTATCTTTTGTGGTATACATGTGATAAATGTCAATCTAGAATGTTGTTTGCAGTGGTATCTACATAGTGATTTTGGGCTCTAGGCACATGACTGAAAGTAATAGTTTCAAATTCAAGTACTAATATCTTCACTCATAGATATTTTCTAAATAGGACTTGGTTATGCACATGATACACACCATTCAATTGCATGACAAGTAGAAAGGAATCTAAACGAACATGAAGATGAAGGATGCGATGAGAAAGGGCATCGACTAACAAACCTATCACTGCATCATATTCAACCTGATTATGTAGATCCAATGCACACGCTGTTTGAAAGGACTAATGTATGCAAGGGGGTAAAAATGGCCCATGTTGCCAAGGCTAGATTCTAGGAGAAGCGACTTGCACCATCGGCATGACCAATATACGGTGTGGATGATGGATCCATCTTAAAGGTGAAAAAGGCAATGGATGCAATGATGCGATCTACCTAAACTACATGGTAGAAATAAAGACACGAAAATCAAAGGGATGTGCTGTGAGCAACATTTCTAGAGGTAGAGTGCATTGGGAGAATTAGGAAGGAGATGGCCTTTGAAATCCTCTTGAAAGAATGCCCCCTTACTCAAGTGTAGGGGTAATCAGGGGTAGACATAGCTTCCATGGTGTCCTCATCAGGCTGGGAGATGGGCAGATGGGAGGAAGACTGACTACATGATGCGGCAGCATTACCTGGTGCATCAACTTGAGGAATAAGGTTCACATACACGTTGTCTTGAATGGTAGATGATGAACTGGTAGACGGAGGGTCTACTTATGTTCGATAGAAACGCGTGCAACAACCTCAAGAAAGTTTTCCGGCGAGGAACTCAAGGATGACGATAGGTAAAGAATGGGGCCTGTGGTGTCCATCATCTCGACATCGGGGGGAGGGATCACAATAGTAGGGCCAGAGTTTCCCTGTTCTGGTTGACTGGTGGTACCAGAATCCACAGGTAGAGGAGTAGAGGCTCTACTACAAGTGGCCTTATATTAACGCATTTCCCGAAGGTAATCGCGAAATTCATTGAGACGAGGGAAACAATGGGAATAGTGACCATGAAGGTCACACAGGGCACAAGGGTGGTTTGTGAGAAGCATTTTGAGTTTCTTAGGTGGGATTGGTATGTTAACATGGACTTTTAGAGTATTCGATTCAGGGAATGCTTCATGAACCAACGATTTAAGTTGAGGAAGTTCTAACAATTATTGGTGGCGTGCCTAACAACGTCACACAAAGCACATGGGGGTGTCGGCTTTGGGGCCTTAGAGGCTAGAGGAAGTTGGGGAGCCTTGTCCTTTGCATCTTTCCTTTTGGCTTTTCCCCCTGGCCAGATGCTTTCGCAACAAGAGTTGGTTCCTGTTGAGGTTGTAATGGCACTGAAGCAATAACAGGGGTCACGGGGGCTGGTTAAACGAGGTCAAAGCGTGATATAGTCTTGGATGACTAGGTAGAATGTTTGCAGGGGGATCGATGTACCATACTGGGATCCATAGAGTCATGTTAGGAAGGACCAACGAAGCCATGACATGAGAAAACTCCCGGAGGTGGAAATAAGAAAGGTATCTGGCTGACAGGATAATGTCCCGGTGGAATAGCTCCTGGATGGTTGAGACCTTGAGGAACAATTCCTGGTGGGAACATAGGAGAGACACCCACGAATGGAGGAGGTCATGGGGGAGTGGGTCTAGAGGGTTCAACTGGAAGAACAACAATAAGATGCTAAGGAGATGGCTATTGATCAGGTGTACCACACTCTTTAAGGGTAGACCGTGACGCTTGTAACATGAAAACACTCATGGAAGTACGTTCTGAAATGGGAGGGGGAGGACCAGGGAAGGCACCTAACAATGAGGAATCCTTATAGACTTCAGGTGAGACACTGGTGCAAGGAGTTGAAGACTGTTTGTCGGAAATTGACGAGATAATGGACTCGGGGGAGGTCACGGATGCAAGCTCGTAGTATGTCAATTGATCAATGGTAATGATCTTTCCTTCATGGGGGAAGCACTTCTTGCAGAATACTTCAGACGCGATAGCTGACATGGCATATGTGTAACTATGACCTAAGAGAATGTTGTAATCCAACGGGGCATCAATGACTTCAATGTCGACCTGGAGTCTTTCTCGCAAGGGTCACTGGACAGTTGTGATACATGATGAGGGGCTGGGAGGAGTGTCCATCCCAAGCATGCAAAGTTATGGTGGAGGGGGACAACTCAGGTGACTTTAGTTGTTTCTAAACAGCAGCAGACATCACACAGGTGGATGTGCCTTCATCAATAATGCATCTGGAGATGATGGCATTACAAATTCTGACTGGTATCTGGAAAGCAACTGATGAATTTAATGGGGGGTGATCTGATGTATCAACCAAGAAGACAATTAAAGGATCGTCAGAAGGATCCACTGTACCCAAGACAATTAGTAGAGCTTTCTTTTGGGAAGGGAATGACTGGAGGACTTCCAGTGTCGACATGGCGGCAGGTGATTGCACCAAGTCATCTACTACACTGTATGTATGGGCAACTCTATTAGAAGTTGCATTATAGGGAACTACTACACATGTTATTACAAAAATCCTTCAAATAGACACGAATAGGGGGTTTCTCTAGGGACCAAGACTAACCTATCCTTGTGAATATGTTGGAGGAACAAACCAAATCCAGTAAGTAGGAAGGGATATACAACTTTTAGGTTCATGAGAATGCATCTAATTGAACCTTTCCTATAGCTTATGCTGGTGTGTTGGATAGGATAAAAATATAGTTGAAACTTTTTCCTCCCTAAATTATCTCATACATAATAAACACTTAGCCTACCACTATATGCATTAGATCTTTCTCTCTATAGATATAGCTTGCCTGCATGTGTATATTGACTCGAGGTGTATTGTGGGAAAAGGCTTACTTAGTAGAGTTTTGAAAGTCCTCCCTTTCTCATACCAGGAAGAAAGGATGCCATAGTAGTTATGTCACAAGTAAAGAATCTCAACCACTCCTTCGTGAAGTATATTTCAACCTTTAACATCTGGTAATAAGCTTCAAAGTCTATTGATGTAAATGAACTAACACACTTAAGTTATTCATTTAGAATCTTCTTGATGTTAACATTTGTATGTTATATCAAATATCTTATAAATTTTGAATAGGGAAATACTAGAGAACTAGCTATTGCATTGTGTATGAAGGATTTCCTCAAATTTTGTACCATGATGAGTTCTTCTTCCTCTCTTTCATTCAAGTCCTCAATATATATGAACCATTTCCTATCTTTAATCAAATAGGATAGTTCATTATATGTGTAGACCCCATTAATTCCCATTAATTCTAGTAGTGCAATATAAATGTTTGCATAAACATATAATTTAAAATCTCCAGTTGCTTGGGTTTTCATGATTTGTTGTTTTTCCTTAATATATCTTTTCTCTTATTTAATTCATGACTCAACCATTGGGGCGACTACCTACCTATTAGTGTTGTTTCTTAAGGATCCCCTATAATATCAATTATATCCTTTATTTATCATGCTAATTATTTCTCTTGTTCACCTTTCTTCCTTCACTCATATCCTTTGGTAGCCATATGGAAATTTCTACATGTTGGAGTAACAAAGAAAACAAGGCACATGTGGTTTAGAATGAAAATTGTATGAGATAAATGAATGGGTTCCTTCTTGAAATTTGAATTTTTAGTTGAGATTTATAGTTTGAATTTGGGCCTTCTCAAAATCAATTAAGTGGGAAAAAGAAAGGAAAGCATAGCTACATGAAAGTGGATCACATAGGAAAAAATCCATTTTGAGGGTGGGAAGAAAAAATCTATTGAGATGTGTTATATGGAAAATTCAGTTCGAGGAACAAAAATGAACTCCCTAGTGGCCTGATATAGAACAATATAGAGCAAAAAAATCTATGTTTTCCTTAGAGATATTAGAATAAGGAAAATAGACCTACCTAGAATCTGTAGTAAGTACTCTTATTATCCTTACTTGTAGGCTCCAAATCTACCTCCAAGCATTATAAAAGGAACTTACAACAATGACTGAAACAAGCAAGAGAACTAGAATATCCACATAATATAATCCAATGTCTCTAATCAGTGAGTCAACATGGCATTTAAATACATAAGCATAAACATGACACAAGTATATGAAAACATAGTGCTTTTTGTATTAATAAATAAAGGAGAGAATTACAACCATATATAGACGCTGACTTTGTAGATGTATCCCCAATTGTCTTGTCCTTCCTTGCCACAAAGAAAACTTTCACACTGAAACCTAATGCATAAATGGATGATGACTCCTTAAGCTCAAAGTAGCAACATGAGGGAACTAGTAATCTCCAAAATCCAACCTAGACTTTATGGGAGGTAGTAAATTTATAGGGTAAAAGTGGTAGTTTAGGATTTACCAATCTAGGCTTGAGATCCACATATGAGGGAAGATAATCTCTAGGGATAAGAGATAAGAACATTAGAGTAGGATCAGATAGGAATTCAAGATCTCTATCCATGGTAAATGGTTAAAACCACCTTAGAAGCTTCTCAAAAGAGAAGATGTGAAAATATTTTTTAATCTTCCCAAAATTCTAGAATCATCGCACCTGCAGAGTAGAGAAACTTGCACTGGTAAGGGGAACTGCTCAATCATGCAACATGCGATCATTGCAGGTGGACTAAAGGACAGGGTGTGCTAGGGCCAAAAACGTAGTTTTTGAGTTGATTAACCCAGAAAATCTGACTTTTGGAGAAGTGATGCTTAAGGCTTTGCAAAGGGATAATGAAAAAGTGTTCAAGGATGCCGATTGATTTGATTTTCAGACCTTTTAAGTGGATGTGAAAAAATGACCTGTAAAAAATTCCCCCCTAAAGTATAAAGTCAGAAGCAGTGGCTGAGGACTAAAGTGCCTTATCTTGTGACAAGTTTGGATCAATAACAAATTGGTTGAAATCATTATTTGTTATAATACATATTATCATCATGATATCATTGCTAAGGGAGGCATACCCATGCTCAACATATAAGCCAATATTACATGTACAATGATCAAGAAGTTTCATCCACTGATGATAGAGAGTGGACCCATGCTTGGATGATTGTCTGAATGATCATAGCCACCATACTTTGTAATCTTGTATGAATCCTGAAATCGTAGCTTATATGGATGGAACTAGATCTGGGGTCTTCTACCTCGTCACTCGATAGTACGAGTCTAACCATGCAAATAAATGAGCTAGAGTCGAACATGGTATACACCATTCGATTGGCGAACAATGATGTAAGCTGTTAATAGATGCAAGAGAAACCACCGATATTGATAATGGTTTTCAAGGTACTATAGTAAAATCTATGTGGTGTGAATGGATGAGTTGAAGTCGAACACCACACAAAATCTTCCGGTCTAAGGTCAATGATGAGGACCTATTGCCAAGAGTGAGGAAACTTGCCATTGATGTATGCCAGGTCCAAGGTACCTAAGGGAGTTTCAAAGTCAACTTCTTGGATGATGAGTTTAAGTAGATAGGAAGCGACCCATAATAGGAGGGCCTTGATGTATCCTTCATCAATGAAATGAAATGGGTATCAAGATTTGAGACAAAATGATGTTAACGTAGAGCTGGTTCAGGAGCAAAAGACATGAAAGAGTAACGTAGCAGATGTCAACTGAAAGACTTCTCTTGAACATATGAGTGAAACTTTATGGAATTGTGTAACACCCTCCTCCCACACGTACCTAAGCTTACCAGTCCATAGGGGTAAATATGTGACGAAGAGTTACTATGATATGATTCAACTCCCTAAGTGTAGTTAAGGAAGTGGAACCAACAAACCAACACTTTACACACCTCCCTCAGATGCTATAGGACCCCCAACAGTTAATCCACCACTCTAGGTGCCCAACCCCTAAGTTAACCTAGCCTCTCAATGAATTAAACCCCCAGTCGCTCCCATGACATGTGTATGCATGTGAATGGGACCCTCTAGTTGCTCCCATAATTCCTGCAAGGGAGAGACTGTAGTTTTTTTCAGCCAGTTCTGTGCCAGAGAGTGTGATATTTAAGCCACTTTTTTAGGGCTAGTCTCCAAACCACTGCCCGAAACTTATGAGACTTTCTGAAACAATAAATGATACCAATACAAAGCCTCTAACACAAAAATTGATCAAGGAATTGACCTAACCAAGACCAACCATGATAGTCATTTTGTCAAACATATCACAAATATGAAATCTACAGGTTTCAGCAACAGATCTGAGCACATGGGTCTCATACTTATTTGAGAATCACTAAGAAGCATTTATGCCTTATCACTTTAGATGAATTATCATTTATTAGGTTACATATTCATTATTCATTCATTTACAAATCAAAACATGATGAGAGCCATACATCATCATTGTCATAAAACATGCTCATATCCAACGTATAACCAATAAAAATAACAAGGATATAACAACCATAAAAACGACATATAAAAAAGTATATTTACCCATCAGATTTAAGAGGAAATAAGCTCTTATTAACATATGCAAAATGCTACTAGCTCTGGGACTTCCACGAACCACCAGACCATAGACTGGGCTGAACCAAATCTCTCTTTTAGCCAGTCACCCCCGTGCCATATTTCAAGCATGAATGTGGGATCTCATGAAACAAATTTAATAAAACCGAACCAAGGCTTATAGAGGCCAAACCACCTCAACCCTCAACTAGTGATTCCACCTCATAGTCAGAAATCACTAACAATCACCAGATTGGTCTCCACCCAAGTTGTCAAGGGCTCTAGAGCATTTATTCCAAACCAACTTCTAGGAATAGTAACTCAACCCACGACTGCTGCTGAGCTCCAGAGTGTTTTTCCGACCAAGGCCGCAGAACTAGTAACTCAACCCACAACTACTTCTAGGCTCCAGAGCGTTTGTCCAACCAAGGCTCCAGGACTAGTAACTCAACCCACCAAGGGCTCTAGACCATTTGTCTAACTAAGGCTCCAGGACTAGTAACTTAACCCAAGCTGTTACAGGTCTCTAGAGAGTTTGTCTAACCAAGTCTTTTAGGACTAGTGACTCAACCCAAGTCGTTATAGGGCTTCTAGAGCGTTTGTACATCAAAGGCTTCTAGGAACTAATAACTCAAACCACAACCAAAGGAAATGAGCAACAACCAAAGAAAAAAGATAAAATCCGCAACACCATGGCTATCTAGGAAATGGCTAGGCTAAGAAATCCCACTGTTAATCCAGGCAATCGTCCATGCCATTGAAAACTCATAACCAAGAAACCATATGCATGTGCCATGCATGCAAAAACTAGCAAGGAAACCATACATGCAACTTGATACCTACAAAGCAATCCAACTGTAGTTGTTGATCTTGATGTCCTCTTGCAATCTCTTGCTTTTCCTGTGCCTTCTTGCTCCAAATCCCAAGTATGCCACACTCATCCAAGAGCGCTCTAAGAAAAAGTGTCCAAGAGTATGAGAGAGAGAATAGAGAGAGAGAGATCCAAGCTAAAACTGACAAAAGTCCATGAACTGTCCTCATAAGCCGTTTTATCAATGAGGCCTCTATTTTATTCAATTTCCATTATTTTACTTCATTTTCCTCCTCACATGAAACCTGTGACCTTTCACCTTCATTTGCTCCTATTTTCTATTAATTTCATAAATAAAATGCCAATTAATGCCACTTTGCCTTTTCAAAGCCTTATCCATTGCCTTTGCTAATTTCCTTAGTCATAATAAACCGAAGTGACACCCCATTATGATGTTTTTCCCACCATTCAACTTGGAATACATGTCCCATGACCTTGGTCTTATTTTCTTTTTACATGGATTTTTAGCTGAGGTTGTTACAAAAACCTCCGCCTTGGGGAACACCATCCTTGGTGTTCAGTTACACTTATAAACAAACAAACCGTTCAAAACAAAACATATTGTCTGTGGAGCTTTATAACATAACTCATTGCAATATTTACAATGACCAGCTGAAACATGAAAAACATGCCGTTTACCAGAGCTTTATAACACAGATCATTACGGTATTAACAATAATAACCATATACACTTATACACATTTTATTAAACCAACAAATAATCATATTGTCTATGGAGCTTTATAAATCCAGCTTAATATAATATCCATAATGATATACACATATGCACGTATGCATATTTTCTCAAACAACAAATAAAATGATACAATTCTTGTATCAGCAACAAGGGGATCCAGAGGCTCACACCTCCACCCTCAAAGTAGTACCAAGATTCACTTCCTTCCCAGGAAGTCCAAAATCCACTACCAAATTCAAAGTTGCATCCAATGTCCAACGCTACAATCTTGTGCCACTTGTCCTCTCAGTGAACAATTACTGACTCATTGTTCCAGGGTAGACTCCTAATGTGCATCTGATTCCATCTTGAAATTCCAATTACCAAAACAAATCCATCCCCGACCTTTCCTTCTTTGGTACACTTGTCCTCTCAGTGAACAATTATTGACTCATTGTTCCAGGGTACACTCCCAATGTGCATCTGATTCCATTTGGCATGTTATGTCCTTATAATACTAGTGTATTCCTTCATTATTATTGTCATTGTATCCCCTTATTGTTATTTTTGTGCCCCGGTTGTCCCCATATTTTTATTATTGTGCCTCATAGAAGCCCACTATTGTTATTGTTGTGCCCTTACATTATTATTGTTATGTCAGCTTTGATTATATTGTGACCCCTTAGAATCCTATATATAGAAAGGAGGTTTTGTCATTTGTATCATATAAGAATTGTTCATTTGTGTAATGTAAAGGAGGCTTCCCCCTCAAAGAGGCTAATTTTGAAGTTGTTGATCTATCTCTTATTATATTTTGTGAGCTGGTTGCATAACATTTGGTATCAGAGATTTGGATTCTAGGGTTTCGCTGCTTCAAACAGGGCATCGTGGAATTTTCACTATATATATATATATTTTTATATGAAGATTTAGAAGCTAAAATTAAAACCATTTGAGTCGAAATATTTATGAACCTCACATATTAATCTCAGATCTTGTATCACTATATTTTCGGATATATGATCCGAGGAAGTTAGGGTTTTTGCACGTTCTAGAATTTGATCTCAAACAAGTGACCTTGGGAAAATCATCATAAATTTATCTCTGAGCATCAGATTCAAATTTCATAAAAGGGGAAAAAAAGAGGACGAAATTTAGTTTTTTGGGTATTGTTTTCAAGGCCGAAGGTTGAAACGTTGACACGTGGCACTTCGTACAAGTTCACTCTACAAAACTAGTCTATAATCAGGTCATAATGGGAGATTGGGCATAACTATTTCTTGGAGAATCCAATTTCGATCAAACTTGTGGGTTTGGAAAGAGGACTCATAGAGATACCACATGATGAAATTTCAGACTTTGGAGATTCAAAATCACAGAGTTACATCATATTCAATATCGAGATCCTACAAAGCGAAAAAAAGGTGTGTAGTTTTTTTTTTTTTTTTTAATTTGCATAAGTTTTGTTTGAGAAAGTAGTTTGAAGTGATTCAAAGGGAATTGTGAAGAATAATTATCAACAATTGATGACCCCATGAAAGAAAATGGAAACTCCTAGTAAGCAACCCGAAATCTCTACTATGACACATGAAGAAGAGGAAGAAATGCAACATGATATATCAAAATTACGAGATCAAGTGCAACATATTTCGCTCTCACAAAAAGTAACTGAAGCTAAGATGAATGGAATCAAAGCTAAGATGAATGGTTTGAAGAATGGCATGGAATCTAATATTGATGGTATAGAAGAAAAACTGAAAGGAAACATGGAAGATTTGAAGAAAGACATGGAAGGTTTGACAAGGTTGCTACAAGAAAGAATTCCTAATGGCGAAAAGGTAGTAGAGGAAACTCATGATGAGAACAAAAGAAATGTTAATCATGATTTCATATAATTTAACATTGAATTGAAGACCCACCATTTTCCAAAGATCGATATGAGGAAGCTTGATGGTAAGGATCCTGTAACATGGATACTATTGATGGAGCAATATATCAATCTCCATAATTTGCAAAACACACAAAAGGTACATATTGCAACTTTATATTTGGAACCAAATCAATTTGTATGGTATCGATGAATTTTATCTTGTAAATTTTTATTTATTTTTCACTTGGTCAATTTTTACAGAGGAAATGATAGCACATTATGAGGATAGAAAGAGAAACACCTTCTTTAGCCAATTGATAAATCTCAAACAAAAGGGTTCAATGGTGGAGCACATTGAGGACTTCCAAAAATTGAATATAAGGGTAAATGCTATTCTAGAGGAGCATATGATTGATGTGTTCAAAGGGAATTTAAAGGATAACATCCAACATGAGGTTCACATTTGGGAACCTGATTCATTGGAGAAGGCATTCAGGTTGACAAGAAAAATTGAAAGAAAAATTATGGTAACAAGGAAGCCTACCACTCACAACTATAAACATGGAAGTGTTGATTCCCCTAGGCTTCCACAACCTACAATATTGACACCACAAAAATTGAAAGAAAAAATAGAAAAAGAGCTTTGTTATAGTTGTGATAGAAATACACTAAAGGTCATAAGTGTGCTGAGAAGAAATTATTTTACATAGATTGTGAAGAGGAGGAAGAAAATGAACAAGAAATGTCAAAAGAAGAGCATATACATTGGGAACCAACCCTAGAGAAAGAAGAAATGAATCCGACCATATCTTGTAATGCATTGGAAGGAATTACCACTCCTCAAACTCTCAAGATAGAAGGATATATCAAGCAGAAAAAGGTAATAGTGTTGATTTATTCGGGTAGTACCCATAATTTTATTCATTATACGATAGTCAAGGAAATGAATTGCTTCCTATATCTAGCACCAGAGTGTCAAGTGATGGTTGCAAATGGAGGAACCATAAATTTCTTTGGAAAGTGCCATAATATCAAGTTATCCACGAGAGAATATGTATTGAATAGTCTAATGCTTTCCATTCCAATGGGTGGTGCTGATATTGTACTAGGAGTCCAATGGCTACAATATTTGGGTACAATAGCTTTTAATTTTCAAGAACTTTTCATTAAATTTTTTGGGAAGGAAAGGAAGTTGAATTAAGGGGTATCGCAGGGAAACCATGAAAGATAATCAGCTCTAACAACATGAAAAAGCTTCTAAAGAAAGAACAACGAGGCATAATTGCATAATTATGTTCACTAGAGGTTCCCACATCGAAATCATCTATTTCTCTAGATCTCCAAGAAGTCTTGGACAATAATTCCAAGGTATTTGAGACTCCCAAAGGCCTCCCACCTATTCGTGATCATGATCATGCTATTCATTTGATTCCAGGAAGTGTTCCTCTAAACATTAGGGTGAAACTGAACGTATGGTTGCAGAAATGCTAGAGGTTGGTACAATTCAACCTAGTCAAAGTTATCTCTTTGCTCCAGTGGTATTGGTGCACAAGAAGGATGGATTATGACACATTTGTCTAGATTATAGGGAGCTCAACAAGCTCACTATTAAATATAAATTTTCCATTCCCGTCATTGATGAATTACATGGAGCAATTTACTTCACCAAGTTGGATCTTCATTCAGGATATCATCAAATCAGAATGAAGACTAAAGACATTCCGAAAACAACATTTAGAACTCATAAGGGTCATTATGAATTTTTGGTCATGTCTTTTGGCCTTACCAATGCACCTTCTACATTTCAAGGTTCGATGAGTTCCATTTTCAAACACTTCCTTAGAAAATTTTGTTAGTATTTTTTGATGATATACTAATCTACAACAAGTCTTGGAAGGATCATGTTCAACATGTTGACAGGGTGTTCAAACTATTGGAGGAGAAACAATTATATGCCAAAACCTCCAAATGTTTCTTTGGAGTACAAGAGGTGGAATATTTGGGTCATATTGTATCTCATAAAGGTGTTAAGGTAGAACCTAGCAAAATTAAAGCCATTAAGGAATGGAAAATCCCCACATCCATAAAGCATCTGTGAGGATTTCTTGGGTTTACATGCTATTATTGCAAGTTTGATAAGAATTATGGGAGAATAACAACACCTTTAACAACATTACTGAAGAAATATGAATTTTCTTAGACTCCAGAAGCAACGAAGGCCTTTGAAGATCTTAAAGAGGCAATGTGCCAAGCATCGGTCTTAGCTACACCAGACTTCACAAAAACCTTTATTGTGGAATGTGATGCCTCAAGAAATGGAATTGGTGTTGTTTTAATGCAAGAAGGAAGACCCATTGCTTTTGAAAGTCATCCAATCAAAGGAAAGTATTTACACAAAGCTATTTATGAGAAGGAAATGTTGGCAATACTACTTGCACTTAAGAAATGGCGACCTTACCTATTGGGAAGACACTTCAAGGTAAAAATGGGTCATGATAGTCTTAAATACTTTTTAGAACAAATATTATCTTCAGAAGATCAACAAAAATGGGTCACAAAGTTGTTGGGTTATGACTTTAAAATCATTTACAAAAAATGGAAACAAAATGTTGTTGTAAATGCATTCTCAAGAAAGGACGAGGATGTGAAAGAATTTCTTTGTGCCATTTCTATCATCCAACCAAATTGGATAAATGAAGCAAGGGATGAATGGGAGAATGATGAAGAAGTGTGGACACTCATTCAAAAGTTTTAGCAAGATCCCATTACATCTGCTACATTTAGCTAGAAAAATGATTCGTTATGGTACAAAGATCACTTATACCTCTGTAAGAATTCTCAACTCAAACAAAAGATTCTTCTTGAACTGCACACCTATCCCTTAGGAGGGCTCTCAGGATTTTTAAAAACTTACCACATGGTCAAGAAGGAATTTTTTTTGGATGGCCTTAAATATGATATTCAAAATTTTGTGGCAGAATGTTTGGTTTGCCAACAAAAAAAAGTTGAGACAATTAAGACCTTGGGTCTGCTACAACCTTATCCATTCCAAGTCAATGTTGGGAGGGGTTTTCAATGGATTTTATCACAGGTTTACCCAAGTTTGAAGGAAAGAGTGTCATCATGGTGATAGTTGATAGACTTACCAAGTTGTTGATGGTGTCGGACCAACCAACATGTCAAGGGATCTCCCTGGTAAGAAGTCCCAACTACACCTTAGACTGTTTGGAGTAGGAGTCCCAGCAGTGGGTAGTACAGTAGTGCCTTGACTACTATAGCGCATAGAGGTAAGTATGATAACTTTGTTAGAAGCAAGTGTGTGACCTTGCAGTGAACCAAGTGAGATGCATGGGGGTTCTAACACACACAGGGGAAAAGTAAGTGTGTCCCTTAGAAGCCTATAATAGTACGCAACCTAAAAGGAACACACGAGCAGAATGAAATCACAAGATGGAAAGTAGAATAATCCACAATCCAAAGTGACAGGTTAAACCAACAACAAGTCTGCAACAAGATTCATACACTTGCATACAAAATAGTTCATACATAAATGCATAAGTTAAATAACATACAATGCTAAAGCAATCATAATAGTCTAACTACAATAATAACATATGCATGAAAACATGCTGAATCTGTTATATATTATTAAGGGAAAGTTCCATCCTTACATACACCATTGACAACCACTAGTCCCAATAGTGGAGCATTACAGTCAACACTGCCTGCTCCTCCAAAGAGATGTACTCGTTCAACGATGTGGAGAAGCCAAGGCTTGTCACAATACTCTCCAAGCATTCTCTAAGCAATGCCTAGACAAAAGCTTGGCTTCCGAAACCTTGTTCTATGAGTTATGAGGTTCTATTTATAACAAAAACATAGTTACAGATCGAATGAGAAAATGAACTGGTACCCGTTTTTTTGAGGTAGCAAAAAATCATCCTATTTTGAAAAGTGGTGATGCTAGAATACACTTTTTTTTTTTGAGCATATTTTTAGCACTTTAAATTTTCTTATGTATCAAGTATGAATTTTTTTTTTTAAAACGTTAGTGATTTTCATCTTGATTTTGAAAAGTGTTGATGCAGCATCAACACATTTTTTTAAAGAGTTTATTTTTGACACTTTAATTTTTTTTTGTGTAGCAAGTATGAACACCTTTTTTAAATGTTAGTGATTTTCATCTTGATTTTGAAAAGGATTGATGTAGCATCAACCCTTTTTGTTTAGAGGGCTTATTTTTTACACTTTAAATTTTCTAATGTATTAGGTGTGGATATATTTTTTTAATGTTTGTGATTTTCATGTTGGTAATAAAACATAATTTTTTTTTAAACATGACAAAAAAAACTCAAATAATAAAAAAATATATAAAAAATCTAAAAAAACACCCATAAAAATGTAAAAATAAAACAAAATTGAATTGTAAAAATAAAAAAATAAAAAATTAAACAAAAAACAAAAAACAAAAAACAAAAAACAAAAAACAAAAAACAAAAAACAAAAAACAAAAAAAAATATTAAAAAATAAATAAAAAAGAAAATATTAAAAAAAACATAAAATTTAAAGAAAAAATTTGAATATTAATAAAAAAAAATGAAAAATACACCTATAATGATTTTTTTAAGTTAAAAAAATAAGATACAGCCACATAATAATAATTAAAAAAAACTAAACAAAATTAAAAAAAAATTGAAAAAAATAATTAAATCAAAGAACTAAGAAGAAATCATACAAATTATAAAATTAAAATAAAAAAATTATGTTTTTATTTTTATTTGAATTTTTGGTGTTGTATTATTATTATTATTTTTTTTTTTTTTATGATATATATACCAAATTTATAACCCAGAATAAAACATGCTCAGTTCATATTAACTTCAGGTAATTACAGACATCCAAATATGAGAATAGCACTCCGTGATGCAAGCAGATCGAGAAAACTTCTCGCAGATGCAGAGCAGGGAGACTTAGTCTCAGACAGACTCAAAAGACTCAAACTAACATCACAGACTATAGAGTTAAAACTCCGTGGTGCAAGCAGATCGAGAAAACTTCTCGCAGATGCAGAGTAGGGAGACTTCACTCAGACTCAAACTTCTTAGACTCTTTAAAACTCTCCAAAAAAATCCTGCCCCAAATGAACTTACAATGCTAGTATTTATAATATCCTAGCAGGTCATCCGGTGAAAATTTTTACCGGGAACTTGAAACCAAAAGAATCCAACTTTCGGCTAGAACATCATGCAAGATGTCTATCACGAAAGGACCTTGTACAAAAGTAATGAACAGTTCTAAAGATTCGGGCAAGTGGGGACAACCACTTGTTATCTCATCCCTTGGAGGCTAGGCCATATGGGGACTGAATCATGATATATCTAAAAATGAAAAGATGGCCGGAATCTAGGACATCGGCTCTTTTACAAAAGTAATTACACAGTGGAGATTTTATTCGAACTAAATCCCACGGAAACCAGAAAACAATATATGTACAAATAAAGCAGGATATGGAAAGATATCATCTGAGATGGCCGGAATCTAGGACATCGTCTCTTTTACAAAAGTAATTACACAGTGGAGATTTTATTTGGACTAAATCCCACGAAAACCAGAAAACAATATATGGAAGTATATCATCTGAGTGATCCTTTTAATCAATCATTGTTAGCTTTGTCATCATAATCATGTGCATGAGTATGTGGGATAGCTGGATCAATATGACCAAGTCTGGTTTGGTCAAGTTCTATTAATTCATTAATTAGTTCTTCATTATCTGGAGCAAGCACTTCGTATGGTACAGATTCATCTAGCCAATATGGTGCGGCATCTCTGGTACAACAAAAGAATGGAAATGTGTACATGAATGGAGGCCTGTCTTGCTCGTCCACTGATATCAATCCTCTAAATCTGACGGAAAGCTTAAAGGATTCATCTTCTTCATTTGGAATGACAATTGTGTGGCGGTGGATGAACTCAAACTCTATGACATAATCATTCTGGACAGCTACATGCATTTCCCAATGGAGAATTCTGACAAACTTAGCAAAAGTCCTATCAAAAATACTTTTAGATCTGGGCAAATACCTAAACATAAATAGCTTAAACCATGGACTCCACCAATTGTCAGCAGGGTCTATAGTTGCTGCATAAAAAATGACCTTAACCGAACCATGTATCCTAGCTCTCTGATGAATAGAGAAATAGTCTGACCATGTCCAGTTAGTATTTTGAATGCATCCAAAATAAACAGGATCTGGTTCTCTAGACAATGCATAATAAACACGCCATGGCCTAATCCTATATGGTAACTCTTTTGTATATGACCATCTAGACTCTTCAGAGTCAAACCATTTTTGCAAAATGATCTGTCTCAGGCATAATGGTAAGGTTAGGAACTGTTTTGAAAGACATTCTAGACAAAACTCATAATGACAGTTACTACAGACTGTGACATACGTGACTCTGCTAGACTTGACATGACTGGACTGGCTTGTAGAAGCTTCATGCTGGTGAAGAGGTCTGAACATCTTGATCTCTTTGATTTCTTGAGCACCTTCTCTGGTAAGCATGTCAGCAAGATAATTTTCTGCACCAGACTTGTAAACAATATCAAAATCAAAACCCTCAAGCCATAGTGCCCACCTCAGCACTCTGGTACTGCCTTGTTCTAACAATCTTTTGTTTGCCAGCATCTGTTTCATATGCTTTAAGTCTGTTCTGACAATAAATTTAACACTTTTCAAGAACAAGTGAAATCTCTTTATTCCTCTCTTTACTGCAAGTATTTCCTTATGAGATGAAGGATACTTTTTCTCTGTATCATCAAAAGATCCTAAGGAATAGGCACAAACCAGTTCTTTTCTTCCATGCTTTTGTAACAAAACTGTAGCCCAAGTGTGATCAGAAGCATCTGTCTCAAGTATAAAAGGAAGATTAGTATCAGGAAGCTTAAGTTTTGGCAAATCATTAAGCTTACTCTTAATACTAATTACTGCTGCTGTCATCTCATCTGTCCAACTGACAACTTTCTTCTTTAGTCTGTTCAGCAATATCTTTGTGTCTTCTGATTGCTTAGCATAAAAATTCCTTATGTAATTCAGACATCCAAGAAATCTCTGCAGTGTTTTCACATCAGTAATAATATCAGGAAATTTCAATAGATGGGTTAGCACATGTGGCTGAAGTTCTACATGTCCTTTTTCTATGTGTAAACCCAAGTAGTCAATCTTGACTTTCCCAATTTGAAAATTTTCTTCTGTATCTGAAAGTACCAAGCCATGCTTATATACAAGTTGGTAGAACTGTTCTAAATGGACCTTGTGCATATTTACATCTCTACTAAATACAAGCAAATCATCAATATATATAATAATGTACTCTACCCCACCAAAAATGTCTTCCATTCTTTTTTGGAATTCAGATGGAGCATTTTTCAGAAAAAAGGGCATCACAGTCCATTGATATTGGCCATGAGGAACAATGAAAGCTGTTTTATATCTGTCAGCAGGAATAATACCAATCTACCAAAATCCACTTTTAAGATCAAACTTGCTAAAGAAATTAGCATTAGCAATCTTAGCAAGTAACAATTCCTTGTTAGGCAGAGGATATCGAATAGGAAGAAGAGCATCATTCAATGCTTTATAATTAATCACAAGTCTTTTCTTACCTCTTTTCTGCTCACTGTGCTTATTGACATAAAAAGCAGGGCAAGCCCAAGGGCTCTTACAAGGTTCAATAAGCTTCTGTTCTAACAGCTGTTCAATTTCTGCTTTGCACAATTCTTGCTCTTTCAGACTCATATGATTTGCACTAGCTTTTTGTGGCCTAGGGACATATCCTTCTTTGTAAGGTAGTGCAACAAAATACTTTTCCCGTACCCAAAAGGCATCTAGCCTACTGGAAGTACAATCTGCATGAAGCCTATCAGAAATCTGTTGCAAAGTTTTGGGACCATGTAACTCTGCATTTTTGACAATCTTATTAATCTTGGTCAGATCTTGTAGACTATACTGGAGAGGATCCTCATCTTCAGGCTGCACATTGATTTTGTAGTCACTGGAAGTAGGGACTGTGATAGGACCAACAGTGGTGGAGAATATAACATAATCTTGCCCAAAAGTGACTGGCAAATATTTCTTCAGAAAATCTTGTCCTAACAAAATGTCAGCACCAGTATCAAAACTATACAAAGTGACAAAAACCTGTACATCATTCAAGAAAATGGGAAATTCAGGAGCTATGTGACCTATTTCCATTAAATCACCAGTGATAGCCCTGAATTGGAGTTTAGTAGGCTGCCAATAATAATGTGGAATGGCTTTGTATTTGCAGCAGCTACCCAGAGCACCAGAATCTATTTGAGCATCCAAAGTATAAGGTTTAATGCTAAGGACTCTAATTCTTATTGGAATAACCATTCTATCTCCAATGCCCATAACATTAAACAGCTCAACATTTTTCTTTGGGGATATCTCTTCAATAACTGGAACATTTTTCATCAGTAAACTTGTTAATTTAGAATTACAATCATCATAATCAGAAATAAGTAATTGAAGCTTGGATGACAGCTGTATCATTTATGACCTTGTATGGTGAATTGAAGATTCCAAATCTGTGATCTTTTTCTTGAGAGCATCAATTTGATTCATACTTGGATATACGGAAATCTGCAAAGGTCTGAACATTGAATCAAACTCTCTTTCAATGAATTCATCCTCATCTCTTTCTTCTTCTGAAAATCTTTCTTTCTTTTTAGACGACAGTTGTTTCTCAAGATTCTCAAGTTTTTTAGTCAATCTTCTTCTTGCTGTAAACTGGACTGGATCTAACTGTGCGAGATTAGATTTGACTGCTGCAATCTTTGCTTATATATCTCCTAAATATTTTAAACAGAACATTTTAATATCAGGAATGAATGTTTCATCAGAATCAGATGATTATGAATCAATTGTTAATTTCTTGATTTCAGGAATTTCATTATCTGAAGATTCTAAAGAAGAACTTGAAACTTCAAAATATTCTCCCTCAGAGTGAGATATGAGATCCCAATCTTGCGGATCATGGATTGTCGAAAAGATATTCATTATCTTCATCTGCTTCCTATCTTTTCTTTCTCTGCAAGTGTTAGCATAATGACCTTTACCACAAATAAAACACACAACTTTTTTAGAATGTTTTGATATTTTCCTAAATACTACCCTTCTTCCTTTAAATGATCTTTTAGAAGGAAAGTACTTTTTCTTCTTAGGAAAGTATTTATCATTCTTGCAAGAGCAGGAATTGTCAAACTTTGTCTTTTTAGAAACCTTTCTTTCGCTTTTCTTATGACAACCAAAATTATAGGTTTCTTTGAAATTATTGCAAAGCTTTGTGCTAAAGTGCATATGTTTGGAAAAATTCTTCTTAGCTTTGCTTTCTGCACATTCTTTCTGCAAAATTGTGACAATCATTTGGTGAATAGCTGCAAATGATTGTCCTTCCAAATTCAATATTTCTTCAGAAAATTTTTTCCTAACAAAATGTTAGCACTAGTATCAAAACTATACAAAGTGACAAAAGCCTGTACATCATTCAAGAAAATGGGAAATTCAGGAGCTATGTGACTTATTTCCATTAAATCACCAGTGATAGCCCTAAATTGGAGTTTAATAGGCTGCCAATAATAATGTGGAATGACTTTTTATTTGCAGCAGCTACTCATAGCACCAGAATCTATTTGAGCATCCAAAGTATAAGGTTTAATGCTAGGGACTCTAATTCTTATTGGAATAACCACTCTATCTCCAATGCCCATAACATTAAACAACTTAACATTTTTCTTTGGGGATATCTCTTCAATTTTCTAATATTTAAAATTTGTTTTTATTATTATTATTATTATTATTATTATTATTTTTTGTGTTTTTTTTCATTGTTGTTGTTGTTGTTTTTTTTTTTGGTAGGTAAGCACCCATGGGGGATTTGAACCAATGACTTATCACAAGGAGTGCCTTAACTGTGCACCCATTCACCGTCAATCCAAAGCCTCGTGGGCCATTGTTTTTTCTTCTTATAAATATTAATAAAACAAATTCTTTTGTATTATTTTTTGCGTGTTTTTTTTTTATTGTTTCTATTTTTTTTCAATATCTAATTTTTGTTTTCTTTTGTATTTTTCATTTTTATTTCTTTATACATTTTATTATTATTATTATTATTATTATTATTTTGTTCTAAATTTATTTATTTATTTTTTCTACAGGGTCTGTGTCGATGCTCGTCTAACAACCCGATCCCATGATGTGCAATTTATTAGTTGATTTTAAATTTTTCGTTATAATGAATCGAGTCTGTCCCCAAAATGTATCAATTTTATAGTTGGTCTTTAAGTTTTCATTACAATGGGTCGAGTTCACCTACATCGCGTGTCAATTTGATGGTTGATTTATAATTTTTTGTTGCAATGTATCGAGTTTTCTTAGGCTAAGATTTTAAAATTGCTATATATTTTACATCTAAAAAATAAATTAATCTTGGGTGTTCATTTTAAAAGTTTTTTGTCATAAATTTTTTTCATAATGTCATGCTTGAAATATTTTGAAAACTTGAGATTTTTTGTAGTCATAATCATTGGTTTTAATTGCATGGTTGAAAAATTGTCAAGCTTTTAATGTTTTTGTAAGTCCTGATATTTTATCTTTAATGCTATGGTCGAAAACAATTACAATTTCAAGGTTTTTTAGAGTCAAGATATTTTATCTTTAACAACATGGATGGAAATAGTTGGAATTATCAGGATTCGAGACATGACATTTTATCTTTAACATCATGTCCAAGAATTGTTGGAATTTTACAATTTTCAAAGTCCAGATATTTTCTCTTTAACTCCATTGCTAAAAAATGTCAAAATTGTAACCCGATTTTTGTTGTTGTTGTTATTCCAAAATAAACAATTTTTTTAAGGGTGTTTTTTCATCCATTTAAAGAAAAAAAATGGTTTTTACTTCCATTTAAAAAAAATGTTAAAAATTTACCCTTAAAAAAAACATTGTTTTGGAATAAACAATTTTCATTTTTGGGTTGTTTTTTCATGTTTTTTTGGGGTTTTTGGGCTCGAGTACCCGTTTTGAGGTAATAGTTCCTGTTTCATCGGTAATTAAGTTCAAAGAAAGGGGTGACCCTTGACATTCCCCTTTGTGACTCTTGGACTACTCTTATGACTCTTCACATTACATAGTGACTGTTCACATTCCATTAGTGACACTTGGAATTTCATTTACAACATGTTTACAATAATATACATTTTCCACATGTACCCATGTGAGGAAAAATAGGCTAGAGACAGCCTAACAAGATAACACACTATGACTCCGAGGTCTGGGGAAATACCAACTCGGAAACACCCACTTGATGCTTCTCGGTCATGTAATGATGCCAAGCTTGATGCTGTGTTGTGGTGCCCCAAACTGCTTGATGTTGTCTTGCTGAAAGTGGACTCTTGCCTCCATGGCATCCGTGCATGTGGTCTTGGAACCTATGTTCGTCACATCTTGAACTATGCGCTGCACTATCCTAAGTGTGGTTGGACCATCGATGTACTTCTACATGTTGTCCGCACTCATCTGCAAGTCATCACTAGTGGCCTTGCGCATCAACTACTCCATGTACCTCTCGACCTCTAACTGAACTTGGTTCTCGTGCTTAGATTTGGTGATGGAACCTACATCTGTTCACTCTCTTCATCAACTGCTGGTTGTTTTGACTTGTCAACATGTACGGGCGTTTTTTTCTCTGTCGTTGTACCTTGCCTTTGTTCTTCTTCCCATTTTTGCTGCTCAAATCCTGTTCTTCCTTCAACTCTTGTTCTGCTTACTGTGATCTCAGTTCTGCTACCCACAAGCTCTTCTCTTCACTCTTTTGTCTGTGTCCTCTGCTTCCTTTTGCTTCTGCGATCAAAGCTACCTGCATGAAGATTGAATGCAATTTCACTCTGCAACTTTTCTCTCCCTCTGTTATGTCAACAATTCCCTCTTTCCCTGTTCCTATACTGGATTGTTGCCTTCTGCCACTACTGTTGGTCTTGCTGCCATGTTAGTGTTGAGCATCTACATAAATCGACGCTTTCTCAACTTCTTCCCCAGTACTACTTTCAACGTTCACGCTTGAATAAACTCTCTTTTGTGATATGGTACAATGAATACTGGAGAGAAGCGCTTCACTAGTGTGGTACTCGTGGGATAGAAAATACACTCATCGCAAGCAAACGTTAACTCTTACAAATCCAAATTCACAGCATGATCAAGCAGCAATCATGGCATCTGATGAGAGGAATTGTGCAGTTTTGACTGACAAGGGTGAATGACTGACTATTGGAACTGCGCAGTCCCAACAGTTAGTGTGGAAGCTTGACAACTAGAATTGCACAATGCACAGTTCAATCTGGGACAAGGTCTGGGAGAGACTGTGCATTGCACAGTCTCAGTGACCAAGCTGGGAGACTAGCTCCTAGAATTGCACAATGCGCAGTTGGAGCCAGCCCAGGCTCTGCGCAATTCTAGAAACCTAGGCCGTGGCCTTGAGCTTCCAGATTGCATAGTGCATGCAAGTGAATGTGAGATCCAGGCAGGGGAAGCCCAGATCTGTCCATGGGGAGTGTGAAAATAGGCAGGTTTGAAAGATGATGCAAGGATGAGTGAAAATATCATAAAGTGGAGATGTATGCATGTGAAACAAGTGCATAAATCGATTAAACTGAAGGAACATGAAGCATGTGAAGGGTGTCGCTGAAATCGTGACCATCAAAGCAAAAATGGGTCATGCATGCGACGCTTAAGAAAGGTAATGCAAAACTTGAAAATACATTTCTACAAGCTAAAACAAGTTAAAATGCCAGTGTTCATTCAACAAAATGAGTGAAACAACATTCTCACAAGCCAAACAGGCAAAAGTGGCAGAAAAAGCAACAAAAGGTGATAAAAGAAAAGCTCACCCCGAAAAGTGACAACAATGCTCCGAAGGATCCTTGATCTCCTAAGGAAGCTAGAGTTGGATGATCGAATGCATAAGTGAGCTCTAGAGGCATCCATTACATAGATTTGAGAAAATGGAGTTCATGACACGTAAGCTTCAGATCAAGGACAACAACGACACTTATCAGAAAGTTCTAAAGATAGCAATGTGTCACCTTTGGTAAACCGATCAAATATCCCTACTTCCCAGGGATGATTTTCCTCTTAGCTTCTTACTTTCTTCGAGGCACTGCCATGCACTGCCCAGAAATATTGCGTAGGTTTGGAGGGAACCGAGTAACCTGCTAGCACAGCTGAGGGAATGCTTCTGCGCAATTCCTGGGCCGAGAGTCTCTGGCTACCTCTCATGCTTTGCACAATTTCCTAGTTGAAGATAAGTTGTCAGCTAGGTCTACGCAATTTTAGAGCCTAATCTCACCGTTAGGATATTCTGTGTAATTCTAGAGAGCAAGGCTGACTACTGTGCTGCTATGTGAAATTATGGAGAGAAAGGCTGATTGCAGGGCTGCTCTGCACAATTCTTGAGAGCATGGCAGGCTGCTCGGCTGCTCTGCGCAATCCCTGAGAGCAAGGCAGGCTGCCCTCTAGGACTACGTAGTTCGTCAAGACAACGCAAGAACCAGATGTAAACCAAGTCACTGGGGGTCAACTTGTGGTTAGCAAGCAAAGTAAGTAAGCGAACACAAGATGCAAAGAAAAAGATAAACTTAAATGAACATACAAGTACCTGATAAGTGCAAGAAAATCTACTAAGATTTTGAGGAGGGATTCTCCAAAACAAACAAAGACAAAATTTGGGAGGGTGGTTTTAGCCTCTACAACATTGGCGACACACTAGTAGAACTCCAACTCTCTATATGGACCTTTTCTCGTGTAAAGCGAGTCTAACTCCTCCAGAAGTATTGTTCGATTCTTTGAACATCATGGCTTCCTCACTAGCTTGAGTTAAATATAGTCCCTGCCATTCTCTTGATCTGTTAGCACACATACCAAGACAAGTCAACTGAGTTGTTTTGATTGGGGATGAGGGGTATATTGATACACAAGTAATATAACTGTTAGAGTTTTAGTTTCATCTCTAGTGTTGCTTGCTACGAGCAGGCCTGGACAATACCTCGACGGAGTCACTTCAGGAACACAAGCATCACTCTACTTCCAGCGAGCCTGGACAGTACCTCGGTGGAGTTACTTTCTTCACCTCTCTACACAGGAAGCCTTTCTCTTCTTTCACCTTTATTTTATTTTTCATTTCCAGAGAACTGTCCATAGGCACTTATTTATTTCATGAGGCAGAAGAGGGATCTTGACTTATTGAGAGCAAAAGAGGTTTTCCCTTTAGAGAAGTATGTTATATATACCTCTGACATACTTGTTAAGGTTTCCCCCCTCACCTTACTCTACTTGACTTATCTAACAAGGGTTATCTGAATATAAAAAAAATCGATTAGAGTAGGTGGTACTAGTTATAAGTGCAAGTGTTGTGTTTTCACCAAGGCTCACTCTGAACATAACATATTTTCCATAAGGGTATCATCGACTAAAGACAACAAGCTCTTCATAAAGAAAGAGGACAATAGATAACCAATTGTTGATAGCTGTACAAGTCCTCTTGTACTTCACCTTGCTTGTCTCAAGAGCCAAACACGGTTTCATGTGAAGCTAATTATACGGGTGCATAACAAGCAAACAAACAAACAAGCAAAGGACAAAAGTAAATGAAATCAAAACATGAAAACAAAGAAAGCATGCAAGAAAAGCAAACACTACTCCTACTCCTATGTTAAACAGTGCATGGGCCTACTCAAGTAAAGTGATATTTCCAATACAACCACTCGCGCATTGGTTTACCGATGTTGGTGAAGGCATAGGTGACGAGAAAGATATTCAAGTAAACCAGCATATGAAAAAGATAAGACAATGAAGACCAACATGCTTAGAGTTTAAAAGCATCCATAGAAAAGAAAAGAGTAAAAGTGCAAGAAAAACACTCTGTAGACGTACCATGGTGTTGCAACACACTTGTTACAGGGAAAAGTGTCTATATAGAACTGCTCTATCCCACTAAGGTGTGACAGTTGCCTTAGAAACAAACAGAGTAAAGCTACTTTCGTTTTTACTTTATGAATTATAGATAGAGAGGAACAGAAAGACCAACCTTTGTCTTGCGCTAATCTCCTGATTTGATTCCTCTCTTCCTTGATAGTCTTTCGCTACTTGTTCCCTTGCATGCCCAGCTTTACAAAGCACCTGTAAGATCACAGTAGCATAGCACTATACAAAGACATGGATCTATAATCATAAACAATCTAGGATCAGATGTAAATTGACCATACAAATGCAACAAACAACAATGACACAAGAGTATGGAGGAAAACTTGAATAGATTTTATTGATAAACAAGAAAGAGCCAAGAGGAGTTACAACCAGGTGTTCTGACCCAACATCAACCTCTCAGCAAGGAAGCCCCTCTTCACCTCATACAAAGCTTAGATCACCCAACAATCTGATGTTTGTCTCAAGAAACCAACAGCAATTCCTTACAATATGCAAAATTCCAGCCTCTGGATCTCTGGGATGAGGGATCCATATATAGATATCTGTAATGGAGATGAGTCAGCTTATGATTTGATTAGTGTCTTCCCTCTGATAGTTCTTGCTTCCACTTGGAGATTGATGATCTCTTACTCATCCTTGGTCGAATTCAGAGAGGCAAGTGTCACAGGAGAAGTTTCTGGAAGCTTCCATTGCCTCTCCACCTCGCAGAATGACATTGCCATTTTTAATTTCTCGCCCATAGCACCCCATAGAAGGGATTTTTGAAATGCAACGCACCCACACAGTGTATTTAGGTGAGATGCAACGCACTTGGCCAGTGGAGCAGCTGAAATGATCCTGTTTTGACCAATTCTGAGCATTTTTTCATGGAGAACTTCTGGGAGAAGCTGTAATCAGTTGACCTTGTTCCTTTAGGGTTTAGAACAACACTTTTAGGGACTTAGGAGCCCTTGGTTTATGGACATTTCATGCTTGGGGTTGTAGTGCCCAAAAATGTCTATAACAGTTGCCCCCTAAAGCATGAGGTCGTTAATCTTTTGATGTCGGGTGAAATGCTTTATTATGAGGATCCGAAGTTCTTTCAAGCTGGGAAGAGACCTGTAATAAGATACAATACAATACATTATCTTCATAATATTTTCATGATCTAGCTGAGGCGGGCATTCCCATGCTTAGCTTTATAAATTCATTTTCATGTACATAGGACAGACAATCGTCTGAGTGTAGATTGATGATTCTGATAGAGTCATCATCCCTTTGATTGGATGATAATTTGTGCAGCAATGATGTACATTTGATGTTTTTATTTTCATGAATGTATATCACAGCCCGGATGGATGAAACTAGATCCAGGGTCTTCAATCTCATTCGATCTTCACTCGAAGTACAAGTCTATCCATGTGAGAAATGTTCTGAAGTCGAACTTGGAAAGACATCGCTTGATTACCAGCCAATGATGTAAGCTGTTAACAAGCGCGAGAGGAATCACCGATAATGATAATGACCCTCAAGGTACTGCAATACAATTCACGTGGTGTGAATAAAGGATTTGGCGTTGAACACCACGCAAAATCTTTCGGTCGAAGGTCATTGATGTAAACCTGTCGCCGGAAGTGAGAAACTTGCCATTGAGGCACGCAAGCTTCAAAGTACAGAATGGGGTGTTCCTAGATCAACTTCTTGGATAATGAGCTGACGTCGACAAGAAGCGATCCATCATAGGAGGGCCTTAATGAATCCCACATCAATGACACGAAACAGAGCAAATGATTTTAATGGAGGTGAAAACGATCTGGTGATATAAGGTTCAGGGTGGCGGTCATGAAAGAATGGAGTGTAGATGTATGGTAGTGGGTGAGACACAGGTGAATTCTCTGCATGACTTCTCTTGAACATATTGGCGACACTGACGTGATGGATTGGTAGCATTAACCCCAAATGTGGATGGTGTGATGGGACCATGGTTATGTGACCGTGAATGAAACAACCCAACCCGACTTGGATGCAGAGTGAAAGTGTCATGTTCAAGAGCGACTTGCTACCAACAAAGTTTCTTCAAGTTTTCTTCCCAATTTTTCCCCAGTCATTGCTGATCAGTACCTCTTTATTTTTTTCAAGCTTGAGGAGGATAACATATGCTTGTTCTATAATTTGCCCTTTGGGCAAACACATCGCTATGTTTTAACGAGCCTAGCGATAGTGAAACTCATTCTCGTCTATCGACAAGTTTGTCGCTATTAAAATTTTAACGAGTTTAATGACAAAGATAACTCGGTCCTTTTCAATTTTAGAGAGTCTGAAAAGGAACGTAAAGGTAACTCCAAAATTACTTTTTTGTCATCTAATCCCTTAAGTCCGGAAAAGTATAAAACAATACAGAAGGGATGAATTTTTGATACTTTTAACGAGCCGAACAAAACAAGCGCTCGATCTTTTTGTGTAATAATCCCTCAGGTCCAAAAAGATTAAAATTTAGAGTAGAGATAGCACTTCCGGTCCCTTTAACGAGCTGGAGAGGCCAATGGATCGGCAATCTTTTCATATTTTATGAGTCAGTTGAAAAGAGCTTAAAGGAGACTCGTCTTTTGAGGAACGAGTGATAAAATGGGTAGCAACTGATTCCAGGTAAGGTTTGGAATTTTCCAATCATGGCAGTGTTACAAGGATGGCTAGTGAGATCACTCTTTGCAGCTGTTCCTCAAAATGGGTAAACAATCAAATGGAGGTGAATGATCGGCCAATGCAAAAGTGGAGGTGATGGTGCAAACACAACCAAGGCTTTAATGGCTGAAGTACTACATTCACGATGGTTATTTACCGGGGAATAGTTCATTTTTTAATGAGCTTAAATGCAGGGGGAAACATTTGCTCATGGCTTATGTTTATTTTTTAACGAGCTTGAACTATGTGCTAAAACTGCTCGATTAATCCAGTCGTGTGATAAGAATGTCTCATAAAAACGACAATTTTTAGAGTTTTGCCCCACATCCTTTCTTTATGCAAGTTAGGAAACGACCAATCCTACGAGTTTAAAGGGTTAGAGGACCTACAAATTTAAAAAATAAATAGTCGCTCTTCGCTTGCACGCCAAAAGGCTTGCATGCCCCCAGGTATAAAACAAAATTTCAAGGTTACCCCTTCTTCTTTCCGTTAAAACATTTGTTTTACCGGGAGAGGCCTACCTCTTACAGGTCACCCAAAGATTGTTCTATTCACAGTGCAAACAAAACACTTCTTCGACGATGTCTACCGAAATAGACAAAGGTGAGTGAAGGAGGCTACTTCACTCACGTAACTTTGACAAGAGAATCTTGTTCCAGAATAACCCCCTCTTCCAATCCCGGACGGGAGTACAGACTAGTCATATTCTCTCACGGAAACCTACCCTATACCTGAAGTTTTCCTGTCGAAGCAGACCAGGGTGCATGCCCCCTGGGTTTCAGTCATGTCCCCCAAATCACTCGCGCTCATCAGGCGGGCAGATTGGAGATTGAGACATTTCTTGCGTGAAAAGACCATTTAGGGATGGTATATGACTATTTGCTATGCGTGAACCGGGGAATGAAAGCTGGTCTACGAGCTTGACCACTCTTCCTTCGTGCGGAAAACACATTACTCTAAAGAGTGAGGAGACAATCGCTCCCATGCAATAAATATAGTCTCGTCCAAGGAGTAGATTATAATCCAGGGGTCCTTGAACTACCATTACATTCATTTGAACAATTTTTCCCCTCAATGTTATGGGCACATTGGGAAGGATCCCTAACGGTCGACTGGTTCCTTTATCAAAGCCTGTTAGATTTCTCATTTCAGGCAAAAGCGATGGCGAACCAAGCGCTTTCCAAGCAGTCGAGGAAAGGATACTCACAGAAGCCCCTTCATCTATGATGGTACCAGCCATAACCATTCTATATATTTGAACAATAATTCGGAATGGTATACTAGCTGGTAAACGGGGTCTGCCTAGTTGATTCCAGTCGAAGGAGACAACTAGGTTGCTTGCAGGTGGGACTGAATAGACGGCCGGGTACGACTCTGACGAACTTCCTTCCTGCAGTAAAGGAACAGGTAAATTGCCCCCATTTTCATTGGAGTCTGTGCTTATGAAAAGAATTTGGACGGTGTCATCCTTGTTCTCTTCGGTGACTGTATCATCTGAAGATGGAACCTCTGAAGGTAAGACCGGGTCAACTGCCGCCTCGACCTTTTGACTTTCGTCTGGTATGGGTTCAGATGGTTTGTCTTCAATGATAGATGTTTCAGCCGACCACCTGAGTGGGCTAGCCGGATTTTCAACTAGTGACGGACTTGGCAAGAGTTTTTTATATCCAGGAGGAAGTCGTAACGGTGAAACCGGACGATCGTCCAAAACTCTTTTAGCCTCGTCTAAGAAGGGACAACAGTGGACGGCGTGATCTCCTTCGCACAGTTTACAAGGAAATCTATATTTTCCTTTTTTCCCTGGGGCTTTACTTTCACTAGTTGACGGTGTGTTTTCAACATGATCATCAGAGGTTGACGACATCGGGTTGTGCAAACGAGGAGACCAGTCCCTTAAGATCCGAGGGATGCAAGTACAATCTCTATGATAGTGGTCTCCTTTGCAAATGACACATGGCGATTTAGGCCTGGTCGGTGCAGTGTGTGGATTTTCGCTAGACGACGCTCATTTGCCCCCATTCGCTTTTGTCTCCTTCTTCTTCTTCTCTTTCTTCTTCTTTTCCTTCTTCTTCTCGGGTACTTGACTTTCGGCTTTACCAGCCCCATCAAGCGAAGAGGAAGGAGGAGAGGAAGAATTAGAGGAAGTAGAAGGTTGTTGTGTAACTCTGGACTCGTCTAGTTGCTGATTCGATTGTTCAGGAATTGGGGTGTTGTGAACGACAGAGGTTGAGAAGAGCCATACAGGCAAGCCGATTGTCAGTCCTGGAAGCGACAATGTGGCCATATGGGGTGCACCAACATCTCCCCAAGAGGAGAAGGGACTAGGATTTCCTCCAAGGGGAATTCCTTGGTTGGTGGATTCCATTCTCTCAACCCAAGATCAACGTAGGAAAGGGTAATGCATATTCCGTTTAAAATAAATTTTAGACGCTTTGACACAACTTGTTTTTTCAATTTTTAAGAGTCAAGAAAAAACAAAAGATGACTCTAGTCTCCTTCGATTTTAATGAGCCTGAAGTGACAAGTGCTCAGATGGACCTTTTCTGTTAAGGTGTCTGAAAAGGAACGAAAGGGACTGCTCTGGAAATCTAGGTAGAGGGATTACCAAACCAATCGCAAAAATGTAGAATACTTTTTACGGTACGACAGTCAATCTTCCCGAATGTTGTGTTCAGTGCATTGCGATCGATAGGGCGACATACACGGTTTCCTATGGATAAAGGATTAAGCCTATTGGGGTCTCCCAAAATATACTCGACGGTACGTGGGAGCACAAGTCCGTACTAGCACTTATCGCCTCAAAGTGGAGGAATCACCCAACCATCAGTGAGAACAACAGTTACCAGGCTTTACGACGCCGGAATATGTCTCTAGCCTAGACTTCTAAATGTTGTGCGTTAAGTTCCAAAGCGTTGTTAGATTCATTGAATTTATTTTATAGTTGATCTTGTTTATGAAGTTTGCCTTTCAGGTTCACCGCGAGATGTAGATGTAATTCCTAAAATGCAATCTAAGATGATAAACAAACTTTTTATCTTCTTTGTGCAATGAAAATCCTAGCTACTAAGGAAAGAAAGATAGAAGCTTTTCACAAAGAGCAAAGAGCACACTCTAAATTCACTTTCCTAAATCAAACCAATCAGACTGTCTATATGCAAATGCACATGCATGTATTTGTTTTCAACTTTCTTAGTATATGAATGCTAAAAAGAAAGTTGATGCACAAATCTGAATTTCTTTTCAAGCGACAAATATCAACAAGTTTCCTTTCGAAATAAAAAATGGAGACGATCAAAACACCTTACAATTTTGAAATGAATACTTGTTCTTGACACTAGAAAATTTCAAATTCAGACCAAAAACAATAGTAACAGGATAATCGACCATCAACAACAATCAAACTCTTTCCTATGATCGAAATCGACACTTGCGACAGTTTCAAATCAAAGGACGACAGTACGATTACGCTACTTTTGCAAAGGAGAACTGAAAATGACTCAACAAACACACAAAAACATTTACAGTTCTTTTGTAAAAAGGAGGCAGAATAAAAACAAGGAAAAGGGGTTTCAAACAGACATATACTGATCACAGGCAGCAAAATTCAGGAATAGAACTGGAAAGAATGAATCATAGAAACCAAAACTGCACAGAGCCTAGTCTGATCAGCGCACCTGTAACACAGAGAATTTGAAATGCAACACACCTTCTCCACTCGGGAAGTGCGCTGAAGTTTAGATTCTCTGAACAGTACCTGCGCTGGGCCAGAAACGAGACTCTGTTTGGGTCCCAGGTCACAGTTTGCAGTTCAGTTCTTGGGTTTTGGCCGAGCAAAAAGTAATCAGTAATGCAACAATCAGGGGTAGATCTAAGGAGGATCTAAGAGCTATCACAAGGGAAATCAGAGAGTTTGTGAATCAGTTGTTTAAATCATAAACAGATCCAGTAGATGGATTGAAGTAGCATTTATCTACTTTGCATTTGCTATGGCAAATGCAGTTCGAATGCTACTTGTAAGTTTATGAAATAGACAACAAAGAATGATAAACAAACAAACTAATTCTTCCCCAGCGGAGTTGCCATTTTGTTACAGGGAAAAGTGTCTATATAGAACTGCTCTATCCCACTAAGGTGTGATAGCTGCCTTAGAAACAAATAGAGTAAAGCTACTTTCGTTTTTCCTTTATGAATTATAGATAGAGAGGAATAGAAAGACCAACCTCTGTCTTGCGCTAATCTCCTGATTTGATTCCTCTCTTCATTGATAGTCTTTCGCTACTTGTTCCCTTGCACGCCCAGCTTCACAAAGCACCTATAAGATCACAGTAGCATAGCACTATACAAAGACATGGATCTATAATCATAAACAATCTAGGATCAGATGTAAATTGACCATAAAAATGCAACAAACAACAATGACACAAGAGTATGGAGGAAAACTTGAATAGCTTTTATTGATAAACAAGAAAGAGCCAAGAGGAGTTACAACCAGTTGTTCTGACCCAGCATCAACCTCTCAGCAAGGAAGCCCCTCTTCACCTATACAAAGCTTAGATCACCCAACAATCTGATGTTTGTCTCAAGAAACCAACAACAATTCCTTACAATATGCAAAATTCCAGCCTTTGGATCTCTAGGATGAGGGATCCATATATAGATATCTGTAATGGAGATGAGTCAGCTTATGATTTGATTAGTGTCTTCCCTCTGATAGTTCTTGCTTCCACTTGGAGATTGATGATCTCTTACTCATCCTTGGTTGAATTCAGAGAGGCAAGTGTCACAAGAGAAGTTTCTGGAAGCTTCCATTGCCTCTCCACCTCGCGGAATGACACTGCCATTTGTCATTTCTCGCCCATCGCACCCCATAGAAGGGATTTTTGAAATGCAATGCACCCACACAGTGTATTTAGGTGAGATGCAATGCACTTGGCCAGTGGAGCAGCTGAAATGATCCTGTTTTGACCAATTCTGAGCAGTTTTTCATGGAGAACTTCTGGGAGAAGCTGTAATCAGTTGACCTTGTTCCTTTAGGGGTTAGAACAACACTTTTAGGGACTTAGGAGCCCTTGGTTTATGGAAATTTCATGCTTGGGGTTGTAGTGCCCAAAAATGTCTATAACAACACTGTGCGTAGACGATGAGCATGTACACTCTTTTGACTGTGACAAATGAGCAAACATGAAAAAGGAAGAAAATTTACTTTTCGCAAGAGTGCTCATTGTGTATGATTCCTCCAATGCATGAGCGATAGGATCGTGTGATTCAGGTGGAGGATGTGAAATCTATAAACTAGATTGATCGTCAATGCAAACAAGAGAGTGATGAGGATCCTTGGGTGTTTCAATAGATTTCTGATCAGAAGCGGAACTAACCTCAAGACAATGACGAACTAACATAACCATCAGCATGGGCTGATTTGCCTCGACAACTTGAGGGGTTTCCACTTCATCAGTGGGTAGATCATTAAAGACGGGTGGCTTAGAAATATCAACAACGAATGAATCACTGTCATGATCGAATGAAGGAATAAAGAGTTCACTACAACTACGATCAGAAAATTCAAGATTTTCATTAGAGTCCTCATGATTTGACGAATCATATAAAGGGGTTGATTAGAAACATAAATTTTCACCCTCTGAATTTATAGAAATAAAAGATGATATATTGGATGGATTCACAAAGAAAGATGTGTCCTCTCCTCAATAAAATGACAAAATGACACCCGATTTGTTCTGTGAATGATCAGAAGTAAAAACATATTGGGATGGATTTTCAGAAGACAAATCAGAAATGGCAGAATCACAAAAGATGTCAAGAAACAACGGATGAGGTGTGGATGAAAGGAGGTCATCCTTCAAAATAGGTTCTTCTTCAAATTCCAACACATAATCATCATAAATGACAACACAGGTTGGCTGCTCAACAATAACTCCATCGACAACTTGATCCTCATGAACAATAAATGTGGAGTCCAGAACGTGAGAACACAACACAATACAATTTGGAGGATGAAAATAATGAGAGGATGGAGGTTGAGAGAACAAGTTTACGTGACGACCCATAGGCTTGCAAGCCAAGTCTATGCAGATATCTAGAGCAGGTGGGGTGGGAGTATGTGACTATTCAATAGAAGGGTTCACAACTTCTCTCTCCTCACACCATGGAGCTATAGATGTTTGATGAGGAGAGGATGGAGGGTTTCCTGTGACAACAACCTTGTCCATCTTGGGTTTGGAAACTCTAACACCGAGGTATGATGGGAGGGGTTTGAATGATTATAACACATGAGGATTTTTAGACATGTGAAGAAGATACTGAAATATTTCATTGAGAAATTTCCAATCAATTTCATCTTCTGGGATTTGAAAAGCGAGATTACAGAAGCGATTCCAAAATTGCAAAAGGGATTCATCAGGTGCTTTCCATAATTGTATAATTTTTTTATTGAGTGCTTTGCGATCATAACGATAGAAATCACGAGCCAACTCTCTGATCATCTGATCATAAGGGTGAATGGAGGCTGCGACAATGTGACACACCATTGTAGTGCACGCCCTTTGAGCGTTTAAGTGAACAACGAGTAGGCAACATCGTTTGGGAGGAAGAAACCCATGATGGAAACTCCATGAGTAAGCAAAGCTGCTTCACCTTCACCATCATATGTGTTACGTCACAAGTCATTAAGGAGATCCTGCGACACTTCAAAAAAACATCCATGAGACAGACTTGTCGAAGGTTTAACTCTAATGTAAGTCATGAAGAATGCGTGTAGATTCAAAATAGACTTTAAGGACTCAAATTGTCATATAGCCCTCCTTCTAGTGCCAGAACTGTTGACGGTGTTGGACTCACCAACATGTCAGGGTATCTCCCTGGTAAGAAGTGCCAGCTAGACCTCAAACCATCTGGAGTAGGAATCCCAGCACTGGGTAGTACAATAGTGCCTTGACTGCGGTAGCGCACAGAGGTAAGTATGATAACTTTGTCGGAAGCAAGTGTGTGACCTTGTAGCAAGCCAAGTGAGATGCATGGGGGTTCTAACACACAAAGGGGAAAAAGAAGTGTGTCCCTTGGAAGCCTGTAATAGTATGCAGCATGAAAGGAACACACAAGCAAAATTACATCACAAGCTGGAAAGTAGAATAGTCCACAATCCAAAGTGACATGTTACACAAACAACACGTCTGCAACAAGATTCATACAATTTCATACAAAATAGTTCATATACAAATGCATAAGTTAAAAAACATACCTTTCTAAAGCAACCAAAATAGTCCAACTACAATAACAACATATGCAAGAAAATGTGCTGGCTCTGTTATATATTATTAAGTGAAAGTTCCATCCATACATACACCATTGACAACCACTAGCCCCAATAGTGGAACATTATAGTTAACACCGCTTGCTCCTCTAAAGAGATGTACTCGCTCTATGTTGTGGAGAAGCCAAGGCTCGTCACAATACTCTCCAAGCCTTCTCTAAGCAATTCCTAGCCAAAAGCTTGGCTCCCAAAAGCCTATTCTATGAGTTATGAGGTTCTATTTATAACAAAGGGTGGGGTGACCCTTGACATTCCCCTTTGTGACTCTTGGACTACCCTCATGACTCTTCACATTACATAGTGACTGTTCACATTCCACTAGTGACACTTGGAATTTCACTTACAACATGTTTACAATAATATACATTTTCCACATGTACCCATGTGAGACAAAATAGGCTAGAGACAACCTAACAAGACAACACACTATGACTCCGAGGTTTGGGGAAAGACCAACTTGGAAAAACCTACTTGATGCTTCTCGGTCATGTACTGATGCCAAGCCTGGTGCTGTGCTGTGGTGTCCCCAAACTACTTGATGTTGTATTGCTGAAAGCAGACTCTTGCCTCCATGGAATCCAGGCATGTGGTCTTGGAACAAATGTTCATCTCATCTTGAAGTATGTGTTGCATTGTCTTGAGTGTGGTTGGACCATTGATATACTTTTGCATGTTGTTTGCACTCAACTGCAAGTCATAACTAGTGGTCTTGCACATCAACTACTCCATGTACTTGTCGACCTCTGATCAGACTTGGTTCTCGTGCTTATCTTTGGTGAGGGAACCTGCATCTATTCACTCTCTTCCTCAACTGCTATCTGTCTCAACTTATCAAACTGTATGGGTGTTGTTTGCTGTTAGGTCCCTATATTTTCATTTGAATCATCTAAGAATTTTTCATTTGTGTAATGTAAAGGAGGTTGCCCCCTCGAAGAGGCTTATTTCTAAGGCGTTGATCTATCTTTTCTAACTTTTTGTGAGCTGGTTTCATAACATTTGGTATCAGATCTTTGGATTCTAGGGTTTCACTACTCCAAGCATGTCATCGTGGAATTTTTTGCTATAAATTTTCGCTACAAAGTTTCAGAAGCTTAAAATAAAACCAATTTGAGACGGAATCGGTCTGAAACTCGGGCCTGAATTTCAAATCTTGTCTCGCTATATTTTTAGAGATATAATCTGAGGAAGTTAGGGATGAATGGAAGAATGACGAGGAAGTGTGGGCACTCATTCCGTTATCACCAAAATAAGGGTTCACATTGTTCCTAGTCACAGTCTTAGATAAGTGTCAAGTCACGCTATGTTTAATGGGTAGGTGATAGGTTAGGAGTCCCAAAGTTTTCATTTTTCATATCCAAATAAAGTCTAATACTTTTTTTCCATGTTTCATAAGTCTTACATTCTTTTTAGAAACTCATAGCTTAAGCCATTTTGAAAATTTTTGGAATTAGCCCCAAAACCACGTTTTCATAGCGCAGACAGTGTAAAATGTCTATTTTGCGCTACGAAAATGCTGCTCTTTTCGTAGTGCTTTTCCATGCGCACTACGAAAGCGGGAATTCATAGAACAATCTTGTCAAACATCAATCCGTTAGCATTTCGTTAAAATTTTCATTATTAGGTGTCAGCTAGGAGTCAGTCCTTAAGCATGCCGCCATCCAAACTCATCATTTCGAATTTAGGGCTCATTAGGAAAGATATTTTCAAATTTGAAAGGGCTAGTTAGTCTCATCATTTTAGTTTGCATGAAAACCCTCAAACAAAATTGTTTTCGAACAGTAAGCTTTGGTAATCTTCCACCAAGGTTTTCCTCATCCATAATTCAGGCGAGGCTAACCACCATTGGTAAGCGAGGCTGATCAACAGTATTTCAAGCGAGGCTAGTTTTGTCACAGGAATTCAAAAGGAAATATGACAGAGGAGAAGAAACGTCCTAGGTATGGTCATTGCTTGAGAATAGAGCCTGAAAGAACTGAGGTATTGATCAAAGACAAAGCAATTGTAAAAGCCTTCAAGAAATTAGGATGGTGGAAGTTTTGTAAGAAATGGTAGGGAGGACATACTCAGGTGACAAAGGAGTTTGCACTACATTTCACTGGCTCTAGCACAAAGGTCAGAATGCTGAACTTGCAAATTTCTCCAGAGGTCATAGCGTTGGTGACAAAAATTCCTAGGCAGCAAGAGACATGGTTCAAAAACTTCAGATTCAACATGGAACCATGTAAGGTGTTCCTAAAGCTAGAGTTTTCAAAAACTGACTTAACCAAGGCAGTTCCCAAAGACTACATCAAGGACAGCTATACCAACTTTCTCTTCAACATTCAACGTTATTTCACCTGTAGGTAGATATCAAAAGGTTTATTCATATCATTTTAAACCCCTGTTACATTTTATTGGTATGATTTCTCTAGATTTGCCTTACTTCTTATTCAAAGTGTAGCTAAGATGGCAGATAAAGTACAGTTTAAATCTCAAGGATGTGAAACTTCCCTGTTTCATCATGGTCTAATTAAGCTGATAGTTCTACATGAACTTAAGAGGATCAACAAAGAATGGTATTCGTTTTTGTTTTTATGTGACGTTGGAGCAGAAAAACAAGGTGTAGACATTAGCCCTAGGGTTAAAGGAACTCCATCAGCAGAAACCAACAACTCTGTAATGTCTAAGGCAAAAAGGTATGTTAAGTTGAAACCTAGGAAGTAGGTGAAAGAACAAGTAAGCAAAGCACCAGTAGTCATCCTTGAAACTCCTAAATATAGAAAGGAAAATATGCATGAGGTTAAGGGAATGACACAAGAATAGTGAACCAGCAAAACAGTTCAAAAGAGATTGACCAGAAGTCAAATTGCAATGGAGAAAGGTAAAACAGTGATCTCGGGAGAAGGTTCCAGCTTGAAGGGTGATTTAAATGATATTTTAAAAGCCATTGATATTGTAGAATCCCCTTTGGTGCCGGAAGATGTGATAAAATCTGATCAAGGAAAGTCAAAGAAAATGAAACCCTCCAAGAAATTGGAATTTGAGGATGATGTCACAACATTTGTTTTCAAACCCAGAAAACCCGTAACCAGGCAATCCAAGAAGATGCAAGAGTCCAATATTGAGCTGGGGAGAATAGAGGAAACATTTGCTGTTCAAGAAGAGTTGATTGACATTTCGTTTCCAAGACCTGAAGGTGACAAAAGCACAGTTCCTGCCACTCAGATGGAAAAAGCCAGTTATGAGGTTATGGAAGAATGGTTAAAAGCATCGAAGAATGAAATTGCTAGACCAAGAGTGAGAGCAAGAGAGCATGCTCCTGCAAGGACAAATTTCAAAGGGATGAAGGCTCTCTGGGAAGCTGAAAAGGTGTCCAAACCAGAAATAGTAAACAATGAAACTCAATACTTTACCTGGACTGTTCCTGCAATCAAAGAAGCCATATTTGTAAGGAAGATTAATGCTCAGCTGAGAGCTACAAACAGGAGATTGAAGAGGAAAATTGAAGATCTAGAAATACAACTAACCAAATCGAGAAAAGGGTCTACAACAATAATGAAATAGGGTGTTGAAAAGGGGCAGTGAAGGAGATATATTAAAACAGTTTTGGTACATAAAAAGAGTTTTGGCATATAAAAGGAAGAACAACTGTGAAGAAGAACATCTATAAAGGTAAGTGATTTTGATTTTTGGTTGACCATATCATTCTTCATGGAATTTTTAAAAACTCCCAAACTACAGATTTTTGAAGGCCATGTTGAAAAAGAGCATACACAGTAGTTTCGTAGCGCGCTACGAAACTGTTGAAGATGATCATTTAGCACTTATGGATGCTTTCCGGAGGTAAGGTTTGATTAGTTCCAAATTTTGAAGTTGCTGGTAGACATGGGATCATGTATGAAGTCTCAGATGGCAGTGGTGTAGAAAGCAAAGTCCCATGAAGTATTTCATAAATGATATAAAAGTTGTGCTACGAAAACAGAGTATTTTCGTAGCACAGTGATGTTTTGTCTTTCCTCCATATTTTTGAGTTTCCTTTTCTTTGCACAGGTGGAAAATGAAATGTTAATGGGTTATTAGTGTGTGCCACATGTATACTAGCAAAACTACTCGAAGATAAGCAGAAGGGGTTAAGGGCCTTAAAAGGA
The DNA here is from genome assembly GCA_031772625.1 of Pinus tabuliformis. NCBI lineage: Eukaryota > Viridiplantae > Streptophyta > Pinopsida > Pinales > Pinaceae > Pinus > Pinus tabuliformis. The sequence continues at coordinate 150,640,574 of CM062813.1, read as the reverse complement.
GGAACTCTGTCTCCTAGTTATCAGGACAGTTAGGTCATGACTCAGCAGGTTTTATAATAACGCTGAGGAAATCATCAAGCTCGAAGACATGGGTGGAAAACTGATCAAAGAATGTATTGAAGTCATAGATAAGGTTGTTAAAAGCATGTTTTAGGAGTTTCACTCCTATTTGTATTAGGACTCTTAAAGACAACTAACTGTTAAGTTATAATTAAGTAGTTTGTTTTATGAAAAGATAGGTGTCTAAGTTAGGAATTCAAATTCCTCTAAAGATGGATCATAGTACAGAAGGTTGTAAAACTCCATATAAAGCTTGAGAATTGAATTTCTCAGGGTTGGGGAATTTCATTAGCAAAAGAAAGTTGTGATATTGTAAGAAATTGTGGTTTTCATACCTAATACAGAGATCAATTTGACTACTCAAGATTCACAAGGAGTTTATGTGTTTGATGTTCTTATGGCCTTGTTCAATTACTTATTTACAGTGGTATGAGCTTGTGATACTTAGAATTCATTGTAAAATTCTCTAACTTCCTTCACATGCTTGTAAACTATGTTGTTTCATTGTATTACTATTTTATTCATAAACCTAAACTCTAAGTGCCTTGCCTTCCATGTTTTGCTGATCATGTTGTTTTGTTGAAGATCATCTTGACTCCATAGCCCAATAGATTTTTTCTAATCTTTGATTCAACCAGTCAACCAGTTATACATTTTTCCATTTTGTTCCTAGAGTTAGCCATCTAATCATTAATCAAAAACCTTAAACCTATTGAGAGAGCCCTCTCAGGTTGAACAGGCTAAACCTCAACCAAAAGATTGGTTTGAAAGAGTTACTCAGAGTCTGCTTGATCAACAACCTATCAAGGTCAGATTTTGTGATAACACATTCAAAAGATACAACAAGATCCCAGTACATCTGATACACTTAGCTGGAAAAATGATTCGTTATGGTACAAGGATTGGTTATACCTATGTAAGAATTCCCAACTCAAACAAAAGATTCTCAGGGAATTGCACACCTCTCCTTTAGGAGGGCACTTAGGATTTCTAAAAACCTACCACAGGTTTAAGAAGGATTTTTTTTGGGATGGCCTTAAATCAAATATTCAAAAGTTTGTGGTGGAATGTTTGGTTTGCAAAAAAAATAAAGTTGAAACAATTAAGACCCCAGGACTATTACAACCTTTATCCATTCCAAGCCAATGTTGGGAGGAGGTTTCAATGGATTTATCACAGGTTTACCCAAGTCTGAAGGAAAGAGTGTTATCATGGTGGTAGTTGACAGACTTACCAAGTATGCAAACTTTTGTGCATTATCTCATCCATTTAAAGTGAGTACAGTTTCTACTGCATTTATGGAAATAATTCAAAAGCTACATGGAAACCCAAAGATTATTGTAATAGAGATCCAATTTTCATTGGAAATTTTTGGACAAAATTATTTTCTTGTCTTGGTACTCAGTTAGCTCATAGCTCATATTATCATCCTCAATCTCATGGGAAAACTGAGATAGTAAACAAATGTTTGGAAGGATATCTTCATTGCTTTGTATATGATAAACAGACACAACGGGTCAAATGGTTGCCTCTGGCTGAATGGTGGTATAACACTTCCTTCCATACTGCAACAAAAAATGACCCCATTTATGGCACTTTATGGATATCATCCACCATCCATCACATCATTAAGAGAAAATTCTAAGGTTCAAGCAATGGAAGATCACATCGAGCATCAGCAATAAGTTCTCCAACTCTGACTTAAAGGATAACCTCGCCTTGGCATAGAATGGAATGAAAGAACAAGCATATTAACATCGCAGTGAAAGAAGTTTTGATGTAGGTGATTGGGTATTCCTACGGCTACAACCATATAAACAAATGTCCCTCAAGCAAGCTACGAAGGATAATAAATTATCACCAAAGAATTATGGTCCGTACAAGGTGTTGCAAAAGATATGTACTATGGCATACAAATTGGAGCTTCCTGCAGCTTCTCGAGTGCACCCAGTTTTCCATGTTTCATGCTTAAAGAAGGTTATAGGTGACAAGCTTCTAGTTCAAACAATATTGTCCGAACTTGATGAGGAAGGAAAAATCATATTGGAACCTAAAGCAGTTAAAGAAACAAGAACTCGACATCTACAAAATCGATCAATTTCAGAGTATCTCATCAAGTGGAAGAACTTACCCGTTGAAGATTCCACATTGGAGGATGAGAATTTTATACAGAATCATCCAGAACTACTCAAGCGTTGAGGAAAACACTTTTTTGAAGGAGAGGGGCATGTTAGGTCCCTATAATACTAATGATTCCCCCATTACTATTGTCGTTGCATCCCTTATTGTTATTGTTATGCACCTATTGTCCCCATATTGTTATTATTGTGCCCCATAGAATCCCACTATTGTTATTTTTGTGCCTTTATATTATTATTGTTAGGTCAACTTTGGTTATATTTTGACCCATTAGACTCCTATATATAGAAAGGAGGTTTTTTCATTTGAATCATCTAAGAATTGTTCATTTGTGTAATGTAAAGGAGATTTTCCCCTCGAAGAGGCTTATTTCTAAGGAGTTGATCTATCTTTTCTATCTTTTTGTGAGCTGGTTTCATAACATTTTCTCTGTCATTGCGCCTTGAATTTTTTCTTCTTCCTATTTATGCTTCTCAGCGCTTGTTCTTCCTTCAAATCTTGTTCTACTTCTTGCAATCTCAGTTTTGCTACCCGTAAGATCTTCTCTTCACTCTACTGGCTATGTTCTCTGCTTCCTTTTGCTTCTGCTATCAAAGCTGCTTGCATGAAGATTGAACACACTTACACTCTACAACTTTTTTTAGAAACTTCCTCTTTCCTTGTTCCTGTATTGGATTGATGGCTTCTTCCACTACTGTTGGTCTTGCAGCCATGTTAGTGTTGAGCATCTCCATATATTGGCAAGTAAATCAATGATTTCTCAACTGATTCCTTGGTACTACTTTCAGTGGTCGCTCTTGGAGAAACTCCCTTTCGTACTATGGTACAATCAACTACTGGAGAGAAGTGCTTTGTGAGTGTGGTACCTGTGGGATAGAAAAGAAACCCATGGAAAGCAAACATTATCTCTTACAAATCCAACTTCAATGCATGATCAAGCAACAATTAGGGCAACTGATGAGAGGAATTACACAATTTTGATTGGAAGGGGTGACTAATTGACTATTTGAACTGCACACGGCACAATTAGTGTGGAAGCTTAGGATAAGATCTACGCAATTTTGATTGGAAGCTTGGCTCCTAGAACTGCATAGTTGGAGCTAGCTTAGGAAAAGATCTACGCAATTCCAGAAGCTAAGGCAAAATCCTTGAGCTGCTAGATTGCGCAGTGCATGCAAGTGAATGTGAGATCCGGGCAGGGGAAGCCCAGATCTATCCATGGGGAGTGTGCAAATAGGAATATTTGAAAGATGATGTAAGGATGAGTGCATATATGGTTAAGTGTAGATGTATGCATGTGAAACAAGTGCAACAATTGATTAAACTGAAGGAACACAAAGCATGTGAAGGGAGTCTCCGCAATGGAAATCCTCAGAGAAAAAAATGGGTCATGCACGTGATGCTTAAGAAAGGCAAAGAAAAACTTGAAACAACACTTCTACAAGCTAAAACAAGTTAAAACACTAGCGGTCATTCAACAAAATGAGTGAAACAACATTCTCACAAGCTAAACAGGAAAAAACAACATGCTGATGGTGTTGGACCCGTCAACATTCAGGGGATCACCCCGGTATGAAGTACCAACTAGACCTCACACCGTTTGGTGTGGGAGTCCCATCCAGTATGATGGATCGATTTGCATTATCTTAAATGTTTTTTTTAGCTCTTTCTTTTCAGCATAGGAGAGTGGTCTGCTTTTTCTTCGAGTAGTGAGGTTCGCGTGCCTGGTGATTGATAGTGTTACTTGTGTCAAGGTTATTTCACCGTAGAGAGAGAGGGTGGGATGAGTCCCAAGTTAGATGGGAGGATGCCCAAATCTGTTAGGAACACACAACACAATAGGATGTATGCAACTTCCGGAGGAAAAATCCACACATATGTGACAGTCACAACACACAAGGGAAGATAACACATACAACACTCAGCGGTCAATTTGTGCGAGTGTGACATTAGTTATAGCGAGTTTACTTGAAAGGTTTTGTCTGACGTCCAGGAGGTAACCAACACGGGCAGGACAATGTTAACAACTTACACAACACATTTTCATTAATATATGTATTAGAACAGTTGAATGAATTCAAGTGTTAAACACAGGTTAAAGCAACATGTATTACAAGTGTTCAAAATAAATCTTACATACAATTACTCCACATGTATGAAAACATGCTGGTCTATTAGCAAGCTTCTGAATTAAGAAAAAGTTCCAAGACACATCAATACACCATACATCACTAACCCTGTGGATGGGGCATTGGAGCCACTACTTACTCCTCAAAGAAAATATTACAGAATCTCCAGGCTATGTGGGAGGGGCCAAGGTGAAAAATATTTTGCATGTAAAAATGAGGGCTATTTATAGCCAAGGGTAAAATTGACCCTTGTGACTATTCAAATTCCCTCCCGACTGTTTGACTTTCATGACCTTTCAACTTTACATGACTCTTCATATGACAAGTGGGTCTCTTAGACTTCCACATTACATTACATTGGTCAACAATGTGGACCATAGTAGTGATGTGGGCAACATGAATCATGACAAGACTCGACACAGTAGTGCTGGTACATTCTTGTTGCTGCTAGTGTGCATGTCAAGTTGCAATGCTACTGGTTATTGGATGTCATCATGGTGTGTTACAACTTCACCTTTGTATGGCAAGGTGCACAGAGTCTTCGATGGTCATTGGGTTCACTTGATGGTGCATTCACATGTTGCTCCTTGCTTGTACCTTGGCATGCTTGACATGTTCATCCATTTGCGAAAGTGTATGTTTGTTCATCTGCCCGTGAACACATATTTTCATGTTCGTCTGTACATCCATTTGTTTGTGAACACATCTTTGCATGGTCGTCCGTTTGCGAACACATCTTTTTGTATGTTCATGAACATGTCCTTTTGCATGTACTCCCCTTGTTCATCCCATTCGTCATCATGCCATGTTTATTCATATTCTTATATCTGCAGTCACTCATGATGAGATGATATCAAATCCATAAACCTTGTAGTCTACCATGATGCATGATCATTTCGGATGCGGGTTACCGGGAGAGAAGACAAGGTTACGAAACTGCACGAGGCCAGTTTTGGGCTGGGATGCGGGCTCTAAACACTGCTGGTGAAAACTACGCAGAAGTCACTAGGAGATGGTGATGGGAAATCTGGATTGTCAGTGACTATCCGCGGGATTTGGCTCTACTTGAGGAAAAATCTACGCAAATTTTGGGAGAAGCAGTGTGGGCTGCAGGAAGGCTGGGTAGGGAAAATCTGTGCAAATTTGCGGAGAAGCAGTGCGGGCTATAGGAGGGTTGGGTAGGAAAAATCAACACAATTTCTGGAGTGAGCGGGCAGTGGGAGCTTGGCACCAAAAACTGCACAGTTCCTGGAGGGAGATGGCAGTGGGCTGCTGGAGCTTGGCAGCAAAAATTGCGCAGTTCCTGAAGGGAGCTGACAACGGGCTATTGGGAGCTGCTGGCAGGAAAAACTACGCAGATGTTAGGAGGTTGACCTTCTAACCACCTCTACACAGTTTCTGAGCTAAGCGGACTACTAGGCTGCAGAGGGATTTCTCATGAAATCTATGCAGTTTTTCGTGTGAGCAACCGATCGGTTGATTGGTGACTGGCCGAGAAAACTATGCAATTTTATGAGGGAGACATGGATGGACACTAGATGTCTATCTAGCCTGTCTACACAATTTTATCAGTCAGCGGAGCGAGCATGGTTTTCATCCTATGTGTAATTTTTGAGGGGAGTCAGTCTCGGGGTGACTGCCCGATCAAACTCTCCGTTTGACCAACAGGAGGGCTGATTGATCAGCTTGTGGGCAACGCGACTTGAAATGGCTTGGTTCTGCACTATTCTATGTGACAGCGGGTCAAGTCAATGGCGGGGTGAAGGTTCGATTGTTAGAGGGTGATATGATCATCAGAACTTCAGCAAAAATGACTAAGTGTGTGAGCGAGTGAAAATGTGCATACGTGACCTTGCAAACACACACTCACATGATTTGATGACGAGACGACTCAAACCATCCAGACACACATGCTCAACATGACTGACCAACAGTGCAAATCGACAAGTGTGAGGTTTGTGATTGATCATTAGAAGATCGCAATGACGCTTGCGCGACAGTTTATACGACTCTGTGTGTGAGTGCAACGGATGTTTACATAGCGAACACAACATGTACACATGAAGCAGAGACCTTGTGTACGACCAGAACATGGTCGCAAGTGAGACATTGTTACCAACATGCAAAAGCTGCGTTGAATGGTCAAGCAAGGTGGGTGCAAAGACTCACATAAGCCCATGAGGTGAGCTCAAGTGCATGCAAAAATCAAGTAAAAACTCAAGGGAGGCTCTGAAATTGAATGCAGGCCAAAATTTTGGAGGGTGTTGCAGCCGCTACAACACTTGGCGACACACTGGTAGAACTCCAGCTTCTCTATTTTGGTTCACTGACAACACAAGCGCTTGGTCTTTCGGGGATTATTGAATCGTTGTGTAGGTTAATTCGACCTCCCCACTTACCCCATGAATAGACATGGTTCACCTTTTTCCAACTCAATCAAACACAACAAAAGTTTCAGCTTGATCACAGTGTTTCGAAATCGGGAAGGGTAGTTTGGCTCGTGAGTTGAAAATTTTCACAGTATAAATTTTCATCCTTCATGTAACTCTGCTACCAATAGCACTGGACAATACCCCAATAGAGTCACATAGGAACACATGCATTGCTCCACTGCGAGCGAGCCTAGTCAGTACCCTGGTGGAGTTGCATGCTTCACCTCTCTAAGTAGGAAGCCTTTCTCTTCTTTCGCCTTTGTATTTTTTAAGAGGACTGTGCATAGGCACTTATTTATTTTTTGGGGCAGAAGAGGGATCCCGACTTATTGAGAGCAGAAGAGGTTATTCCTTCAAAGAAGCATGTAAGACCTCTGGCATAGGTTTGCTCATTTAGATTTTCCCCTTCTCCATTTCTACTAGATGGATGAGATTGAACACACAGAGCAGAAGGCTGAGTACAGGCATGGGGCTTCCCAGAGTGGACACAGGTTCATGGTTGGACCAAATCTCCCCTTTTAGACAACTCATATTTTCATCAAGACTTCATCAACTGAAGGTTATAACCAAGCACAAAGAAGATACACACAAGACTGGCCAAGTGCTGCAGTGTCACAAGTCTCTTCAGAGCTCTCATTCAAAAGCCAGAACTCAGTAGATGACAACACTTATTTCCGGAAAACAAAAATAGCAACGTATTAAGCAAACAAACAAAACAAAAACAAAAATTGTAAGCAAAGTATACAAAGTGAAAACAATAAGCAGTAAGCAGACCATGTACATGGTGCGGGGCGTGGCTCGACCTACTGAAAATAATGTTTGAGATCTGGCTGTTGACAAGAAGGTTGTCAATCCTCTCATCAAGGGATTACAACCGATATGTGTGTGGGCCAAGCTTCTAGTGGATTGTGTATGGACCAATCCACAAGGATTGGAGCTTCATATGCTTACCTTTGTCTTCATTGGGATTTATCCCATTTCAAAACCAAGTCACCAACACTGAAGTTAACTCTCCCTACAGACTTCTTATCGAACCATCTCTTGATACAGTTTTGGTGGAGTGTAAATTTTTCTTTTTCTTTCATCCCTTCTTCCTAAAGCTTGCAGAGTGCATCCATCCTACGCTGAACTAGCTGGAAAGGATTGCCTTGGGATTCTTGAGATAACTGAAGTGCAGACAAGTAGATATTGGGTGGTAGGATGGCTTCCTTACCATAGAATAGGAAGTACAGTGAGGTATTCAGAGAGGCTTTGGGTGTTACACGGTCAACCCATAATGCATTCATTAAGGCGGAATTCCAGTTGCGCCGCTTAGAGTAAACTGTCTTTTTGATTATGCGGATGAGGTTTTTGTTTGTGGATTCTGCGAGACCGTTCCCCTACAAGTAGTAGTTAGATGAGTGTTTCAGCATAATACCATTTTTTAATGCAAAATCATAAAGTTTCAAAGACAAAAAGTATGTTGCATTATCAAACAAAAGTGATACTAGAATGTCGAAGCGTGAGGTGATGTTCTATTAGAGGAAGTTGATGACTTCCTAGTCATTCACTTGTTTGAGCGGAACTGCTTCTGTCCACTGTATGAAGTAATCTGTTGCTGTTAGAATGTAGTGGTGCTGTTTTGACAAATGTGGGAAAACTTACCCAATGATGTCCAGGCCCCATTTTTGGAATGGTTTAGTCACCGCAATAGGGTACAGTGGGGTAGCTGACCTTCGTGTTCTATCGGCGCATCATTGACAGACCGGGCACTTGCGGGCGTAAGCGTGTGCATCCTTGAATAATGTGGGCTAATAGAAACTGACTCACATAACTTTGTGTGCAGTGATGTTTCTCGCAAAGTGACCCCCGACGGGTCCATCATGCAGATATTGTAGTACCTTCTCTGATTCATGTGCCTCCAGGCACCTGAGTAAAACTCTGTTGCTGTGTTTTCTGTAAAGCACTCTGTGCACCAACTGATATTCTAAAGCTTTGACGTAAAGTCCTCTTCTATCTGATGGAAAAGTGAGAGGGTAGGGTGTCGTGCTTAAGGTACTAGTGCACATCTATGTACTAAGAGTTTCCATCTTTAGTGGGTGGTGCTCACATTACATCATACATTTCAATTTCCTACTCCCATCCGACGAGCTCTTCTTCCTCTTCTTGTGTGTGTACTGCTTCAGCTGCGAGTCTGTAGAGCCCATGACCTTTGACTGTGTGAACTGGCTTGATGTTAAGATCATATTCTTGCAAGACTATCATCCATTTTTCACATCGTTCACCCAATTCTTGTTGTACGAGTAGTGTGCAGAATGCTTGGTGAGGGACGTAGACTATGCAGTGGTTCTTCAGAAAGTAGGGTATGAAGTGTTTCAGCACCTTGTAAACTGCATATGCTTGTTTGTCAATGATGGGGTAGTTGAGTTCGGGTCCCTGCATGCTTATGCTCATGAAGGAGATGGGATGTTCTTCATTCATCTCGTCCTTTTGAGTGAGTATTGAGTATTGCAATGAGTGAATTATCGGAGGCGAAGGTGTATAGTAGGAAGTCTTTTTTGAAGTCTATGATATAGAGTGAAGGTGCTTCTGTAATAGCTTGCTTGATATGAGTGAATGTGTACTTTTACCTCTTTCCCTAGCTATAGATTGCATCCTTCTTGGTCATGTCCTGCATGGGTTTGAATATCTGCGCATAATCCGAGATGAACTTCCGGAGGAAGTTTATCTTGCCCAAGAAGGACTGCATCGCTCTCTTATCGGTCGGGTGAGGGATCTGTGTAATAGTATGGACTTGGTCCAGATCAAAGCTGATCTTGCTTTTGGCAACGATGTGTCCAAGAAGGTTCCCCTCAGACATTGCGAATATTCTCTTTTTGGGATTCAAGGAAATCCCATATTTTCGGCATTGCTTGAAAATTTTCTTCAGATTGCATATGTGGTCCTCACGTTTCCTTGAAAACATAGTCACATCATCGAGGTATACCACTATGCTCTGTCCGATGAGTCCACAGAAGGCGATGTCCATGGTGTGCTGAAAGGTTGCACCTGCATTCACAAGCCCGAACGACATTCATCTGTATGCGAACGTACCCCACTTGGTACGGAAGGTAGATTTGAGTCTGTCAAGTTCTACTACCAGAACCTACTTGTATCTTGAAAAACCATCGAGTAAGGAAAGCATCTGTGCCCCAGATATTTTTTGCAGCATGTGGTCCATAGACAACACGGGGTAGTTGTCTTTGTTCAAGGAGCGGTTCACGTTCCAGAAATCAACACACAAGTGGATTTCCCTGGAATTATTGCATACAGGAACAAGATTTGACATCCAAGTTGAATGACAAAATTTATATATGATTCATGCATCCAACAACTTGGTGAGCTCTTTCTGTATGAGGGGTTCAAGTGACGGATGTAATTTCCTCAACTTCTGTTGATATGGCTTGACCCCTTATTTGATTAGAATGATGTGTTGGATTATTCGTGTGTCATAAGTTTTCAGATCATCGTACGTCCACACGAACACATCCTAGTACTATTTGAACAAGTGGATAAGGGCTTGTCGCCCTTGCTGTGTGCAACACATACCAAGATTGGCAAACTTCGGATCTTGTTCTGTTCCCAAGTTGATCAGCTTGTGCATCATGGTGGAACTATGGGTTTTGCTGTTCCTTGACCCCTGAAAGTGTTCTTGCAAGTCATAAAGCTTTTCCAATGATGTCACTCCCTTAGGGATGAGGTGGCCTTTCTTGCTACCAGCTTCTTCTTGCAGAGATTTCACATGCTTGTCTTCGTCTAGTGCTGCATCCTTGAAGGTGTTAGCATTGGCCATGAAATGTAGTATCTGTTGATCATCATTAAACACACGTAAGTTAGTTATGTTATCAGGGCTAGATGGTCTATATAAAATTTCAATAGTAAATCTATCCCTAATCGGTGACATCCTAGAGGCTGTGTTTTCCAAAGCATTGGCAACTTCATTATGCATAGGTGGTATAACAATGATGTTGAATGCTTGGAAGTTAGAGATCAGTCACCATAACTCTTGCTGGTAACTTTTGAGATGCGGTGATAAACAGTGAATGGTGTTACATACCTGCTGTACCACTATCTTCGAATCACCTACCACTTTGAGCACGACCACGTTGAGGCTGATGGATTTCTGTAAGCCCAACATGAGTGCTTTGTAATTAACAATGTTGTTCATGCAATCAAACTCCAAGTGACTTGAAATCATATGTTTCCTGTAGTTTGGGTCGATCAAAACACACCCGCTCCTAAGCCATCCTGTGTCTTTCATCCGTCGAAATACATGGTCCACAACTCGTCTATACACGCACCGTTCGATGCACTTGCACTATTGCTACTGCTACTGCTACTATTGTTACAATGTACTATACATGCTTCATTTCCATTAGTTGGGTAAGGAAGGAGACCTATCTGCGTGTCTGGTGGGGTTGGGTTGGCCGTGCAGGATAACACCCCAATGTTATTTCTAGGAGGCAGTTTCCAAACATGAGTTTCGCGAAGGCCAAAAATTCATTTTCTCCATTGATGGGAGTGACATTGTGCCTCATATAACCCTCATATAACACCCATATTTGATTTCTTTTACCCTTGTATGGAAGCCACACGTGCGGTCAGTTCATAGCGAAGTATCTGTTTAGCTTGTTGGACTAGTCTCTGCTGAGTATTAAGCCATACGCTTCCGGTATGTCCACAACAACAATGTTGATGCACTAGTGGATTTGACCATCGTGAGATAGTCAGATGATCACATCTCGAAGTTAACTAATGGATAGTATAGATGTTCGATCAAGTTGGTGATTTGTGCGGATGTCTTGCTCCATTGTGCATTGATCTTTTTGGAAATGGAAAACGACATGACGTTGGTTGTTGTGCCAGAATCAAACAAGCAGATGTGAAAATTATAGTTGAAAATTTCGAATGAGAGTAGGAATGGAGGGTAAACTGAGTTTTCTTCTTCCATCTGGAGTGTGTTTATCATAGTTGAAAGTGATCCGGGAGATGTCCTTGCTCCCTTGATGGTAGAGGTTGCACTGTCTATTGCTATCTATCCCAGCGCATGCAGCAGGATTTCCCGCTGACTCTGGATATTAGCTAACTCAAACAAACTTATGTTCGTGCGAGTTTTATTCATTTCATCCACAATGTTGTAATCTAGAAGGGGTAAACTTACCGAGGTGTCTGAGGTAAGGCTGGTGATCGTGTTGTCCGATGGAGTATTCTGCAGTTTGTTGCTCATGGACGTACTCTTGTCCGCCGTGTCTTCCTAGGCTTTCTTTGCATTTTTAGCTTTGGGACGACTTGTGGATCAACCTTCCTCATTAGCAATTTCAAATTTTCTTGCATTTCCCCAACTATAGGGGGAGCCCCCTTACTTCTGATATTGTAACAATCATTTTTCTTTTGGGGCTATTTCTTGGTGTTCATCTTCTATGTTGCTTGCGAGAATTGATACATGTTTACCACATGCCCAGAGCTTGATGCCTCATCTGGTGCAATATCTTCGTCATTATCTATATCTCTTGTATCTTCCTGCGTACTGCTATCTATGTCAAGTGCGCAGCTTTATACTGAGTCTGCAACTTGCTTCCAATATGAGCAAGACCTTTCTGAGTGATCATCTACATGAAATGAATAGAATTCATTGTTTGTGCACTTTTCAAGCTGAAACACAGAGATCTACGTAGTTTTCATCAAGCGATGGTTGCTGCTTGATGAAATGCTTCCTTGTCTCTGTTTGGGCAGTCAGTTGCTCACAGATGTGTCAGTCATTTGTTGTTTAAGCTCAGACACTTCAGTTGTCAAGTTCTTGACAAGGTGAGTAAGGGTATCAAAATGACTTGTTTCCCTATACTTACCTTTTCCTGCTGCAACCTGTGGCTTTCTGCTCGCTTCTCTGGAGTCCTTCATTGGTTCATCATCCTTGATGACTCTAGTCACACACAAGTCTTTTTCAACAATGATTTCCTCTACATAGTTTTCCAAGAGTGATGGTTTCGTAACTCACTTGATGAACTGCGCAATGCTGGTCAACAGTGCGGACGTGTAGTAATTGATGGTGATGGAGTCATGAGGTTTCGTGTCCGCTGCAAACTTATTCAATATGTACAGAAACCTATGATTGAAATATTTTACCTTTTCTTTTCCCACTACCTTTAGGTTTCCCAATTCTTTGAGTAACATGGTTGGGGTCTTGTCATCAACAAAATTTTCCAAAAACATATGTTTGAACATACCCCAATTTTGTATGGAGTTGGCAGGAAGGTTGTGATACCATGCAGCTGTGCGACCATCCAAGGTATATGGGAACAATCTACATGCAACTTCATCGTAGCGTACCTCAACTATCTGCAAATGCAGGTAGAAGTTGTCTAAGTGATCTTCTGTCTTCACTGTGATATCAGGGTCAAACTTTGTGATCATCCTCTCCGAGCACTTCAACATCATGTGCAAAGCACCCGAGAGGGCCAATAGTCCCTAAGTCATCCATTCCATATTTTTGTCAGCCGTGTATTCTTTCTCTTTGCCCTCCTTCTCTTCTTCAGAATCTGACGGTTTTAGCTCTGAGTTTGTTGGTTTGTCTTTGCCCCCGCCTCCTCCACCGCCTTCCCCTCCTCCTCCTATACCAGAGCTTGAGCCCAAGATCATGAGGGTGTCTCGTTCTCCCTGTTGAAAGACCGGAGGTTCGTCTCCATCTTCAATAGCTTCTACCAGACCTTCAAGTGTGATAATAAATTCTTCTTCCACTAATGATACAACAACCCCCGTGGGAGTGGTTTTGTGCTTTCTGGATGCATATGGAAGATGTTATATTCCTGGGATCAATCCGACGACTTTCGCGAACTAAAGGGCGATACGATGGACAAAGTGAAGGTGCTGGTATGGAATTTCTTGTTCAGTCATGCGAGGTGAGAAGTAACCAACTATAGAGTCACGCGTAGGTGAGAAGGAGTGCAAGTTACTGTCCTAACCAGAGGATTGATGAGTGGGTGTGAGAGGACATTCAACCATGAACAATTGGTAGCCCTCCTTCTAGCACCAGAAATGTTGATGGTGCTGGACCCACCAACATTTAGGGGATCACCCCGGTATGAAGTCCCAACTAGACCTCACACTGTTTCATGTGGGAGTCCCATCCAGTATGATGGCCAGGTTGCCATTATCTTAAATGTTTGCCTTAGCTCTTGCTTGTCATCACATGAGAGTGGTCTGCTTTGTCTTCAAGTAGAAATGTTCGCGTGCTTGGTGATTGATAGTGTTACTTGTGTCAAGGTTCTTTCACTACAGAGAGAGAGGGTCAGAGTGAGTCTCGAGTAGGATATGAGGAAGCCCAACTCTATTAGGAACACATAACAAAACCGGACGTGCACAACTTCTGGAGGAGCAATCCACACGGATGCGACAGTCACAACACACTGGGGAAGATAGCACATACAACACTCAACGGACAATCCGTGCGAGTGCAACGGTCATTATAGCGAGTTTACATGAAAGGTTTTATCTGATATTCGGGAGGTAACCAACATGGGCAGGAAAATGTTAACAACTTATACAACTCATTTTCATTAATATATGTATTAGAAAAACTAAATGAATTCAAGTGTTAAAAACAGGTTAAAGAAACATGTATTACAAGTGTTCAAGACAAATCTTACAAACAGTTACAATACATGTGTGAAAACGTGCTAGCCTATTAGCAGGATTCTGAATTAAGCAAAATTCCAAGACACATCGATACACCATACATCACTAACCCCATGGACGGGGCATTGGCACCACTACTTACTCAAAGAAAAGATTATAGACTCTCAAGGCTATGTGGGAGGAGCTAAGGTGAAAAATCTTTTACATGTACAAATGAGGTCTATTTATAGCCAAGGGTAAAACTAACCCTTGTGACTGCTCAACTTCCCTCGTGACTGTTTGACTTTCATGACATTTAAACTTTACATGACTCTTCATATGACAAGTGGGTCTCTTGGACTTCCACTTTACATTACATTGATCAACAATATGGCCCACAATAGTTATGTGGATGACATGACTCATGAAAAGACTCGATGTGACGGTGCTAGTACATTTGTGTTGCTGCTGGTGTGCATGTCAAGCTGCAGTGTTGCTGGGTTATGAATGTCCTCATGGTGTGTAACAGCTTCACCTCCACATGGAAAGGTGCACAAAGTATTCAATGATCATTAGGTTCGCTTGATGGTGCATTCGCACGTTGCTCCTTGCTTGTACTTTGGCATGCTCGACATGTTTGACCGTTTATGAAAGTGTGTGTTTGTCTATCCATCTGCGAACACATATTTGCATGTTCATCTGTCCGTCCTTTGGTAAACACATCTATGCATGGTCGTCTCTTTGCAAACACATATCTTCATATGCATCGTTTGTTTGTCTATTCGCTAACATATCCTTTTACATGTACTCCCCTTGTTCATCCCATCCATTGTCGAACCATGTTTATTCGTGTACATGTATCTGTAGTCACTCATGACGATACAACATCAAATCCATTAACCTCGTAGTCTATCATGATGCATGATCATTTCAGATGCGAGTGACTAGGAGAGAAAACAAGGTTACGAAATTGTGTGAGGCAAGTTTCAGGCTGGGATGCGGGGTTCAGACACTATTGGTGAAAGCTAAGCAAAAGTCACTGGGAGATGGTGATGGGTAATCTGGATTGGCAGTGAATATCCATGGGATCTGGCTCCGTTGAAGGAAAAATTTGTGAAAATTTTGGGAGAAGCAGTGCAGGCTGTAGGAGGGCTGGGTAGGAAAAATCTGCACAATTTATGGAGTGAGTAGGCAACGGGAGCTTGGCAGCAAAAACTGCGTAGTTCTTGGAGGGAGCTGGCAGCGGGCTGCGGGAGCTTGGCAAAAAAAACTACGCAGTTCTTGGAGGGAGATAACAACGGGCTACTGGGAGTTGTTGGTGGGAAAAAATGTGCAGATGCTAGGAAGCTGACCTGCTGACCACCTCTGCATAGTTTCTGAGCAGAGAGGACTGTTGGGCTTAGAGGGCTCGCTCATGAAATCTGCGTAGTTTTCTGGGTGAGCAATCGATTAGCTGATTGGTGACTAGCTGGGAAAACTACAATTTTCTGAGGGAGGCAGGGACGGGAACTGGGTGTATGTCGGGCCTGTCTGCACAATTTTCTCATTCAACAGAGTGGGCATGATCTGTAGCCTTTGCGCAAGTTTTGAGGGGAGTCAGTCCCAGGGTGACTGCCTGGTCAAACTCTCTGGTTGACCAAAAAGAGGTTTGATTGATCAGCTTGTGGGCAACGCAGCTTCAAATGGATTGTTGGGTGCTTTTACGCTGTTTTGCGCGATGGACAGTCGAGTCAATGGTGGGGTGAAGGTCTGATTGTTAGAGGGTGATTTGGTCATCAAAACTTCAACAAAAATGACTAAGTGTGTGAGCGAGTGAAAATGTGCATATGCAACCTTGCAAACACACACTCACATGACTTGATGATGAGACGACTCAAACCATCTAGACACACATGCTCAACATGACTGACTGATGGTGCGAATAGATAAGCGTGATGTTTGTGATTGACCATTGGACAACCGTGACGATGCTTGAGTGACAATGTATACAACTCCATGTGTGAGCGCGATAGGTGTTTAGATAGCAAACACAACATGTACACTCAAAGCGGAGACCTTGCGTATGACCTAAACATGGTCGTAGGCGAGACATTGTTACCAACATGCAAAAGCTTCCCGTTGAATGGTCAAGCAAGGTGGGTGCAAAGAATCACACGAGCACATGGGGTGAGCATGAGTGTGTGAAAACATCAAGTAAAAACTCAAGGGAGGTTTTGAAATTGAATGCAGGCCAAAATTTTGGAGGGTGTTGCAGCTGCTACAACACAATAGAAAAAACAACAAAAGGCAATAAAAGCAAAATTCACCCTGAAAAGCTACGACAATGCTCTGAAGGCTCCTTGATCTCCTAGGGAAGCTAGAGTTGTATGTTCGAATGCATAAGTGAGCTCTAGAGGCATCCATTACATAGATTTGAGAAAATGGAGTTCATGACATGTATGCTTGAGATCAAGGACAACAACGACACTTAGCAGAAAGTTATAAAGATAACAATGTGTCACCTTTGGGAAACTGATGAAAGATCCCTACTTCCCAGGGATGATTTTTCTCTTAGATTCTTGCTTTTTTAGGGCACTTCCATGCATTGCCCGGAAAGATTGCGCAGTTCTGGCGGGAACCAGGTAACATGTCGACACATGCATCAAACAACAACTGAGGGAATTATTCTGTGCAATTCCTGGGCTGAGTGGCTCTGGCTACCTCTCATACTCTGCGCAGTTTCCTAGCTTAAGACAAGCTGTTAGCTAGGTTTTCACAGTTTTAGAGCCTAAGATCACTGTTGAGATTTTTTTCACAATTCTGGAGAGCAAGGCTGACTGTCAGGTTGCTCTGGACAATTCCAGAGAGAAAGGTTGACTGCATGGATGCTTTGCAAAATTCTTGAGAGCAGGGCAGGTTGCTGGGCTACTCTACGCAATTCCTAAGAGCAAGGCAAGATGCCCTCTAGGGCTGTGCAGTTCGTCAAGATAATGCAAGAACCAGATGCAAACCAAGTCACGGGGGGTTAGATTGTGGTTGGTCAACAAAGAAATTAATTTAACACAAGTTGCAAAGTGAAAGATAAACTTAAATGAAAACATAAGTACCTGAGCAGTGCAAGAAAAATAACTAATATTTTGAGGAGGGAGTCTCCAAAACAAAGCAAAGGCAAAATTTTAGAGTGTGGTTGTAGCTGCTACAACATTGGTGACACACTGGTAGAACTCCAGCTCTCTGTATGGACCTTGTCTTGTGTAAAGCGAGTCTAACTCCTCTGGAAGTATTATTCGATTCTTTGAATGTCATGGCTTCCCCACTAGCTTGAGTTAAATATATAGTCCCTTCCATTCTCTTGATCGGTAAACACACATACCAAGTCAAGTCAATTGAGTTGTTTCGATTGGGGATGAGGGGTATATTGATGCACAAGTAATATAATTGTCAGAGTTTTAGTTTCATCTCTAGTGTTGCTCCACTACCAGTAGGCCTAGACAGTACCCCGACGGAGTCACTTCAAGAACACAAGCATCGCTCCGCTGCGAGTGAGCTTGGACAGTACCCTGGTGGAGTTACTTGCTTCACCTCTCTGCACATGAAGCCTTTCTCTTCCTTCGCTTTATTTTATTTTTCATTTTTCATTTTTTCATTTCTAGAGAACTGTGCATGGGCACTTATTTATTTCATGAGGTAGAAGAGGGATCCCGACTTATTGAGAGAAGAAGATGTTGTCCCTTCAGAGAAGTATGTTATATATACCTTTGACATACTTGTTAAGGTTTTCCCCCTCACCTTACTCTACTTGACTGAGCTAACAAGGGTTAACCAAATATAGAAAAATCGATTAGAGTAGGTGGTACTAGTTAGAAGTGCAAGCGTTGTGTTTTCACTAAGACTCACTCTGAACATAACGTATTTTCCATCAGGGTATCATCGACTGAAGACAACAATCTCTTCATAAAGAGAGAGGACAACATATAACCAATTGTTGATAGCTGTACAAGTCCTCTTGTACTTCACCTTGCTTGTCTGAAGAGCCAAACATGGTTTCATGTGAAGCTAATCCTATGGGTGCATAACAAGCAAATAAACAAACAAGCAAAGGACAAAAGTAAATGAAAGAAAAACATGAAAGAAAAACAAACATTACTCCTACTACTTCGATAAACAGTGCATGGCCCTACTCACATAAAGTGATATTTCCAATGCAGCCACCGACACATTGGTTGACCCATGTTGCTGAAGGTAGAGTTGACTAGAAAGATATTCAAGTAAACCAATGCACAAAAAAGATAAGACAATGAAGACCAACACGCTCAAAGTTTAAAAGCATCCACAGAAAAGAAAAGACTAAAATCACAAGACAAACACTCTGTAGATGTACCATGGTGTTGCAACACTCTATGTGCAAAGGATGAGAATGTACACTCTTTTAACCGTGACAAATGAGAAAACATGAAAAAGGAACAAAATTTACGTTTCGCAAGAGTGCTCGTTGTGTATGATTCCTCAAATGCATGAGCGATAGGATCATGTGATTCAGGTGGAGGATGTGAAATATGTAAACTATATTGATCTTCAATGAAAATAGGAGAGTGATGGGGATCCTGGGGTGTTTCAATAGATTTTTGATCGAAAGTGGAACTGACATCCAATGTATTCTATGAATGATTAGAAGTAAAAACATCTCGAGATGGATTTTCACAAGACAAATCAGAAATGGAAGAATCACAAAATATGTCAGGAAATAACATACGAGGTGTGGATGGAAGGAGGTCATCCTTCACCACAGGTTCTTCTTCAAATTTACACACATACTCATCATAAATGAAAATGCAAGTTGGCTTCTCAACACCAACTTCATCTACAACTTGATCCTAGTGAATAAAAATTGTGGAGTCCAGAATGGGAGAACACAACACAGTATAATCTGAAGGATCAAAATAATGAGAGGATGAAGGTTGAGAGAAAAAGTTTATGTGACAACTAGCAGGATTGCAAGCCAAGTTTTCATAGATATCCAAAGAAGGTGGGATGGGAGGATGTGACAATTCAACAGATGGTTTCACAACTTCTCCCTCCTCACACCACAGAGCTAGAGATGTTTGATGAGGAGAGGACAAAGGGTTACCTGTGATAGCGACCTTGTCCGTCTTGGGTTTGGCAGCGCTAACACCAAGGTATGCTGGGAGGGGTTCAAATGACTCTAACACATGAGGATTTTCATATATGTGAAGAAGCTACTGAAATCTTTCATTGAGAAATGTCCAATCAATTTCATCTTTTGGGATTTGAAAAGAAAGATTACAGAAGTGATTCCAAAATTGCAAAAGAGATTCATCAAGTGCTTTCCATAATTGTAGATTTTTTCTATTGAGTGCTTTGTGATCATAATGATAGAAAGCACGAGCCAACTCTCCGATAATCTGATCATAAGAGTGAATGGAGGCTACATGCAATGTGACACACCATTGCAGCACGTGCCCTTTGAGCGTGTAAGTGAACAACGAGTAGGCAATGTCGTCTGGGAGGAATTCATTCCTTTCACGGAAAACCATGAAGGCAACTTCGTGACTAAGAAAAGCTACTCCACCTTCACCATCATATGTGTTATGTGAAAAGTCATTAAGTAGATCCTTTGACACTTCAAAATCACATCCATTAGACAAACATGTTGAAGGTTTAACTGTAATGTAAGTCATGAAGACCATGCAGAGATTCAAAACAAACTTTGACTCAACTTGTCATCTGGACTTCCTTCTAGTGCTAGAAATGTTGACGGTGCTGGACCTGACAACATGTCAAGGGATCTCCCCGATAAGAAGTCCCAACTAGACCTCAAACCGTTTGGAGTAGGAGTCCCAGCAGTGGGTAGTACAGTAGTGCCTTGACTACGTTAGTGCATGGAGGTAAGTATGTCAACTTTGTTGGAAGCAAGTGTGTGACCTTGTAGCAAGCCAAGTGAGATGCATGGGGGTTCTAACACACAGAGAGGAAAAGGAAGTGTGTCCCTTAGAAGCATGTAATAGTACACAACCAGAAAGGAGCACACGAGCATAATGACATCACAAGATGGAAAGCAGAATAGTCCACAATCCAAAGTGATGGGTTAAACCAACAACACATCTGCAAGAAGATTCATACAATTGCATAAAAAATAGTTCATACAAAAATACGTAAGTTAAATAACATACATTGCTAAAGCAACTAGAATTGTCCAACTACAATAACAACATATACATGAAAATGTGTTGGCTTTGTTATATATTATTAAGTGAAAGATCCATCCATACATACACCATTAACAACCACTAGCCCCAATAGTGGAAAATTATAGTCAACACCACCTGCTCTTCCAAAGAGATGTACTCACTCTGCGCTATGGAGAAGCTAAGGCTTGTCACAATACTCTCATGGCCTTCTCTAAGAAATGCCTAGCCAAAAGCTTGGCTTCCAAAAGCCTGTTCTATGAGTTATGAGGTTCTATTTATAACAAAGGGTGGGATGATCCTTGACATTCCCCTTTGTGACTCTTGGACTACCCTCATGACTCTTCACATTACATAGTGACTAGCGACACTTGGAATTTCACTTACAACATGTTTACAATAATATGAATTTTCCACATGTACCCATGTGAGACAAAATAGGCTAGAGAAAACCTAACAAGACAACACACTATGACTCCAAGGTTTAAGGAAAGACCAACTCGACAACACCCACTTGATGCTTCTTGATTATGTACTGATGCCAAGCTTGGTCTTGTGCTGTGGTGTCCCCAAACTTCTTGATGTTGTCTTGCTAAAAGCGGACTCTTACGTCCATGGCCTCAGGGCATGCGGTCTTGGAACTGCATCTGTATCATCTTGAAGTATGCACTGCACTGTCTTAAGTGTGGTTGGAGCACCGATGTACTTTTTCATGTTTTCCACGCTCAACTGCACTATCTTGAGTGTGGTTGGAGCACGAATGTACTTCTACATGTTTTTTGTGCTCAACTGCAAGTCATCACTGGTGGCCTTTTGAATCAATTGATCCATCTACCTATTGGCCTCTGACCAGACTTGGTTCTCATGCTTAGCTTTGGTGAGAGAACCTGCATTTTTTCATTCTCTTCATGAGCTGCTGGCTGTTCTAACTTATCAACCTATATGGGCGCTGTTTTCTCTGTCATTGCGCCTTGACTTTGTTCTTCTTCCCATTTTTGCTTCTCAGCTCCTGTTCTTCCTTCGACTCTTGTTCTACCTATTGTGATCTCAGTTTTTCTATCCGCAAGCTCAACTCTTCGCTGTGCTGTCTATGTCCACTGCTTCCTTCTTCTTCTACTGTCAAAGCTGCCTATGTGATGCAGGAAAATTTTCCCTCTGTGGATAGAGGCAACCCCTCTAGCCCTAGAGTGGGTCTAGTCACAAACAAGGATAGATCAACAAGAGCTTTCCTTAAACAGTCATAGTTGGAGGCCTACCTCAACCGGTGGCCAATGGAGTTCCGTTGCGCTGCTCCAGCTTCCACTTTCTTCTCCTAATGAGTAATCAACCTGAAACAATGCAAAGGAAATACAACAAAGCACGTAACCGGAACAACAATGATCTATTTACTCACAAAGTCAACAAGTCATGAGCTATCAAGTACATTACATACAAGACATAGGAAAACATCATTGATTGCATTAATATGAAATAAGAGTAAGCTTACAACCAAAGTCTTGACGTCACAAGCCTTCTCAGAAAGGTCCAGTTAGCATCTTCCTCAAGCATTCACTCTTTGAAGATGGATTTCCCAACATACAAGTATTTCTCACTCACAAGTTTTACACAAGATTAAGGGCACTTCACAACCTTCCGTAAGCTATCAACAATCCCACACTTGTCACACTCACACTAGCTATGTAGCAAACTCACAAACACTAACAACACTACTCCACTAGCCAACTATCAGCAACTATCCCAAAAACTAGCAAAGCATAGCAATGGTGAGAGTTTAAATAGGAGAAGGAGTCTCCATGAAAGGTGGAAGAGTGAGTTTATCTCCAAGGAAGGTAGCACAAATGACAGAACAACCATGCCAGAGAAAGGAGGGCGATACAAACTATGCCAATAACTAGGTTTAGAGTCATCTGGAAGGCCGACTGTTGGAACAAATTTGCCCAATCTAGATCATCGCAGGTACATAACTGATATTCTGCGTTGACATTGCTATTGAATAACGTAGCTAGTTAGGTCATCGCTGAAGATCACAAGAAACCTCGCGTTGGCATATAAAATCGGACCATCGTGGGAATCAGGTGTACTTCTGCGATGGCAGTGCTTCTTGACTATTTAGGAGCGCCCTTCAGCGCATTTATTTAGCCAACAGATGCGATGAGGCAGATAACTTAGGAAAAGAGGGTCATTTGGCAACATCAGAGAGAATTTGTCTAATATGAGCATGTATGACTTGGACACATGACACAGTAGGAAGACTTGATTGAAGACAGTGACAAATTACTGTGTCACAGATGCCTCCTAAAGTATGAAGCCTGAGAGAGTGGGAGGGGTGAAATGCTTTACGAAACTGACTGAGCTGGAACACCATCTGGAAGAACCTGCATGCAAGTACAACTGATATCTTTGATAATGAAGTACATGTAGTCTAGGCATGGGCGCAGCCATCCAAAAGACATACGAAATAGGTCTGTGGTATGGATGAATCCATCCAACTAATGAGACCATGATGATGATAAAGGTATGGTCGTAGCCATCCATGAAGACTCAGGTATGGTCGTAGCCATCCATCAATGAGTCATGTAATCATAAACCAATCCACACAGCCCGAACATATGTAATCTGAGTTCGAGGTCTTGAACCCATCCAATCATAGTACAAATCCTAACATGTGAATAAATGTGCTGAAGTTGAGCATGATAGAAAGTCGCTTGATTACCGGTCACTGATGAAAACCATTAACAAGCGCGAGAGAAACCACCAATAATGCCAATGGTTCTCAAGGTACTGTCTAGCACAATCCACGAAGTGTGAAAAAAGGAGCTAAAGTCGAACACTCACAGAATCACCTAATTGACAACCAATGATTAAAGTTGACCGTCAGGTGCGAAGAACTTGCCATTAAGGCATGCAAGCTCTAAGGTACCAAAGAGGATCTCTAGATCAATCTCCTGGATAATGAGCTGATGTTGACAGGAGACGACCCGTCACAGGAGGGCCATAATTTTTCCCCCATCAACGACACGAGATAAGGAACAAGTGGTAGATGGTGAAATAGAGTATCAGAGGAGAGGGCGAGGGTGTAAACTGCAGAAGAATTATACTCTTGAACATGTTAGCAACACGACTTCGGAGGGTGGCAGCATTCAGATACTAAGGGATCAAAGGCATGATGGAAATGGCATGAATCATATGGAATGAGGCTAAATGACAACCCAAACCCGCGGAAGGCCAAATGACGATGTGCGAATGTCCCAACCCGACAAGAAGCAAAAGTGTCGATGTTCAAGAGTGACTAGCTGCCATAGACAATCAATGATAAACCTGTTGTTGAATCCAACCTAGTAATAGTTTAACGAGCCCTAGGAAGGAGAATCTCGAGTCTCGTCATGGTGACGAGTCCAATGCCGTTAGGGTTTAATGAGTCTGACATAGGTGAAACTCAGAGTCTTTTTCATGTTTAGAGAGTTTGAAAAAGACACCGAAAAGAAAACTCCAGGGGGGGTCCTTTTCGTAGATTTGTGTCTCTCGAGCCTGAAAACATATAAAATGATACTCGAAAGAACCGCTCAACCATTACGATCAAGGAGTACTTTTTGTGATTAGTGACCTCGACCCAAAAAAGTAGAAAAGCGATCGAAACCATGTCGTTTCGTAACCAATAACGAACCTGAAACGACAAAAGCCCGGAAATATTTTTGTGTTTATACGGTCGGAAAAGAGCTCAAAGAGGACCGCCTTTTTATTCTGTTTAACGAGTCAAAAGGAAAACTCGGCAATCTTTTCATCTTTAAACAGTCGGAAAAGAGCTGAAAGCAGACCTCCATTTTTACTCCCTTTAATGAGTCAAAAAGGGAAAAATACTCGACAACCTTTTCATCTTTTACGAGTCAGAAAAGGGCTTAAATGTGACTCGTCCTAGAGGAACGAGTGGTAGCAACTAGTTCCAGCAATGGTGGAACTGCTCAAAACATGTAATGGTCAAGAGGCTGGCTAATAAAACCACTCATTGTTGCAGTCCCACAGGAAAGGAAAAACAACCAAGTGAAAGCACATGATCGACCAAAGAGATGGTGGCAATGGAATGAAACAACCAAGGCTCATCTAGCAAAATTTAGCAGATAACAATGGAAATCACGAGGTGTAAATCAGGTATGGGTTCATTTTTACACAAGATTGAACCATGGAGAACTTTGCTTGGATTCGGTTTCATGTTTACACAAGCTTGAAATGAAAAACTATGCTTGTTATGAGTTCGCATGCCCCTAGGCATAATGACGCAAATCGAGGTACATGCCCCCCAAGCTTCATTGCATTCAACGAGGTGGACAGAATGAAGGTTCACATTTGAGATCTTAGAAAGACTCAACTTGGATTTTACAAGATCTTAATCAAAGACTCGATTTGGAAAAGGGAGTTGTTTCATTTTTTAATGAGGTTGACATAGTAAAAGAACTATCCTCATAACCCTTGTTTCATTTTGTAACGAGCTTGACACAAGAGAAGGAACTATGCTCGAGACTCCTTGTTTCATTTTTAACGAGGTTGACACAAGATAAGAATCGTCCTCAGACACCTTGTTTCGTTTTTTAACGAGGTTGACACAAGATCAGAACTATCCTCGGGCACCTTGTTTCGTTTTTTAACGAGGTCGAAACAAGAAAAGAACTATCCTCGTAACTCCTGTTCATGGACCACATGAGAACATGGCTCCCAAGAGGTCTTCGCAGCATGGAAGAAACACACTCTGGGAGGAATACATGTCATGATGCACCAATGACAGATCGGGTTCTAATGCCCCCAATACATGATGTATGAGACCATCTGCATGATCATCAGCAGATGCGGAGACGGAACGAGTAGCCACATAATTGACCTGTGGCAAAGAAGGTACTGCTTGAGAGCAAGAACCGATAGGGGATGACGACTTCACATGAGGCACTGGGGGACTAAAGAACGATAATTGATCTACAGTCACCATTCTCCCATCGTGTGAAAAACAAACCACATGGAAAAGTGAAGAGACGAGGGCCCCCATGGCATAAACATAGTCACGACCAAGGAGAAGACTGAAATCTAAAGCACCTTGGACAACCATAACGTCTATATATACAGTTTTGCCCCCCAAAGTTACAGGAAACTTTGGGAGGATCCCTAAAGGTTGACTGGTTCCTCTGTCAAATGCCAACAGATTTTGCATGAGTGGCACAAGTTGTGGGGATCCCAAAGCTTGCCAAGTAGTGGAAGGCATAAGACTGACAGATGCACCCTCATCCAAGACAGTGCCAGGTATTGCCTTATCATAGGCATGTACTGTAATCTGGAAAGGCACATGGGATGGAAGGTGGAATGTAGTCAAATGACTCCAGTCAAAGGAAACGATTGAACTACTTGGTGGGGGAATCATATGATTGCCCCCCTGCTCTATAGGAACCGAAGAAGGACTCTCGTGATCAGCAGGGATAGGAGGGTCGTTCTTGGACTCAGGAGAATCTGACGAGACGAGAAGAACATGAGCATGAAACTCTTCCGAAACAGAGTGATCAACAGGTGGTGAGCCTAAGTTGAAACTCTCCCTGACCAATGGTTGGTCTGGAATAGGCTTAGCACATCCAGGCTCAGAAGGAGGAGTATAGACAAGAGAAGAATCTAAGTCAATCTCTTTGCCAATTAGGAGAGGGTCTAAAGAGACCCTCTGATAACCAACGGGAAGTTGGGGTGAAGAAACTGTAAGACTTTCCAAAATGGTAGAAGCCTTATCCATGAGCGGACAAAGGTGAAGGGGATGGTTGCCTTCACATAGCCTACAGGGGAATCAAATCTTCCCTTTCTTCTTACGTTGCCAGTTGATAGGGTAGCATCTCCATGAGCTTCAGAGGATGATGAGGGATGAGCCGGATCGTGAGACCATACTTCTAAGATCCTAGGAATGCCAGGACAATCACAAAGAAGATGGTCATCCTTGCACAATTTACAAGGAAACTTAACCTTCTGCGGAGGAGCAGAAGGTGGTTCGACTTGAGATGTACTCGGAGCAGTAACTGCACAGGTGGACTTGCATTTATCGGACTTCTTCTTCTTCTTCTTCTTCTTCTTCTTCTTATTCTCTTGGTTACTAGATGTGAAACTTTCACTAGGTGAAGGAGGAGAGGAGGAGGAAGAATCAGGGGAAGAAGGCATAGGCCCAACATTGGAATCAACATGTCATGGTTCGGATGAAGGAGACGGTGGAACAGGAGTCATGACACTTGGGACCACCGAGGTTGAAAACAACCAAACGGGTAAATTGATGGTTAACCTAGGCAAAGACAGTGTTGCCATATACGGAGCACCGATATTTCCAAAAGGTGGAAACGGACCAGGGTTCCCATCTGGGGGAAGACCTTGGCCGGTAGACTCGGGGACTGTTGCCATCAGGAACGAGCCTGAGAAACACTCTTATCACAACTAAGAACTTGAACTATTACCAGGAATATCTTGTGGGCAGTAAATTTTATGACGCAAGAACAAAACTTGACCTTTTCATCTTTAAAGAGTCGAGAAAAGGACGAAAAGATGACTTTAGTCGCCTTCGAATATTTAATGAGCCTGAAGTGACAAGTGCTCAGATGGACCTTTACTTTAAGGGAGTCTGAAAAGGAACGAAAGTGACTATGTTGGAGAACTAGGCAAAAGGTTAACCAAACAACCCGCAAAACTGCATATACACCTTGGCAGTCATATGAACACCAAGGACTTTCCGTACGGCAGTCAGTCTTCTCGAATGCTGTGTTCGGTGCATTACAGTTTGTAAGGCGGCAGACATGGCTTCCTAGGGATAAAGGATGATAACCTAGTGGGGTCTCCCAACATATACTCAACGGTAAATGGGAATGCAATTTCGTGCTAGACCACTATTGAGTCATACAAGGAGGAATCACCCAACCTTGAGTGGAAACAAAAGTGACTAGGTTTAACGACGCCGGAGCATGTCTCTAGCCTAGACCTCTAAATATTGTGTGTTATGTTCCAATGCATTGTTAGATTTATTCAGTTCGTTTTAGAGTTGATCTTGGATTATGTTTCAGTTTTCAGGCCTTACCATATGTATATAACAAATCCTAGGATGCAGCTAAAATGAAGGAAATATCCTTTTCCTTCAATGAACGCCTACCTACAGGAGGGTAGATAGATCATTTCCAAACCAAGAAAACCAAGACAACAAAGGCAGTCACTCAATGCAAGCAGACATTGATTCCTAAAGTGCACGGATACTACTAATGAGAGATTTAAACATTCGATTTCCAATATGTAAACTTGAAATGCAAATTCAGTTTCACTTTTCATATACTAAATGAATGCAATTCTTTTGATTTTGATGTCTCTAATTCTAGAAGAAGCAAATAAGCAACAAGCAAGTGTGGAAAAACGATTGATCCAAACAATTGTAATCTATGTCCGGTAGTGAAGAGAAATCGAATCAATGCCAAAGATTGGTTCAATAACAGTCACTAAACAATCAACCAAAAACAAGCAAAGGGGAAAGCTCAATCAGACCAACATCAAGTTGCAAACGAATCTTTGAGAAAACAAGCAACCAAGCCAAACTAATCCAAGAGACTTGAAATAATGAAACTAGGTCACAGAAGCAAGAAAACAAGATTCATTCAACAAAGCTCACAAGAGAGTGCCTCAAACTATAAATAGTGAAAAACAAGTTATCAAACAAGTGAGAACAACAAGGGACCAGCAGGACTGATGGACTCAGGAGGCAGAATTGAGAAAATCAATTCTACAGCTATTAGCGCGGGTAATACACAAGAAACAAGCGCTGATAAAGAACATGCTGCAGCAACAGAGCGATGTCAGCGCAGAAGTACACGACTTTTCCGCGATGGTCCGATTTACAGAACTGTCGTGACTGTTAGGCGTAATCACGTGATGAACATGATATTACAAAAGGGTGGACGCGATGACAGCGCGACTGTTAAATTTAAAGCCGCGATGATGTTCAAAACAGTAACGGGAAAACCAAAACTCCCAAATCAAAAACAGTCAAATCTTCAATCAAATAAGGGCATTTCCCAGATCAGGCCAAGAAACTCAGAAGACCGGTAACTAATCCCCAAAACTTCAAAAGAGACCAAAACAAAAAATCAAGACAAGAGTAAACAAGAAAAGAACAAAGGCCAAAACTCCCCAGTGGAGTCGCCAATTTGTGATGCAGGAAAGTGTTCCCTTTGCGAACAGAGGCAACCCCTCTAGCCCTAGAGTGGGTCTAGTCACAAATAAGGATAGATCAACAAGAGCTTTCCTTAAACAGTCATAGTTGGAGGCCTACCTCAACCGGTGGTCGATGGAGTTCCGTTGCGCTGCTCCAGCTTCCGCTTCCTTCTCCTAATGAGTAATCAACCTGAAACAATGCAAAGGAAATAAAACAAAGCACGTAACTGGAACAACAATGATCTATTTACTCACAAAGTCAATAAGTCATGAGCTATCAAGTACATTACATACAAGACATAGGAAAACATCTTTGATTGCATTAATATGAAATAAGAGTAAGCTTACAACCAAAGTATTGACGTGACAAGCCTTCTCAGAAAGGTCCAGCCAGCATGTTCCTCAAGCATTCACTCTTTGAAGATGGATCTCCCAACATACAAGTCTCTCTCACTCACAAGTTTTACACAAGATTAAGGGCACTTCACAACCTTCCACAAGCTATCAACAATCCCACACTTGTCACACTTACACCAGCTATGTAGCAAACTCACAAACACTAACAACACTGCTCCACTAGCCAACTATCAGCAACTATCCCAAAAACTAGTAGTGCATAGTAATGGTGAGAGTTTAAATAGGAGAAGGAGTCTCCATGAAAGGTGGAAGAGTGAGCTTATCTCCAAGGAAGGTAGCACAAATGACGGACAACCATGTCAGAGAAAGGAGGGCGATACAAACTATGCCAACAACCAGGTTTGGAGTCATCTGGAAGGTCGACTGTTGGAACAAATTCGCCCAATCTGGATCATCACGGGTACATAACTAATATTCTGTGCTGGCATCGCTATTGAATAATGTAGCTAGTCAGATCATCACTGAAGATCACAAGAAACCTCGACGCTGGCATATAAAATCGGACCATCGTGGGAATCATGTGTACTTCTGCGATGGCAGCACTTCTTGACTATTTAGGAGCGCCCTTCAGCGTGCTTATTTAGCCAATAGACGCGATGAGGTAGATAACTTAGGAAAAGAGGGTCATTTGGCAACATTAGAGAGAATTTGTCTAATATGAGCATGTATGACTTGGACACATGACACAGTAGGAAGACTGGAGTGAAGACAGTGACAAATTACTGTGTAACAGCCTGCATGAAGATTGAACGTGCTTTCGCTCTTTGGCTTTGTTATCCCTTTATTATGTTAACAACTTCCTCTTTCCCTATTCCTATACTAGATTGTTGCCTTTTTCTGCTTCTGCTGGTCTTCTTGCCTGATCTGAAAATGGAATGTACTTGTTTAAGGGTCCAAGGTATCCATTTCCCATAATTTCAAATGTGAGCTATACACTCCAAGGGACCTCTGAAAATGTGAAAACTTCTTATTTCTTATACAGAGATAGACTGTAGGGGCATTCATCGAACATGTCACCTCTAAAGAGAGGATGAGTTCCAGAGGCTACCTGGCCCTCTACAGGCTCTGCCTAAAGAAATAACGAAGTAAACACTTAGAAGTCTTTGACATACACATACTTGAAGTTTGATGTCTTGCGGAATAAGACAAATAACTTTCTGTAGATGAATAGGTGATTATGTGTGTATGCAAGTTATGTATATTTGCTATATAACACTTTATATCAGTTTTGTTTAGCATATCATCTTCAGCAAATAAAGACATCAAAATGATAAAGCAGTTCACCCCCTCTCGGCTACATCTGCTGGACCAAACCTCTCAAACTAGGCTTGTCCTCTTGTATTAAAAATGCTACAAAGGCTAATACAAGAATATGAGTGTATCGAAAGATAGATCTGACTGTAAATACAGAATCAAAAGATAGGAATTAGCTAAACATGCTCTTTCCCAAGCACTAAACAGTGAAATTGTACCTTATACAGTACTTTCCCCAACTGGCCCTGGTGGCCCTTTAAACTTTCATGGAGAATTTCAAGGTGAAGATGACCTCAATTGGTTCTAAAACCTCTGCCATTAGACTCAGAAGGTCAAAAATAGCAGACATAGGCTTTTGAATCACCAAAAATGGATGAACATAGCCCCCAAACAGCTCAAGCACTGAAATGGCCCTAGTGGCCCTGAAAGATTCCCTGAAGCTAAATAGTGAGAAGAATGCCTAAACAGGCAAAAAGAGCTGTAGAAATGGATTCAGAATGCTGAAAAACTTTAGGAATGGCCTTCGTTCCACATTCACTGGCTGCACAATTCCCAATGCAGCTCCCAAATTGATTTGGCCCTTGTGGCTCCTGGAACTTCCACGAAGCTAAAACACCTACAAATGACCTCAGATGGCTGTGAAACCTATGCCCATGGCTTAAGAAGGTCGAAGAGACCCAAAATCAAAAAAAAATTCGTCCAAAACGGACTTTCCTAGCCAAAGTTATGGCCCTTTACTCCCAACTGCCAGTTGCCTTTGAAAAGCTCCAGTTAAAATTGGCTGACTGCCAGATAACCCCGCTAAATATGGGGCGGCCGCCAAATTTGGCGCCACCACCAATAGATCCGCTAAATCTTCCATAACCACTGACTAACTGCAGTTTAACTCCGCCATGTGACTGGAAAACTCGGGCTGGTGGTTTGCATGGGATTTCGCGTCAGCAGTTAAGGGTTTAGGCCCATGGTTCAATGGAGTTGGTCACGTGGTATGGGGGGCTGGAACTTAGGGGCTGGCCCCCTTCATTTCCCGCCCAAAACTGATTTAACATTTAAATAGTCTTTGGTCCGCTATGCAAACACGAACCACTTGTTTGGCCCAACGATAAGACGTGGGAGTGTTAGACTGGAGGTCGTTGGATCGAACCTCACCGCCACCAAAATTTTAAACAATGCACATACCCTTGCTGATGTCACCCTGGTCCACGTGGTGGCCTCCGGGCCTGCCACATGGCAACCTGTGTTTGGCTACCTAGATGGAATATTCCAAAGAATATTCTGCGAAATATTCTTTTTTTAATATTTTTTTGAAAAATATTCAAAAATTTTTAATATTTTTTTGAAAAATATTCAAAAATTAAGGGTTATTGGGCAATTTTGTTTTTGGCATAACTTTCTCATACGACGACCATTTTTTGAACCATTTGTGGCACCAGAATCAGAAAGACGAGCTCTATCCAGCCGTTCAGGTTCAAACTAGTTCTGAGCACTTTCATTTTTGACCATTTTACGACACTTGGTCCTGAGCTCCTGATCACACCTCCCAAATGAGAAGGCTTTGTTCCCCAAAAGCTTACTGAATCTCTGAACTGAACTGTACAACACTTGAGGAACAAAAATTTCCTCTTCTGTTCAGCCAAAAGAGCATATTGATGCCAAAATGTCTTGCCTTGCCAACTGTCGTCATGGCGACTTTTTGCTGCATAAGACAAGTACTTGTCGAATCCCGGCCAAGCTTGTTCGCTAGACAAATTGAAAATTTGCAGAAACCAACAATGATACTTGCTAATATATGAGCTGAAATCTTTCTCTGAACATGTGGGCTTTCCAACTGTCACGATGCCCATCCATGGCACCTCCGCTCCAGAAGAAGAGCTGCCTCCCAAATGAGAAGGCTTTTACAAAGATGAAACACTTGGAGATCAAATTAACTTTTTCCAAGTCAATATTACATTACATGCATGGTTAAAAACAAAGTAATCAACCCTTCAAGTTAATCACACATACATGTTTAAAATACAAGGAAATCATCATGATCCCTATGCTCATGCATATCATTCTCATGCATGTAGTTTATCCTTCAACTTTCTCTTAAGTACAATCATAAGTACAATATCCTCAATCACATGTACATGTACTTTCAAATCTGAAATGAATATAACTTTCGTTGTGATAAAGTGAGTCTCATACTCAACTTTTCCATCCTGCAACTTGCATTCCCTTAACAAAGAAATGCATTCAATCAAAAGACATGCAACTTTAATTGGATAAGAATTCTAACCATTTCTTACCAATCCATTTCAAAGGCGCTTCCTTTAACTGCACATCGATATCAACATGTGTATCATCCTGACACATATCAATGATGGAAGCTTCCTTCCCATTCTTGCCATACTCTTTCTCCAATTTCTTCAACTTTTGTGGAAGCATTGTTGGATTCATAGTCCAACACCTTTCAACAGTATGTCCATGCTTATGACAATAAGTGCAACACATATTCATCTTCTTGATAGCATGATTTGCATTGTTCAATGGAACTTTGGCTTCTTGCCTCCTTTCCTTCAAAAGTTTCTTGTATGTTGCCATTCTTTTCCAACATCTAGAAACACTATGGTTAACCAAACCACAAAAATAACATGCAATTCTTTTCCAATGCTTATGTGGAAATTTTCCATGCTTTACATGATCAAAGGAAATATGATTGAAATCAGATTTATACCTTTCTCTTTCACCTTCATTACCTTCATGAGGAGGTGAATCAAATGAAGAAGAAGCTCCTTTTGGAACACCATCAATCCCTTCAATGGTTTTAGAGCTTTCACAATTCTCTTGTTCAAGTGAATTCTTATGCACACCTTCTTCCTGCAAAGCATGTTTCAAACTATTGCATTCCTCAAGGATACAACCTTTACAACCTTGAGATAGAGAACCTGAAATGAAACTCCTTCTAGGAACTGTTTCAATTGCCTTCATGGCTACTTTGGAACTTTCTCCATAAGCTTGTCCATAGCCAAGACCCAAATACTTAGGCCTTACCTAAACCCTTATTTTCTCAACTATACCCTGTGCATGTTTGCCCAATCCTTTTCCTTCATATCCCATTTTGGACATCAACTTGGACCCTATGCCTCTGATATGTTTCTCAAAAGAACCAGCATAAACATTCTTATAAGAATTTGAAGAAAAATTAGAATTGTTTACCTCTTCTTCAAGATAATACTTGGCTAAGGCTTCTTTGGCAACAAGGAGTTGTGTCTCTAACTCATGCATCCTTTCCAGATTCATGTTTGCAATATGAAGTTGGCCTTCCATTTCCTACAATTGGTCAGAAAGCAACTGCTTCTCTTCCCTCATGGAATTCAACTGCTCTTGAAGTCTAGAGCTCTTTCATTCATCCTCATACATTTCTCTCACCATATTCATCATGATGAAAAATTCTTGCTTCAAGCATTCATCAAAAAATCTTGTGAAGGAGGTTGATTTTGAGAACTCACTTATGGAAGTTGTCATTATAAAAATTGACAAAAAAGCTTCAGCAAACTCAAACAACAAGTAGTTTGCAGAATAATAAAGCAGTCAATATTCAACACTACTTAAGACACCTTTCAAGCTACACAATCAAGCTAGTGATGTCAGTCAAGCAAACCTAGTGCTCTGATACCATCTGATCTGAAAATGGAATGTACTTGTTTAAGGGTGCAAGGTATCCATTTCCCATAATTTCAAATGTGAGCTATACACTCCAAGGGACCTCTGAAAATGTGAAAAATTATTATTTCTTATACAGAGATAAACTGTAGGGGCATTCATCAGACATGTCACCTCTAAAGAGAGGATGAGTTCCAGAGGCTACCTGGCCCTCTACAGGCTCTGCCTAAAGAAATAACGAAGTAAACACTTAGAAGTCTTTGACATACACATACTTGAAGTTTGATGTCTTGCGGAATAAGACAAATAACTTTCTGCAGCTGAATAGGTGATTATGTGTGTATGCAAGTTATGTATATTTGCTGTTTAA
This sequence comes from Pinus tabuliformis, assembly GCA_031772625.1. Taxonomy (NCBI): domain Eukaryota; kingdom Viridiplantae; phylum Streptophyta; class Pinopsida; order Pinales; family Pinaceae; genus Pinus; species Pinus tabuliformis. Next base: position 150,606,118 of record CM062813.1, on the reverse strand, counting down.
CACTTTATATCAGTTTTGTTTAGCATATCATCTTCAGCAAATAAAGACATCAAAATGATAAAGCAGTTCACCCCCTCTAGGCTAGATCCGTTGGACCAAACCTCTCAAACTAGGCTTGTCCTCTTGTATTAAAAATGCTACAAAGGCTAATACAAGAATAGGAGTGTCTCGAAAGACATATCTGATTGTAAATACAGAATCAGAAGATAGGAATTAGCTAAACATGCTCTTTCCCAAGCACTAAACAGTGAAATTGTACCTTATACAGTACTTTCCCCAATTGGCCCTGGTGGCCCTTTAAACTTGCATGGAGAATTTTGAGGTGAAGATGACTTCAATTAGTTATGAAACCTCTTCCATTAGACTCAGAAGGTCAAAAATAGCAAACATAGGCTTTTGAATCACAAAAAATGGATGAACATAGCCCCCAAACAGCTCAAGCACTGAAATGGACCTAGTGGCCCTGAAAGCTTCCCTGAAGCTAAACAGTGAGAAGAATGCCTCAACAGGCAAAACGAGCTGTAGAAATGGATTCAGAATGCTGAAAAACTTCAGGAATGGCCTTCGTTCCACATTCACTGGATGCACATTCCCAATGTAGCTCCCAAATTGATTTGGCCCTAGTGGCTCCTGGAACTTCCACGAAGCTAAAACACCTGCAAATGACCTCAGATGGATGTGAGACCTATGCCCATGGCTTCAGAAGGTCGAAGAGATCCAAAATCAAAAACAAATTCATCAAAAATGGACTTTCCTAGCCAAAGTTATGGCCCTTTACTCCCAACTGCCAGTTGCCCTTGAAAAGCTCTAGTTAAAACTGGCTGACTGCCAGTTAACCCCCCTAAATATGGGGCGGCCGCCAAATTTGGCGCCACCGCCAACAGATCCGCTAAATCTGCCATAACCGTCGGCTAACTGCAGTTTAACTCTGCCATGTGATCGGAAAACTCGGGCTGGTGGTTTTCATGGGATTTCGTGCCAGCGGTTAAGGGTTTAGGCCCATGGTTCAATGGCGTTGGTCACGTGGTATGGGGGCTGGTGCTTAGGGGCTGGCCCCCTTCATTTCCCGCCCAAAACCGATTTAACATTTAAATAGTCTTTGGTCCGCTATGCGAACATGAACCACTTGTTTGGCCCAACGGTAAGACGTGGGAGTGTTAGACTGGAGGTCGTTGGATCGAACCTCACCGCCACCAAAATTTTAAACAACGCACATACCCTTGCTGATGTCACCCTGGGCCACGTGGTGGCCTCCAGGCTTGCCACGTGGCAACCTGTGATTGGCTGCCCAGATGGAATATTCCAAAGAATATTTTGCGGAATATTCTTTTTTTAATATTTTTTTGAAAAATATTCAAAAATTTTTAATATTTTTTTGAAAAGTATTCAAAAATTAAGGGTTATTGGGCAATTTTGTTTTTGGCATAACTTTCTCATACGGCGACCGTTTGTCGAACCGTTCATGGCGCCGGAATCAAGAAGATGAGCTCTATCCAGTCATTTAGGTTCAAACTAGTTCTGAGCACTTTCATTTTTGACCATTTTACGACACTTGGTCCTCAGCTCCTGATCATTGCCATGTTAGTGTTGAGCATCTACATATATTGGCAAGTAAATTGGCACTTGCTCAATTGCTTCCTCGGTACTGCTTTCATGGTCACTCTTGAAAAAAATCTCTTTCGTGCTATGGTACAATGACTGCTGGAGAGAAGTGCTTCGCGTGTGGTACCTGTGGGACAAAAAAGGCACTTATGGAAAGAAAACATTAGCTCTTACAAATCCAACTTCACAGCATGATCAAGCAACAATCATGGCATCTGATGAGAGGAATTACACAATTTTGACTGATAGGGGTCACTGACTAACTATTGGAACTGCACACTACACAGTCCTAGTAGTTAGTGTGGAAGTGATCCAGATTTAAATAGGAACGCAACAAATTACAAATATAACCATAAATACATAGATGCAACAGAAATAATACTTAATTTCATTAATGTAAAATACTGAAATATGCCTAGTAACAGAAATGGAAATAAACTAGCTCGGGCGATGGTAGCTTATTCCTGAGAAGAGATGTGGCAGCTACATGCCTCTGAACTACCTTACAATGAGGCTCAAGTGCCTTTTTATTATTGAACAATAATAGCAAACCCTAAACAACCAAAACCTTAACCCGAGGAGATGTAACACCAAGATTTTATGGGCCGCGTTGGGGTTAGTTGGACAACCAACTTCCTGGGGTCATGACTTGGTCATATTATCTTCGTTTGACGCGCGTGATACCCTGTTGGAAAGATCTCTCCGAGGACTATGACGAAAAATATAATTTTATCAAAAAACCGATGGCAGTAGATTGCCAAAAAACATCATTTAGGGCCTCAAAACGGCTCCAGAAGTTTAGGAATTGAAAAAATGCTAAAAATAGTGAACTGTGATAAATTAAGGAAACTGAAAAACTGAAAGAAATAATGGTGGGGTTCCAAGTGGAATTGGTCGGTGGCCACCAATATCCACCTGGATCATTCCTCCCCCCTTAGGAAGCAATGGTCCCCATTGCGTTGAGTTCCTCCATGAGATGAGGAAACTTCTGCTGAACTTGGTCCTTGGTGAGCCACTTGCCCTGGTGAAGGAGTTGGACTGCTTTGACAACTCAATATAGTTGGATCTTTGACTGGCAAGCATGCTTGATCTATGTGTCCATGATCCGATCAGTTGCAGCTTGTTCCATGCAATCTGGATTTAACTTTGTTGGTGTGAGCTGTTTTGCAATGTCGGATGTGTCTAGTAATGGTGGAAAGTATGGCCGAAGGTGGTCCACATTGAACACTGGGTGCAGGCCAAGGAATGGGGGAATGCTGAGCTCAAATGCATTGTCTCCCACAACCTTGGTAATGGTGTAAGGACCATATCAGAGTTGTCTAAGTTTCCAATAGTCTCTGGTAAGGCATTCCCTTTGAAAATGCAACCAGACTTTGTCGCCCACCTGAAACTTGTGTGGCACCCAATGTTGATCATGTTGCTGGTTGTACTTGGCATTTGATTTCTCCAGAATGTCGTGGACATTTGACGGATACGTTGGATGTGCTCAATGAAGCTGTTTGCCTTATCTGTTTCAGACTGGACATAAGCTGAATCTACCTGAGTAGCAGCAAATGGCATGGCCACGTCAATGGGACATAGTGGCTAGAATCCCAAGCCCACCTGAAAAGGGTTGTGGCCAGTTGAGCTGTGGTGAGTCCGGTTATAGCTATGCTGAACATAGGGGAGGCTCTCATCCAATGTGCAAGGATGCTTTAAGTTGTACATGCGTCGAATGTGTACGATCATCCTGTTGACAACCTCTGTCTGGCCATCAGTTTAGGGATGGAAGGCTGTGGACTTAGTGAATTTGGTGTCAAGCATCGACCAGAGACTGGACCAAAATGTATAGAGGAACCTGCTATCCCGATCTGAGATGATAGACTGTGGGATCCCAAAGTGTACCCACACTCATTCAAAGAAGAGTTTAGCAATGGATTTTGCTATGATATTCTTATTGCAAGCCGCCATAATGGCCATCTTCGAGAACCTGTCGAAGACCACAAAAACATAGTCATTTCCATGATTAGTAGAAGGAAGGCTCGACATGTAATCCACAGAGATGGATTCCTAAGGTCGACTTGGGGTAGCAGCGGAGTATAGAGGCCTTGCTTCTTGATTGTTGGTTTGGCAATGGCGCAGTAAGTGTAAGATATGATGTACTTCCCGACATCCTGTCGAAGATTCAACCAATAGAAATACTTCTGCAATATTGCCACCATTTTCTCGACCCCGAAATGCCCAACAGCCTGACTGTAGTGTGCTTCCCAAATCATCTTGGCACACTCACTTTAAGGAACACAAAGGTGACCCAGGTGGCATAACAAGGCATCTTGGAGGTGAAAATATGGAACATGTTAACCCTCCAAGAGTGTCTGGTATGTGTGGCCAAATTTTGGGTCACTTTTGTAGAGAAGTGGCCAATTAGAAGTCTCATGCCCACAAGAGTTGAGCACGGTGGTTAACGCCATAATCTGTGGTCAACTGAAGCAATATGCAACATTATTGGTGCTGCCCTTCGTATAATTGATATTGAAATGGAACTGTTGCATGCATGTGGACCACTTTTGATGGCAATCATTCTACAACTTCCCTTGCGTTTGTATGAACTGCAGGGGCTGGTGGTCTATGTGGATGACCGTTTCCTTCCCCAAAATGTAATGCTTCCATTGTCAGCATGCTTGCACAATGGAATACATCTCTTTGTCATAAGTGGGATACTTCTGGACTGTGTCTGAAAGTGTCTCATTGTGATATGCCACTAGATGCCCGTGTTGAGCAAGGACTGCCCCAATAGCATAGTCAGAGGCATATATCTCGAACTTAAATGGTTGTTTAAAGTCTGGTAATGCGAGCACTAGTGCTGAGCAGAAGTGATGTTTCAACTCCGTGAATGCCTTCTGTTGAGATTCAAACCAATTTTTTTTGCTTTCGCTCCTCCCTTGGTGACTTGACTCAAGGGCCAAGTGATATGAGAAAATCCCAACATGAACCTGCGATAGAAATTGGCAAGACCCAGAAAGCTGCGGAGCTCTGTCAGAGTGGTTGGAGACGGCCAATATCGAATGACTTGGATCTTGTTTAGATCCACATGCGCCCCCCGTTCATCAATAATGTATCCCAGATTTGGGCCATGCCAAAAGTTCATTTCTCCAAATTGGCACATAGCTTGTGTTGCCATAGTGTTTGGAGAACCTGTCGGATGTGGTGGAGGTGCTCTTCCCAACTCTGGTTGAAGATCAGGATGTCATCTAAGTATACCACTACAAATGAGTTGGTGAATGGCCACAAGATGTCATCCATCAACCTCATGAAGGTTGTAGGAGCATTTTTCAACCCGAAAGACATAACCAACCATTCAAAAAGGCCCTCCTTGGCTTTGAAGGCAATCTTCCACACATCAGAGGGTTCGATTGGTACTTGGTGATATCCTGACTTCAAGGCGATCTTGCTGAAATATTTTCCCCCCTTTAATTGGTCCAGAAGGTCGTCAATCTGTGGGATCGGGTACCTATTTTGGACAGTGATCTTTTTCAGTGCCCGATAGTCAATATAGAGTCTCCAAATCCCATCCTTCTTCTGTACCAATATGATCGGGCTCCCGCAGGGCAATGAACTCAGTCAGATGTGACCTTTCTGCAACAGTTCCTGAATTTGCGTCTTGATTTCATCATTCTCTAGAATGGAGCGCCGATAGATTGGTCCAATGGGCAGTAACGTACCTAAGGTCAGATCGATGGAGTGCTTGACTTGGCAGTGTAGAGGAACCCCTGTGGGGGAGGTGAAGATGTCCTTGTACTCCTTCACGACCTTGTCCATCTGTAGTTGTCATGCAAAGATGCCATATCTGGAGGTCGTGGCCACCATCTTCTTCTTTCCTTGAGGGCGTATCATCAGGAAAACAAATTTCCTGGTTTTGGAAATGAGCTTACTGCATTTTTTTGCAGTAACCAAAGAGATGACGGTAGGCGGTGCTACCTCCGGTATCCTGTACAACTTATTTCCCAAAGTAACAATAACAACACGGGGCCTTGATTCATACACAACATGTCACTTCCACAAGTATGGTTGTCCTAATAATACATCACAAACATCAAGGGGAGCAACGTCACACAATACCTCATCCGTGAAGGGCTTGATGTTGTATGGAAGGTGACACTGCTGGCTCACGAAGATCCCATCCTTGGTGAAGCCACCCGATGGTGTACGGTTGTGGATGTGCTGTGGTCAATAAGCCCAACTACTTCACGACCTCTGCTGAAATGAGGTTCTTTTGGCTCCCGCCATCGACAATGAACTGTAGTGGGGAGCCCTTTACCCACATCTGGGAGTGGAAGAGATGCTCATCCTCCTCTGGATCTTCAAAGGTTCCTCCTTCTGGATCTTCATGGTGGCAACGGTGGTGTTGGGCTTCGCATCTTTAATCTGCTTCCCTTTGTCATTCCCCTTGTCGGGTTTTGACTCAGAGTCAGAACATGCACCTAATTCTGAAACCTTTAGCTCAGCGACCAGTGATTGCTTGGCCCGACACTCACTTGTGTTGCAGGTGGAGCTCTTATGGAACTCACACCAATTTGTTGTGTCCTTTTTTGGCTTCGTGACACTGTTCTTTGCTTGTAGCTTTGGCGGGTTGTCTTGGGCCGCCCTGCCTTGGCTTTGTCCTTTGTTCTGTGGTTTGGGGGCACCTTTCCCTTGCTTTGGATTCGCAGATCCAAAGTCTCGCTTCTTCTGTTTAAACTTTTTCTCAATCTTGATGGCATATCGGTATGCCGTGTCGAGCGAGGAGATGTCTCAGAACTGCATCTCGTCCTGGATGTACCTGTGTAGGCAGCCATAGTATTTGATTACCAAATGCTGCTAAGTATCCTTGATACCTAACTTTGTGCGAAGGGTATGAAAAATATTAGTAAACTCTGGCACGTCTTGGTCCCTTCCCTGCTGCAGCTTGGTCCAATTTATGTATTTATCCTCATAGCTTTCGACAGGGTAGTACTGCTCCTTGATGGCATCAAAAAATGAATTCCAAGTGGGTGCGGCTGAAAACAGTGAGGCCATACTTTCATCGTTCTACTCCTAGTAGGTTTCCCACTAGTCCTTGACATGGGGGGCAACTTTGAGAAGAGCGAAAGTAATATTTTCCCGTCCAAGAAAATCATGAACATAAAAATACCCTTCTAGAAAATTTAACCATTTATCTATAGCATCTGCATCTATCTGACCCTCAAATGTGGGAATGTCAAAGTTAACTTGTACCTTAAAGGGTGTGGCACTTCCAGAGTAGCTGCTTGAAGTAGATGTGTCGCCCCTGGGTAGCAGCTGAAGGATCTTGACAAAGTTTTCCATCGTCGTATTCCTTTGTTGCTCAAGGGCCTCTTCGAGTAATATTTTGATAAGATCTCCTTCCCCCTTGTCTTTCTTTTCATCCACCATGGGAGGCCTTCGAGATTTGCGAGATTGGTCTTGCAAAGGTTCGACCAGTTCAAGCCCTAACTCCTTATATCTTGACCTTGTTGGGGACATGCAAATAAAAAAACAGAGAAAGAGCATACCACTTTGATACCACTGATTCGGATTTAAAAAAGAACACAACAAATTATAGATATAACCATAAATACAGAGATGCAGTAGAAATAATACTTCATTTCATTAATGTAAAATACTGAAAAATGCCTAGTAACAGAAATGGAAATAAACTAGCTCGGGCGATGGTAGCTTATCCTTGAGAAGAGATGTGGTGGCTACATGCCTCTGAACTACCTTACAATGAGGCTCAAGGTCCTTTTTATTATTGAACAATAAGGGAAAACCCTAAACAACTAAAACCCTAACTTGAGGAGATGTAACACCAAGAGTTTATGGGCCCCGTTGAGGTTAGTTGGACAACCAACTTCCCAAGGTCGTGACTTGGTCATATTATCTCTATTTGCGATGCATGATACCCCATTGGAAATATCTCTTTGAGGACTATGAAGGAAAAGATGATTTTATTAAAAAATCACTGGTGGTAGATTGCCAAAAAAAAACGTCGTTTATGGCCTCAAAATGGGTCCGAAAGTTTAGGACCCGAAAAACTGCTAAAAATAGTAAACTGTGCTACAATTAAGGAAACTAAAAAACTGAAAGAAACAATGGTTGGGGTCCAAGTGGAATTGGCTGGTGTCCACCAATATCGACATGGATCAGGAAGCTTGATGAATTTAATTGCGCAATGCGCAATTCAGGTTGGGACAGGGGCTGGGAGAGACTACGTATTGCGTAGTCTTAGTGACCAAGATGGGAGACTTTCTCCTGTAACTATGTAGTGCACAGTTGGAGCCAGCCCAGTATAGTCTCTACGCAATTCCAAAAGCTAAGGAATAGGCCTTGAGATACTTGATTACGCAGTGCATGCAAGTGAATGTGAGATCCGGGTAGGGGAAACCCAGATCTATCCATGGGGAGTGTGAAAACAGGCAAATCTGAAATATGATACAAGGATGAGTGCAGAAATGGATAAGTGTATATGTATTCATGTGAAACAAGTGAAACAATCAATTAAACTGAAGGAACACAAAGCATGTGAAGGAGTTGCCACAGTGACGATCCTTAAAGCAAAACCTGGGTCATGCATCCGACGCTTAATAAAGGCATTGCAAAACTTGAAACAACACTTCTATAAGCTAAGACAAGTTAAAACACTAGTGGTCGTTCAAAAAAATGAGTGAAACAACATTCTCACAAGCTAAGTAAACAAAAGCGATAGAAAAAGCACCAAAAGGTGATAAAAGAAAAACTCATCCCGAAAAGTGACGACAACACTCCAAAGGCTCCTTGATCTCCTAGGGAAGCTAGAGCTAGATGATCAAATGCATAAGTGAGTTCTAGAGGCGTCCATTACATAGATTTGAGCAAATGGAGTTCATGACGCATATGCTTGAGATCAAGGACAACAACGACACTTAATTTTTTTTCTAAAGATAACAATGTGTCACTGTTGTCTAGGCAATCCTCTCTATGGACAAAGACGATCCCTCTAGCCCAATGAGTGAGAATAGAAACCTACGTGACAATCTACTGGAAACTTTCCTAAGTTACAATTGAAAAGAGAGACGAAGAAGATGACCTACCTTGTTCTGATACTATCACGTTTTCCTTTGTTGAAGACATTGAATCACCTATGTCACGGAGTCGTTCCTGCTACTCACAACGTTTATGCACCTGCACAAGAGATCAAGACACAAAAAGGCATGCAAATACAAATAACATATCCAAAATTAACCTACTTAATAGATCAAGGAGCATTAAGACGAATGATACATAAACATACACATTTGTGGAAAATGAACCAGTAATTGTATATTAATAGAATAAAGGAGGAAACATGCAACCAAGCCTTGATGTCAATAGGCTCTCCTTGAATGAATGTCCAAGTCCAAGCTGATCTCTCCAATCACTCCTTCTGCAAGCCAAATTAGTAGCATATAGGCATAATCTTAGCATAAGGGTGCAAATAGACAAATACCAAACATTTGGGAATGAGAGAGGATGAATATATAGGCAGGGAAAGGGAGTTAGCATCTCTCCAAAGATAGGAGTAGGCCCTCATCGCAAGGAGGTAACTCATAGGGATAAGACCAAAAGGCCAAGTTTGGAGAACTCGACCTCATCTATGCTGAAAAACCTCGATCTCATCGCTTTGGAAGCTTCTAGATCACGAAGCTTCTCATCCTCTTTTGGAATATTGCCTTTTAGGGATCATCGCGTGTATACAAGAAAATAGGGTGATGGCATCGCGGGTCTGGTATAGTGTAACAAGCGACCATCATGGTCTTCAGTCTCATAAGAGTGATGATTCTTAAATTAGGGTTTAGAGCTATTTTCTTCAGGGGAATCTAAAGGCATTTTCCAGTCAATGTTTTAAGGAGGATTCGAGATGCATATATGAATGATTACACTGCATGATAGTCATGTTTCGGGCACTTCGGGGTATGTCACAGGGAAGTGCGGGAGGTGTGACAAAATACTGTGTAACAAATGCCCCCTAAAGCATGAAGGCAAAATGGGGAGTGATGGCTGAGATGCTTTACGAAATTTTGCAAGGACGAGAACAAACATTGTCAAGAGACTTGCAAATCAAGGACGCATATACATATACATATCCGATATCAAAACATGAATCCACGGTATGGACGTAGCCATCCGGATAGTAAGGATTATGTGAAAGGATCCATGCCATGGGCGTAGCCATCCAAATGAGAAGGATCATTTGTAAATCTAAGATCCAAGGTATGGACACAGCCACCGATATAGAAGGATAATCATAAATGTAAAGTCCCATGGTATGTTCACAACCATCCGTATAGTAGAAACATGTTTACAATCATGAATAATAGAAAACTCCATGTAACTTGAGTCATATTAGACAAGCCTCAGGGTCTTGCGCTCCTTGCGAATGAACGTGTCAAAGCCAAACACACTAGAAAACCACCTTATTACCAGCCAATGATGTGGACCGTTAACAGGCACGGGAGAAACCACCAATAATGACAATGGCTCTCAAGGTACGACAATACAATCCATGAATGTGATAATGGATCTAAAGTTGAACACTCATGGAATCATCTGATCGAAGGACAATGATGAAAACTTGTCATCGGATGCGAAGAAATTACCATTAAGGCATGCAAGCTCTAAAGTGCTGAAAGGGAGTTTCTAAGTCATCTTCCTAGATAATGAGCAGAAGTCGAGAGGAAGTGACCCATCGAAGGAGGGCCATGATGATTCCCCCATCATCGACACCAACAAGGAATAAAGTGGAATGAAGTGAATAATATCCAAGAGTGTAACAATGGGTCAGACAATGTATAGGTAAATAACTGTAGATAGGACCTCTCTTGAACATTAGCGATAGGACTTCGGAGTGTGGCAACATTTAACTCAACATAGGACTAAAGGCCATGATGACGGAATGGAATACTCAGATGAGAAGCAAAAATGGATCACCCAAACCCAGGAGGACAAGTGACTGAGTGAGGATATCCCAAACCCGACACGAGAAGTAGAAGAGTGTCATGTTTAAGAGCGACATGCTGCCTATACAAAGGATGTTTCATTTTAATTTTCCCCCACTATTTCTAGTGAGTACCCCAATTATTTTTATCACAGGATTGAAGGGGATAACATATGCTTGTCATGTAAGTTCATTCTTCGAATGAATCCATCCTAGTAAGTTTTACGATCCCTAGGAAGGAGAAGCTCGGTCTCATCATGGTGGCGAGTCTTTCTTTGTAAAATTTTAAAGAGTCTGACGTAAGAATAACTCAGTATATTTTTCATGTTTAGAGAGTTTGAAAAAGGGACAAAAAATAAAACTCCATCATGTCCCTTTTCACTATTTGTCCCTCAAACCCGAAAAGGTAGAAAACAATAGTCAAAAGAACCTCTTGACCATTTCGACCAAGGTGTACCTTTTTTGTAAATAGTCAATCTCAGCTTGAAAAAGGGGTAAATGTATACTCAAACAACGTCAAATCATTTAATTTAACAAGTTCTAAAAGATAAGTACTCGATGATCTTTTCATGTTTCGAGAGTCAGAAAAGAGCTTAAAGATGACTCCAGGGGGGTTCCTTTTCAGTTTTTTTTTAACCAGTCCGAAAAAGAGATAAAACAAAAAATTGTTGAATTATTCAATAATAATCATTGCGTTCATAAGAAAGTACTTGTTGCTAGACAAGAATAACCACCGATCACTGTTATTGAGAAAAATAACAAAATATTAATAAAATAATGGCAAAAATGAATTTAAAACTTATGAATAGACCAAAAACTAAAATATTTTTACCATTTCACTTGGAGTAAATTTGAGAGTGAATTTTACCCTTTTTCCTTCGATTTTCAGGTGAACGGTGCAGGAGATATAGGGCATCATTTCTCGAGCCATCAGCACCAGGTAAGAACTCTGTCTTTGCTCTTGCATTTTATTACATTTTGATGCATTTTTAATGGATTTTCGATTTCCAATAGGAGGATTTTCATTTCTTAACTACGCGGGTGACCATCGCGGGTTTGGTCGTCAAACCTATGATAATCGCCCCCAAGCCAAAAGGCCCTTGCAATGGCATCACTCTATTAATAAAAACATGCGCGATGGTTTTGGGGCAAAATTTTTAAAGGAAAAAACTCTCTTTTTAAGAAAAATATTTGAAGTTTGCTCCATAGAAAAGCATATAGTTGCTGTGTAATGAGGTTTTGCTAGAGATTGTAACCAATCATGGTTATAGAATGGAAAGAAAGAGGCCACAAGGTAGAAGACCACTAGGTAGCCCAAGATTCAGAATGTATCAATGCTTTGAGGAACTATGGGTTGTTGAAGTTCTTCAGGACTACAAGACTAAGGGCTTAGAATTAACTGTTGCACTACTTGATCAACCTATGGAACATTGATCAAGAAATCTTCATCATTGGAGACTAGGAGTTAGAGTTGAAGGAAACTGATATTTATTCCATCACTGTATTGTCGTGAAGAGGAGAAAAGGTTCAACTCTTCGGGTCTCGTCCTGGAGGTGAGAGCACCAATACTCTAGTTGCGAGACATTTCCCAGGTGCCGAGATGACAATGGCCAAGAAGGTGAAGATAGGTACAGTCAGAAATATTCCCTTGAGGACGATCCTATTCACCATAGCTCATGTAGATGGGATGAAAGGTTTGCACGAGACTTAGAAATCCCAATTCTAGTATGCAGTAGAATCCCTCACTCCAACAATATTCAATTGGTGTTCGGGGTTACTTGCCAATATGAAGAGGCAAATGACCAAGGGTAAGCGTGGAAACTTGAAATAGTTTGATCCAAGTGGATATTGGTGGCCACCTTCCAAGTCCATTTGGACCCCCACCATTATTTCTTTCAGCTTTTCAATTTCCTTAATTGTAGCACAATTTACTATTTTTAGCAGTTTTTCGGGTCTTGAACTTCCGGAGCTATTTTGAGTCCCTAAACGACATTTTTTGGGAAACTTGGGAGAAACATGGGTCCATGGTTTGATGTTACTCTTCCCAAAGTTGTAGCTTTCCGATGGATCTTTCTAGCAAGATATTGTGCGTGTCAAACGAAGATCGTATGGCAAAGCTACGACCCCGGGAAGTTGATGTACCAATTTACCTAAACGGGGCCCACAATTTGGTGTTTCATCTTCTAGGGTTAGGTTTTTGGATGTTTAGGGTTTTCCATTGTTTCTCAACAATAAATAGTCTTCCGAGCCTCATTGTAACACAGTTCAGAGGCATGTAGCCACCACATCTCTTCGTAGATATAAGCTAACATTGCCCTAGCTAATTTATTTCCATTTCTATTTGTAAGCATATTTCAGTGTTTTACAGTAATGAAATGAAGTATTATTTCTGCTACATCTCTATATGTATGGTTATATCTATAATTTTTTGCATTCCTATTTAAATCCGGATCAGTGGTATCAAATCGGTTTTCTCTTTCTTTGTCTTTCTTTGCATGTCCCCAATGAGGTCGAGATATAAGGAGTTAGGGATTGCATTGGTCGAACCTTTGCAAGACTAGCCTTGCAAATCCCGATGGCCTCCCATGGTGGATGAAAAGAAAGATGAGGGGGTGGGAGATCCCATCAAAATATTGCTCAAAGAGGCCCTTGAGCGACAAAGGAACACGATGATGGACAACTTTGTCCAGATCCTTCAGCGGCTACCCAGGGGCGACACATCTACTTCTAGCAGCTACTCTGGAAGTGACACACCCTTTAAGGTACAAGTTAACTTTGACATTTCCATATTTGAGGGTCAGATAGATGCAGACACCATAGATAAATGGTTAAATCTGCTAGAAGGGTATTTTTTTGTTCATGATTTTTCTAGCCGGGGAAAGATTACTTTCGCTCTTCTCAAAGCCACCCCCCATGTCAAGGAACTAGTGGGAAACCTACTGAAATCAGAAGGATGAAAGTATGACCTCACTGTTTTTAGCCACACCCACTTGGAATTCATTTCAAACTGCCATCAAGGAGTAGTACTACCCTGTTGAAAGCTATGAGGATCAATACATAAAGTGGACCACGCTGCGGCAGGGAAGGGACCAAGACGTGCCAGAGTTTACCAATATTTTCCATACCCTTCGCACAAAGTTGGGTATTAAGGATTCAAAGAAACATTTGGTACTAAAATAATGTGACTGCCTGCACAGGTACATCCAGGAAGAAATAGAATTCCTGAACATCTCCTCGCTCGACATGACATACCGATATACTGTCAAGATCGAGCAAAAGTTTAAATAGAAGAAGTGAGACTTTGGATTTGCAAATCCGAGGCGAAGGAAAGGTGCCCCCAAACCACAAAACAAAGGACAAAGCCAAGGTGGGGCAGCCCAAGACAACCTGCCAAAGTTGCAAGAAAAGAACAGTGCCACGAAGCCAAAAAAGGACACGGGAAAGTGGTGTGAGTTCCATAAGAGCTCCACTCACAACACAAGTGAGTGTCAGGCCAAGCAGTCACTGGTGGCAGAGCTAAAGGTTTCAAAATTAAATGCATGTTCCAACTCTGAGTTAGAACCCGACAAGGTGAATGACAAAGGGAAGCAAATTATCGATGCGGAGCTCAACATCACCGTTGCCACCATGAAGATCTAGAAGGAGGAACTCGAAGATCCAAAGGAGGAGGACCGTCTCTTCCACTCCCAGGTGTGGGTAAAGGACTCCCCACTACAGTTCATTATCGACAGCAGGAGCCAAAAGAACCTCATTTCGATAGAGCTCGTGAGGTGGCTGGGCTTACCAACCATCGGGTGGCTTCACCAAGGACGAGATCTTCACGTGAGCCAGCAATGTTGCCTTCCATACAACATCAAGCCCTTCATGGATGAGGTATTATGTGACGTTTCTCCCCTTGATGTTTGTGATGTATTATTAGGACAACCATACTTGTGGAAGCATCATGCTATGTATGAATCAAGGCCTCGTGCTGTTATTGTAACTTTAGGAAATAAGTTGTACATGATACTGGAGGTAGCACCACCCACCGCCATCGCTTTGGTTACTGCAAAACAACACAGTAATCTCATTTCCAAAACCAGGAAATTTGTTTTCCTGATGATACATCCTCAAGGAAAGAAGAAGATGGTGGCCATGACCTCCAGACATGGCCCCTCCACACGACAACTATAGATGGACAAGGTCATGGAGGAGTACAAGGACATCTTCACCTCCCCCGCAGGGGTTCCTCTACATTGTCAGGTCAAGCACTCCATCGATTTGACCCCAGGTGCGCTGTTGCCCAATGGACCAATCTATCAGCCCTCTGTTCTGGAGAATGATGAAATCAAGAGGCAGATTCAAGAGTTGCTGTAGAAAGGTCACATCCATCTGATTTCATCGCCCTGTGGGAGCTCGATTGTGTTGGTACAGAAGAAGGATGGGACTTGGAGACTCTATGTTGACTATCGGGCGCTGAACAAGATCATTGTCCATAATGGGTACCCGATCCCATGGATTGATGGCCTCCTAGACCAACTGAAGGGGGAAAAATATTTCAGCAAGATCGATTTGAAGTCAGGATACCACCAGGTACCAATCAAACCCTCTGATGTGTGGAAGACTTCCTTCAAAGCCAAGGAAGGCCTTTTCAAATGGTTGGTTATTCCTTTTAGATTGACGAATGCTCCTGCAACCTTCATGAGGCTAATGGATGACATCTTGTGGCCATTCACCAACTCATTTGTAGTGGTATACTTGGATGACATCTCGATCTTCAGCTAGAGTTGGGAAGAGCACCTTCAACACATCTGATAGGTTCTCCAAACACTGCGACAACACAAGTTATGTGCCAATTTGGAGAAGTGCACTTTTGGCATGACCCAGGTTTAGTATTAGGGATACATTATTGATGAACGAGGAGTGCATGTGGATCCAACCAAGATCCAAGTCATTCAAGATTGGCCATCTCCAACCACTCTGACAGACCTCCACAACTTTCTAGGTCTTGCCAACTTCTACTGCAGGTTCGTGTTGGGATTTTCTCATATCACTTGGCCCTTGAGTCAAGTCACTAAGGGAGGAGCGAAAGCAAAATTCTTTTGGTCTGAATCTGAACAGAAGGCTTTCACAGATTTGAAAGATCGCCTCTGCTTGGCACCAGTGCTTGCATTACCAGACTTGCAACAACCATTTGAGGTCGAGACAGATGCCTCTAACTATGCTATTGGGGCAGTCCTTACTCAACACAGGAATCCAGTGGCATATCACAGTGAGACACTTTCAGACATAGTTCAGAAGTATCCCACTTATGACAAAGAGATGTATTCCATTATGCAGGCCTGCTGACAATGGAAGCATTACATTTTGGGGAAGAAAACGGTCATCCAAACAGACAGCCAACCCCTGCAGTTCATATAGACCCAAGGGAAATTGCAGAATGATCTCCATCATAAGTAGTCCACATACCTACAATAGTTCCATTTGAATATCAAGTATATGAAGGGAAACACCAATAATGTTGCAGATTGCCTCAGTCGACCACTGATCATGGTGTTAACCACCGTGCTCAACTCTTGTGGGAACGAGACTTTTGATTGGCCACTTCTCTACAAAAGCGATCGAGAATTTGGCCACACATACCAGACACTCTTGGAGGGTCAACATGTTCTAGATTTTTACCTCCAAGATGCCCTATTATGCCACCTGGGTTGCCTTTGTGTTCCTTCAAGCGAGCGTACCAAGATGATTTGGGAACCACACTACAGTCGAGCTGCTGGGCATTTCAAGGTCGAGAAAATGGTGGCAGTACTGTAGAAGTATTTCTATTGGACGAATCTTCGATAGGATGTCGGGAAGTACATCAGATCATGCACTGTTTGCATCATTGCCAAATCGACCATCAAGAAGCAAGGCCTCTATACCCTGCTGCCTACTCCTAATCGACCTTGGGAATCCATCTCCATGGATTACATGTCAGGCCTTCCTTCTACTAAGCATGGAAATGACTGTGTTTTTGTGTTTGTCAACATGTTCTCGAAGATGGGCATTATGGCGACCTACAAGAAGAATATCACAATAGAATCCACTGCTAAACTATTTTTTGAACTTGTGTGGGTACACTTTGGGATCCCACATTCTATCATCTCAGATCAGGATAACAGGTTCCTCAGTACATTTTGGTCCAGTCTCTGGTTGATGCTGGACACCAAACTCACTAAGTCCACAACCTTCCATCCTCAAACTGATGGCCAGACAAAGGTTGTTAACAGGATGATCATACACATTCTGCACATGTACAACTCAAAACATCCACGCACATGGGATGAGAGCCTCCCCTATGTTCAACATAGCTACAACCGGACTTTCCACAACTCGACTGGCCACAACCATTTCCAGGTGGGCTTGGGATTCCAGCCACTATGTCCCATTAATGTGGCCATGCCATTTGCAGCTATTCACGCAGATTTGGCTCATGCCCAGTCCGAAACAGATAAGGCAAACAACTTCATTGAGCAAATCCAACATATTCGCCAGTAGGTCCACGACATTCTCGAGAAATCAAGTACCAAGTACAAGCAGCAACATGATCAACTTCGGGTGCCACACAAGTTTTAAGTGGGCGACAAATTCTAGTTGCATTTGCAAAAGGAATGCCTTATCAGAGACTATCAGAAACTCAGAACACTCCGATACGGTCCTTACACCATTACCAAGGCTGCGGGAGACAATGCATTTGAGCTCAACATTCCCCCATTCCTTGGCCTGCACCTAGTGTTCAATGTGGACCGCCTTCGGCATACTTTCCACCATTACTAGACACATCCAACATTACAGAACAACTCACACCCGTAGAGTTAAATCCAGATTGCATGGAAGAAGCTGCAACTGATTGGATCATGGACACACAGATCAAGCACACTGCGTAGAATATCCAACTATTTCAAGTTGTCAAAGCAGGCCAACTCCTTCACTAGGGCAGGTGGCTCACCAGGGACCAAGTTCAACAGAAGTTTCCTCATGTCATGGAGGAACTCAATGCAATGGGGACCATTGCTTCCTAAGGGGGGAGGAATGATCTAGGTGGATATTGGTGGCCACCTACCAAGTCCACTTGGACCCCCACCATTGTTTCTTTCAGCTTTTTAGTTTCCTTAATTGTAGCACAATTTACTATTTTTAGTAGTTTTTCGAGTCCTGAACTTCCGAAGCCATTTTGAGGCCCTAAACGATGTTTTTTGGGAAAATTGGGAGCAACATGGGCCCATGTACCAATGTTTCTCTTCCAAAAGTTGTATTTCTCAGATAGATATTTTTAACGAGATATTGTGTGTGTCAAACAGAGATCGTATGCCAAAGTTATGACCCCAGGAAGTTGATGTACCAATTTATCCAAACGGGGCCCATAGTTTGGCGTTTCATCTTCTAGGGTTAGGTTTTTGGATGTTTACGGTTTTCCATTGTTTCTCAACAATAAATATGATTTTAAGCCTCATTGTAACACAATTCAGAGGAATGTAGTCGCCACATCTCTTCTCAGAGATAAGCTACCATCGCCCTAGCTAATTTATTTCCATTTCTGTTTGTAAGCATATTCCAATGTTTTACAGTAATGAAATGAAGTATTATTTTTGCTGCATCTCTATATGCATGGTTATATTTGTAATTTGTTGTGTTCCTATTTAAATCCAAACCATAGTTTGGGTTTGGTTTGATTTCAGTTGCTTTCTTTTTGGAGCGCGTGGCCCTGTTTTGATATTAGTGGACAAAGGTACCAGCTCCTAATCCACAAGATCCGGGACTAGTCAAATGGAATGAACTCATGCCTCAATGAGGAGGGGGTCTACAAATGCATTTCCCATGGCAATTTTTCATTTGGCTATGCCGAACATTGATTGTTGTGGACCAGTGTGCCTATGGAGGCAAAAATTTCAGATGGCACCCGAATCTACCTCTACCACCAGGTGAACAGTGGACTGATGCAAGTAAAAACTTGTTTTTGGATTTTTCAAGTTTTATGATTTTTTTTATGAAAGTGTAATTGAGACTAAACTCGTGATAAATGTGTAGATGTTAGACTGGAAAGGCCACCTGGCATGTCGCCAATAAAACAGTGAGTAGCCCAGCAGGTAGCAGATGCTGCATATGAGGAATGAGCAGACCCCATAAGAGAGATGGAACGTAATCTGGATGTGATCACTTGAGGGATTCTAGAGTATGATACTATAGATGATGTGCCCTTGTGATACCATAGGCACACAGTAGGGTTATCTGCGAGACTTTGTCGACTGTTAAGTCGAGTGATTAGGGTAGTCTCATGTTATCATGCAGGCACATAGCTTTTCTAGTTGTTTTTGCACATGATATAGGCTTTGAAAGCCAAGTGTCTCAGAACACTTTATTTTTTGAGATTTTGATGTTTAAACACTCTAACAGACGTGATATATATATATATATATATATATATATTGGGTTTATAAATTACACAAGTCTATCAAGAACGTAATTTTCTAATGCATATGTTAATGTATTCAAATTAAGTGGAATATGTTGATATGTGATAAAATCAAAATTTCTTTCCAATAATCGAACATGTAGATACATATGCAATATCTGTGGATTTCTTACTGAGTAATGGTTATTTAATTGTAACACAATGAGTTGTGAATCTAAATTAACAACTAAATCTCTAATTCCAAGAGCAATTGCTTCTTACAATAGTTTAATGATTGCACTGTATTCAACAATGTTGTTAGTTGTTCGTCCTAGGAAAATACCTTGTAAATCAACCAACTCGCCATTAGGGGTGAAGAGTGCCCAAGATGCATAAGATGAATTCCGTGTGCTATAACAAGCACCATAAGAAAAACCAACATAATGATTTGATGACATCTGCAAAGCAAGTGGAACACAAGGTAAGAAAAAAAACACATGTCTGTAAAGAAAACAAGCACACCAAAAATAAAAAGGTGCACACCAATGAATTCACACACTAATGTACAAAAAGTAATTAAACAAATTTCATGCATAATGCTTTTTCAAATACAACCCATTGCAGGGTTGTGACAATGCATTTCCTTCGTAATCAACTAGCTCATAGGCGCCCTTTTGCAAGACACGTTTGATGATATATGTCTAATGCCACATAGGTTCAAACTTTCTAGCACCCAACTTATCGTTAGCCTAATCATAAAGGAGGACCAAGTCATCTTCAAAAAAAGTGCATAGAGAAATAGTTTGATCAAAATGAGCTTTGACACGTTTCTTTTGGGATTCGATCACAATCGCAGCAATGCGACAGGTCTCATCAAGCCTCTCAAGGTAGAGTAACCACTCCTCTTCATGTGAGGTATTAGGAAGAAGTTCGATAACTAATTTCAGTGAAGGGATTTCGCATTCAATCAGAAGTGTTGCCTCTAAACCATAAACCAGCTGGAATGGATTAAATCCAGTGGTCATCTTAGCCGAAGTCCGGTAAGCCTAGAGAGCTGAGAATAACATTAAATGCCAATCCTTTTTGTGCTTCCCAATGGTTTGTTGAAGCATAATAATCAGAACTTTATTAATTTCTTTGACTTGGCCATTGGCCTATGGATAATAAGGCATTGAACTATCATGATGAAGGTCCAACTGAGAAGTCAGCTCTGCCATCATGTATTGATGAAAATGTGATCCATGGTCGGTTACAATGGCTTTTCGAATGCCAAAACGGGCTCTGACGTGGTTGAAGAGGAACTGAGCAACAATGATACCGTCAACATTATATGTGGGCATCGCCTTGACCCATTTAGTGAAGTAGTTGACGACGATGATAATATAGCCATGTCCCCTGGCCGAGAAAGGTTACATGTCATGAAGTCTATGCCCCATTTAGCAAATGGGCCAATTGTAACTACTGGGTGTAAGGGTGCAGGCGGGGCACGCTACTTGTGGTTACAAATTTGACATTCATGGCATTTCTGAACAACCGGAATACAATATTTAAAGATGGAAGGCCAGAAATAACCGACACGAAGGAGTTTTTGAGCAATGGCGTAGCCTGACATATGACCACCACAAGCCCCAGAGTGGCAGTCATTCAAGATTTGTTTAGCCTCTTCAAGCATTAGACATCTGCGAAGAATAGAGTCAACACCATCTCGGTATAATGTATCACCAAGAATCTGATAGGGTTGAGACTGATGCTGGATGCGGTGTCGGTTGGATCAAGACAACTTAGAATGAAAGGTTTGGGTCTGAATATAAAAAATAATATCTCCATACCGCGGGTCAAGAGTGCTGATGAGAAACAAAGTTTCATTAGGAATTTGCTCAATAAAATTAGTAGAAGTGCTTGCAGAAGGAAGGGCACATATCAATTCGGCAAAACCATGAGTTTCCTTTGATTTGGTGGCAGTAAACTCCAAATCAAACTCCTGCAAAATAACAATCCATTTAGAGTATTTGCCCCCAAGTAATTGACGAGTCAAAATATAGGTCATGGGGTTGCAATCAGAAATCACTGTGGTTTTTCGTAGAAGGATATAATGACGAAATCTTTGAACAACATGGACTACTGCCAAGGCAAGTTTCTCGACATGAGCATATGGAGTTTCAGTGTCAAGGAGATTTCGTCTTAAATAATAAACCACATGTTCGTTTCCATCATCGTCATCCTGAACCAACACCATAGCAATGGTACTATCAGTTGTAGCCAAGTATAGGAAATAATTGTGTCGATAATCAAGGGGATGTAGTAAAGGAGCACTAATAAGCTTGTCTTTTAAGGAATAAAGGATTTTTGGGCAATTTCATCCCAAATGAATGGGATCCCCTTTTTAAGAAAATGAGTAAAACCCTTGGTGAGTTCAGCGTAGTTAGGAACAAAACGACGAAGAAAGTTAGCCTTTCCTTGCAAACTTTGCAATTGAAGCAATGAGGTAGGAGGGGTAAGTTAACAATAGCCTCAAATTTTAGAGTATCTATTCAGATACCTTCGTGGGATACAACAAAACCCAAGAGTCAACTGGATTCTATGCAAAAAACACACTTATGCAGATTAAGATGAATGATATATCGTCAACATCGTAGAAAAATGGATCTTAGGTGGTCCGGATGGTCACGATGCTTAGAAGAATGGGCTAGTAAGTCGTTGAGATAGGGCTGAACAATGTGGCGAATATCATGTAACACATAGGAAATTTCTCTCTGAAAGGTAGCACCAATGTTTTTTAAACCGAAAGGAAGCTTCTTATAGGAAAAATTTCCCCATGGACAGATAAATGTCGTCTTGTGTTGATCATCGGGTGAGATGTTGATCTGGTTGTAACCAGAAAAGCCATCCATAAAAGAGAAAATCTCACTCCCATCGCACTCATCGATGATATGATCGATAAATGGAGTGGGATGTTGTCTTTCGGGCATGCACGATTGATGTTGTGGTAATCAACACAGACTCAGATTGTGCCCTGTTTTTTAGAAACAGGTAAAATGTTAGACACCTAATCTATCAATGGGATCATATAGATGAAACCAACTTTTAAAAGATTTTCAACTTCTGCTCTAATAGTATTAGCCTTTCGAGGATGCACGAGACGAAGCTGTTGGCAAACAGACTTCACACCAGGATACGTGGGTATTTCATGCACCACAATTGCTGGATCAATACTAAGAATTTCCTCGTATGACCACATGAAGACATCACAAAATTATTTGAAAAGTTCAGTGTAAAACCTGATCTCATCAGGAGAACAAGAAATCCCCATAATAACATTCTAAAAAATTCCAGGTTTAATGGAAATGTTGAGAGGCATGGTTGCAGTAATGTTTCCCATATTACCCTCAGATAGGACTTCATGCACCAAAACATGTGTTTGAAGTGGATGCATTGGGTTATGAGAAAAAAAATCTTCAAGACACGAAGAAATCTCACTCAGGATGGGAAGAAACGAAGAATGGTGATGAAGATCATTCCAAGGGGTTTCATCCAGAGACATAACCTCAACAATACTCTCGTTGGTGGGGAATGTCTCGTTCAAAGGATCTGAAGAATCCCAAGAACCAAGCCAAGGAGATTGTGCATAAGTGTCCAGGTTCATAATGAAAACAACATGACTTTTCAAAGTAGTCGTTGAAGCCAAGACAATTTCTTGATAAGCTTGTTCTAATGGACTTAACAACATAGAATCACCAAAAGAATCAATCCGATTTGGAGTAGGAATAATCCACGGATTTGTAGAAACATAGATCATATTGATTGAAGTGATATTCAAAAGTGGGAGAGAAAAAGTACCCATTAAAGCAGTGTATTTAAAAAGACTTTCCCCCACACTCTCATAAGGAATTTTGATATTTTCCACATATGGGACATTTCCGTTCGATGTACCAAAAGAGAAAAAAGATAGTTGGTTGATCGTGACAATTTTTCCTTCATGAGGAAAAAAAATCACCCAGAAAAAAGAAGAAACCACAAAAAACATGGCATGGGTCCAACTCCGCCCGAGAAGAAGGTTGTAATTGAGATTAGCATCTACAACTTCCATTTCTAGCTCAACAACCTTTCCTTCCAATGTGATACGAAAATTTGTGAGAATACCATACAGATGGGAGCCTCTACCATCAAAGGCCTCCAAAGTTTTTGGGGACTGGTTAAGGGGAAGAGAGCTAATGGCCTTCCAACACGAAACATACATGATGTAGGTGGGAGAACCTTCATCAATAATAGTCTGATGCATCATCTTTCCTTTAATGATTTGAATTAGAAAAGCAATCTAATGAGGAGGACGAGGAACATGATTTTCAAGATCAAAGGTAATTAAACTCAGATCGACAGGGTCAATGACACCTATAGTAGACAACAATGATTTCCACTGTGTTGGAAATGTCTGGAGAACTTCCAAAGAAGACATTACTGAAGGTGCTTGAGCTCGGTCTTCTACTATATTATAATGTTGTGCAACTCATCCATTCAGATTATAGGATGATTTCTGAAGCACACCTTTGGGAGGTGGTCAGAAAATGGATTCATTGTTAGGTCGCTCAATATGGGGTGGACTAGAACTGGATGGAGTGGAAGAATAATGTATATCAATAACTTCTTTCTCCACCGTCTACTTTTGAGGGGTTTGATAGTCTTTCGATTGAGTAGCGATAAAAATAGTCGATGAACCTTATTACATCATGAAAACTTGAGAACCAGAGGAGGTAGAGGACTATGGTTGGTCTACCAACTGAGTCTAATGAGATGGAAATGGTTCTTTCAAAACAACCAGAGTTGATCCAAGGTCTTTTGCTTATAGATGTGTTAAAGAATTACATGCATAAATTGTAGTTTAACATAGAAAACTTAATGTACACATGAGGAAGGAGGAGAGACACATAAAGCATGAGAAGAAGACAACAAGACTTGATAACGGAGTTCATCCAACTTGGACTACGTCTCTGGGCCCTGCTCGATCAATGGGGAGGCCTTCATTCATTAAATGGCATGAAAAAATAAGAATACAATCATCAGTTACAACAAAGGAGTCTTATACCTCCATTCTGGAAAATGGATGAGAAATGGAGAACTTAGATGGAGAAATGGATAGCGCCATGGCATAGAGAAGGGCTGAAACCATATAAAATTTGTCAATTCTAGACAAAATGGACTTTTGCCCCTCTTTCTTGCTCTTGCCTCAAACTACATGCAAATTCCTCTCCCCCCTACACTTTTCTGCATTCATTGGGTTTTATAACATTGTTTTGTTACAAGCGTGCTTAAATCGGGGGTCTGTTCATTTATAATAGAGATTGTTCGAACAAAAACCCCGAAATAGCTCTTTTTTTTTTAATACAACAATACACGGGATACACTGAAAAATCTGACCAAAAAGATTTAAGCCGGAACTCAAATTTCATTAAATCGGCCTTATTCTCCCGTCGGGTCCGCTCTTATCACAAATTACATGGCCTTTTTCACGACGATCACCGATCGCTGATATCGCTGATCGCCAATTGTTATCATCCCTATCACTTTATCGCATGTCACTATCACAACGGCCCCGGGGGTCTTCCCTTTGGTTATGTCGACCACCGATATGCCGATCCACCATTCACTAATATCACACCTCGCGTATCGCATTGGTGGGATCTATGCCTTTTGCCCCTCCGATCATTGATCGCAATCGCCAATCACAGTGTCTTAAGACCTGATATCACATGTCGCCTACCCCCGATTGCAATTAATTGGAGATCACTGATTGGGGGTTCCTTCCTCCTGGCCTTAAGTCCGCCCTTTAGACCCCTCCGATTTCGATTTGCATTTATAAGGCTTTAGGCCCATTTTTAGAGGAAATGCCTCCTTTTTCAAAGGAACAAAGGAAAATTTTTTCATGATAACTCCATCATCTGAAGTCCATTTTAGCCCATTCTAGGAGAATCCTTGAACTTTCATTTTCCTCTATTTCTTGCAACTCAACCCATAAATTTGACTACTTCTATCTCCTTCATTTAGACTCGGATTGGAGTGCCATTCGCACCATTGGAATCAGGGTGACGAGCACTTTGATCTGATGTCAAGATAATTTCCTTTCTGCCACTTTGAATTTTGAGCTTTTCCCATGCCACTGTGTTTGAAGATCCACCTGCATCAATTCTCCCCACTAAAGAGCTTTTGGACCCAATAAGCATTAGCACACTATCTCAATCCACACTTTCAAACACCTGCACACGAAACTGGTACATTCTTGCAATCATGCACACCACACATGACTCAACAACCCCTCCTTGCCAAGAGTTCATAGCACACACTCATTGGCTAAGGATTACATAAAAAGTAATTAATGCCTCAAATACTAATAGGGAAAGGCCAAAATATCATCGTTGCATCTTTGATGTGATGGGAAACACACCATCATTTTTACATTTACTTGCAACGTATGATTTACAATGGTGGCCATAACAAGGTACTACCCCTAAAAAAACCAACTTTTTAAAGTAGACCACTGTGAATGGTGTGGATTCATCTATTGAAAATATTCACCTTTCGGCTTCTCTAGCGATGTCTCCAAAACATGGAGCATCAGACACGTGATTTGTTGGTGTCCCTCTTTGTTGCAATGATTACAATGATTCTTTCTCTGCCAAACTTTTTAGGCCGCCTTGGGGCACTTTCCCTCGTGTTCCTTTGATAAGCATTCATGGGGCCTTCACTATCGTTGGACTGTGAGGACGAAATTTCGTCGCCTGTCGTTGGTTGGTTACTAGCTATATTGGAGTTTTCACTTGACTCCTTTCTGGTGTATCCAAGTCTTGCATGGTGTGGCAACTCCTTGACTTTGATGGGGTTTATGATGCCTTGGCATTTGATGCTGAGGCCCTTTATTTGATATCCTATCTTCTTCATTAGTTTGGATCCAATCCTTGTAGTATGTTTTTCAAAAGCAGCAAATCCATCATCATGAAAATCATATGAAATCAGAGAATCACTTTTTACCTCCAGATAGCTATGTTGTAGCTTTTCCAAGGCCTCATCCTTGGCTTGAAACTAGCGTGGTAATATTTGGTTTTCTTGCCTTGCCTCTTGTAGAAGCCTGCTTAGCTCAGCATTCTTTGCTTGGATGCGGTGGTTGATCTCCTCTAGTTCTTGGTGTCTTGCTGAGGGGAGTGCCCTTTTCGTTATGTCAGTTGAAATCCTTGATTCATTGCCGAAATCAGACCCCAAATCTATGGGTCTTCCAGCTGCAATCCCAAAGGTTGCAAACCTTGTCTCATCGCTAGAGTCAGACCCCAAGTCATTGGGACTATCCCATGCAAATCCTATAGCTGTGACCTTCTCATCTTCCTCTGACTTGGAATCTTGGCTTTGCCACACGGTGGCGACAACCTTCTGCTTCCCCTTTCTGTCATTCCTCTCAGGTCTCAGCTCAGGGTGCAGCTTCTAGCAATTCTCTTCGTTATGCCCCTCTTTCTCACAATGTGTACAAGAGGGCTTTGCTCCCCTTCTCTTAGCTGCCGCAGTTCTCTTTGAGTGGTCATCTTGTCCATGTGTTCCCCTGTTTTCCAAATGAATGGCCTTTACATTTGCCGAGTCAATGGTAGTAGGTTCAAACAATAATAAGGAATGTCTAATGTAACTATGTAATGATCCAATATACTTGGTTACTACTTCAGGTGAATCAAGTGCAATGTCTAAATTAAGTGCTTGTTTTCTAAACTCCTCTATAAGACTTTGCACATCCTGACCTTTGCCTTGCCTTAAATATTTCTAATCCATTGAGGATTTTTGCTTGTAACCCAAGGGATAAATTTTTTCCCTTAATGCAGAAACGAAACTAGGCCATGAGGAAGGAAGATTACCCACACTCTTATTGCTTCGCAATTTTCTCTCCCACCAGATTAGAGCGGTGCCACTCAGCTGCAGAGAGGCTAGCTGAATCTTTGCCTTGTCCTCTACGATCTACTGAATCCTGCAATAGATCTTGATTTTCCTAATCCAGCTATTAAGCATCTCTGCATTACTTTCCCTGTTATACATGGGAAGATCAAATTTGACATCTAATTTGAAGAAAGGTTTCTTAGATGCATCCCTTGAATTTCTATGATTATGGTGATGAGAGGAAGAAGAACTTTCACTTGTGGAAGGAGAAGGAGGGGGTTCTTCTCCACCATTTCCATGTGCTGAACCTTGTTCTTTTGGTTTTCTCTCCTCTGCTTTCTCCAGCCTTGAAAGCAACTGACCAACATTCTCTGCCATTGAATAGAAGGTTTTGCGGAAATTGCGCTCCTCTTCAAGATGAGCCTCTTCATCTGCCATGTTTATCCTTTGATGTGCATGCCCCACCTCGGGAACGAAAGACTCTATTTCCCCTTTGCCTGTTCGGAGCCTGTTTCTTGTTAGCATACAAACATGCAATTCACATCTAAAAATACCGGCTCTGATACCACTTGATCTAAGATCTTTTTCTTATAGATGTGTTAAAGAATTACATGCATAAATTGTAGTTTAACAGAGAAAACTTAATGTATACATGAGGAAGGAGGAGAGACACATAAAACATGAGAAGAAGACAACAAGACTTGATAACGGAGTTCATCCAACTTGGACTATGTCTTCGGGCCCTGCTCGATCAATGGGGAGGCCTTCATTCATTAAAAGGGCATGAAAAAAGAAGAATACAATCATCAATTACAATGAAGGAGTATTATACCTCCATTCTGGAAAATGGCTGAGAAATGGAGAACTTAGATGGAGAAATGGATAGCGCCATGGTGTTGAGAAGGGCTGAAACCATATAAAATTTATCAATTCTGGACAAAATGGACTTTTGCCCCTCCTGCTTGCTCCTGCCTTGAACTGCGTGCAAATTCCTCTCCCCCCTGCAATTTTCTGCATTCATTGGGTTTTATAACATTGTTTTGTTACAAGAACACTTAAATCGGGGGTCTATTCATTTATAATAGAGACTGTTCGAACAAAAACCCCAAAATAGCTCTTTTTTTGTTAATACAACAATACATGGGATACACTGAAAAATCTGACCGAAAAGCTTTAAGCCGGAACTCAAATTTCATTAAGTCGGCCCTATTCTCCTGTCGGGTCCGCTCTTATCACAAATCACATGGCCTTTGTCGTGGGTATCACCAATCGCCGATCGCCGATATCGCTAATCACCGATATCGCTAATCGTTGTCGACCTTATCGCTTTATCGCATGTCGCTATTGCAACGGCCTCGAATGTCTTCCCTTTGGTTATGCCAATCGTCGATATGCCAATCTGTCGATTTCTGATATGGCACCCCCTGTATCACATCAGCGGGATCTATGCCTTTTGCCCCTCCAATCGCTGTTCACAATAGCTAATCACAGTGTCTTAAGTCCTGATATCGCATGTAGCCTACCCCCGATTGCGATTAATCAGAGATCGCTGATCGAGGGTTCCTTCCTCCTGGCCTTAAGTCTTCCCTTTGGACCCCTACGATTGCGATTTGCCTTTATAAGGCTTTAGGCCCATTTTTAGAGGAAATGCCTCCTTTTTCAAAGGAACAAAGATAAACTATTTTCGCGATAACTTCATCATATGAAGTCCATTTTAGCCCATTCAAGTTGCAGTAGATTCAAAATGAAAAGATCTACGCAATGAGACTATTTCCATGAGCATCCTTGAACTTTCATTTTCCTTTGTTTCCTGCAAATCAACCCAGAACTTTGACTGCTTCTATCTCCTTCATTTGGACTCGGATTGGAGTGTCGTTCACACTGTTGAATCAGGATGACGAGCACTTCGATTTGATGTTAAGATAATTGCCTTTCTACCACTTTGATTTTTGAGCTTTTCCCATGCCACTGTGTCTGAAGATCCACTTGGATCAGGAGTCCCTTTCAATAAATGACTAACTTCAGCATGTCGGGGACAATCCTTGGTATAATGGTCTTCCTCACACATGAGGCATGGATATTTTGGCTTTCGTTTGGAAGCATCATCAACAGATGATTTGGGAGGATCCTGTCTTGGGGTATTGGAATTGGCTTTACCTTTACCCTTTTTCTTACCTTTCGAGGATTTATCTACCGTGATAGAATGAACGGCATGGACCTCTGAGGTTTTACTATGATTTGATGAATTTTTCGAAGGATGATTGGAACCATTGAAACAAATTTTTGCTTCGAAGAAGTCTTAGTGGAAGTCTGAGACACTAATCCAATTACACCATCAACAAGTGATATATCGGGAGACTTTGAAGATGCAGGATCCGAAGATGGTCTTAGATCATCAGGCACCATCTCATATAACATGGCAGATTGGGAATAGAGTAATTTTAGATACTGAGCATGGGTAACAGGGAAAATTTTAGGGGCTAATATTTGTAGGTGGGCTAATTTTCCATGCTTTTTCCAAAAACAAGATTCATCAATTTCCATATTTTTTGTAAAATGATTTGCCCAAATTTTATAGTACAACATTATTTTACCTTAAAAATCACCAAAAAATTATATCAACTAATATAAAATCATTAGAAATCTAAATATTTCTACAAAAATATCACCAAAAAATTTACAATTTTCATATTATGGACTAGTAAGATTCACTAAGGTTTCTAAACTTTAAGATAAATTTCCATCCTTAAAATTTTATTTGATGGGCAATATCTACAACATCCACCCATTCCTATATCTACAACAATTTTGTTTACGAATGATTTTGTGAACCATTCAATTAATAACTCATCACACATCTCAAATTTGATGAGGCAACGCTGACATCTCCATTCATGGATATGATCAAAATTGTGGGTCGCGGTATCTTGCTTCAGGGATGTGAGAAAATGAGTGCCAGTTTCATATCGAACTGGAAATTGGAAGTGGGTGAGGAAGGCCATATCCAAAGAGTTAAAGTTCACATAGGTAGCTTGAGGTAACTCGATATACCATTTTGCGACAAAACCTGTTAAGGTTCTCTGAAAGAGGTAAAGACAAATAGAATCATCAACGTAAGAATTTGAATAACACCATAAGTGATATGTCATCACATGGGCTTGAGGGTCCTCTTTAGACTTTCCTTTGAACTTAGGGCAATCGCTCGGGATTTTAGTAGGAACTGGAGGCCAATAAGGCGAATGAAAAATGGGATCATTAGTGAGCCTCGAGACATCAGGCAGTTCCAACGTGGCTAAAAATGGCAATTGCGGATTGAATGGCATGTAGGGCCTTTGAGGAGGCCCAAACTACGGGTTCCAACCTTGCTGGTAAGGATTATACCCCCATAGTGGAGGATTTTGACCATAAGGGATTTGATTTTTCCCCCACTTAGGGGTACCTTGACCATAAGGTGGATTTTGTCCAGGGTAGGTTTGATATTTACCTACCATAGGCCTTTGATAAGAATTATATATGACATACAGATTGTAAGGCTGTTGCACCTATTGACCATGGACATGAAGACATTGGCCTTGTTGCTGCAGGGGTTGACCTTGTGTCTACAAGGTTTGAACTTGTTGATATACAAGTTGAGCTTGCTGCTGCAAAAGTTGACCTTGATGTTGCAAAGGTTGGCTTGCGGATACACAATATGAGTAGGCTATTGAAAAAATTGTTTTTGCTACTGTAAAGGCTGTTGATATTGCTGCAAACGTTGCCCCTTCTACTATTGAGGTTTCCCTTGCTACTGTAACGGTTTCCCTTACTGTGGCAAGGGTTGTTGGATGGTTCCTTGAGGTATACCCTGTGGGTATTGGTAATTTCCAAGTTGGATTTGACCATATGCACTAGGAATAACAGATTGACCAGGTTGGATGTAGGGTCCTGCTTGTGGAATGTAAGAGGGATTTTGTAAAGCTTACGAGCCATATGGGGCATAATCTTGCTGGAGTGGTATATGAGCCATGTAAGGCTGTTGATACTAGATATTACCTGTTCCAGATGGACCAACAGGGTTGGTAATACCACCAAGATAATGTTGATTGACTCCAACCATGTGAGGTTGTGATCCATTCACATGGGTTCCACCTGACACAAGAGGAATATTCAGAGTTCCCCCCTAAGAGGTGGTACATTCTGTCCACTTGATAGAGGGGTGGGGGAAATTACAGAAGTTCGACCTGAAACAGTCGGTTGTACCAGAATGGAAGGTTGAAACTGTTATGAAACCAGCTCAAGAAAAAGATAGAAAAGATAGATCAACGCCTTAGAATTCAGCCTCTTTGAGGGGGCAACCTCCTTTACATTACATAAATGAACAATTCTTTGATGATTCAAATGACAAAACCTCCTTTCTATATATAGGAGTCTAAGGAGTCAAAATATAACCCAATCGACCTAGCAATAATAATGTAAAGCCACAAAAATAATAATAGAGGGATTCTATGGGGCATAGTAATAACAATATGGGGACAATAGGGGCACAACAATATTAATAAGGGGTACAACTACAATAGTAATGGGGTAATCACTAGTATTATAGGGACCCAACATGCCCCTCTCCTTAAAAAAAGTGTTGTCCTCAACACTTGAGTAGTTTTGGATGCTTCAGTATAAAATTCTCATCCTCCCATGTGGAATCTTCAGTGGATAAGTTCTTCCACTTGATAAGATACTCTGAAATTGATCGATTTCGTAGCTGTCGAGTTCTTGTTTCTGTGACTACTTCCGGTTCCAATATAATTTTTCCTTCCTCATCAAGTTCTAGCAATATTGTTTGAACTAGGAGCTTGTCACCTATAACCTTCTTTAAACATGAAACATGGAAAACTGGGTGCAATCGAGAAGCTACAGGAAGCTCCAATTTGTATGCCATAGTACAAATCTTTTGTAACACCTTGTACGGACCATAATATTTTGGCGATAATTTATTATCCTTCTTAGCTTGCTTGAGGGACATTTACTTATATGGTTGTAGCTATAGGAATACCCAATCACCTACAACAAAACTTCTTTCACTGCGATGTTGATCTTCATGTTGTTTCATTCTATTCTGTGCCAACACGAGGTTATCCTTTAAGAGTTGGAGGACTTCTTGTTGATGTTCGATGTGATGTTCCACCGCTTGAACCTTAGAATTTTCTCTTAAATATGATGTGATGGATGGTGGCTGATACCCATAAAGTGCCATAAATGGGGTCATTTTTGTTACTGTATGGAAGGAAGTGTTATACCACCATTCAGCCAGAGGCAACCATTTGACCCATTGTGTCTATTTATCAGATACAAAGCAACGAAGATATCCTTCCAAACATTTGTTTACTATATTAGTTTGCCTATCAGATTGAGGATGATAAGATGAGCTATGAGCTAACTGAGTACCAAGACAAGACACTAATTCTGTCCAAAAATTTCCAGTGAAAATGGGATCTCTGTCACTTACAATAATCATTGGGTTTCCATGTAGCTTTTGAATTGTTTCCATAAATGCAGTAGAAACTGTACTGGCTATAAATGGATGTGATAATACACAAAAGTGTGCATACTTGGTAAGTCTATCAAATACCACCATGATGACACTATTTTCCTCAGACTTGGGTAAACTTGTGATAAAATCCATTGAAACCTCCTCCCAACGTTGGCTTGGAATGGATAAAGGTTGTAATAGACCTGGTGTCTTAATTGTTTCAACTTTATTTTGTTGGCAAACCAAACATTCCGCCACAAACTTTTGAATATCTGATTTAAGGCCATCCCAAAAGAATTCCTTCTTAACCCTGTGGTAAGTTTTTAAAAATCCTGAGTGCCCTCCTAAGGGAGAAGTGTGCAATTCCATAAGAATATTTTGTTTTAACTGGGAATTCTTACAGAGGTATAAGCGATCTTTGTACCATAACGAATCATTTTTCCAGCTAAATGTATCAGACGTATTGGAATCTTGTTGTAACTTTTGAATAAGTGCCCACACTTCTTCTTCATTCTTCCATTCCTCCCTTGCTTCGTTTATCCAATCTGGTTGGATAATAGAAATGGCGCACAATAATGCTTCCACATCCTCATCCTTTCTTGAGAGTGCATCTGCCACCACATTTTTCTTCCCTTTTCGTAGATGATTTCAAAGTCATAACCCAATATCTTTGTGACCCACTTTTGTTGCTCTTTAGAGGATAATATTTTTTCTAAAAAGTATTTAAGGCTATCATGATCCGTTTTTACCTTGAAGTGTCTTCCCATTAGGTAGGGTCACCATTTCTTAAGTGCACAGAGTTTTGCCAACATTTCCTTCTCATAAATAGCTTTGTGTAAAAACTTTCCCTTGATTGGACGACTTTCAAAAGCAATGGGTCTTTCATCTTGCATTAAAACAACACCAATTCCATTTCCTGAAGCATCACATTCCACAATAAAGGTTTTTGTGAAGTCCGGTGTAGCTAAGATCGGTGCTTGGCACATTGCCTCTTTAAGATGTTTGAAGGCCTTTGTTGCTTCTGGAGTCGATGAAAATGCATCTTTCTTCAATAATGTTGTTAGAGGTGCTGCTATTCTCCCATAATTCTTAACAAACTTGCGATAATACCCTGTCAACCCGAGAAATCCTCGCAGATGCTTTATGGATGTGGGGATTTTCCATTCCTTAATGGCCTTAATTTTGCTAGGGTCTACCTTAACTCCTTCATGAGATACAATATGACCCAGATATTCCACCTCTTGTACTCCAAAGAAACATTTGGATCTTTTTGCATATAATTGTTTCTCCTCCAGTAGTTGTAGCACCTTGTCAACATGTTCAACATGATCCTTCCAAGACTTGCTGTAGATTAGTATATCATCAAAAAATACTAACACAAATTTTCTAAGGAATGGTTTGAAAATTGAATTCATCAAACCTTGAAATGTTGAAGGTGCATTGGTAAGGCCAAAAGGCATTAACAAAATTCATAATGACCCTCATGAGTTCTAAATGCTGTTTTTGGAATGTCTTCAATCTTCATTCTGATTTGATGATATCCTGAACGAAGATCCAACTTGGTGAAGTAAATTGATCCATGCAATTCATCCAGCAATTCATCAATGATAGGAATGGGAAACTTATCTTTAATAGTGAGCTTGTTGAGCTCCCTATAATCCGGACACATGCGCCATGATCCATCCTTCTTATGCACCAATACTACTGGAGTAGAGAAAGAACTTTGACTTGGTTGAATTATACCAGCCTCTAGCATTTCTGCAACCATACGTTCAATTTCACTCTTTTGGGCATAGGGATATCTGTACAGCCTAATGTTTGGAGGAACACTTCCTGGAATCAGATGAATAGCATGATCATGATCACGAATAGGTGGGAGACCTTTGGGAGTCTCAATTACCTTGGAATGATTGTCCAAGACTTTTTGGAGATCTGGAGAAATAGATGATTCCAATATGGAAACATCTAGTGAACATAATTGTGCAATTACACCTCTTTGTTCATTTTTTAGAAGCTTTGTCATACCGTTAGAGTTGATTATCTTTTCTGGTTTCCCTACAATACCCCTTAATTCAACTTCCTTTCCTTCCACAGAAAATTTCATGAAAAGTTCTTGAAAATTAAAAGCTATTGTACCCAAGGATTGTAGCCATTGGACTCCTAGTACAACATCAACACCTGCCATTGGAATGGAAAGCATTGGGCTAGTCAATACATATTCTCCCATGGATAGCTTGATATTATGGCACTTTCCAGAGTAATTTGTTGTTCCTCCATTTGCAACCATCACTTTACACTCTGGTGCTGGATATAAGAAGCAATTCAATTCTTTTGCTACCTTACAATGAATAAAATTGTGGGTACTTCCTGAATCAATCAACAATATTACCTTTTTCTTCTTGATTTGTCCTTTTATCTTGATGGTTTGAGGAGTGGTAATTCCTACCAATGCATTACAAGATATGGTCGAATTCATTTCTTCTTTATCTAGGCTTTATTCTTGGAGTATATCCTCTTCTTTTGACCTTTCTTGCTCCTTTTCTTCTTCCTCTTCACAATCTATGTAGAATAATTTCTTCTCAGCACACTTATGACCTTTAGTGTATTTGCTATCACAACTGTAACAAATCCCTTTTGCTATTTTTTCTTCCAATTGCTGTGGTGTCAACCTTATAGGTTGTGGAAGACTAGGAGCAACAACACTTCCATCTTTATAGTTGTGAGTGGTATGCTTCCTGGTTGCCATAATTTTGCTTTCCATTTTTCTTGCTAACCTGAATGCCTGCTCTAATGAATCAGGTTCCCAAAGGAGAAAATCATGTTGAATATTATCCTTTAAAGTCCCTATGAACACATCAATCCTATGCTCCTCTAGAATATTTTTTACCCTTATGTTCAATTTTTGGAACTCCTCAATGTGCTCCATTATTGAACCCTTTTGTTTGAGACTTATCAATTGGCTAAAAAAAGTGTTGCTTTTTGTATCCTCATAATGTGCTATCAATTCTTCCATAAAAATTGCCCAAGTGATAATTTGTTTATGAGAGCAAAGCCATTGATACCATACAAATTGATTTGGTTCCAAATATAAAGTTGCAATACATACCTTTTGTGTGTTTTGCACATTATTGAGATCGAAAAATTGCTCCCTCTGTAATATCCATGTTGTGGGATCCTTGCCATTAAACTTCCTCATATCAATTTTTGGAATATGGTGGATCTTCGATCCCACATTAGAGTCTATGAAATCATGATTAACATTTCTTTTGTTCGCATCATGAGTTTCCTTTACTACCTTTTCACCATTAGTAAGTATTTCTTGTAGAAAATTTGTCAAATCTGTCTTCAAATCTGCCATGTCTCTCTTCAAATCTGTCTTCAAATATATCTTCAAATCATCCATCTTAGCTTCCACACCCTTTATCTTAGCTTCTATTAGCTTTTGTGAGAGTGACATTTGTTGCATCTGGTCTTGCAATTTTGATATATGATGTAACATTTCTTCCTCTTCTTCATGAGTCATGCTAGAGCTTTTAGGTTTCTTACTAGGTGTTTGCATTTTCTTTCCTCGGGGCATCAGTTACCAATAATAATTCTCTACTAAGCCCTTTGAATTCCTTCAAAATAATTTTCCAAACCAAGCTTACGCAAAAAATAAAAAAATCTACACACCTTTTTTCACTTGGTAGGAGCTCGATATTGCCTCTGATGCATCTCTGTACTTTCGAATCATCCAGTTCTGAAATTGTGATCTATAGTATCCCTCTGTGTCCTCTTTCCAATTCCACCAGTGTGATCCAAATTGGATTCTCCAAGGAAAGGTTATGCAAAATCTCCCACAGTGACCTCATTATAGACTAGTTCAGTAGAGCGAACTTGTACGACGTGCCACGAGTCACTGTTTTGACCTTTGGAACTGAAAAATATATACAAGAAACTATAGTCCATCATCTTTCTATACCTTCTTACAAAATTTCAATCCGATGCTCAGAGAAAGTTATGACGATTTTCCCCAGGTCACCTGTTTGGAATGTAATTCAGGAGTTTGCAAAAAGACCAACTTCCTTAGATCATATCTCTGCAAATATAGTGCAAAAAGATCTGAAATTCAGACTCGAGATTCAACACGACGTCTTCTCAAATGGGTTTTTTTTTTAGCTTCTTAAACGTTGCAGAAAAAAATTTATATCGAAAATTCCATGATGACCTGTTTGGAGCAGCGAAACCCTAGAATCCAAAGCTCTGATACCAAATGTTATGAAACCAGCTCAAGAAAAAGATAGAAAATATAGATCAATGCCTTAGAATTCAGCCTCTTCGAGGGGGAAACCTCCTTTAAATTACATAAATGAATAATTCTTTGATGATTCAAATGACAAACCTCTTTTCTATATATAGGAGTCTAAGGAGTCACAATATAACCCAGCCGACCTAACAATAATAATATAAAGCCACAAAAATAACAATAGAGGGATTCTATAGGGCACAGTAATAACAATATGGGGACAATAGGGGCACAAAAATATTAATAAGGGGTACAACTACAATAGTAATGGGGTAATCACTAGTATTATAGGGACCCAACAAAAACGACGGTACAGGTTGTGATGGAATCGTTGGTTGGCCTTGAGCTAACGTAACAACAGTTTGTATAGGAAATTGAGAGGTTGTATTTGGGACAAACAGACCAGTAGTGGGCATGGAATTTGATAACCAAATAGGATTTTGATACAAAGATGAAGCACTACAAGTTCCTGAAACTAACTGAGCTAAAGTTGTATAACCAGGTGGAAACATAGACCCATTGGTTTAAGGAAGTGTGTGAGATGGGACTCTTCCTGTAAAAGGAAACCTTATGGAGGAAATTCATATCCTTGTTCATCATTAACATGAGGAGTATGAGTAGTGGAAAATTCTGAATGACCTCGAGGAGAGGATGGGCTCTCACCTTCTGAATCCATGGGTGGAAACAACTGGCGCGGAGGAATTCGATATGTATGAGGAGATAACTCCAAAGGAAAACCAGGTTGATCATGAGGACTGTAAGGACGCTGAAGAGATATCGCAGTAGGATCAAATAACAGATTTGGTGGATATAAGACAAACCTCTGTGGACTCTCAGGGGTTTCTGGATTAGATTCTTGAGGAGACAAGGAATCCAAAGGTGGTACCGAGAAGTAAGGGGTTGGATGCTTAGGACAATCCCAAGTTCAAAGCCTTGAGCTTCAAGTGACTGATGAAGTTCTGGATGAACTCCTTGTGAAGACTCTTTAGTATCAGACAACAAAGGGCAAATTTGGGGTGAACTTAATGGTTCAACCATGGTAACTTTCTCTCAAGAGCAGAAGAAGGAGAGGAGATTTGTTGAGGACTGATTAAAATTAAAATTTACAAGGATTTACTTAATATTGGGACAAGAAGCAACTGCATGGGTTCGACATGTTATCGTTGGCAGTTAATTTTATTGACATGAAATGACAAATAAATCAAAATGGGTAAAATCTAGGTAGTAGGGTTTACCAAGTATCTGTGAACTGCAATATACACCCCAGCTAAAGCCAAGGACTTAATGTACGACGACCAATCTCCCCGAATGCTGTGTTCGGTGTATCACGTTTACAAGGTGGCTGACTCAGTTACATGTGGCTAAATGATAACAACCTAGTGGGGTCTCCCAATATATATGGGACCTTATGAGGAGCACAAGTCTGTGTTAGTGCTGTCTAATGTAGAACTGTTCGATGAGAGTGTCCCTATATACTTTTCATATTGAAGTGCCTTAGATATACTTGAAAGTACTAGAGAACCTTCTATATAATTCCATAATGGGATGAGATTTCACCCCCGGGATACACTGCAAGCAGTTAATGACAACTGCTATGTTTTAAGATGTTGGAACATGTCTCTAGCCTAGACCTCTAAATATTTGCGCTAAGTGACAAATGCTCCTTAGGTTAATTGAGGTAAATTTTAAGTTAATATTGAATCAAGTTTCAGTTTTGAGGGCTCAATGATGTCACCTGTTCCTAGAATGAAACTAAATGATCAAAATGAAACTTTTCATTCGATGAAGGCTATTCTAACAAAGGAAGATAAATAAGAAATCAATGCATCAAACAATTCCAAAAAGTGTCAACACAGTTCTCTTCAATGCAATATGTAAAAATGAAATCTAATATTTCATTCTACTAACAAATGCAATGCCATAAAAATGAAAATCTTTTCTTTTCACTAAAGATGAAAAAACGATTTTCCTTTTACTTTAATTCGATCAATGCAAATGAATGCAAAAAGTAAATGAAAGTGCAAACAATTCAATAATCATGAAAATCTTTTTCACTTTATGATTTGAATGCAAAAAATGTCTCAAAAATACTTAAATGATATACACTTTCACTTTCCAAAACACAAGAATGATAACAAGCACTTTCTTTCAATTCAACCAAAGCAAAGAATTTGTGATCTATGCTTGACAATGGAAGTAAAATGATCTTCAAAGCATCAATATGATTCGACACTAATGAAAACAATTTCACACTAAATAACCGAAAGCACTTGTAAAACATGTCCTAATACAGAAGGCTCTTGAACTAGAGTGATCAATATCTGAGAAGCAGATCAATCAAATAGTGGAGGGTGAGCTAGAAACCCTAGAAACCCTAAGAAGCAAAAAATCTCCAAACACACTAAAAACCAAATCAAGAGACAATTGTAGTCAATCATGCATGACAATCAAGACAAACACACCATAAACACTCTAGAAAATCACTGATAAAGGACAAAAAGACTGAGAACAAGAAGAAAAACCCTATTTTCTCTTATACTCTGGGATCATCTCGTCTGTTAAAGACAAAACAACGATGAATGGGCAAGAAAAATGAAGGAAAAATAAAAAATATTCAAGACCAAACAAAACTCAACGTCTGCAAGAAATCACCAACAAGTGAAAATAGTCATAGAAAAGAAAACAAACTAGAAAAATGACGGTTGGTCAAACTCATCACAAATTCAAGGTGAAGGATTGAATGGAAAGGGTCATTTCTCCCAAGTAGAGTCACCATTTTCTTGTCTAGGCAATCCTCTCTGTGGACAGAGACGATCCCTCTAGCCCAATGACTGGGACTAGCAACATACATGACAATCTACTAGACACTTTCCTAAGTTACGATTGAAAAGAGAGATGAAGAAGATGGCCTACCTCATTCTGATGCTAGCACATTTTCTTTTGTTGAAGACCTTTAATCACTTGCATCATAGGCTCGTTCCTACTGCTCACAGCGTTTATGCTCTCGCACAAGAGATCAAGACAAAACAAGGGATGCAAATACACATAACATATCTAAAAGTAACCTACTTAACAGATCAAGGAGCGTTAAGGTGAATGATACATAAACATACACATTTGTGGAAAATGAACCAACATTTTTATATTAAGAGAATAAAGGAGGAAACATACAACCAATCCTTGATGTCAATAGACTCTCCTTGAATGAATGTCCAAGTCCAAGCTAAGCTCTCCAAGCACTCCTTCTCCAAGCCAAATGAGTAGCATATAGGCATAATCTTAGCATAAGGGTGCAAATAGATAAAGACCAACCATTTGGGAATGAGAGAGGATTAATATAGGCAGGGAAAGGGAGTTAGCATCTCTCCAAAGATAGGAATAGGCTCTCATCTCAAGGAGGTAGCTCATAGGGATAAGACCAAAAGCCTAAGTTGGGAGAACTTGACCTCATCTACACCGAACAACCTCCAGCTCGTCGCTCTAGAAGGTTCTAGATCACGAAGCTTCTCATTCTCTTGTGGAAAATTTCCTTTTAGGGATCATCATGGGTGTACAAGAAAACAAGGTGATGGCATTGTGGGTCTAGTATAGTGCAACAAGCGACCATCGCGGTTTTCAGTATCATAAGAGCGATGATTCTCAAATTATGGTTTTAGAGCTATTTCCTTTAGGGGAAGCTCAAGGGATTTTCCAATCAATGTTTTAAGGAGGATTTGAGTTGCATATATGAATGAGTACACTGCATGATAGTCATGTTTCGAGCACTTCGGGGTATGTCACAGGGAAGTGTAGGGGGTGTGACAAAATACTGTGTAACACTCACCTTTGGGAAATTGATGAAATATCCCTACTTCCTAGGGATGCTTTTCCTCTTAGCTTCTTTCTTTTTTCAGGGCATTGCCATGCACTTCCTAAAAATATTGCAAAATTTTGTAGGGAACCGAGCAACTTGTCAGCACATGCATTGGACAACAACTGAGGGAATTCTTCTGTGCAATTCTTGGGATGAGTGGCTCTAGCTGCCTCTCATGCTCTGCTCAGTTTCCTAGTTGAACACAAGATGTCAGCTAGGTCTATGCAGTTTTATATCCTAAGATAATTTTCGGGATATTTTGCTCAATTCTGGAGAGAAATTCTAACTGTCGGGATGCTCTGCGCAATTATGGAGAGAGAGGCTAACTGCCGGTCTACTCTACACAATTCTTGAGAGTAAGGTAGATTGCTAGGCTGCTTTGTGCAATTACTGAGAGCAAGGCAGGTTTCCCTCTAGGACTACGCAGTTTGTCAAGACAACGCAGGAACTGGATGCAAACCAAGTCATGGGGGGTGAGCTTGTCATTTGCCAGTAAAGCAAGTAAGCGAACACAAGATGCAAAGTGAAAGATAAACTTAAATGAAAACACAAGTACCTGAGTAGTGAAAGACAAGCTGCTAATATTTTGAGGAGGGAGGCTCCAAAACAAAGCAAAGATAAAATTTTGGAGTGTGGTTGTAGTCGCTCTAACACAAGTATGCACACTTTTGTGCATTATCTCATCCATTTAAAGGAAATATAGTTGCTATTGCATTTATGGAAAAAATTCAAAAGCTACATGGAAACCCGAAGATTATTGTAAGCGACAAAGATCCTATTTTCACTGGAAATTTTTGGATGAAATTATTTTCTTGTCTAGGTACTCAGTTAGCTCATATCTCATCTTATCATCCTCAATTTGATGGGAAAATCGAGAAAGTGAACAAATGTTTGGAAGGATATCTTCGTTTCTTTGTATCTGATAAACATACACAATGGGTTAAGTGGTTTCCTCTAGTTGAATGATGATATAAAACTTCCATACTGCACCAAAAATGACCCCATTTATGACACTTTATGGATATCATCCACCATCCATCGTATCATATTTAAGAGAAAATTCTAAGGTTCAAGCAGTGGAAGATCACATCGAGCATCAACAACAAGTTCTCCAACTCTTAAAGGATAACCTCACTTTGGTGCAGAATAGAATGAAACAACATGCATATTGACTTTGTAGCGAAAGAAGTTTTGATGTAGGTGACTGGGTATTTCTACAACTACAACCATACAAACAAATGTCCCTCAAGCAAGCTAAGAAGGATAATAAATTATCACCAAAGTATTATTGTCCATACAAGGTGTTGCAAAATATTGGTACTATGGCATACAAATTGGAGCTTCCTGCTTCTTCCCGAGTGCACCCAGTTTTCCATGTTTCACACATAAAGAAGGTTATAGGTGACAAGCTCCCAGTTCAAACAATATTTCCAGGACTTGACAAGGAAGGAAAAATCATATTGGAACCTGAAGCAGTCACAGAAACAAGAACTCAACAACTACGAAATCAATCAATTTAAGAGTATCTCATCAAGTGGAAGAACTTACCCACTGAAGATTCCACATGGGAGGATAAGAATTTTATACAGAAGCATCTAAAACTACTCAAGCATTGAGGACAACAATTTTTTGAGGGAGAGGGGAATGTTAGGTCCCTATAATACTAGTGTATTCCTCCATTACTATTGTCATTTTATCCCCTTATTATTATTTTTGTACCCGGTTGTCCCGATATTGTTATTATTGTGCCCCATAGAAGCCCTTATTGTTATTGTTGTGACCTTACATTATTATTGTTATGTCAGCTCTGATTATATTGTGACCCCTTAGACTCCTATATATAGAAAGGAGTTTTTATCATTTGTATCATCCAAGATTTTTTCATTTGTGCAATGTAAAGGAGGTTTCCCCCTTGAAGAGGCTAATTTTGAAGTCATTGATCTATCCCTTATTCTATTTTGTGAGTTGGTTTCATAACACACTTTCCCTCTCAGGGAAGAGTTACCGACTCATTCTTCCAGGGTACACTCCCAATGTGCATCTGATTCCATCTAGCAATGCTAATGGCCAAAAAAATCCACCCTCGACCTTCCCTTCTCTAGTACACAGTCCCTTGGGCAATCCGGTCAACCTCTTCCATGCAGTCACACACCTTCCAAGTTCCATTGACATCCCCATCTCAGGAAGTCCATCCCTTGGCAAGGTTTCCTCCCATTGGAAGGTAAAAAAACCAAGGCATATCCCTACCTCAAAAACATTATACCGGTCATATCATGCTCATGACAATCATTGGACACTATTGGGTACCAATGTCACACAATGGCCCTATTCCTACAACTCTTTACCAACAAACTTGTTGCATGTCCAATTCCCTTCACTGTTTTTTCTAATCCTTGCAGTTAGTTTCAACCACCCAACCAGAAATTTCCATGCTTTCTTGTACCAAGGCAATAATTTCCATTAGAATCAAAACATATTGAAATAAATTGACATCATACCTCCGATGGCCTGTCAATATGGTACATTTGCAATCCTGTTCACTTCCTGTCACAACAAGTCAAACTAGATCTTAACCAAATCATCATGTATAAACATATCACATCTGGTTAGCTCAAAACACAACCATCATAAATCCAAATCATGAATCGCATGCAATCATCATAAACCAAAATCATAGATCAAATGTAACCATCATAAATCACAATAATAGGTCACATGCATAATGAAACTAAAATAACATACTGATACTTATCCTTTAATTAGTCCTTTGCATCTACCTTTTTCCTTTGTCCTTTTCGTACACACACCAGATTGGCTACCACACCTAGCAAACACCCAATGCCTTTTTATTTTCTTCAATCACGTACACATACATAATGTACATCACAACACATACATCCACACACCACGTATGACACCACACAATGCATACACTTACACTTGATATACATCACGACACATACACCTACACTTGACGTACACCACAACACAATAAATACTCCTACATCCGGTGTACAACGCAATACACATACGACTGCATCAGGTGCACACCACAACACATACAACTACACATCGTGTACAACACAGTGCATATACGTACATATAGTACAACACAATGAATACCCATGTCACGATTTTTATAGTCGATTTTGTCACATTTGGTCAATAGGCCTCCAAACAGGATCAATTCACATCCTTAAACATATTGTCATCATCCCTACATAAAGCCCTAAGTATGAATCTACTAAATCTCTGATTTACTTCTCTTAACTACTGAATTTCCAAGATTTTAAGGCCTTGCGTACTTTGGTCCTTTAGGGACAAGCATTGACTACCAGGTTGACCCTCTCTACACCTGCACTGATCATCAATAGGTTGCTCTATCTTGGGGGTGTGTTGATTCTAGAAATTCAGGAAAAAATTAAATAATCCTAAAGATTCCTCTTCCAGAACCTTCCCGAGGTTGTTTCAACCATTTACCTTGGATAAACATTAGAATCCTATCCAATTCCACCTTGGAGAAATCACCATCTTATCCCTTAAGCTCATCCTCCCATCACTTTTGGATCTTAAGCCTAGATTAGCAAATGGA
Organism: Pinus tabuliformis; assembly: GCA_031772625.1. Classification (NCBI taxonomy): domain Eukaryota; kingdom Viridiplantae; phylum Streptophyta; class Pinopsida; order Pinales; family Pinaceae; genus Pinus; species Pinus tabuliformis. The sequence goes on along the minus strand of CM062813.1, from coordinate 150,561,997 downwards.
TAAGAATTCATGTACTACCTCTCACATCTATATATTTACAACCATCCATGGGCAAGGGGTTGGATTTTGGAGGTTGATTCTACCCTCATGCTATTGATTTACAGTCATTATTCCATGCATTAAGGTGACATGGAGGTGTGATGCAGGAAAGTGTTCCCTCTGCGGATAGAGGCAACCCCTCTAGCCCTAGAGTGGGTCTAGTCACAACAAGGAAAAAACAACAATTAATTCCCTTAAATAGTCATCATTGGAGGCCTACCTTGAACCGATGGTTGATGAAGTCCCGTTGCACTACTCCAGCTTCCGTTTCCTTCTCCTTAATAAGCGATCAACTTGAAACACCACAAAGAAACAACAGAGCATGTAACCGCGGAACAATAATGATCTATTTACTCACAAAGTCAAGAAGTCATGAGCTATCAAGTAAATTACATACAAGACATAGGAAACCATCATTGATTTTATTAATAATAAATCAAGAGCAAAGCTTACAACCAAGTCTTGACGTTGCAAGCCTTCTCAGAGGGTCTAACCAGTGTGTTTCTTCAAGCATTCACTCTCAAAGATGGGTCTCCCAAATAGAAATATATATCTCTCTCTTATTCACAAGCTTTAAAACAAGGTTAAGGGCACTCCACACCTTCTTGCAAACTATAAAGCAATCCCACACTTGTCACACTCACACCAAAACTATCTACCAAACTCAAAAGCAGTAGCAGTACTGTAGAATCAAAAGAACTAGCAGATGATAGCGATGGTGAGTGATTTTATAGGAGAAGGAGTATCCATGCTATGAGGGAGAGGGAGCTTATCCTCAGGGCAAGAAACACAAAAGACAGAACTACCCTGCCAGAGGGGGAAGGGTGACCCAAACTGACCCAACAACTAGGTCTAGGGACATCTAGAAGGCCAACTGTTGGAACAAATTCGCCCAATCTGGATCGTCGTTGGTCGTTAACTAAGCTTTAGCGCCGACATCACTAGGAAGAAATGTATGCAGACCGATCATCACTAAAGATAGCTAATAGCCTCATGCCGGGGCATGAAATCCGACCATCACTAGAAATAGGTGTACTCCTATGACAGGGTCACGACAGGACTGTTTATGACAAGGGTCCATCGCGTGTATTAAATGTATTCTCGCGACGAGGCAGAAAACTTAGGAAAAGAGGGTCAATTGGCAACATAAGAGAGCATTTGTTCAATATGAGCATGTTTTACTGGACACATGACATAGTAGAAGGACTGGGGTGAAGGTAGTGACAAATTACTATGTAACAGATGCCCCCTAAAGTATGAAGCCCAAGAGAGTGGGAGGGGTGAAATGCTTTACGAAACTGTCTGAACTGGAACACCACCTGGAAGAACCTGCAGGTGCAAGTACAACTAATATCTCTGATAGTGAAATACATGTAGTCTAGGCATGGGCGCAACCATCCAAAAGACATATGAACTTGGTTTGTGGTATGGACGCAGCCACCCAGCTAGTAAGACCATGATAATGATAAAGGTATGGTCGCAGCCATCCATCAAAGAGTCATGTATGTGATCATGAACCAATCCACGCAGCTCGAACATGTGTGATCTTAGTCCGGGGTCTTGAAACCCAACCGATAATAGTACAAATTCTAGCATGCTAATAGATGTGTTGAGGTCGAGCATGATAGAAAGTCGCTTGATTACCGGTCAATCATGAAAATTGTTAACAAGCGCGAGCGAAATCACCAATAATGCCAATGGCTCTCAAGGTACTGTTTAGTACAATCCACGAAGTGTGAAGAATGAGTTGAAGTCAAACACTCGTGGAATCACCCAATTGAAAACCAATGATGAAAGTCTATCATTAGGCACGAAGAACTTGCCATTGAGGCATGCAAGCTCCAAGGTACCAAAGGGTATCTCTAGATCAGTCTCTTGGATAATGAGCTGGAGTCAACAAGAGACGATTCGTCGCAAGAGGGCCATAATGTTTCCCCCATCAACGACACGAGATAAGGAACAAGTGGTGGATGGTGAAGCAGAGTATCAGAGGAGGAGGTAAGGATGTGAACTACAGAAGGATTATACTCTTGAACATGTCGGCGACACACCTGGAGGGTGGCAGCATTCAGGTACCAAGGGATCAGAGGCTTGATGGCGACAGCATGGATCGGATGGAGTGAGGCTAAATGGCAACCCAAAACCCCAGAAGGCCAAATGACGATGTATAGATATCCCAACTAGACAAGAAGCAAAAGTGTCGATGTTCAAGAGTGACTAGCTGCTGCAGGTAACCAATGAAAACTTCCAAAATTCCCCCACCATTTCTGGCGAGTACCCCAATTATTTTTGAAAACAAGCTTGAAGGGGATAGCATATGCTTGTAATATAAGTTCGACCTTTCGTTGAATCCAACCTAGTAATAGTTTAACAAGCTCTAAGGAGGAGAAGCTCGAGTCTCATCATGGTGACGAGTCTAATGTCATCAGGGTTTAATGAGTCCGACATAAGTAAAACTTGGAGTCTTTTTCATGTTTAAAGATTTTGAAAAAGACATGGAAAAGAAAACTCTAGGGGGGGTCCTTTTTCGTAGATTTGTGTCTCTCGAGCCCGAAAAAGTATAAAATAATACTCAAGAGAATCGCTTGACCATCACGATCAAGGAGTACTTTTTGTCATTAGTGACCTCGATACGAAATAGTAGAAAAGCGATCGAAGACATGTCATTTCATAACAAAAATTGAACTTGAAATGAAAAAATTCCGACTATATTTTCATATTTATATGGTCGGAAAAGAGCTGAAAGTGGACCGCCTTTTAATTCCGTTTAACGAGTCAAAAAGGGAAAAACTCGGCAATATTTTCATTTTTTACGAGTTAGAAAAGAGCTTAAAGGAGACTCGTCCTGGAGGAACGAGTGGTATAAAGGGTAGCAACCGGTTCCCACGATGGTGGAACTGCTCAAAACATGTAATGGTCAAGAGGCTGGCTAATAAAACCACTCATCGCTGTGGTTCCTCAGGAAAGGAAAAACAACCAAGTGAAAGCATATGATCAGCCAAAGAGATGGTGACGATGGAATGAAACAATTAAGGCTCATCTAGCAGAATTTAGTGTTGGCATTATGAGACAAGTGTTGTCCTTGATGGCAAATCACACATATGACAGATTAGAGTGCAGCAGGTCAGTAGCAAAGAATTGATGATCAGACTACAAAGAATGAAGAAAGAAGAGTATATACGCAGGTTCACTATATATCAAGTAGGGTATACACACAGGTTCACTATATACCAAGTCTCGTATACGCAGGTTCACTATATACCAAGTAGGGTATATACGCAGGTTCACTATATACCAAGTCGCGTAGGTTCGCTATATACCAAGTAGGGTATACACGCAGTTTCATGCATGGAAAAGCGCGTACATGTCGGAAAGCTTACTTTTGGTCTGTGGTAATTAGTCCTCGGTATTTGAACCTATGGTTTTGGACCGTGGTATCTCGACAAGTGTGTTGATCCCAAGTATTGGGCCCTTGGTATTGATTTATTATGGTTTTGGACCATGGTATTGGGCAAGGCCTAAAACTATAAAAGGAGAAGAAGATCATTAGGCAAGAGCATCTAAAAAGTCTTGAATATATGATGAAGTATGAAATCCAGTATGCAGGTTATGGGTTGATGATGCATTGCTTGATCTGAGCTGAGGAGGGATCTCACCGGTTGATGGAGAACAAGATCTAAGGAGAGATTAGGATCAAATGGTTTGAAATGAACTATCTTTATGATGCTTATTCTAGATCTGCATACTGACGCATGTAATATTCTATAAATGTTATGAGTATGACTGATGTCTAGTACAGCTGCAAAGTTATAAGAAAATATTTTTAGATCTGTACGCGGGTTGTCTTTGGCAAAAGCGCGTATGTACGCGGGTTTGATTCATCGTAGTAGCGTATACATTATGAAGTATAATATTTGAAGTTGCAGATGGGTCTGATTGTTATGGCAGAGTTCTGTAGTCTGCTCTGTGTTCTGGTGACTGTGTTATTGACAGGGTTTCAGTGTTTCAGTAATTCAGAGATTGTTTTGAGCTTCAATGATAGTTATGGGTCCAATATGAAAATTCGATGAAACGTGGCCTTCCAGATTATGTGTATCCAGTCTAAAAATGTATGAAACGTGGTACCCGGAGGAGAGAAGATTGTAGGCTGGCGCCTACGTACTAGTATCTTAGCTAGTACAAGAGCAAAGGGGGGTTGGAGCTCCCTCCAGGAGAGTCTGGAGAACGAGAGAAGGTTGTAGCCTTCTGCAGGTTGTAGCCTGCGTGCTGGTAAAGGACTGCACCAGTACATTGTAAAAGAAGTTTCTTAATAAAGGAAGATAGAAACAAATTGCAGTAGGTGGTTTTCACCCACATTGGGTTTCCACCTTATATCATGGTGTTCATGTGTGTTGCTTATGTGCGTTGATCTATCTGTTTTACTGCTTTTGTTGACTGTTAATATGGCTAATAATGTTCTGATGCATCCATTGAAGATCACATAACTGAATCATGAGTTTAATGGTTATACGCTAGTTACAATAGACACAGTCGCATATATACGTGGGTATACTTAACTGAAGAAGCGTATATGAATCTGAGTATGAAATTGAAAAAGTTCAATTGATTAGATAATACTGATTCACCCCCCCTCTAAGTATTATTTCCAACATTTAGTGAATAAACGACAATCACGAGATGTAAATCGGGTATGGGTTCATTTTTACACAAGCTTGAACCATGGAGAACTCTGCTTGGATTCGGTTTCATGTTTACACAAGCTTGAAACGAAAAACTATGCTTGTTATAAGTTCACATGCCCCTAGCATAATGTCGCAAATCCAGGTACATGCCCCCCAAGCTTCATTGCATTCAACGAGGTGGATGGAATGAAGGTTCTCTTTCGAGATCTTGGAAAGACTCAACTTGGATTTTACGAGATCTTTATCAAAGACTCGATTTGGAAAGGGAGTTGTTTCATTTTTTAATGAGGTTGACACAGTAAAAAAACTATCCTCATAACCCTTGTTTCATTTTTTAATGAGCTTGAAACAAGACAAGGAACTATGCTCGATGATCCTTGTTTCATTTTTTAATGAGGTTGACACAAGATCAAACTACCCTCGGACACCTTGTTTCATTTTTTAATGAGGTTGAGATAGGAACAAACTATCCTCGGGACTCCTTGTTTCATTTTTAAATGAGGTCGACACAAGATCAGAACTATCCTCATAACCCTTTTCATGGACCATATGAGAACATGGCTCCCAAGAGATCTTCATGGGATGGAAGAACTATGCTCTGGGAGGAACACATATCATTAGACACCAATGACAGATCAGGTTCCAATGCCCCTAGTACATGATGTATGAGACCATCTGCATGATCATCAGTAGAGGCGGAGACGGAACGGGTAGCCACATAATTGACTTGTGGCAAAGAAGGTATTGCTTGCGAGCAAGAACCGAGAGGGGATGACAGCTGCACAGGAGGCACCGGGGGACTAAAGAACGATAATTGATCTATGGTCACCATTCTTCCGTCGTGTGGAAAACAAACCACACGGAAAAGTGAAGAGACGAGGGCCCCCATGGCATAAACATAGTCACGACCAAGGAGAATACTGAAATCTAAAGCACCTTGAATAACCATGATGTCTATATAGATGGTTTTTCCCCCCAAAGTAATAGGAAGCTTCGGGAGGATCCCTAAAGGTTGACTAGTTCCTCCGTCAAACGCCAACAGATTCTATGTAACTGGCACAAGCTGCGGGGAGCCCAAAGCTTTCCAAGTAGTAGAAGGCATGAGGCTAACCGACACAACCTCATCCAAGACAGTGCCAGGTACTGCCTTATCATAGGCATGTACTGTAATCTGGAAAGGTATGTAGGATGGAAGGTGGAATGTAGTTAAATGACTCTAGTCGAAGGAAACGACTGAACTACTTGGTAGGGGTATCATATGATTTCCCCCATGCTCTACAAGAATCGAAGAAGGACTCTCTTGATCAGCGGGGATAGGAGGGTCGTTTTTGAACTCAGGAGAATCTGACGAGACGAGAAGAACATGATCATGATGCTCTTTCGAAACAAAGTGATCAACAGGTGGTGGACCCAAGTCGACACTCTTTCCGACCAATGGTTGGTTTGGAACAGGCTTAGCATAGCCAGGCTCGGAAAGAGGAGGACAGACAAGAGAAGAATCTAAGTCAATCTCTTTTTCAATGGGGAGAGGGTCTGAAGAGAGCCTCTGATAACCAATGGGAAGTTGAGGTGAAGAAGCTGTAAGACTTTCCAAAATGGCAGAAGCTTTATCCATGAGTGGACAAAGGTGAAGGGGATGGTTTCCTTCACATAGCCTATAGGGGAATCGAATCTTCCTTTTCTTCTTACTGTTGCTAGTTGATAGGGTAGCACCATAATGAGCTTGAGAGGACAATGAGGGATGAGACAGATTGTGAGACCAAACTTCTAAGATCTTGGGAATGCCAAGACAATCACGAAGAAGATGGTTGCCTTGCACAACTTACAAGGAAACTTAACCTTCCGCAGAGGAGCAAAAGGTGTCACGACTGGTGACGTACTCGGAGCAATAGTTGCATAGGTGGCCTCACGTTTATAAGAATTATTCTTCTTCTTCTTAGTCTCTTGGTTACTAGATGTGAAACTTTCACCAGGCGAAGGAGGAGATGAAGGTGAAGAGACAGGGGAAGAAGGCGCAGGCTCAACCTTGGAATCATCATGTCGTGGTTCAGACAAAGGAGAGAGTGAAGTCGCAAACTTGTGAATTAGGAAAGTGTTCCCTCTGCAGACAGAGGCAACCCCTCTAGCCCTAGAGTGGGTCTAGTCACAGCAAGGACAAAACAACAATTAATTCCCTTAAATAGTCATCATTGGAGGCCTACCTTGAATCGGTGGTTGATGAAGTTCCGTTGTGCTGCTCCAGCTTCCGTTTCCTTCTCCTTAATAAGCGATCAACCTGAAACACCCCAAAGAAACAACAGAGCACGTAACCGCGGAACAATAATGATATATTTACTCACAAAGTAAAGAAGTCATGAGCTATCAAGTAAATTACATAAAAGACATAGGAAATCATCATTGATTGTATTAATAATAAATCAAGAGCAAAGCTTACAACCAAGTCTTGACGTTGCAAGCCTTCTCAGAGGGTCCAACCAGTGTGTTTCTTCGAGCATTCACTCTCAAATATGGGTCTCCCAAATAGAAATATATCTCTCTCTCTCTTATTCACAAGCTTTAACACAAGGTTAAGGGCACTTCACACCTTCTTGCAAACTATAAAGAAATCCCACACTTGTCACACTCACACGAAAACTATCTACCAAACTCAAAAGCAGTAGTAGTACTGTACAATCAAAAGAACTAGCAGATGATAGCAATGGTGAGTGATTTTATAAGAGAAGGAGTCTCCATGAAATGAGGGAGAGGGAGCTTATCCTCAGGGCAAGCAGCACAAAAGATGGAACTACCATGCCAGAGGGGGAAGGGAAACCCAAACTAACCCAACAACCAGGTCTAGGGACATCCAGAAGGTTGACTATTGGAAAGAATTTGCCCAATCTGGATTGTCGTTGGTCGTTAACTAAGCTTTAGCATCGACATCGCTAGGAAGCAATGTATGCAGACCAATCATCGCTAAAGATAGCTAATAGCCTTGCACTGGGGCATGAAATCTGACCGTTGCTAGAAATAGGTGTACTCCCACGACAGGGTCGCGATAGGATTGTTTATGACAGGGGTCCATCGCGTGTATTAAATGTATTCTCGCGATGAGGCAGAAAACTTAGGAAAATAGGGTTAATTGGAAACATAAGAGAGCATTTGTTCAATATGAGCATGTTTTACTGAACACATGACATAGTAGAAGGACTGGGGTGAAGGCAGTGACAAATTACTGTGTAACAAGAGGCATAATTTGTGGCAAGGAAAGGACAAGTCAACTTGGGGAGCTCTTCTGCAAGATCAACTCCTATTTTTGGTTTTAAATCTCTCCATTTCTATTAATACAAAGAGTAGATTTCTTTCCTATATATGATGTTATGGTTTCATGTATTTCAATACCATGTTGATCTGTTGAATGAAGTGATTGGATTATGCTACATAGATGTCGTAGATATTTGGCTTATCTTGTTTGATTGTGCAAGTTCTAATTATAACGATCAGAGCTAGAATTGGAGCATACAAGCTTAGAATGGAGTGAAGCTTGACAGATTCCAGGTAGGCCTCATCCCATCATTCAATTACTTTAAGGAAGACATTATGCCCTTTGATTTCTATTGTTCTAGGTTAGTCCATGAGGCCTAGGGAAGACACTTTTGTTCACAGTAGTAGATTTCATACAACAATGATACCATGACTACATAATGAACATACATAGTACTGCAGGTCTGCAACACAACATGTATGACATGCACACAATACGGCATGTACACCAGTTCCTTAAGCACAACATGTATATAGTACCACCTGTACACATCACCACCTGCACAATGCGTGCACAACATCACATGTACATGACACCACCTACACAACGTGTACACAATGCCACATGTACACCACACCACCTGTACAATGCGTACACAATACCACATGTACACAATACCATATGCAAGACATGTACACGACGCCACATGTACACATCGCCACATGCACGACATGTACATAATACCACATACACACAACACTGCATGCACACAACACCACATGTATAATCATGCACAAAACACCATATGTACATATCACCATATGTACAACATGCACACAACACCATATGTACATAGCAATGCATATACAACATGTACATAACACCATATGTACACAACACCGCATATCCAACATGCACACAATACCATATGCACACAACATCGGATATCCAACATGCGCACATTACAATATGTACATAGCACCACATATGCAACATGTACATAGGACCATCTATACCCAACACTGCATATGAAATATACACACAACAGTAGATATACATCAGGGACACATCACCATAGGTACAATCACTGAATGTACAATATGCACAACATAGACACAAAAGTAGCACTGAACATCCAAAACTACATTGTCTCTACCAAGAAACCTTTCTTCCAGTGTCTCTATGCCATCCATGCTTATGCTAGCATGTCGTGGATCATGTTGTTTTCATTCTATTTATCTATCTCTCAACATTACCTGTCCAAAACATAGGCATGATATAAACACATAATATCAACTCATATACATATGATACTGACCTCATAAATTTGTGAGGGCTACTCTTCCCACTTTATTCATCATAAGGCTAGGAACCTCTTCATGCCATTCACTTGCATAAGAAATCATTCCTCCAAAATAATGATCCCTGACAAAACTGTCAGACAGTGACATAGATACATAGATACACACACACACACACACACATATAATCATTATCATAAAACAATCATGATCCTGTCATACAATGACATACATGCACATATATACATATAAACATTAGCATTAAACAATCATGATCCATGATGACCCTATCAGACATGACACACATACCTACATACATGTATACACATATATAAACATCAACATAATCATGATCACAACATAATTACCAGATAGCATAAGGTCAAGGTTAAGAGAACTTTATCCGTGTACAACATGTACAACATTGAGAACAACAGTTCCCAACATAGTCAAGGAATCTGATGCCTCAAATCCATTTTCTTTACCTTTCTGGTTGCCTTTCTCAAGTTTGTACTACCACTGACCCTTTACCACAATGGACCTAACCAATCAATTGACTGCCATACTCTTACCTTCAGCTACCCTTATACATGCATCGAGCTTCATCCAGGTCTTACATTACCTATTGGGTTTCTTTCAGCTCCCCCAAACTCCATTAACTTTCCTCTTTCCCCAACCAATTCCAAAGACCCTCAAAACATAAAAGAAAAGATAAAGAACAAAGGCAAACAAGAATAAACCATGAAAACCAATATAATATGACACCACATAAAAGTGGCATGATCATGCACTAGATACAATCAAAACCACAAATCAAGCACAACAATTCACAAAAGACCAAAAGTAGAAGACTAGCAACAAACACCATGACTCAATCCTGATGGTTCCCAATGCTTCCAAGGAAAATATCAACCCGAGCCTTCTTCAAGATTTCATGGAAGTCTCTTTTGCCATGCAATTCCCTGCATTATACTACTGTAAACACATAACTGTCAGTGTATAATTAAATATAACAATACATTGGTTACCTTACCTTGTTGTGCCAAGCACGTTTTCTTGCAACTAAAAAAATCCACGCCATCCCTCTAGGGACTCCAATCTCTTGGAAAATCTAGCCATAACCCAAAACTAGCTTAACATACCTCTCAAATACATGTTTAGGAATATAACATATATCCACATATTGTCAGACAAAATCTAGGTTAAGAAGACTTATTGTATTCAAAGAATTTATTCGTTTGGAATTGCGGTTTCCAAACATAGACAAAGGAATTCTTACCCAATTCCTTCCTTTTACCTTTACCTTGCTACAATTGAGTCTTACTATGCACTGCCACATCACCCAAATGTTAGTTATATAAACACATAAAATATTACCTTGTCATGCTAATACCAAGCATGTTTCTCTGCAACTTTTCACACATGTCAGTCACATGTTCCACAAATCGAGGCATCATGTCTATCAATTTGAAATCAACCTTTACCAGGTCTAACAACCATGTCATACTCAACAATAAACCCACATTCATCAGTCATAATACATAATGCTACACCTATCACCTACTTACACTCAGGTACATACCGGCTGTCTCAACACATATATATTAGTACAACCATCTTAAAACAAGATCATTCCTTCATGCAATCTTACAGACACATACTCATATCATGCAATTAATCAAACATTCAAGCAACAAATAGATGACATAATAGACATCAAACACTCAAACACTCAAACACCAAATAGATGACATAATCAAACATTCAAGCACCAAGTAGGCGACATAAGAAAACTCATACCTTAATGTATCTCAGAGGAGGCTATCTTGTTTACACAATCAATCTAGTTTAGCACGATTTAAATTCACAACACGTCAACTCAAACATAAATAAGGTCATGATATCCATAATAGTAACTAGCTAACATATTCATCTCATCATTTCATAGACAATTGTCGTTCATGCATAACAATCACATATGCACAGTCAGTCTAGATTAGTACAACACAATATCACAAATAGGTCAACTCATACCTGAATTTCATGACCATGATCATCTGCATAAGTCAACCCAATTTAGCAAAAACCATAATAATATCAAGATCTCAATGCAATAACCCTAGTCATCTAGCATATAACAATAAAAAGTTAACATATAACATAAATTCATCAACAAAATATAACATAGTCATCAATTTAACTATCATATAACAATCAACAAGTTAACATATAACATACTTATCAACAACATATAACATAACAATCAAGTTAACTAAAATAGAACAACAACAACAATGCAGATAACAACAAGTTGCTATCATTCATATATGACCACACTGATTCACTAACATCTACCATGCATGTAACCACAACAACAATGAAATGAAAAACATGTATATAAGTAACCCTAATTCTTATAACAACCATTAACCACATACCTGCATGCCGAACATACAAACCTATATGACGATATGCTCTTACCCCAAAGTCTAGTGTTGTAACCTCACTCTAATGATTTGCATCTCTTACTTCATCTCAGTCAACACATTAACATCATAACATACCAATAACATCATGATGATCTAAACAACATACAATGACCTCACAATGCATGTTTTACCTACTATATATGCATAAATATATCCATGACAATGCATGCATAACAACATATAGACACCGACATGCATAGCAAATGCATATACAACTGGGATGCATTCATGACTAAAGCATCCCAACAATAACATCATCAAATCCTACATGGAAATACAACTGTAACAATGGCCACTACCATTCATAAATTACAAGAACATATACAAGCTACATGCATGCATGACCATCACATTGCCATCCAGTCCAAGGGGTGAACCATGCTCTGATACCACTCTGTAACACTCTCCTCCCACACTTACCCATGATTACCAGTCCAATTGGGGTAAATATGTGACAAAGAGTTACTATGATATGATTCAACTCCTTAAGTGAAATTAAGGAAGTGGAACCAACAAACCAACACTTTACAGACCTCCCTCGGGTGCTACAAGACCCCCAAGAGCTAACCCACCACTCTAGGTGCACAACCCCTGAGTTAAACTATCCTTTAAATGAATTAAGCCCCTAGTCGCTCCCATGACATGCGAATGCATGTGACTGGGGCCCTCCAGTCACTCCCACAATTCCTGCAAGGGAGAGACTGTAGTTTTTTTCAGCTAGTTCTGTGCCAAAGACTGCGATATTTAATCCACTTTTTGAGGGCTAGTCTCCAAACCACAACTCGAAACTTGATGATACTTTCCAAAACAATAATGACACTAATACAAATCCTCTAACACAAAACTGTTGGCATTATGATACCAGTGTTGTCCTTGATGGCAACTCACTCAGATGACAGTTCACAGTGCAACAGGTTAACAACAAAAGATTACAGATAAAACTCCAAAGAATGAAGAAAGAGAGGTATACATAGGTTCACTTTGTCCAAGGAGCGTATACACGCGAGTTAATAGAACAAAAAGAGCATATAATGTATACATGCACTTTCAAAAGAGGAAAAGCACGTACATGTTGGAAAACTAAGTTTTTGGTCTGAGGTATTTGGTCCAAGGTATTTTTGATCCAAGGTATTGGTCAAAGGTATTTAGTCCGAGGTATTTGGTCCAAGGTATTGACCCTAGGTATTTGGTCCAAGGTATTTTTGATCCAAAGTATTGGTCCAAGGTATTTGGTTCGAGGTATTTGGTCCATGGTATTGACCCTAGGTATTTGGTCCATGGTATTGGTCCTAAGTGGTTTTGGTCCAAGGTATTGAGAAAGGCCTAAGAGTATATAAGGAGGAGAAGATCATTAGGCCAGGTGTGCAAGAAATAAGATTCTAAGGAATACTTCTATCTAAAGTATGTTTTATGTTGCAGGGTTATGTTTGGGACTGGATTTGAAATATTTGTGTGCACCTTGAGTTCAATATTGGATCAGGAATCATGAGACTTGGAATGACTTATTCTTGAATGATATGATATTGGTTGAGACTATATTTGATGTTTTTCACCTCCTTAATTCGTTATCTATCATGATCTGGGTTTGTCTGAAGTTTGGAATTGTAGTAAGGTTGTGAGTCAATATTTGTAGATATGTAAGCAGGTTCATCTCAGCCAAAGAGCGTGTACACGTAGGTTCGGTTCTTTCAAGTAGCGTATACAAAAGAAAAGCTTCTTTTTAGATTTGACTGATCTATCTGATCAAATTCTATTGTTTTACTACTATTTGTCAATGAAATCTTCTTAGATATGAATGTAAAACTAAATGCATAAGGAGGATGGCATTTGATTGATTGATTGTATAAGTGAGAAGAAGTGATCTCTATCCCTGCTTGTATAAAGCTCTGTAAATTGACAGTAGATAGTCAGTATACTGATGATTGGTATAGAATTGATTCAAAATTTTATGTTTGTAGTAGTTTTGAAGGTATACACAGGTTTAATTCACGGAAGTAGCATATACACGTAGGTTGGGTTCATCCAAGTAGCGTATACACTCTAATCCATGATTTTTGAGGTTATAGTTGGTTCTGAATGATGATGCAGGGTCCTGGGTTCAACACATTGTTCTGGTGTGAGTGATTTGATTGTTCAGATTAACTGAACATTGATTGATGTAGTTTAAGTTTAAAAGCTTGATGGGTCCAGTGTGAAAATTTGATGAAACGTGGCCTTCAGATTGTGGTGTTGTGATCGAGGAGTATCCAGTCTGAAAATTCATGAAACATGGTCCTTGGTGAAAGAGTGGAGTTTTCTGTAGGCTGGCACCTACGTACTAGTAAACATATTGGCTAGTACAAGAGCTAGGGGGTTGTAGCTCCCTTCCAGTAGAAGCTGGAGAATGAGAGAAGGTTATAACCTTCTGTAGGTAGAAGCCTGCATACTGGTATGAGTCTGCACCAGTACAAGATTGTAAACAGATTTTCTTATTATTAAAAGAAGACATAGATGACAACAGTAGGTGTTTTTTACCCACATTGGGTTTTCACCTTAAATCTTGGTGTTCATGTGTGTTGCTTATGTGTGATGCTTTATTCTACTTTTACTGCACTGTCTAATAAATCTCTGATATACTGGTTTAAGCTCAACACATGATAAATTGTCCAAATCACAAGTTCTTTGCATATACACTTGTTTCCTTAAGCACAGTCGTGTGTACACGCTAGTTCACTCCACTAAAGTAGCGTATATAAATCTATTTGGGAAATAAAATTATGGATCTGATAATACTGATTCACCCCCCTTTCAGTATTATTTCCAACGAAAACTTGATTGAGGACTTGACCTAACCAAGCCCAACCATGAAAGTGATTTCATCAAACATATCACAAATATGAAATCTACAGGTTTCAATAAAAGATCTGAGCATAGGGGTCTCGTACTTATTTGAGAATCACTAAGAAGCATTGATTCCTTATCACATTAGTTTCATTATCATCTATTAGGTCACATATTCATTATTCATTCATTTACAAATCAAAACATGATGAGAGCCGTACATCATCACTGTCATAGAACATGCTCATATCCAACACATAACCAACATAAATACCAAGGATATAACAACCACAAAAACCAACATAAAAAAGTATATTTACCCATCATATACAAGAGGAAATAAGCTCTTATTAACATATGCAAACTGCAACCAGGTCTGGGACTTCCACAAACCACCCAACCATAGACTAGGCTAAACCAAATCTCTCTTTCAATCAATCACTCTCGTGCCATATTCCAATCATGAATGTGGGATCTCATGAAACAAATCCAAGAAAACTAAACCAGGGCTTCTAGAGGAAAAACCACCTCAATGCTCAACTAGTGGTTCCACCTCACAGTTGGACATCTCTAACCATCACCAGATTGGTCTCCACCCAAGCTGTCCAGGGCTCTAGAACATTTGTTCCAACCCGGCTTCCAAGACTAGTAACTCAACCCACGGTTACTGGCGGGCTCCAAATAATTTGTCCAAACAACGATCCAGGACTAGTAACTCAACCCATAGTTATTTCCAGGCTCCAAAGTGTTTGTCCGGCTAAGGATTCAAGACTAGTAACTCAACCCACCAAGGGCTCTAGAGTATTTGTCCAAAAAAGACTCTAGGACTAGTAACTCAACCCACCAAGGGCTCAAGAGCGTTTGTCCAACCAAGGCTCCAGAACTAGTAACTCAACCCAAGTTGTTACAGGGCTCCAGGACTAGTAAATCAACCCAAGTTGTTACAGGGCTCGAGAGCATTTTTCCAACCAAGAATTCCAGGACTAGTAACTAAACTCAAGCTGTTATAGGGCTTCTAGAGAATTTGTCCAATCAAGGCTTCTAAGAACTAATAACTCAACCCCCAATCAAAGGAACATGAGCACCAACTAGAAAACCAAGATAAAACCCACAACACCCCGACTATCCATGAAATGGAAAGGCTAAGAAAATCTATTGCCAATCTAGGCAATGCTCCATGCCATTGGAAACTCATAACCAATAAACCACATGCATGTTCCATGCATTTTAAAACTAGCAAGGAAACTGTTGACACCTAATCATAGGGATTGGGTGAATAATTGTAAATAGGGTAAATAAATAATAAGAGAAAATGGAGAGTCATCGGGGGATGAAACTCAACTGTCACTCCCTCATGTATATAACTATGAAGAGCCTAAATGAATATACATAATCTCATTTGAGGAGTTACCTCCTGGCCTGACATGGTATTAGAGCCAACTCCATTTTTGACATTGGAGTATGCCATTGTAACTCCCTTCTGCCATTTTTCATAATTTTTCCTACAGTCTGCTATATTCTTTAGTTCTCTGCCCTCTGTGTGATAATTGGTGTAACACTTGGCGTAAAGCTTGGTGTACCTACCCTTACATCTCCCATACTTCGAAGCTCACTATTTTATGAGGCTGCTAGCAGTCCTGGTGCGTTATCTGGCCCATATAAGCACTCTTGCAACATTTCGAATTCGACTCAGTGTATACGATGCTATCTCTAGCCTCCCCCAGCAGATTTATAATGCTGATTTCCAACAACTTCTCCATGTACGCTGCTCATTCCAGGCTTCCTTATCTTTATTGCTTCATCTAGTGTCATATCCATATTTTTCTCAGTCAATTCAATTGTCTCAGCAATAATCACTGGCATGCTCACCATTATATTCTACATATGTTATTAAAACCTAATCAAATATCGATACAAAACTTGATAGAGGTAGCTTTTGATGCTCTTCCTACCACGCTTTCATTGCTCCCTCCAGTAAGCTTCTCCCTCCAGTACGTTGCTCCCTCCCTATTGCATTTTTGACCAGAGCTGTATTCTTGACAGCACTACAATTTTTTTCTTTAACACCAAAAGTGAAAATATTTTATATATTGGCAGTAGAAGTATTTTCTTTATAGTGCACATTTAAAAAAAATAAAAAAATGAATTCATTGATATCTATTGTGGGAGTGGTTCTCACCAGCAATGATAATTATCCAAAATTGTCACAGAAAATCAAACACACTCTCTTTTGTAATGAGTTGTGGAAAGGAGTGTGTGTTGGAGACGCAGACAAAGAACCAAAATAGCCTACCTCATAAAAGGAATTTTCCATTTAGGAAAATAAGAGCAACAAGGATTATCCCTTGATTGCAACATTAGTAAATGAAGAGGTGAGTCACCATATTTCGACATTTTCAAATGCTTTCGAAGTCTTACAAAAAATGAAGGAACTCTATGACTCACACTCTGCACTTGAAGTTGTTCAACTCATGATTAAATTGTTCAACTTTGAATTACAAAATGATGATCCTCTTGCTATTGCATCAGAAGTAAAATCTATTATGCATGATATCAAAGTCACTAATGTTGAACTGGACATTCCTCTGATAGATTTTGTCAAGGCACTTTATCCCACTTACTCAAATTATCTTGAGTCATTTCAAGCAAATGGAAACCTCAAAGAAATTACCATTGACTCCATTTTGAAATAAATTGCTGAAAGAGAGAAATATTTCGGGAAGAAGAAAACTCCTTAGTCTTCTGAAGAGACTGTGTGTCTTGCTCAAGATTCTTCCAGAGGAAGAGGTGGTCGAAGAGGAAGAGGAAAAATAAATTTTAGAGGTGTGGGGGGGGGGGGGGGTAGACACTCTCAAGGAGAAAAGTCAGATTTTCATTGCATACATTGTAAAAGAGATGGATCACATGATGCATCCACATGCAAGTTGCCTTGGGACAGAATTAAGCAGGAAAGAAACCAGCCCAAAGGTAAAACTAATGACAAAGAGAAAGCTAAAGCACCTGAATCCGCTCATTATGTTGTCACACACTGTAATATTGGAGTAAATGAAGACTTATTTAATGCTTCACTTGCTTCTTGGAAAAATGATTGGTTTCTTGATTCAGGAGCAACTTGCCACATGACCTTTAGAAGAGATTTTGTTGAAGAATTTACTGACAATGTTGATGGTGTTAGTGTAAGTATCTGCATACTTCCATTAGGGATCAAATTTGTTCTTTGCATTTTCATTTTAGGGGTCTCATACTAAAAATTCTTACATCATTCCATTAGGTCATGTCAAACTGATCACTGATGGTTGTCTTCTCTTCAGAAAATCTAATTTCTCCCTCATAGAGTATACTTGCTAATCCTTCTTCAGGTTGTCTTCAGTTATGGTTTCATGGTCACTTTGCAATCATGCTTTCATTAGGTCATAAGGCATGTTTCATTAGGTCTTAGGGTTTCATTTCCAAGGTCAAGAGCATGATTTAAAAGTGTAAATAAAGGGCAACAAGGGTATGAGGATGATAAATAAGTCAAGTATGATGGCTAATAAGTCATAGCCACTATATAATTATCTTTTAAACTAATGTAATTTTCATCTCAAAAAACATGTTTTTGAGGTGAAAACATAGTATTTTGAGTTAATTCGTATTTCTTATGTAATTTTTAGTCACTTTATGTAATAAATGATCCCGACTGCACCAAAGCATCTCTCCTTGCTGCAAGACAAAGAAACACTGCAAAAATTAGTTCAAGTTGAGCATTATCAACTTGAAAGAAACAAAGAAGGAAAGGCATTAAAACAGAGTTTTGAAAAAGGTCAAGAAACATTAGAAAGTGGGGTTTTCAAGTGAAAAATCAAAATCTACTCCTATATAAGGTCTCACATTTCATTTTCAAGTTCATCATTCTCATTTGGCAAAGAAGGAGTCAAAAAGTGAGGAAAAGAGGAAAGGTTGAGTGAGTTTTGGGCAAAGGAGAAGTGGCGCTGCACTTCTGGAGGTTGGCACTGCGCGTTTGGAGCAATGGTGAAGTGGCGCTGCGCTTCTGCAGTCTGGCGCTGCGCATTTCAGGCAGGAGAGTTGGTGTTGCGCGTTGAGAGGTTGGCGCTGCACGTCTGGGCTCGTTGCTGCACGTCTGGAGGTTTCCACAGTGAAAATTTACACTGGGTTGTGCATTGAGAGGTGGCGCTGCGCGTTTGTGGTTGGTGTTGTGCGTTGAGCAGAAAGACCAGAAAGCCTCCAAACATCATCAAAACTTCCAAACAACCCTCTCATCTCTCAAATAAGTGAGTGCACTCCCTCTACCTCATCATTAAAGTTGAAATTGCAGGGTTTGAAGGAATTTACCATGCCAAATATGAAACCCTAGTTTCTCCCTCCATGACATTCTAGAAACCCTAATCCCCTCTATTTTTCCCACCACTTATCACTAAACCCTAAACCCCTTCCATACATCACTCCATAACATCTATACCCCCTCATCCTTTATCCCACAAGTTATATTTCAAAAAGGGCCCAAACCCCTCTCCCTCACTTTCATAATTCATATCCTTCCCTTCATTTTCTAGTCTACCAAAATACCTCATAAGGTCATCTCCCATCCCCTCACTCCTAAATCACTCTTACTCATTCCCTTTATCCCTTTTCTTGGAGTGTACAACCTCAAACCTTGCAAACATGGATAGAGAAGACCGAGACTATGAGGAGGAGGAAAACACAGGTAGTGACAGTTCGACAGATAGACCTCGACATTAGAGAAAACCACACAAGGGAGGTAGAATTATTAGGGAGGAGCCATCAAACCTCAGAGAATTGCAGGCCTCTCAGTTAGCTATCACTTGTTTCAAACATCTAGGGTGCTATGAGTTCTGTGAGCAGGTAGAGAGAGTTCAACACCACCCTGAGCTCACTAGACTTTTTGTAGCCCATATTTAGGACAACAAGGTGACTCTTCCTGGGGTGACATTTATAGTTTCACCTTCCATTATTGTGGATGCAACCAGGATTTCGAATGTAGGGAAGAAGTGGTACAAGGCACAGGACCTAGATGAACATTATTATGAGCCTTATATCAAACCCAGGTATAGAAATGAGGCGAAAAGACTTTTTCCTTTCATATTCCTTGAGGACAAGTATGCCCCCATGATGAAAATCATCATGAAATATTTCACTTGTGAGGGCAGATTTTCCAGGCTGTACACCTATCACATCAGGATTCTCATGCATTTTACTAGGGTGAGGATGTTAAACCTCCCTTATTTCTTGTTCAGGAATATTGAGAAGATGGCCCATTTTATCCAGAAAAGCCATACCCTCAGCAGATGAGCAGTCTTTATCATTATTCCCTGATCAAGATGATTGTGCTTCATCATCTTAGCCTCCTCAACATCTCTTGGGAGACATTTATTGCTCATGACATCTTTAGGGGTCCTCAAATTCCTCCACCAGTGTCTCAAGAATCAGGGGGACCTTCTAGCAGTGCTTAGGTGAAAACAGATGAGGAGGCCAAAGAGACTAGAGCTACTGAGGTGCCCAGGACTTACATGACATATCAGAGGGGCACAAGGAGATTGTTTGCAGCTGATAGGCAAGTTTTTTCTCCACGGGATGTGGAAGGGACCTTGCCTTCTTCATCAACCCATAGGAAAATGCTTGCTCCACAGGATGTGGAAGGGGCTTTGCCTTCTTCATCAACACAACAGGTACAGGTGCAATAGCTGCACAAAGGGAAGGAAAAGATGCCGGAGGAAAGTTTTGATGATGAGGAGAAAGAGAGAGACTTTGATTTGATAGAGCATGATGAGCCGAAGCAGCATTATACTCATCATGGCATGGAAATAATTGACTTAGAGGCTCAGGATGAAGAAACAATAAAGGACATCATCATACAGGAAAAGGAGGCTCAAGTCCAAGCGTTGATGGACAATTTGGAGAGGGCCAAGTATGTCATCACATATTTGGAACAAGAGAACAAGCAGTTGAGTGACAAGCAGGTCCTCATGGAGCTGGAACTTCTCAAGGTAAAACGACAAGGTGACAAGGAGGCATCGGTCACTTTGTCTCCTATTGAGAAGGAAATTGAGGATGATAGAGAGACTTGGCTTGAGAGGGTCAATTTTCACCTAGAGAAGTTGTTACAGAAGGCCAATAGGGATAACTAGATGATCAGGCACATGGCCTACCATTACAGGACCCGAAACAAAATTTGCAACATGAGGGTCAAAAAGATGAAAGCTAGGCTAAGGCGAGCTCTAAAGGGAAAAAAAGAGGAGGATAGGCTTAGTTTGCTTGCTGAAACTTCCTTGGCTCATCAAGATGCTTGATGGTGGTGTTACTCACCAATTTTGGTTAGGGTTAGAGAAGATTTTGTATTTTGAAAATTTTGGAAATTGCACACATAGAAAATTTGGCTCAATGCGCAGTGCCACTAGCGCTGCACTTTTCCTAGGGGCACCAAATGCTGTCACTGCGCTTTTCCTAGGGGCACCCAATGCACAAATGGATTGAATTTTTGGATTTAGAGCGATGAGTACATGCACCCTATGGATTTGTTAAGTTTTTTGGGCAGAAATGGTCCACCAAAAGGTCAAAAAACACCCTAAAAATGACCTTTCTACCACTTTTTGCACACAAAGAAGCAGTCTTGGGAGAATCAAGTTTTGAGGGGTCAAATGAGTTTCAAATTAAGAAATTCTAGGTGTTTTAGAAAGTAGACTTGAATAAATTTCCAGTGAGCTATCATGAGCTCAATTTGGATGCCAGGAACGCCTCCCAAAAGGACCTGAAAGTGGCGCTGCGTGTTGCACAAGATGGCAATTTTTTTGAGTTTTGACTGTGTTCATGGATTTTCTCTCATGGAGGATGTTTTACCATTGTAAATGATGACTTGGCATGTAAATATGATGGATAATTAGTAGTAGAGGGTAGATTCATTAGATTAAAAGTCAATTTGAGCTTAAATGAATCAGTTTTTTCACTTTTAGAGGCAAGTCGTTAAGATGCCTATATTCCAGTTTCTTGTTCAGAGTTGGTTAGATTAGCTCCTCATCTTAGGGATTCGACCCCTGAGGATGGGAGGATGTTAAAACAAAGCCTATATCTTCTTCTTCTTTCTCATTGTAAAGGGCTGGACTCAACGGGATGCTCATACCTTGATTGTACATCATTTTGTAGTAGTTTAGCAGGAGATTAATAAGAATTGCAGCTATTTTTATGGGATCCATGTGGTATGGATTTTTAGTACAGTTTCTTCTCTTGTGATCATATGTTAGTATGTTTTTTGTATTTCGTTAATCATTTCATTGCTTCTAAGTGAATGTTTTCAAGTTGATAGGTAAAATTCATTACATCACTGCTTTGCTTTGGGAAAATATTCACCATTATATGTTTTCTACAGTTTGAGAAGGATCCATGATAATCACATGCTCTTCCTAGCCTCTCACCAGTATTAAACATCTCACCCATCAACCCCTAGAGTGCTAAAAATTATGCCTACCTTGCCCCATTGAACACCCTGTAATTTTGACCTAATTCCCTAGCCCTAAACTGTTCAGCTCCTCTTGATTTAGCAAAACCCCTTCAAAATCCAATCAAAAATTTGTGCTACTATACCTAGCCTAAAATCATTTTCCTGATCCAGTCATCTTGGTTGAGATCCTTATGGAGAGAGCCCTCTCTCGGCCTTGTAGGGCTAGCTACTTGGCTAAGCGTGGTTTGTGGTTACCCTGGCATTGCCTTCCTTCAGCCTGAGGTTCAATCTGGGTGCTAACAGATGGAGCAATATGCTTTGCAAACAAATCAAAACTTAAGCCATCAGGGCTTGGCACAATCATGCTTAAATTGCCTTGT
Organism: Pinus tabuliformis; assembly: GCA_031772625.1. NCBI lineage: Eukaryota > Viridiplantae > Streptophyta > Pinopsida > Pinales > Pinaceae > Pinus > Pinus tabuliformis. The sequence continues at coordinate 150,539,589 of CM062813.1, read as the reverse complement.
CTTCTAGACTTTCTTCTGCATCATGTTTTATATCTCCCACAGCTAAGGAGAAACTTGTTATCCATGGTCCACATCCACCAGCAAGGACACTCCATTCATATGTTTGATGGCAAGGTTGAGGTGAGAAAAGCATCAAATCACTCACTTGTCATGACAGGGATAGAAGAAGAAAGGCTTCTCAAGCTACAAGGTACCTCTGCTCGTGCCCAAAGTTTTTCATACAATTCTCATTATGAAGAAGGTGCATTTGCATCAAGTTTATTATGGCATGCTAGATTTGGACACTTGAACTATGACAACCTACGCTTGTTGAAGAAAAATGGTGCTACTAGTTTGCCTACAATTCCTAGGAAACTTAAGCAATGTGATGCTTGCATTCTAGGAAAGCATAGAAAACAATCTTTTCATGATTCACATTCCAGAGAACATAGAAAAATTGAGCTCATTCATTCAGATTTATGTGGTCCAATGGTTGTTCCTTCTACAAATGGGAATGAATATATGATGACATTTATTGATGACTACACTAGAATGTGTTGGGTTTATTTATTGAAGAACAAATCTAATGCTTTTCAAACATTCAAGAACTTTCATACATGGATTGAAAATGACGCACAATCTCATATTGGCTCTATTCGCACTGATAATGGAAAATAATACACTTCAAATGAATTTTAAAACTATCTTCTCCAACATGGGATCAAACATCAAACAAATGTGCCTTATAATCCCCAATAGAACAGAGTATCTGAAAGAATGAATAGGACAACCTTAAATATGGTGTAATCCATGATGTTTTTCAAGAATGTAAAATTGATGTTTTGGGCTGATGCAGTTTTATGTGCTGTATATGTAAAGAATAGATGTCCATCTAATGCTATTAGAAACAAGACTCCTTATGAAATGTGGTATGGACACATTCCTTCGGTAAAGCATCTCAGGGTCTTTGGTTCCACATGTTATGCCTTGATACTAAAGGTACATAGAAAAAAACTTGGTGCAAGGAGTCATAAGTGTATATTCTTGGGGTATTCAAACACCTTCAAAGCATATCGTCTCTATGATGAAGGCAATAAAAATTTTGTTGTATCTAGAGATGTAATCTTTCTTGAAGCATCCAAAACTGACAATGTTGTTGAGCGACAACTTGATCGCTTGGATAGATTCGGAAATGAAAAATCATTTCAAAAATTTGATAATCAGATTCCACATCTTGAAGGGGGGATTCCTATACTAGATCAACCTATGGAATATTCTTCTGAAGCACTCTCTCCCCTGCATGAAACTCCAACAACGGATGATACTTTGAGTGATGTGAATGATAAAATTGGGAGACTTAATCTTGATTCAATCCCAACTCAATCAATTGAGCAGCCTGGACCATCTCAGAAAGGTCCCCCAAAGTCGCTGACAAAGACACTTGAAAGTGTTCATTGTGATGAGGTTGGAAAGACAGGAACTAGAAATTCAACCCGGCAAAATGGAGGTGATGTAGATGACTCTAATTCACCTATTGATATGGATGTTTCTTATGACTGTGAATTGAATTTGTCTCCAGATTTTGAACCAAATTCCTTCAAAGAAGCCGCTTCTCATGATGAATGGAAAGAAACGATGCAAAAGGAGTATGATGCCTTGATAAAGAATGGAAATTGGAAGCTGGTTGATCCTCCATTGGGAACCAAACTAATTGGCTGCAAGCGGGTCTACAAGAACAAGTATAAAGCTGATGGCTCACTTGACAAGCACAATTCCAGAATTGTGGCAAAAGGTTTTGCACAGAAGGAAGGGGTTGATTATGAGGAGACCTTTTCCCCCACAACAAAATGGGCTACCATTCAGACACTCTTTTCCCTAACAGCTCAGAACGGTTGGAAAGTTGATCAAATGGATGTAAAAACTGCTTTCTTGAATGGAGATCTAAAAGAGAATGTTTTTATGTCCCAGCCTGAAGGATTTGCTGTGAAAGAACATGAACATAAAGTATGCAAACTTGTGACATCCTTGTATGGCCTCAAACAAGCACCACAAGCCTGGTATGAAAAACTAACTGAGCATCTTCTGAAACTCAATTTCAAACATTATGATCTTGATGGTGCAACTTTGTTTTTCAAGAAAGTTGGCAAAACAATTGTATATCTTGTGGTATATGTAGATGATCTTTTGATGATAAGGAACAATGAGAGCCACATTGCATCCATAAATAAGGAATTGAGGAAAGGTTTCGAAATGAATGATTTGGGCTATGTTCATTACTATCTTGGTATTGAAGTAACTCAACATCTGAAGTCCATATTCCTTTCTCAAAATAAGTACATTGGAGATCTGTTGAATAAGTTTGGCATGGCTGAATGCAATCCTCTAACTACTCCAATGGAGCAAAACTTAAAGCTCAAGAATTTGAGGATGCAACAAACTATAGACATATTGTAGGAAGTCTTAGCTACCTGACTACTGCCAGACCAGACATTTCATTTGCTTTTGGAATCCTCTCCAGGTTTATGAAAAAGCCTTGTGAGAGACATTGGTCTACTACAAAAAGAGTTCTAAAGAACTTGAAGGTAACTCAAGACTTTGGACTCAAGTATACACAGGTGGGAAACTTCAGCTTGATTGGATACTCTGATTTAGACTTCTATGGAGACAAAGAAACTGGGGCATCTACTTCTGGTTATGCTACGAGTCTTGGATTAGGAGCTGTCTCCTGGAGATCATGCAAACAATCAGTTCTAGTAGATTCCACAACAGAGGCAGAATATGTGGCAGCAACTGAGGCAACAAAATAAATTATGTGGCTCAGGAAAATTTTGGAAGATTTGCAGGTAAAACAAGTACATTCGACTCCACTCATGATTGACAATACCTCGATAATAAAGTTGGCCAAGAACCCAAAGTTCCATGATCGAATGAAGCACATCAATACAAAATATCATCTGATTCGACATCATGTTGAGGCCAAAACAATCCATATTCGCCATTGTTCCACTAATGAGAAGATTGCAGACATCTTCACCAAAGCGCTTGGAAGAGAAAATCTTGAAAGATTCAGAACGATGCTTGGACTCACCAACATCCTTCAAATTAAGGGGGAATGTTGACACCCAATCATAGGGATTTGGTGAACAGTTGTAAATAAATAATAAGAGAAAATGGAGAGTCATCGGGAGATGAAACTCAACAGTCACTCCCTCATGTATATAACTATGAAGAGGCTAAATGAATATACATAATCTCATTTGAGGAGTTACCTCCTGGCCTGACATAAACAATACATGCAACCGATACCTACAAAGAAATCCTCTTGTAGTTTCTAATATTGATGTCCTATTATGTTCTCTTTCTTTTCCTGTGTATTCTTGCTCCAAATCCCAAGTATGCCACACTCCTCCAAGAGTGCTCCAAGAAAACTCTAAGTGTCCAAGAGTGAGAGAGAGAAAATAGAGAGAGAGCTCCAAGCTAAAACTGGCGAAAGCCCATGAACTGATCCTCATAAGCCTTTTTATCAATGAGGCCTGTATTTTCTTCAATTTCCATTATTTTCCTTCATTTTCCTCCTCACATGCAACTTGTGACCTTTCACCTTCCTTTTCTCCTATTTTCCACTATTTTCATAAATAAAATGCCAATTAATGCCACTTTGCCTTTCCAAAGCCTTATCCATTGCCATTGCCAATTTCCTTATCCATAATAAATCGAAGTGACACCCCACGATGATGTTTTTACCACCATTCAGGTTGGAATACGTGTCCCATGACCTTGGTCTTATTTTTTTTTTACATGGATTTTTAACCAGGGCTGTTACAAATTGGCATCATTGACTCAAAACCAATTATGAAGGATTTTGATATGGTGTGATTAACAAAATAGGAATGCATATTTCTCGACCCAACAATCACAGGGATGAAGTGAAAGAGTGTCATGATCAAGAGTGACTCGTTGCCATTAATAGGTTAAGTAGCCCGTTTTCCCAATTTCCCCAACTCTTTCTGGTCAATACCACTTTATTTTTTGACAGGCTTAAGGAGGATAACATATTCTTGATCTATAATTTCATCTTTCGAATGAATTCTTTTGAGTATTTTTAATGAACCCTAAGAAAGAGTGGTTTGGTCCCATCATGTTCGACGAGGCCAATGCTATTTGATGATTTTATGAGTTTAGCGAAGGTGTAACTCAACTTCTTTTTCATGTTTAGAGGGTTTGAAAAAGAGGTGAAAAAGAAAACTCCAAAGGTTCGTTTTCATAAATTTAGTCTCTTGAGTCCGAAAAGGAAGAAAATGATACTCTGGAGAACCTTTTAGTCATGTTCGACTAAAGTATTCCTTTTTTGCAAATAGTTTATTCCATTTCGGAAAAGGGTTAAACTTATACTGTACAAATGTCTTTTCATTTACTTTAACGAGTTTGAAAATAAAATGCTTGACAATATTTTCATGTTTTGGGAGTTTGAAAAAGAGCTGAAAGAGGACTCCTCCTAGAGGAACGAGTGGTATAAAGGGTAGCATCTAGTTCTGGTCATAATGGAACTACTAAAAACACATAGAGGTCAAGAGGTAGGCTAATAAGACCACTCATTGTAGCGGTTCCTCAGGAAAGGGTAAAAGAACCAAGTAAAAGTGTATGATCGACCAAGAATATGGTGATGATGGAATGAGAAACCAAGGCTCATTTAGCAGAAACATGCTGATAAAAATGAAAACCACGTGGAATCAGATGAGGATGGTTTCATTTTTATATAATCTTGAAACATGGGAAACTATGCTTGAAATTGGTTTCATTTTTACACAAGCTTGAAACAAGGAAAAAAATATGATTGAGAGTAGTTTCATTGCTTGAAACAATGGAAAAATATGCTTGAGATTGGTTTTCATGCCCCCAGCATAATAATGCAATTCTAAGGACACACCCCCTAAGCTTCATTTCATTCACCTAAGTAGACTATTGGTTACTAATAGGCGGATGGAATGAAGGTTCATGTACAATATCAAGTGAAAGACTCGACTCAATACTTATGAGATCTAGTAAAAGACTTGAATTAGAAGGCGATCTGTTTCATTTTTGAATGAGATTGACACAATAGAAGAACTATGCTCATGATACTTGTTTCAATTTTTAATGAGCTTGACATAAGAAAAGGAACTTTTCTCTAACACCTTATTTCATTTTTTAATGAGCTTGACATAAGAAAATGAACTCTGCTTCAAGAACCTTATTTCATTTTTTAATGATCTTGACACAAGAAAAGGAACTCAGTGCTAGGAAACTTATCTCATTTTTTAACGAGCTTGACACAAGAAAAGGAACTATTCTCTCGCTCCTAGGTAGCTTATTAACCTTTTGGGGGAGGGTTAACTGCTAGTGAGTGATATCTAGGATAAGATGGGATGGGTTGGGCTACTGACATTTGCATCCCACCTTGATACAGATTGTTTTGATAGTTAGGATAACCCATACAAGGTTGCTTAGTTCCAGGGAAGCCCTGATATTGTTGAAAACGTTGACCTTGGAAGTATGGGCCTAAATAAGGCTGTTGCATGGTTTTTTTCTGATCAACAAGATCTTGGGGTATTCCTTGTAACAATTTTTAATTTTTTCATATTGTTCTATGCTATATCAATTAGTTTAGCCTAATTCCAAACTTCAATTATCAATATTAGCAATAGTTCCAATTACAATTAGTCTTTCCATTCATCAAGAATAATTGAACATAGAAAAATATAAACAATGACAAAGAAGACAATTAACACAGCAACAAGGGACACCAGATTTGGTCTAAGACTAGGGAAAAACCCCACAAGGGGGAAACCCTTTCAAATTTTTATTCTAGTATATTTTCTTAAAAAGTTCAACAGAGATTAGAATGATCCCAATACAATATGATCAATAATACAACCCAAAAAATTCAAAAACCTGTATATAGTGGTTGAATATATCATAGAAAACTTGATTCAACCTTCAGACAAATTCAGAAAACTTTGGAGCATAGTCAACTAGAGTCAAACCCAAAGTTGCTCTCATCAAGTTAGCATGAGAGTGACTTTATCTTCTTGGTCAATCTCTTGCCTATAGTATTCTCACGAACAGAGTCAAAATTTCCCAGTGTTGTGCCAGTGACTAGAATAGAAACCCTAACTTTTCAGTGACCTTCAGATTTGAGACTTCAGACCGCCATACAACCTTTTACTTCACCAATGTACCAAACAAAATCAGATAGAAGAGAAGAAGATGCTTGATGTTGTAATGATCAAATGAGCCTCAAATTCACTTGTATTTATAGGCTTCTAGGGATGTCCAAAAAGGTCCACTTGATGTTGCTGCCAACCTATCGAAGTGTGCATGTGGGTGAAGCCGACCTGGTCCAATATCCATGAGTGGGTGCATAAATAAAAAATCAACTTCTTCTTGTCCAAACGAGGTGATATTTAAGTCGATTTTGGTCCTCTCCGAAAGTGGAACTCAATGCCATAATCATCTCCATCAAATGAGTAGTCCAAAGTGGAATTTGGATTTAGTTTCATATTTTTAACAACAGTTTCCCTAACGGAATTTGTGTCATTCTTGGAATAGGCCAACTAATTTGCACTTGTGTCATGCTATAAATAGGTTGACTCACTTGCACCTGTGGAATGATTTGACCAAGTGGATCATTACTTGGAGGGGGTTCCATGACAACAAGAGAAAGGTCCCTTTGTTTGAAAGGACTTGAAGAAATAAGAAGAAGTTGAGTGGTATGGACCTCACTCTCTATGGGAAAAGTACAATTAATTGAAGGTGGAATGAGTCAACCATTTTCTCAAACGATGGTTGGTTGGGAAAAAAATCATGGGATTCACGTTTAGAGAGAGTGGGATTGATTGGATTCAAATCAATCACTTTTTCAACTAGTGGAGGATTAGGAGAAAGCTTCTAGTAACTAGTTGGAAGTCATGGCTGGGCAATTGTAAGGTTTTCCAACACTTTTGAGGCTTCATCCATATAAGGACAAAGGTGAATAAGATGATTCCCTTCACATAACTTACATGGAAACTTAACTTTACCCTTTTTCCCATATACCTTACTATCACTAGTTGATGGTTTATCATCATCATGATCTCCAAAGGCTGATGACAAGGGTTGATGTGAGCCTGTGGAGCACACTTCTAATACCTATGGAATATTAGGGAAATCTCTAAGTAGGTGGTCACACTTTCAAAGCTTGCAAAGGAACTTCACTTTACGAGGCTTTATGGAAAGTTTCTTGACATTAGTTGCATCCATAACAATGGTTGCTTGGTTTCCCCCCTGCTTATTTGGTTGTTTCTCCTTCTTCCCTTTCTTATTCTTCTTAGCTTCTTGGTTACTAGAATCGAGACTTTCACAAGGTGAGGAGGAAGGAAGGGATGAAGAAACAATAGGAGAAGAAGGAAATGGATCAACTTTAGCATCAAATTGAGGTTGATGCTATTCTTGTGGATGAATACTTGGTTGAGAAGCAGTTTGGACATTTGGAACCAAGGAGGTTGAAAAAAACTAAACTAGTAAACCATTCGTAAATCCAGGAAGTGACGATGTTGCCATATAAGGGACACCAATATTTCCAAAAGAAGGAAAATGACCAGGATTCTCGTCAAATGGGTTTCCTTGATTGGTGTACTTGGGAACTGTTACCATTAGTCTCAACCTACGATCTACTAAGGAGTTGTTCTGCAGTCAATTAATTGATTTTAGAAATTAAAGACACAAAATAAAATAAAGGGGTAACTAGGCAAAAGAGTACCAAATCAATGTGAACCGCGGAATACCATTTCCAATAGATGCAGGAAATCTCCCTGAATGCTATTTTTGGTGTATCACATATAATAAGGTGGTCAACAGTTACCTATGGATGACTTGCATCCTAGTGGGGACTTCCAAAATATACTCAAAGGTATGTGGAAGTGTAATCCATAGTAGTGTTGTCTAATGCATCCCGTACGATAGGAAATATTTTGATATACTTTTCATAAGTGGAGTGCCATCCAATATGCCCAAGGGTACGTGGAGAAAGATACGATATACTTACGTAAGTGGAATATTGACTACCCCCCAGAATGTAACGTGGACAAGTAATGACAATTCCTACATTTAAAGATGCCAGAACACGTCTCTAGCCTAGACCTCTATGTGTGTCATTAATGTTCTAAATGCTCCTTAAATTTTAAGTTGATCTTCAATTAAGTTTCAATTTCAAGGCTCACGGTACGAATTCATCTGAACTCCTATAATGAAACTAGCATGATGAAAATAAATCTTTTATTTTGATGAAGATCTATCTACGGGAAGTAAGAAACAAAGAATGATGCAACAATCAAAGATGCTTCCTAAATAGATCTTTAAATTTCACTATTCCAATTCAATTCAAAGCCTTAAAAAATGCCAAACCATGCAATGTAATTTATGCACAATTCCCCTGAAAACTATGCAAATGTAATCTATGCACAATTTCCTTTCCTATTGTAAAAATGAGAATTATAACTATGAAAATGTAATCTATGCAAGATAATTCTTCAAAACAAACACAAGATGATTCCAAATCAGTGAAAGAAAAATATAACAAGACTACTTATGAACACTAATCCCTTCCTTCACTAATGCAAAGAAAGAACCAATCAAGTGTAAGGGAAATTCCCAATGAAATCAAATGTAATATGAAATTTCATTAACAAAGGAATCAAGCTGAAATTGGGTGAAAATTAAAAATATCAAAAGAGATGACACTCAAAGGTGATTAACACTCATATGGAATTTTTTTTGCAAAAATGAAAGCAAAAACACTAAAAAATTGTTAAGAAACTAACATTTTTATTTTCTTTTCCTTTTAATTTTCAAATGCAATGAAAATGAAAATGAAGCTAGATTATTGACCAAAATAACTCACACAGACTAGAATGGTAATATGAATTATTTTCATCAAATCAATAATCAAGATCAAGTTTTCACAAACCCTAATGATGAGAAGACAAAAAAAAGTAAACAAACTCTCATCAAAGGAAAGAAAATCCAAATATAAACACAATGATGGCTTTAAAGAGACACATACAAATTTAGAGACTCAAGAAAACCTTTTGGATCAAAGAAGAATTGAGAGAAAGGTAAAGAAATGAAATTTTTTTCATTCTACAGGACCATCACATGTGTGTAATGGGCACCAGTGTGAACCATCACACTTCTAGAGAGGAGAGACTGCACTGGGTTGCTCTATCTCAGAACATAGAGTTCACTGGGGCTAATTTGGTCAAAATACAACAGAAAGAACTCTACCAAACTCAAAATTGTGTTTTCTTAAGGTCAATCACTATATGAAGAAGTCAATTAAGGTCACTTTGAAAGGTAAAAAATGCTTAGGCCAAGGAAACCACTAAGGGAAATCGCGTTCCCCAGTGGAGTGGCCAATTTATTATATGGAAAATTCACTTATGTGAACAGAAATGAACTCCCTAGATCTATTGGTCTGATCTAGAAAAACATAGAGAAAAAATATAGGCTTTCTTTAGAGAGATTAGAATATGGAAAAGAGACCTACCTAGAATATGTTGGAAGTCCTCTTCTTCTCCTTGCTTGTAAGCTCCAACTCTAGCTCCAAGAGCTTAAATGGAACCCGTAACAATGTGACTAAAACAAGCAAGAGAACTACAATATCCACATAGCATAATCCAATGTCTCTAATCAATTAGTCAACATGGCATTCAAATAAATAAGCATCAACATGACACAAGAATAAGAAAACATAATTCTTTATGTATTAATAAATAAAGGAGATAATTACAACCATATATAGAACATGGCTTTGTAGATGTCTCCTTAATTGTCTTGTACTTCCTTGCCACAAAGAAAACTTTCACACTCAACCCTAATGCATAAATGGATGATGACCCCTTAAGCTCGAAGTAGTAGCATGAGGGCACTAGTAATCTCCAAAAGCCAACCCAAAATCTATGGGAGACATTAAATTTATGGGGTAAAAGTGGTAGTTTTGGATTTACCAATATAGGTTTGAGATCCACATATGAGGGAAGATAAAATGTAGGGATAAGAGATAAGACCATTAGAGTAGGATCAGATATGAATTTGAAATCTCTATCCATGGTAAATGGTTAAAACCACCTTAGAATCTTCTAGAAGGAGAAGATTCATTTTTTTTTTCTTCCAGAAATTCTAGAATCATCACACCTGCAGAGTAGAGCAACTTGCGTTGGTCAGTGCAAGTGCTCAATTATGCAACATGTGACTATTGCAGGTGGACTAAAGGGCAGGGTATGCTAGGGCCAAAAACATGGTTTTTGAGTTGATAGACCCAAAAACTTAGAGTTTTTGGAGAAGTGATGCTTAGCGCTTTGCAAAGGGATAATGATAAAGTGTTCAGGGATGTTAATTGATTCGATTTTCACGCCTTTTGAGCAGATGTGACAATGACCTGTAACAAGATGCATGCAATCACTAACTAGATTAAAAACAATGTAATATGGATAATACCACAAGCCAAAACAAGAGATAATTCATTTAGTTGGCTCATTTTAAAAACATGTCCTACTAAGCGAAAAAAAGAATTTTAGAATTGAGTGCCTGATTAGCGAAGTTGATAAATAGATGATTATTTATGGGTTGTAATACTTTTGATTTCATTTTTCATTTCAAGCATTGTGAGGTTGAATCAATCACCAATTAAATGCATTTTCTATCTATAAAGGTGAACTTTTGTGTTTGAATTCAAATCTCTAATTCAAACACCTAAAGGATAAACTTGCATTTATTTAGAAGTTTAAAAGGTTGTGGTTTGAGTTATGATGTCATCAGACCAAGACACTATGTGTTTTCAAAGCATATTAATGCACATGTGATATACATGCATACATACGTACATACATACATACATACATATATATACATATATATACATATATATATATATATATATATATATATATATATATATATATATATATATATATATATATATATATATATATATATATATATATATATATACATATACATATATATACATATATAAACATACATACAGATATATATATATATATATATATATATATATATATATATATATCTATATATATATATATATATATATATATATATATATATATATATATATATATATATATATATATATGTATATATATGTATGTATACATCTTTGTATATGTATATGGATATGAACATGCATATATCAAAGGTTCGATAATGTTTGATAGTGAAGGTGCAATCACCAAATTGGGCTAAGGTTATAGGAGGCTTGGTGGTGGGAGGGCCCAATTCAAAAATTAGGCCAAATAAAGAAGTGATAAAGAATTAAGTCGAAAATAGGTTTGGCCTAAAGTTTTAAGAGGACGCAAATAACAATAAATCATTCAAACAAAACCAAAAGTTTAAACAATTTGAATGTTAATAGGATTGCTTGATTTTGAGATTAGATTTAATATCCAATTCAAACAAGGTTCAACAAAGGGAGGTAAGGTTATGGCCTAATCTTGAAGTTGTGTCCGATTAAGAAATTGTGGGGAGGTAAGGTCAAAATAAGGAAAAGCGCATTCAAAGAGTTCAAACAAAAGGACTTGGATTAAAAGGAAAATAAATTTTAATAAAACAGAAAAAGAAAGTGAACTTAAGGTAAAAAAAATAAAAGAAACATGAAACCAAATGCAAACAAAAGTTAAGGAAGGGGTCTTATTTGAATTATTGAAAACTAAATGGAAGAAAGGGGAGGCCTTATTTGAATTATGTGAAAGCAAGGGAGTGCTCTGGAGGAGAAGAAGAGAAGAGAAGAGAATATGGGATGTTGTTACTTGTAATTTCTTGTGTGGCGAGTGTTGTTCATCGTTTTGTGATGGGCTAGTGCAGACTCGAAGGAGATATTGACTAACTTGTGCTCGTTGTCTTGGTTAATAAACCTATAAGTGCTTGCCTTGGGGCTGATAAACCAATTATATCTTGTTGAAAGGGTTGATAAACCATGGGGTTTCTTGTTGGAAGGCTAATAAACTACTTAGAGCTTGTTGAATGGGCTAATAAACCACCTAGATAGTGGACTTTGGACTCCTATAATGCTTGCCTTGGAAATGTAGTTGATAAACCACTCTTAGAGTGAGATCATATTATTGGACTAAGAAGAACTTGACTAAGCTTTAGGTGAATCCCTGTGATCTATTTTAGAGAGGAAAAAGAGTCATTGTGGTGGTTATTGCACAAGGTAGTTGATGCATCACTTGGACATTGTACTTCCTCTATAGTCTAGTTGATTTGTCAACAGTGTGAACGTCCTTTGAGAAATTAACTCCTTAGACTTTGAATCCAGATCGGGGGTGGTCAACTTTAAGAAACATTGTACTGTAGCAGTCTTGTGGTTGGGTGGAGAGTTGAAGTCTCTCCTTTAGTTGTTAGCCATTCGATTTAATCTAATAAGTGTATTTACTTGTATATATGTTTGCACCATGAATGATGAACAATGTATAGTATGTGATATGTATATATACTAAAACAACTAATGGAGGAATATTATATTCATGTTCACTTATGATGAATTATTCATTTATATGTTGTCATGGTTATAAGGGACCTCAAGGTCTCTATGTTGTTTTTATTCTCATAAGCTACATAACTATTTACATGGTCACGTAAGAATGCTTGATTTTCCTCAACTAACTTATTACAATATTTGATTTCAATTATTTGATATGTTATGAGAGTCATAGGTCATTGTCTATTTTAAGGATGTAGACTACCTTTCTTGATAAGGGATCATGGTGGGTGTTGTGTAATGTATTTTAAATCATATTGATGGGTTCTAATTTTTAAGATCATTGAGACATTTTCATGGTTATGTGTGATGTTGTAGTGTCTTGAGTTTCATTGACATGGTATGATGTGTGAAATCTAGTTATTTAGGGCCATAACTTAGATTTACTTAGTATTTGATATCATGTAGGTCATTAGAGCCTTTGAATATGTTATGGCTAAGTATAATTCCTTAAAGGATAAATTCTTATATATGGGTTTGATCCCTATAAAATTAACATTATGGGCTCTGTCTTGCTTCAAGGAAATTATGGACTAACCCTAGAAGTTTCCTTGATATCAGTCTAATTCTGGGCATAAAATGGAAATTGTATATGGGGTCAGATAGATCTCAGATGGACCAAGTATCTGAGACGAATATCTTTTAAATCCCTGATGTTAGTTGCATATGGAATTGGTAGAAAGGGGCAGATGCATTTGGGTCTAGCAGATGTATCTGTGCATTTGGGCATTTGGCTAGTCAACACAGGTGCACTTTCGAAGTGCACCATATTTCAAATGATTCAGATTTTCCACATTAAGTTAATAGAAAAATGATATCCAATGAGGGCCTTACTTGGGTAGAGTTAGATGTTTATTTCATTTGGTAAGTCTTGGCTTAGTGGGTCGGGACCCAGGTTCAGAGTTATTGTGTCAAACAAAACCCTACACTACTAGTCCTTTCGACATCAACCTGTGTAGCACAGGCTAAAGTCTCACTTGAAGAAGTATGGGGGGATTCTGGAACCAAGTGTCCACATCCATAGATCAGTGTGATGTCTTTTATTTCCCTAGATCTGCCTTCACACAGACCTATAAGACCTTAAGGCTTGGTACTGCAACTTCACTTAAACGACATTTAGAACTTCGCAGAGGTCTACGATAGGTTTTTGAGGACCCTTAATAGATGGATCATCCACTTATGTGCACCATAAAGCAACCCTAGATCTGGGTTCACACAAATCTAGTTAAGTATTCAATAAACACAACATGATGTATTATAAGCTTCGCGTAAATACTTAACATGAATTGCGTACCATTAGCAAAACTTATCCAATAGAGTCACACATTAATACATCATTATTTCATAAAGACAATATTCCATTACAGATAATATCGCAAACATAGATAACATAAGTAAACGGATAAACACATGAAATTCTCTAATAATCTTCTTTATTGATCTTCAATATGAGGTTACAGACTCAAAACTTCCTTACGCACTTAGCTGCAGGGATTTGCGCACTCAGCTGCAGACTCTACTCTAGGCCTCTACCCACTCAGTTGCAGAGCCTTTTCTCTTCTATATACCCACTGCTTACTTGCCCTTCTTTTTAGATGTATAAATAAGCATCCATCTTTATCTATCCTTTAGACTCTCTAAGACACACCTATTTATAGCTTTTTACATACATCCCATGGTCCGCGAACCATGGGTGGATCTCAAAACCAACTTGAATTTACATAACTAAGGGGCTAAAACCCTTTTTGACTTCTAACTATCTATGCACTCCGCATCCACAATTTGCGGAAAATTTACATCTTTTTACCAAAACTTGGGTTTTTAACCCCAAAACTGACTGAGGGGACCCCATCCCAAAAGGTCCCCAACAAAAGGGTTGTCACTCACCCTCGAGTCACTCAGCTGGCACAATGATCTTGCTGTGAAGATCCCCTGACTCCACCTGCACAACTACAACCTCAATAATGCTCTGCGTAGATGCCTACTTAACCTCTTCTATGAGCTACTCTGTAGCTGGTCCTTCTGTGACCAACTTGACCTTTTGCTGTGTTTGCTGTAAGCCTGTAAACTTCTCCTTAATGTTGGTTGAGACTTGGTAAGCTTCTTCTAACCAAGGTCCCAACTTGGCCTTAGAAATGCCTCCTTTTTCTGAGCTGCTTCCACCTGTGTGAGGAGATACTTCCCCTCCTGCAACTTGGCAAGGAACTTCACTGTAGCAATTGAGGGCACCGTTGCCCTGACCTCATCATACTGTTTTTGGAGTTCGTGAATCTGTGTATTCAATATATACAGGTTTAGGTCTTCCTGCAGGGTTGTTACCAACACCATCACCTATACAAACAAGGTTGTGTAGTCGGTAACTGTGGCATCCAAAGTGGCCATCTATTCCTTGATAATGGCTTTGCGTTGCTCTTTGACTTCGGGTGGAGTCATAGGCTGTAATTTAAGCTGCAACTATGTGATCTTCATATTGAGTTTGAATTGAACTCAGCCAACTTCCACCTTGGCCTCGTGCACTCCTGCAGCTAATTTCCAGATCTTGGCTTCTGGCTATGCATCCTCTGGGATGTGCAACTGTGAAACTATTCTGCACACTTCTACAACTGTGACCTCCAACCAGGAACTCTGAGCCTGGATAATATCTTTCTCCTTCAAAGCCTGCATTTTCTCAGAGAACATTTTTTCATTGTTCACTTGGTATTTTCTTATGGGGTCGAGAGGGTGCTGCTCCCAAGCTCTCAATTCCTTTGTTACTCTTGCTTGCAGCGCATGAAGAAATTCATTGGGGAGTGCTGCAATTTTTAGCGCGATGTTCTTAAGGGTATTTAATATGACTCGGTCATCAGTTGACTTCGTGCATAGGGACCCTTTCAGTAGAGAAATCATGCAATGTTCCAATGTCCTAACCAATTCTGTAGCCTGAATCATCCCCGGTGCCAGGCTCACTTGTGCAACTCTCGCTTGACCTGTGCCCACCTGTATCTTGCTAGTCTGGATCTCCAGCTTGCACAAATCCTTTTGGATGCTCCCCAACATCTGCACGTACTGTTTCTTGAATTGGTGCATCAGTTCGGTCGTAGTATCCTAGACTTTGTTGCCGATCTCATCAAGACGCCCTCTGTCAAGGTCATGGGATCAACCTGCATTTTGTCTGACTTTTGCTTCTTGTGGGGACCCTCCCACTGCTCATGTTCGTGCTTCCTTAGATGGAATGGGGTGCTTTGCCCCTCATCTCCTCTGCCACCTTGTTTAGTTTTTTCTTCTTCCTCTGTCACGGGCGAAGGGGATTTACCACTTCTCTGTGATTCACACTACTCCTTTTCAGCCTACTCCTTATCAGCATGCTCCTATTCCGTCCGAGCCTTCTCTGCAACTTCCTTCTTCCATGGCGCGGCCAATTTTTGCGCAGCCTGTTTTGCTACATCCTTCCTCTTCTTCTCAGTCAAGCCACTCGCACCCTTACTAGTTCTGACATCCAAATCTGATGGGGCACGCCACTATGTCGGCTAACAGTTGATCACCTCCTGAATGTCATGATCTATGACCAGGTATGGTAAATCGTACCATTTCTACTGCGGGTCCTTGCATGCCTGAATGTAGATGCGGTGGAAGTCAGCTTTAAATGCATCATATGCTGACAACTACTCATATAAGGTTGGGGACAACCTTGGGCACTGGTTGATGGCCATGCGGAGGCTAGACTCCATCAACATCGAGAATATCTTTGTTTAGGTGACCCGCGCGGGGTCCTTCATGACCCATAAGGAGGCGAATTGTGTGGCCTTTGGCAATCCTTCCTTCAACGGAGGAAACTAACTATCCTTCGATAGCTCCCATGCGACCAACACGATGGAGAGAAACATCCAATCATAGTGGAATGGGTTGATCTCATCATGGACATCACGAGAATTCATGAGGAATTCGTTGCATAGGTATCACGACCAGTTAAATTGAACACCATTCATGCATTGTGCAACTAATGATACCACAGGCACCAGAACTTCATCCGCGCGACACTTTCTCATTACTTTTCCTGCCAAGATTTGTGTAGCAATTTGCACCATGGGGTCATTGATAGAAGGTATTAAATAGCCACGTGACTTTTTCACAAGCGCAAACTCCCTTTTCATCTTGTCTTGATGATGAACCACACTTTCTAGTTCGAAATGCATCGACAAATGACTTTGGATGTGATTATCAGTGAAAGCTTTTCTATAAACTTGTTATGGATCACAGAAATATCAATTCAATAAATCTTTTTTTCTTTCCTTTTCGCCAAACTCCTTGGCTAGATTCAAGCCCTCATGCGGTAGGCGCGTGATCATGTGGATGACCATGTTAGTGATGGGTATATGCCCTCCTAGCCTTAAGCACCCATCATGCACAAGAATAAGTAACTGCTGCACATGATTGGTATTGATAATAATGCGGTGATAGTGGGGCACTCACAACTGGTTCAATAACCTGGAATTCTCCACTCTGTGGATCCATTCCACTGTCTCCAACTTGGTGACACCTGAATCTGAGTAGTAAACATGCTTCATATAATTTGCTGTTGCAAGGTGAGGAAACCATTCATGGTATGCCAGGTCCCAATCTACCATCTTTAGTAGGGGAATCTGCACGAGGCATGGACCTTCAAAGGGAACCTACTCTGGCAGCAAGGGTGTAGAGATGACGAATTTTTCAGAATCCGGGTCCTTGGTGACCTTTTCCTTCCCTTTGCATAGAGGGATGTGTTATAGACATTTTTGTGCCTTACAGCTCTAAGCATGAAATGTCCATAATCCAAGGGATCCAAAGTCCCTAAAAGTGTTGTTCCTTCCCCTATAGGAACAAGGTCAACCAATGACAGCTTCTCCCAGAAGTTCTCCACCAGAAACTGCTCAAAACTAGTCAAATCAGGATCAATTCAGAAGCTCCACTAGCTGCCTGCGTTGCAAAGCACCCAAATACACTGGCTAGGTGCGTTGCAACGCACTTGAATGCACTACCTAGGTGCATTGAGCGGGAAATGACAAGCGGCAGAGTCATTCAACGAGGTGGAGAGACAATGGAAGCTTCCAGAATCTTCTCCAATGACACTTGCCTCACTGAATTCGACCAATGATGAGTAAGAGGCTCTCAGTCTCCAAGTGGAAGCAAGAACTGACAGAGAGAAGCCACAAGTCAAAACATAAGCTGACTCATCCTCTCTGCTTACATCTATATATGGATCCCTCATCCCAGAGATCCAGAGGCTGGAATTTTGTACTTTGCAGAGAATTGCTGTTGGTTTGAGATTGAGATTAGTACATTGGGTGGTTTATGCTTTGTTGGAGGTGAGGAAGGGATTCCTTTGCTAGGAGGTAGATGCTGGATCGGGACTCACTTGGTTGTATCTCCTCTTGGACTTTCTTATCATATCAATAAAACTATTTGAGTTTCTCCTACATGTTGTGTATCAATGATGTTTTCTTATATTTGCATGTTTAGCTTAATCTGATCCTAAGCTTTTTATGAATGTAAATCTATATCTTCGTGTAGTTTCTCTCTTCTGTGATCTTGCAGGAATTTGGTGAAGCTGGGCTGGTAAGGGAGCAGGGAGCTGGGAGCTATTGAAGAGAGGAGCGATTGGATCAACAAACTAGCGCAAGACACAGGTTAGTTTATCCTTCCTCTTCGTCTACATTTCATAAAGAAGAATACTCAAGTAGTTTTTCCTTGTTTGTTGCTAAGGTACTGTCACACATTAGAGTGGGATAGGGGCGTTCTGAATAGATACTTTTCCCAATAACAGAATGGCGACTCCGCTGGGGAACGTATCTAGTTAGTTTATTTGTGTTTCTATTTTTGTTCTTCTCATAAACTTAGGAGTGGCGAATCGAACTTCATTTGCCATTTACAAATGCAAAGTAGAGATCTGCTACTCTAGTCCATTCACTGGGCCTGTTTATAATCTGAACAAATGATCCAAAAATGCTATAACTACCCTTTGTGATAGCTCTTAGTCCTCCTTTAAATCATCCCTCTAATTGTACCTTACTGATAGCTTTTATCCGGCCAAAAACCATAGATTAAACTGCAAACCTTGACCCAGAACCCAGAGAAAATTCTCGTTTCTGCTTCAGCGCAGGCTCTGTGAAGAGGTTCTGCATTTCAACGCAGGTCCCGAGAGGGCTACCTGCGCTGCAATTCAGTTTCTCTGTGCAACAGGTGCGCTGATCAGCCTTTTGCCCTGTGCAGCTGTGGTTCTTTGCTTCATTTTGTTCAGTTTTATCTCTGATTTTTGTAGCCTGTTATCAGTGTGTGTACCTATCTGAAAACCCCTTTTCTTTGCCTTAATTCCACCTCAGTTGTACAAAAAGATTGTAGGTGTTCTTTGTGTATTTGTTACATCATTTACAGTTTTCCTTTGAAAAGTGAAATAGTCATACTGTCATCCTTAGATTTAGATCTGTCGTAAGTGTCGATTTTGATCTTAGGAGAAAGTTCCTTTGCTGTTGAAAGCTGATTATACTTTTTACTTTTGCTTCGGTTTGAATTTGTCTCTTTCTAGTGTCGAAATGGGTGTTTACTTCAAAATCATAAGTGTCGTAATCTTCTCTACCTTTTTGATTTCGAAAAAGAAGCTTGTTTGTGTTTTTCACTTGAAAGCAAATTCAAATTTGTACAACAACTTTCTTTTTAGGCATCAATATTAAGAAAGTGAAAACAAATACATGCATTTGTGCATTTGCATAATGATAGTTTGTATGGTTTGATTTAGGAAAAGTGCATTTACAGTGTGCTCTTTGCTCTTTGAGAAAAGATCGTGTCTTTCTTTTCCCCTTGTAGCTAGGATTTTCATTGTTGAAAAGAGATAAATGCTTGCTTATCATCTTTAGATTGCATTTAGGAATTTCATCTACATCTCGTGGTGATCCAAAAAGGCAAACTTCTAAGAAAGATCAACCTAAAATAAATTGAATGAACTTAACAACGCTTTGTAACTTAACGCACAACATAGAGGTCTAGGCTAGAGACGTGTTCCGGCGTCGTAAAACCTGGTGACTGTCGGCCTCACTGATGGTTGGGTGATTCCTCCTGAGAGACGATAAGTGCCAGTACGGATTGTGCTCCCACGTACCATCGAGTATATATTGGGAGACCCCTATAGGCATAAGACCTTTATCCATAGGAAGCCGTGTCGGCCGCCCTACTGATCGCAATGCACTGAACACAACATTCGGGAAGATTGACCGCCCGTACCCTAAAAAGTATTCTGCGGTTTTGCGATTGGTTTGGCACACCCTCTATTTAGAACTCCAGAGCAGTCCCTTTCGTTCCTTTTCAGACTCCTTAACGGAAAAGGTCCATTTGAGCACTTGTCACTTCAGGCTCATTAAAAATCGAAGGAGACTAGAGTCATCTTTTGCTTTTTCTCGACTCTTTAAAATTGAAAAAGCAAGTTGTGTCCAAGTGTCGTTAAAATTTATTTTAAATGGAATATTCATACCCTTTTTCCCGCGTTAATCTTTAGGTTGAGAAAATGGAGCCTACCAACCAAGGAATTCCCCTTGGTGGAAATCCTAGTCCCTTCTCCTCTTGGGGAGATGTTGGTGCGCCCCATATGGCCACATTGTCGCTTCCAGGACTGACAATTGGCTTGCCGGTCTGGCTCTTCTCAACCAATGTCGTTCAGAACACCACTATTCCTGAACAATCGAATCAGCAATTAAACGAGTCCAGAGTTTCCCACCAACCTTCTACTTCCTCTAATTCTTCCTCTCTTCCTTCCTCTTCGCTTGACAGGACTGGTAAAGCTAAAAACCAAGTTCCTAAGGAGAAGAAGGAAAAGAAGAAGAAAGAGAAAAAGAAGAAGGAGCCAAAGGCAAATAAGGGAAAACAAGTGTCGTCTAATGAAAATCCACACACTGCACTGACCAGGTCTAAATCGCCATGTGTCATTTGCAAGGGAGACCAATTTCACAGAGATTGTCCCTGCATCCTTCGGATACTAAGGGACTGGTCTCCCCGTTTGCACAATCCGGTGGCGTCAACCCCTGATAGCCATGTTGAAAGCACACTGTCAACTAGCGAAAGTGAAGTCCCAGGACAAAAAGGGAGAGCTAGATCTCCTTGTAAACTGTGCGAAGTCAATCACGCCATCCATCGTTGTCCCTTCTTAGACGAAGCTAAAAGAGTTTTGGATGATCGTCCGGTTTCACCGTTACGACTTCCTCCTGGATATAAAAAACTCTTGCCGAGTCCTTCGTTAGTTGAAAATCCAGCTGGCCCGCTCAAGTGGTCAGCTGAAGTGCTGGTCATTGAAGATGAACCAACTGAATCCATACCTGACGAAAGTCAAAAGGTCGAGGCGGCAGTTGACCTGGTCTTGCCTTCAGAGGTTTTATCTTCGAATGATACAGTCACTGAGGAGAATAAGGATGACACCGTCCAAATTCTCTTCATCAACACAGACTCCGACAAACACGGGGGAAACCTACCCATTCCTTTATCGCAGGAAGGAAGTTCGTCAGAGCCGTACCCGGCCGTCTACTCGGTCCCACCTCCAAGCAACCTAGTTGTCTCCTTCGACTGGAATCAACTAGGCAGACCCCGTTTACCAGCAAGCATACCATTCAGAATTATCGTCCAAATATATAGAATGGTCATGGCTGGTACCATCATAGATGAGGGGGCTTCTGTGAGTATCCTTTCCTCTACTGCTTGGAAAGCGCTTGGTTCGCCATCACTTTTGCCTGAAATGAGAAATCTGACAGGCTTTGATAAAGGAACCAGTCGACCTTTAGGGATCCTCCCCAATGTGCCCATAACATTGAAAGGGAAGATCGTTCAAATGAACGTGATGGTTGTTCAAGGACCCTTGGATTATAACCTACTCCTTGGACGAGACTATATTTATTGCATGGGAGCCATCGTCTCCTCACTCTTTAGAGTAATGTGTTTTCCGCACGAAGGAAGAGTGGTCAAGCTCGTGGACCAGCTTTCATTTCCCGGATCTCGCATCACAAATAGTCATATACCATCCCTAAATGGTCTCTTCACGCAAGAAATGTCTCAACCTACGGTCCGTCCTCCCGATGAGCACGAGTAATTCGGAGGGATATGACTGGAACCCAAGGGGCATGCGTCCTGGTCTGCTTCGACAGGAAAACTTTGGGTATAGGGTAGGTTTCCGCGGGAGAATATGACTAGTCCGTACCCCGTCCGTGATTGGAAGAGGGGTTGTTCTAGAATAAGATTCTTTTGTCAAAGTTATGTGAGTTGGCGAGCATCGTCGCTCACCTTTGTTTATCTCGGTAGACATCGCCGAAGAAGTGTTTTGTTTGAAAGATTAATGGAACAATCTTTGGGTGACCTGTCAGAGTTAGGCCTCTCTCGGTAAAACAATTTTTTTGGCGGAAGTGAAGTAGAGGTAACCTTGAAACTCTGTTTTATACCTGGGGGCATGCAAACCTTTTGGAGTGCAAGCAAGGGGCGGCTATTTATTTTTTAAATTTTTAGGTCCTCCCTTTAAACCTGTAGGCTAACCCTTTAAACTCGTAGGATTAGTCATTTCCGAACTTGCATAACGAAAGGATGCGGAGCAAAGCTTTGTAAGGCGCAAGCTCCATAAAAAATGGCATATTATATAAGACATTCTTATCATATGACTGGATAATCGAGCAGTTTTAGCACGTAGTTCATGCTCGTTAAAAAATAAACATAAGATCGAGCAAATGTTTCAATCCGCGTTTAAGCTCGTTAAAAAATGAACTATCCTCTGGTAAATAACCACCGTGAATGTAACATTACCAGCCATTAAAGCCTTGGTCGTGTTTGCACCGTCACCTCCACTTTTCCATTGGCCGATCATTCACCTCCATTTGATTGTTTACCCATTTTGAGGAACAGCTGCGAAGAGTGATTTCACTAGCCATCCTTGTGACATTGCTGTGATTGGAAAATTCCAACCCTTACCTGGAATCAGCTGCTACCCATTTTATCACTCGTTCCTCAAAAGACGAGTCTTCTTTAAGCTCTTTTCATTTGACTCGTAAAATATGAAAAGATTGCCGAGTTTTGGCCTTCCAGCTCGTTAAAGTGACCGGAAGAGCTATCCCTCCTCTAGATTTTAATCTTTTTGGACCTGAGGGATTATTGCACAAAAAGATCGAGCGCTTGTTTTGTTCGGCTCGTTAAAACTATCGAAAATTCATCCCTTCTGTATAGTTTTATACTTTTTTGGACTTAAGGGATTAGATGACGAAAAAGGAATTTTGGAGTTAACTTTATGTACCTTTTCAGACTCTCTAAAAATGAAAAGGACCGAGTTATCTTTGTCGTTAGACTCGTTAAAAAGATTAATAGCGACAAACTTGTCTTTAGACGAGAACGAGTTTCACTATCGCTAGGCTCGTTAAAACATAGCGATGGGTTTGCCCGAAGGGCAAATTATAGAACAAGCATATGTTATCCTCCTCAAGCTTGACAAAAATAAAGAGGTACTGGTTAGCAATGACTGGGGAAAAATTGGGAAGAAACTCAAAGAACCTTTATTGGTAGCAAGTCGCTCTTGAACATGACACTTCCACTCCGTGCCTGAGTCGGGTTGGGTTGTTTCATTCACCGGTCACATCACCATGGTCTCGCCATACCATCCACCTTTGGGGTAAATGCTACCAATCCATCATATAAGTGTCGCCGATATGTTCAAGAGAAGTCATCCAGAGAAGTCAACCGTGTCCTATCCACTGCCATACATTATACTTCATTCTTTCATGACCGCCACCCTGAACCATATATCATCAGATCGTTTTCACCTCCATCAAAATCATTTGCTCCGTTCCATGTCATTGATGTGGGATTCATCAAGGCCCTCCTTTGACGGATCGCTTCTTGTCGACATCAGCTCATTATCCAAGAAGTTGACCTAGGAACACCCCCTTCAGTACTTTGAAGCTTGCATACCTCAATGGCAAGTTTCTCACTTCCGGCGACAGGTATACATCAATGACCTTCGACCGAAATATTTTGCGTGGTGTTTGATGCCAAGTCCTTTATTCACACCACGTGAATTGTACTGCAGTACCTTGAGGGTCATTATCATTATCGGTGATTCCTCTCGCACTTGTTAACAGTTTACATCATTGACTGGTAATCAAGCGATGTCTTTCCATGTTCGACTTCAAAACATTTCTCACATGGATCGACTTGTACTTAGAGTGAAGATTGGACGAGATTGAAGACCCCGGATCTAGTTTCATCCATCCGGGCTGCGATATATATTCAGGAAAAATAAAGACATTGACATGTACAATATTGCAGAACAGATAATCATCCTACCAAAAGGATGATGATTTCATCAGAATCATCAGTCTACCATCAGACGATTGTCTGTCCTATGTACATAAAAATGAATTTATAAAGCTGAGCATGGGAATGCCCGCCTCAGCTAGATCATGAAAATAGTATGAAAAATAATGTATTGCATTGTATCTTATTACAGGTCTCCTCCCAGCATTGAAAGAACTTCGGATCCTCCTAATAAAGCATTTCACCCGATAAACGACCTCATACTTTAGGGGGCAACTGTTATAGACAATTTTGTGCCTTACAGATCTAAGCATGAAATGTCCATAATCCAAGGGATCCAAAGTCCCTAAAAGTGTTGTTCCTGCCCCTAAAGGAACAAGGTCAACCAATGACAGCTTCTCCCAGAAGTTCTCCAGCAGAAACTGCTCAAAACTAGTCAAATCAGGATCAATTCAGAAGCTCCACTAGCTGCCTGCGTTGCAAAGCACCCAAATACACTGGCTAGTTGCATTGCAATGCACTTGAATGCACTACCCAGGTGCGTTGAGTAGGAAATGACAAGTGGCAGAGTCATTCAATGAGGTGGAGAGACAATGGAAGCTTCCAGAATCTTCTCCAATGACACTTGCCTCACTGAATTTGACCAGTGATGAGTAAGAGGCTCTCAGTCTCCAAGTGGAAGCAAGAACTGACAGAGAGAAGCCACAAGTCAAAACATAAGCTGACTCATCCTCTCTGCTTACATCTATATATGGATCCCTCATCCCAGAGATCCAGAGGCTGGAATTTTGTACTTTGCAGAGAATTGCTGTTGGTTTGAGATTGAGATTAGTACATTGGGTGGTTTATGCTTTGTTGGAGGTGAGGAAGGGAATCCTTTGCTGGGAGGTAGATGCTGGATCGGGACTCACTTGGTTGTATCTCCTCTTGGACTTTCTTATCATATCAATAAAAATATTTGAGTTTCTCCTGCATGCTGTGTATCAATGATGTTTTGTTATATTTTCATGTTTAGCTTAATCTGATCCTAAGCTTTTTATGAATGTAAATCTATATCTTCGTGTAGTTTCTCTCTTCTGTGATCTTGCAGGAATTGGGTGAAGCTGGGCCAATAAGGGAGCAGGGAGCTGGGAGCTATTGAAGAGAGGAGCGATTGGATCAACAAACTAGCGCAAGACACAGGTTAGTTTATCCTTCCTCTTCGTCTACATTTCATAAAGAAGAATACTCAAGTAGTTTTTCCTTGTTTGTTGCTAAGGCACTGTCACACCTTAGAGAGGGATAGGGGCGTTCTGAATAGATACTTTTCCCAACAACAGGATGTAATCAGGTAACTTGGTAAAGGGATCCACTACCTCAGCATCTATGTCCTTAGTGCCTTGTCTCTCCTCAGCCTCTAAATTGACAACCCTCCTGGGCTGCTTGTCCTTCTTCTACTTTTTAGTGGCAGAATGTTTTCTGGGTGACTCGCGCACTGACACCAGATTCTTTTGCTTATCCTTCTTTGACTTCTGGGTTTCTCTAATAGGGATGGGATTTGGCCTAGGTGACCTTGGTGTCATAGGCACATGAGCTAGAGCCTCCATACTCACTACCTCCAGAGCGACTCATTTAGAGGCGATATCTCCCCTAGTGCTCACCGTCTTAGCAGGGCTTGATCCTAACTTAGTGTCAAGGATAAACTTCTGGTTCAACTCTGGTAAATTGGAAAATGCTGGGCTCGTGAACAAATCCTTAAAGAATGAGCGGTTCATAAGCAACATACAACAAACTCAAAAACTTTAAGTGTGCAAAGTGTTCTCTATTGGATTGACACACATAATTTGTAGGGGTTTTTGAATTCAAATATGACCGTTCCCCCAAAATTTGATCATTAATGTTGTTTTGGCAGCAAATCTTCGAAGATTTTTGTCTTAAATTCCGCTAGCCCACTCCTCTTAATCGTCTTCTGACTGTCAGATCATGAACACTGACTCCAACGGTCACTTTCCTACTGTGCTACACGACACCTCCCTCCATAGCGCATCTCCCTTCACACAACTTTTTATACTTTAACTTCAACATTTTCTGCATGACCTGCCTTGTGGAGTCCTCCCAGCCTAGTAGTGTAGTTTATAGTCTCGCGCTCCCTTACAACTGCTTGGAACACTTAGACTATCATGCCGTAATATAGTCATTGAGCTGAATCCCTTTTATATGGCTTCAATCGGTTGCCATTCACCTTTCTTGGAAAAGGTTCTCCATTCATCTTTGTGAGCTAAACTGCGCCTCCATCTGTAATCTCTTTGATAACATAGGGCCCAAGACAGTGCATCTGAAATTTCCCCAGACACTTACTGAACTTGCTATCATATAATAAGACCAAATCATTTACCTTGAACATGCGCAGCTTGATGTGTCGATTGTGCCTTGCTTTTTCGCGCTCCTTCTGTACTTGTTGATGGAATCTAGCTAAGAATTTGTCTTCTTCAAGCTCAATGAGTTGTGCGAGCCATTCTTCCAAGGCTTCATGATCTTCCATACCCATGAAAGCTATTATACATAGATTATGCACAATATATTCCATAGGCATCACAACTTCTATGCCATAGACCAATCTAAAAGGTGTCTGACTTGTCAATTTTTTGCAAGTAGTCCTGTATGCCCATAACACTGCAATTACGTGCACATCCCAGTCATTCTGCTGTGCATTGCAAATCTTTGTCAACACGTTCTCCAAGATCTTATTAAAGGCCTCAACTATTCCATTAGCTTGAGGATGATACGATGTGCTCTTATGATGATAAACCTGGAACTCTTTAGTCAATGCACTGATCGTCTCGTTTAGGAAGTGCGTACCTTGATCACTCATCAACACTTTTGGGCAGCCAAATCTAGTTAACACATACTCAAAGAAGAACTTTGCTACTGTAGCCCCTATAAAATCCTTCACTGGATGTGCCTCCACCCATTTGGTTAGATACTCTGTTGCGTTTATGATATATCACGTACCTGTCTTCTTTCCTGGGGGCTGAATTGGTCCAACGAAATCAATTGCTCATTTTTCAAATGGCTGCAAAAATAATTGAGGATTTAGCGGCAACTCATCCCTCCGTGATGGTCTGCCCATTCGTTGACATGCATCGCATGCCCTACAATATGCTTTAGAATATTTATGCAGCGTAGGCCACCATAGCCCTACGCGCAAAATATTCTGCGCTGTCACTTTTCCTGCATAATATCCTCCAGCATCCCCTCCATGAGCTTCAATGAGGATGCTATTCCTTTCAAAAGCTGGCACATACCGTCACAATATCTTGTCTGCACCCATCTTATAAAAATGTCCTGCAATCATCGATAAATCCTCCTTGTGCACTACTAACTCCTTCTTTTGCTGACTGGTGTATCCTTCTGGTGCCGTTCTTGTAGTAAAAAAGTGGATAATATCTGCAAAGTGGTTATCTGCTAGGTGCACTACGAAGAGATTCACATCAGGCAACCCTTCCTCCAAATTGGTAGGTTCCTCTCCTATCTCGATCTGTGACAGATGGTCAAGTCTTGCATTCAACCTACCTGGATTAACAATAAGCTTGAAGTCATACTCTTGGAATAGCAGTAACCATCGGCAAATATCCCCCCCAACATAAGCTTATTTACTAGGTATTTCGAGGCAGAATGATCTATGTACATTTTGAAATGTCTTCCCAACAAGTAGTGCCTGAACTTTTGAAGCGCGTAAACCATAGCCAATCCTTCGTGCTATGTTGTTGAGTAGTTCTTCTCAGCCTTTGATAATTTCCTGCTCGCGAAGGCTATAGGGTGGTCCATTTCTCCTGCACTGGCTTGTGTTAGCACTGCTCCTAACGCAATGCACGAGGCATAGGCATGTACATGAAATTCCTTTTCCAATCTAGGAAGACCAAAATCGGCACGGTGACCATCTTCTCCTTCAATACATCCAAACTGTGCTGACATTCTTCATCCCAACAGAATGTAGCGTCCTTATTCATGCGTTTCCCCATGGGCATGATAATTTGAGCATAAGCCTTGATGAACTTTCTGTAATATCCTGTGTGTCCGAGCGTTGCACGCAACTGTTTGACACTTCTTGGGGCCTCCAAATTTACTATCACCATGATCTTGGCAGGGTCCACCATCAACCCTTGCTTGCACACCACATGACCTAGAAGGATCCCAAAGGGGACACAGAATAAACACTTCTTCAGGTTCAGCATGATCTGGTATTTGCGGCACATATCCAGCATCAAGCGTAGACTTGCTACATGGTGCTTCACTAAGCCGAACACTGTCCAGTCATCAAAATACACCTCCAAGAACTTATGGATGAACTCCTTAAACACTTTTATAACTATGTGAGAGAATATTGCGGGTGCATTCTTGAGTCCAAACGGCATGACAGTACATTGAAAACAACCCCATTCAGTCACAAAGGTTGTTTTGATCTTATCCTCTAGCGCGATCTTGATCTGATGGTACCCCAAAAATCCATCAGTAAATGAGTAGGCCTCATGACCTCCAATGTTATCCAATAATTCATCAGTAAATGGTGTCGGAAAAGGATCATGGACACAGGCATCATTAAGTTTCCTTAGATCTACACAAATCCTTATTTCTCCCTTCTGTTTCTTCTCTTGAACCACCATCAGGCTCACCCAATCAGATTCCCCCACAGGATAATTCCTACTACAAGCATCTTATCCAACTCCAAGTGGACCTTTTCCTTGTGTTTGGGATTAAGGCGATATGACCTTTGCTTAACAAGCTTCATGTCCGGTTTCAAAGTGATTTTCATCACACCCAAGTCACCTATAATGCCTTTTAGGTCTGAAAACTTGGTAGGAAAAATATCCTAGTACTCGCAGAGTAACTCGACAACTTTATCCACTGTGGCATCATCCCAGAAGTCCCTGATCTTCATAAATTTTGGCTCTGCTTCAGTACCAATGTTTACTTGCTTGGTTTTCAATGGAATAGTGATGTTTGGGTTCTCTATTTGCAGACCTTCAACTTTTATATGGCCTTATGCCTCTGGAATATTGATATTTCTTGGATATTCATCCTCCCCCTCAATAGTCACGTTATAGCATTCTAGCCCATGGCGTAGCTAGGCACTCTAGTTTGGTTGAACCAACTCAAAAGGATCCTGTGGAATTCTGAAGATCGCTGCCTTGATCTCCTGCAAAGCTTCATCATTGCATTCAAACTCATCTTCAAAACTGAATGTCATTAAGAAT
Organism: Pinus tabuliformis; assembly: GCA_031772625.1. NCBI lineage: Eukaryota > Viridiplantae > Streptophyta > Pinopsida > Pinales > Pinaceae > Pinus > Pinus tabuliformis. The sequence continues at coordinate 150,510,522 of CM062813.1, read as the reverse complement.
CCTTCCCTTAATATATCCCACTCCACGGTGCCATGGTAGAGCTCTATTTCTAGGTACCAATTCATAGGGATTGTATCCAAAGTATGACAGAATTAGTGCACCCACTCCGACTGCAGCTCCATTCCATAAACTTTAGTCCACTTCGCTAAATGATCGTGTGGATTAGTTCTCCCATTGTACTTCTGGGTCAATCGATTTTTAGGATGACCAAATCGCAACCTCATCATTCTTCTATAATATTTCCATTCATCGAAGCTGTCCTTGCGCGTACCCCACCATCATGTGGGCGTAGCGCGCAGTGCCAAATCCAGTGCTTGGAAGCGATGATCCTTAAGGAATTCTCGTTCAAAGGCATCCAAAAACTTATCTACGTCAGTTAAACCATGATAATAGGGTAAATTTCTTACCTCCAATGACACACAGTGTAGTGATTTAGACATCATGTTGTAGTGCAACGTAGATACTTCATGCAACCTATTCTGCCAATGCTCTAGTTCTTCATCTGAATTTGAGGTATAAGAACTTTCCCAGTCCCATACAATCCATCCATCAGCTGTTGGATTAATCCATTCTTGATCTCACGTAGTTATTTTGTAAATATGATCCAAGTCATCATCACTTTCTTCATAGTCATGAATCAGTTCAGTATAGTGCGGTCCTTCTGCAGGGTCCAACGATACTACAACCTGAAGTGATTTCCTCTCGAACGACATTGTCCTTTTCTTCAAGTTGATGACTCCATTCATATCAATGGCCCAATCAATTCCAAGGAGAATGGGGTATGGATTGTTGTCGTCCACAATTTCTATTACTTCAAAATTAGCTAGCATGCTCACTCCTTCTATATCTATGGTGACTTCATGTAGTCGTACCATAGGGATGATCTTCTGCTGGTTTCGCCATCCTCAACCGGATCAGAGACCACTGCAGTGCATGTCTCCCCATTCTATCCCATGTCTCTTTAGGAAAAATGTTTGTGTCAGACCCCAGATCTAGAATAACTTGGTCCATCTCATAATCTCCTATTTTCACGGTGACCCTCATCTTGCGCCTTGTTCTTACCTTATGTTTGCCATTTTTTCCTACTACGCAGTGTCCATCAGGAGTGTTTTCTTTACTAGAACACTTGTTTATTAATTCTTGTAGGCCTTTCACATCCTTTCTATCACGCAAAAGTTTCATGCAGGTTTCCAAGAACGTGGTAAGTACAGAGGGATTAACCTCTATAGGCGCACTGGTTTCTGGTACTTTGTTCTGACTTCCTGAAGTAGATGCCTCAACAAAACTTTTCTTGACCTCCATAAATGTTTCCTTCATGTGTGCTAGATCAAAACCAACTTCCTTTTCTGGGGCCTTGCGAACCCATCTGTCTTCTTCAGGCAGTTTTCCCTTATCATCCATAGTTGTTACTTCGCTTCTCAGCACGATATTCACATTTGGATCTTCCTCACGGGGCTCAACTCTCACCATTTGTAAGTTCTGCGTAGGTTGCTGAGGCTGCACCTTCTTCTCCTGTGCATAGTGCTTTGGTGTCCCACAGTTATTAAAAAAAAACCTGACCGCGACCTCTACTAGGTCCTCCTCCTTGGCCCCTTCCTCTTCCTTGATAACCTCCACGTGCTCCTTCAACACCCTAATTCATAGGCCAAGTCTCTGCTTGCATTCGGTAGGTAGGTGTTCTTTCCATCATCAATTCATAGCTACGACAGTGGTGCTCATCGTGGCCCACTGAATTGAAGAAATTGCAAAACAACTGTTGTGGTGTTTGAACGAACTATTGCAGCAAATGACAATTATCCGTTACGTGTTTTCTAGCCACTTGAAAAATAATGCACCATAGCGCGGGTCCTGCACTCGGTCCTGTTAGAACTTCCTGCTTCAGGGGAATATGTCCCCCTCTTGTAATACAATTTGCGAAGACATGGCAGTGGTATTTATCATGGCCCTGGATCTTACACTTGAGGCACTAGACTTCCTCGCACACCTCTGGCCTAGCCTCCTTCTCTTTTTTCAAGCTCTACAATTCCAAGTAGAGGTTTTGCAACTGCGAGTGAATCTGCTGGACTCCCAAAGTCGCATCCTAAATAGGTGTCTCATGCAATCTCATCATGATTTCCAAGGCTTCTGCTTGAGTTCCTATCTTCTACTATGACAAAGCAATCCTTAGGTGGGGCAAAAGTGAGGCTATAAACCACTCACAGTGCTGACCATCTGTGAGCTGCATATTAGCTTCACAGATCACACATTTCAACCTTTGATCTAACTCCCAAGGCATCTCACTAGCCCTCATCGTGATTTCCTTAAATCCAACGATTGACTGCGAGTTAGACTTAGGCTTACTAAACTCCTTGTTTAAAGCATCCTTAGTATCTGCTAACGTTGCTAAAGGATGATCAACACAATACTTAATATACCACGTCAGCGCGCGATCCTGCAGAGCAGTAACCAAGTGCGCCTTCTTTATGTTGTCATCAATGATCTGCTGCATGGTCCACACAACATTCGCAACAAACCAAAATTGATTTGTATCTTCGCTTCCTATACCCTTAAAAGTCGACAACTTATTGATTTTGACATGTTGAACGATAATGGTGGTGGCGACGGTGTGGACGGAGGTGTATGTTGTGGAGGTGAGGGTGGAGGTGGAGTGGATGGATGATGTATCCACAGAAAACCCTGTCTTATCATCTAGACCGCACTCTGCAGTGAGGCTTGTGCCATTCCCTCGTTGTCGCTCGAAGGAGGTCCTATTAATGGGCTATATTTAGGGCTTGCTTTTTCTTGATTTATGAAGATTCGTCCACTTTGTGTAGATCCAAACATCAAGGCAACGACATAACCCGTTTCTCACACAAAAGCATCTTAATCTAGGTATTCAATGATCTTAGATACTTACCTCACAGTCCCTTAAAGAAGCGTCACACTGCTTCGCTGCAGCCGACTGAGGTATCAATCACAAAATCTGTAACAAATCCTCCTATAATTTGATCGAGCCAGTGGTCAACAACGCATGCGATCTTGTCTTCAGAGGCTTCCAACTTTCACACTAGCTCTAGAGTCCACACTATTGGAATGTCAAGCCTCCACCTTCCTTGGCTGTCTGCCAACTTAGCTATCCACTCGTATAGTTCAATTGGGAAGGTGCAAAAGAAAATTTCATGTATTTCTGTGTACAAATATCTGTCCAACCACTACTCCTTTGACAGGCACTGATTCCTATTCTATTGTGCCGCAAATTCATGATTATTCCTATCCATCCACTTCTCAGTTTCCTTGTTGGTCATATTCTAGTGATGCGACATCACACATCTCCTTATGCAGATCTCGGTCCTGGCAATGAAACCATTTGTTGTCTTAGTGGGTTCTGACCCAGGTTCAGAGTTAATTGCTCCAAAAAAAGCCCTAGACTACTGGCCCTTTTGGCATCAACCTGCATAGCGCAAGCTGAAGTCTCACCTGAAGCAGTATGGGGGGATGCTGGAACCAAGTTTTCGCATCCAAAGATCAGTGTGATGTCTTTTATTGCCCTAGATATGCCTTCATGTAGATCTATAAGCCCCTAAGGCTTGGTACTGCAACTTCACTTAAACGGACTTTAGAACTTCGTGAAGGTCTACGATAGGCTTTTTTGAACCCTTAACATATGGATCATCCACTTATGTGCACCATAAAGCAACCCTAGATCTGGGTTCGCATAGATCTACTTATGTATTCAATAAAAATAACATGATGTATTATAAGATTCATGTAAATACTTAACATGCGTTGCGTACCATTAGCAAAACTTATCCAATATAGTCGCACATTAATACATCATTATTTCATAAAGACAATATTCCATTACAACATATATCGCAAACATAGATAATAGAAGTAAATGGATAAACACATGAAATTCTCCAACAATCTTCTTTATTGATCTTCAATATGAGGTTACAGACTCAAAACTTCTTTGCGTACTTAGCTGCAGGGGTTTGCGCACTCAGCTGCAGACTCTACTCTAGGCCTCTGCGCACTCAGATACAAAGCCTTTTCCCTTCTATCTACTCATTTCTTACTTTCAGTTATTTTCAGATGTAGACATAAGAATCCATCTCTATCTATCCTTTAGACTCTTTAAGACACACCTATTTATAGCTTTTTACATACAATCCCATGGTCTGCGGACCATGGGTGGATCTCAAAACTGACTCGACTTTACATAACGAAGGGGATAAAACCATTTTTGACTTCTAACTATCTACGTGCTCCGCATCCACAATTTGTGGAGACTTTACATATTTTTACCAAAACTTGGGTTTTTAACCCCAAAACTGACCCAGGGGACCCCATCCCAACAGTAAGAAAATACATGATTCATGTGATTCAGGTGTTTTCACATGACATGAATGTTTGCAACATCAGATTTCCACATAACCAAATGTCTACGTTGAATTTTGATTGATCCGAGGGTGTGTCAAGGGTGCACACTTGTATGCACACCATATTTATTCTATGGGCCAGATTTAAAAAAGACAAAATTATAAAGTGCAAAGGGACTAGGTCCCAGTTGACCTGATAGCTTGGGTCGAGGTGGCGTGTGCCACAGAGGCCTAGTAAGATGATGTGGATGCCACGTGGAAATACTTGATGATGTGGTGAGATTTAAAAGGTCAAACTTCAAATGAGAAGTATTTCTATCTAAGAGTATGATGAGCCGAGTACGATGGTGATATTATAAATTAATTCTACAAACTTTGTAGGAGGATTTTTGTGTCCTTATCTTCACAGTAGAGCCTAGAGGTCAGGTTAATTAAAAGTAGCACCTCCCAAAACACAATAAGGGTCCAAGGGGGTGGGAGGGAGCATTAAATGGAGCCACTGAAATCATAAACCTTCCAAAGCTTGCTACAAACATTTGCACCATTGGTTTTCAAATATGTGATCACTAGGTGAGTGATTATGAACTCAATGTAATTCTTGTGCATTTAATCTCTCAAATTGGGCTTGATTTAGATCATATTTAAGCCTATTAAGTTTTCCATTATGACACACAAAAATCAAAGGAACATCTTTGTGGTGCACATAGATATTCCTTTGATAGCCATGCATTAATATAAGGGGGAACTATAGGCCCTATGAAATAAGTTGTGTAGTTCTTAGATGAATGGTTGTACACCTCACACAATTATTCAAAGGATAGTTGTGTAATTGTGGAATCAGACATTTTGGTAGTTGAACATCCTCCACAACTCATTTATGACTAATTTGTAATGCATGCCAAAGGTATAAGTTTATTATGTGGATGATGCAGTATATAGGGAGTAAAAATGTTGAAATTAAACAAGTTTTTGGCATGTATTTTGGTAGGAAACAATGCAAGTGAACTAGCAAGAATGAGACTTTTAGGCTCTTCTAAAGGAAGTAACAAATGTGTCATGGGTTAGATATCATATCGATCATTATGGGAGGCTTAAGTTCCTTGAGAACCCATTGATGCATGTTGTGGGAGGCTAATGACTAGGATAGTTAGGTTCTAGGAGCTCCATGTTTAGGGGGAGAATTTAGAGCTAGTTCTTACAAATGTTTACTTTTTTTATTAGGTCATCCATGCATAGAAAGGTAGTGAAGACATTACCTAGCTCAAAGGGGATATGATTTCCATGATTTGATCGAAGGGCACTACATGGATGGAGCCAAGTAGGTTGTTAGGGCCATTTGGATGAGGGGCATCTAGTGATTAGATGCATGTGCAATGTCACTGATGATGGTATGGCCTGCACCATGTTTTAGTTGGCCTGAAAAGAAACTACTAGTACATTACTGATGGAAAGAGACATACTTCCAAATTTTGATGATTATAAACTTTTTCATGATGTTTCTTTTAGTAAGGCAATTCCTCTTTGTAGGAGTTAGAAATAAGAAACTTCATGCGTACATGAAAGTTACTAGGTTAGAAGAGGAGATATGGTAAGAAAACAAAGGAAAGTAGCCAGAAGTAATCCCTCCCCTTTGACATTCCACTAGTGGATTTTGAGTACCTTAGATGCATGTGTACTCTCTTCTAAACCATGTTAGATATAATGTGGTATATAAGGTCCTTATGGTCTCTACCCTAGATGCTCAAAAGAAGTTTAGAAACATGGTAAGAGACTTACTATCGTACTTGGAATTTACTCACCCATCTTTTCAAATATCTCTTCATATAAGCCCATTAGTTTTCCAAAGTGAAGAACCTTGTTACTCAAATTTTGCATCGATGATCGGGTTATACAAGGAAAATAATTTAAGGTAGGAAAGGAAATGGAAAACACACACATATAAATATAATATATAACACAATAATATAATGAAAACCCAATTTATATTAATCAATAAAACAAAAAAATATTGTAGAACACAAATTGGCTAGAATGGTGGCAGCTTGTCTCTAAAGAAAGAGAGATGGAAGCTATGCTTATTTACAAAATATACCACAAAAATATGAAAATGGTCGCTTTTTCATATAAAGAAAGAACCATAATATTCCAAAAACCTAATCCTAGGAGGAAAAGCACCAAAAGGTTTGTGAGCTCCAAGGCAATTAATTAATATATAATCTTTGTTATGATATTTAGATGCTTAGGAGTTTGTTAAGTTCAACTTGGACTAGTGTATCTATTAGGTAAAATTGTGTTTCTTTATTATGCATTAGTTGAATTGAAATTCAACAAACACATTATGTTTTGGACATAAATTGATGAAAACTCATTATCCTTGATACTAATAGCTATTAATCCATTTCTTAACACCCAATTGGTTTGTGATATCTAGTTAAAGAGCATGGAGGGTCATGGCTGATGATTAATTATGATGACTCTCTTATGTAATATTTTTTTTTTTCTTTTGCATCAATAAAATTGCCTCAAGTGGCCACGTTAGCCAAGGCCATGGACTCTTTCCCTCAAAGATCGTTTTAAACACATAAAAATACTAACATTATGATATTTGATCTCGGTGTTTGAGTGGTTATTGAAGGTGTTAATCTTGTATGAAATACCCTATTTTCTCAAACATGGTATCAAAGCCCTTTTGAAGAGATGCTCCTATTGTTGATTGAGATATTGCTCCTGTTACCTAATTTATAAAAGGTGTGTATTTTCCTGAGATACAACAATTTTTGTCAGATCTAGAAGTATATAGTTCGAATGCACTCTTTTTTTTTTAATTCTTTTTATTTTATTTTGATGTTTAGAGTTCATATTGAAATTTATGTTTATGTTCCTAGTTTTCAACTCTCTCTAGTTTGTGTATGATGTTTTCCCCTTCTCTTTGAGATATCAACAAATAAAAAAAAATGTAGAAATTGTTCTTGATTTCATATGCCCTTTTCCATGCTTTCTCTGTGTAATACCTCCCCCCACATTTACCAAAATTGAAAAGCTCGTCAGGGTAAACATCAGATGAGAGTTACTATGAGAGACCTGATTTCCAAGATGCACTTATGGAAGATGGGGTCTTGAAGTCTAGAACTGACTATAAACACCCAATTACACATGATTACATTGTTTTGATCCTAACTTGACCCAACACTATTTATTTTCAGTTTCATTTCCTTAAATTTAACACAACTTTCTATATTTGACGGTTTTTTGGTTTTTAAACTTCTGAGGTTGTTTTGAGGGCCTAAACGACATTTTCAGGGAAAACAAAGAGACCAAAAAAGTGACAAATTCAATTTCACTTTTTTTTTTCTTCTAAGTATCCTCATGGAGTTCTTAAACAAGTTATTATGATAGTCAAATAGAGATCGTATGACAAAGTTACGACACCGAGAAGTTGGAGGTATGAATTACTCATTTATACAAAGACTTTGTGTGCATAGTACCTGTAGGTTATAAATACATATATGTTTACTAATTCAATAACGTCACTAGAGAATCATCAAGAAGGCCCTATGCCCTCTCCACATAGCTGCAACAACACTTATTAGTCCATACATTCATCAACAGATCAATAGATAAACAATTGATAACAAGAACCATAAAAGAAATGCATCATATAATCATCATATGACCAAAAAATAACCAAAATAGAGACCATGGAAACTCAACCACAATATTGCCAACATAATCACTAGATATTCTCATAGATAACAATAGGAAATGTATCATATTAACATATGAAATTATCAACTAAGTCACGAACTTCCACGTACCACCCTACCATAGATTGGGCTGAACCAAATCTCTCTTTTAGCCAATCGCCCCCGCACCATATTCCAAGAATGAATGTGGTATCTCATGGAATAAACCAAACAAAACCAAACTAGGGCTTCTAGAGGAAAAACCACCACAACCCTCAACCAGTGATTCCACCTCATAGTTAGACATCACTAACACCAACTAGATTGATCTCTACTTAAGCTGTCCAAGGCTCTAGGAACTAGTAACTCAACCCACAACCTTCCAGGGCTCTAGAGCCTTTTTCCAACCCGACTCTAGGTACTAGTGACTCAACCCACCAAGGGATCTTGAGTGTTTGTCCCAACCTAGGCTCTAGGACTAGTCTCTTACCCAAGTTGTTCTAGGGCTTCCATAGCATTTTTTCCAACCCACAACCATAAGGAATTATGAGAACCAACCAAAAAAAAATCAAATGGAAAAACCCACAACACCATGGCTATCGAGGAAATGGGAAGGCAAGGCTAAAACTTTTGTCAATCCAGGAAATCCTCCATGCAAACAAAAACACATAACCAGAAAACCACATGCATCTACCATGCATCTATAAATCAACAAGGAAATCAAACCTGCAAAGAAATCCAATGATATGTGTTGATCCACCTATTCCCTTACACTTTCTTACTTTCCTTTGCCTTCTTTCTCCAATACAAGTGAAAAATAGAGTGACCCAAGCTTACTCTGAGAATGCTCCAAGATTTCTCTAAGTTTGAAAGAGCATGAGAGAATGAGAGAATAGAAGAGAGCTCCAAAAAAATACTGAAAAAATCTAGTAACTAATCCTCAGAAGCCTTTTATCACTGAGGCCTCTATTTTCTTCATTTTCCTTCAATTTTCCTCTCATGCAAATCAATGACCTTTCACCTTCCTTTTTTCCTATTATCCATTATTTTCATAAAGAAAATGACAATTATTGGCTCTTTTCATTTGCCAATTTCCATAGCCATTAATTAATCACAAGTGATACCCATCACTATGTTTTTGCCAAAATTCAACTTGGAATACGTGTCCCATGACATTGGTCTTATATTTTATTTACATAAAAAGTCAACCAGGGGCTGTTATAAACCCCTCCCCCTTGGGGGAACACCATCCTCTATGTTTAATGAGACCTATGACCAACAAACTGCTAAAAATAACACATACTTCCCATGGAGCTTTATAACATAGCTTGATGCAGTATTTACAATTAATAACAACTGCAAGCCATGACCAACATGACAAACATGAAAATCATACTACATTTACTAAGCTTGGCATACCATTGATGTTCTCTTAGCAACCTCAACACTGCTGCTAGATGTTCTGAATTATCTTCCTCATTATTAGAATATATCAATATGTCATCAATGAATACTATCACAAATTTTCTAGATAAGGATGCAACACACTATTCATCAAACACATGAAAGTAGTTGGAGCATTAGTTAAACCAAAAGGAACCACAGCAAACTCATATATCCATACATGGTCTGGAAAACAGTCTTGTATATGTCCTCTTATTTGATGCATACCTGATGATATCCTGATCTCAAATTAATCTTTCAGAACACTATTGCTCCCTTCAATTGATCAAATAAGTCATCAAGCCACAGTAAAGGATACCTGTTCTTAATCATCACCTTGTTCAATTGCCTATAATCAATACATAACCTAAGAATACCATCCTTCTTCTTCACAAACAATATTGGTGCACCCCAAGATGACACACTTGGCCTAATGTATCCTTTATCAAACATTTCCTTAAGTTGCAACTTCAGTTCTACCAACTCTAGAGTTCTCATCCTATACAGTTCCTTTGATGCTGGTGCTTCTCTTGACATCAACTCAATAGAAAATTCCACTTCCCTATGAGGCAGTAACTCAAAGATATTTGTTGGAAATACACACTGAAACTTCTACAAAACTGGATACCTCTTCAGGAATTCCACATCCTCAACATTGTTACCTTTATCACTGGAAATACAAACTGAAAACAATACACATCCTTTCCTATTACTACGCTTGGCCTGCATAGCTCTAGCCATTCTCACTGATGCATGCTTCTTCTCACCCTGAAAGATTCTCTTCTCTTCGTCATCATCCAAGCACTTAATAGCCCTATCATAGAAATATAACTTAGTCCTATGAATGTATAACCAATCCATACCCAAAAACATAATGTATGATCCCAATGGAACCACATTTAGATGTGCTAATGTAGACACACCGTTAAGCTCAAATGCACAAGATCTTACCCAGTGATGAACTCTTTTCTTGGTACCTATAGCTGATTGCACCAACCAGTACTATGCATGCACTTATTTATTCAAGGAACACTTATCCACCAGGTCAGGATTGAAATAACTATAGTTAGATCCAGGGTCAATCAAAATATAAAGAAACTCATCACGAAGCTTACCCTCCATCTCGATAATAGATACCTGATGATCAACCTGCCTATTATCTAATGCTGCATAAATATGAGGAATACTCTGTCCAACATTCCCAACTGTCTATGTCTCATGAGCACTGTAAATATGCAGTTGTCCACCCTGATGTTATGGAAAACCTCTCTTGCGATGATCCTTGCCACAAGTCCAACGCTGCAAAGGATTCCTACCATAAAACTTGTTTTACTCCTCAGGCTGAAATATATGTCCTCTGTCAACTGCATTGAACTTCTTATATGGTGTTTCATTGTCCTTGTCATCTGTGTCCTAAGGTTTTTCTCTCTTCTTAGCCCACTTTCATTTATTTGTCTCATTACCTTTCCAATACTTCTTAGAATTAGTCTTGCGCTTTGATTGCTCATAAAAGTGCTTCAACTTTCTGATGGATTCCTCTAAATATCTAGGTTCATAAAATTCTATCCTGTCTTTGAATGATACATACAACCCACTGATGAATCTCTAAATATTTGCTTTCTCCTTCTTAAGATAGGGCACATATCTCAACAACTCCAAGAATTTGCTAGTATACTACTCATCAATCATAGATCTCATCTTCAACTCATAGAACTCCTTTGTTGTTGCTAAACAACATGTTTCCTTCTGGATTTGGTCAACCAAGACATTTCTGTTGAATTATGTGTATTGGGACTAGCCTGCCAAGAAAAACACAATAGTGAGGCACAACTAACACTCATAGCGAATAACTTAGAGCAAATAACTGATTACACATGAATCCAAGACTTTTATGAGCGAAATCTTAGGAAATCATTAATAATAATGAGGAAGTTTATTATATCGAAAACCATAAATTCACTACATTTGGCCATTTATTGATAAAACATGAATTCACATGGGCTACATTACACATAAACATATATAAGAACTTTATTAGTGAAATTACATTGTCGCATCATTAAAATCTACGTTATTGTTTATCTTTGATAAGCTTATAGTGCATAGAGGCTTAAAGTTATAGGCAAGAAGCATTATTGGAGGTTTTGCATCGGTGGTTTAATATCGGGGAGTTGAAAGGACAACTTCCAATTAGGAAATCTCGATATGATAGTTGCAAAATGAGAGGCAGGTAGTATATTAGAGATTAGGCATCGAAGGTGAGACGAATATTAGAGATGAGAGCTATGGTATTGGCGAGGTTGCATATCAGAGAATGTAGTGGGAAGGGATATCAGAGGTTGGAGGATCAAGATCAAAGGATTAGAGGTTTGGACATGGACATCAAAAATGAAAACACCGATATGGAAACCCCGATATTCTACGTGGCAGTCTTGCAGGGTCGGACCTTTATTATTATAGCATAAATTGAGCGCTTTTATTATTTTAAGGCTTAGACCTTAGAAAACTTGATCGGGGAATGTTGGATTTTATTTATTTATTTTTATTTTATGAAGGGAACATGTTGGAAAGCTTCAATAAAATACTTCCGAATATATTTTAAAGTAAAATCCAATGTTTAAAGGCTTAAGCTCTGATATTTGAGTTCCGATAAGGGAAATATCTTGATTCAATTAAGATTTTTAAATAATAAAGCTGATATTACCTTATTTTACTGGATTTTTTTGGGTTTTATCCTAAATTTTAAAAGGGTCCCTCTTCAAGACTTCTGCATCCTCAACATCCTTACCTTTATCATTGGAGATATGAACTGCAAGTAACACACACCCTTTCCTGCGACTATGCTTTCCCTGCGTAACTGTAACCATTCTGATTGATGTTGCCTTCTTCTTACCTTGTAAGATTCTCTGTTCTCCATTGTCATCCAAGCACTCAATAGAATTCTCATAAGAATACACCTTATTCCTAGGAAGATACAACCAATCCATACCCAGAAGCATACTGTATGATCCCAATGGAAGTACATTTAGATGCGTTGATGTAGGCATACCATTTAACTCAAATGCACAAGTTTGTACCTAATGATGAACTCTTTTCTTAGTTCTTGTAGCCAAATGCACTAACTAATACTCTACATGCACTTCTTTTCTCAAACAACACTTATCCACCACGTCAGGGTTAACATAAATATAATTAGGTCTAGGTTCAATCAAAATTGAAACAACTTGATCACAAAGCTTACCATCCATCTCAATAATATATTCCTAGTGATCTGCTTGCCTGTTATCCAATGCTGCATAGATACGAAGAATGATCTGCCCAACAACCCCAACTGTTTGCACCTCCTGAGCACTATAAATATGAGGCCTACAACCCTAATACGATGATAAATCCTTCTTGAGATGCTCCATGCCACATATATAACACTTCAACTGTCTCTTACCATTACCTCTATTTTGTTGCTCTCTAGGCTATAACCCATGTCCCTTCTCAACTACTTTAAACTTCTTGTAAGGAACAACATTCTCTTTCTCACCTGCATCCTGAGGTCTTTTTGCTTCGGTTTCAATTTACCTTTAGTCTTGTCATTCCTTTTCCAACCTTGCAGAGACTTTGTCTTACGCTCCGACTACTCGTAACAATGCTTCAATTTCTCAATGAATTCCTTTAGTGACCGAGGCTCAACATACTCAATCTGATCCTTGAATGATAATGGTAATCAGTTGACAAATATCTAAACTTTGGCTTTCTCATCCTTGATGTGACACATACCTCAACAATTCCAAGAACTTAGTCATGTATTCCTATCTATCATCGATCCCATCTTCAACTCATAGAACTCCTTGGCCTTACCGTCATAATATCTCCCTCATAAGTACTTTTTCCTGAAAATTCTCTTGAATTCATTCCAACTCATCTACTTTGTCCTAATGTTTCTAACCCGGTTCAAATATTTCCACCAGATGTCCGATTTCCCTTTGAGGCTAAAAATTGCTATCCTGGCCTTCATGTTTTGTGTGTAATCATGTACCTCAAAGAATTTCTCCATCCCAAGCAACGATGCCTCTGCATCTTCCAGTTTCTTCAATTCTCCATCACATGTAGGTTTGTTGTATTTCTTGAACTCATTCAGAAAATATCCCTTGTCACTCCTCCTGTAAGGATGATAGTGATTATGACCATGATACCTGGCCAAACCAGAACTAGAGTAAAGTCCATGTCCACTGCCTCTCCTATCAGTATATCTAAGAATATGCCATCTCTAACCATGTCATCTCTATTCGACCTGTGTTCACCAAGAAACCTACTACTGTATGCTCCATTAGTCCTATCCTCCTATCCATAAATGATCTATGGTTGCCTATGCCTCTACAAATTTGAAAAACTTTGAAGAATAACTGCATTTACCTTTGCTTGTTTCTCCTGTGCCTTGGAAAGTGTTTCCTATGACTGAATAATTATGTCATTATCTTCCTTGAAACTTCTTATCTATGCCTTCAAACTCCTCAAACTTTTTGCAATGTCAAGGGAGTACCCATCACCACGCTTCTCATTTAATCTATAAGGGGAGTCACGTGAACTGTAGTCCACCATTTTTCTAGTTTTCTTGATCTTCTTCCTACAAGTATACCATGTTAAATAAACCAAAATATAAACACAATAAACATACCTTAGTGTAGTGCAAGTGAGGATATCTCGTCTGCAAGATCAACTAGATTAGCATAATAAATATATATACATAATCATATCAATATACTAACATAATCTCAATCATCATCCAGGTTACCATGCATGACAATACCAGCTACATACCATGAGCTCATGCACGACAATCATAATTGTTAAAATGCATGCATAACAACCACATAGACAACTTACATGCATGCATAACAAACACATTCTACTCATTCAATCCAAGTACTGAACCATGCTCTGATACCATTTTGTAACACCCTCATCCCACATTTACCCAAGTTCACTTGGCTACCAGGTAAAAATTGCAATGAAGAGTTACTATTATATGACCCGACCTCCTATATCACCTTAAGGAAATGGAGTCGACAAAATGAAATCTCACTGACTTTCCTTAGGAGCTACAAGGCCCCTAATAGCTAAACCACCCCTCTAGGTGTCCAAGCCCTGAGTTATATTGTTTTTTATTAACCTAGACTCCCAGTCACAGGAATAATTATGCATCCATGTGACTGTAGGCCTCCAGTCACATGAATAATCTTGCATCAATGTGACTGCAGTCTAATTTTCCCAGTTATGTGCCTCCAACTGCGAAAATTCCTATAACGGATGTGGGAGTTAGCTATTCATCCAGTGCACTAATTGGATGGTGTATATAGAGGGAGAGGATGGCGCGGGATCGAATGGACTAGACCTATTCAGGACCAGGTGGTGAAGAACCAGTATTAGATCCAGTAGAAGTCTATTTTCATTAAGCAACAGTCGATTGAGCAGTTTCTTATGTTAAAGACGCATAATTCATCCTTTATTTATGTGCATGCCCCACCTACAGGAATACTTAACCAGTAGAGTAGCCAGGGACATTCTGAAGTAGTACTTACTCCGATAGTAGGTGGGTCCATATTAAGAAAGGTCATTTCCAGGTGATAGCCAATTATAGCAAAATCCTTCTTATAGACTCCCATGTTTCTGTGCAGGTTGACCATCAATGCCACCTTTTTAGGGCTAGACTACAGATCACTGCCTAAAACTTGATGAAACTTTTCAAAACAATAAATGACACAAGGAAAAATCCTCTAACAAAAAACTTGATCAGGGAATTGACCTAACTAGGCCTAACTATGACATTCATTTCGTCAAACACATTGTGAACATGTAATATACAGGTTATAAATGCATATATGAAGATAAGGATCTGATACTTATCTGAAAATCATCAAGAAGGTCTAATTCCCTCTCATAATAACTACAATAACATCTATTGGGTCATGCATTCATTAACCATTCATTTACCAATCAAAACATGTTAAGATCCATAACATGAATATGTCATGAAATCATACTTACAACCAACATATATCCAGAACAATAACAATGATAAGACAACCATCAAAGCCACATAATAACAAGTATAAATTCTCATGAAATATAAGAGGACAAGAGCTCTTACTAACATATGCAAGATCCAACCAAGTCAGGGGCTTCCACATACCAGCTGACCATAGATTAGGTTGAACCAAATATTTCTTTCAGCTAATCACTCCCATGCCATATTCCGAGCATGAATGTGGGACTCACAACAAAACAATTAGGCTTCCCTAGGTTTTACCACAATCCCGCCAAAACTAGTCTACGGACTCCTATAATTGATACAAGCATCTACACAACCAGGCTTTACCACAATCCCACCAAAACCAGACAAGGGATTCCTAGGCCCAAACAAGAACATACACTAACAAGCTTTACCGCATCCCACCAAAACTGATCAAGGGATCAGTAGGCCCTAAAAAAGCTTGTATTCCTCCAGCTTTCTTCACCAATACCTTGAGGAATTTTCCCTTCTCCACCCTCAGGATTTACACAACCCCGCCATTACCAGTCAAGGGATTCTTAGGCCATTGGGAATTTTCCTGAGACTACCTCAACTGGTTCAGAAACCATATGGAAATCCAAAGCTCAACCAAATGAAAGAGCCCCATCACACCATGGCTATTTGGAAATGGTAAGGCAAAGTTGAAACTACTTTCACACATGGAAATTCCCATGCCAATGATAACAAGAGAACCAAATACACACATGCATGTACCATGCATGCCAAAAATAGCAAGGAAATCATACATACAACTTGATACATGTAATTAATCCCACTGTAGCTGCTTGATCCAATTCTTCCTTGCTTGATATTTGCTTTCTCTTTGCTTTCTTGTCCTTCCTTTCTCTAATGCTAGAGTGCTCCAAGAATGTTCTAAGTGTGCAAGAGTATGAGAGAATAGAGAATAGAGAGAGAGCTCCAAACCAAAAATGGAAAACGGTTGCGAACTGATCCTCAAAAGCCTTTTTATTATTGAGGCCTCTATTTTCTTTAATTTCCTCTAATTTTCCTCCAATTACCTCCTCACATGCAATTATGTGACCTTCACCTTCCTTTTCTCCTATTTTCCATTATTTTTATAAATAAATGACACTTAATGCCTTTTTGCCATTTCAAAGTCTTTATAATTTCCTTTTCCAATTTCCTTTGCTATAATAAACCAAATGGACACCCACTAGGATGTTTTTCCCAACATTAAGCTTGGAATAAATGTCCCATGACCTTGGTCTTGTTTTGCCTTTATTAACTTTATTACATGAACTTTTAACCAGGGGCTGTTACAATGTATATGTGGTCCTGTGTACATGTTGTGTAAGTGGTGCTATGCATATGTGGTGTTGTGTACACGTTGTGCAAGTGATGCTGTGTACACGTTGTGCAGGTGGTGCTGTGTACATATGGTGCTATGTATACAATGTGCAGGTGGTGCTATGTACATGTTGTGCAGGTTGTGCTGTGTACATGTGGTATTGTGTACACGTCATTGATGAGCCTCATCACTGGGTAACTATATGGACCTTAATTCACCTCCTAGCTTATTCAAATCAACTCTTCTCACAATTTATTACATATTTTGTTTAATGAGATGAGTCAAAGTGAGATATTATGCCTACTGGACTTGTGCATTGAATGCAGGTGTGTGAGAGAAAATCATAGATTTTTGGCTAATTAAGGGTTGGAACTTGAATGAGACAAGAGGAGAGACTGTAGGAGGTAGACCCTCCTCATTAACTCCCCCCTCATTCGAATATTCATCCATCAATCACACTAGCTCGGAGTACAAGCAACTGAGTCATGGAGATCAAAAGGCAGCCGAGCAAGTGATAGTCAAAGATCTAGTTTATCTCGAGTTTGGGAGTTGATCCTCCCTAGATTTAAGGAAGTCATTGGAGACTTCAATTGTATAAATAAAGAGGCCTAGAGCCTCATTAGGATTCAAAGTTTTGTTGTAAAAACACTAGTCATTTTTGAGTTCAATACTTGTGGAAGACATTGTGATGTAATTTTCTGTTTTGATAATGAGAATGAGAAATTCCTTGATCTAGCATTGAGTTAACTCAGAGGGCTGAAGCTTTTGGGTTAGGGCCCAACCCTAGCAACAAAGGCTCCTCTTCTTGAATTTGTATGCTTAGATTGAATTCATAGATTAATAGTTGAATTGTCTTTAGAATTATTTCGCTTGAAGTAGTGTAGATTTGATTAGTTTGCTTCCATTTGTGGTTTAATTCATAGTAGTTTAGAAGAGATAAAGGGACATAAAAAATTTATCAATAGGTGGTTTTGGCCTCACTCCTTCCTTAAAGGATCATGGTTTGAGGAAAGAACTCCTATGTAGCCCCAAAAAGACAGAATTCTAGTTTATCATGGAATTTACAGTTTTTTGTACTTAGGCCAGCATTTGATCAACTTGCAAGAGTAGGATTTAGTTATCATTTCTTCCATATTCAGTCTTACATTAGATCTCATCAATTTTCCATCTTATTCCGCAAGTTTTCCTCATGCATGAAATAGATAGCTAGATCATGAAATTCTGTTTTCCTAGATCATTGAAATTCTTCTTGTTTACATGATTTTTGGGTAAATGTCAATGTTTGATGCAATGCAGGTGTTTTAGAAGTACAAAGAGATTTCATAGTCAGCAACCTCCTTCCAACTTCATCCACCCATGGTCCTCACTTTCTTTCACAAAACCCTCACCAATTTCATCATTTCACAAGCAAACTTCTCCAAGCTTGTTGAGCAAATCCAACCATCTCCCAACTTTGGTTTTGAGTTCTGAAAGTTTCCTAGGAATTTCCTTGCCTCATTCCATCCACCAATCACCTTCCCTCAGCCTTCCATCACCTTCAACACCCATCCATTTTCTCTCGGTTATATCCTGTAGAAATATAGGGGATCCTATAGGTTTTCAGGACATCCCATAGAACACATTAGGAAATCCTATAGGTTTTCCTGTAGTGGCCTGTTTTGAGGCTAAATTGAGGGAAAAGCCTCTAGGAAGCTAGAAAAGGTCACCTACTGGTCTCCCCAATCTTCTAACCATTCATCATCATCCTTAAGCCACCTGCCACATCACCAAAAGAGATTAGCTTTCACACTTTCACATAAAAAAGACAAAAATAAAAACATAATTATTTTATTCATTTACATGCACAACAGTAGAATGTTTGATGCTTTGAATTTGAATGCTTAGTGTAGTAGGATTTCATGTTAACTTAGAATTCTTTTGAAGCATAGCCTCTTAGCAGTTAGTTAGAAAATGGTGTGATTTAGCATTTGATTTTAGTCTTTTCCCTTACTGCAGTAGACAAGCTTTCTCTTAGAGTAGATTTCTCTTTCTCTCATTGGTAATCAAGCTTCTTTTGAATCCATAGAAGTTTGGTTTGAAAAACCTTAGTGGTCTATCGCCAGCTTAGTAGTGACAATGAGTAGACCCATCACATTTACTTGTGTATACAACACTGTCACCTCCAAGTTTGTATGAACCCCGGGTTGATAAAGCAAAGTTGGTAGCCACAGGAGTTGTAGGATTCTTGCTGCAATACTGGTGCTCATCACTTTTTGGCACCATTGCTGGGGAGGTGTCTGAGTAATATGTGATTACTGATTTATTTCTTCCATTTCTTGTCTCTGATATTTTTCTATTAGTTTCATTTCTACAAAAGTAATTTAGTTTTCTTTCTTTTTCCATTCTACATTCTTTTCTTTCCTTTCCATTCTACAAGTAAGATTTCATTCAAGTAGTTAGTTTTATTCTGTTAATTAGTTTTCATTCAATTTGCAATTTCAATTCTGCAGTTATTTTCAAAGCTTAAAAAAAACACAAAACAAAACAAAAACACTTCTTTCATGCCTCATAGGAATAGGGATAACTTAGGGAAATTTTTGCCAAATATCCCCACCGCTTCAAACAACCAACCTTCCCTCTTCTTCGGTGGTTGTGAATTGGAGGAACCCTTAGGTAAGAAACTAGAGATATTTGAAGAGACTACAGGGGGAGAAGAAGAAGAAGAACCCATTCCAACTGACCCAATGGCTAAAAATAGAAATGACTGAGGAAATAGAGAAAGAGTTGAGGGTGCCTTCTCCATTAGGGAAACTAATGGGGATACCAAGATGAAGATTATAATCCCCTTTTACCTTTCTCATTTCCATGGCCTAACCTCATGTTGGCTTTGTGGGACCTGACCTAGGTTCAATGTTAGTTAGCCAAACAAATCCCTACACTACTGGCCCTTTCGGCATCAACCTGCGGATCGAAGTCTCACCCGAAGTAGTATGGGGGGATGATGGAACCAAGTTTCTGCTCCCTGAGATGGTCATGATGTCATTTTTTACCCTCATCCCCTACTTTTGCGTAGGTTTCTAAGCCTTAGGGCTCTGTCAGTCTACCCCTTTATTCCGCCCTTCAGTACCTCCACGAAGGTGTATGATTGACCTTCGCACAGCCTTAACCCGTGATCTAGGTACTTCCGTGCAGCTATGACAACATACTGTATAGGTTCCCAAGTTATCTTAAGTGTTCTACTTATCTTACTAATAAATCACAGTTAGCACCACGTAAACTGATATTCTTACTTACATTCAATTAACCAATATAATCACATATATTTGCGCATCACATAAACATTGTAAACTAAACCCAAAGCATAATATAAGCAAATGCATTAACAAGAACTAAATACATAGTAATTGCAGAATACTTCTCTTTATTGATATCTTTAATTTAATACAGTCTCTATCTGTCCTGCGCACTCAGCTGCAGACTTCCACCCTAAGCCTCTGTGCACTCAGTTGTAGAGCCTCTACCTATGCTAAGACCTGAGATCACTTAAACTCCAGTGCTTAACTCCTCACTTCATTCTTCACTATATTTCTTAACTACTTTAGAGCTTACTTACTTAGCTCCTTTTTATATAATCCCATGGTCTGCAGACCATGGGTGGATATTTACAGCCGACTTTACACTTTACAAAATAAGGGCGGACAACCCTTTATGACTCTTGACATCTTCATGCTCTGTGACCACAAAATGCGAAGACTTTACAACTCTATTACAAAATTGTCCCAAAACATGGGCTTTTAGCCCCAAAACTGTCCTTGGGGGAACCCATTTCCAATAGGACCCGAACACAAACATGGCGACTCACTCTTGAGTCACTCTACGAGCGTGAAGACCTCCTAGCTTGACTTGTATGATGGCAACCTTGGCAGTGCACTATGCGGCCGCTTGTTTCGCTTCTTCAACCAACTACTCGGTTGATAGTCCTGAACTGTTAGCCTGAAGCTTCTGCTGAGTTGCTTGCATATTAGGAATGTTACCTTCAATAGAGGTCATGACCGCATAAGCCTCATCCAACCAGGGCTTCAAGCATGCCTTCAACACCGCCTCTTTGTGTTGCGCTGCATCTACCTGTTCCTTCAGTGCTTTGGCCTCTTGCAGCTTCACAAGTCTCTGCGTGAGAGCGTCAGTGCGCACTATACCTTTTACTTCATCATAGCACTTCTACAGTTCTCACGCTTATGTCTCCAGCCACTGTACATTAGGGTCTTCCCGCAGGCTCGTTAGGACCTCAAATTACTATTCAAACAACCATGTGTAGTGTGCTACTGCAATGTCTACCACTGTTATCGCCTTTGCGACTGCGGTTGCATGCTTCTCCTTTACTTCTGGCGGAGTTGAAGGTTGGGCCTTCAACTGTAAATCTATAATCTATAGGTTCAGCACCAGCTGAACCTTAGCCAACTCCGTGCGAGCATCACGCACCCCTGTAGCAAGCTTGTAGACCTGTTCATTTGCCTCAGCCTCCTCAGGAATGGCCAATTCAGGGACCATTCGGAAAGCTTCCCTCACGACCTTAATCATGTGCATATTTGAGTTAGTCAGTTCCACCATGGAAGTGACTGCAAGGCAATTTTACATTATTAATCTTTTGCTCACTAATCACTTGCAAAGCGCAGTGTTCGCTGGCCATCAGCTCTGCGATCACTCCATCCTGCAGTAGGTGGAGCGCCTCTCCAGGGAGCACTGCTAAGTTCAACCCCACTTCCTTGAGGGTGCTGACAGTGGGTCTGTCAGCTTCATTTTCTGTGGTCAGTGCTCCATCTGACAACACTATTGCTCAGGAGACCTTCACACGCAGCATCTCAATAGCTTCTGAAGTATTGATAACAAGGCTGGTGGACACCATGCCAACCTGTGATGCGATGGTCTGCATCTTCTGCAGACCTGTTTGGATGGCCCCCAATAGTAGCTGTTTCTGCTGCTCAAACTATTGTAGTGCCTCCGTGGTGACATCCCGCACCGTGTCTCCAATGTCATGCAAATCTCCCTCTATGAGGGTGATTGGGTCCAGCGACGCCTTACTGACCTTGGATTTCTTCCTCGACCCCACTTTTTCAGGAACCATTTGTTGGATTTGTGGGGCCTGACCCAATTTCACCATTAGTTAGCCAAACAAATCCCTACACTACTGGCCCTTTCGCCATCAGCCCGCGGAGAGCAAATTGAAGTCTCACCCAAAGCAGTATGGGGGGATGTTGGAACCAAGTTTCCGCACGCTGAGATGGTCATGATGTCTATTTTTACCCTTAGCCTTACTTTTGCGTAGGTCTCTAAGCCTTAGGGCTCTGATAGTCTACTCCTTTATTCTGCCCTCTAGTACCTCCGCAAAGGTGTACGATTGACCTTCGCGCAACCTTAACCCGTGATCCAGGTACTTCCGGGCAGCTATAACATCATACTGTATAGGTTCCCAAGTTATCTTAAGTGTTCTACTTATCTTACTAATCAATCACAGTTAGCACCGCGTAAACTGATATTGTTACTTATGTTCAATTAACCAATATAATCACATATATTCGCGCATCACATAAACATCGTAAATTAAATCCAAAACACAATATAAGAAGATGCATTAACAAGAACTAAATACACAGTAATTGTAGAATAATTCTCTTTATTGATATCAAGTTAATATAGACTCTATCCGCCCTGCGCACTCAGCTATAGGGGTCCGCACACTCAACTATGGACTTCCACCCTAGGCCTCTGCACACTCAGTTGCAGAGCTTCTACCTACGCTAAGACTTGAGAACACTTAGACTCCAATGCTTAACTCCTCACTTCATTCTTCGATATATTTCTTAACTACTTTAGATCTTACTTACTTAGCTCCTTTTTATACAATCCGACCATGGGTGGATCTTTACAGCCGATTTTACACTTTACAAAATCAGGGTGGACAACCCTTTATGACTCTTGACACCTTCGCGCTCCACAACCACAAAATGTAGAGACTTTACAACTTTATTACAAAATTGTCCCAAAACATGGGCTTTTAGCCCCAAAACTATCCTTGGGGGAACCCATTCCCAACACCTCAGAAGATCCAGAACTTTCTTGTTCGAGATTGCTGTTATATGCAGAACCTATGATTACACCAATTATGAGCAAAAGTTGAAACTATTCCCATCCACTCTCAAGGATGCAACTTTGTGCTGGTTCATGGGTTTACCTAGGGATATCATCACAACTTGGGCTCAGATGCAACAAGTCCTCAACAACAAGTATCGAGACTACTACAAGTATAAAGACACTAAAGAGGAAAATTTTAGGATGACCTTAGGGCATGATGAATCCCTAGAGGATTATGAAGAAAGATTCCAACTTAGCTACAAAAGGGCCAGGTGCACACTTGACCCTGAGTCTCTGAAGCTAGTCCTGTTTAGAGGGGTAAGGGAAGATCTTTTGGAAACCCTAAACTTAATAGCAGGAGGGGACTTATACTAGTTACCCTATGAGGATATCAAGATTGTCTTTAGAAATCATTATAGGGCAGCTAGGAAAAAGGGTAGGGGTAGTCAACCTATGGTCAAGCCATCCTCTTCCAATACATCCATCAAGGGTGAAATTGGAAACATGCTGGAAGATTTCAAGAGTGAGATGCTGCAAACCCTTGCTCTACAGATGGACACTATGCACATTAAGAGAAAATAGGAGGAATCAGAGAGAGCCTTAGCCATCTTCTACCTTAGATGAATAAGGAGGCACCCTAGGAATGAATCTCCATTAAACTTGATTGAAGTATACTCAATCTGTGAAGAAAACCACTCTAAAGAAAAGTGTCCCTGATCTGAATCGGATCCATAAATGATTGACATAGAACCGTGACTAAAACAGGTCGAACAAATCCTTGAAGAATCTAAAACAACAATAAAAAACACCCTGAACCAGTGGCCATGTGTTATAGACATTTTTGTGCCTTACAGCATGAAGCATGAAATGTCGATAATCCGAGGGATCCAAAGTCCCTAAACATGTTGTTCCTACCCCTAGAGGAACAAGGTCAGCAAACCACAGCACTAAAAATCAGTTCTCCACCTGAAAACACTAAAAAACAAGCTAATTCTGGATCATGTCAACTGCTCCACTGAGCATCTGCGCTGAATGTCAACTGCTCCACTCTATACCTGCGCTGAATGTCAAATCTAATGAAGGCTACCTGCACTGGGCAAGATTGGCCAAGTGGCACAGTCATTCTGCAAGGTGTCAAATGCCCAGGAAGCTTCCAAAATGACACTTGGATCAGGGAATTCGCCTTGTGATGAGTAAGAGGATCTAGATCTCCAAGTGGAAGCATGAAACTCCAAGTGGACTCAAGAACTGAAGAATAACTGAAGTGGGAGAGGACACTAGTCAGCTTCATGCCAGCCTCAAGCTGACTCATCCTTTCTCCAAAACTCCTATATATAGAGCTCTCTCATGAGGTCTAGGGAGGCTGGAATCTTGTGAATGTAAGGAAGTGCTGTTGGTTTGTGCATAGAACTATTGGGTGATTGCTTTGAAGGAGGTGAAGAGGAGATTTCTTTCTGCTGGGAGGTGTTGCTGGATTGGGCCTCTTATGGTTGTAACACTCTCAGAACTTTACTTCTTCCATTAATAAAGCATTTGAGGTTCTTCTATATGCATGTGTCTTTGTGGCGTATTGATGCTTGTATATTTGATTTATTCTAATCCTTGAATCAATTATGGATGTATGCTTCTTGTAGTTTCCCTTTCTTGTGCTTTTGCAGGATCTTTGTGTAGCTGGGCCAGTGAAAGAGCAAGGAGCTGGGAGCAAGCAGCAAAGAGGGAAGATTGGATCAACCATTAGTGGAAGACAACGGTTAGTGGATCCCTTTCTCCTCTCTATTACATCTCATAAAGAAGTAATCTTGAATAGCTTTGTATTCAGTTGTTGCTGAGGTACTATCACCCTTAGAGTGGGATAGGGTCATTCCGTATTGGATACTTTTCCCAACAACACCATGGCAGCTAGTGTGGAACGACGAGGACCTCGGTCAAAGTGCACTGACCGAGGCCCATGGAGACTGCACGGGAGGTCAAAATAGCCCCTGCGAGCCCTGAAATGGGAAAAGGAGCTGGTTTTTGATCATTGTTGGGCAAACACGGCCGAAATGGTAAGGCTTAAGCACTCGTTCACATCAGGGAGCCAAAGGACCGTGGGTGGAAAAAGGAAAAAGCGCCAATGTATGATGGTGGGACCCACAGCCTGGAAACAGGTGGTTTGATCAGGATTCCCTTGAACGATAAGAGGTTTTGGAGAAAGCAGAGCGATCACAATCAGTGATCGACGCGTGGCAGCGGAGGAGAGAGAAAAACCACCGCGATTGCGCGTTATCGGTCGAGCAAGTCAATCGTGCTTGACGTGCGAATGACATTGGATTTGGAGGAGCCCAGATCGGACGGCTGAGATTGCACCTGATAGACAGAGCAGAATTGATAGGGGATAAAGCCGCGATTTAAGAGGATTTGGAATTCGTTGACTACCATGGTGGAGAGAGAAACGAATCGACAAGCTGGCTGGCGCAGTTCCGATGGAGACACGTGGCTACTTCCTGAGCGTTATGCTGACACTGAACAGGGAATTCCAAGCACACAGGCGACAGGCGAATCGATGCAGGAAGAAGAGGAAATGAACAGGCCGAGGATCGAATGACTAAAGCCATGAATGGAGGTAGTCGAATAGGGGATTGGAGATCATAAGGGAGATTCAAATTGAAGAGTCCAAGTGACCAAGAGAGACAGTGAACAGTGAACCCTGAGAGGAGGACTGAGCATAGAGAGTAGTAAAGCCAAGCAGAGGAGACAGAGGACTGAGCTAACCACAGGCAGCATCAAGCACCAAAGAGCTTGAAGAATCAAGCCTTCCCATAGAGGAACCTGTTTGGGTTGAGCATCACAGTTGGCTCTTTCCACTATAGACCGAGGGTCACAGAGCGGGTGGGAAGAACAAGAGTCCGTCTACTCCAAGTGGCTTGGGGAATCCAAGAACCACCCTGCCAAGCAAAAATCTGCTTCAGGAGAACTCATATTAAGTCCCTGTATTGCAATTTCTCTACTCAAAGACATAATAAAACAAGGCCACCACTGAAGTTGGACCGGAGACATAGCCCTAGAGAATAGGGTGAATTCCTTATTAAAAAATTGTTTGTGTCTTTGCGTCTACTTACTGCATCTCTCTGTTGTCTTTCCATTCAAAATGTCTGTGTATTGGCAATCTGATCAATCCGTTGTTTCAATAACACAGAACACACACACCAGTGCATGAGTCTGTAGTACCTTCTGTTAAATAAATCTTTACTGAGGTCACTCATATGGTGATTATCAGATCAAGTGGTATCAGAGCTCTAGGCTGTAAGGTTAGACAAGCTTGTGTTGGTTTAGCTGTGAATGATCACTAGATCAAAGCTCAAATTAGGAGAAGGAGAATTGGTGGAAACCAATTATGAAATTGGGAGATTCTATTCTCGAAAGACAATGTCAGAAGAAGGTTCTATAGGGCCAGACCCTCAATTCCTAAAAAGTTTCCTAGCTATAAAGTCCATGGTGGAAGAAATGTATAGGGTATTTAGAAAGCATAGGGGTGAGGATTCATCAGGCTCTAAGCAAGATAAAGAAGAAGATGAAGCTCATTACCATGACCACTCCAAAGGGAAGGGAAAAGAAGAAAGCTTCCCTACACCTCCTAGTAGCTCTGTGCATAATAAGAAAGAATCTTTGATTAAGTTATATGTTAAATTTGATTTGCCTATATATAATGGAGAGTTGAATGCTGAAAAGTTGGACAACTGGATAAGACAAATTGATGTGTATTGCAGGGTGCATAACATAGACTCAGACAAGAGTAAGATTCAGCTGACAAGCCTACGCCTAGGAGGCACTACCTTGGTTTGGTGGGAAGGCAGAACCCAAGCTGATGTGAAGAAGCATGGTAAGACCATCTCTGTCTAGAGTGACTTTGTTTCTGCCATCAGAAAGCAGTTCTATCCATTGGCCTACATGCAAAAAGCCATGATGAGTTAGCAAACTCTTCGGCAGTTGAAAGGGAAAAGTGTACAAGGGTATACTCAAGAGTTCTGAAAGAGAGCATTGATGTCAGGTATTTCATTAGACTCACCAGAAACTCTTTTGAAGTACATTGGGGGTCTACACAGCTACATGAGGCACACTATCCTCATGTTTAATCCCACTAGTATAGATGAGGTATCTGTACAAGCTACTCATCTAGAAGCAAGAGGAAAGAATGGAAATCCAGAAGTTGGGGGACCATCCCAACCCACTGTAAGAAAAAGCAAGGAGAAAAGAAAGTAGAAATGGAAAGCAAGGAAGGCCAACACTGCACAAAAAGGCAAAGCTTCATGCGCTCACTGTAAAAAGGAGGGGCATGATGATGAGCACTGTTGGATTCTACATCCAGAGATGAGACCTAAGAAGTCTGAGGGCAAGAAGAAGACAACTGCTGCAGTTATTCAGAAAGATTTGGGGTCAGACTCGGGAGATGAAACAATCATAGCAGCCACAGGTATAAAAGGTAAGAATTCTGAAGCATCTACTAGTAATTCTGCTCAATTTGTTATTGATGAAGAACATGAGAGAAAAAGGCATGAGCTTTTCCATATTCGAGTTGTTTCCAAATATCAAAAGATTGATACTTTGTTTGATAGCGGCTCACAAGTAAATCTAATTTCTGAAGCAATTGTAAAGAAATTGGGATTAGCAACTACACCTCATAAGAAGCCATACCCATTAGGATGGTTGAATGATAAAGCACAACTACAAGTGACTAGACAGTGCAAACTCAAGTTTTCTTTTGGGTCAGCATTTGTAGATGAGGTTGAGTTAGATGTAATTCCTTTGGATATATGTGGAATTTTTTTAGGAATTCCTTACTTGTATGATAGAAAGGCTATTTTCTATAGAGTTGAGAACAAGTATCTACTTGTTAAAGATGGAATCGAATACTTTGTAAGAGCTCATAAGCTCAAGAATAATTATACTCTCATAAACTCAGGATAGATGAAAAGAATGATAAATTCATGTAAACAGTGCTTACTAATGGTTGTAAAAGAAAAGAAAACTGATAAAACTGATGTATTTGAGGGCTATAATTCTGATCAGCAAGCTGATATAGAAAATATTGTTTCAGAGTATGATGTTTTGTTTCAAGAACCTCAAGGTCTGCCAACCAAAAAGGAAATAATACATGATATTATTTTGTAGCAAGATGTTCCTTTGGCTAACATTGGGATGTACAGGTTATCTGCTTTAGAGAATGCTGAAACCAAGAAGCAGGTGCAGGAGTTGCTCTAGAAAGGGTTCATCAGGCCTAGCACATCACCATGTGGGTCACCAATCGTTTTGGTGAGAAAGAAAGATGGCTCGTGGAGAATGTGCATTTATTACCGAGCACTGAATAAAAGAATGATAAAAAATCGTTATCCCCTTTCTCACATAGATGATCTTTTAGATCAATTGAAGGAAGTTGTTTATTTCACCAAGCTGGATTTTCACAGTGGATACCATCAGGTTAGAGTTGCAGAGCAAGATGCATGGAAGACTACTTTTAAAACAAAGCAGGGATTGTATGAATGACTGGTTATGCCTTTTGGCTTGACGACTACCCCTGCTACTTTCATGAGATTAATGAATGATGTACTCAGACCTTTTCTTGATGATTTTGTTACTGTGTATCTGGATGACATTCTGATTTTTAGTAAAACGTGGGAAGAACATTTAAAGCATGTTAAGTAGACACTAGATGTTTTGAAAAGAGAAAAACCTTATGTTAAACTCTCAAAATGTGAATTTGGCAAAACCTCTCTAAATTATTTGGGTCATATAGTAGGGGGAGGTGAACTGAAAATAGATCCCTCTAAAGTGGCAGTCATTGTAAACTGGCCTAAACCCAAGTTCGCTACAGAAGTGAGAAGCTTCTTAGGAGCAGCACAGTATTGGAGGAAGTTCATTTCAAAATTTTCCTCAATTGCAGCTCCCTTACATGCTTTGACAGGATTGAACAAGGTGTTCTAGTGGGGAGACAAACAACATAAAGCCTTCGACACCTTGAAAGACAAAATTAGTACAACACCTGTACTAGCATTGCCAGATCTACAAAGACCATTTGAGATACAAACTGATGCTAGTGACTATGCCATGGGAGCAGTGTTGACACAACACGGTAAACCCATATGTTATCATTCTGAGACTTTTAATCCTGCAGTAGTTAACTATCCTACCTATGATAAAGAATTGTATGCATTAGTTCAGAGTGTGAAAAAGTGGAAACATTATTTAATGGGCAAAGAAACAGTAATACATACTGATCATCAACCACTTCAATATTTACACTCCCAAACTAAGTTGCAACAATCAAGACATTACAGATGGATGGGTTTTCTACAACAATTTCATTTAGTCATCAGATATAAAAAGGGCATACATAACAAGGTTTTAGACATGTTATCTAGACCCATTATAAATGCATCTACCATCCTTAAGCATAATTCTGTACTACATGAAAGCTACATAGAACAGTATGCTTAGGACGTGGACTTTAAAGATGTATATGCAACTTTGAGTCAAGGCAAGAGAGTAGAAGAATTGGACTATCATGTGAAGGACCGACTCTTATATCATTGTGGGAAACTCTGCATTCCACAAATTGAGAGAGCAAAGATAATTAGGGAAGCACACACTTCTCTGATATCAGGTCACTTTGGGATAAGTAAAACAGTTGCACAGCTGCAAAGGTTTTGTTAATGGCCAAAAATGAATGAGACAATTTCTAGATATGTAAAGGGGTATGCTATGTGTGCCAAAAGCAAGCCCAACAACAGAAAACTAGGCTTGTACACTCCATTGCCAGTTCCCTCTCACTCTTGGGAGAGAATTTCCATGGATTTTGTTGGAGGATTGCCCAAATCTAGGAAAGGTCATGATTATCTATATGTTATTGTGGATAGGTTCAGCAAAATGTGTATTTTGATACCCTGTAGCAAACTGATTACAGTTGAACAAACTGCAAAATTATTCTTTGAACATGTATGGGTTCATTTTGGATTACCCACTTCTATTATATCTGATCGAGACACCTGATTTATGGGGAAGTTTTGGTCCAACCTGTGGGAACTAATGGACACCAAATTAAAGAAAAGCATAGTTTTTCATCCACAAACAGATGGCCAGATAGAAGTAGTAAGCAGGACAGTGATCCAATTACTAAGAGGATATTGCAGAAAACATCCTAAGCTTTGGGATGAGCACTTGTGCTATGTGCAACATGCTTACAATAGAGCCAAACACTCTTCTACACAGAGATCTCCTTTTGAGACCTGCTTTGGTTTCATACCAAGGTCTCCCTTGGATTTTGTCTTTGGTAAAGATACCGTGGTTGATGGGCATAGTGATGTGGACAAAGCAACTAGGTTCATTGAACAGATCCAGGAGATCCACCAGGCAGTACAGGAACAGCTGGAAAAGAGCCAGGCCAAGTACAAGGCTAGGCATGATAAGCATCGGATGGAGCATAGTTTTCAAGTTGGAGACCGAGTCTGGCTGTATATCAGCAAGGACAGGATGCAAGGTGAAGGTAAGAAGCTAAAACCTATCAGATATGAACCCTTCAGGATACTTGAGAAGATTGGTGAAAATGATTTTCACCTTGATCTTCCAGCTTACATGCACATCTACTCAGTCGTGAATGCAGATTGCTTGAGATTGTTTGAACCTTCAATGATTGAGGACCCTGAAGAGCAGAGTCAATTACCTTCTGTTGATGATCTACTACGGAATATCTTAATGAGCTAAAGGAAGATACAATGCTGGACAGAAAGGTAAGGACGACGCGTAGTAGATAGGTGGAATACCTCAGAATTGGGCTTAAAGGTTCGAAGCCGAGCAATGCGAAGTGGATTGAGATTGGACAAGAGAAACATCAATTTCCTCACTTAGTCGATGCTTAAAAGAAAACCAACTTTTGGTGGTCCAAAAGATTTTCAGTTGGGAGGCCATGATCCGAATTGGATCCATAAACCACTGACATAGAACCGTGACTAAAATAGGTTGAACAAATCCTTGAAGAATCCAAAACAACAATTGAAAACACCCTGAACCAGTGGCCATGGCAGCTGGCGTGGATCGATGAGGACCTCCATCAAAGTGCACTGATCGAGGCCCATGGAGACTGCACAAGAGGTCAAAATAGCCCCTGGGAGCCCCGGAATGGGAAAAGGAGCTGGTTTTCGATGTGCGTTACCGCTGGGCAAACAGGGCCGAAATGGTAGGGCTTAAGCACTCGGTCACATCGGGGAGCCAGAGGACCACGGGCGGAAAAAGGAAAAAGCACCAATGTGATATGATGGGACCCACGGCTTGGAAACCGGTGATTTGATCGGGACGCCCTTGAACGGTAAGAGATTTTGGAGAAAGCGGAGCGATCACAATCAGTGATCGACAAGTGGCAACGGAGGAGAGAGAAAAACCGTCGCGATCGCGCGTTATCGGTCGAGCAAGTCAACCATGCTCGACGTGCGAATGATGTTGGATCTGGAGGAGCCCAGATCAGACGACTGAGATTGCGTCTGATAGATAGAGCGGAATTGACAGGGGATAAAGCCACGATTTAAGAGGATTTGGAATCCATTGACCACCACGGTGGAGAGAGCAACGAATCGACAAGTGGGTTGGCATAGTTTCAATGGAGACACGTGGCTACTTCTTGAGCGTTATGCTGACGTCGAACAGGGAATTCCAAGCACATAGGTGACAAGCGGATCGACGCAGGAAGAAGAGGAAATGAACAGGCTGAGGATCGAATGACTAAAGCCATGAACGAAGGTAGTCGAATAGGGGATTGGATATCAGAAGGGAGATTCAGATTGAAGAGTCCAAGTGACCAAGAGAGACAGTGAACAATGAACCCTGAGAGGAGGACTGAGCACAGAGAGCAATAAATCCAAGCAGAGGAGACAGAGGTCCGAGCTGATCACAGGTAGCATCGAGCACTAGAGAGCTTGAAGAATCAAGCCTTCCCATAGAGGAACCTATCCGGATTGAGCATCATAGTTGGCTCTTTCCACTGTAGATCGAGGGTAACAAAGTGGGTAGGAAGAACAAGAGTCTGTGTACTCCAAGTGGCTTGGAGAATACAGGAACCTGTTGTAAATAATACTGAGAGGGGGGGTGAATCAGTATTATCACATCAATATAACTTTTTCATTTTCCATATTAAGATTCATATACTCTACTTCAGTTAAGGCAACAAGCGTATATCCAGTAAACTTATGATTCAGTTAGTTGATCCTTAATGAGTGCATCAGAACATTATTAACCATAAGAACAGTAAACATGAGCAGTAAAATAGAATAGATCATCACACACAAGAAGCACACATGAACCCCATGATATAAGGTGGAAACCCAATGTGGGTGAAAACCACCTGCTGCAAGTCGTCTCAATCTTCATTTTAATAAGAAACTTCTTTTACAATGATTCTGTACTAGTGCAGTCTTATACCAGTATGTAGGGTTCTACCTGCAGAAGGCTACAACCTTCTTTTGTTCTTCAGCTTCTCTTGAAGGGAGCTACAACCCCCATAGTTCTTGTACTAGCCGATCCATTTACTAGTACGCAGGCTGCTACCTGCTGACATGCTCCAAAGTTTTCCAACTGCTACTGGAAGGGAGCTACCACCCCCTTAGCTTTATTACTAGCTAAGATACTAGTACATAGGTGCCAGCCTACAATCTTCTCTCCTCTAGGTACCACGTTTCATACATTTTCAAACTGGATACTCATGGAACACAACATCATAAACTGAAAGACCACGTTTCATCCAATTTTCATACTGGACCCATCAATATCATTGAAGCACATAATCAATCAATCTGCTAAATCACCCAATCACCAGATCATTACATATACAAGGATAAATATGAGTGTTAGCAACCAGCAGCTAAACCATATTTCAATAAAAGGTACGAAACTTCACCAAAAGAAATCTGCGGGTATCTGCGCCTGCACTGTCTTCTGAACTGCAGGTATCCGCACTTGTGCAGTCTTCTAATCTGCGGGTATCTGCACCTGAGCTTTCTTCTGATCTGTGTGTATTCGCACTGCGCCTTCTTCTGAACTACTGGTATCCGCACCTGCGCAGTCTTCTAATCTATGGGTATCCGCACCTGAGCTTTCTTCTGATCTGCGGGTATCCGCACTACGCCTTCTTCTGAATTACGGGTATCTGCACCTGCGCAGTCTTCTAATCTGCGGGTATCCGCATCTGAGCTTTCTTCTGATCTGCGGGTATCCACAATATGCTTTCTTCTGATCTGCGGGTATCTGCACCTGCACCGTGTCGCACCTACGGTCCTGCGGGTATAGATAATTTTTCAGGTTTTAAGTATACCCCAGACTATCAGATCTACAGATCTGATCACGCACCAAGGAGATCTCAACCAATCAGTAGATCCGTCTTGTAATGCTCAGGTTTCTCCTTGATTTAGATCAGGCTATCATTCACCAACTGACCAGAATTTCAGATCTATCTCTTCTTAAGATATTCAACTCATGAGTACTCAGCCAAATGATCTCCTTTCCTTTTTATAGACAAGGCCTTACTCAAACCATGGACCAAAACCATAGAAATCCAATATAAAGGACCCAGTACCATGGATCAATACTTTAGATGCAAAACCATGACCCAAAACCATAGGATCAAAAACTGTCGGACTAAATACCATGGACCAACCATAAGATTTCCCACACGTGTGCTTTTCTCGCATGAAAGTGCGTGCACTTTAGGTCCGCACCTTTTGTTCGGAACACCTGCGAACATGTCCGCACCTTTTGAACGACGCACCTACGGACCCAGCCTAAGGTTGCACCTTTGTGAACAGGAACCTGCGGGCCTTTCATTTTCTACATTCTTTGTCGTCTGATCATCAACTTTTTGCTACTGCCCTGCTACACTATGATCTGTCATCTGTGAGAGTTGCCATCAAGGACAATACTTGTATCATAATGCCAAAAATCTCCCCCTTTGGACTTGATGGCAATAACACCAAATCACTCTCCTCCTTTGACATCAAGGGCAAAGGGCAGACCAAGATAATATTTTTCCTTGATAACCATCCCACTGACCATACTCCCCCTGAGAACCTGCTGATACCTCTTCTTCTGCTGAAGTGTGTTGAACATGCTCCCCCTGACTGTAAGCAAGGTCTTCAAAAAGATGTTCTACAAGAAAGTACATGATAAGAGACCTTCCTATCGCCTAAGACTCATACATACAACTCCCAATCAAGTGGGAATACATAATAATCACATTACATTATCCATCCCAAGCATAGTGGGGCAACCAAGATAGATCGTTACATGACCTTAACAAAAGAAATATAAGACATAGAGACAAAACATTAGCAGCATTATTCAGATCAACATCCATGTTCTTCTTCTGTACTTGCTCCTCCAAGATCTTCTACCATAATTCCAACAATGCATATTTAGAAGAATATATGCTCCCCTTGAACATGTGCCAACTAATCTCTGACCAATCCATGTATGCGTATACCCCATATGAAATTCACGTACAATAGACAAGATTCAACAAAAAGATGATGCATCAACTACTCGCAGCTTTTGTCTGAGGTATTCAAATGTTTCCCTGGGTAGTGGTTTGGTGAGTATATCAACAACTTGTTCCTTAGAGGGAACATACTCCAACTTGACCTTTTGTTCAAGCACTTGTTCCCGAAGAAAATGATATTTGATAGGTATATGCTTGGTCTTTGAGTGCATGACTGGGTTCTTTGAAATGCTAATTTCACTTGTATTATCACATAGGATGGAGATAGGTGGAGTACAAGTGATTTGAAATCCCTGCAAATTTTGCATCATCCAAAGAAGTTGTGTGCAAAAAGATGCAGTAGCCAAATACTTTTCTTCAGCTATAGATAATGCTATTGAACTCTGTTTCTCGCTGAACCAAGATACTAATCTGGAACCCATAAAGAATGCACCACCACTAGTGCTTTTTCTGTCATCCACGCTTCTGGCCCAGTTTGCATCTGTATAAGCATGAAGTGTGAGATCTGTATCTCTCGGATACCATAAGCCATAGTTTTGAGTTCCTTGAAGATACTTGAAGATTCTCTTAACTGCCTGAAGATGAGTTTCCTTTGGATTTGCCTGAAATCTTCCAACTATTCCCACTGCATGCATGATGTCTAGTCGGGTTCTTGTCAAATAAAGCAGACTTCCAATCATGGATCTATAGGTTGGTTGATGCACTGCTGCTGATTCATCATTTGCATTGAGGCTGCATCCTGTAACCATAGGGGTACATACTGGTTTCGAATCTTCCATGCCATATTTCTTCAAGTGTGATGATGTTTTCTCCTTTTGGTGTGATGCCCGTACTTTTCTCCTGCATTCCTTTGCTATATGTCCAAGCTTGTTACATGCATAACATCTTACATGTTTCATATTCTTCCTGTAGCAATCAGCAGCTTTGTGACCAAACATATTGCAAGAAAATCAATAACCATTAAAGTACCTGGAATGTGATGATCTTTCTGCATGATGGTCTTGAACCACTCTTCTTCTGCATCTGGCTACAACATGTCCAAGATTATGACATACATAGCATTCAACCTTATTCATTGGAGGAGTAAAAGATTTTCCTTGAAGAATTTCTTTCCTTGGCTATTGATGGGGTTGACCTCTCATTTCCTTATTGAGCATTTCAGATTTTGCATAAGAGTTCCTTGTCTTACTTTGTGAACTAGATTCTCCTTCAACAGATTCATGAAAACCAAAACCTGTTTTGATAGCAGGAGACCTTTGACTACTAAGAATATCATCCAAGATCTTAGTACTATCTTGAAATCATAAGAGCTTATCCTTTTCTTCTAAGTTTTCTTTTAGAATATTTACCTCAGTCTGATGTTGCTCTTCCTTTTCACGATAGTGCTTCTTCATGTCTTCTTCAGCTTTCCTTCCTTCTTCCAAATGATGTCTTAGTTGAAGAACTTCGTTTTCTTGTTTTTCAGGAGATTGGAGTAGTTCTTTATTATGCTTCTTTGATTCTTCAATATCTTCCTTTAGCGAGAGGATTGTAGCTTCAAGCTTTTCATAATAACTGGATC
The DNA here is from genome assembly GCA_031772625.1 of Pinus tabuliformis. Lineage (NCBI taxonomy): Eukaryota > Viridiplantae > Streptophyta > Pinopsida > Pinales > Pinaceae > Pinus > Pinus tabuliformis. Next base: position 150,474,484 of record CM062813.1, on the reverse strand, counting down.
TATCTCTGAGTTTCTTGATTGTTGTGCTCCTTTCATTGACTTCATTTCTTAATGATGTCACTTCATCCTGCAACTTTTGACATTGAACTACCTTGTCCTTGAATACCTTCCTTACCTTGTTTCCTTCCTCTAGTTGATCTTTTAGTTTGGTAGCTTCTTCTTTGAAGGCACTTTCCCTTTTGTTCAATAGATCTTGTTGATCTCTAATTGTGTCTGTAAGCCTTTTAAATTCTGCCTCTATTTGATACCTTTCTTGCTCACCCATAAGAGCAAATTCAGTTGTTTCGTTACCACTTTCATCATCTTCAAATGGATAGATAATTGTATCACCAGAGGATAACAAATTCATACCTGATAGGTCTTGTTCATCTTCATTCTGAAATGATTCTGAATCTAAAGTGCTTCTTCCACATATTCCCCAATCAATTCTCACACTATCATAATCTTTCTAAGATGTCTTTTTCTTCTTAGGTGCTTTCTTCTTGAGCTTCTTTCCCATTGTTCTACAGATCTCCTTCAAGCGATCAAGCTTCAACCAAAGGACCTGCTCTGATTCCAATTGTTGGAAATAATACTGAGAGGGGGGGGGGTGAATCAGTATTATCACATCAATATAACTTTTTCATTTTCCATATTAAGATTCATATACTCTACTTCAGTTAAGGCAACAGGTGTATATCCAGTAAACTTATGATTCAGTTAGTTGATCCTTAATGAGTGCATCAGAACATTATTAACCATAAGAACAATAAACAGGAGCCGTAAAACAGAATAGATCATCACACACAAGAAGCACACATGAACCCCATGATATAAGGTGGAAACCCAATGTGGGTGAAAACCACCTGCTGCAAGTCGTCTCAATCTTCCTTTTAATAAGAAACTTCTTTTACAATGATTTTGTACTGGTGCAGTCTTATTCCAGTACGTAGGGTTCTACCTGCAGAAGGCTACAACCTTCTTTCGTTCTTCAACTTCTCTTGAAGGGAGCTACAACCCCCATAGTTCTTGTACTAGCCAATCCATTTACTAGTACACAGGCTACTACCTGCTGATATGCTCCAAAGTTCTCCAACTGCTACTGGAAGAGAGCTACCACACCCTTAGCTTTTGTACTAGCTAAGATACTAGTACGTAGGCACCAGCCTACAATCTTCTCTCCTCCGGGTACCACGTTTCATACATTTTCAGACTGGATACTCATGGAACACAACATCATAAACTGAAAGGCCACGTTTCATCCAATTTTCATACTGGATCCATCAATATCATTGAAGAACATAATCAATCAATCTTCTAAATCACCCAATCACCAGATCATTACATATACAAGGATAAATATGAGTGTTAGCAACCAGCAGCTAAACCATATTTCAATAAAAGGTACGCAACTTCACCAAAAGAAATCTGCGGGTATCCGCGCCTGCACTGTCTTTTGAACTGCAGGTATCCGCACCTGTGCAGTCTTCTAATCTACGGGTATTCGCACTTGAGCTTTCTTCTGATCTACGAGTATCTGCAATGCGCCTTCTTCTGAACTGCGGGTATCTGCACCTGCGCAGTCTTCTAATCTGCGGGTATCCGCACTTGAGCTTTCTTCTGATCTGCAGGTATCCGCACTGCGCCTTCTTCTGAACTGCAGGTATCCTCACCTACGCAGTCTTCTAATCTACGGGTATCTGCATCTGAGCTTTCTTCTGATCTGCAGGTATCCGCACTGCGCTTTCTTCTGATTTGCGGGTATCCGCACCTGCACTGTGTCGCACCTGCGGTCCTGCGGGTATAGATAATTTTTCAAGTTTTAAGTATACCCCAAACTATCAGATCTACAGATTTGATCACGTGCCAAGGAGATCTCAACCAATTAGTAGATCCGTCTTGTAATGCTCAAGTTTCTCCTTGATTTATATCAGGCTATCATTCACCAACTGACCTAAATTTCAGATCTATCTCTTCTTAAGATATTCAACTCATGAGTACTTAGCCAAATGATCTCCTCTCCTTTTTACAGACAAGGCCTTACTCAAAACATGGACCAAAACCATATAAATGCAATACAAAGGACCCCATACAAGGGATCAATACTTTAGATGCAAAACCACGACCCAAAACCATAGGATCAAAAACTGTCAGACTAAATACCATGGAACAACCATAAGATTTCCCACACGTGCACTTTTCTCGCATGAAAGTGCGTGCACTTTAGGTCCGCACCTTTTTGTTCAGAACACCTGTGAACATGTCCACACCTTTTGAACGACACACTTGCGGACCTAGCCTAAGGCCGCACCTTTGTGAACAGGAACCTGCGAGCCTTTCATTTTATACATTCTTTGTAGTCTGATCATCAAATTTTTGCTACTGCCCTACTGCACTATGATCTGTCATCTGTGAGAGTTGCCATCAAGGACAATACTTGTATCATAATGCCAATAGAACCACCCTACCAAGCAAAAATATGCTTAAGGAGAACTCATATTGAGTCCCTGTATTGTAATTTCTCTACTCAAATACATAATAAAACAAGGCCACCACTGAAGCTGGACCGGAGACGTAGCACTGGAGAATAGGGTGAACTCATTTTTTAAAAATTGTTTGTGTCTTTGTGTTTGCTTACTGCATTTCTCTACTGTCTTTCCATTCAAAATGTCCGTGTATTGTCAATCTAATCGATCCGTTGTTTCAATAACACAGAACACAAACACCAACACATGAGTCTATAATACCTCCTGTTAAATAAATCTTTACTAAGGTCACTCATAGGGTGATTATCAGATCAGTTCCTTCTCTGCCTGGACTAAAAGCCGTATATCAATGAGCTGAAGGGTGACTGAACAACTCTGCTACATAAATCAAAAGAGACCTCATGGGCCTCGACCATACCAGCAGGTCATGGAAGGCTCATCCCATGTATTACAACCCCAACCAAACCACATCCATTCCCTCTTGGCACCCCCTGCTCATCCTTCCTGGTCTACACCTCCTCCTTGGTCCTTTGCACCTTAGTATCATTCCCATCCGACCAACCATTCATTTCAACCATATGCTCTGCCGTAGCCTCAGTGGAATGCACCACCCCAAGGGTCGAGGCCCCCATACAGAAATGCTCTAGCTTTATTGCCTTCACCACCTGCTCAACCACAACTTTTACACCCTACTCCACCTAAACAACCCAGATGCTACCCAACCAAACATGAACCCAACAGACAGGCACAACAAATATACAGTGGAGAGACATCCTATCCTGCTTATGCTGTGGATATTTAGGAAATCAAACTGAGATTTGGGAGAGTACTCCTAGACAACCAACCTCTACCTCCACCTAAGGAGAGTGAGGAAGAAAGAGAGGAAAGCATGCCTAAACTAAATCCACCACCCTTTCCTGAGAGATTAACCCAACCAATCCAGCCTACCTCGGAAGAGACTAAACTTTTGGGATAATTGAAAAATCTGTGTCAAAATTCCACTTCTCCAAGCTATAAAATATGTACCTATTTACAATAAGTTGATTAAGGAGAAGTGATTCAAACATCTAATGAGGCGAAAAAGAGATGACCCTACCATTAATGTCATTGGATAGCTACCCGACTTAATGCTGGGGCAGGTAATCTGTCCAAAGTATTTGGACCCTAGAAGCCCTGTAGTAGATGTGCACAGCAATGGCACCATTGTCCCCCACACTTTGACTGATCTTGGTGCTGCCATTAATGTGATGACCAAGGACACCATGCTCAAGCTCAACCTCCAAGGTTCATTAAGAAAGACCACGCTAGTCCTGCAACTTGCAGACCGCTCCACAGTGACCCCTGAGGGGATTGTGGAGGATGTGATGGTCTCTACTGACTCTTGGGAGTACCCTGCAGATTTCCTAGTTCTCCAACCTAAGGCCAAGCTTAATGGTTACCCTCTCATCCTTGGGAGGCCTTGGTTAGCTGCTGCCAATGCCTAGATTAGCTGCAGGGCTAGAAATATGACTATTAAAAATGGGCATATGTCCAAGAAGTTCGTCCTATACCCTCTTGCTCAGCCATCTCTAGAACATGACTTACCTTTATGGCTGATTCGATAATCACCCTATGAGTGACATCAGCGAAATATTTATTAAACAAAGGTATTACAGACTCATGTGCTGGTGTGTGTTTTGTGTTATTTAAGCAACAGATCGATCAGATTGCCAATACATAGACATTTAAATGGAAATACAGTAGAGAAATACAGTAAGCAGACACAAAACAGAAGAAGTTATTAAGGAGTTCAACCTATTCTCCAGGGCTACATCTCCGTTCTAGCTCTCAGTGGTGGCCTTATTTTATTGTGTCTTTAAGCAGAGAATTATAATGCAGGGACTCAATGTGAGTTCTCCCGAAGCAAGTTTTGCTTGGCAGGGTGGTTATTGTATTTCCCAAGCCACTGGAGTGAGAAGACTCTATTTTTCCTACCAGCTCTATGACCTTCTGGTCTACAGTGGAGAGAGCCCAATGTGGTGCTCAATCCGGACAGATCCTCTCTGGGAACGGTTTGAATTTCTCAAGCTCTCTAGTGCTCGATGCTACCTTTGGTTAGCTCGAAGCTCTGTCTCTTCCTACTTTCGCTTTACTGTCTTCTTCTCTGTGTTTCGTCCTCCTCTCAGGGTTCTAGTTTCTCTGTCTCTTGGGGTTCTTTGTCCCTCTCGGTCGTTGACCAACTGTGTATTCTGTCTCTGTTCATGGATTTAAGTCGTTCGTTCCCAAGACTGTTTGGTTCTTCTTCCGTCTCTGCCGATTTGCCTTCTACAGCTGCACTTGGAATTCCTTGTTCGGCGTCATCATCAGCACTTAGGGAGTGGCCACATGTCCTCCTCTAAATGGCGCCAGCCTGCTTTGTTGGTTTGTTTCTTCAGTTACATCGTGGATGAAGTCTTCCTCCACCGTGGCGGTCAAATGGACCTCAAATCCTTTTAAAACATGGCTTAATCCTTCATCGATTCTGTTTCCTCCATCGGGCACGATCTCAACCGTTAGATCTAGGGCTTCCAGCTCTGATGCCATATGCACGTTTCGCGCGGTTGACTTGCTCGACAATTAGCGTGCAATCGATGACAGTTTTCTCTCACCTCCACTTGCCACGTGTCAATCTTTGAGTGGGATCCCTCTGCTTCCATCCAAAACCACTTACCGTTTGAGGGCGTCCTGATCAATACCGCTGGTTTCCAGAGAGCGAGTCCCACCTTTGTCGTTTTAGCGGTTTTTTCCTTTTCGCCCGCAGTTCTTTAGCTCCCACACGACAGAGTGCTTGGGGCTTCTCCATTTCGGCCTTGTTCACCCAGTGATGCGCGATTATCGTGCATCAAAAATCACCTCCATTTCCCGATCTGGGCCTCCCAGGGGCTACTTTGACCTCCCGTGCAGTCTCCATGGGCCTCAATCAGCACGCTTTGACCAAGGTCCTCATCGTTCCACGATAGCTACCATCGCCACTAGTTTAGGGTGATTTCAATCACTGTTTTGGAATTCTTAGAAGTTTTTCCCGACCTGATACAATCATGGTTCTTTGAAAATATTTTATGGATCCAATTTAGATCACGACCTTCCCACTGAAAAAGTTTTTGGACCACCAAAAGCTGGTTTTCAAGCATCGACTAAGTGAGGGTATTGCTTTCTCGCTTGTCCAATCTCAGTCCACTTTGCACTGCTCAGCTTTGAACCTTTGAGCCCAATCCTGAGGTATTCCATATTTCCCCTGCGCGTCGTCCTTACCTTCCTGTCCAACACTGTGTCTTCCTGCAACTCATTGAGATATTCAGGTAGCAGGTCATCAATAGAAGGCAATTGACTTTTATCTTCAGGGTCCTCAATCATTGAAGGCTCAAACAATCTCAAGGAATCTGCATTTACGACTGAGTAGATGTGCATGTAAGCTGGTAGATCAAGGTGAAAGGCATTTTCACCAATCTTCTCAAGTTTCCTAAAGGGTCCATACCTGATAGGCTTTAGCTTTTTACCTTCACCTTGTATCCTATCCTTGTTGATATACAGCCAGACTTGGTCTCCAACTTGAAAACTATGCTCCATCTAATGCTTATCATGCCTAGCCTTGTATTTATCTTGGCTCTTTTCCAGCTGTTCCTGTATTGCCTGGTGGATCTCCTAGATCTGTTCAATGAACCTAGTTGCCTTGTCCACATCACTATGTCCATCAACCATGGTATATTTACCAAAGACAAAATCCAAAGGAGACCTTGGTGTGAAACCAAAACAGGTCTCAAAAGGAGATCTTTGTGTAGAAGAGTGTTTTGCTCTGTTGTAAGCATGCTACACATAACACAAGTGTTCATCCCAAAGCTTAGGATGTTTGCTGCAATATCCTCTCAGTAACTGGATCACTGTCCTATTAACTACTTCTATCTGGCCATCTGTTTGTGGATGAAAAGCCGTGCTTTTCTTCAGTTTGGTGTCCATCATTTCCCATAGACTCGACCAAAACTTCCCCACAAACTGGGTGTCTCGATCATACATAATGGAAGTGGGTAATCCAAAATGAACCCATACATCTTCAAAGAACAATGTTGTAGTTTGTTCAGCTGTAATTTGTTTATTACAAGGTATCAAAATACAAATTTTGTTGAACCTATCCACAACAACATATAGATAATCATGACCTTTCCTAGATTTAGGCAGTCCTCCAACAAAATCCATGGAAATACTTTCCCAAGGGTGAGAAGGAATTGGCAATGGAGTGTACAAGCCTAGTTTTCTATTGCTGGGCTTGCTTTTAGCACACATAGCACACCCTCTTATATATCTAGAAACTATCTCATTCATTTTCAGCCAATAGCAGAACCTTTGCAGCTGTGCAACTGTTTTACTTACCCCAAAGTGACCTGATATCAGAGAAGTGTGTGCTTCCCTAATTATCTTTATCCTCTCGGTTTGTGGAATGCAGAGTTTCCCACAATGATATAAGAGTTAGTCCTTCACATGATAGTCCAATTCTTCTACTCTTTTGCCTTGACTCTAAGTTGCATATACATCTTTAAAGTCCATATCCTGAGCATATTGTTCTATGTAGCTTTCATGTAGCAAAGAATTATGCTTAAGTATGCTAGATGCATTTATAATGGGTCTATATAACATGTCTGCAACCTTGTTATGTATGCCCTTCTTATATCTAATGACTAAATGAAATTGTTTTAGAAACCCCATCCATCTGTAATGTCTTGATTATTGCAACTTAGTTTGGGAGTGTAGATATTGAAGTGGTTGATGATCAATATGTATTACTGTCTGTTTTCCCATTAAGTAATGTTTCCACTTTTTCACACCCTGAACTAATGCATACAATTCTTTATCATATGTAGGATAGTTAACTACTGCAGGATTAAAAGTCTTAGAATGATAACATATGGGTTTACCATGCTGTGTCAACACTGCTCCCATGGCATAGTCACTGGCATCAGTTTGGATCTCAAATGGTCTTTGTAGATCAGGTAGTGCTAGTACAGGTGCTATACTAATCTTTTCTTTTAAGGTGTCGAAGACTTTCTGATGTTTGCCTCCCCACTGAAACACCTTATTCAATCTTGTTAAAGCATGTAAGGGAGCTGCAATTGAGGAAAAGTTAGAAATGAACTTCCTCCAATATTGTGCTGCTCCTAAGAAGCTTCTCACTTCTGTAGCAGACCTGGGTTTAGACCAGTTCACAATGACTACCACTTTAGAGGGATCTATTTTCAATTCACCTCCCCCTACTATATGACCCAAGTAGTTTAGAGATTTTTTGCCAAATTCAAATTTTGAGAGTTTAACATAAAGTTTTTCTCTTTTCAAAACATCTAGTGTTTGCTTAACATGCTTTAAATGTTCTTCCCACGTTTCACTAAAAATCAGAATGTCATCCAAATATACAATAACAAAATCATCAAGAAAAGGTCTAAGTACATCATTCATTAAGCTCATGAAAGTACCAGGAGCATTAGTTAAGCCAAAAGGCATAACCAGCCATTCATACAATCCTTGCTTTGTTTTGAAAGCACTCTTCCATGCATCTTTCTCTGCAACTCTGACCTGATGGTATCCACTATGAAAATCTAGCTTGGTGAAATAAACAGCTTCCTTCAATTGATCTAAAAGATCATATATGTGAGGAAGGGGGTAACGATTTTTGATTGTTATCTTATTCAATGCTCGGTAATCAATGCACATTCTCCATGAGCCATCTTTCTTTCTCACCAAAACGATTGGTGACAAACATGGTGATGTACTAGGCCTAATGAACCCTTTCTCGAGCAACTCCTACACATGCTTCTTGATTTCAACATTCTATAAAGCAAGCAACCTTTTATACCTGTGGCTGCAATAGTTTTTTCATCTCCTGAGTCTAACCCCAAATCTTTCTGAATAGCTGCAGCCATCTTCTTCTTTTTGCCCTTGGACTTCTTAGGTCTCAGCTCTGGATGCAGAATCCAACAATGCTCATCATCATACCCATCCTTTTTACAGTGAATGCATGAAGCTTTGATTTTTTGTGCAGTGTTAGCCTTCCTTGCTTTCCACTTCTGCTTTCTTTTCTCCTTGCTCTTGCTTGTAGTGGGTTGGGATGGTCCCCCAACTTCTGGATTTCCACTCTTTCCTCTAGCTTCTAGATGAGTAGCTTGTACAGATACCTCATCTATACTAGTGGGATTGAACATGAGGATGGTATGCCTCATGTAGCTATGTAGAACAACAATGTACTTCAAAAGAGTCTCTGGTGAGTCTAATGAGATACCCAACATCAGTGCTCTCTTTCTAAACTCTTGAGTATACCCTTGCACACTTTTCCCTTTCAATTGTCAAAGAGTTTGCCAACTCATCATGGCTTGTTGCATGTAAGCCAATGGATAGAACCACTTTTTGATTGCAGAAACAAACTCACTCCAGACAAAGATGGTCTTACCATGTCTTTTCATATTAGCTTGGGTTCTACCTTCCCACCAAACCAAGGCAGTTCCTCCTAGGCGTAGGCTTGCCAGCTGAATCTTACTCTTGTTTGAATCTATGTTTTGTACCCTGCAATACACATCAATTTGTCTAATCCAATTGTCCAACTTTTCAGCATTTAGCTCTCCATCATATATAGGCAAATCAAATTTAACATCTAGCTTGATCAAAGATGCTTTCTTATTATTCACGTGGCTATTAGGAGGTGTGAGAAAGCTTTCCTCTTTCCCTTTTCCTTTGGAGTGGTCATGGAAATGAGACTCATCTTCTTCTTTATATTGTTTAGAACCCTGGGAGTCTTCACTCTTATGATTTCTGAAGTCCTTATACATTTCTTCTACCATAGAATTTATGGCTAGGAAACTTTCTATTAATTGAGGGTCTGGCCCCATAGAACCTTCCTCTGACATTGTCTTCCAAGGATAGACTCTCCCAATTTCAGGATTAGTTTCCACCAACTCTCCTTCTCCTAATTTGAGCTTTGATCTAGTGAGCATTCAACAACTAAACCAACACAAGCTTGTCTAACCTTACAGCCTAAAGCTCTGATACCACTTGATCCGATAATCACCCTATGAGTAACTTTAGTTGAAAAGTTATTAAACAAAGGTATTACAGACTCATGTTCTAGTGTGTGTTCTGTGTTATTTAAGCAACGGATCGATCAGATTGCCAATACATAAAAATTTAAATGGAAAGACAACAGAGAAATACAGTAAGAAGACACAAAACACAAGAATTTAATAAGGAGTTCACCCTATTCTCCAAGGCTACATCTCCGGTCCAGCTCTTAGTGTGGCCCTATTTTATTATGTCTTTAAGCAGAGAATTACAATGCAGGGACTCAATGTGAGTTCTCCTGAAGCAGGTTTTGCTTGGCAGGGTGGTTCTTGGATTTCCTAAGCCACTGGAGTGCATAAAATCTGTTTTGCCTACTAGCTTTGTGACCTTTTTGTCTACAGTGGAGAGAGCCCAATGTGGTGCTTACTCTGAACAGATCCTCTCTGGGAACGACTTGAATTTCTCAAGCTCTCTGGTGCTCGATGCTGCCTTTGGTTAGCTCGGCCCTCTGTCTCTTCTTGCTTTTGCTTTACTGTTGTTACACTAAAAAATGTCACCATGACTATTTACAGTTAGTATGGCTCTATCAACAGTCATGCTATCCTCCTGGGCAAGTCTTATGCCTCTGCTCTCCATGTCAAAACTCCAAAAAGAGAGAAAGTATTTATAAATGTATTTATCTCTGGGTACGCAGGTTCTCTCAACCTTACCTGCGGATACGCGCCTAATGTTCACAAAATCTGCGTACTTGTACGCTCTGTATGTAAAGGGGCAGGTGCGTACCCCTGTAAAGGTCAAAATGCGCAAGTTTCATCTTTAAAAAGTTACTTGTGGTCATTTCTAGAGCATTCTAGAAGGTTGTTCGACGTGTATTGAGCGCCTCCAGATGGTTCATGTACCCCTACCAAAGAGGAACTTATCCCATCAATAAGGGAGCTATCCCATCCAAAGAGGGGATTATCCCATTGATGGTGGACCTGAATAACTTCCTCTTGAGCACTATAAATACAGGCATTGGGCCAGAAGGAGGGGAGGTTGGAAGCTAAACATTTCTAAGGGTAGATGCTACTGGAATTAGGACTCCCATTTAGAAGCTTGTGAGGAGAGATTGCCATCTTTGCTTGTTCTATTTGGAAGTGGGTGAGCTTTGTCAAAGTAAAGGAGAACTCTTGATGGACCCTGGGAGGGACTTGCACAACACCAAGGCTCAGGTTGTAATTGTTCCTTTTGTTTCCTATTAATGCAAATGAGTCCATTCTTCTCAATAACTTGTTATTTATGAGTTGTTTCATGTACTCCTTGGTCTATGTGTTAAATATGTTTTATTTTATGAGATTATCAAGTGCTATTTAATCGTTTGATTGTTAGTGAATGCAGGTTTCGAAGTGAAGGAGGAGCTCATCCGGATCAGCGAGGCTGGACTACTACAACAGCGTTGGATTACAGGTAGGATCTAAACACTTGATTTCTTATATAGTAAATGCATGTTTAGAGAAGGATTGCTCTTATTTGTCTTGTTTGTCACTAGAGAGTCTTAGGCTCCTAGGGAGGTTGGTTGTGTCCGCACTATCGACTCTTTCCGCCTGACAAAATGGCGACTCCACTGGGGATTCCATTGATGTGAAAGTTTTTTCCTTTGTATGCAACTTTGATCTGAGAAAAGTCATTTATTTTCTGATTTTTGGCTCTGTGACTTTGTATTTGGGTGGGTTAGCTTAGGGTTAGATTGAATTTAGTTTTTCTTGGCTTTTTCAGTAGTACGCACCCTCTGAGTATTGCACAGTGCGTACTTGTACGCACTGTTTCTGTGTGCACAGAGCGGGCCCGCACCTGTCTTAACGGGTTGCCTGCGTACCCTGCTAAAAATTAAGAAAATTCCATTTTTTACATTTTTCCTCTTAGATTTTGCTTTTTCTTAGGTTTTACTGCCCAGATCCATTAGTCTCTTGTCAAAGATCTTCACCTAAACTTGTTTCGATAGCATTGAGTGTTTTAGTGGATTTCATAGAAGTTTAAGCCCTAGGGTTTGATTTTTGAGTAGGTCTTGTAGTGACTTTGGCGGTAGAAGTTGTCAAGCCTTAGATCTCTCTGGTTTTGTCAGCCTTCTTAGAAGTCGGACCTGTCATAAAGTCTACCTGTGAGAGCAACTTACCTTTGAGTGGTCTCTTTGGCAAATTTCAAAGTGCTTGTTGATTGAGTATTGAACTCCATAAGAACAAAAAGATTTGAGTTTTGTTTTGACTGGTCTTTTGATTCTGCATTAGCTGGTCCTTGGCTTGATTGTGGTCAAGTAAAACAACCTAGAATCATCTTTGTAGGCTTTTGCCTCGTTAGGTTTGCTTAGAATAAATTTCTTTTTGATTTGCTTGTGAGTCAAGTTTTCATAGATTTTATAACTTTTGAGATTGATTTTCGTTAAAATAGATTTATATGTTTTATTAAATAAGAGAAAATACAAAAACATCTCCTTTGAAAAGTTTTGTTTCAAGTAGCTTTGAGGGGTTTTGAAAGAAAAAGAGTTTTTCGTGCACGTAAGGAGTGGTCATGTTTGTATGCTTGGAAAGATAAAGAGAATTGTTTCTTTGATTGTCTTTACTAAGAAAGTTGTTTTCTATAAAATTTGCATTTCTCAACTCTCTTAGTTAGGAATTTCATTGAAAGGGAAAAGTAGCATAAATCATCTTAGCTGCATCTTTGTAGTGGTTTGAGTCGAGTTTACACACCATTGGTTTCATTTCCGCTACCTTTTGTCTTTAAGAAAACCATAAAATTAACGCTTAAAGTAAAATCAACGTAGTAACTTTTATTTACTAGGGCTCTGAAACACCAATTTAGATCAGGCTAGTGTCTTGGAGTAGGAGAGTAATTAACTCTCCAAGACAACAAAACCAAACAAGTAACTTATCTTGTGATAGAATAAATCCAATTGTCTCATTTGTACTCTGGGAAAGCTCCTCTTAAAGGAGAAGCACGAGCTCGTGTCCGAACCAGTGAGGGGATCAATCCTCCCTCGTTGGGAACGACGCCAGACACGCACGTATTACAAACGGTAAACCTCGGATTAACCATTGTCGAGGAGCCAGGGGTCACTTGTCGGTAAACCTTGGATTATTGTCAAGGAACTGGCAAGGGGATTGAGCTTGATACTCTGCCCTTGCGTGCTGTCGGAGTGTAGACTGTTCCCCCAGGTGCATTTGTTGCGGTTGGTAACCTTAGTGACCATTATCTTTAGGATTCTACCGAGGTGACGGTGGAGGGAAGATCCCACTGTACCTGGAGCAGACGTCGGCTAGACTCACTTGGATTTTCCGGGGGGTTCAATTCACTCGAGACGGTTAAAGTGGAGGAACTTGTGCCGGTCTATTCATTAAGCAGGTTGCCGGGGTAACTGTTCCACCCGCCACTTCTGTACTGAATCCGGCGATGTTGGGTTTCATCTCCAACTAGCGTTTTCGGTCTGGAAGGCTACTGTTTGTGCTTGGTTTGACGCCCTAGATTCTTTAGGCGTGTGATTCAAATTTGTTTTGTTCTTTAGAGACTTTAGGTGGTTTGATTTGAGATTTTACTTTGTTTTCGTGTGTAGTAGTTAAAAGTTTTTAGCTGTGGCGGAATTACCGAGACAGTCCCGTAGACTTTGGGGCCAGTCTCCTGAAGTTGTTTCTGTGGCCGAATTGTTGAGGAGATCCCGTAGACTTCGGGGTGAACCTCCTCGAGACGACCCCAGTAATCTAGAAGGTTTGAAGGTCCTTGTAACTCCTCCTAGTGGCAGTAGAGTAGGTTCACCTGAAGAAGGAGAATATTCCTTGGTAGTCCATCCAGATTACCAAAGTCTAGAGACAGGTTATAATCCTGAAGCTGTTACAGTTTCTGAGCTTGCTGGTAGTTTTTCGTCTACTAGTGATATAGGCGAAGAACCTGAAATATCTGAACCTGTTACTCCGACTTCTAGTGTTCCAGATTCACCAAGAGTAGAACGAGTTATCACCGAAAATCTTCCTACTGGTTTGATTGCTATTGAAGAACTTGCTCCAGAGGAAGAAATAGGCGTCTCTAACCTTGAAGATCAACTTACTATTGACCTCAGGGAGCGTGAATCTATCTTTTACAGTCCTCCTAGAAGTACCACTTGGTACCTTTCGTTAACCAATTATTTAAACAACTCAGGGGTAGGTTTTTCTACACCTCGTACTCCTTTTCCACCTGGAGGTATTTATACTCCTGTAAATATGTCTGGTCAGTCGTCCGTGTTTACTCAAACTCCTGAATCTTTCTTACACGGCGGTCCTTCTGTTCCCACCGGGTATCAATCACTTTCTGGTACCTTTGCGGGGGCATCTCCTCAACCCATTGATCATGGGTTATCAGCTGGAAACAATGGTAATATACCATTGGGTGTAGGAGACATTTACATGATGTCAGGTTCAGTTCCCATTTCCCAACCTCAAGGTGGCCAATTACCGCCTGAGGGGCAGTCTCAGTTAACGCCTGGGGGGCAACCTCAAGGTACACAAATCGTGTCTGGGGGGCAACCTCAAGGTCAGTATGTACCTATGGTGCAATACATGCCTCAAGGTCAACCCCAGCCTAAATATGTACCCCAGGGTCAACCTCAGTATCAATATTTACCTCAAGGGTATCAACCCCAAGGGTATCAACCTCAAGGTCAAGGTCAACCCCAGTATCTGTATTTACCTCAAGGTTATCAACCTCAAGGTCAATACTCGAGTCAAGGTTATCAACCACCTCAAGGGCAGTCATATGTTCAAGGTATGGGAACTGCACCTTTCAATTATCAATCCTATCCTCAATCCGGTTATGGATCTCAGTATCCTCAACCTGTTACGGGTCAATACCCCGGAATGCTATTGTGGGATCCATCATAGGGTCAACAGGTGTTGCAGCCAAGTATATAGTTGGTACCTCAAGCTGGACAACCCGTAGTTTCTGGTCCACCCCAGCAACCGCAACCTGTCCAGTCAAATGTTCAAACTTCTGTAACTTCGGTAGTTACTCAGCCGCCAATTGCACCTAGTACTCCATCTCAAACGGCTGCTGCAACTACCGCTACATCTGCCGCACTTACTTCTGGAGTATCGACAGCTCCGGTTTCTACTGTCTCTGCAACCACTCCTCAGACATCTTTACCGTTGTCTGGATCTACGATTCAAACCACGGTCCAGATGCCTACAGGTCAGCCTGGTATAAGTACGGTTGTCACTACTCAACCTCAATTTGTTCAACAACCGTACCAGGGACAGTACCAACATGGGCAAGCTGTCCAACAGCCGGTTTACCAGTATCAACCGTATCCTGGGTACACTTATCAACAACCCCAACAACCCCAGTACGGTCCGGTTAATCCTGGTTTTCCAGGAGGATATAATATCCCTAATGCGACTCCTGTTCCTAGTTATCCTGGATATCCTCCTCCTGGGACTGGTCTTATGACCCAGAGTTTTAGAGATCCTAACCGGCAATTACCGTTTATCGCAACTTTGGATTTACCAGACTTGACGCGCCTAACGAACGATCCAATTCAATATCTTCCGTTCTGGCCGCCAATGCCAAATAAGTTGCCCAGTGATATACCCAAGTTCGAAGGTAAGTCTGGAGAGGATCCGTACAATCATGTGATGACTTACCATCTCTGGTGTGCTTCAAATTCTATCTCGTATGATTCGATCCGCTTACATCTTTTCCAGCGTACACTCATTGGTCTCGCGGCCAAGTGGTACATTGAGTTACCACGGGCCTCTTTTTACAATTTTAGCCAGTTAGCTACCTCGTTCTTAACTCACTTTCAGTTGCCGGTCAGATACGATAACGGCACGGAGTTATTAACTTCACTAAAACAATCAACGTCCACGTATATTTCTGATCACATTCATGAGTGGAGACGTCAAAGAAGGCTAGTGAAAGTTTTTATTCCGGACCAAATCTTAGCTGAATGGTTTGTTAAATCATTATTACCGAAGATTACTGAAGATGTAGCTAAGGCCGGGAGAGTTACTGAGGAGCAAGTCATTGCTCAGGCGCAGTACCTTGACTTAGTTTATACTCAGTCGGGTACGTTACACGAGAAGATTCCAGATCTTCCAAAATCAAATCAAATCACTGCTGCTCCTTCGGGATCTCATGCCGCTGATGGTATGATTGGCATCGTGAATACAAAGAGCAAAAAGAAATCTTCCAAGGCTTCTACTACTCCTATAATCACTTTGCCCGATTCCCCGACAGGAGAGTCTTCTCCTGAACTTTCCACCGATATTCACGCTGTAGAATCATCTACGGCCAAATCAAAAAACGGTGGAAAGAAGAAAGGAAAGAAGAAGGCTAAAGCAGACAAGGCTCCGAAGGAGAAAATGGAAAAGTCAGAAACCAATGACGAAAAGCGCAAACCTCGATATCCTTGTCTTATTTGTGAAGAGGATCATTTTACAAGAGATTGCCCTCATCGGGCCGAGGTTGTGAAAATAGTCAAAGGTTCTCCCACTCCTGCTGTGTTAAAAGATCCATTTCCAAAGCAGGAGAGTAAGATGATAGGTTCTTCCTCGACTGCCAGTGAAGAACCCATTTTGATGATGTCTCATGTGCGGATTGCGACTCGATCGCAAGATTATGGTAGTAAGAATCCTATTGATGGTAAGGAAGCAGAATCTTCTCATTCTAATCCATCAACCTCAGCTCCTGGTTCCGATCCACTACAGATTGAGAAACCTAACCCGGAATTAGTAATCAAACCGCCCGCCAAGGGTGTACTTCGAAGGTCTGCTTTCAATCCACATGCGAGAGCAGCCCAAAATTACAACATTGTTGAGGACTTAGTTGTTTCACCCTCAGCAATGTCGGCTTTAGAAGTGCTGCAATCATGCCCAGCACAACGAAAATTACTTTTGTCAGCTATCGGAGCTATTGATGTTCAGGACCCGAATCTGATAATCTTCGATCTAGAAAATAGTACACCGCGTCTACCCCATCAAATGGCTTTCCAAATTCCAGTGATAGTCAAAAATAGGCCTATTCATCGGACTGTGATTGATGAGGGAGCTTCTACGTGTATTATGTCGATTCAATGTTGGAGATCGCTTGGTTCTCCTTCGTTGAACCAATCCCCGACCATCCTTAAGGCCTTTGATGGCTGTGGGTTCCGTCCGTTTGGTATTCTACAGGAATTGCCTATAGGGGTAGAAGGTAAAACCGTTAGTCTGGATGTGGAAGTGGTTGATGCCCCTCTAGACTACAACCTTCTTTTGGGTCGAAGTTGGTCATATGCTATGACAGCGGTCGTTTCATCGGTCTTCAGAGTAATAAAGTTTCCGCATAACGGTAAGATCGTGACAATTGATCAGCTGACATACTTTTCGTCCGACCCAGCCTCTTCAGAGAGTATCCAGCATGTCGATAAGACGACAATCCCTTATAGGGACGTTGGCGTAGGTTTAGTTAAAGATTCCGGTTTACTGGGAACTTTTCCTTTCCCTCCAATCAACACAGACCCTTTATTTGCATCAATTCATATGATTACATCAGACAACATTATTTATGATGATCCTTGGATTGTCCCCTCTGAATCTAAGATAGACTCATTCGGTGATGCTATGCCTTTGAGTCCATATGAAATTGCTTATGAAGTTGTCATGTCTTTTACCGACTCGCGTTCAACCCAAATCGACCAAATGAATGTGGTCAGTGAAGAATCACTTTTCACATCAACCTTAGAACAGATAGCGTTTCCCGAAGTCGTGTCATCTGACGAGCAACTTCGTGAAATCCTAAGTGTAGACGATCTACCATGGGAAGATCTCCATCACAGATCTTCGTTTTTACCTAAGGATGATGCTTTTGAAAATAATTTTTCATCTATCTTTACCGCTGAATATGTCAAAGACGCTCAGAATCCAACGAAACATTCTGATTCAGAGTTGAATTTAGGGAATATTTCTCGCACTATTCCCATTGATATTTCAGTGAAGCCCGGAATTGAGGAAAACATTCATATAGGTGCCTCATGTACAGAAGAAGAAATTCAAACTTACAAGGCCCTATTCCAAGAATTCCGCGATGTGTTCGCCTGGTCTTACGAGGAAATGCCAGGAATCGACCCTACCATTGTTGTTCATGAAATAAAGACCTACCCGGACGCTAAACCCGTCCGGCAACGGTTGCGTCAGATTCACCCTCGGAAAGCGGCTGCGATTAAAGCAGAAGTCGAGAAGCTGTTGAAAGCAGGTTTCATTTATCCAATCCCGTTAACGGATTGGGTATCGAATATTGTTCCAGTCAACAAGAAACAAGGAACAATAAGAATCTGTATCGACTATAGGGATATAAATCGAGCTTGTCCAAAAGACAACTATCCAACGCCTTATATCGATCAAATTATTGATGATTGTGTCGGAAGTGAAATGTTTTCCTTCATGGATGGTTTTTCGGGCTATAATCAAATCAATATTCTACCTGCCGACCAACCAAAAACGACATTCATTTGTCCATGGGGGACATTTGCTTATTGCAAATTACCTTTTGGACTTAAGAATGCCGGGGCCACTTTTCAAAGGGCGATGTCTTACGCATTTCATGACATCAAGCACATTGTGCAACCGTACCTCGATGATTTGCCTGCTCATTCTTTACATCGAGCTGATCACCTTGTCCACTTACGAGCAATCTTTATGAGGTGTCAGCATTATCGAATTCGGTTGAATCCCCACAAGTGTGTGTTCTGTATAGAGACGGGTCGATTGCTGGGATTTGTTGTTTCAAAAGCCGGCATTCGCGTCGATCCCTCGAAAGTCAAAGCTATCATCAAATTGCCTCCTCCTTCGAGTTTGTGCCAACTCCAAAGTTTGCAAGGGAAAGCGAACTTTTTACGCCGATTCATCCCAAATTACGCCGAGGTCACTAAAGGTTTTACATGGTTGTTGAAACAGAACGCTCAATTCTTTTGGGATGAGATTGCCCAACAATCTTTTGATGCACTTAAGCACGCGTTGACCCATGCACCGTTGTTGCATCCTCCCAACTACAACCAGGACTACTTCCTATACCTCGCAGCTTCGCATTCCACCATTGGAATGGTGTTAGTTCAAGAAGATGAATTCGGAGCGGAACATGTGATATATTATCTTAGTAGGACATTAAACCCCACTGAGCTAAAATATTCGCATGTGAAGAAGTTGGCCCTGGCAGCCGTTCAAGTTGTCCAGCGTTTTCGTCACTACATTCTTCTCCGTAAAACTACAGTTATTTCGGATTGCAACCCTATGATTTATATTTTGACAAAACAACTGCTAAGGGGCAAGTACTCTAAATGGATCGTTATCTTGCAAGAGTTCGACTTGGAGTTTGAGAAGTCCAAGTCTAAGAAATCCTTAGTTTTTGCGGAATTGATGTGTGATTTCCCGCATGCTGACATAGAAACTGTGGCAGAGGAGTCCATTGCGGACGAATCTTTGTTTCTTATCAGTACTTTAGATCCGTGGTACGGGGATATAATCATCTATCTCCAAACCCAAACCTTTCGGCCTGAAGCTTCAAAGTCGGAACGTCGAAAAATTCGGTTTCAATCCCAACAATACAAGATTATTGGAGATACACTTTATCGCCGGGGGGCAGACTTAGTTTTTCGACGTTGTTTAACTCACGAAGAGGCTGAGAGGGTTTTGAATGATTGTCACTCTGGAGCATGTGGTGGTCATATGTCTGGGTATGCCACAGCTCAGAAGGTGTTGCGCGCTGGCTATTTCTGGCCGTCCATGTTTAAAGATTGTATCATTGCGGTCCGGAAGTGCCACAACTGTCAAGTGTTTGATCGCAAGATGCGCGCACCACCTGCTCCTCTCCATCCTATAATTGCCGTTGGTCCTTTCGCCAAATCGGGTATCGATTTTATTACTTGTAACCCTCACTCGGCTCGGGGGCATGCGTATATCATCCTTGCGGTTGATTATTTTACTAAATGGGCCGAGGCGATGCCTACATTCGACGCAAGCGGCAAAACAGCTGCAGTTTTCGTATTCAATCATATTATAACTAGGTTTGGTGTCCCACAAGCAATCATCACTGACCATGGGAGCCATTTTCGAAACATCATGATGACTGAGCTTACAAGCCAGCTTGGTTTGCGCCACGATAGCTCTACTCCTTATTATCCGCAAGCCAACGGTTTGGTTGAGTCTATCAACAAAGTTCTGGTTATCATGATCCGACGAACCATTATTATTCATCGGTCAAATTGGCACAACATGTTATTTTCAGCGCTATGGGCATACCGAACCTCAGTGAAAACTTCAACAGGGTTCACTCCTTTCCAGCTAGTTTATGGCTTGGAAGCTGTGTTACCCATTGAATGCGAAATCCCATCACTTCAAATGGCTGTCGAATTACTCCCAGCTACTTTCGAAGAGGAGAAATGTTTATTATACTTAGCCCAGTTAGATGAGACTCGACGTGACGCTGCATTGGCAATCGAGACTCACGCGAAGCGAATGAAAGCTCAGTATGATAGAAATGTGACCCCTCGAAGTTTTTCAGAGGGAGACCTAGTGCTATTATATGATCAAGCTAATGATAAGCTAGGTGCTGGAAAATTCGTTCCTATGTGGCATGGACCCTACATTGTAAAGCGAAAGCTAGCAAAAGGGGCCTATGAGCTGGTAGATTTTGATGGGGACTCTTTAGGTAAACCCAGAAATGGACTTTACCTTAAGAGGTATTATGCTTAAATGATGGGTATGGAGAATGTTAAGTTAGGTTAGGCTTTCTTTCTAGCTAGTATGTTTGTTAGTTTAGTTAGTGTGCTTAGCTTAGAAAGTGTGTTTTTCGTCGTTATTCTGGCTTATCTTGGTTTTACTCTTGATATTGCAGATGTCGACGCCTCTCCAAACATACATTGGATTTGCTGATGGTGCTTGTCATATTACACGGAATATCTCTTCCGCAGCTTGGGTTATCTATTCGCCCTCTGACGAGTTAGTTTCTATGCATGGGGTGAGCCTCGGTCAAACGACGAACAACATTGCAGAATACAGTGCAGTGGTTGAATTATTGTCTGAATCTATTTCATTTGGAATTCGACGTTTGATAGTGAGGTTAGATTCTGAACTCGTTGTATTACAGCTTAATAGAGTATATGCCATTAGAAATCCTGTGTTATTAAGGTTGTTTTTGAGAGTGCGTCTCTTGGAACGTGAATTTGATTACATTGAATATCAGCATATTCCAAGGTCTTTAAATACATTAGCAGATGCAATTGCTTCTCGAATGTTGGACAGACATTTGCGATAATCATACAAGTAAATTTAAAAACATTTCATCACATATGTTAAACAAAATGAGCCGGTAATAATGATATATATATATATATATATATAGGAGTGTGTCAAAAAATATACATCGTCTTCGATCATAGGTTGAAAAACACCTTATGATCGGCAAAAATGATAAGTACAAAAAAACAAAAATGTCATATGTGTCTACAAAAGTGACTAGCCAATCACTGGTGGTGCTCTATATACGAGACCATTGCCCGCGCTACCCTACACAAGAACCTCCTAAAAGGTCCTGGGACTGCGACCACATAGCGCTGAAGTCGAATGGGAATGTCATCTATGGTGGTCTCTGGTATATCCACCGTCAGACGCTCTAGATCCTGTTCCAGCTCGGCTAAGGTCTCTGCGGCCGCGTCCTGTGGGGCTGGTGCTGGTACAGCTGGTACTCTCCTCTCAAAAGCCCG
The DNA here is from genome assembly GCA_031772625.1 of Pinus tabuliformis. Lineage (NCBI taxonomy): Eukaryota > Viridiplantae > Streptophyta > Pinopsida > Pinales > Pinaceae > Pinus > Pinus tabuliformis. The sequence goes on along the minus strand of CM062813.1, from coordinate 150,453,232 downwards.
GAGGTTGGCTGGATGCCATGGACCTACATCTGCATTTTGAAAAATTTGTGCTGTCAGTTTGAGGCGATATATAAAAACAAAAAAATACATAATTTAAAAACTCGTGGAAAATGAAATACCTCTGTCGTCCCACTGTTCTCCCTGTGGAAGAACCATGTCCGGATCATTCCGAAAATCCATTCCGACATAAGGAAAGTCCTAAATAGCAAAGACCTGGCTCTCTAGCCAGTGAAAGTAACCATCAGGAAATCGAACAACTGCTGCGCCCTCATCAGGATGCCGGGCCATTACCGCAACCCATCTCGTCAACTTAGGCTCCCGAGGCGCCCCGACTGGAACTGTAAGATGCTGGGGAACCAGCATTGGAACTCTCTCTAGGGCAAAGCTTACAACTATAGGCCCATATCCAAAGGTCTTCAGTTGTCCTCTCTTTGCCCTGGTTAGTTGGCCCTTCAAATTAGCCAACACAGCATCACACCAGTTGAAAATGGTGCCATGGAAACAGTCTATAGCCATCTGCATTTGGGACCCGGTGGCTTGGTGCAAAGCGGCTGCGCCGCAAATTCTGGTAACAGTAAAGGCTATCACCATAAGTTCAGGTCGGGATATGTACTTGATTTCTATCCCCTTCTCCTGGTTCTGGTTGTTGCACCACTCTAGCCGGAGACTAGCAAGGGATTGGCCACCCGGCCTAGTCCCGAATAGAGAAAGTTGCTCGCCCCTGTTAGGCAAGCTAGTGAGAAAATATATGTCGGAGGGCTCTATCTCGAGCTGGTGCTCTCCGATGTAGAAACATTGCTCCTGAATGTTCCACCTTTCAACCAGCCACTCAAGAAAAGGCACTTGGCCCCTCATGCTAGGTATGGCCCAGTATTTGTACAGTCCGCATGCTTTTAATGCATCATTGGAAGGTTGATGACCTATCACGGCCAAATCAACATCCTCGTGCTCTCTTTCACGCCAATCAAGCATGGTGTGCTCCCTGCACATCATAAAACATCAGTTAGGATCCATAAAATTTAAAAATTTTGGTCTATTTTGGAGGGCCGAGGGTTTCAATTTGTGTTTTGCGGGGTACGCACCCCGGCCTTTAGGGACAGAGCGCCCGGACGCAGGTTCCCTTAAGGCCGGGTGCGTACACCCCGTAATTTTCCCATTGGGAAAATATCGGGGTACGCAGGTCAGCAGTGCATGACCTGCGTACCCCGAAGGGCGCATTTTGAAACCCCAATGCCCCCAAAAAATCAAATAAAAGCTTAAAATTGAATTCTAAACGGATGGAAAACAAGAGAGGGGTGTTGTAGAATACCTGGTGAAACGGCGTTCGATTCTGACGGTCGGATTCTCTGCAATCTCCACGGGAAGTTTCTTGTCAAAAGCCCTTTTCTCAACCTCAACAGTAAAATGGTAAAAATGACATGGTAAGAAGTCTTTTTATAGGTTTTTTGGATAAATAAATGCTAGATTTGTTTATTTTTCACCATGAAAGGACATTTTCAATGAATTTTTACCCATCTTAAACAGGTATGAGTAATGTGTTGTTTTTGTGCAGGACAAAGGGACTTTAGGGTAAATTATCATTTTTCACGTCAGAGTCATCTTTTAAGCTCTTTTCTGACTCCTAAAATATGAAAAGATCACCGAGCATTTCTTTTACACTCGTTAAAACGAAATTAAAAGACGGTCCCCTTATAGCTCTTTTCTGACCGTAAAATCAGGAAAAGATTGCCGGGTTTTTGTCGTTTCAAACTCGATACGGAAATAAAACGACGTGTCCTTGATCGCTTTTTACTTTTCAGGTCAGAGACACTAATCATGAAAGTACTCCTTGGTCGCAAGATCAAGCGGTTCTCCCAAGTATTATTTTATACTTTTTCGGGCTTGGGGGACACAAATTTACGAAAAAGTTCAACCTGGAGTCTTCTTAAGTTTTTCAGACTCTCTAAAATTGAAAAACGCCGAGTTTCTCCTATATTGGGCTCGTTAAAATTTCACAGTAAAGGACCTATTCAATTACAAACAGGAACGAACCACTCCTTCCTAGGGTTCGAATCAAAACTAGGTTGGACTCATCCGAAGGATGAGCTTATAATCAAGCATATGTTATCCTCCTCAAGCTTGTTAAAAATAAAGAGGTACTTGCCAGAAATGGTGGGGGAAAAGAGAGAAGAATGAGCCTGTTTGTTATCTTTTGTCTCAGAAGAAACTTTATTACCACTCTTGGACACGACACTTTTCATTCACCTGGGTTGGGAAATCCTTTACCTCACAGTTGATCAAACCACACTGAAAGTCTTCAGCCGGGTTCCGGGGATTAACTTTGAGTCGTTTATCACCAAGCCATCTGTTGTGTCGTTATGTGTTCAAGAGGTCTGCAAGCAAAACTTTCATCTGCAAAATACTTGTCATCCATTTGACCATCCCTGAGTCAGTCCTTACAGCAACATTTCTTCAACTTGAACAATGATTTCGTGTTGTGGGCTTGCCTGCAACGGGTCGCTTTCTATCGACATCAGCACATTATCTAGAGAGATGACTTAGAAATCGTCAATACCTTGAAGTCTGCATGCATCAATGGCAGGTTTCTCGCCTTTGACATCAGTTTACATCATTGACTTTCGATCGAAGGATTCTGTGAAATGTTCGACATCAACTCATTCATTCACATCTCATGGATTGTACTGGGTACTTTGAGAACCATTGACATTACTGGTGGTCTCTCTCACACTTGTTAACAGTTTACATCATCGACTGGTAATCAAGTGGTTTCTACCATGTTCGACATCAACCCATTTAATCGCATGGCTAGAATCGTACCAATTCGGGAAGCAGAAATGAAGACCCTGGATCTAGTTTCCACCATCCAGGCTGCAAGGAGTTTTGTATTCATTATCTAAGTAGACTAATCATAAACAGATGGCTGCGCCCATACTGTGTCTACAAAAGTCTATAATTATGATGTACTGCAAGATCATTCCTGTATCAGAGTAGTTAGTCTGTTAGTTAAAGTTTTGATCTGAGTATGGGAATGCCTACCTCAGTGTTGATATAATCTTATACATGTATTTTGTGTTGAAAATTGCAGGTTCTGACCAGGCTCTCCACGAGATAATCCTTGAAATGATAAAGTGCTTCACCCTTCCTAGATAATACAAAACCCTAATCTACTACAGGCTTCGCACTTTAGGGGGCAATCTGTTACACTAAAAAATGTCACCATGACTATTTACAGTTAGTATGGCTCTATCAACAGTCATGCTATCCTCTTGGGCAAGTCTTATGCCTCTGCTCTCCATGTCAAAACTCCAAAAAGAGAGAAAGTCTTTATAAATGTATTTATCTCTGGGTACGCAGGTTCTCTCAACCTTACCTGCGGATACGCGCCTAATGTTCACAAAATCTGCGTACTTTTACGCTCTGTATGTAAAGGGGCAGGTGCGTACCCCTGTAAAGGTCAAAATGCGCAAGTTTCATCTTTAAAAAGTTACTTGTGGTCATTTCTAGAGCATTCTAGAAGGTTGTTCGACGTGTATTGAGCGCCTCCAGATGGTTCATGTACCCCTACCAAAGAGGAACTTATCCCATCAATAAGGGAGCTATCCCGTCCAAAGAGGGGATTATCCCATTGATGGTGGACCTGAATAACTTCCTCTTGAGCACTATAAATACAGGCATTGGGCCAGAAGGAGGGGAGGTTGGAAGCTAAACATTTCTAAGGGTAGATGCTACTGGAATTAGGACTCCCATTTAGAAGCTTGTGAGGAGAGATTGCCATCTTTGCTTGTTCTATTTGGAAGTGGGTGAGCTTTGTCAAAGTAAAGGAGAACTCTTGATGGACCCTGGGAGGGACTTGCACAACACCAAGGCTCAGGTTGTAATTGTTCCTTTTGTTTCCTATTAATGCAAATGAGTCCATTCTTCTCAATAACTTGTTATTTATGAGTTGTTTCATGTACTCCTTGGTCTATGTGTTAAATATGTTTTATTTTATGAGATTATCAAGTGCTATTTAATCGTTTGATTGTTAGTGAATGCAGGTTTCGAAGTGAAGGAGGAGCTCATCCGGATCAGCGAGGCTGGACTACTACAACAGCGTTGGATTACAGGTAGGATCTAAACACTTGATTTCTTATATAGTAAATGCATGTTTAGAGAAGGATTGCTCTTATTTGTCTTGTTTGTCACTAGAGAGTCTTAGGCTCCTAGGGAGGTTGGTTGTGTCCGCACTATCGACTCTTTCCGCCTGATAACTGTCTTCTTCTCTGTGTTCCATTCTCCTCTTGGGGTTTTGGTTTCTCTGTCTCTCGGGGTTCTCTATCCCTCTACGTCGCTGACCAACTGTGTATTCTGTCTCTATTCATGGCTTTAGAGCCATTCGTTCCCAAGACTATTTGGTTATTCTTCTGCCTTTGTCGATTCGCCTTCTGCAACTGCACTTGGAGTTCCTTATTCGACGTCATCATCAGCGCTCAGGGAGTGGCCACATGTCCTCCTCTAAAAGGCGCCAGCCTGCTTCGTCAGTTCATTTCTTCAGTTACATCGTGGATGAAGTCTTCCTCCAATGTGACAGTCAAACAGACCTCAAATCCTTCTAAAACGTGGCTTAATCCTTCGTTGATTCTGCTTCCTCCATCAGGCGCGATCTCAACTGTTAGATCTGGGGCCTCGAGATCTGATGCCATATGCACATTTCGTGCAGTTGACTTGCTCGACTGTTAGCACGCAATCAACGATGGTTTTCTCTCACCTCCACTTTCCATGCGTCGATCATTGAGTGGGATCGCTCTGCTTCCATCCAAAACCACTTACCGTTTGAGGGTGTCCCGATCAATACCGCTAGTTTCTAAAGCTCGGGTCCCGCCTTTGTCCTTTTAGCGCTTTTTTCCTTTTCGCCCGTGGTTCTCTGGCTCCCACGTGATCGAGTGCTTGGGGATTCTCCATTTCGGCCCTGTTCGCTTAGCGAAGCGCGATTATCACACATCAAAAATCACCTCCATTTCCCAATCCGAGCCTCCCATGGGCTACTTTGACCTCCCGCGCAGTCTCCATGGGCCTCGGTCAGCGCGCTTTGACCGAGGTCCTTGTCGTTCCACGTTGGTTTCCATCGCCACTGGTTCATGGTGTTTTTTATCATTGTTTTTGATTTCTTAGAAGTTTGTCCTGACCTGATACAATCATGGTTCTTTGACAGTCTTTTATGGATCCAATTCGGATCAATGGCTGGAGGACAAGGAAGAAGATGCAGTTTATTCAGCCCAAATCTATACCTTAGAAACAACCATGGGGGGAGGACAACTCGATGAATATGATTTTATTGAACACATACTCCAAAGTCCAACTCCCATCACATTATCCTTAGAATAAGTAGTAAATGAAACCCAAAACAACCATAATATTGATCTATGCTTAGCTGATTCAAACCCTGCCTGTGTCAAAGCCATAGAATTCATCCTTGAGAGAACTTTGAAAATCAACCCATCTCTTTCTGTTCACCAGGAAGAAAAGTTGTGCAACATGCTAAAGGAACATCTGGATGCCTTTGCTTGGAGTTACAAAGAAATGAAGGGAGTGCACCCCTTGGTGTGTACTCACCACATTTATATCAAAGAAGGTTGCAAACCATTCTGACAACCCCAAAGGAGAATGAATCCATCTCTCAAGGATATAGTCAAAGAAGAACTGCAAAAGCTACTAGATGCAAGATTCATTTACCCTATCTCAGATAGTGAGTGGGTCTCTCCTTTGGTGTTGGTTCCAAAGAAAAATGGTAAGTGGAGGATTTGTGTCAATTACAGAGAGTTAAACAAAGCCACAAAGAAGGACCATTTCCCTCTACCTTTCATTGACCAAGTGTTAGATGGCCTGGCAGGGAAAAAGTTTTTATCTTTCCTAGATGGGTTTAGCTGGTGCAATCAAATCTAGATTAGCTCAAAAGACCAGGATAAAACCACCTTCACATGTCCTTGGGGTACTTTCACCTATAGGGTCCTTGCTTTTGGCCTATGTAATACCCCGTCCACTTTCTAGAGAGAAGTCCTCAGTCTCTTTGCCGAGCTAGTCCATGATGCAATATATATTTATATGGATGATTTTACACCCTATGGATGTGATTTCCAGGAGGCTCTATCCAACTTAGGTAAGGTGCTAAACAAATGCATTGAAATGAAGTTGTCCCTTAGTCTCAAAAAATGTGAGTTCTTGATGACTGCAGGGACGGTGCTAGGTCATTCAATATCCCAGCAAGGATTGTAGGTGGGCCCAAACAAAATAACCATCATCCAAAGGGTCCCACCTTCAAAAAAGTAGAGAAATGTCACAAGTTTTCTAGGTTTAGTTGGATACTATTAGAGGTTTATAAAATACTTCAGCAAGTTAGCTTCTCCTTTATTTGGGTTTTTGGCCAAAGACTCTGAGTTTGTATGGTCAAAAAGTTGTCAAGAGGCCCTGGACACCCTGAAGGACAAGTTGACCACTGCACCTATTCTTCGAGGCCCAAATTGGGCCCTTCCTTTTCATATACATGTTGATGCCTCACACAAAGCCATAGGAGTAGCTCTAGGCCAGATAGATGACAAATTGCCTTATGCCATTTACTTTATCAGTAAGAATTTGTCAAAGGCTGAATTGAACTACACAGTGACTGAAAAGGATCTCCTGGCTATTGTGCATTCATTGAACAAATTTAGGCATTACATTACAATTTATCAAAAATTTGTACATACTGACCACGCTGCAATCAAATATTTAATGAATAAACCTGATGTGAATGCCCAATTTATTAGATGGTTACTTTTATTATAGAAGTTTGATCTAACTATTGTTGATAAGCCTGGAAAGGAGAATGTTGTTGTAGATTTTTTTTCTAGATTAACTTTTCCTGCAGGGGAGGAAGGAATGGTTGATGATTAGTTACCAGATGAACACTTATTTTCCATTTCAGTTCTCTCCCCATGGTTTGCTGACATAGAAAACTATTTTGTGACTGCACAGCTCCCACCGAATTTTTCCTCCAAAGAGAAAAGCAAGGTTGCAAGGAAGAGCACCCTATTCACTTGGATTGGGGGAAACCTCTTCAAATTAGGCCTAGATCAAATTTTGAGATGCGTTAGGGAGGAGGAAGTCTTTGACATCCTTTTGACCTATCATGATGGGCCTTGTGGAGGTCACTTTGCAGCCAAGAGGACAACATTTAAGGTGTTACAAGCTGGTTATTATTGGCCCACTCTTCATCAGGATGTGAGAAGATATACTAGTCAGTGTGATCGGTGCCAAAGGATGGGAAAGCCTACTCCAAGGGATGAAATTTCTCTGTAACCTCAAGTGAATTTCGAGCCATTTGACAAGTGGGGCATGGATTTCATTGGAACTATTGACCCTCCTTCTAAGCCAAAGTAGTACATCATTGTGTGCACTGACTATTTGACCAAGTGGGCTAAAACTAAGGCAATCAAGGTAGAAACAAAGGAGAAGGTGGTTAAGTTCTTAAGGGAAAATGTATTTTACAAGTTTGGGTACCCTAGAGAACTGGTCACTGATCAAGGCAGCCAATTTACATCCAACATGATTGAAGACTTGTTAAGCCAAGACAAGATCAAGCATGAAACCTCCACTCCCTATCACCCATAAGCTAATGGGAAAGTGGAGATGACCAACAGAACACTGGAGGGAATTCTGACCAAAGTGGTTAACAAAAACATAAAAGTTTGGGCATATAGATTAGTTGAGGCCACTTGGGCCTACAATACCACCTGGAAGACCACCACTAGATTCACATGCTATGAGTGAGTCTGTAGGAAGAAGGCCCCACTATCCATTGAATTTGAGTACAATATATTGAGGACGGAAGCCCAACTAGATCTAGATCTCAACAGTTCACAAAAAGAGAGATTGCTCCAGTTGAATGGGTTAGATGAGTTCAGAATGTAGACCCTCCTACACACAGAGGTGACTCAAATTCAAAGGAAGATCTGGTGTGACAAGAACATCAAGGACAAGCAATTTCAAGAAGGTGATTGGGTGTTGTTATATGATTCTAGATTAATTTAAGGGCAAGTTAAGAGCTGTAATGGTTTAGTGTAGATTAGAACCATAAATGCAGAGGCCATTCCTTTCTTGTTAATGGGCACAAATTGAAAGTTTACAAGAGGCCATTTTCAAAGCAATAGTTCATTGATGGTATCAACAAAACAATGATGGTGGTGGAGAAAGTATTAACTCCTACCTCATCAAGTCACTGAGAAAAAAGAAAAAAGAAAAAAAAAAGAAAAAAGAGAAAAATAAGGAGACTCGGGTGAAAACCTCCATGAGGCGCCTGAGTCCCATTGTTGGGTTGAAAACTTCTTGAGGTGGCCCAATGGTGTCAAAAAAAAAAAAGAGAAATAAAAAGATCCTTGAGGCGCCCAAGGCAAGCAGCTAGGATGAAAACCTCTTGGAGGAAGACTAGTTGTTTTCAATAAAAAAATAAAAAAATAAAAAAAAAACGAGAAGAAAAATTATGAAAATATTGTTTGCAGGTCAGTAGGAGGACGATCAGAGCAACAAAAGAGAACCAAAAGGGACCTATCCAGCTCATGTTTTTATTTCTCCATTCATTATCCTTCATCATTCCATCATTCCTTCCATTTTTTCCACTCATTTGCCTCAATTTGCAAGGGTTCTGTGTTTTCTACAGGATTCCCTGTAAACCTACAGGATTCCATGAAAACCTACAGGATGATCCTATAGGAATTATAGTGGCTTGGGAATCCTAAAAGAAGTAACCCTATAAAAAGGGGATGACCTTCCCATATCAAAAAATAAATTCCTACTTCACCATCTCATCACCATACCTCTCTCCACCATGGTCACCCCTGCATTCATAAAAAAAGTCAGTTTTAAAAAAATTACAGTTTTCAAGAAAAAAACAGATAAAAGAGGATGACGATAGAGAATAAGGGGACAACTTCCTCATGCAAAAATTCCTAGACCCCTTCTCTGCCCATGCTAGCCATCCTCAGGTTCCAACAGTGGAAAGTGATTAAAATTTTTGAGGGAGAAGCAGCTACAGGACATCTTGTAGGAATCACGTTTCTACCTAAACCATATAGGCGGGTGTTCTATCCATCATCAATTCATAAATTCTACAGTTGCACTCATTGTTGTAGCATCCATTGTAATTTTCATTTTATTTTCAGTTTTATTGCAAAAATGGAAAAAAAATCAAATATTGTGTTATAGCGGAAATAAGAGGAAACATAGAAATTTGAAAGAAATGACTTATTTTATATTATTAATGGATTTTGAATGTGAGAAATCCACGAGAAGATTTGAGCTGTCAGCTTGGAAGACAACAAATCTGACGATAATTGCGCAGTTAACAAGCGCGAAGGTTAATTCAAAATCGGATGCGATAAATTATAAAATGGAGTTAAAACCTTAGTTAATCAGGGCCGTCCACTCGAAGGCAGCAGATCCGACGGATATCGCGTCAAGAAGTGAACGGGTTTTATTTTAAATTTTGGACCTAATAAATATTTTAACCGCAATTTAATTTCCTATTGGGTCCGTGGGGAAGTCAAAGGCTTGTGGAAAAAGCGGGCGTGATAAGGTTTTGTTCAACAGGTTTAAAGTCTCATTGAGTTCCGAAGGATCGGACCATCCATTGAATGGGTGATCGGACGGTGATGGCACTCAAATGTGTGCATGGGTTAACGACTCAGGTGGACCCAATATGTAATGAACTGGGGCTTAATTCCTTTGGTTTTCGGCGATGGTGATTGGTTGTGTTTCCTTGTGTTTTGGCCAATCACAACACTTTCGATATGTAATGAATTGGGGCCCATAACTCACAAGTCCATGCACAGAGTTCTTGTAAAGTTGCAGCTTGCTATGTTAAAACAGTCTAACTGTCATCAGGATGTCTACAGGGTTACATCTTGCAGAATAACACTTAGACCACATACTCAAGTCAGAAATTCGAACAACGAATAACCATCCCCTTCTAATTTCTGTTACCTCTCATTATTTTGTTTTCTTGAGGAGAATGAGGTGTCTTTTACCCTCCATTGTAATATTCTATAATAAATTTTACTTTAGACAGTTAGGAAATAGTTAAGCAGTTTGACAGTTTTGGTGATTACCAACTGTCTCATAATGTATAAAAAGAGGAAAATTTATAGAGAAAAGGTTTTAATTTTGAAGAACCTGGAGACTAGGCCACTGTATTCTTGATAAAACTATTGATTAATGAAAGAATCAGAAGTTTTCCACACATTGTTGGGTATGATTTTGTAACTTCTCTGTTATGTGTCATCATATGTCTTCTTTCCTTTAAGTATGGTAATGAAGCTGCAGGTCTTTGTTTGCTTATGTGAATGAAGTTAAATTTCCTTAAAAGAGCGCTCCTATACTTAAAGTTCCTATCTCTGTAATTATTCTAAGTTACAGATAGTAGTTTCTGTGTAAAACAACATATTGTCTTTAACTTCCCTAAGTGTCACAAATAATAGTTTCTGTGTAAAAAAACATATTGTCTTTGATTTCTCTAAGCTTTCTTCATTCAACATTTATATTCAACAATCAAATGGCATTCTGAGACTTTCATGTCACCTAAGTATTGAGGGTTTAAAACCAGGTTTTTCAGGTCCTTCACTTGAGAATACAACATACAACTAAATGACATAAACAATAATTATTAATGCCTTAAGCACAATTTCTACACAACCAGGAAATTGGTTTCTTAAGGGAAAACATTAATTGGCGTTGTTGCCGGGGAGAGAAGACAACAACACTTTTCCCTGGGTTTTTAATATTTTCCTCTAGTTGTTCAGTTAGGAGGAAATATTTGGCTGTATTGAACAAAAATAATCTCTGGCTCCAAAGAGGCCCCATACAAGGTCAGATACCTCACAGCAGAAAGTTCAAGCCCTTTCAGACCCTGAGAGGCTAGTTTCCAAGAGGGTTGAAAGGCAAAAAACTCCAATTACACCAAGTCCTACACTGTTTGCACCTGGCAGTAGTTCAACTCATTTTTCATCCAAACATTCACCTTTATTTGACGAAGAGTCACCTTTTACATCCACTTCATTTCAAGAACCCAACTGTCAAGAACAATATTTAGAGTTTGTTTCTTTCTCAGTGTTTGCTATAGTTATTCAACCTGAACCTATAGCTACATTGTCACCTTCTCATACTCCATTTACTCCTCAGTCAGGTTCCACATCTGCTGGTAATGAAGGTTCAGTAAGTTCAGGAGCAAACATGGTAGCACCTACATTCTTGATGAATAGGTATGCACCTATTCAATTTCCACAATAGTTGAATCAAATTCCACAGGAATACTTGAAGATTCTTCCTCATTTCACAGAGGAGGATGAACAAACAATAGAGAATCATATAGCAGTATTTTTTTAATTTTGCAGAAAATCTAAATGTTGAACATCTGGATGTTGTTTTAAACTTTTTGTGCAATCCATTGATGGAGAAGAAAGAAAATGGTTTAAAGGGATTCCTAATAACTCTATTCCTACATGGGAAGAGATGGAGTGCCTGTTCACCCAGAGATGGGGAGAGAAAAGATACCATGGGTATTCACTCACAGAGTTCAATGCTATTAAGAATAAATCTGATGAAAGTGTTGTTGAATTTATTAGAAGGTTCAATAAATTGTATAATAGTCTTCCAGTGGAGATTAAGCCTCCTCCTGCTGGTGCAAAAATAACTTTTGCAGGGGATTTTGAATCAAATTTTGGATTCACATTGAGGGAGAGAAGATCTGAAACCCTTGATTAGATCTAAACTGATGTCTTAGAGATAGAAACAAATCTGGTGGCTGCAGGTAAAGCATCAGAGACACAACTTACTCAAGATAAGGGAAAGGCTAAAGTGGAATCCTCTGAAGATCAAACATTAGAGGATGTGAATAATGTAATTAAAAATTTGTCTAATAAATTGATTAAATTGGAATTGGAGAGTAAGAAATCTCAGAGGCAAGTACAAAAAAACATAAATTTTAATCCTCAGTATAGAAGACAACCTCTGCAAATTTTGCAGAGGGAGAGAAAAAACCAAGATCAGGTTCAAGCACAACTTTACTTAGAGGCAGATCCTGATGGAGTACCAGATCATTTCAAGGATCATGATGATCATATTTTCACATTGTATGTAGGAGATGAAGATGAACTAGGTGTTGAGGGAGAAGAATATACTGAAACAGGTGCTATTTATGATGATAATGAAATTGATGAATATTGTAAGCAATTTTCTGATTTTATGTAGGTAGAATTACATAAGAAATATGACATGAGATCAAGGAAAAGATCAAGAGTTCAAGAAAATGAAGGTGAGCAACCAACTCCCTTACAAAAGGTGACTCCACAAGAACCACAACCTACAAAACAATTGAATAAAGGAAAGCAACAATAAACTACAAATAGCAAGTCTCAAATATTGTAAGGTGAGTCGTCTCAAGATAGAAGTGAAAAAATTCCTTTAGAAAAGCTTTTTTCCGTTCCAAAAGAGGTTTCAGTGATGAAAAGAAGTGAAGATGAAAATGAAAGGAATACTAAATAGGTTCATGTGTTTAGTCTTACTAAAGAATTAGAAAAAAATAGAATTCAAGTGCCCCTCACAGAGTTGGTCAAAACACCAATTTATCAAAGAGAGATTGCTGTGTTTATCAATCTAAAAGAGAATGTGAATATAAATGACACGGTGAATCTGCAAGAAGATAAACTAGTAGTGGTTTTTGGTCCACATGTGGAGGAGGTATATTCTTCAAAACCTCCTTTCAACATTTCTTTATTGATTCATGATTTCCTCTTGCACAATTGTATGTTTGATTCAGGAGCTTCACATAACCTTATGCCACTATCAGTAATGAAGCAACTAAACCTACAAGTTACTAACCCTACAGAGACCTATATTCTTTTGATTCAAATAAAGTCAAGTGTCTGGGGGTCATTAAAGATATGGTGGTGTCACTAGCCCAGACCCCAGCTAGAAGCTTGGTAATGGATGTAGTGATAGTAGATATCCCTGCTAGGTTTGGAATGTTGCTATCTAAGTCTCGGGGGGCTAAATTGGGTGGTGTTTTGAAAATGGCTTTTACTTATGCTATCATACCAATTTTTGGTGGAGAAGAAAGGAGGCTATAAAGAGAAACTAGATTTATTAGAAGAATCACAAATAATGAAGCAAGTAATTCACGGGTATATAGCCAGGAAAAAGATGACTTTTCTTGCTTCATGCTACATGACAATGCAGAATTGGCTGAAGATAACCAAAGGCAGCTTACTTCAGCCTATGTAAATAAAAGTTGCAAACAAAAGGGGTGTGGAAGTGCTTCTTTGATGGAGCCTATTCTAAAGAAGGAACAGGTGTTGGTTTCCTTTCACAGGATGAGCAGATTCAAGATCACAATATTGGAACCCAAAAGGAGCCCAAGTTGGTCAAATTGTTCAAGGAAGTTTCACTTAATTATAAGGAGAGATATATTAAGATTTTCAGAGAATACACTGATGTTTTGGCTTGGTCCTATGAGGATCTCAAGACATATGAGGAAAATATTTTCAGCAGATTTGGATGCCATGTCAAAATCATAATAGACAATGCTCAAGTCTTCATTTCAAGTAAGTTTGTTACTTTTTGTCAGAAGTATAATGTTATTTTATCTCATTCAACAGCTTATCATCCATAGGGAAATGGATTGGCTGAATCCACTAACAAAACATTGATGAAGATCCTGAAGAAAACCATTGCAGAGAATCAGAAAGAATCTATGGGGTGTTCGAGTGACTACAAGAAGGTCTACAAGCAAATCATCTTTTGAGTTAGTGTATGGAACTCAAGCTTTGTTCCCAAGTTAGCTTGTGAAGCTTGAAATTGCAATGATTCAGGAGGCAAAAGAAGAATCCAATCTCTAATAAGAAGGATGCATAAGGTAGTGGAATTAAGTGAAAGTAAGGATAAGGTAAGAGAAAACTTGATTATGTATCAACCAAATATGAAGGGTATTTTTGACAGAAAAGCCAAAGAGATTGATTTTAAAGTTGGAGACCTGGGATTAAGGTGGGATACTAGAAGAGAAGATAAGGGTAAACATGGGAAGTTTGATCCTTTCTGGTATGGATCATTCAGGATCATAGAAGCAAGGGCAAATAATACATTCTTCCTGGAGAATCTTGATGGTGAATCTCTATAGCCGTTTGTCAATGGGAAGTACCTCAAACATTACTTCCAGTTCTGAAACACAAGCATCCTATCATTGTAGATACCAGAGTGAATTCATTGTACAAATTCCATAAAATTTAATTTGGCTAAGCAATATGTGACTCCACACCTGAGGTGAAGGAACTGATCTGCAGTTCTTAGTGCTTCTATGGCAAAAGAACTATTCCCAGGTGGAGCCAGATGCTGTAGCATCCATTGTCCTTTTAATTTTCTTTTCAGTTTTATTGCAAAAATGGATAAAAATCAAATATTGTGTTATAGCGGAAAGAAGAGGAAATGCGGAAATTTGAAAGAAATGACTTATTTTTTATTATTAATGGCTTTTGAATGTGAGAGACCCACAAGAATATCTGAGTGCAAGGGTTAATTCAAAATCAGACGCGATAAATTATAAAATGGAGTTAAAACCTTAGTTAATCAAGGTTGTCCGCTTGAAGGCAGCAAATCCGACAGATATCACGTCGAGAAGTGAACGGGTTTTATTTTAAATTTCGGACCTGAGAAATATTTTAACTGTAGTTTAGTTTCCTATCGGGTCTGTGGGGAAGTCAAAGGCTTGTGGAAAAATCTAGCACGATAAGGTTTTGTTCAACAGGTTTAAAGTCTCATTGAGTTCCGAAGGATCGGAGCATCGATTGAATGGGTGATTAGATGGTGATCACACTCAAATGTGTGCATGGGTTAACAGCTCAGGTGGACGCGATATGTAATGAACTGGGGCTTAATTCCTTTGGTTTATGGTGATGGTGATTGGTCATGTTTCCTTGTGTTTTGGACAATCACAACACTTCCGATATGTAATGAACTGGGGCCCATAAGTCACAATTCCATGCACGGAGTTCTTGTAAAGTTGCAGGTTGCTATGTTAAAACAATCTAACTGTCATCAGACGTCTACAGGGTTACAACTTGTAGAATAACACTCAGACTATATACTCAAGCCACAAATTAGAACAAAAAACAACCATCCCCTTCTAATTTTTGTTACCTCTCGTTATTTTATTTCTTGAGGAGAATGGGGTGTCTTTTACCCTCCATTGTAATATTCTGTAATAAATTTTACTTTAGACAGTTAGGAAATAGTTAAGCAGTTTAACAGTTTTGGTGATTACCAACTGTCTCATAATGTATAAAAAGAGTAAAATTTATAGAGAAAGGGTTTGAATTTTGAAGGACCTGGAGACTAGGCCACTGTATTCTTGATAAAACTATTGACTAATGAAAGAATCATAAGTTTTCCACACATTGTTGGGTATGATTTTGTAACTTCTTTGTTATGTGTCATCATATGTCTTCTTTCCTTTAAGTATGGTAATGAAGTTGCAGATATTTGTTTTCTTATGTGAATGAAGCTAAATTTCCTTATGTCAGGGCCTAAATCTACCTCAGGCTGAGAAAGGTAGGATCTACGGTAACATCAAACCATGCTTAACCTAGTAGCTAGCCCTACCAGGTCGGGAGAGGGATCTCTCCTTGTCAATCTCATAAAAGATGGCTAATGAAAGCTTGAGATGACTGATTTTAGGCTAGGTATGTGTACAAAGGTTTTTGATTGAATTTGATGATGTTTTGTTGGCTCAAATGTGAAAGGAAAATTTGGGTCTAGGGAATGAGACTCAGTTTTGCAGAGGTCTCTATGGGGCAAGGTAGGAAAGTGATTTGGTACTTCAAATTAAGTGAGATGGAGAGGTTTTAGATAGATGAGGAGTTGAAAAGGGCATGAAAAACTCAAGGATACTCTTCAAACAGCTGAAAACATAGATAACTAAGCAAACCCTAGGTAGAGCACCACACTTTCAATGTATTCTACCTTTATCCTTGTTTGATTTAGTTAAGATGAAGCAAAGAAATATGATGACATACATAAAACACATGTAGACTTACAATTACAGAAGAAAACACAATACCAAAGCAAGATGCTACATGAATCCCATAAAGTGCTGCAAACCACTGGTCTATTCCTTAGCCAAACTGCTGAAATGAATATACAATGATCTCCAAGCTTTCCCAAAAGTCCAACCATGCTAATGGCTGAAAAATTACAAGATATAGGCAACCAAAAACTCATCCTAGCCTCTAGGAGTCGAGCTCATAATATTAGGAGCTGTTCCAACAAAATCTAAACTGAGAATTAAAAAGTAGGCAGTGGAACAACTTACCTCTAAAAACTAGGAAACTGATTCATTCAATTGCAAACTACCTTTTGATGGATGAATCTACCTCTATGAGTGAAAATTTAGCATAATCACATCAAAATCCATCATGTCACATTAAATTATATCATGATTTTGACAATTAGAAGGAAAAATGTCAAATTGGGAAAAAACTAGGCGAAAAACAGAGTTTTTGACCAAAAATGAGCAAAATTTCTCCAATGTGCCGCGCTGATTTCCCTATGCGTAGCACATTTTTGCAGATGATTTTGGAGGCCTTCCCGGTGTCCACATTTGCTCCAAGTGGTCTTGTTGGAAAGGTATGCCTGTCTACTTTTCAGCACAAGTGGAATTTTTGAATTTGGCCTCCATTTTCCCTTCAAAACTGAGTTCTCCCAAGATTGCTTCTTGTGTGTCAAAAAAGGGGCAGAAAGGTCATTTTTAAGGTGTTTTTGACCTTTTTGGAAGCCCAAAACCTATCAAAATTTCTTGGCCATTTGTGAGCATACATATTTTTTCATGAAAAATATAAATATGCTAAGTTTTCCTCAAAATGAGGTTTCCATCAAAAGCGAGTGCCAGGTGGCGCAGTGCATTGGGCAGAAAACCCTATTTTTTAAGGCAAAAATTCCAAAATTACAAAAAGTGTCCAAAATATTTTGAAATTTGGGCTGAGTGTCCTCCATTAAGTGCTATGTTGGGCCAAGGAAGCCTCGAGCAAGATCTAAATTCTATCTTGCTCTTTTTGCCTCCTTGATGCCTTCTTCAACTTGGCCTTCAAGTTCCTGTTTTTTGCTACCATATTTCTTGACAAGTAGTGGTATGCCATGTTTATCAACATATTTTTCTCTTTGATGGCCTTCTCTAGCATCCTCTCCAAGTGGATATTTGTCCTCTCCAACCAAGATTCATGATCAGCATTGATTTCTTGTTCAAGTGTTGTGAACTTGACTTTCCTCCTTTTGGCAGCTTGCCGGTTTTCTCGTATGTTTCGTAGCTCCATTATGGTCTGCTGATCCTCTAGCTATTTGTTTCTTTGTTCTAGATATTTGACTATCCACTTGGCTCTTTCTAGGTTGAGAGAAAAATTCTGAATGTCAACTTGTTGCTCCTGGATGATCTCTCTAAGCTTTGAGCTTTGTGAGCTCAAATCGGTGTCATCATCCTAAATAAGAATAAAATTTATTTTCTGCACTCCTGAAGGCCCCTCATCCTATAATGGCCACTTGCCCTTGTCCTATACCTGCTCTGCTGATGGAGGAAGTGAGACCCCTTCCACCTCGGCTGGGGATAATACTCGCTTTACTACTGCAAACGACCTTCTAGTGCCCTTTTGGTAGGTGAAAAACACTGGCACACTAGTGGTTTGTGTCTCATGAAGCTACTATTGATGTGAAGGTCCACCTATCTCATGAAAATTTGCTGGAGGTACTTGAGGAGCGGTGAAGACCTCATGTGAAATGAAATCCTCCCATGAGATGTTCTGTAAACCAAGCTGATGCATGACCACAATCTTGATTAGTGAAAAATGATATATGCTGTTATACTGCTGCTGAGGAGTCTTCTTGTGCACTAAGGTGGTCATCTTCTCAATGTTCCGGCAAATAAAGTAGGGGAGATTCATCATTCTCACCCTAGTGAAGTGCATCAAAAATATTATATCGTAGGCATACAAGCGAGAAAATCGACCTTCATAGCTGAAATACTTAATTATGAGTTTCATCAAGGGAGCATATGAGTCTTTCAGTTACCGGAAGGGAAAAATTCTGCTGAGATGTCTCAAATAACCAGCTTAATGTAAGGCTCATAATGTTCTTTGTCAATCTGCTGCCTTTTATTCCATTGCTCACCGACATTGGGAATGCCAGTTGCTAGAGAAATAGACTCTGGTGTCAAGTTGAATGTCACACCTGCTAGAGTGACTTGGCCATTTTGAAGATGGAGCACAAACAATTTGGCCAACTCATGATGGTACTGGACTCTTTCTACCATCTCACAGAACTGATAACAGGATTGGTGTTGAAAACATGTGACAGCAAGAGGACAGGCCTACAGCTCGGCAAGTGAAGTAGGCTCCTCTCGTATATGTTTGCCACCCTTGTGAGGTAT
This sequence comes from Pinus tabuliformis, assembly GCA_031772625.1. Taxonomy (NCBI): domain Eukaryota; kingdom Viridiplantae; phylum Streptophyta; class Pinopsida; order Pinales; family Pinaceae; genus Pinus; species Pinus tabuliformis. The sequence goes on along the minus strand of CM062813.1, from coordinate 150,434,763 downwards.
TCTTGGTGCATGCATTTCTCTAGGAGAATCACTGTGTGTCTCCTCATCTCGGTCATAGGAAGGATCAAACTCCATGTTTGCTAATGTATGAGTTTTCTTGATGAGTATGAAGAGATTTATGGTGTTTTTAGTTTTCTGCTACCAAGGATGAGAATGTATGAGGGATTGTGGAGGGAGAGGGTATGAGGGGTTTTGGGAATGTTATTGACAAGTTTTTTGGGAAATAGGGGGTTTAGGGAATAGTATGTAGGCTTAGGGACAACAATTAGGGTTTAGGAATTTGTAACTAGGGTTTGGGATAGTGGGAGTTAGGGATATGGGTTTAGTGAATTTTAGGAATATGGGAATTAGGGAATGAGTGGATGAAACTGGAAAATAAATGGAGGAGTCAAAGAGTGAGGGAGTGATGGAGTGGACTTGGCAGAAAAAACACAAATGCAAACCCTAGGTAATTGTTTTTGAGCAAAAACTACAAGGAGGTAGGGTTTGAGTTTTATCTCATTAAAACACCATAAATTTTAAGAGAAAATCATTCACTAGCAAGGGAAGAAGGCTTGACTTACTTGAGCAAGTGGAAATTGAGCAAATTTGGCAGTTTGAATAAGTTTATGGGTGAAATCGGGCTTGCAGCTCTATGCATTGCGCCACAAACCCAACGCACCATGCCTTCTCTATGCGTCGCGCCAGTCTATTTTTTGCACTATGGAGGGCGGCCCAATGCATCGTGCCAGTGACCCAATGCGCCGCGCCCCTGAACTTGCACAATTTTGTTGCAATTTTTCTCTTTTCTCCAACACGACCTTTCTCTTGCTCAATCTTTCTTCATTGAATGCAAATGAGGTCTTTGAACATGAAAAATGATTTATATACAAGAGATTTTTCACTCATAAAACCAACTTTTATAATGTTTTCATTGTGACTTACTTTTTAAACTCTGTTTTTGGGTAGTTTACTTCATTTTTGCCTTTGATGAACTAAATGATTTGACTTTTTGTTTGCCTTGTAGGGGATCGAGTTGCTGAAGCTTGGCAAGGTGACCAGGGTTGCCACTGAAGTTATTTACATATGAAAGAATTGAAATGACATCAAATTTATACATAAAAAATAAAATACTTTGTTTTTCCTCAAAACCCTGAGTGAGTGGTTATGGAAATTATTATTGTTGGAACTTTATTTGACCTCCCCATGTGCCTGCTGACCATCACTAAGCATTTTGAGACCTTATTGACGAAAACCCTAGACCTAATGAGACCTAAAACCCTAAAAATGACTTTTACAGATTTAAAGACAAAAATTGACTGCAGATGATCTAGATGAATGAAAATGGGCCAACACATGAGGGAAAATGTATAATAAGCCACTACCGTTAGATGATCCATGACCCTAATGGAATGCAGCTGATTGGGTGAGACACCTAACATGCAATGCAACAAGAGAATTTGATCGCTGATGGAGGGATGAAGATACCCACACTAACACCTTAAAAGAGTGCTCTTGTACTTGAAGTTCCTACCTCTGCAATTATTCTAAGTTACAAATAGTAATTTTTGTGTAAAACAACATATTGTCTTTAACTTCCCTAAGTGTCATAGATAATAGTTTTTGTGTAAAAAAACATATTGTCCCTGACTTCTCTAATCATTCTTCATTCAAAATTTATATTCAGCAATCAAATGGCATTCTGAGACTTTCATGTCACCTAAGTATTGAGGGTATAAATCCAGGTCTTTCAGGTACTTCATTTGAGAATACAACATACAAATAAGTGACATAAACAATAAACATTAATGTCTTAAGCACAATTTCTACATAGCTAGGAAATTGGTTTCTTAAGGGAAAACACTCATCATGCCCTACCGATCTACAGAAGTTGCAGAACAGTTGCTACAGTGTTTGTACAAACTTCTGCAGCAAATAGTAGTTATCCATCATATGTTTCCCTGCTACCTGACATATAGTGCACCACAACGTAGGCCCCGCACTTGGTCCTCCTTGGACTTTCGGTCTCAAAGGAATCAGTCCTCCTCTTGCAATATAGTTCGCAAAGACCGGGCATTGGTCTTTTTCATGCCCCTAACCCTTACATTTTAGGAACCATACCTCTTCGCTCACCTCCAATCAAACTGTCTTGTCCTGCTTCAAACTTTGAATTTCAAGGCAAAGATTTTGCAACTGCGCATGGATCTGCTGAACCTCCAGATTCAAATATTGCATCCATGTTTCATGCAGTCTCATTGCAATCTCCAAGGCTTCTGCCTAAGTCGTAATCTTCTGTTGTGACAGTGTGACCCTTAGGTGTGGCAGGAGTGAAGCCATAAACGACTCACGGTGTTGTCCATATGTTAAGTTCATATTAGCTTAGTGGATTTTACGCTTCAACCTCTAATCCACTTCCCAAGGCGTCTCACCTAGTTTCATCGTGATTTCCTTGAACCCCACAATTGATTGTGCCTCAGATTTAGGCCTACTGAACTCTTTATTCAGTGTGGTCTGGATGTCTGCCACCCTAGTGTTTGGGTTATCATTAGAGTAAATGATGTACCAGGTTAGTGCGCGATCTTGCAAAGCACTAACCAATGTTTCCTTCTTCATGTGATCATCTGTGATGCCCTGAGCTTTCCAAACATCTTTCACGATGAACCAAAAATGGTCCGTGTCCTCATTTCCCAGGCCTTTAAATAAAGGCAACTTCAGTAGAATTTTCCATGCTTAACTATGGTGGAGGTGGTGGTGGTATGGGTGAAGTTTCAGGTGATGGTGGTGAAGTTGGAGGTGGTGTGGGTGGAGGTGGAAGTCGTGAGAATCCTTGTCTTATTAACTGAATTTCACTTCGCAGAGAAGCCTGTGCTACTTCCTCTTCATCTCCCAGCTGTGGAGAGATCATTGGGCTATATTCGAGACCCTTTATTCCTTCGTTCCTGTAATCCTTTCCAGTTCACGTAGCTCCAAACATCAAGGTAGCTACATAACCCGTTTTTCGCACAATAACATCTTAATCCAGGTATTCAAAGACTTCAAGTACTTACCTCGTGGACCTTTGAAAAAGCATTGCTCCGCCTCGCTGTAGCTAACTAAGTGATGAGCCTTACCATTGGGTAATTATATGGGCCTTAATTGGCCTTAATTCACCTCCTAGCTTAGTCAAACCACCTATTCTCACAACTTATTGCATACTTTTGATTATATTTTGTTTATGAGATGAGTTATAGTTAGATATTTTGCTTTATGGTCTAATGTGCATGTAATGATGGAATAAAGGATAAAAGTAAGGAAAAATGCAGGAATAAAGGATAAAAGCAAGGAACTATGGCAAAGACCTTGGTAAAAGCTTGAACGGGGAAAGGGAAAGGAATTATAGGAGGTAAATCCTCCTTAATTACTACCCCTCCATTTGAATATTCCTCCATTAGTTCAGAGTGCAAACAACCAAATCATGAGGACTAGAAGACAACCGAGCATGTGAAAAGGACAGAAACTAGTTTATCTTGAGTGGGGAGCCAAGCCTCCCTAATTTGAAGGAAGTTGTTGGAGACTTCAGGTGAAGAAGTAGAGAGGACTAGGACCTCAATAGGATTCATATTTTTATTGTAAAACTCTACTTTATTTCTGAGTTGCAAGACTTGTGACAATTTTGTTATGTAATCCATGGTTTTTATAATAAAGATGAGTTCTGTTTTGAGCTAGCACTGAGTTAACTCAGAGGGCTGAAGCTCTTGGGTTAGGGCCTAACCCTAGAAACCAAAGATCCTCTTTATTGTACATGTATGATAGCATAGATTTCTGGTTCTGTTCATTTTCTTAAGTAGCTTCCCGATTCTGTTCATTTGTTTAATTAGTTGAATTTTCATTACAACAATATAGCATAGATTTATGGTTTAACTGTTCATTTTCTTAAGCAGCTGCATTCCCAATACAATAGTGTAGAGTAGATAGATTGTGCTTTAGTTTACTTGTATTTGTGCCTTCTTTCAGTTATAAGGTTAGCTAGGAGGAAAAGATCACCATAAGGTTGTCTGCAGGTGTCTTGGCCTCGCCTCCTCCCTCTGGGACCATGAATTGAGGAAGAGACCCTTCAACAACCCCAAAAGCACATGTTTCTAGTTCTCGCATGAGCTTTGGAGTTTGTTGTTTGATGCAGTTACTTGTTTCGCTTCACTGTCATTTTTTTCCATTACTCTCGGTCCACCCTCACCCTCACTAGTTTTTTTTGTCGTTTTCATTTGAAACCTCCTTCAACATGTTCTTCATGCATCGTTTTTGCACCATCTGATCCACAACAAACCTAACCAATCACCATCTGATTCATTAGTTTACCCAACGACCATCACGCACGAAGTCTTCCACCTACTTTATGCACTCTAACCTCCACCGTCGATCCGTCTCTTGACCCAACAGCTATCATGTTACCTCAATACGTTATGTGCCCCAACCTCCATCGTCGATCTGTCTAGCCTGATCCAACAACTGTCGAGCAATCTCACGTAGATTCTTGCATAATCGTTATCCTCCTAGAGCACATGAGAAAAGTGGCTTTCTTGTGCTACGTGTTGCTCAGTTAGGATAATCATGTGAAATTCAGAAATACAGCTTACGACTTTGAGGGCACGCGAGAAACTGCTTACCACCTTCGAAACCCGCTCCATCATTTCTGCACATTTTCTTCTGTGATACGAGCTCCACCATTCATCCATCCATTCAATTAATTCCTCATGATAAGATCTCCGTCGTTCATCTGCTTCATTACCCTGTTCATCCATCCATTCACTTAATTCCTTGCGATAAGATCTCCGCCGTTCATCTGCTTCGTTACCCTGTTCATCCATCAATTCACTTAATTCCTTGCGATAAGATCTCCGCCATTCATCTGTTTCATTACCCTGTTCGTTCACTTATTCAATAAATTGCCCACGATAAGATCTCTGCCGTTCATCCTATTCGTTAACCATGTTCATCCATCTATTCACTTAAGCCCCCGCAATAAGATCTCCACCATTCATCTTCTGCTTGTTGATCGATCCAACGGTTCTTATGCACTGCTACTTCCTTACGTCCTCCATTCATTGATTTTGACCTCCGATTGCTCTTTCGCTTGAAAACCGATTTAGCTTAGTTTCTTTGCTTACACCTTAGTATAGTTTGATGCTCTTTACCTCTGCAACTTAGATAGCAGCATTTGGTTAGTGTTGATCTAGCAATTGTGTTTAGCATAGTTGTTTAGATGGTTAGTTAGGTTATGGTGTGGTTTAGCATTACATGCTATTTTCTTCATTACTGTAGTGGAGTAGCTCTCTCTTAGAATATATTTTATCTTATTCCATCAAAGAATTAAGCATCTTCTGAACCTATAGAAGTTTGGCTTGGAACCACTAGGGTCTCTTGCCAGATGAGTAGTGGCAATAGGTAGGACCTTCACTTTTACTTGTGCATATAGCACTGTCAGCTCCAAGTTTTTACGAACCCCAGGTTGATAAGTAAAGCTGGTAGCTCTGGGAGTTGAAATATTCTTGTTGCAATACCTAGGCTCATCACTTTTTGGCGCCATTGCTGGGGGGGTGTCTAAGTAGAATGTGATTATTGCTTTCTTTTATTTCTAGTCTCCAATTTTCTTCCATTAGTTTATTTATGCAAAAGTAAGCTAGTTTCTTCCTTTCTTTCAGTTGTCATTATCTGCTTTCCTTTCCATTCTGCAAGTAGTTTCTTTGTTAGTAGCTTCCTTTATTTCATTTGTCATTATCTGCTTTCCTTTTCATTCTGCAAATAGAATTTCAGTTCAACACTTAGTCTTTTTCTGTCAGTAGTCTTCCTTCAATCAATAATTTCATTCTGCAAGTAGAATTTCAATTCAGCAAGTAGTTTTTCTTGTTAGTGGTTTTTCATTCAACCAACAATTTCCTTTCTACATAGTACTTTCCAGCTTAAAAAAAAAAAAAAAAAAAAAATCTTACAAAAACCAACGCAAAAACATTTCCTTTCATGCCTCGTAGGAATAGGGACAATTAAGGGAAATTCTTGTCAAATACCCCCACCGCATCCAATAGTCAACCTTCTCTCTTCTTCAGTGATGGTGAATTGGAAGACACTTTAGGTGAGAAACCTTACATATTTGAGGAACCTATAGGGGAAGAAGAAGAGGAAGAAGCCATTCATACTGAACCAATGGCTGAAAACCAAAATGACAGAGGAAATATAGAGAGAATTGAGGGTGCCTTCCCCATTAGGGAGACCAATGGGGACACTAAGATGAAGAATATAAGCCCCTCTGCTCTACCTCATTTCCATGGCATGACCACAGAGTACCCTGACACTTTCCTATTTGATTTTGCTGTTATATACTGAACCTATGACTATACAGATGATGGGAAAAAGTTAAAATTGTTTCCATCTACCCTCAAGGATGCAACATTGCATTGGTTCATGGGTTTACCTGGAGATAGCATCACAAATTGGGCTCAAATGCAATAGGATTTTAACAACAAATATAGGGACTACTGTAGGTCAAAGGATACTAAAGAAGAGATTTTCAGGATGACCATAGGCCAGGATGAATCCTTAGAAGACTATGAAGAAAGATTCTAGCTCAGTTACAAAAGGGCTAGGTGCACACTTGACCCTGAGTCACTGAAGCTGGTCCTACTTAGAGGAGTAAGGGAGGATCTTCTAGATACCTTACATATGATAGTAGGAGGAGATATCTACCAATTACCCTATGAGGATATTAAGATTGTCTTTAGAAACCATTCTAGGGAAACCAGGAAAAAGGGTAGGGGTAGTCAACCTATGGCTAGTACATCATCCTCCAACTCATCCATCAAGGGTGAAATTGGAAATATGTTGGAAGATTTCAAAAGTGATATGCTACAAACCCTTGCCTTGTAATTGGACACCATGAACATGAAAAGGAAGCAAGAGGAAGCAGAGAGAGCCTTGGCCATCTTTTTTCCTAGATGCACCAGGAGGCATACTAGGAACGAATGTCCATTGAATTGTATTAAGATTTGCTTAGTCTATGAAGAAAACCACTCCACAGACAAGTGCCCTTCTTTACTTGGACTCAAAGTTGTATATCAAGGAGTTAAAGGGGTCACTGAGCAGCTTTGCTACATCAACCAAAGGAGACCTCCTGGGCCTAGACCATACCAGCAGGGTATGCAAGGATCGTCCCATGCATACTACAATGCCAACCAAACCAAAACTGTACCTTCTTGGAGACCCCCTACTCATCCTTCCTGGTCTACACCCCCTCCTTGGTGCTATGCATCTCAGTATCATTCCTAGTCATCCAGCCAGTCATTTCAACCTTATGATTAGCCACAACATCAGTGGAATACCCCACTCCAGGGGTGGAGGCCCCAATTCAACAATGTTCCAACCCTATTGCCTCCACCACCCACCCAACCACAACTCCTGCACTCTGCTCCACCTAAGAAACCCCAAATTCCTACCTAGCCAAACCTGAACCCGAACAATAGGCAGGCTCAACATGTCTATAGTGGAGAGACATCACACCCAGCTTATGATGTAGAAATCCAGGAGATCAACCTAAGATCTGGGAGAATTCTCCCTGATAATCAACCTCCCTCTCCACATAGGGAGGTTGAGGAAGAAAGAGAGGAAAGCAACCTTAAAGTAAATCCACCCTTTCTTGAGAGATTAGCTCAACCACTACAATCTACCCTAGAAGAAACTGAACTTCCAGGAGAATTGAAAAATCTATGTGTAAAGATCCCCCTTCTCTAGGCAATCAAGGATGTTCCCATTTACAATAAGTTAATCAAGGAGAAGTGCTTCAAGCATCGAGGAAGAAGAAAAAGGGATGCCCCTACCGTTAATGTCATTGGGCAGTTGTCTGACTTAATGCTGGGGCAGGTAATATATCCAAAATATTTGGACCCTGGAAGCCCTGTAGTAGATGTGCACATCAATGGAACCATTGTTCCACACACTTTGATTGATCTGGGGCTGCCATTAATGTGATGACCAAGGACACCGTGCTTAAGCTCAACCTCCAACGGTCATTAAGGAAGACGACAATAGTTCTTTAACTTGCAGACCGTTCCACATCCACCCGTGAGGGAATTGTGGAGGATGTGATGGTCTCCATTGACTCCTGGGAGAACCCTCCAGATTTCCTAATTCTCTAGCCTAAGGCTAAGCTTACTGGTTACCCTCTCATCCTTTGGAGGCCATGGTTGGTCATAACCGATGCTTACATTAGCTACAGAGCTGGGAATATGACCATCAAGAATGGGCATATGTCCAAATAGTTAGTCTTATACCCTCCTGCTCAACCTACCCTAGAGCATGATTTGCCTTTATGGTTGGAGGAGGAGGAAGAAGATGAGGTTTATTCTGCCCAACTTTATGCTTTGGAAGCAACCAAAGGAGGAGGACATCAAGATGAGGATGGCTTAATTGAACACCTGCTCCAAAGTCCAACTCCTAGTTCATTACCATTAGAAGAAGAAGTAAGGGAAACCCAGAACAATCATCCAATTGACTTATGCTTGGCCAATTCCAACCCACTCCATGTCAAAACCATAGAATTTGGCCTAGAGAAAACTTTGAAAATTAATCCATCTCTTTCTGCTTTAGAAGAGGAAAAGTTATGCAACATGTTGAGAGAAAACCTAGAAGCCTTCACTTGGAGTTATAAGGAAATTAAGGGAGTACACCCCTTGGTGTGTACTCACCACATATACATCAAAGAAGGTTGCAAGCCAATCAGGCAACCATAAAGGAGGATGAATCCAGCTCTTAAAGACATAGTCAAAGAAGAACTGCAAAAATTGCTAGATGCAAGATTCATTTACCCTATCTCAGACAATGAGTGGGTGTCTCCTTTAGTGTTAGTTCCCAAGAAAAATGGTAAGTGGAGGATTTATGTTGATTATAGGGAGTTGAACAAAGCCACAAAGAAGGATCATTTTACCCTACCCTTCATTGACCAAGTGCTAGATGGCCTGGCAGGGAAGAAGTTTTTTTTCCTTTCTAGATGGATTTAGTGGGTACAACCAAATCCAAATCTGCCCAAAATACTAGGATAAGACCACATTCACCTGTCCTTGGGGTAATTTTTCCTATAGGGTCCTTACTTTTCACCTATGCAATGCTCCTGCCACTTTCCAGAGAGCAGTCTTGAGTATTTTTGCTGAATTAGTACATGATGCTGTGGAAATCTATATGGATGAATTTACACCTTATGGATGTGATTTTCAAGAAGCCCTGACTAACCTAGGAAAAGTATTGCACAAATGCATTGAAATGAACATGTCTCTCAGTCCAGAAAAATGTGAATTCTTAATGACTGAAGGGACCGTGCTAGGTCATTCAATATCTCAAAAAGGACTGCAGGTGGACCCAAACAAAATAGGAATCATCCAAAGGGTCCCACCTCCACAAAAGCAGAGAGATGTCAGGAGTTTCTTAGGGCTAGCTGGATACTACCAAAGGTTCATAAAGGACTTCAACAAGTTGGCCTCTCCTTTTTTTGGGTTGTTCACCAAAGATTCTGAGTTTATATGGTCTAAGAGCTGTCAAGAGGCCTTAGACATTCTAAAGGGTAAGTTAACCATTGCACCAATCCTTAGAGGCCCAAACTGGACCCTCCCTTTTCATATTCATGTTGATGCCTCACACAAAGCCATAGCAGCAGCCTTGGGTCAGGAAGAGGAGAAATTTCCCTATGCCATCTATTTTATTAGTAAGAACCTGTCAAAGGCTGAGGTAAAATATACTGTGAACGAAAAGGAACTCCTGGCTGTTGTGCATTCATTAAAAAAATTTAGGCATTACATTACAGGCTATCAAACATTTGTGCATACTGATCATGTTGCAATCAAATATTTAATGAACAAACCAGATGTAAATGCTAGAATTATAAGATGGTTGCTTTTATTACAATAGTTTGATCTAACTATTGTTAATAAGTCTGGTAAGGAAAATATTGTTGTAGACTTTCTATCTAGGATGAATTTTCCTGCAGGTGAAGAAGGAATGGTGGATGACTAGTTACCAGATGAGCATTTTTTTGCTATTTCAGTTCTCTCCCCATAGTTTGCTGATATAGCAAACTATTTGGTATCAGCACAGTTTGCCACCAAACTTGCCCTCCAAAGAAAAGAGAAAGATAGTCAGGAAGAGAACCCCCTTCACCTAGATTGGGGGCAATCTTTTCAAACTTGGCCCAGATCAATTCTTGAGAAGGTGTGTAAGGGAAGAGGAAGTTTTTGACATCCTTCTGACCTGTCATGATGGGCCTTGTGGAGGTCACTTTGCAGCAAAGAGGACAACATTTAAAGTGTTACAAGTAGGCTATTATTGGCCTACTCTTCATCAGAATGTGAAAAAGTACATTAGTCATTGTGATCGGTGCCATAGGATGGGAAAGCCTACTCCAAGAGATGAAATGCCCCTACAACCTCAAGTGACTTTTGAGCCATTTGAGAAGTGGGGCATGGACTTCATTGGGCCTATCAACCCTCCTTCAAAGCAAAAACAATACATTATTGTGTGCACTGATTATTTGAATAAGTGGGCTGAAACTAAGGTGATTAAGGCAACAACATAAGAGAATGTGGCTGAGTTCCTAAGGGAGAATATATTCTATAAATTTGGGTACCCTAGAGATCTAGTCACAGACCAAGGCAGTTAGTCTACCTCCAACATGATTGAAGAACTGCTCAGCCATAAAAATTCAAGCATAGGACCTCCACTCCTTATTATCCACAAGCTAATGGGCAAGTGGAGGTGACCAACAGGTCATTGGAGAACATCTTAACCAAGTTAGTGAGCAGTAGTAGGAAGGATTGGGCAAAGAGACTAGTTGAGGCCACCTGGGCCTATAATATAACATGGAAGACCACCACTGGATTTACACACTATGAGCTGGTCTATGGGAAAAAGGCTTTGCTGTCCATTGAATTTGAATATAACACATTGAGGTGGCAGCCCAAATAGATTTGGATCTCAGTCATGCGCAAAAATAAAGATTGTTCCATTTGAATGGCTTAGATGAATTCAGAATGCAGGCCCTCCTACATACAAAGATAGTTTAGCTTCAGAGGAAGATCTCGCATGAAAAACATATTAAGGAGAAGAAATTTCAAGAGGGAGACTGGGTATTGCTATATGATTCTAGGTATAAAGACTTCAAAGGCAAGCTAAGGAAAAGATGGCTCAAACCTCATGTGGTGGAAAGAGGCCATGATAATGGTTCAGTGAAAATCAGAACTATAGATGAAGAAGCCATTCCATTGCTTGTTAATGGACACCAATTGAAAATGTACAAGAGGCCTTTATCAAAACAAGAGTTCATTGACAATATCAATAAGACAATGATGATGGTGGAGCAAGTTCTAGCTCCTCCCTCATTAGGGCACTGAAAAAGAGAAAAAGAAATAAGGATTCAGGTGAAAACCTCCATGGGGCACCTGAGTCCCATCTCTGGGTTGAAAACCTCGTGAGGCAGCCTAAGGATGAGAAAAAATGAAAAAGACTAAGAAGATCCCTGGGTGAAAACCTTCCTTGAGGAAACCAGGGTAGATATATAGGGTGAAAACCTCTCTGAGGCAGCCTAGATGTTTAAAAAAAATATAATAATAAAAGAAAAAAAGAAAAAACAAGACATAATTGTTATTTGTAGGTGGGTGATAAAGACAATCAAGGAGCGAAGAGAAGATCCAAAGGGAACCCTACCTCACATATATTCATCTCCTCCAATCCTTACCATGCATCCCTCCATCAATTCCATTGTTTTTCACTTCATTGCTTCAATTCAGGTGAAGATTGAATTTTTTACAGGATCCCCTGAATGGTAGATTGGTTAGGTCCCCAAAATTCATTCTAGACATGATCTAACTCCTCACCTCATCCATTACCATCATCCCTGCATCCAAACACACTCCTACTCCATCTGTCCATTCATTACAACATCCTCATAGCACCAGCCATCAACATGGTCAAGAAATTCTAAGGGAGACACCAAACATTGCCAAGTGGTAATCCAGGAGCTACAAAACAGCAACATCATCAGATATCTAGTCACAAACACCTCCAAAAGCCAAGAAACCATCAACAGACAACAAAGGAGGAAGAAGAATGACCATGCAACAAATAAACAATGCAACACCTCCGATCTTTGACAACTGCAGCATGGCATCAATACCACAGGTAAGTATCCCACTCACTCACTCATATGCATCATTTGATCAAAAGTTGTAAATGTTAAGGGGTAGTTGGTTTGTAAGTGAAAAGGTGGCTAGTTAACTTGGCCACCTTCATTCAGTAATCACATACAAAGTAGGGTATCCTCTCACACGTGGCTGCAGTCAACTCAAAGAATAGAGGGGCAGTAGGACAAGAAGTGGTTAATTATGGATTTAACAACTATAGGAGCTGATTTCGAGGAGAGGGAATGATGAGGTGGTATAAATGGAAACAAAACATCATTTGCTTGCATTTATGCATTCCACCTCCTTGAAACTCCCTCACTCAAGTAGCTCTCATAACTCTGGCCACCCACTGGAAGCAAGGATCCATTGTTCTGCAAGAGAATTTCTACAGAAGCATGCACAGGAATTCCTACAGAAACAGTCTACAGAGGCAGTCTACAAGATAGGTAGAGAAGGGTTCAAGAGGGAATATGACCATTGTAAAGAGGTAGGATCTAAAAACCATCCCCATTTAAATGCAAATGAACTAGAAGTGCTCTAAAAGCTAGTGGATTACATACAAAGGAAACTTTATTTTCTCTTGAATTTAAAATTCTTATGTCACACCTCTCATTTCCTCCTCAAGCCCCACAAGCAAGATGAAAGGAGGGTTTAATAGGTGAAGAACCCATAGAGGATAAAAATGGAGTAAAGAGGGACAATCTGCCATACCCATGGAGTGAGCTAGGCTACCAACTCATCAAATACATCTCATGTGAGGGTAGATACAGTGTTGTTTATGGCTAACATTTTAGGATGCTTGAAGAATTAATATTTGGGGTAGAAACACCAGCTCAACAAAGACTTAACATACCCTATTTTCTGATGCAATCACTGATGGAATCCAACAACAAATTAAAGAAAGGAAATTCCCAATAGTTAGTTCACCATGGGTTGATCAGGATCCTCATTAAGAATGCCCTCCAAAAACCTCAGGATCCCTATAAAATGGTCAGTCTTCAGAAAGTTACCAACAGAGGATGAGATGGATGAAGAAGAAACTAATACAGAGGAACATGATGAAGCATAAGAGAAGGAGGATGATGCTAAAATAGAGAGGAAGAAGGCATTGAAACAGAAGGGGAAGAACACAAGGAGGAGTCACCTAGGGTGTCTCCAGAGGTCCCTGAGAGGATTGCTGCAGGAAAGGGAAAACCAACTAGCATATAAGGCCAACCTCTCCTTGGAGGCCATCCAGTGTAGGATGCCAACTAAATCCTATGCTCTTTACCACAGAGAATAATGGATGCAATTTCAGATTAAAACACTAGCACAAAGGGGCACCATGCCATTTCAGGGCTGCAAGCAGTTTATTGATCTTTGTGATCAAAGTGCACTAGAGGATAGGGCCAAAATGGCTGAGTTTTACTTGCACAACATGGCCCTCACAGACATGAATATTTGGGATCCTAATGCAGAGCTAGGAGATCTACAAATAATGGCTTTGGCATCATTGATGAACCATGAGAAGTGAAGGGTTGCAGAGATGAAAAGAATATTATCCAGAGAGCAAAATGAACCTCTTTTCATTAGAGTTGAACAATCAAATCCCATGGACCTAATCAACACCCATAATCTAATTGCAAATGATCCTCAGCTGGCACTTAGATATCTTGCTACCCAAGAGCAAGAAATTTCACATTTTGAGGATATGTTTAGGCTGCTAAGAGATGATAATATACATGTTTGCTAAAGGAGATGGAACACACTGCCACACAACTTGAAGATCAGAGAATATCACTTCCCTCAAAGGTTGAGAGAGGCACTCAATTGGACACCTATGTATAAGCAATCAATACAAAGGTTGAAGGTCAAATTTGATAGGCCTAAAACTTAGTCCACCACTACTCCTAGGGATGCTAGAAGGGAGAAAAGAAGAAGAGGAAAAGAGGCAATGGGAAGAAGTACAAAGGAAAGAAGGGTTGTATAAACAAGAAGAAGAGACCACAACAGAAGCATGTGATGTCAGAGAGGCTACCAGAGCCATGAAGGACATGGACATTGACTAAGTTGCTCAGAGGATGAGCAACACTTTCAATAGGGGGTGATGATGAGCCTCATCATTGGATAATTATATGGGCCTTAATTGGCCTTAATTCACCTCCTAGCTTAGTCAAACCAACTATTCTCACAACTTATTGCATACTTTTGATTATATTTTGTTTATGAGATGAGTTAGAGTTGGATATTTTGCTTTGTGGTCTAATGTGCATGTAATGTAGGAATAAAGGATAAAAGCAAGGAAAAATGCAGGAATAAAGGATAAAAGTAAGGAACTATGACAAAGACCTTGGTCAAAACTCAAACAGGTCAAGGAAGAGGAATTATAGGAGGTAAATCCTCCTCAATTACTACCTCTTCATTCGAATATTCCTCCATTAGCTTGGAGTGCAAACAACCAAATCATGAGGACTAGAAGAAAACTAAGCAAGTGAAAAGGACAGAAATCAGTTTATCTTGAGTGGGGAGCCAAGCCTCCCTAATTTGAAGGAAGTCGTTGGAGACTTCAGATGTATAAGTAGAGAGGCTTAGGGCCTCAGTAGGATTCAAATTTTTATTGTAAAACTCTACTTTATTTCTGAGTTGTAAGACTTGTGACAATTTTGTTATGTAATCCATGGTTTTTATAATAAAGATGAGTTATGTTTTGAGCCAGCACTGAGTTAACTCAGAGGGCTGAAGCTCTTGGGTTAGGGCCCAACCTGAGCAACCAAAGCTCCTCTTTATTATACATGTATGATAGAATAGATTTCTGGTTTTGTTCATTTGCTTAAGTAACTTCTTGGTTTTGTTCATTTGCTTAAGTAGTTTCATTTTCATTACAACATCATAGCATAGATTTATGGTTTAACTGTTCATTTTCTTAAGTAGCTACATTCCTAGTACAATAGCGTAGAGTAGATAGGTTGCTCTTTAGTTTACTTCTATTTGTGCCTTGTTTCAGTTAGCAGGTTAGCTAGGAGGAAAAGATTACCATAAGGTTTTCCATAGGTGTCTCAGACTCACCTCCTCCCTCTGGGACCACGACTTAAGGAAGAGACCCTTTAGCAACCCCAAAAACATAGGTTTCTAGTTCTTGCATGAGATTTGGAGTTTGTTGTTTGATGCAGTTACTTATTTTGCTTCACTGTCATCTTTTTCCATTACTCTCGGTCCACCCTCACCCTCACTGGTTTTTTTTTTTCGTTTTCATTTGAAACCTCCTTTAGCACATTCTTCATGCATCATTTCCTCACCGTCTGATCCACAACAAACCTTACCAGTCACCATCTGATTCATTAGTTTACCCAACGACTATCACGCACGAATTCTTCCACCTACTTTATGCGCTCTAATCTCCATCGTCGATCTGTTTCTTGATCCAATGGCTATTGCATTACCTCAGTACTTTATGCGCCCCAATCTCCACCATCGATTTGTCTAGCCTGATCTGACAAATATCACATAATCTTGCATGGATTCTTGCATGACCATTATCCACTCGAGAGCAAGCGAGAAAAGTTGTTTTCTCGTGTTACGTGTCACTCAGTTAGGCTAATTACGTGAAATTCAAAAATACAACTTACAACTTTGAGGGCACGCAAGAAACTGCTTATCGCCTTCAAAACTTGCTCCATCATTTCCACAAGTTTTGTTCCCGTGATACAATATCCACCGTTCATCTACCAATTAATATTGTTCATCCATCCATTCACTTAATTCCTCGCGATAAGATCTCCGCAATTCATCTGCTTCATTACTCTGTTCGTCCATCCATTCACTTAATTCCTCACGATAATATCTTCGCCGTTCATCTGCTTCATTACCTTGTTCTTCCATCCATTCACTTAATTCCTCGCGATAAGATCTCCGTCATTCATATGCTTTGTTACCATGTTCGTTGCTATTCACTATATCGCTCGTGATAAGATCTCCGCCATTCATCCTGTTCGTTAACCCTGTTCATCCATCTATTCACTTAAGCCCCCGCAATAAGATCTATGCCGTTCATCTTCTACTTGTTGATCGATCCAACAGTTCTTATGCGCTGCTGCTTCCTTACGTCCTCCTTTCATTGATTTTGACCTCTAATTGCTCTTCTGCTTGAAAACTGATTTAGCTTAGTTTCTTTGCTTACACCTTAGTATAGTTTGATGCTCTTTACCTCTACAACTTATATAGCAGCATTAGGTTAGTGTTGATCTAGAAATTGTGTTTAGCATAGTTGTTTAGATGGTTAGTTAGGTTATGGTGTGGTTTAGCATTACATGTTGTTTTCTTCATTACTGTAGTAGAGTAGATCTCTCTTAGAATAGATTTGTTCTTCTTCCATCAAAGAATTAAGCTTCTTTTGACCCTATAGAAGTCTGGATTGGAACCCCTAGGGTCTCTTGCCAGATGAGAAGTGATAACAGGTAGGACCTTCACTTTTACTTGTGCATATAGCACTATCACCTCCAAGTTTGTATGAACCCAGGGTTGATAAGTAAAGCTGGTAGCCCTGGGAGTTGCAGCATTCTTGTTGCAATACCTAGGATCATCACTAAGGTATCGACCGCGAATTTAGTCACGAATCCTCCTATGATGCAATCGAGCCAATGACCGACAACATGGGTGATCTTATCCTCATAGGCTGCCAATCTCTGTACTAACTCCGAGGTCCAGAAAATGGGACTGTCAAGTCTCCACCTTCCTTGGCTATCCACTAGCTTCGCGATCCACTCGTATAACTCAACTGGAAAGGAATAGAAAAAGATCTCATAAATTTTTGTATATAAGTAATTGTCCAACCACTGTTCCTTTGTCAATCGTGGATTTCTGTTCTCCTGTGCTACAAATTTGTGGATCTTCCTGTCCAACCAGTCTTTGATCTCTTTCTTAACTGGATTCCAATGATACAAAATCACACATCTCTTATGCAGATTCTGGTCCCAGCAATGCAACCATTTGTTGGCTGCATGGGGCTTGACCCAGGTTCAACATTAGTTAGCCAAACAAATCCCTACACTACTGGCCCTTTTGGCATCAGCCTGTGGAGTGCAGACCGAAGTCTCACCCGAAGTAGTATGGGGGGATGCTGGAACCATGTTTCTGCACCCTGAGATGGTCGTGATGTCAGTCTACACCCTATGTTCCTGCTTTCACGTAGGTCATTAAGTTCTAGGGCTCTATCAGTCTAGCCCTTTATTTCATCCTTTTGTACCTCTATGAAGGGGTACGACTGACCTTCACGTAGCCCTAACCTGCGGTCCAGGTACTTTCGTGCTGCTATGGCAACAGGTTGTATAGGTTCCCAAGTTATCTTAAGTGTTTTACTTATCTTACTAAACAATCAAAATTAGCGCCGTGTAAACATATATTCTTACTTGCATTCGATTAACTAATACAATCACATACATTCACGCATCACATGAACATTGAATATTAAACCCAAAACGCAATATAACAAGAAATAGATACACAGAATTTGTAGAATACTTCTCTTTATTGATAGCTTCAGGCTATTATAGAATCTATCCACTCTGCGTACACAACTACAGGGGTCCGCACACTCAATTGCGGACTTCCACCCTAGTCCTCTGCGCACTCAGCTCTAGAGCCTCTATCTACGCTATGACCTGAAACTTAGACTCCTCTACCAAGACTCCAAACCTTGTCTTCTACTACCAAAAACTTATGACTACTTAGAGCGAGCTTACTTAGCTCTTTTTATACAATCCTATGGTCCATGGACTACGGGTGGATCTTTATAGCTGACTTTACACTTTAGAAAATAAGGGTGGACAACCCTTTATGACTCATGACACCTTTGCGCTCCGCGACCATAAAATGTGGATACTTTACAATTTTGTTACAAAATTTGACCCAAAACATGGGCTTTTAGCCCCAAAACTATCCTTGGGGAATCCCGTTCCCAAAGGCCCCCAACAAAAACATCGTGACTCATCCTCGAGTCACTCTATAGATGCATAGATCTTAGCACGAAGACCTCCTCGCTCAACCTGTATGACCACAACTTTGGCAGTGTATTGTGTGACCGCCTGCTTCACTTATTCAACCATCTACTTGGTCACTGCTCCTGAACTGTCGGCTTGAAGCTTTTGCTAAGTTTCTTGTAGAGTTGCAAGCTTTCCATCAATATAGGTCATAACTGCATAAGCCTCATCCAACCAGGGCTTCAATCGTGCCTTCAACACTACCTCCTTGTGTTGCACTGCATCTACGTGCTCTTTCAACTGCTTGGCCTCCTGCAGCTTTTCCAGTCTCTGTGTGAGCGTGATGGTTCTTGTTGTGCCTTTTACCTCATCATAGCACTACTGTAGTTATTGTGCTTCTGTCTCTAGCTGCTGTACATTAGGGTCCTCCTATAGGCTCATCAGGACTTCGAACGACTGTTCAAAAAGTTGTGTACAGTCTGCTACTCCACTGTTGACTGCCACTATCACTTCTGTGACAATTGTTGCACGCTGCTTCTTTACTTCTAACAAGGTTCAAGGTTTGGCCTTCAACTATAATTGGGAAATTTGTAGGTTCAACTCTATTTGAACCTGAGCCATCTCTGTGCGAGCGTCGCTCACCCCTCTAGAAAGCCTGCAGATGCGCACCTCGACCGATTCTTCCTCAGGAATGGCCAACTCCGGGACCATTCGACATGCCTCATCCACGACCTAAATTATTCGCTTGTTTTGGTCAGTTAGTTCAGTGACAGTGGTAATGGGAGAGTATCATTGTAGAGCCATTTGCTTATTGTTAATCCTCTGCTCGCTGATCACTTGTAGAGCGCGGTGCTCATGGGCCCTCAGCTCCATGATCACTCCATCTTGCAATAGGTGGAGCGCCTTGCTAGGGAGCATTGCCAAGTTCAACCCTACTCCCTTGAGGGCACTGACAGTGGGCCTATCAGTTTCATTCTCCATGGTTAGTGCTCCTTCGGGCAGTACTATCACGCTGGAGACCTTCGCGCGTAGCATCTCAGTAGCTTCTGAAGTGCCAATAGCAAGGTTGGTGGACACCGTGCCAACCTATGACATGCGGGTTTTTAGCTCTTGCAAACCTATCTGGGTGGCCCCCAATTTTAGTTGCTACTGCTGTTCACACTGTGGTAGGGCCTCTATGGTGACATCTCGCACCGTGTCTCCAATCACGTGCAAATCACCCTTTGTGAGGGTGATTGGTTCTAGTGATGTCTTTGTGGCCTTGGAATTCTTCCTCGACCCTCCTTTATCTTGTTCCCTTGGACGCTTGATGCAGGCAGACGTCGCCTGCGGGTCAGTGCCGTGTTGCTCTATCTGCTCGTCTATCTCTTCCTCTGTCTTGGGCGAAGGTGACCTCGTGCCTTTGTCAGAGCCTTGCTCTGTTCCACCTGTTTACTTCTCCATCTGCTGAGCGGCATCGCGCTCCAGGTGGGCCTTGTCAGCAACCTCCTTTTTCCTCTTCTCAGTGAGCTATGCCATCTTGAGCTTAGCCTCCTCCTTCTTGTGCTACGCGGTGGACTTGCTCACCCCCACTTCCAAGTCTGATGTAGTGTGCCACTCTGCTGGCCAATGATCAAGCACTGCATCAATTGCATCATCCGTTGCCAAGTAAGGCAAGCCATACCATGTTATAGAGTTTTTGTGAACCCAACGTTTCGGACTACCAAGTGAGTCCATCATCAAGGGATGCGTCAATAGATATTCTCCAGATTTTAATGATTTATCCAAGAGCTCTATTTAGGGTATATATAGGTTTCTAAAGAAAATATATATGAAATTTGGTCGGCTATTATCTCATTGATTTTTCATTTATTTAATTATAATTTATTTATTAATAATAATAAATAAATAAATTATAATTAAATAAATGAAAAATCAATAAGATAATGGCCGACCAAAATTCATATATCTTTTCTTTAGAAACCTATATATGCCCTAAATAGAGCTCTTGGATAAATCATTAAAATCTGGAGAATATTTATTGACACTTCCCCTGATGATGGACTCACTTGGTAGTCCGAAACGTTGGGTTGACAAACTCTATATTATGTCATTCCTTCTCTATCTAAAACTATCCTCACTTGTATGGATTCATTATTTAACAAGTCATACCATGTCTACGCAGTGTCCTTCCATGCCCTGATTGACACATGGTGAAAATCCGCCTTGAACTCAATGTAGCCCTGCAGGTTGGAAAACACAATAGGCAACAACCATAGTTTGCGATTGATGGCCATGTGGATGTTCATCTCCACCAATATCCAGAAGATCTTGCTATCCTTGATGCACTGCACATCCTTGGTCATCCACAACGAAGCGTACTTTGCTGCTTCTGGTAGGTTTGGTGCGATTGAGGGGAATTGGCTATCCTCTGGCAGCTCCCATGCTACCAGCACAATAGACAGCAAGAGCCACGCATAGTGGAAATTCTTGTTGAGCTCCTGTGCCTTGCGACAGTTCATGAGGAACTCATCGCAGAGATAGTGCGCCCAATTGAACTAGACTCCTTTGGCACATCGGGCTGCTAGTGTGACGACAGGTGCCGGCACCTCATTAGCACGACACTTCCTCATCACCTTCCCTGCCAAAATCTGCATGGCCACCTTTATGATAGGGTCACTGATACTTGATATGGCATATCTACGTGGCTTCTTCACAAGCTTAAATTTCTCCTTCATGGCCTCTGCGAGGGCCTGCTCGCCACCTTTTTCACCAAACATCATGGCCAAATTTTCACCTATGTAGGGTAGCTGTGTGATCCTGTGGATCAATTTGTCGGTGATGGGTATTGGCTCCTCAAGCCACAGGCACCCATCATGCACCAAGCATAGAAGCTTCTTGATGACCAATAATGTAATCGGGGTGCCGTTGTAGTGCGGCACCCATAGTAGGTTGAGCAAACCTGCCTGGTCTACTCCCCTAAGCCACTTCCACGACTCCAACGTGGTCATCCCAGTGGTTGTGTCAATAATGCGGTGCATTAGTTGCTCGATCGCCAAGTGCGGGAACTTCTCATGGTCAGCTAAGTCCAAGTCTTTGAGTTTTAATAGAGGAACCCGCCCCAAGCACGGTCCTTCAAAGAGAATTGCGTCTGGCAATAGAGGGGTTTGCAAGGGGACCTTGCTCTCATCAATATATTTTGGCACCTTGGTCTTTCACTTGCGTGGATGGACGTACTTAGGCAACCGAGTGATAGGGTCAACACCTAGACTTCAACTTCCTCCATGTCTATCCCTGGGTCCTCATCATCCATCAGGATGTCTTCGATTTCTTCCTCCTATGACTCTAGATTGATGGCTTTGCCCTTTTCCTGTGCAGTGGGTTCGTCCTTCGGTGGGTTTCTTCTCGATAATGTGCGCACCAGTATTGCAGGTTGCTTGCCCTTCTTATCCTTCCCGCTCTCCTTGGTTGGGGTCAGCTTCGGTCTAGGTGTCCGTGGTGATTTGGGAACTTCAGCTAATGCTTTTGCAACCTCTGGAGTAGCTTCCTCTGCCTCCATAACAAATTCTGGCATAGCCTCCTCGGCTGTCACTGCTTCGGTATCCATAGCTTTTGTGGGTGCCAACATGACACTATTCAATAGTTCCCGTGTTGCCTTTAGTAATTATTCAAACGCCGAACTCACTATCAAAGCATCGAAGAATTCTCAGTTCATATGCGCCTGAGAGCTCAACAACTCAATTCGCAAAATGCCAAGTGTTTCTCGCTGGGCAGTCACCTGTAATTTATAGGGAATTTTGAATTCAAATCCGATCATTCCCCCCACATTCAGTTCATTAATGTTGGATTGGTGATAGATTTTCAAGGATCTGACACATAAATTTTGTCTTAAATGCCGGTCGCCTGCTCCATTTGGCAACATTTCTACCATCAAATCATGAATAGTGACTTTAACGGTAACTTTCCGGCTATCCTGTGCAATTTCTCCCTGGGTAGAGCAACTTCCTTCACACTGTCGCGAACCCTGTGACACTTCCTTTCTCCACACAATCCTCGAATCATGCAGCTCCTCAACCCAGGCAGTGTAGTTTATAGTCTCATGCTTCCTTTCAGCTGCCTGGAGTGCTAAGACTGTGCTACCCTCATATAGTGACATGGCCGGATGACCAGTGTAGGGCTTCAATCGGTTGCCATTCACCTTTCCTGGGAAGGGATCTCCATTCAATTTGACCAACTGAATTGCTCCACAGTCGGTAATCTCCTTAATGACATAGGGTCCTAACAAGTGCATTCTGAACTTCCCTAGAAATTTATCAAACTTACCGTCATATTAAAAAACCAGA
This sequence comes from Pinus tabuliformis, assembly GCA_031772625.1. NCBI lineage: Eukaryota > Viridiplantae > Streptophyta > Pinopsida > Pinales > Pinaceae > Pinus > Pinus tabuliformis. Next base: position 150,412,317 of record CM062813.1, on the reverse strand, counting down.
TCATTTACCTTAAAGGTGCATTTCTTAATGTGTCGATCATGCCATGCTTTTTTGTGCTACTTTTGGACTTGTTGGTGGAATCCAGCTAAAAATATCTCTTCCTCAAGTTCATTTAGCTGTGTGAGCCTCTCTTCTAGGGCTCTGCGATCCATCATACCCATGAGTACCGTTATGAGTAAGCTAGGCACATGGGTATCACTGCTTCAACACCATATACAAGCCTAAAGGGTGTTTATCTAGTCAACTTCTTGCATGTTTTTTGATAGGCCCATAGTACTACGAGTATGCACAGGTCCCAATCACTTTCCTGAGCATTACAAACCTTGGTCAGCACGTTTTCCAACACTTTATTGAATTCTTCCACCATTCTGCTAGCCTGTGGGTGATAAGGTGTGCTCTTCTAGTGATATACCTGAAATTCCTCCGTCAGAGCACTGATTGTCTCAATCAAAATGTGCTTACCGCGATCACTCATCAAAAACTTTGGACACCCAAATTGCGTCAATACATAGTCAAAGAAGAACTTCACAGTAGTCTCACTTGTGATATCCTTCACAGACTATGCCTCTGCTCATTGAGTCAAATACTCCATCGCAGTGATAATGTATCATGCTCCCATTTTCTTTCCTTGGGGCTGAATGGGTCCCACAAAATCTATCGCCCATTTCTCAAAGGGTTGTAACATCATCTGTTGATTCAAAGGTAGCTCATCCCTCCGCGATGGCCTGCCCATCCTTTGACACACATCACATGCCTTGCAGTAAGATTTTGAATCCTAATGAAGGGTTGGCCACCACAACCCTACTTGTAGAATCTTTTGCGCGATTGCTCTCCCTGCATAATGACCTCCTGTGATGCCCCCATGAGCATCCGCAAGGATATTTCTCCTTTCAAACTTTGGTACATATCGTCACAATATTTCATCAAACCCCATTTTTTACAGATGCCCAGCAATGATAGAAAAGTCTTCCGCACGCACCACTAACTCCTTCTTCCGCTAGATGGTGTAACCATCAAGGGCAGTTCATGTCATTAGGAAGTGTATGATGTCTTCAAAATGACTGTCCGCGACACTCACACCAAATAATTGCGCGTTAGGAAATACCTCCTCCAAATTAGGTGGCTCTTCACCTGTTTCAATGCGCAACAGATGGTCTGGTCCCGCGTTCAGTTGCCTATGCTTCACAATAACTTCAAAACCATACTCCTAGAGCAATAACAACTATCTACAGATTCTCCCCCCCCAACACAGGCTTATTTACCAAGTATTTCAACGTGGAGTGATCTGTATACATCTTAAAATGTCCACCCAACAAATAGTGTCTAAACTTATGGAGCATGTATACCATGGCTAACCCTTCACGCTCGGTGGTGGAATAGTTCTGATCAGCCTTGGATAACCTTCTTCTTGCGAATGTTATAGGATGGTCCAAGTCTCCTCCACCAGCCTATGTCAGTACTGCTCCCAGTGCTATACATGACGCATTGACATGTACATGAAACTCCTTCTTCCAATCTGGTAAGACTAAAATCAATGCAGTGACCATCTTTTCTTTCAATACATCCAAGCTTTTCTTATAGTCCTCATTCCAAAAAAATGTGACATCCTTTTTCAACAACTTTTCCATGGGTGCAGTGATCTGGGCATAGCCCTTGATAAACTTCCTGTAATACCCAGTATGTCCTAAGGTTGCGCGCAGTTGTTTCACACTCCTCGGCACTTCCAAGTTAAGTATCACCGAGATCTTCATGGGATCTACCATCAGTACCTATCTACAAACCACATGACCCAACAGAATCCCAAAAGGAGCACAAAATAGGCACTTCTTCAAATTGAGTGCGATCTGGTATCTTCAACAGGTATCTAGCCTCAGGCGCAAACTTGCCACATGGAATTTCAGTAACCCAAACGTAGCCCAATCATCAAAGTACACTTTCAAGAATTTATGAATAAATTCCTTGAATGTAGCAATGACTACACATGAAAAAATTGCAGGTGCATTCTTCAATTTGAAAGGCGTTATTGTGTACTGAAAACATTCACACTCAATTGCGAAGGTTGTCTTGCTTCTATCCTCCAACATTATTTTGATCTGATGGTAGCTAGAGAACCCATTAGTGAAGGAGTACATTGTTGAGTGATAAAAGGTGACTTTTTAACTCCTAATCATCTTCACATTAGTTATCAATCCAGGCAAGACTTTCTATTTCAAGAGTGTACATAGTATGTGGCGGCTATTTAACTCAAAGAGTAATGCTTCTAAATTGCAGTATAGTTCTTTCAAATACAAGAGTAAATGGATGCAACAAGTAAATTCTAATTGCAATTAAAAGACAACTTAATCCTCAAATAAAACTAAATCAAACATTCATCAAAGTAACATCAAACATTGGTCAAGGATACAGTAGTAAAAACTCATTCCTCTTTTAACTGATTTAATTCAAATCGAATACAATCATCAATAACCAATATAAGCAGTAAACGATCCCAATCTGAGAGCTTTGACAACAATAGTCAATGTTCTTTATAGTTGATAATATTAATTAGAATATGTAGTTGAATGACTGAATCTGAAATAACATCAAATTGAATCAAGAACACTACTACAAATTACATAAAGCATAACGATTCTATTAATACTGAAAAGTAAGAAACAACAAAGCGATACAATTGAAAAAATTAGAAATTCAATCAAACCATCACACTGCAAAGATCATAAATGATACAGGAACAACAAGTGAATCCATTAGGGCCGGGTCCTTAGCTACCAGTGAACACCGCCGGATTACTTCAGTAGATGGGAAGGAACAACAACTACTTTTATATATTAATCATTGTGAAATCGTTACAGCTAGTTTGTACTCTGCTTCAACAACAAGAGTCGATGATCAAAGTTACAAATACAATAGTAATTCTCTAATTAATTCTCTCCCCGTCTCAACTACAATCATTGCCTTTTATAATGGCAAAGAGGTAAAAGATAAATAGTAAAAAAGATCCCTTAGGATCAAGAGATCCTGGGGGATTCACGCAATCTTCCATCTTCAGTTAGCTTTTCCTCCTTGTGTTGATCCTGTGATTCACTTCATTCTTATCCGTAACTGCCACGCTCCTCACTGGGATTTCTGCCTCTTCACTATATCTTGGTTATGGAACAACAGTTGTCCCGTTTCATCCATGACTCATCATAGGAACAACAATTGTCTTGTTTCATCTTTTTCCTACATAAAGAAGGACAACAATCAACTAAATCGTGATTACAGATAATTTCCTCATTCTTAGCATAATCCTTTGATATATTAGCACTTTGGGATATAAAAGGGATATAACTAAAGAAAAAGATAATGAAATAACTAACATATGCATGCCTTCTCCATGACTTAACATACTCCCCTGCTTACCCTTTTCATGTCCTCATGAAAACCATGTAGTTTGTATGCAGAGTGGTCAAGGAATAGGTTGGAGAAGGAATGTCATAAAGTGGTCTGAACCCATGACTCTTGGCCAAGGTTTCAAAAATGTGTCCTGTCTGTCCTTCAGGTAATTCATATATGGATTTATAGCTTTCTGTAGGATACCAGGCAATAGGGCTACGGAACTGAAAACCTAGCCAATATGGGCCTTCCCTCAAGATGAGGTTGCTATAAGTAACAAAGCAATTTGTAGCCAATTTAAAGTTTTTATAGTTAAATGGTTCTTTGTCCTGTACGTTACGATTGGAAACTGTCCATCTGAATTTAGCTGTAGCCAAGGAGCTGTCTTTAATAGAGGGAAAATACTCTACCCCCTGCTGGACAACTTCTTTGTGAATGGGCCCCAATATCTGGATTACTCCTTCCTTTTGCATCAAACTTTTGTGTTTGGCCAGCATTTGTAGTGGGCTTTTCGGTTCACCTCTGACCCAAAGGTCCAATCCATTTTCCTACAACTAGAATGTATTATGGGCTTTAAACCATTTCAATTGGTTAACAACAAATGAAATGAAAGCTTGAAATTGTACATCCCCCACAAAAAGGCTGGGATTCTTCTCCAATTCTTCTTCCAATACAAAATTATGCATGTAAAACTCACAGAGTAATCGTTGAACTTTCACCCCATGGTGTTTACAGCAGTTTATGAAATCTTCAACAGTGTTCAACTCTATGGGTTTCCCTGCCCTAACAACCTTGATTTTCTGTTGTAAATACCTTTCTAACAAAAAATAAAGCATAGTTATTGGCAGGGGACCTGCATTCCAAAACATCCGTGTATAGTGAACAAAGAGTATCCATTTGACGCATGACTTTCTCCAGTCTGATCTTTATTTTCTCAGTTCTTTCTTCTGCCCTTCAATATTTATCAAAGGCCTCACTTTTCGACACATTGATATCTCACAGTTTTCTTTATAATTCTTGGTATCTCTGTTGGGGAATAGTTTCTTCCTCAAGCCGTTCTATGGTCAGCTGAGCCTGTGCCAGATTTTCTTGAAGATTTGTTATACAAGGGTTGCTGTACATCAACATATCTTTGGCTTGGACATCTGTCTGGGTGTCTGTGCTATTGGAGGGTATCACCTCTGTTTGAACAACTACATTACAAAAATGTACATTCTCTGTTTGGGTGGCTGATTCTGTAATAGCCACATGTTGTTCCTTAACAATTTGAGTGGATATGGACTTAGTTTGAGTCCTAGTATCTATTGTATCATGCAATTCGGTTTGAATGGCTGCGTTCATTGTTTCTGGTGTTCTGTTTGGAATTTTCCCCCTTTCTAATGTTCTTATCTTTTGCCTAAGTCTTTTAACTAATTTTTGTAGACTCTATTGTTCCTTTCTAAACATTTCAATTTTGATTTTCTTCTTTTTAGGAGGAACAACAGTTTCATTAACCATTTCTGTTCTTAACGAGCTTGGTTTCTCACCTGGGCTTTGCTCTCCAAGGGCCGTGTCTTTACCCTAACTGGTTTCTGTTTCTCTTATTTAGCCCACATCCTTTGTGTTTAAATTGACCCGACTAGGTTCTTCTAGATGTGTACTCCTAGCTTGGTCTGCCTCTTCCTGAGTAACTTCTGCCCCTATTTCTTCCTCACCAATTACGTTTTCTGATATGCTCCTATTGTGGGTATAGTTTTCTTCCGATTTCTATGCTTTAATATTAAGGTTGAGCGGGCTTTTGGGTTGTATAAATTCGTTCATATTGGCCAAAATATGGGCCAATTCAATATCAAAGTCACATGAGGGACCTGTGTTGGGAGTTAAGGGGAGCTCTATTTCATTCCTCTCCTCTTCACTAGTGTGCTCTATTTCTTCCTCAAGTTCTGACTCCTGGTCATCCCGTCCTTCCAGCTATAAAGGTTGCTCATTTTCAGGGCTAGACAGTTCTAAGGGTTGGCTGCTGCTGCCCTAGAGGTTTTCAGTTATTCCCAAGATTGTCTTGGCAGAGCGTCTACATTTTTGTGGTGTGTTTGTTGTGCTGGCAGTTCTCTTCCTTTTTGGAGCAGGTAAAGCTAACCCCCCTTCTATGGTAAACACTAATTCTTTCCAACTTGTTTGCTGTTGGGCAATATTGTAGCTTACTATCAGCCTAATTAAGCAATGATGACTTACGACAGTCTCTATATTCCGAGACTTCTTTATTCTTTAAGCAGCGTCATGCAACAAGAAATTCAAATATGCAGGCAAATTTATAGAACATTTCTGTTTTAGAATTGCTAATAATTTAAGGTGGCATGGCCTTACCACATATTTTCTTCTATCTTATGTGATATAGCTCTGAATGACTCTAGCCAACTCTGTCCATGGTTCTCCAAGAGATGAAGGTTGAACTCCTTTGTCTTTGAAAATCAGGTTCTGTCCCTCATCCCGAAAGGTGGCAATGGCATCTTGTAGCCTCAATTTTTTATGCATCCATATGGGTCCGACTGCTGGTAATCCGGACGCCTCAGCTAGTACTGCATCCATTACTGTCATTCACCTTCTTCTTATTATAGAATGATCATCCTGTAATTTCTATAAAAATTCAATAGCAATGGTTTCATTGGGTTGTTGCAGTCGTGTAAAGTATGCGACCCATCCGGCCCATACTAGAATTTCTCGGGTGGCATCGGAAACAGCTAGTATTATTGGCTCCCTGCACACTGTTCGTCCTCCCATTTTGTCTGAATTCTGCACACTATTAGCTTAATATAGGTAACACAATAATACACAGAGCCAACAATGGAACAACAAGTTGTTAATATCGGATAATACTTTTTGAACATAGATACTATTAAAAACTTGCTATTATGGGATATCATGTAGCCCAGTATAACCAAATAAAGGACTGACACACATGCAAAAGTGCTTTGGGAGTCACCCGCGCCCCCCTTTAAAATGATAGGTCACCTTCGACCGGTTAAATGAAGGGATGACATACTGGTGGCAATGCATAGGAGTGGTAAAAATGGAAAGGTATACATATTTATAATAAGATCACAAAAATATCAGGTTGGTGAAATCGATGCATAGAACGAAAATTATGAATAAATATGGAGATGTCGTGGAGTGATTCAGAAAGGGAGAAAGGACATCTGACGTGAGTGAGATGCTATGAAGCCATTATTCCACTTAAACCATTATGATTGACTTTTTAAACAATATCTCATGCATAAAGGTTCAAAAAAATGAATTAGGAACATAATCTCTCTGTAATAAAGATAAAAAAATAAGAAAAGGGAGTTATAGTCACTATTGATGTTGAAAATATGACTCCAATACTATCAGCAGAGCTTCTGTTGCCCACAGGTGTTTATAACCTTGTCAGAGTTGCTTTTTCACCCTTTGGAACCATGATCTTTTATGTATAATTAGGAAAGTGCCTTGTGATGTCAGAATGGAGGCCATTGTGCTGGCTTGGTGACTAGATGGATCATAATGCCATTCACTGGGAATGAGTGAAAGGTGGGCAAGTTGGATTGTGATGAGACCTATTGTTCCAAGGACTTTATTTTTCTGATGTATCCATTGGATCATATCCCTGGTGTGGTGGCTATAGTGGGAATGCCACTTCACTGCTTCCTTATGATCATGGTAGGCTAGCTCATGATGAGACCCCCTATCCTCCATCTAACAAATCATAGAATTGTTAGTAAACACACACACACACACACACACACACACACACAGATATATATATATATATTTTTCTTTTTTCTTTTATTTTAGATAGCACTTCTTATTTATATATAGAGGGTGTCTCAACACTCCTTAAGTGTAGGGATGGTGGAAGAAGTCTGAACATACCAATAGAAGAAAATATTCCCTTACTCTTATTCAATGATAATAAGCAGAGAGAATTATGGGGATTAGGGAAGAACCAACATGGTACAAATAATCAATCAATTTGAGTTATAGTGAAGATAAGGACAACAAAGTGATATATATGGTTGTGTCCTCTCGTTTTCTAATCAATACAAAGAAATCTCATTAAAGATGGTAATTCTTTTTTATTTTCTTGTTCCAGTAACCTTCAAATTTTGTATCTTTACATATATGTTTGTATTATTGCCCTATAGAGGATCATAGAGAGTAAAATAATTTTCACAAGATGCTTATTTTCTAAAGAAAAACCTCTCAAAAAGAGTGTTGTTATTTAGGAGGAACAACAAGAAAAACACACACAAAAAAAGGTGTTGTTCCTTAGAAGGAACAACAAAAAGACAAAAAACTACACAGAAAGTTGCTGTTCCTTAGGAGGAACAACAGAAAAATAGACACAGGCAAATCTGTTGTTCCTTTAGAGGGAACAACATTAAAACAAACCTAAACGAAACTGCTGTTCCTTGGAAGGAACAACAAAAAGCAAATAACGACAAAACTGCTATTCCTTAGAAGGAACGACAACTGTTCCTTAGAAGGAACAACAACTGTTCCTTAAATGGAATAGCGCAAAGCAATCACACACTAAACTGATGTTCCTTAGATGGGACATCTATTGTTCCTTTAAAGGGAACAACAATTGTTCCTTAAATGGAACAACAAAAACAAATGTAAACAAAACTGCTGTTCCTTAGAGGTAACAGTTGTTGTTCCTTAGAGGGAACAACAACTATTCCTTAAATGGAACAACAAAAAGAGAAACACGCAAAACTACTGTTCCTTAAAGGGAACGACTGTTATTCCTTAGAGGGAACAACAACTATTCATTAAATGGAACAACAAAAAGAAACATGCGAAACTGTTGTTCCTTAAAGGGAATGGCTACTATTCCTTAGAGGGAACAACAACTGCTCCTTAAATGGAAAAACAAAAAGAAACATGTGAAACTGTTGTTTCTTAAAGGGAACGACTACTATTTCTTAGAGGGAACAACTGTTCCTTAAATGGAACAGCAAAAAGAAACACGCGAAACTGCTGTTCCTTAAAGGGAATGGCTGCTGTTTCTTAGAGGGAACAACAATTGTTCCTTATTAAATGGAACAGCATGAAAATCATATATACAGGGAACTGTTGTTCCATAAATGGAACAACAATTTTTCCTTAGAGGGAAAAACAGTTGTTCCTTAAATGGAACAACAAAAACAAATACACATGACACTGTTGTTCCTTAAAGGGAATGATTGTTGTTCGTTAAAGGGAATGACCGTTGTTCCTTAAAGGGAACAACAATAGTTCCTTAAATGGAACAACACGAAAATCAACTAAATAGAAAACTATTGTTCCTTAAATGGAGCAACACAAAAATATATACATAAGATTGTTGTTCCTTTAGAGGAACGACAACTGTTCTTTAGGAGGAAACAACAACTGTTCTTTAAATGGAACAACAAAAGCAAAAAAAGAGTTGATTTACAATTTATACAAGAAAATTCAATAGATAGAGAAGTTTATATACAAAATTCAAAAACAAATGAATTATTCACTGGATCGATGCTAAGGATGGGTTGCCCTCCTCAACGAGAATTTGCATGGTGGAATCTTCCTGTAACTGTTGGCAAAAGGACTCCCTGGTAAGCGGTTTGCGATAAAGCCATACTCGATGACCATTCGCTTTAAAAGAATAGCCAGATCCATCAATGGTTGGTAATATGATGGTGCCATTATCATGCAACTTTTGTATCTCATAAGGTCCTAACCATCTAGTCTGGAGTTTTTCGAGGAAATCCTAGAACCTAGAATCATATAAGAGTGCCCAATATCCTTCATGGAAAATATTCTTTTTAATAAGGGCATCATGCCATTTCACTCTTTGTTGTTGGATTAATGTAGTGCGTTGAAGAGTTGATAGCCTGATTTCATCTAATTCGTTGATTTGCTGTAATCTATTGATCTGGGCTTCATTTAAGTTCAAACCTACCTCCTGAGCTGTTCTTAATGTCTGAATTTCAAATTCGATTGGGAAGATAGGTTCCTTACCAAATACTAGTTGATATGGTGAATATCCCGTGGTATTTCTCCATGTTGTATGGTATGCCCACAAGGCTTCTGGAAATTTGGAGGCCCAGTCACGTTTGTGTGATGCAACTGTTTTTGTGAATATTGCTTCAATTACCTTATTAGTGCTTTCTACTTGGCCATTTTCCTGTGGGTGGTATGGAGTTGTAATTTTGTGGAGGATATGATAATTTCTCAATGTTGCAACAATCTTGTTGCCTACGAATTATGGTCCTCCATCTGTAATTATGTCTCTTGGCAGGCCATATTGCACAAATATTTGGAAAAGAAAATGTATCACTGAATCCTCGGTTGCCCTTGGTAACGCCTCTACCTCTATCCATTTAGTAACATATTTTGTTGCGACCAGTATGTATGTTTTTTGATTATATGATGGGTTGATAGGACCAATGAATCCTAGCGCCCATAGCTCAAAAGGTTCGATTACTAATTTCGGGTTCAGAGGCATCTCATCAGATTGTCCAGGGTGTCTCGCCCTCTGGCAATTATCACATTCTTGAACAAAATTTTTAGCGTCTTTAAAGATAGTGGGCTAGTAATAACCTGTTTGTAAGAATTTGTGACCGGTTCTGCGGTCTACAAAATGTCTGCTGCATGGCAAATCATGGCATGCTTTTAGAATGCCAAACATTTCATCTTCCCTGACGCATCTTCTAATGTGCATATCTGCTCCTGTATGGAATTAATAGTCCCCAATCCAAGAGAATCGCGTACTGCGCTGCACTATTTGTTCTCTTTCATTAGGCGTCAGGTGCTTGGGTAATTTGTCTACTGCCAAATAATTTGCAATATCTGCATAACATGGTGTTCTGAAAGCAACAGTGAATAAATTTTCATCAGGAAATTGATCCTCAACTATTGTTGCGTTAGCTATCTTTGGCATGTGTGAGAGAAAATCAGCTACAAGATTTTCTTTTCCCGTTCGATCCTTAAGTGTGATGTCAAATTCCTGCAAGAGAATCAACCATCTTGTCACTCTTACATTTGTAATAGGTTTATTCACTAGATATTTAATGGTAGAGTGATTTGTATATAAAATTGTAGGATATCCAGTTATATAATGTTGGAATTTATTAACAGCATATATTACAACTAAAAATTCTTTTTCAGTCACAATATAATTTAATTCAGCAGGAGATAGATTTTTGTTGATATAATATATTGCATATGGCTTTTTATCTTCTTCCTGGCCGAGAACTGCTCCGATTGCTGTGTCTAAAGCATCAGATGAAATCTGGAATGGAAAATCCCAGTTTGGGCCCCTTAGTACTGGGGCTGTGTTGATATGTGCATATGTTGATATGTGTTGGGGATATGTGCATATAATGGTGCAACAATCTGAGAAAAATTCTTTATAAACCTTCTATAATAACCAGAAAATCCCAAAAAAATGCGTACTCGTGTTTGTGTGGAAGGGGTAGGTATTAAAAGAATTATCTGAATTTTAGCTAGATCTACCTGTATTCCAACTGCCGAGATATAATGTCCTAAGATGAGTCCCTCGGTCATCATCATATGACATTTTTCATGGCTTAAACAGAGCCTGGTGGAAATGCATCTTTGCAGCACTTTTTCTAATGTTTGTAATGCTGGCTCAAAGTCATCTCCATAAGGTGTGAAGTCATCCATATACACTTCAAGCCCTTCATTAATAAATCTGAAAAAATGTTGAGTACAACCCTCTGAAATGTGGTAGGTGCATTACACAGCCCAAAGGGTAAGACCCTGTAATATAATGTTCCCCAAGGGCAGGTAAAGGTAGTCTTATCCTGATCTTTAGGGGCAATCTGAATTTGATTGTAACTGCTGAAGCCGTCACGGAAATAAAATAATTTCTTTCCTATTAGTGTGTCCAAGACTCGGTCAATGAATGGAAGGGGGAAATGGTCTTTCTAGGTTGCTTTATTAAGCTCTCTATAATCAACACATATCTGCCACTTCCCATTCTTTTTCGGCACCACTACTAATGGAGAAACCCGTTTGTTGTTAGATATTGGATAAATAAAATTTACATCTAAAAGCTTTTGCAATTCAGTTTTAAAAATATCCTTAAGGCGAAGATTTAACCTCCGTTGAGGTTGTCAAATGGGTCTGGCATCCTTTTCTGTATAGATATGGTGCATACACAATTGGGGGTCAATTCCTTTCATGTCCGGGTAATCCCATGCACATGCCTCTTTATATTTTCTCAGGAGTTGAACAAGTTTTTGTTCTTGGTCAACAGTCAGGTTTTTGTTAATATTCAAAATTTTTCTCGGCTCAATTTCTATGGCTTTGCTGTTATAAATAGAGGTGGTTGGTATTGATTGATTGTTAACATCTTTTAGGGGATCTTCTTCTACTTCACTATCGAATTTTGCTTTGATCATGTGACATTTTAGATGGGATCTGGCTTTTGGTTGGTTAATGTAGGTGTTAATGATGCCATCTTTTGTTTGATCTTTAAATTTGAGAGCATCTTCTATGGTTAGGGGTGATCTAATGATTTCAGTTTGATATGATATAGGTTGTTTTCTGGTTTTGATTATTATTAAACTTGGCTGAGCTGGAGGATATAAGGATAAATTCTTTACATTGCTTCCTCTTGCTATAGTCATGCTACCTGTTCGATAGCTAATGTAAGCATCCACAGTTGCTAGCCAAGGTCCACCTAGAATTAAGGGATGTCCATCGTGTTAGAGTCAGTCTGGTCAGCCCTCCATCAGAGATCAAAACTCTTTGTGCATTTCAATTTTAGGTGTCCTGCTCCATTCACTCAGCTGCATTTCGCTAGGGACATGCCATGATCTGACGGAGAAAGTCATGCTAGTCATTTTCCCTCATGTCTGGCCCCTGCTGGTTCGAGTCTTGGTCCATAATCACCAAAGCTCATGACAGTCAAGGTCTGGTCCTTTACAGGATAAAGTCATTTTTTATGATTGGGTCTAGGAAATCATCAATTTGGTCTTTGAAAACATGTCCAGAACAAGCCATGTAGGCCAGAGGGAGACCTTATACAGCTATGGTTCATAAAGCTTCATCATCACCTGAAGAGACATCGACTCTTCTTCAAAACTTCGTTTTGAAGAAAAGTCAAACAAGGTCATTTATGACAAAATTTTCCAAAAATGCACAAGTTTATTTTTCAGATGCAGTCATGTTTTCTATGGCCAAATGCCCAGTCACACAGTCCCCACAAAGAAATGCCGAAAATCCCATCATGAGAGCCAAAATTTCAAAGAAAAAATGAAAATCAGGGTGTTTTAAAGTCAATGAAAAAAGTGCAAAACAAAAACATTAGAAAGTGGGTTTTCAAGGAAGAAAAAATCAAACCCATCTCTCCCAAGCCTATATATACTTGTTGTGGCCCAAAGCAAAGCCATTTTTTCTCTTGCAAGCTTGGGAGAGACATTGCTAAGTTAAGAGAGCGATGTTTGAGGAATTTGAGTGAGTGAGAGCCGATTTCAAGGAGCGCGGCGCACACAGAGGGTGCAGTGCACTAACAACCAGCCCGCAGTGGAAAAATTGCAAAGGCGCGACGCACACCCAACGCGTGGCGTACTGGGCTTGGCGCGCGACGCACATAGCCAGGGGCATAAAATTTTTCCAAAACTACTTCAAATCTCGGTGGAGGCTAGAAAACAAGAGGTAGGCCCAGTTGAAACCTCTTCTCTGTCAATTTTGTCTATGCTTTGGGGTTTGTAAGATGTTTAATGGTACCCAAAAGCACAATGGCCATCCATGGAAAAAATCACCAAGGAAAGCGATAAATGGGGTTGCAAGTTTGCGATGATGCCACCAAGGTTCTGCTCCCCTCCACTTGTCCCCTCACTCCTCATCGTTCCTACCTCCATTCCATCATGTTTCCTAAGGAAACCACGCTAAAACTGCCACTAAAACCCCCCCCTTGTTTTTCAAGCAAATTCTGGTGAATTTACAGTGCGCGGCGCACACACGAGGTGGCACGGCACACTCAGGGTGCGCGGCGCACTGGGAGCCTAGCCATAGTGTAAATATAACACTGGCACGGCGCATACCCGGTGCGCGGCGCATTGGGCAGAGCACGTAGCGCGCAGACATATAAGCCCAAAAATTTACTAAATTGCCTAAAATGTTTGTGAATAACCCTCAAAATTGGAGAGGTAGCCCAATGACCTTCACCATTAGCATTTAACTTGAAGAGGAATGTGACTTCGATGACCATGAATCAAATGCAAATTTTTTTTTAAAGTAAAACAAAGATGACACAAAGAAGGTCAAGAAGCTAGGGTTTTGCTACAGTGACATTATTGCTAAAGTATGCTCCTACCCTACCTCTATCAACTAATTCCCCTGTAGCAGTTTCCCCTAATAATCACCCTAGCTCCATTGTAATCATATCCATTTGTTCCCTTTATTCCTATGGCTCAAAATATCCAAACCCTACCCCATCAAAACCATACCCAAAATGCTCCCAAATCCCTGATAAATTTCTCCTTTTAAACCCATATTCCCCTTTTCATCATTCCCCTCCTAACACTCCCTGTTTTATTGTCCCCTTGGTGAGAGAGTTTTAGAGCATCTACTAGTTCCATTGGATTCAGAGGGCAGCATAAAACTCAGGGTACAAGTAACAGTAATGGCATCAGAAGTTTCATCAGATTGTGAGGGGGATACCCACAGTAACACATCTTCAGGAGAGAGGGTCCATAGAAGACATCACTGGAGTGGAAGACATATTAGAGATGAGCCAAACACCCTCACTGAGCTGCAGGCATGCCCACTTTCCATGTCTTGTTTCCAGCACTTGGCATGTTATGAATTTTGTCAAAGGGTGGCGAATGTCAAAGTCCATCATGAGTTGGCCCGCCTTTTTGCACTTCATCTACAGGGAGGTCGATCTATCTTGGCTGGGATCACTTTCACCTTGACACCAGAGACCATATCAGTGGCAACAGGAATACCAAACATTGGGGAACAATGGCATAAGAAAAAGAAGGTGGAGAGGCATCATTATGAGCCTTAAATCAAGAACAGTTGTTTGAGCCAGCTCACCAGAGTTTTTCCATTTAGATTTTTGAGGGATGAGTATCCCCCGCTCATGAAATTGATCATGAAGTATTTCAGTTGTGAGGGAAGGTTTTCCCACCTCTATGCCTATCACATCTGGTTACTCATGCACTTCACCAGGGTGCAGATGATGAGCCTCCCATTTTTCATCTGCAGGAACATAGAGAGGATGAAGAAGTTCATGCAGCACAAGACCCCTCGACAGCAACTCAATAGCATTTATCACTTTGCTCTTATCCGGATTTTGGTGGACCATCAGTTGGGATTGCAGGGTATTGCCTGGGAAGAATTCATCTCCTGTGATTTCTTCAGCGCTCCACCGGTGGTATCAGAGGCGGAGCATGAGGTGGGGGTCCCTTCACATCAGTTTGAGTGCCATGAGACTGCCACTGTGCCAGTATACATCACATACCGGAAGGGCAGTCGACCCTTATTTGCAGCAGCAAAGCAAGTGTTATCTCCACCCAGGGTGGAAGGGGCCTCGCTTCCGACATCAGCACCATAGGAGCAGGGTAAGGGAAAGGAGCCAGTGTAGGAAGAAGGGCCATCAGGTGAGCAAGAGACCGAGTTTTTTCTCCTCCAGGATGATGAGACAGATGAAAAACCTACGAATGCTAAGCTGGGAGAGATCATTCAGGAGCAGCAATCAGTGATTGAGAACTTATCCCTGGACTTGGAGAGGGCCAAGTGGAACGTGCAGTATTTGGAATAGAGGAACAAGCAACTTGAGGATCGGCTAGCTGAGATAGAGTTGCAAATGATCAAGGAAAACCGACAACACATCCTAGCAGCACAAGGCAGACCTATGGAGCAAAGAGACGAGGACCGGGAGTATGTGTTAGAGAAAGTGAACGTTCACTTGGAGCAGCGGTTGGATAAAGCTAACAGGGAGAAAGATATGCTGAGGCGCATGACTCACCACTACCAGGCCCGAAACATGAGTTCCAAAGCAAGAATCAGGAGCCTAAAGGCAAGATTGAGTAAAGCGAAAAAAGAGGCAAAGAAGGAAAAGGAGAAAGATCAGCTTCGAATCTTGGCTGAGGCTTCCTTGGCACAGCATAGCACTTCATATAGAACTTCTAGCCCAAATTTCAAAAAATTTGGGCAAATTTTGGTCAGTTGGAAAATTTTTGGACAAAAAACAGGAAATTCCTCCCTGTGCGCCGCGCCACTGGTGCGATGCTAAAATTCTAGGGCTCCAATTGAGGAACGACTTGCATATTTGGATTTAGCATCGAAAATTACGACTACTGGTGTCCAGGCAAGAAATTTTGACAAGATCTGGGTCTCCTAAAGGTGAAAAAACACCAAAAATGGCCTCTCTGCCACTTTTTTGACACATAGAAAGAAGTCTTGGGAGAATGAATATTTGGAGGGGCAAATGAGCACCAAATTTGGAAATTCCAGTGGGATTAGAAAGTAGACAGGATAGGCTTTCCAACAAAGCCCACTTTGGCACATTTTGGACACCTGAAAGTGTCCCAAAATAGGCTCCAAAGTGGCACGATGCACAGAGAATTTGGCGTGGCGCACAGAGGAAAAAACTGCCAATTTGCTCCCGTTTCACGAAATTTCGGGTCGCGACTTCTCCAAGTGGGCCCGATCATCTAAAATTCAGTTTTTTGGCACCAAAGGTGGAATTTAAAGAGTTTTCTCTCCAGATGGGCATCTATCCAAGTGGCAAAGGAGTGCAAAGGGTCACCTCAGCCAAATGTCATGCTTGTGAGTGTTGCACCTGTAGCTGATGGTTGGCTCTCCATCTCCATTTCATAATGATTTGAGTAACTTCCCAACCTCTGGGCGTTATATCTCTTCCTCACACATTCTATATATTGTATGCAAGTTATTTGCAAAGGGTTGGTTGGCTAATAACTTTTGGGAGACTGTGGGAAAGAAACTTTGTTTCTTCACTGTGTAAATTTGACAGAGAATTAATGAAAGGCAGCGGCTCTGTTTCATGAGATTCTTGTGGTTGTGAGTGTAGCAAATGTGTTCTTATGTTCCATATGTATCTTGTTATGTTTCATAATTCAATTCATGTTTCATTTCAGTGGAATTTTCTAAGTGAGATTAGGTAGAATTCAATTTATATTGCTCTGCCTGTGGGAAAATTTCATGCACAGTGTTATTCTTCTGTTGAAAAGGATTCATGCGACTAGGCCCTTTTCACTCTCTTCAGAAATCTTTCCATTCTACGTTACCTTAAACCGAAATTGTTGCATTTTCCGCCTACCTTGCCTCACGGAATAAACTGTGCCTTTGTATTAAATTCTTTGTTCTTTACTGAGCGCCAGTCCCATAACATCCAGAAGCTCGGTCATTCATAAAAATTGTTTCTTGTATCCACTTTCACTTACTAGCCTAAGGTAAATATTTCATTGTAAGTCATCTCAGACCGTTTTTGATTATCTATTCACTGAGCGTGACTTAGAGAGAGCCCTCTCCTTCTTTGGTAGGGCTAGCTACCAGACTGAGCGTGGTTTGTGGTTACCATAATTTTTTCCTTCCTTCAGCCTAAGGTAGATTTAGGTGCTAACACATCAAGTCAGTTTCTAGGATTGATGATTAGAAAGTTGCAGGGTATTCCCAAGAGTCTACAGACACCATTACATTATGTAATGTGCCTTCTAGTTTGACTATTGATCGGTCAGCCAATTCCAACAAGGTTGTGGTTGGGTCCAATGATGTAATTCCAAGCTTTTTTCAAGTTGTGGTTGTGAGATTATTGATTGCTGCTCCTAAATCAACTAAGGCATTTGGGAAGGAGCATCCATTTATTTGCATCGTGACTATAGGATTTCCTAGGTCCTCATATTTTACAAGTGTTTTTCTTCCTAATAGTAAATCATATAAGGTATTGACTACATGGACAGTTGGATTTGTTGTTATTTTCCTCTTTGTTTTTTTCATACATAATTCCTTAATAGTTTTTGCATAAATTGGGATGTCTTGAATAACCTAGAGGAGTGGTATTTTTATACACAAATTTTTCAATTCTCCCAAAAGATAAAAATCAAGGTGTTCAATTGGGCGAGGTATGATTAGTCTTTATGGCAATGGTGGAGAAGAGGTGGTTTCTTGATCATGAGTTTTCTGTCTAACCATGTTCTCTTCTTGTGGTGCTTGTTCTACAGGTAACAGATCTTCAATTTGAACATTTTTATCCCCCTCTGATTCTATTATATGCCCAGATCTTCATTGAAGGTCATTGCACTGCCTTAACTCATTTTCTGGTTCTGATCCTCAATAATTTGCACAGATTGAACCAGTCTGTTGTTGGGGTTCAGGTTGGGTTGGGCTGGGAGCTGTGGTCTTAAGTTGGTATGGGGGTTCTGTTGTAATGTGTAAGGTGCTGGTAGTGTGGGTTGAGGTAGGGGGATTGTTCATGCTGGCTGATTTGTAGGTCTCTTCCAGCTTGACTACCAGTTCTGATTCTGTGAAGTTGAGGGTGGCCATTGGGATTGATATGCATTATTTTTCCAAAACAGTGGGAAGTAAGAGGAATTTGGCCAATTGTTATTTTGATTCGGTTGGTTGGGCCAAGGTGGCATAGGGAATGGTTGTTGTGACCAACTGGAAAAGGATGGCTGGTTCTGCCACATGGTTCTTGGGTATTGTTGAGCAATATACTGAGGAGGTTGAAAAGAAGAGGATGGGTCAATGGGCATACCTATTTGTCATGCATTCCATTGGCAGTGCTGATTTATTAGGTATATCGGTTCTGTTTCTTCTTCTACTTCTTTGTAAACTTCCTTCAATCGTGGGAGTGATGGGTAGCTTTCTGTGGCTTGATCTTTCGTACATATGGCACAGGTTTGGACCGTATCTAGTGGGCACTCTTTGTGTCTATGCTTCTTTCTGCATCTAGGACAGAATATCACCAAGCTTTTTTCTGCTTCTACTTGCTTTTGTTTGGCTTGCATAATGTCCAATTGCGTTGTCAGAGTCCCTAGAATATTAGTTTTGAAATCCTATAGCAGATTGCCAATTTCTGCGCGAGTTATACCTCCACCAGAGATTTTGTTATCCCTTATGATCACGTCATGTTCCGTTGGCTTCAATCTTGTGCTGCCTCTTGAACACCTCATACACAAATTAATGATGTCAGCAAAATTTTCCTGACATATATCACCTTTACCCATAATATTTAATGTTTCTACCCATTGTTCTTTCATCCCTTTAATTAATATAGTTTTCAGCGCATTATTAGGTAAAGGTAGAGTTGCATAGGGAGACCACTGGAGGTTATATTGAAATCGTTCCACATATTATTCTAATGTTTCACTTGGTCTTGCTACCATTTGGAATATTTCATCTTTTAATTCCCTAGAACTGCAATAGTCCTGATACTTTTTTAGGAAAGCGATTTTCATTTGTTCTAAATCGTTTATTGTGCCTCCACCTAATCCCATAAACCATCACAAGGCTGCTCCTTTCAATGTAGAGGGAAACAATTTTATTTTTTGGGGGTCGGTGGTATAATCATACCCTTGACACAATACATCAAACTCAAACAGGAATGCATCTAGATCCTCTGATGTCAACCCATGAAAGGAGGAATATTTTGGAGAGAGATGGCTTTCATAGGTGCATTGACTGTTGTGTCAATGATGGGATACTGCAGGGTGGAGGTCTGGGGTGCTTGTGGGTTGTTTTCCATTTGATCAAATATGTGTCAATACCCTTCTGGGATCTCTAGAGAGTTATTCCTCGGATGACTAGAAGGGATGGGAATGAGCTTAATAGTGCTTCCCTGCTTGGGAATAATGAGCATTCCCTGCTAAACTACTACTTGAGGGGATCTTGGCTCCTCTGTTTCCCCTGCTTCTTCTTGAATGAACTTAACGACACTCCCTTTATCTGGGGTGTTGAGTGTTCCTGGTTGAATTATTACCTGAGGGGATCTTAGCTCCTCTGTTTCCCTGGTTTCTCCTCTTCCTTCACGGAGATTACTAGAATTCCCTTCTTGTAAAGAAATTGGGTGAGAATTTTCAATTTCTTGAAAACTTTGCTCAATCTCTTCTAATTTGCTGTTGACCTTAGTGAAGGCTACAAATGGTGAGCCTGTGGCCCGAAGGGAGCCAGTAGGTTGTCTGGAAGAAACTTTTCTAGGACCTACTGATGGTTGAGATTCGACTTTCTTTATAATGTTGTCTATGAAAGTTGATCGTCCAAGGGTCATTGGTCCCTTAGATCTGTCAGGTTTAGGTAGGGGAATTGGATTATTTTCAGGTTTTTTCTTCTTAGTCATACACACAATTCTTATATTTATCTCTACCCTAAATTCTTAACAATTCTGCTAGAAAGTGGGTGGGGGAGCATGCATTTTACGTGCTCCGTATGCAGGTTCTTACCTTTTGTTTTTAATACCCAATTCTCTTCCAGCAGAAAAGCATCAGATGTACACTGCTCTTCAGAAATGGCTACACTCTCCCCGGCAATGGCGCCAAAATGTTGAGTGATAAAAGGTGTCTTTTTAACTCCTAATTATCTTCACATCAATTATCAATCTAGGAAAGACTTTCTGTTTTAAGAGTGTACACAGTATGTGGCGGCTATTTAACTCAAAGAGTAATGCTTCTAAATTGCAGTATAGTTCTTTAAAATACAAGAGTAAATGGATGTAGCAAGTAAATTTTAATTGCAATTAAAAGACAACGCAATCCTCAAATGAAACTAAATTAGACGTTCATCAAAGTAACGTCAAACATCAGTCAAGGATATAGTAGTAATAGCTCATTCCTCTTTTAACTGATTTAATTCAAATCGAATACAATCATCAATAACCAATATAAGCAGTAAACAATCCCAATCTGAGAGCTTTGACAACAATAGTCAATGTTCTTTATAGTTGATTATCTTAACTAGAATATGTAGTTGAATGATTGAATCTGAAATAACAACAAACTGAATCAAGAACACTACTACAAATTACACAAAGCAGAACAATTCTGTTAATACTAAAAAGTAAGAAACAACAAAGCGATACAATTGTAGAAAGTAGAAATTCAATCAAACCATCACACTGCAAAGATCATAAATGATACAGGAACAACAAGTGAATCCACTAGGGTCAGGCCCTTAGCTGCCAGTGAACACTGCCAGATTACTTCAGTAGATGGGAAGGAACATCAAGTGCTTTTATATATTAATCATTGCGAAATCATTACAGCCAGTTCGTACTCTTCTTCAACAACGAAAATCGATGATCAAAGTTATAAACACAATAGTAATTCTCTAATTAATTCTCTCCCTGTCTCAACTACAATCGTTGCCTTTTATAATGGCAAAGGGGTAAAAGATAAATAGTAAAAATGATCTCTCAGGATCAAGAGATCCCGAGGGATTCGCGCAATCTTCCATCTTCAGTTAGCTTTTCCTCCTTGCGTTGATCCTGTGATTCACTTCGTTCTTATCCGTAACTACCATGCTCCTCACTGGGCTTGCTGCCTCTTCGTTGTATCTTGGTTAGGGAACAACAGTTGTCCCGTTTCGTCCATGACTCATCATAGGAACAATAGTTGTCTCGTTTCATCTTTTTCCTGCATAAAGAAGGATAACAATCAGCTAAATCGTGATTACAGATAATTTCCTCATTATTAGCATAATCCTTTGATATATTAGCACTTTGGGATATAAAAGGGATATAACTAAATAAAAATATGATGAAATAAATAACATATGCATACCTTTTCCATGACTCAACATACGCTTCCTCGCCACCTACATTATCCAACACCTCATCAATGAATGGAGTCAGGAAAGGATCATGTACGCAAGCGTCATTCAACTTCTTGAGATCTACACATATCCTTATTTCATCATTCTGCTTCTTTTATTGTACCACCACTGGGCTTACCCAATTAGATTCTTCTATAGCTTTAATGATGCCTACCATAAGCATCTTGTCTAGCTCTAAACGTACTTTCTCCTTATACTTCGGATTAAGGTGGTAAGGTCTTTGCTTAACTAGCTTCACATCGGGTTTTAACATGATCTTCATAATGCCTAGGTCTCCTATTATCCCTTTTAGCTCCATAAACTTGGTAGGGGAAAAGTCCTGGTATTCGCAAAGAAATTTAGCAACCTTATCCACCGTTGCATCATCGTGGTAATCTCCAATCTTCGCGAATTTGGGCTCTGCCTTCGTACCAATATTTACTTGTTTTGTTTTTAGGGCGTGGTTATATCAGGATTCTCAATCTGCAGTCCCTCAACCTCGCGGTGACCCTCTGTTTCAGGTATGTTAATCTTTTTCATATCCTCATCTTCTTCTTCAGTAGTCATGTTATAGCATTCCAATGCATGGCTCAGTTGAGTAGCCCAATCAGGTTGAATCAGGTCCAAAGGATCATGCGGTATCTTAAAGATTGTTGCTTTCACTTCTTATAGCACTTTGTCAATACAATCAAACCCGTCTTCAAAGCTGAATATCATTATGAATACTTCGCGTAGAATATCCCATTCACCTGTACCATGGCGAAGCTCTGTTTCTAAGTACCAGTTCATCGAGATAACATCCGAGGTATGACAGAACAAGTGCACCCATTCAAGTTGGGGCTTCGTGCCATAAGCCTGAACCCATTTGGCTAAGTGTGCATGTGGATCATCCTTCCCATCGTACTTGTCTACCATTTGTACCTTCAGCTTCCCAAAGCATGTTCTCATCATCCTCCTACACTCGTGCCAATAATGAAATCTACCCTTGTGCGTACCCTACCATCTCGCGGGCATAACGCATAGTGCCTAGTCCAAAGCCTAGAAGCGCTGCTTATCTGGTACTTCCCTCTCAATTGTATCCAAAAATACATATACATCATTCAAGCCACCATAAGTGGGCAGACTTCTTACCTTTGATGACACACAGCACAACGACTAGGTCATCATGTTACAGCTCAGCGTGTTTACTTCATGTAAAAAATTCTGCCAGCGCTCTAATTCTTCATCCAAGTCTCAGGTTCGGGAACTCTCGCGATCCCATGTAATTCGTCCATCCATTGTCGGATTCACCCAATCTTGGTCTCGTGTTGTTATCTTATATATGTAGTCCAAATTGTCATCGCTCTCATAATCATGGGTTGGTTCAGTATAGTGCGATCCTTCAGCAGGATCTAGGGGTACTATTACGTAAAGCAATTTCTTTTCAAATATCATCTTCCGCTTCTTTATGTTGATTACCTCGTTCATATCAGTAGCACAATCAATACCAAGGAGCGCAGGGTAGGGGTTTCTATCATCCATAATTTCTATCACTTCAAAGTCAGCCAACATGCTCACGCCTTCAATAGCTACAGTTACTCCTTGTAGCCGTCCCATGGGGATGATCTTCTGCTGATTTTCCATCCTTAACTGAATCAGAGACCACTGCAGCATGGGTCTCCCCATCCGCTCCCAAGTCTGCTTTGGTAGGATGTTCGCATCTGGCCCTAGATCCAAAATAACCTGATCCATTTCATATTCTCCTATCTGCGCGGCCAGTCTCATCTCTCGTCCTATCCTTGCTTTATGCTTACCAATATTTTATACCACGAGTGGTTCACCCAAAGTGTTTATAGCGCATCTATTTATAAGCTCTTGTAATCCCTTCACAGCCTTGCTATCACATAACAACTTCATGCAGGTCTCTAGAAAGGTTGTAAGCATAGAAGGGTCCATCTCCTAAATAGGCTTATCCTTGCTCCCTGAGGTGGAGGCCTCAGTGAAGCTCTTCTTTGCTTCCATGAATGATTCGTGTGCACACTCCAAATCAAATTCATCCTCCTTTGCCAGTGCTTTGCAAACCCATGTGCTATCTTCGGGTTGTTTCCCCTTATCATCGCCCATTGCAATTCCACTTCGGAGCACTGTATTCACATACAGATCCTCTTCATGAGGCTCAGACCTGATCATATGTAGGTTCTGAGTCGGCTGAGGTGGTAGCACCCCTTTGTCACATATCCTTGCTATCAACATCAGATAGTCCTCCATTTCATGATCAAATAGAGTGCAATATTTGCACAATGGATGCGTAGGGTTAGTGCATTCATGGGCATAGTGCCCTGGTCCTTTGAAATTATAGTAAATTAATAGTCCCTGACCTCTGTCAGGTCCTCCTCCACCTCCACCTTGTCCGTGCCCATAAAAGCCTGTTCAGTCCATCCCTGTGCTCTGGTTAGGGGGTCATGTTTCTGCCTAAACCCTATAGGCGGGTGTTCTATCCATCATCAATTCATAACTTTTGCAGTTGCACTCATTATGCCCTACCGATCTTTAGAAGTTGCAGAACCATTGCTGTGGTGTTTTTACAAACTTGTGTACAAATGAAAATTATCCATCGTATGTTTCCCTGCTACTTGACATATAGCACACCACAATGAAGGCCTTGCGCTTAATTGTTAAAATTGGCAACCAGAGAAAAA
The DNA here is from genome assembly GCA_031772625.1 of Pinus tabuliformis. NCBI lineage: Eukaryota > Viridiplantae > Streptophyta > Pinopsida > Pinales > Pinaceae > Pinus > Pinus tabuliformis. The sequence goes on along the minus strand of CM062813.1, from coordinate 150,388,480 downwards.
CTTCATGTGGGTCATCTTATTCATAGCTAATAATATTTTTATTAGATTCCTCTCGTCGAGAGGTGTAGGATTGATATAAAGATCATCCAATTCCGATAAGTATTCATGGAGATATGAATTTATTTTGATTATGGAATTATTATCAAGCCGACTTACAACTCATGTAGGCTCAGAAGCCCAACAGTCGCATCTATTCACCCACCAACGTTGTGTATAAATATAAGAGGACTTTTCCTCATTTGGACTCACTCATCTCATCACATCTCTCTCTCTCTCCTGCGCAGATATGAGTCTCTTCTCTACTGCGCTGAAATGGGTCTCTCTCTCTCACACATGTGAAGCCGGAAGCTGTTGCATTTGAAGCTGCAACTGCAGAAGTAAAGATTGACTTGCATGGCCTAGAATATCTCCTCATCTAAACTGCACTGTAGGTTCATTTGAACCTCCTTTGAAAGCCACAACTTTTGGTGGTGGAATGAAGTCAATCCGACGAACGGTTTGCAAGATATCGACTGCCCTAGTTTGAAGCTGGAAACTGCTGAAACTGAAGCTGCAACTGCAGAAGTAAAGATTAACCTGCGTGGCCTAGAAGATCTCCTCATCTGAACTACGCTGTAGGTTCATCTGAACCTCCTTTGAAAGCCGCAACTTTTGGTGGTGGAATGAAGTCAATCTGACGAACGGTTTGCAAGATATCAACTGCCCTAGTTTGAAGCCAGAAACTGCTGAAACTAAAGCTGCAACTGCAGAAGTAAAGATTGACTTGCATGGCCTAGAAGATCTCCTCATATGAACTGCGCTGTAGGTTCATCTGAACCTCCTTTGGAAGCTGAAACTTTTGGTGGTGGAATGAAGTCAATCCGACTGTCGGTTTGTGAGATATGGTCTGCCCTAGTTTGATAATGAAGCCGCTAATGCTGATGCCACTGATCTAGGGTTTGCTACTACTGATATGAATCAGATTTATTGTACTATTTCTCTCTGCTGAATTATTGAAGATAAAAGAAGATTTGATCAAAGGGTTTTCCCCACACATTGTGGGGTTTGTCCCTGGCTAGCCGCCACATCTTGTGTCTCTTGTCTTGGCTTGTTTTCTGTCGATCGTTTAATGTTCTATCTGCACTTTACTTTATGTACATGTGATTGCTAATCGATGGAATATAATAAGAAAAAGAAGTAAACTGTTATAAGCATAGAACATACCATAACTTAACATGGTATCGGAGCTGAGGCGAAGACAAAGCCCGAGCAAGAGCAAGAGCAATCATTGAAGAGAATATTGGCAAGGCTATCGTAAAAGAGCTATGGGGTCCTCAACACTCTTTCCTACTGAAGACAAGCTCCGTGAGAAAGTTGACTATCACGGATGGAAGATGTCTATCGATCTAACCCTTGAGAATCAAGGAGTGTTGGATCATGTGAGAGGCAATATTGTTGAGCCTCCATCAAATGCATCCGCTGCTGCCTGGAACAAATGGAAAAATGGAGAAGTCAAAACAATAGAAGATCATCCGGGACACTATCAACAAGCACTTGGTGGCCTACATCTCTAAACTGGACACCTCCAAGGAAATCTACAATAGACTGGTGAGTTTATTTAAAGTTAATGATGCAAATCAAGTTTTGTTTCTTAGAAATAAGCTGAGGTAAATCAAGAAGAGTAAGGATGAAAGTATGCAAGCATACTTCTTAAGAATCACCGAGATCAAGAACAATCTCCTATCTATTGGGGAAACTATTTCTGACAGAGAAATGGCACTCACAACTCTTGGAGGATTACCATCCGAATGGTACGTGTTCAAGACTACTCTTTTGAACTATAATGTAATTCCTGGTTTCGAGGAATTAATGGCTAGATGCATTCAAGAAGAAACAAGGGAAGAAGTGCAAGAAATGCCCATGCCTAAAGGTCCTCCTGCTGCCTTTTCTTCTCATGCAAAGAGAAGAAAGGACTCTCACCGTGACGATGATCAAAATCCCTCTCATGGTAATCGAAGGAATGGAAACTTCAACGACAAAGGTTAGAGGAGAGCTAGAGATCGAGGAAGAGGACAACCATTCAAGAAGGCTAGAAAGTCCAGGATGTATTAAATGCACCTGACCTCAAAAGGAACCTAGTGTCCATCTTGGCAATGGAAGACAGAGGCTACAAGGTAACCTTCAGCAATGGCAAGGTATGTATATGGAAAAATAATGTTAAATATGCCTTTACTCTTGGGTTTAGTGTTGATTCATTATATCAGGTCGATGGAAGTCCGCTAGGTGTCATGTCTTGTGACACATCTCTTTAGTCCGAACTTTGGCATCGGAGGTTTTCCCACCTTCATTACAAAGCTCTACCCGATGTAAGACAGATGGTAATAGGGATGCTCAAATTCCAAGTAGAGAAAGAAGGTGTATGTCCGGGATGTTTCAAAGGAAATCTCAAAAGGGGACCATTCCCCTCAAGCCAAAGCAAGACCTCCGATATATTACAGTTGGTTCACTCAGGCATACCTGAGGTTGGCATTAAGAGGGAGACTACTACACCACATACTCCCGAGCAGAATGGTGTGGTGGGAAGGAAGAGCCGCACGATTATGGAAGCTGTCCGGGCCATACTACATGATTAAAGACTTCCAAAGTTTCTATGGGCTAAAACTACAAACACTGCCGTATATGTACAAAAGTCGATGCCCTCATCAAGCATTGGGTTCCAAGACTCCTGAAGAAAAGTTCACTGGTAAGAAACCTGATGTTTCTCATTTCAGAATTTTTGGAAGCCCTGTATATTTTCATGTGCCGAAAGAGAAAAGAAATAAATTGGGTGCATCTGGAAAGAAGGAATTTTCGTGGGCTATGGTGAAAATACTAAAGGCTATAGAATCTATGTAGTTGTAATTACTCATGATGTCACCTTTGATGAAGATATGGCTCTTAGCAAGGTGAACAATCTTCCGACTTTGAGGAGCTCTCAAGAAGTCGACACCAGGGAACCGAAAGAAAAGGATGATGAATCAATGCTTGATGTAGAAGAACCCTTGGATCCGGTTGATCCTCCTCCATATGAGCCTTCCCCTTCTAGGAAGAGGCCTTCATGGCTTAAGGGGTTACTGGATGATGCTGAAGGACATGCTGCACCCCGAGGAACCTTTCGTGAAAGTAAGAAACCTAATAGGTATCAAGGATACCTGACCATCATGAGAACGATCATACAAAATGAGCCTTCGTCATTCTCAGATGTCGTCAAGCATCAAGTATGGAAGGATGCTATGACCGAAGAATATGAGTCTATCATAAAGAATGATGTTTGGGAAGTAGTTCCCAGACCCCAGGACAAGACTGTTGTTACTTCCAAATGGCTTTACAAGATAAAGCATGCAGCAGATAGAAATATGGAAAAGTATAAGGCTCGTTTTGTTGCTCATGGTTTCTCCCAGAAGGAAGGTATAGACTATGATGTGATATTTGCACCTATTTCCAGATATACGACCATCCGCTCGATCATAGCCCTTGCCGCTTCACAAGGATGGAACTTACATCAGAAGGATGTCAAGACTGCGTTCTTGCATGGGTCGATCAAAGAAGAGGTCTATGTGGAGCAACCCGAAGGATTTGAGATTTATGATTGAAAATCTCATGTATGCAGGTTGAATAAGGCTCTCTATGCACTGAAGCAAGCACCCCGAGCATGGTATGAGAGGATCGATAGCTACTTGATGAAGCCGGGATTCACTAGGAGTGAAGCCGATCCTAACCTTTACTTTAAGGTTGAAGATGACAAGCCTCTCATACTGGTGCTGTATGTGGATGACCTCTTTCTAACATGTGTATACCCTCTCATTCACAAATGTAAGAGGGAGTTGGCTTCTGAATTTGAAATGAAGAACCAAGGACTTGAAGTGTGGTAGAAGTCGAGGGAAATTTTCCTATCTCAAGGAAAATATGTGGTAAAGATATTGGAAAGATTCGGTATGATGGACTGCAAGCCTGTGACTGCCTCAAGGATCTTAACTTTTAGAAGTTATATGGTAGTGATGTCAGACCAGATTTGGGAAATGCCTCTGAGTTTCATAAACTTATTCGCATTGATGTTCTTGGTGAACCTCCGTCCGAACATATGTTTTGCAGTTAGCATTGTGAGCTCATATTTGGTTGAGCCTCACTGGATTGATGCCAAGAATCTTCTGATATATCTTCGTGGCACAATTACTAATGGGTTAAGATACACTGCCGGAGATGTGAGACTACTTGGATATACTGATGCTAATTGAGCAGGCAGTGTGGTGGACCATAAGAGCACTTCCAGGTGTTGTTTCACCGTGGGATCTGCTTCGATATCCTGGATGAGTAGGAAGCAGAAGTCGGTGGCTTTGAGCACCACCAAAGCAGAGTATATTGCTGCTAGCATGGCCTCCTGTGAGGCAGTCTGGTTGTGAAAGCTCTTCAGTGAGCTATTTGGATTTACATTAGATACCACTATGATTCTCTGTAACAACTAGAGGTGGGATTCGATTATTGAGGAATCCCGTATTCGTCGATTGCTCCAGCAAATAGACATCATCTGAGATATGGTAAGTCAATGAGAAAGGAGGCTTCATCGCATTAAGATGATGTATAGGTCGATACACCTTGTCAAAGCCCCGAGGAAAGATCTAATTTGTGATTTTCCCAAACGACTTGAAGTCGTCAAGAAACCCTTGTACAAGTGTCCCTGCATGTTGCATGCATTGAGCTCTGGGAGCTCTGAGGGCTTGCAGTTCTTACTGGAGCAACATACGACCACAGGGTGACTCACCCTCCCCTGGTGGTGCGCAATGGAACAAGATGATTCGCTCTCTTGTGGGACAAGATGATTCGCTCTCTTGTGGAATAGGATGATTCGCTCTCCTGTGTAGCAAGATGATTAGTTCTCCTATGAGGCCTGGATTAATGTGTTCTCCATGGCAATTGTATCAGGATTGATGTGTTCTCCTGTGAGGCCTGGATTGATGTGTTCTCCATGGCAATTGTAGCATGATTGATGTGTTCTCCTGTGAGGACAGGATTGATTAGTTCTCCTGTTGAGGCATCCTACCCATGCAGTCTGGGACTCATGGGAAGTACCTCTCATCTGATCAATGAGCAGGGAAATGAAGTTAGGGACCATAGTAGTACCGATGGACGCATCGTTGTAACTACCGTACTCTCTACGCTAGGATGAACTCCATTGATTTGGGATCAATGATACTAGTCTGAGACCAGTGGTAGGAGTTGTACCATACTATGACGCTGACTTCAGGTCGGTTGAGACTGGTCTGGGATCAGTGGTACATACTCTGAGACTGACTTTGAGTCAGTGGAGGATGATATTGGTCTGGGACCATTGGAGTTTTACTCACTATGACGCTGACTTTGGGTTGGTTGAGACTAGTCTGGGACTAGTGGTACATACTCTGAGACTGACTTTGAGTCAGTATGATACATCCTTGATCATTTCTTCTTCTTCATAATTCGGACAAAAGCAGAGTATAACAGAACAATGCAAGAGCAGAGCAGAACAGAACAAAACAGTACATATCAGTGCAGGGAAGAACAAGACAAAGCAGAACAGGCAAAATAAAGCAGAGCAAGGCAAGGGTCAGGCTGTACAAGGAAGTGCATTTGATGGATGATTAGTAACGACCGATAAACAGATTGCAGATGAAGTTCTCCATGGTTGAGAGGGAGTGTTAAAATTGGCAACCAGGGAAAAACTTCATGTGGGTCATCTTATTCATGGCTAATAATATTTTTATTAGATTCCTCTCATCGAGAGGTGTAGGATTGATATAAAGATCATCCAATTCCGATAAGTATTCATGGAGATATGAATTTATTTTGATTATGGAATTATTATCAAGCCAACCTACAACTGATGTAGGCTCAGAAGCCCAACAGTCGCATCTATTCACCCACCAACGTTGTGTATAAATATAAGAGGACTTTTCCTCATTTGGACTCACTCGTCTCATCACATCTCTCTCTCTCCTGCGCAGATATGAGTCTCTTCTCTACTGCGCTGAAATGAGTCTCTCTCTCTCACACATGTGAAGCCGGAAGCTGTTGAATTTGAAGCTGCAACTGCAGAAGTAAAGATTGACTTGCGTGGCCTAGAATATCTCCTCATCTGAACTGCACTGTAGGTTCATCTGAAACTCCTTTGAAAGCCACAACTTTTGGTGGTGGAATGAAGTCAATCCGACGAACGGTTTGCAAGATATCGACTGCCCTAGTTTGAAGCCGGAAACTGCTGAAACTGAAGCTGCAACTGCAGAAGTAAAGATTGACCTGCGTGGCCTAGAAAATCTCCTCATCTGAACTATGATGTAGGTTCATATGAACCTCCTTTGAAAGCCGCAACTTTTGGTGGTGGAATGAAGTCAATCCGACGAACGGTTTGCAAGATATCGACTGCCCTAGTTTGAAGCCGGAAACTGCTGAAACTGAAGCTGCAACTGCAGAAGTAAAGATTGACTTGCGTGGCCTAGAAGATCTCCTCATATGAACTTCGCTGTAGGTTCATCTGAACCTCCTCTGGAAGCTGAAACTTTTGGTGGTGGAATGAAGTCAATCCAACTGTCGGTTTGTGAGATATGGTCTGCCCTAGTTTGATAATGAAGTCGCTAATGTTGATGCTACTGATCTAGGGTTTGCTACTACTGATATGAATCAGATTTATTGTACTAGTTCTCTCTGCTGAATTATTGAAGATAAAAGAAGATTTGATCAAAGGGTTTTCCCCACACATTGTGGGGTTTGTCCCTGGCTAGCCGCCACATCTTGTGTCTCTTGTCTTGGCTTGTTTTCTGTCGATCGTTTAATGTTCTATCTGCACTTTACTTTATGTACATGTGATTGCTAATTGGTGGAATATAATAAGAAAAATAAGTAAACTATTATAAGCATAGAACATACCATAACTTAACATTAGTCCTACTTGGGCTTTCAGTATCAAAGGCATCGGTCCTCCTCCTACAATATAGTTCACAAAGACCAGGCAATGGTCTTTGTCATGCCCTTGACCCTTACATTTTAGGCACCATACCTCTTCGCGCACCTCCGATCAAACTGTCCTATCCTGCTTCAAACTTTGCATTTCAAGGCAAAGATTTTGCAACTGCACATGGGTCTGCTGAACCCCTAGATTTGGACCTTGCATCAGTGTTTCATGCAGTCTCATTGAAATATCCAAGGCCTTTGCCTGAGTCGTAATCTTCTGTTGTGACAGCACGATCCTTAGGTGTTGCAGGAGCGAAGCCACAAACCACTAGCGGTGCTGTCCATCTGTTAAGTTCATATTAGCTTCGCAGATTTTACACTTCAAGCTCTGATCCAATTCCCAAGGCATCTCACCTAGTTTCATCACAATTTTCTTGAACCCCACAATCGATTGTGCCTCATATTTAGGCCTAATGAACGCTTTATTCAACGTGGTTTGGATGTCTGCCACCTCAGCGTTTGGGTTATCATTAGACTACTTGATGTACCAGGTTAGTGCACGATCCTAAAAAGAACTAACCAACATTTCCTTCTTCGTGTGATCATTTGTAACACCCTGAGCTTCCCAGACAGCTTTCACGATGAACCAAAACTATTTTGGGTCCTCATTTCCCAAGCCTTTAAACAAAGGCAGCTTCACTGAATTTTCCATGCTGAACTGTGGTGGAGGTGGTGGTGGTATGGGCGAAGTCGCACGTGATGGTGGTGAAGTTGGAGGTGGTGTGGGTGGAGGTGGCATTCATGGGAATCCTTGTCTTATCAACTGAATTTCACTTCGTGGATAAGCCTATGCTACTCCCTCTTCATCTCCAATGGTGGTGAGATTAGTGGGCTATATTTGGGACCCTTTCTTCCTTCATTCCTGTAAGAATTTCCACTTCGCATAGCTCCGAACATCAAGGTAGCTGCATAACCTGTTTTTTGCACAATAACATCTTAATCTAGGTATTCAAAGACTTCAAGTACTTACCTCACAGACCTTTTGAAAAGCGTTGCTCCGCCTTGTTGTAGCTAACTAAGGTATTGATCGTGAATTCAGTCGTGAATCCTCCTATGATGTGATCAAGCTAATGATTGACATCACAGACGATCTTATCCTCAAAGGCTTCCAATCTCTGTACTAACTCTGGGGTCCAGACAATGGGACCGTCAAGTCTCCACCTTCCTTAGCTATCCGCTAGCTTCGCGATCCACTCGTATAACTCAATAAAAACGAATAGAAAAAGATCTTGTGAATTTCTATATATAAGTACCTGTCCAGCCATTGTTCCTTTGTCAATCGTGGATTTCTGTTCTCCTGTGCCGTGAATTTGTGGATCTTCTTGTCCGCCCTGTCTTCGATCTCTTTCTTAATTGGATTCCATTGATACGACATCGCACATCTCTTATGCAGATTCCGGTCCTAGCAATGGAACCATTTGTTGGCTGTGTGGGGTCTGATCCAGGTTCAACGTTAGTTAGCCAAACAAATCCCTACACTACTGACCCTTTTGGCATCAGCCTGTAGAGTGCGGACTGAAGTCTCACCCAAAGCAGTATGGGGGGATGCTGGAGCCATGTTTCTGCAACCTGAGATGGTCGTGATGTCAGTTTATACCCTCTGTTCCTAGTTTTGTGAAGGTTGTTAAGTTCTAGGGCTCTGTCATTCTAGCCCTTTATTCCATCCTTTTGTACCTCCGTGAAGGGATATGATTGACCTTCGCGCAGCCCTAACCTGTGGTCCAGGTAGTTTCGCACTGCTATGGTAGCATGCTGTATAGGTTCCCAAGTTATCTTAAGTGTTTTACTTATCTTACTCAACAATCACAGTTAGCACCGCATAAACAGATATTCTTACTTGCATTCAATTAACTAATACAGTCACATACATTCGCACATCACATGAACATTGTATATTAAACCCAAAATGCAATATAACCATATGCATTAACAAGAAATAGATACACAGAATTTGTAGAATACTTCTCTTTATTGATATCTTCAGACTATTACAGACTCTATCCACCTTGCGCACACAGTTACAGGGGTCCGCGCACTCAGCTGTAGAGCCTCTACCTATGCTATGACCTGAAACTTAGACTCCTCTACCAAGTCTCCAAGCCTTGTCTTCTACTACCAACAACTTATGACTACTTAGAGATTACTTAGCTCCTTTTATGCAAACCCATGGTTCGCAGACCATGGGTGGATCTTTACAGCCGACTTTACACTTTACAAAATAAGGGAGGACAACCCTTTATGACTCATGACACCTTCGCACTCAACGACCACAAAATTCAGAGACTTTACAATTTGGTACAAAATTTGACCCAAAACGTGGGCTTTTAGCACCAAAACTGTCCTTGGGGGATCCCGTTCCCAACAATTCCAGCTAAGTTCTATGCATTATACCTTAAGGAACAATGGTTGCAGTTCCAAATCAAGACCCTAGCATAGAGAGGCATTATGCCCTTCTAGGATTATAGACAGTACATTGATATTTGTGATCAAAGCACATTGAAGGATAGGACTAAGCTATCTGATTTCTAGCTACATAACCTAGCCTTGCCAAATCTAAATGTATGGGACACTAATGCAAAAATAGGGGATTTACAGTTGATGGCTTTAGCATCATGGATGAACCATGAGGAAGCAAGGCCTACTGAAATGAAGAAAATAATGGCAAGGTAAGAAACAAAGCCTCTCATGATTAGACCCGAGCAGTCAAATCCAATGGCTATCATCAGCACACATAACTTAATTGCAAATGACCCTCAACTTGCACCTAGGTATCTTGCTGCCCAAGAGCAAGCAATTACACACTTTGAGGATATGTTTAGGCTATTAAGGGACGATAGCATGCAAGATTTCCAAAGGAGATGGAATACTTTGCCCTACAGTTTGAAAATCAGAGATGACCATTATCCTCAAAGAATGAGAGAAGCAATGAATAGGACACTCATGTACAAGAAAACCCTCCAAAGACTCAAAGTCAATTGGATTGGCTTGAGACTCAGTCTACCACTGCTCTTAGGGATGTTATAAGGAAGGAAGGAAGAGGAAGAAAGAAAGAAGTGGGAGGAAATAGAAAGGAAGGTAGGATTCTATGTATAGGAAGAGGAAACTACAATAGAAGCACGAGATGTCAGGGAGGCCACTAGAGCTATGAAAGACATGGATATTGATTGAGTTGCTCAAAAGATGAGAAACACTTTCAGTAGGGGGGTGATGATGAGCCTCATCATTGGGTAACTATATGGACCGTAATTCACCTTCTATCTTATTCAATTAAACTCTTCTAACAATTTATTACATATTTTGATTATATTTTGTTTAATGAGACGAGTCAAAGTGAGCTATTATGCCTAGTGGACTAATGTGCATTGAATGTAGGTTTGTGAGAGAAAATCATGGATTTTTGGCTAAATAAGGGTTGGAACTCGAATGAGACAACGAGGAGGTAGATCCTCCTCATTTACTCCTCCCTCATTCGAATATTCCTCCATCAATCACACTAGCTCAGAGTACAAGCAACCAATTCATGGAGATCAAAAGGAAATCGAGCAAGTGACAGTCAAAGAGCTAGTTTATCTCAAGTTTGGCAGTTGAGCCTCTCTAGATTTAAGGAATTCATTGGAGACTTCAGTTGTATAAATAAAGAGGCGTAGAGCCTCATTAGGATTCAAATTGTTGCTGTAAAAACAATAGTCATTTTCGAGTTCAAGACTTTTGGAAGACATTGTGATGTAATTTTCTATTTTGATAATGAGAATGAGAAATTCCTTGATCTAGCACTGGGTTAACTTAGAGGTCTGAAGCTCTTGTGTTAGGACCCAACCCTAGCAGCAAAGGTTCCTCTTCTTGTATTTTTATGCTTAGATTGAATTCATAGATTAATGGTTGAATTGTATTTAGAATTATTTCACTACAAGTAGTGTAGATTTGATTAGTTTGCTTCCATTTGTGCTTTACTTCAATAGTAGTTTAGAAGAGATAAAGGGACATCAAAAATCTGTCAACATGTGGTTTTGGCCTCACTCCTTCCTTTAGGGATCATGGTTTGAGGAAAGAACTCCTATGCAGCCCCAAAAAGAAAGAATTCTAGTTTCTCATGGAATTTAGGGTTTTCTATACTTAGGCCAACATTTGATCAGTTTGAAAGAGTAGGACTTAGTTATCATTTCTTCCATCTTCTATATTACATTAGATATCATCAATGTTCCATATTATTCCGCTAGTTTTCCTCATGCATGAAATAGACAACTAGATCATGAAATTTTGTTTTCCTAGATCATTGAAATTCTTCTTATTTACCCAATTTTTGGGTAAATGTCAATGTTTGATGTGGTGCAGTTGTTTCAGAAGTACATAGAGATTTCATAGTTAGCAACCTCCTTCCAACTTCATCCACCCATGGTCCTCACTTTATTTCACAAAACCCTCACCAATTTCATCATTTCACAAGGAAACTTCTCCAATCTTGTTGAGCAAATCCAACCATTTCCCAACTTTGGTTTTGAGTTATGAAGTGATCATAGGCATTTCCTTGCCTCATTCCATCCACTAACCACCTTCCCTCAGCCTTCCATCACCTTCAACACCCATCCTTTTGATCTCGGTTATATCCTGTAGAAATATAGGGGATCTTGTAGGTTTTCAGGACATCCTGTAGAACACATTAGGACATCCTATAGGTTTTCCTGTAGTGGCCTGTTTTGAGGCTGAATTGAGGGAAAATCCTATAGGAAGCTAGAAAAGGTCACCTATTGGTCTTCCCAACCTTCTAACCATTCACCACCATCCCTAAGCCACCTGCCACATCACCAAAAGAGATTAGCTTTCACACTTTCACATAAAAAAGACAAAAGGAAAAATATAATTATTTTATTCATTTATTTGCACAACAGTAGAATGTTTGATGCTTTGAATTTGCATGATTAGTATAGTAGGATCGCATACATGTTAACTTAGCATTATTTTGAAGCATAGCCTCTTAGCAGTTAGTTAGAAAATGGTGTGATTTAGCAATGATTTCAGTCTTTTTCCTCATTGCAGTAGACAAGCTTTCTCGTAGAGTAGATTTCTCTTTCCCTCATTGGTAATCAATCTTGTTTTGAATCCATAGAAGTCTAGTTTGAAAAACCTTAGTGGTCTATCACCAGCTCAGGCAAAGAGTAGACCCATCACATTTACTTGTGTATACAACACTGTCACCTCCAAGTTTGTACGCACCCCGGGTTGATAAAGTAAAGTTGGTAGCCCTAGGAGTTGCAACATTCTTGCTGCAATACTGGTGCTCATTAGTTGTACACATTGAGTTATGGACATGTGGTACTATGTTATGTGGATTGTGTAGTCATTGTATCATGACATGCATATTCGTTGTGTTGTATGCCGGGTGTAGGTGTATGTGTTGTGTTGTACACTGGGGGTAGGTATGTGTTGTGGTACATCAGGTGTAGGTGTATGTGTTGTGTTGTATACCTGGTGTAGGTGCATGTATTTTGTGGTGTTGTATGCCGTGTTGGATTTATGCGTGTGATGTACACTCTATGTATGTATATGTGATTGAAGAGAAGAGAAGTGTTGGGTGCTTTCTTGGTGTGGAAACTGATTAAGTATGTGTACGAAAAGGAAAAAAGAAAAAGGTAGAAGAAAAGGACTGATTGAAAGATAAGTATTAGTATTTTATTTTCGTATTAATTATGTATGTGATCTATGACTCTGATTTATGATGGTTACACGTGATATATTATGGTTGTGTTTTGAGATAACTGAATGTGATATGTTTATACATGATCATTTGATCAAAGAGCTAGTTTGACTTGCTGTGACAGGAAGTAAATTTTTTTGCAAATGTACCTTATTGACAAGTTGCCAATGGAAATTATGTGCTTGGTACAAGAATTCATGGAAAATTCCTAGGTTTGGGTGGTTGAAACTAGCTACTTGAATGTTAGCAACAATAGTGAAAGGAATTGGAACATGCAATACTATGTTGGTAAAGAACTTTAGGAGTAGGGCCATTGTGGGACACTGGTACCCAATAGTGTCCATTGATTGCCATGAGGATGCAATAACTAGTATGATGATTTCTAGGCAAGGATATGCCTTGGATTTTGGACATTCCAATGTGAGGAAACCTTTCCAAGGGATGGATCGCCTGAGGAAATGTGTAGAAGAGGAGGGAATGCAAGCGAAACTTGGACGGTGTGTGACAACACAAAAGGGGGTGATTGGATTAACCAAGGGTTTGTGTAGTAGAGAAGGGAAGGTTAGGTAATGGATTTTTTTTGGTCATTAGCATTTTTAGATGAAACCAGATGCACATTGGGAGTGTGCACTAGAACAATGAGCCAATAACTATTAACTAGGAGGACAATTAGCACAAGGATTGTAGTGTTGGACATTAGATGCAGGTTTGACTTTGTTAGTGGATTTTGGAATTTCTGGGAAGGAGTTGAATACTGGTATTACTTTTGAGGGTGGAGATGTGAGCCTACAAATTCCCTTGTTGACTAATGTGGGCATCATATCCTTTTATTTGTTGGTTAAGAAAATGTGCACATGTGTTTATTATTTTAAACATTGTATTGAGTTGGATTTATAAATATCCATATACAGTATCATTATTTTCTAGTTGAAGCAGATGTGCACGAGTGTATATGTGGTTGTTATTGTAAATACCGTAGTAATTTGCGTTATAAAGCTCTAGTAAACGATATTCTTGCCATGTTTTCAGTAGTGGTAATTGTAAATACTGGAATAAGATGTGTTATAATGCTCCATGGTAGTATGTTTTGTTTTCAGCAGTTTTCTGGTCATAGGTGTCATAGAACACTGAGGACGGTGTTCCCCCAAGGGGGAGGGGTTTGTAATAGCCCCTGGTTGATTTTCCATGTAAAAAAACATAAGGCCAAGGTCATGGGACATGTATTGCAAGTTGAATGGTGGGAAAAACATCCTAGTGGGTGTCACTGTTGGTTTATTATGGCAAAGGGAATTGGAAAAGGAATTGGCAAAGGAAAAGAGGCATTAATTGGCATTTTATTTATGAGAATAAAAGAAAATAGGAGGAAATGAAGGTGAAGAGACATATATTTTCATGAGAGGGAAATTTAAGGGAAAATGAAGGAAAATGAAGGAAATATAGGCCTCGATGATAAAAAGGCTTATGAGGATCAAATCATAGATTTTGTTAGTTTAAATTTGTTCTCTCACACTCTTGCACACTTAGAGAATTCTTGGAGTAAGCTTGGAGAACTCTAGTACTTACTTGGATTTGGAGAAAGAAGGAAAGCACAAGGGAATAGGTGGATCAATGTCTATAGATGGATTTATTTGCAGGAAACGGGTTGCATGTATGATTTCCTTGTTTATTTATGGATGCATGGTATAAGCATGTGATTTTATGGTTATGTGTTGTCATTCGCATGGATATTTCTTAGATTGACAGTGGTTTTAGCCTTGCCTTTCCATTTCCTAGATAGTCGTGATGTTGTGGTTTTTTCCACTTGATTTTTTTCTGGTTGATGCTCATAATTCCTTATGGCTATGGGTTGGAACAAACACTTTGGAGCCCTTGGTAGGTTGAGTTACTAGTCCCTGGAGTTGGGTTGGACAAACACTTTGGAGCCCTGTAAGGTTGTGGGTTGATTTATTAGCCCCTGGAGACATGGACTACTTGGGTAGAGACCAATCTGATTGGTGTTAGTGATGTACAACTGTGAGGTGGAATCATTGGTTGAGGGTTGAGGCAGTTTGGACTATGGAAGCCTTGGTTTTATTTGTCTTGGTTTATTCCATGAGATCCCACATTCATGCTTGGAATATGGCACATGGGTGATTGGTTGAAAGAGAGATTTGGTTCAACCCAATCCATGGTTGGGTGTTACGTCGAAGCCCCTGACTTGGTTGGTGTCTTCATATGTTAATAAGAGCTATTATTATATTGTGATTCACATATATTTCTTGGAAATGTGTTGGTGATATTATGGCTGGGTTGCCATGGTTTATATGTTCGTTATTTTCTTGTTATATGTTGTTCATATGATGTATATCTTTTATGGCTCTTGTCATGAATTGTTTTTCTATTGATTAGTTGATGAATGTATGGACTAATAAGTGTTGTTGTAGCTATGCGGAGAGGGCATAGGGCATTCTTAGTGATTATCATATGAATATCAGACATTTATGATTAGATATGAATTCATGATATTTATATTACATGGCTGTCATGTATCTAATGAAATGTCTATTATGTTCTAGGCAATTTAGGTCAAGTTCTGCCTTCAAGTTTGTATGTTTAGCCTTGTTGTTATGCCATTAATGATTTTGATAAGTTTCAAGAAGTTCTGGGTAGTGGGCTAGAGACTGACTTGGAATTTAGGCTCATATCTCAGGATCGTACCCTCTGAACTGAACAGGTTGGGTCACAACCGTACCTAGGCAGGCTTGTGCATGCAGTTGGTGGCCTGAAACCACATGGAGGCCTTGTCATGCATGTAGTTGGGGGTTAAAGTGTGTGAAAAGAAGCCCCAACTCAGGGATGAGGTGGGTTGTCAGTTTCTGGTCAGTTTGTTGGCCCCACTTCCTTAACTGGAGCTAGGAGATCGGGTAATTGCATAGTAACTCTTCATCTCATGTTTACCCTAGCATGCTGGTGGAACTGGGTAATTGTGGTGTGGGGGGGAGGGGTGGTTATAGGGTGGTATCAGAGTAGGTATCCATTCTATTTGGGTGATATATGATACAAAAGGGTGGTATTAGGCTATATTGCAACACTAGACCTCGGGGTAGATGTGGTTGATGTGTATACATGTGTGATTGTCTATGTGTTTGTCATGCATGCATAGTACGCCAAACATGCATCATGGTGGTCATTATGTAGTTTGTGTCATCATGATGTTGTTGGTATGTTATGATGTTGAAATGTCGGATGAGATGGAGTTGGAGATGCAGATTATTGGAACATGGTTGCAGCACTAGACCTCGGGGTGAGAGCAAATCGTCATACAAATTTGAATGTTGGGAATGCATGTATGTTGATTAATGCTTGTTATAACAATTATGGTTATGTACATGCATTTCATTCTACTGTTGTTGTGGTTCCATGCATAATAGATGTTAGTTAATCAGTGCAGCCATATGTACATGCATCATTTAGTCATGCATGGTAGTTAACTTGTTATTATATGCATTGCGGCATACACATGATGATTCTGGTCATTACATTTAAGATATTGATGATATATGTGTTGTGCTAATCTAGATTGACTGGTGCAGATGGTCATGGTTATGATATTTAGTTATGAGTTGATATATTTGTGATATTGCGTCATACTAATCTAGACTGACTTTTGCAGATGTGATATCCTTCCCTGAGATACAATGAGGTATGAGTTCGATTATGTCATTCTTTTGGTTTATCTAACATGGTATGTTTACAGGTTGTCTGAATGTTTAATTAATGGCATGTTATGAGTATGTGTCTATAAGATTGCATGAAGGAATGATCTTGTTTTAAGATGGTTATACTAACTATAACACCCTCCTCCCACAACTACCAAACTAATCATCCAACCAGGGTAAACATGTGATTACTAGCTACTATGATATAATTCAACCTCCTAGGTGACCTTAAGGAAGTGGAATCGATGGAAACACATCAAACATACCTTCCACATCAGCAAAAACGCTCCCATGAGCCATCCTAACCACTCAGGTATCATGCCCCTAGGTCCCACTGAGTTTTTAAGCTATTAAACCTCTGGATGCTCCCATGATATGGGCATGCCAGTGTCCAAACATATCTAAAAACTCCCACAAGCCTGCATGCCTGCATCCACGACTATTTCCAGTAGACCTGTGCCAGATTCGATGGTATTTAAGGCACTTTTCAATCTTAGAATTTCAGCCACTACCTAGAACTTGTTGTAACTTTCAAAATCCATTATACACATGATGAAAAGACTAATAAACCAAAAATTAACTCCAGGAATAGGCCTGACCATCCCCAACTGGGACTGACATTTTGTTAAACACTTTGCATCAGTGAAATCTATAGGTCTAAGATACAAGACAAAGCATGAATGACTAAAAACTCTTATGAGACATGAAAAGAAGGATCACCACCTTCTCCCTTGAACTATTATGACATCAATTAGGTATTGCATCCATTATTTTAACAATTACAAGTAAATACATGAAGTAACCATGACATGAACCAGTCAATTAACCATGCTTAAGACCAACATAAAACCATGAAAATAACAATGAGATAACAATCATTAAATCCACATATAAATAAGTACAAAAGCAAGAGAACTTAACCTTTATTAAACATAAGCAAATCTGACTAGGTTTAGGACTTCCACATACCACCTAACTGTAGACATGGCTGAATCAAATATTTCTTTCATCCAGTCACCCCAGTGTCGTATTCCGAGAACAAATGTGGGATATCATAAAACACATCAATGAAAAACATCCAGGGCTTCAAGAGGCCAAACTACCTCAACCCATCAAACAATGATTCCACATCACAGTTGGACATCACAAAACCATCATCATATTGGTATCTACCCAAGCCTTCTAAGGCTCCAGAGTGTTTGTTCCAACCCGGCTTCCAGGACTAGTAACTCAACCCACGACTACTATCGGGATCCAAACTATTTGTCCAACCAAGGCTCTAGGACTAGTAACTCAACCCACAACTTTTTCTGGGCTTCCAAATCATTTTTACAACCAGGGCTTCCAGGACTAGTAAATCACCCCACAAATTTTTCTGGGCTTCCAAATCATTTTTCCAACTAAGGCTTCCAGGACTAGTAACTCAACCCACCAAGGGATTCCAGAGTGTTTTTCCAACCAAGGTTTCCAGGACTAGTAACTCAACCCAAGATGAAATAGGGCTTCCAGAGCATTTTTCCAACCAAGGCTCTAAGACTAATAACTACACCCAATCCGTTATGGGGCTTCCATAACATTTTTCCAACCAAGGATCTAGGAACTAATAACTCAACCCAATATAAAGGAAACATGAGAACCAAATAGGAAAACAAATAAATGAACCCACAATACCATGGCTATCCAAGAAATGACAAGGCTAGGAAAATCCACTGTTGATCTAGGCAATCCTCCATGCCAATGACATATCATGACCAAGAAGCCACATGCATGTGCCATGCATGCCAAGACTAGTGAGGAAAACATACATGCAACTCGTTACCTACAAGAAAAAACTGCTGTAGCTGCCGATCTCGATGTCCTCACGTTATTTTATGCTTTTCCTTTTCCTTCTTGCTCCAAAACTTCAAGTATGCCACACTCTCCAAGAGTGCTCCAAGAAAAATCAAGTGTCCAAGAGTATGAGAGAGAGAATATAGAGAGAGCTCCAAAATTGAACTGACCATGCTTACCCACTGGTCCTCTGAAGCCTTTTATCAATGAGGCCTCTATTTTGTTCATTTTCCATTATTTTCCCTCGTTTTCCTCTTGACATGCAATCTGTGACCTTTCACCTCCTTTTTCTCCTAATTTCCATTATTTTCTTAAATAAAAGTGCCAAAATTCCACTCCGCCTTTCCAAATCCTTTGCCACTTTCCTTATCCATTCTAAACTGAACAAACACCCACTAGGATGTTTTTCCAACCATTTATCTTGGAATACGTGTCCCATGACCATGGTCTTATATATTTTTTCATGGATTTTTAACCAGGGTTGTTACACTAACACAATATGTACTAAGACAACTAATATGCACTTGAGTGTAAGTGGGTACTAGTTGTAGTATTATGACTAATTACTGTGAGTTGGTTATGACGTGGTTTTTAGTCTTGGTAAAGGATGATTTCAAATTAATAGACATGATGTCTTGATCTTTGGAACATATGATTGACATGTGTGAACAGTTGCAAGGAAACATGCTTGGTATTATAATGACAATGTAACAATTGGTTTGTTTATATAACTAATAGCTGGGTGATATGATAGCATATAACAAGACTCAATTGCAACAAGGAAAAGGGTAAAGGAAAGGAATCAGGTGAGAATACCTTTGGCTATGTTTGGAAACCACAATTCCAAATGAATGAGTGCTTTCCATGAATACAGGAAGCCTTCTTAAGCTTGATTTCGTCTCACATTATATGGATATGTGCTAGATTCATGAATATGTATTTGACAGGTATAAGAATTGGTTTATAGTTATGGCGGGAGTTGTCAAGGAAATGGAGTCCCTTGAGAGATGATATATGTATGTGTCCAGTTATAAGATGAGATGGTTTGCACAACAAGGGAAGGTAACCGATATACTATTATTTTATTTATATATTGACAATTTTGTGTTTATGGTAGTATGATGCGGGGGATTTCATGGAAAAAGAGATTACCATGAAATCTTGAAGAAGGCTCGGGTTGAAATTTCATTTGGAAGAATTTGGAACCTTGGGGATTGATTCATTGTGTATGTTGATTTTTTTGTGATTTGTGATTTGTTTGCACTTGATTTGCAGTTATGTTTATGCTTGGTCCATGGCCATGCCACTTTGTTTGTGGAGTCATATTGTTATTGGTTTTCATGGTATTATTCTTGTTTGTTCCTTATTCTTTCCTTTTATGTTTTTAGGGTCTTGGGAATTGGTTGGGAAAGAGGAAGTTAATGGAGTTCAGAGAGAGCTAAATGAAATACGATAGGTAATGTAAGACCTGGATGAAACAAAATGCATGAGTAAAGGGTAGCTGAAGGCAAGAATATGGCAATCAGTTGGATTGGTTGGGTCCATTGGGGTAAATGAACGAGGGAAGGAAAATAATGAGAAAGGTAATAGGAAAGGTAGATAAAATGGATTTGAGGCATCATATGCCTTGACTCTATTGGGAACTATTGTTCTCAATGTTGTGCATGCTGTGCACAGGGAAAATTTTAAGGATGGAGATTTATTTTGAAGTTTAGAAACCTTGGCGAATCTTGTAGTTCACCATATGCAATCTATAAAACGTTTGACAATATTTTGCAAAAGTATTCAAATTTCTAATAATTTTTACAGTCTCTATATAAAATTTTGGTGATTTTTAAGGTCAAATAATTTTATACTATAAAATTTGGGCAAATCATTTTTAGAAAAAAAAGAAATTAGTGAATCTTCTTTTTGGAAAAAACATGGAAATTTAGCCCACCTACGAATATTAGCCCCTAAAATTTTCCCTGCTTTGTGCATGGATAAGGAAGCTCCCTTAATCTTAACCTTATGATATTTAGTTATTATGTTGTGATCATGATAATGCTGATGTATATATATATGTATACATGTATGCATAGATGTCATTGTCTGATAAGATTGTTAGGGATCATGCTTGTGGAGGAATGATTGGTTATGTAGGTGAATGGCATGATGAGGTTTATAGTTTATGAGGAATCAAGTGGGAAGAGTAGCCTTGACAAATATATGAGGTTAGTACCGTGTGAATATTATTTGATATTATGTTATTATAACTATGTCTGTGTTTATGTTATGGATACAATATGCTAAGGGATACATCAATGAAATGAAAGCAGTATGATCTACGACATGCTGAAAAAACATGGACAATGGAAAAACACTAGAAGCAAGGTTTCTTGGAAGAGACAATGTGGTTCTCCAGATGTGTAGTACTCGTGTTATGTACATGTTGCATATGCAGTGCTATGTACATGTTGTATATGCAGTGCTATGTACATATGGTGCCGTGTGCATGTCGTATGTGCGGTGTTGTGTACATGTTGTATGTGTGACAATGTGTACATATGGTGTTGTGTGCATGTTGTATATGAAGTGTAACATACATGTTATCTGTGTGGTGATGTGTACATATGGTGTTGTATGCATGTTGTATATACAGTTCTGTGTACATATGGTGTCGTGTGCATGTGGTGCCATATACATGCAATACATGTCGTGTTGCGTGTGTGTGGTGTTGTGTACATGTTGTGTAGGTAGTGCTATGTGCACATGTTGTTGTGTACATGTTGTGCATGTGGGGCTATGTACATTTTATGCAGGTGGTGCAGTGTACATGTGGTGCTATGTACACATTGTGCAAGTGGTGTTGTGGTATTGTGTACACGTCGTACATGTTGTGTCGTGGACATGTGGTATTGTGTAGTTGTTGTATCATGACATTTGTATTCATTGTGTTATACTCTTTGTATGTATATGTATTGGATTGTACGTTGGGTGTAGGTGTATGTGTTGTGTTGTACACTGCGGGTGGGTATGTGTTGTGGTGCACTAGGTGTAGGTGTATGTGTTGTGTTGTATTCCAGGTGTAGGTGCATGTATTTTGTGGTGTTGTATTCTGTGTGGGTGTATACGTGTGATGTACACTGTGTTTATGAGTATGTGATTGAAGAAAAGAGAAGCATCGGGTGCTACAACTGATCTGGTGTGTGTACGGAAGGGACACAGGACAAAGGTAGAAGCAAAGGACCGTTTGAAATATAAGTATCAATATTTTACTTCAATATTAATTATTTATGTGATCTATGACTCTGATTTATGATGATTACATGTGATCTATGATTATGACTTAGGATGGTTTCATTTTGAGTTAACCAGATGTGATATGTTCATACATGATGATTTGATCAAAGATCTAGTTTGGAATGTTGTGATAGTAAGTAAAAAAAATTGCAAATGTACCTTATTGATGAGCTACCAATGAGGTATGATTTGAATTTATTTTGAATCTAATGGAAATTATGTGCTTGGTACAAGAAAGCATGGTAAATGCCCAGGTTTGGGTGGTTGAAACTAGTTGTCGGAATGTTAGAAACAATAGCGAAAGGAATTGGAACATGCAACAATATGTTGGTAAAGCACTTTAGGAGAAAATAATTTATGTAAACATCACATGATCAAAATCCTTCCATTCATCTTGAGGTAATATTAGAGTCAATAAAGCTTTAGGGTGTTACACAGTATTTTGTCATGCCATATAATGAAGTGCCAAAACATTGACTACTGTGAAAAATATCAGTCATGATATACATACCAAACCTCCATGAAGAATCAAAGGAAAGGTTCCCTGAAATCATTCTGGAGAAAATTGCCTTAAAACCTAATTTATGGCATCAACATGTTTTGTTCCATTTCCTACTAGTGCTGATGGCACGTTGCTTAGCTATACACTTATGGTGCTAGCGCAGGTTTTCATAGGAAAACTTGTGTTGGCCTCCTTTTGGCAGGTTTTCCCAAACTGGAGGAGAAGCTTCGCCCACTAGAACCTTTAGGAACAACGAGTTGGATATTGGTTGTTGTTGATATGGTTGAGCTCTCTCATTTGGGCCTCTTGATCTTATCATCATGGGTTTTCCCCTTGAGATGTGGACCTTCCTCCCTCTTTTATGGATCCCTAACTCCCTCTCCCTTCTTATAGATTCACCCCCTTCCATTCCCATATGGTTCGTCATTGATTGCTACATCCCTATGCTGAGATTATGCTTACATGCTTTCCATTTCTAGCTTGGAGAAGGATGTTAGGATATTCCGACACATAGGAAATAGTTAAGTATAACTTGGTCTAGTGTAGAGTTAGGTAAAGTGTGTTTCTTTACTATGTACTTTTTTAACTTACAATCCCACGGTCACGATATGTTCTAGACATTAAGTGATCTGACGGTTCATTCTCTTCTCGGTATTATCAACACTTGATTCATGGCTTAACACCTGATTGGTCCATGATCTCTATTTAAAGAGCATGGAAGGTCATTTGTAGGGTGACCATTCATGAGAGAAGCTTATGTAAATTTTCCTTTTTTTATTAATAAATTGCCTGAAGTTGCCGTGTTGGCTCAGGCCATGGACTGTTTCCCTCTTTCAGAGTTTTAACCACGCCAAGAATATTGGTGTATTGATCTATGATCTGTTCGTGAGCGGTGTCCTTTGGTGTTATATCTGAGTAACTTATCGTGTAAATTCCTACATGGTATCCTAGCTATCTGAGGGCCACATCCATTGGTGATCCAAATTAGAAGCCGATACAATTGCATTCGACTGTCATTTCCTAGATCTACTGTTTATGACCACTTTCCAGCTGATAGGACTTCTCTATTATGATAGGAGAATCTTTTCTAGTGAGGAACCCCTTTCGTTTCACGTGAAAAGGTTTTCGGTAGCCCTAGCTATGTCATTTTTAATATTTGGTGGTATATAGTCTTTAATTGCAGTTTTAGTTATTTATCTCTCTCTTTGTTTTGGTTTATTTATCTATCTATTTTTATTACTGAATCTATACCTTTCATTTCTATTTATGCTCTTTGCCCCGTGACTCTGTGCGATCTGGGAAAATCAGAAACAAAAAGGAAGTATTTTTCTTATGCGTATGCTTTTTTCTGCTGAGCCTTAGTGTGATCTCGGAAAATCAGAAACATTGAGGAAAATATTTAGTTTTCGGCGAAAGATAACTTCAAGCCATAAGGTTTTTTTTTTTGGTATGTCTGTGTTGGGTTGTGTGGTTTTTTGTTTTGTAGTCAAAAAATGTTTTTTCAAGCAAGCACGTACCCCAAAGCTTCAGTGACTAAAAAAAAATAAAAAAAATAAAACCGTTCCTCTTTTCAAAAAATTACTAATCTTTTAAACTAGCTCACTTGGTCCAACGTTACTTTATGAGAATAGAGGTATTGAATTCAAGTCTTTCTTTTTGTTGAGTTACTTTTTCAAAAAGTACATGTATCTTATGTTTTAAAGTTACTTTATGTAAAAGTGTTCTCACCCATTATAAAAAGTGAGTCACTTACCATTGTAAAAGTGACTTTCACTTATTTATAAAAGTGGGTCACATATATTTTTTTTCAAGTGAGCTAATTATATTAAGTTTGGAAAAGGAGGGGGTGGGGGAGGAGGAGGTGGGGGGTGTTTAAATATAACATTAATATTCATTTCTGCACATTCACGCACTTCGTCGACATCTTCAACAACTTTTCTTCAAAAAACCATAACTTCTTCATCCGGAAGCCGTTTTTAGAGTCATTTTTTTTTAATCAGCCTAATTTTTTGAGATCTTTCCATTGGAATACTTAGTTTCAGCATCTACAGCTTTAGTTTATATTAAAATGGAAATTCAATGCCAAGTTATTCTTGACATCACCAACTACATCCAATGGTGGTCCTACATTGTGGATTTACTTAGAAGTAAAGGTCTTTACAGAATGGCCTCAGGCCAAGAAACAAAACCTAAAGATGAAGATAAGGCAGCCAAATGGGAAAATAGGCAAGATCAAGCATGTGGGTTGATAGGGATGTCTATTTCTCCAAACCTTAGATTCCATATCACAAAACTTAATACCCCTAATGAAGCAATGAAACAACTCACCAAAGTTTTTGGAATTAAAAATGAAATTAGAGCCCATCAACATGAAAATGAGTTACTTACGTTGGACCCCAATAATTTATCTTCCATTGAATATTTTTTGTCCAAGTTCAAGACCCTTAGAATTCTTTTGGAAGGTGTTAAGGTTAAGAAAGAAGATGGTAGCCTTATCTATTCCATTCTTACTAAGTTGGGACCATCCTACTCTGTGTTTGTTTCGACCTTCCATTCTACTAGAGAAGCCTTTATTTCTCAAGGACAAGACTACAAGTCCCCCTCTTTTGATGCCTTTTGTGATTCTTTAATAAGAGAATAAGAAAAAATCTTACATATTGGTCTTCTTAATCTTGGAAAATCTTCTAAGAAAGCCTTAGTTTCCCAACAACAACCAAATTCAAAGAATCCTAAGAAGCATAACATCCATTTGGAGCATTCTTCAACTTCAACTTCATCTTCAGGTATAACTCTTTCTGCTTGTGGTTTTCAAGCATCTCGGTCTGGATATGCACTAAATGTATCTTCTTCCTCTCATTCTCATGAGTCGCTCATTGATTCTGGAGCTTCTTATCACATGGCCAAAAACAAAGCCATGTTTTCTTCTGATTGTAACACCAAAAATATATATGTTGGTGATGATAGATCTCTTAGTGTTGTAGGGATTGGAACGGTTCATCTAAACAATGGTCAATTTAATGATGTATTATGTGTTCCAACCTTATCCTGCAACCTTTTATCTGTATATCAGATAACTCATTCAGGTGAAGGTAAAACCATTGAATTTTCACCTCACGATGTTGTAATTAAGGACCTAAGATATCCTAGACAGATTTTAGCTACTGGCATTGCTAATGATTCTACAAGGTTGTATAAGTTTAACAACTTTGAGTCATCAATGCTTCCCTCGGTATTTGTTGCTCATAATGATGAAGTGAGCAAACTTTGGCATGAGCGATTTGGTCACTTAAACTATCGCTCTCTTCAAAATCTATTTAAAGAAAATATGGTGACAGGTCTTCCTATGGTATCTTGCAGAGATGGTGTTTGTTCCGGATGTGTACTCGCAAAACATCATTGGGATAGTTTTGAAAAATGTGCCTCTTGGCATGCCTCAACCCCTTTATAGATTGTGCATAATGATTTATGTGGTCCACTTCTAGTTATTTCATTCTTTGGCTACAAGTATTTCTTAACTTTCATTGATGATTTCTCCAGACACACTTGGGTATACTTCTTAAAACTCAAGAGTGAATTATTTAACATATTCTTGGCCTTTAAGGCCTTTTGTTGAGAAACAATATGGACATAAAATTCTTAAGCTAAGATCTGATAATGGCGGATAATATGTTAATAACAAATTCATTAACTTTTTCACTAAGCATGGAATTCAAATGAAACATACTGTTCCATATACTCCACAACAAAATGGTGTAGCTGAAAGGAAGAATTACAACTTAAAGGAAATGGCTAATTGTATGCTTGAATCTAAAGGACTTAGTCTTAATTTTTGTGCAGAAGCAATTAACTGTGCAAATTACATAGTAAATCACACTCCTACTAAGGTTTTAACGAATATCACTCCAGAAGAAGCATGGAGCTCAATTAAACCAAAAGTAAATCACTTTTGTGTTTTTGGAAGTGAAGCATGGGCCCACATTCCAGATGAGAAACATAAAACTTTAGAACCTAAGAGTGAAAAATGCATTTTTGTTGGATATTCTGAAGATGTCAAAGGATATAGACTTATTCCACTTAATTCCAAAATGTTATCATTAGAAGAGATATAAAGTTTGTTGAAAATATATCAGCCTACAAGCCTAGTTTGGCGGATGTGTCACCTCTCTATATCCCTTCTACTTCTTAAAATATTTCTTCTTCAGATGATGATAGCGAG
This sequence comes from Pinus tabuliformis, assembly GCA_031772625.1. Lineage (NCBI taxonomy): Eukaryota > Viridiplantae > Streptophyta > Pinopsida > Pinales > Pinaceae > Pinus > Pinus tabuliformis. Next base: position 150,362,261 of record CM062813.1, on the reverse strand, counting down.
GATGAAAATCCTCCCCCACCTTCTCAGGATCCTCCTTTAGCTCCTCAACTTCCAAAATGGGTTCGTGCTACTCGGGATGCAACAGGTACTCTTGAAAGTGATCCTACAGATTAGCGATGTACATGTTCTCAGTTCGATAGAGGATCTTCTTTACTGGCTCAAGATTCATCAAATTATGATCCTGACACCTTTGTAGAAGCTTCATTCCATCTAGATTGGGATGCAGCGATGAATGAAGAATATCGTTCATTATTGGCAAATGATACATGGGATCTTGTTCCTCTTCCAAAGGGACGAAAACTTGTTAGATGCAAATGGGTTTACAGAACCAAGTTTGGACCAGATGAAAAAGTTGATAAACATAAAGCTTGTCTTATTGCTAAGGGTTTTTGACAAGTTGAAGTCATTGACTATACTAAAACGTTCTCCCCTATTTCCAAAATGAACTCTATCCGCCTTGTTCTTTCCCTTGCTGCCTCTTTCAAATGGGAAGTCCATCAGATGGATGTTAAATCTTCCTTCTTTCATGGGGACTTGCATGAAGAAATCTATATGGAACAACATCCTGGCTTTATAAAAACAAACTCCAGCCTTATATGCTGGCTTAAGAAATCCCTTTATGGTCTCAAGCAAGCCCCTCAGGATTGGTATGCCAAAATGGATAACTTTCTTTTAGATACTGGCTTTTCTAGGTGTTATTCTGACAATACTGTCTACACCAAGAAAGTGGGTAAGTCTCTTATCATTCTGGTTCTTTATGTTGATTATCTTATCCTTACTGGTAGTGATCCCAACCTTATAAACCATGTGAAGTGAAACCTTAAAAATAAGTTTGAAATGACAGACTTAGGACACTTGCATTATTTTCTTGGTCTTCAAGTCTTGTAATCCAAGAAAGGTATTTCCCTTTCCCAGTCCAAGTATGCCTGTGATATTCTCCACCACTTTCACATGAAATACTGTAAGCCAACCCCTTCTCCATTTCAGTCTAGAGTCAAACTTTCAATAACTTGTACTTCCCCTGAAGCTGATGCTACTTGATATTGTCAACTTGTAGGAAAACTTTTGTATCTGACCCATACTCATCCTAACCTTTCCTTTTCTGTTGGCCTTATTGCTTGGTTTATGCAAAACCCACATGAAAGTCATTGGGAAGCATCTAAAAGAATACTTCGTTATGTTCAAGGTACAATTCAGTTTTGGATTCATTACAGTGCAGAAGCATCTCCTCTATTGGTTGGCTTCACTGATTCTGATTGGGCTGGTGACCCTAATGATCAGAAGTCTACTGTAGGTTATGTGTTCACTCTTGGTTCTGGACCTATTACATGGGCTTGTAAGAATCAAAGTTCCATTTCTCTTTCTTCATTAGAAGCAGAGTATCATGGCACCGTAGAAGCTAGTAAGGAAGCCTTGTGGCTTCGTCAGATCTTGTCAGAGTTTGGATTTCAGTAGCAACATTTGACTACACTTTGGTGTGATAATCAAAGTGCCATTAAACTATTTAAAGATCCAATCCAAAATTAGCACAAAAAACACATTGAACTACACATCCACTTCATTAGAAAGCTCATTCATGACCATGTTCTTGAAGTGAAATATTGTTCAACCGATGGTCAAGTTGCAGACATCTTTACAAAGGCTCTCACAAAGGTGAAGTTTACTAAACTTCAATTTATGGTTGGAGTTCAAGAAGTTGTCACTAAGGGGGGATAGGCTCTAATGCCTCCTTCCTTCTCCTATTGTGTCATATTTGTACATCCTTCAATCTTATCCCAAGTTGTTCTTAAGGAGGGATGTTAGGATATTCCGACACATAGGATATATTAAGGAATTTAGACTTCTGTGATCCATAACATTGTTTAGATAATCTTCGGCAAAATCACATAACCAATCTTTTGTCGACGGGTTTCGAACCAACCAGTGTGGTTCATCGTCAGGACAAGTTGCCCTGACGATGAACCACACTGGTTGGTTCGAAACGCGTCGACAAAAGATTGGTTATGTGATTTTGCCGAAGATTATCTAACTTGTCCTGACGATGAACCACACTGGTTGGTTCGAAACGCGTCGACAAAAGATTGGTTATGTGATTTTGCCGAAGATTATCTAAACATAGGATATAGTTAAGTATAACTTGGTCTAGTGTAGAGTTAGGTAAAGTGTGTTTATTTATTATGAATTTTTGTAACTTACAATCTGACGGTCACGATATGTTCTAGACATTAAGTGATCCTACGGTTCATTCTCTGCTCAGTATTATTGAGGAGAGAATGAACCGTTGGATCACTTAATGTCTAGAACATATCGTGACCGTCGGATTGTAAGTTACAAAAGTACATAGTAAAGAAACACACTTTACCTAACTCTACACTAGACCAAGTTATACTTAACTATTTCCTATGTGTCGGAATATCCTAACATTCCCCCTTAGGAACAACTTGGGATAAGATTGAAGGATGTACAAATATGACATAATAGGAGAAGGAAGGAGGCATTAGAGTTTATAAAGAAGTGCTTGAAGAGTCTTTGCTTGGACTTGGACATACACCCAAAGGAAGGCCTCAACATCAAGGCATAAGTTGTATGCTTCCCTTTTCAGTTTCTTAATATATACAACTACTGGTTCACTTTCCATAAATGTTTGTGTTGATGCTTCATTTATCTTAATGCTCCTTGATCTGCTAAGTGGATTACATTTGAATTATGTTGGTTGCATTTTTATGCTTTGTTGCGTTCTTGGTCTCTTGTGCGGGTATTCAAATGCCATGAACAATGAGGATTGAACCTGAGGGAGCAAGTGATTAAGATATTCAATAGAGGAATACACCATAGTATTAGAATGAGGTAGGTCTCCTTCCTCTTCTTTAATTTCAATTTTAGTCTAGGAAAGTGTCTTGTAGATTGTCTCATTTGTTGCTAGACCCACTCATTGGGTTAGAGGGATTGTCTCTGTCTGCAGAGAGGATTTTCCTTCACACAAAAATGACTAGTACACCCTTTTTGATTTATTTCTTGTTTTAAGTTCTAAAATTTAACTTCCCGAGATAATATGTCAAACCCATGCAGTTATTTCTTAACCTCATATTGAGTAATTCCTTGTAAACTTTAATTTTAAATCCATAAACAAAATCATCTCTTCTATTATTTTTGAGAAAATGTCACCATGGCTAAACCAACGTGTTCACCTTACATTTCCCCTTCATCATCTGATACTAAAGGTTCATGACAAGGAGTTCATCCTGAGTTCTCACAGTCACTTGAAGCCCAATTTCTCGAACTTGGAATTATCCCAGGCATCTAACCCTTTTCTTCTCGTCCTCCACCTTGAGACTCATCATCATCTCAAGGATCTGATCTAGAAACTCCTAAGAGTTCACAGAGGTTTGTTTTATTCCCTCCAAATTTTCTTTTTGATCTGTTGGTTATATATCCTCAACAACCTTATAGTACACACAACTAACCCCGTGTTCCTTTGGATTTATCTCCACGACCATCTCGAATTCCTCCTAACCAACTATTTCCACCTATGGCTTCATATTGAAAATATGAAAGAGAACAAGAAAGATTGTACAACACAACACAAATCACTATCCCATTTAGTGATCACAAAAATTAGTTACATATATAAGAATTAGATCATCGATTTCTAGATGGTAAGATCTAAAGAAGATGGATCTATGACTCATAGACAACTTGTACACATAGGGAAATAACTGCTTCTAGAATGACACCTAGGGACTCACAACGAAAACTATACATGACATGGAAGCATTACTTCCAATACCCTCCCTTAATGCTTACATGGAAAATATTAAAAACACATATTACAACAATAAATAAATATTTGTCAGATTTGTCTGATATGGTCTTCATCAACACTCACATCCACTCTAGAATCTTGCAAACACCACTCTTTCACCACCACATCTTCGAGTTGTCACTTGACCTCCATTTAAAATGTAACCACCTCTAACCATCGTTAATGAGCTTTTCAGAATTGATGCTTCTCAACCTCCCGGAGCACAATAGGTTAGCCTCAATACTGAACCATCCTATGGAACTGCCACCATTTGTGAATCCACGACCCTTCACAACCTTCACCAGTTATCTAGGATAGCATTGTGGGTACAAAATGTCCTCAACAAAGAATTCTACAACTTGACCTTATAAAATAACCTGTACTGACGCTCCCGGAGCACGACGGATCACACCTGTTTGACATTATTTAGAAATACCTGTGAATAATGCCCCCAGAGCACGACGACTCACATTACTCTGTTGAATAGTTGGCTTGTTCTTTGTAGTTCTGCATCATTTGATTCTTACCAACAACTCCTTTTCACATTAAAATTTCTACCCACAATTACTCTTTTTTCCATATAAATTAAAACTCCTCACACCAATAAAATATATCTCAAACCAATTATTAATATAACCTTAAAATAAAGCTAAAAAATAAGTAACGTTTTCACAAATCAAAAGAATTGTGGCCAATTCATGCATTTGTCTTTAAAACGATATATAGGGAATACAATTTTAAATCAATCTTGTCGTATTCCACACCACCCTTGGTTTGGTGAATTAAATCAAATGGTCCACAACTATATGCCGCAAGAATCAAGGGGCTAATCACCACTCTGCATGCACAATATGAGACTGATCAACCTGTTGTCCACACGAAATGGGGGAAGAGGAACTCTCATGATACCTGAGCACTTTCCTTATCAGTTAATTCAAAAAATTGGAAAAAATGAATTTTGATTCCAAAAACACAGTAATTAATAAAATTAGCCAACCTTGTAAATATATCAGATCTGGAAATGTTTGCAGCTATGTAGAAAATTGTGTTTACTTGGTAACCCCTGGGAATTGTGTTTTCCTGGCATGTGGGAAGAATCTGAGAGAAACATGATATTTTAACTGAAGGTGTTCATATCTGATTTTCTCCCAAAATACAACAAAAATTATTCACACACATATCTAAATTTTCGCAGTCTCAGATCTCTTTCCCTATGCAGGTTCAAACGCTATTGTCGAGCCAAAAAAAAAGAAAATTGCGGTGTTGGGGACTAAACAAAATGTGAATTGAATTGCGAAATGGCATTGGGATTGCTAGAACTGGGCCAGAAGATTGGCATCGACTGAAGCCAATGCTCTGGAATTGAAAATATTCAAGAATGATGGCCCCATGACGGGATACACCACTTCACTTTTGGATTTTTGGCAACTGTGGGGATCAAATCCTTTATCACTGAAATTTATTAGAAAGACAGATCTATATATCTATCTACAGACAGGAACAACCACATTAAATATTCATACATACATATAAGCTATAACTAATCTAATTATAAAACAATAAAGCTCAAGACTCTCACACATCTCTCTGGCCCTCCTGTGAAGGAGACGGGCCAGAATAGGCTTTGATACCATATTAAAAATATGAAAGAGAATGAGAAATATTGTACAACACAAAAAAAATCACTCTCCCCTTTATTGATGACATAAATTAGTTACATATATAAGAATTATATCATCGACTTCTAGATGATAAGATCTGAAGAAGATAGATCTATGACTCATAGACAAATCACACACATAGGGAAATAACTACTTCTAGAATGACACCTAGGGACTCACAATGAAAAATATACATGAAATGGAAACATTACTTCCAATATTTAGAAGGTGAGTTTCCAACCTCTTCTCAAGGTCCCCTAGAAGTCTCAACTACTCATACTCCTGGTGTTGATAATGATTCTGAATATGACTTTCCACTCAAAGGTTATCCATTTGTGGGAAGTGTTGCAGTTCCACTATCCCCTGAAATAAGTGAGCCTATATTTCCACTTGGTTATACATCATTGGCTCAATTGGTTTTAGGTACTCCAAGTGCGTCTTCGCTATATCACAATCCCATTTGGTCATTGGGTGCCATGCCTACTTCAGGTCCATTTGTTTCAAACATGGCCTCCCAAATTCCTATACCAATTTGTTGGCACAAAAAAGATATCAGGGAAAGACCATAGGTTCGGGCATAAGGGGCCAACAAGGGACCACTGTAGTCTAGGACAACATTGACATTTTCACCCTACCCCGAGTGGTAAGGATTCTCACCCGAGGCATGCCGTGAAAGGAACTAAGAAGGGTTCACAAGAGTATCAAGGATATCGTAACCATCACTCTATGTACAAATTAAAGCATACAATCATCATGACACTATATCATTATAGAGATCACATTCATAAGAGGAAATACCTTCTACATTTAAAACTTTTGAGTAGGCCTATCAATCAGGGCATTACACACATATAATACAATGCAAATGATCCAAGTACTCATTTATATTAATTGAATAGAAGATCCATTAAAATACATCTTCAGCAAGAAGTTGTGGGTAAATACATAAAATACCATGACAAAATGCTCTAGATATTAGACCGAGCCCTGCTCTGGTCTTCCTGCAACTATTCCACCTCCTAGTCAGGCTCCTATGTGCTTCAGATTCCCTCCAGCATCAACCCCTTCTTTATGATGTTCTCTCCTTTTTATTTATTCCTTCGCTGCTCCGAATTGTCAATTCCATTCGGTTGTCTATCCCCTCAGTTGCTTCTCATCCTCCTCATTCTCTCGACTATTTCTACTTGTTCCTGACACCTTGCCGCAACTGTCCCACAACTGCATGGTCTTGCTCCTTTTCCCATATGTCTCTGCTACAACTTGACAGTTGCTCCTGCCACCTATTTTTCCCTCTTTGTATCTTCAAAACTTTCAAAATTCAAAACGAAGGCCCTAATAGGCTTCGGCCATAGTTCTTTGAATCGTCCCCGAGTCAATTTATCTGTAGTGTTGTGGGTCCTGTTGTTGTGTATGTGGGTATTTATGGTTGCGGTTGCTCCTGTTCTTCCCTCCGAGGGACAACTGTTTCATCTGCTTCTGTAATATACTGGTCTCCTTCTCCAAATGAAGGCCCCAACTCTGAAACAACTGTTGTTGTTTCTTGCTTGAACTTGTTGTATTCACTCAGTGTTGTTTTCCACACACTTGCTATGGAGTCAACCTGTTTGATGAATTCCTATGTTGTGCTGGATGTCAGTTGACTCATCTTGCTCCTTTGTATTTTGTTCCATTGATCTTCACTGTTGTTGCAAACTTCTTTTAGGGCAAGGACATTTTGGCGGACTGGAGGTTTGAGGTCTCTGATTTTCTTCTTCGTTTTCACCGACTCCTCCTCTATCTATTTTTCTTGGGCCTCAAGTGTGGCAATTTCTTCATCGATATTTTGTAGTTGAATGGGATCTGCGCATATTTTTCTGTAGGCAAGTGATACTTGGAGTTGTTCTTGTAGGGGGTAGACATGTTGATTCTTTATGGCCAGGCTGCTCGACTAGTCATGTACTTTATCCATTAGGGAAAACCCATCAACCAGTGCTTAAGTGAGTGATTCTTTTATAGTGACGATGGTGCTGATCTTATCATCTATTGTCCAGATGCATATCTCAATCGGATCCAACAACGCCGATCTAACTGTCTCCACTTTTCTCTCCATGTGTGCATTTGTGGTTGCCAAACTTGAACACATTTCCTGGATATGGTCGCAACAATCAACCAACATGCATGATGTAATATCCTCAGGAGCTTCTACGAGAATACCTAATATGTTCAACCATAATGACCGAAATGTATTTGTAACTTGATCTACTTGGGCCTGTAGATCACTATTTGCTTGTTTCAACTGACCTCTTTCTCCCATGACCTCCTGCAAATGTCTTCTTTGTTGTTCATGTTCATGGATGAGGTCATCATGTAGTTTCTCTGGTATCTGTGCAAGTTTCTTCCTGCATTGTATTTGGATATGAAAATTTGCTTCGAATGGGTAGGCTATTGGAAATGGAATTGTATGAGTGAGATGGGGGAGAGTTTTCTTGTTGTGAATATGGGGTGTTTTTGTTAGATTTTAGGCTTCTGTGGAAGTTTTTTGCAGTGGTATGATCCGGATTATCCATAGTTTTGTGTTCATTCTGTCGACATTTCAAACCCCAAAGAGGGTCCATCATCAGGACTAATAGAATATGAATGAAAGCTTATTGAGAGAAGATTCAAACGATTCTCTCAATAAGCTTTCATTCATATTCTATTAGTCCTGATGATGGACCCTCTTTGGGGTTTGAAACGTTAATAGAATGAACACAAAACTGTGGATAATCTGGATCATACCACTGCAAATATGGGGTGAACTGAGGCATAGGTGTAATAATGGTAGGGTTTTGGATCAATGGGAAATTTATAGGAAATGCGGTCTGGTACTGCTTAGTAACCACTGACTACGGAGTAGACACCATTGGCTCATCTCTTGGTAGTGGTCCCAACCCTAGAAGTAGGGATACCAACGAGGATGCATGAGCACCATTACCTTGAAGAGGCTCACAGTACTGCTGAGTAGAGTCCTCCTCCATCTCTTCTATGGCTACACATGTACAAGGGGGGATTTTTTCAAGAAAGTTCGTGGAGGTGGACACTATATTTAGGGATGGATCCCTCGACCTTGGTGAGACTATGGATGAGGTTTGGGGATTCTCTTCAACAATTGGGGATGAGGGTACAAATTGACCAAACTCACTAGTGAGGTCAACAATTGGGACTGCAGTGGTTGTCTTGGGCTTCTTGCGGGCAGGATTTTTAATTCCCCTTTTCTACTTTGGCTTTGGGATTGTTGGCCTTGATTGTGCATGAGGTCCAATAGGGGGAATTGCTACAACTATGGGAGTGGTTATTATTGGATTAAATATAGTGGAACCTTGAAAAGTCATGGATTGTGTTGCCTCACCTAAAGTTTCAGTGAAGTTTGCAATTGTTTTCATGATGGCCAACATCTGCTGCTCCATCTGATGAACCATCGGCTCTAGGTCATCCTCTGCTTGTTGCTTCTTGCTGCTTCTCCTATTTGCTATTGCGGCCTCATCCCTTTAAACAAATACTTGTATTTCCCTTCAGTGATCTCACACGCAACCCACGGCCATGAACCAACCTCACTATGGAATACTACTTCCGATAGAATAAATAATTGCTGCCTCATTTGAAATGTTTCAGGAAGACGCATCTCAGCCTACTGTATGTGTGTCCATGTGTAATCCCAAACCAGATATCTTGTGAAAACTCATATAGCAGCTATATGGGTATTCTCTATGTCGTCCTGATTGTGATCAACATTAATTCATACCATATGGAAAATTCCAGCTCATTAATCTCTTTGCTGTTGGGGTTCCCTGAAGCTCTCCATGGATCATATCTGAGTGCTATGGGCTATTCCTCTATGATTTGTACCATTTCTCTTCCCCTTGGCAGTCGCCATTTCCACATTGCGAGAGTAATCAGTATGTAGCCAAATATGAAATTCGTGCTCCTTTTGTAAATGTCCTCACAGGCTTCAAATAGCTCATTTGGTACAAAGGATGACCAGTTCAACACTTCTCGTTGGCAGTAGTGTTCCGCAACAAAAATTGCGTGCATGGTACATTCGTTCCTGACTAAATGTCTCATTATTTTCCCTAGTATTATGTAGTAAGATAATCTGATATAATCTTTGGTGATAAGATCAATCCTTGTGCCTCTGCCCCCATGCTTGGTGTTGTATTTCTCGTAATAATACGTGTCTCCTTCTTTCTTTGCTCTCTTTGTTCCTCCTTGGAACCCTGTAGCCACTGCATTTCCTCCTGTAGAGAGTCCTGTCAGCCGATGGATGTCCTCAACATGAATGGGATATTATTTGTCAAGCCATAGCGATCCCCCATGCATCTTTCTCGCTAATAGCTTTGTGTATTGCATTGCTGCCAATTGCATGCCAAAAACATGCAGACTCCTAAGATTTATCGGTGTCGATCGTTGGAGGCCTTTGAAATATTCTTTAATCCTGGTTGTGATTGTGCCATCTCCCTTTGGCACATCTTCCATGTATAATTCCCTCTTCAATGATGGAAATTGGAAACAATCCAAGAGATCATTATCCACTAGTGTTGCTTTATCATATTTTCCATACAGATTCTCTACCACTATAATTTGCTCATCCAGTTGATCATCTGGGACTGAAATAATAGCTTTTTTCATCTTTGTGTGCCTCTGGTAGACAATAATTATCAGAGGTTTGGATTCTTTGTCTCTCTGTTGCTGTTGGTTCTCATAGCGAACTTGAATTTTTTCTGTCACCTATGTTTGAAATTTTGAAACTCCCTACATTTCCAGGCAAATTAAGTAGACAAACTTGACATGACATTTATGACTGGACTTGATAACTAATTACTATGACAACTTTCCCTATGTTGCTTGATCATGTTATGCCTCCGTCTGTTGAGCTAGGTATGATTGGTATGATGTAGCACAGGAAAGGACAAAGTAGGCCACATGGTTAATAAAGTTTCCATAATGATGTGTAATTATTCACTGATTTATTCCTTAACAGGAAAATATTTTATGAAATTATGTTTGACATGTGTATTATTGTCTACTTATTATGGAAAAGACCTGTAGTATGACGGAAAATATTCATGGAACGTGTGACTATCCTTGATGCATCAATATGTACATGAAACTACTTATTCTAGTATGGGTATAAAAGAATAGGGGCACTTACCAGTTTTTCTTTTTGTTTGTTCAGTGCCACTTGGCAGGCCTCCATCCATATGAAAGCTTCTGTCTTCTTCAATAGTTTCTCCAAAGGAGCCGTAATTGATGCATAATTTCGGATAAATTGATGATAATACCTTGTATGGCCTAGTGCTGCTCACAATTTCTTTACTTTATTTGGTGGTTCCATATTTACAATTGATACAACCTTTGCGGGATCTACACATAGCCCATCTTTGCAAACAATCTGGCCCAATAGTGTTCCTAATGGAACTGCAAAGATGCATTTCCTAATATTTAATGATATTTGTAACTGCCTGCACCTTTCAAACATGACTCATGGTAGACTGGTGTGTTTCTTTAGAAAAATGTATACCATCCAGTTGTCTAAGATCTTGTGAATATAATCTCTAAAGGAAACTATGATAATTCGTGAGAAAACTACTGGTGTGTTCTTTAGACCAAATGGCATTACATGATAAGAATATTACCCCCATTCTATCGTGAATGTTGTTTTCTTCTTATCTTCCTCTACAATGTGGACTTGATGATAACCTGAAAATCCATCGGTAAAAGAATATGCCTCATTCCCTGCAACGTTGTCTAGAATCTCATCACTGAATGACATCGGGAACATATCATGCACACATACATTGTTCAGGCTTTTGTAATCTACATAGACTCTGATTTCCATGGCATTATTCTTATTATGTATTATAATCAGGCTAATCTAGTCCACTTCATCTAGTGGGAAGATAAGTCCAGCCTCTAACATTCTGTCAATCTCTTTCTTGACTTTCTCTTTCACTCTTGGGTTTATCCTATATGGTTTGTGTTTCACTGGATGTGCATCTGGTTTCAGCACAATCTTCATTTCTCTAATGTCCCCTTTTATCCCTTTTAGTTTAGCCACTGAGACTAGAAATAAGTCTTCGTATTCACGCAATAGATCAAAGATCTCCCTAGTTGTCTTCTTGTCCCAATAATCTCCAATATATGCCATCTTGGGTTTATTCTCTGAGCAAATGTTATGCTTCCGTAGTTTCATTGGGAGCAGGTGTGAAACATCTCCTAAGGGGATTTATTGAATATCCCATTCACCTTCTGTTTCTTGAAATTTCAGCTTCCTCCTTTGGCTCTGCATCTACTTTTATGCAAGGCATGTATTCTGGATACCCTGCTTCATAGAAATACTGTAGGAATTTTTCGTCAATGCAACCTTCCCATAATTGTCCTGTAGTAAATAGGATCCTTTTAATGGAATACAAGGTTTCAGTCATGCGTCGATCAATATATTTGAACAAGAAACTGCTTCTGAATTGGCTAGCCATGATATCATTGTCTATCTATGAATTTCCTCTTGTATATACCATGCATGCGAGATTGTACTTAGGGTATGTATGAATAAATGCACCCAAAGTTCCTTTGGTACTGTCTCTCTTTCCCATTTCTCTGTGCAATCCTCTAAATGTTTTCTGGGATCTAAGTTTCCTCTATACCTCCCCTTGTCATGCAGCTGGTCTACTTCTTGACTAAACCTCTCTCCCATGGCTCACTTGATAGTCTCCCATTCACGCAACGTGTTGCGATGTGCTTTCAACCACCTTGCTGGGATGACGTGTATCACAATATATAATAGTGGTAGACTAATCAGTTTCTCATAGAAATTTCTCATATGGATGGTTATCGAAAAGAGATTTCTAATGGTGTATGACACTCTAAAAAATACCTTTTAGATAAAAAGTTATTAATATTTGAAGTTTGTCAGGGTTCCAAGCATCATGGTTCCATAGGACCTTGAAAATTGTGACAGGGGTCATGTTGGTAATAAAATAATTTCTTAATTCTCATTTGAAAAACTTTATTAAAATACAAAGGACTATATTAAAGATTAGCAGGGACCACACCATTCCATTTCAAAGGCCACATTACTGTGCCACAAGGTTTGGTCCCACCAGGGGACATGTATATTTCCTAGTCCCTTTTTATATCAACAGAGTTTACAAGTGCAATGAGGTCCTAAGATTGAGATGGGAACAATCCCCATTAATTTCCATGAAACTTTCCCATATCACCTTATTTTACTATGGAAAATTATGTTCTAAGTCCTGAGGGCCTGAGGTCCCAAGAGACAAGAACCTTCCCCATCAATTGTAACACACACTTTTATGTCTCACTATTACATAGTATTTTGTCATGCCTCCTGTACTTCCCTGTGTCATACCCCAAAGTGCCCGAAAATTGCTAATTATGTAGTGTACCCATCCTGATATGCAGTCTAGATCCTCCCTAAAGACTTAATGAAAACATGCCTTGAGATTTCCATGAAGAAGTAAGCTCAAAACCCTAATTTCAGGGTCATCGCAAATTTGACACTGGCAACTCATGCTGATGGTGAGTTGCACTATACTAGCCTCATGCTGCCAGCATGCTTTTTACTTGGATACTCGCACTGATCCCTAAAATTCAAGTTTTCCCAAAGAGTACAAGAAGCTTCATTATCTATAGGCTTCCATAACGAGGAGCTAGAGGTTGTTCGTTGTGGATGTTGTCAAATTCTCCCAATATTACCCTTTGATCTTATCCCTATGAGGTACCTCCTTGAGATGAGGACCTTCCCCTATCTTTGGAGAGATCCTAACTCACTCTCCCTGCCTATATATTCATCCTCTCCCATTCCTAAATGGTTGGTCTCTGATTATTTGCACTCTTATGCTGAGATAATGCTTATATGCTACCCATTTGGCTTGGAGAAAGAGTGATTTGAGAGCTTGAGCTTGGACTTGGAAATTCACTCAAGGAGGGGTTATTTACATCAAGGCTTGATTGTATGCTTCCTCTTTCATTTCTTAATATATACAAATGTTGGTTCAATTTTGATAAACGTTTGCGTTAATGCATCATTTATCTTAATGCTCCTTTATCTATTAAGTGGATTACTTTTTATTATGTTTATTGCACTTGTATGCTTTGTTGTGTCTTTTATCTCTTGTGCAGGTATTCAAACGCTATGAGAAATAGAGTTGAGCCTGAAGAGAAAGTGATCAAGATATTCAACAAAGGAGTGCATTATAGCATAAGAATGAGGTAGGTCTCCTTCCTCTTCTCTAATTTCGATTATAATTTAGGAAAGTGTCTTGTAGATTGTCATGTAGGTTAATAGTCCCACTCATTGGGCTAGAGTGATCATCTCTATCTGCAGAGAGGATTTACCTAGACAACAAAATAGCGACTCCAATAGGGAGGCTAAAACCTTTCCATCCATTCCTTTGATGAGTTTGATCAACCATAAATTTCTTTGCTTGTGTTCATCACTATAGATATATGCAGTCACTAGTTTTTTCTTAAGAGTGTTGAGCCTGCTCTGATTTTGATGATTTTTTTTCCTTAATTTTCTAGCCCAACGCATTTTCTACTCTGATAGAATCACTACCAACCTTGATTTTCAATTTACAGTTGCGTTTCTCTACCTTTCATCACCCTGTTTCCTTTAACAGGCACACTGATCTTAAAGGATAGAAGAAAATTAGGGTTTCTTCTTGTTTTCAGTGGTTTTCAACCTCTATGAATGATTTTACAGTGTAATTACAATGTGTTTGTCTTGATTGTTATCCTTGTGTGATTACAATTGTCTCTTTTCTTTGTTGATGTGTGTTTGAAACTTCATTTCCTTCTAGGCTTTCTAGGTCACCCTTCACTCATCGCTTGGTTCGTCTATGTGAGATTTATTGCTTCCATTTGGGAGTTTCGTTGTAGTCATGAAACCATTTTCAAGTTGCTTTTCGTTCATGTTTGTGAATTTATTTTCATTAGTGTTGGATCATTTTGGTACTTTGAAAATTGCTTCTACTCCATTGTCAAACATAGATTATAATTGTTTTCTTTCGTGAAACTGAAAGTGAATGCTTGTTTTTATTTCATTGTTTCGAAAAGAGAAGTGAAAATACTTCTTCATTTAAGTATTTTTAAAACGATTTGCATTCAAAACCAAAAAGTGAATGAAATTTTCATTTTATTTGTTTTATATTGCATTTTTTTCTTTTCTCATTGCATTATTTTGCATTTTTGAATCAAAGTGAAAGAAAAAGGATAAAATGATTAGTGCATCTTAGTGAAAGAAAAGTAACTTTCATTTCTCATAGGATTGCATTTTTGGCATTGCATTTTTTAGTAAAAGTGAAAGAGTAGATTTCATGTTTACGTTTTTCATTGGAAAGTTAAAGAGATATGTTTTGATGCATTTTGCTTGATTGATGCATTTTCTTGGTTGTCTCTCTTCCCTCGTTAGTTTAGCCTTCATCAAATGAAAATATTTCATTTTTCTCATTTAGATTGCATCACAGGAATTTAGGTGACATCATTGAGCCATAAAAATGAAACTTAATTCAAGATAAACTTAAAATTTATCTCAATCAATGTAGGGAGCATTTGTAACCTAACACAAATATCTAGAGGTCTAGGCTAGAGATGAGTTCTGATGTCTTTAAACATAATATTTGTCGTTAACTGCCTGCATTGTATCCCGAGGGTGAAATCCCCTCCCAGTACGGAAGTATATCAAAGGTTCTTTAGTACTTTCGAGTATATAGGAGCCACTTCATTATGGCAAGTATATAGGGATGCTCTCATCAAACGGTTATGCATTAGACAACGCTAACATAGACTTGTGCTCCCCGTACCGTCAAGTATATATTGGGAGACCCCACTAGGTTCTATCCTTTAGCCACAGGTAACCAAGTCAACCGCCTTGTAAACGTGATACATCGAACAAAACGTTCGGGGAGATCAGTCATCGTATGTCAAGTCCTTGGTTTTGACTAAGGTGTATATAACGGTTTACGAATACTTGGTAAACCCTCTTGCCTAGCATTACCAATTTTGATTTATTTGTTGTTTCATGTCATAAAATTAATTGCCAATGATAACATGTCGAACCCATGCAATTGCTTCTTGGCCTCACATTGAGTAATTCCTTGTAGATTTTAATTTTAATCAACCCTTAATGAATCATCTCTTCTCCTTTTTCTCTTGAGAGAAAGTCATTGTTGCTAAACCATTATGTTCACCTCACAGTCCCCCTTCATTGTATGATACTGAAGGGTCTTCACAAGGAGTTCATCCTAAACTTTCACTGTCACTTGAAGCTCAAGGATTTGAACTTGAAATTGTCCCAAGTATCCAACCCCTTACTTCTTGTCCTCCACCTTGAGACTCATCGTCGTCTCGAGAGTCTCATCCAGAAACCCTTGAGAGTACACAAAGGTTTGTTTTATACCTTCCGAATCTACTATTTGACCTGTTTGTGATATCTCCTTAGCATCCTTATAGTCCATACGATCAACCTAATGTTCCTTTGGAGTTATCACCTCGTTCATCTCAGATTCCTCCTCTCCAATTATTTCCACCTATGGCTTTAGAAGGTGAGGTTCCAACCTCTCCTCAAGGTCCTCCAGAAGTCTCTGGTACTCACACTCTTGGTGTTGATAATGATTCCGAATATGACTTTCCTTTGGAAGGATTTCCTTATGTAGGAAGAGTTCCATCTCAACCACCTCCTGAAAATAGTGGGCATGTGCTTCCACATGGTTATACAAACTTGGCTCAACTGGTTTTGGGAACTCCCAATGCTTCTTTGTTATACCAAATCCAATTTAGTGATCAAAAGCTATGCCTACTTCTGGTCAGTTTATTCCTAATGTGACCTGTCAGATCCCTGTACAAACTGTCGTTACTTCAGTTCCGATTCAACCAATGATTCCATCACAATTGTTACCTTTGTTTCAACCTTCCAATTCGGTGCAACCAAAAATTTTAGTTTATATGTCTATAAGTTCCTCGATTCACCCATTGATAGAGGGAATTACTCCCCTAGGGCTTTTTGGGTTGAAACCCTAGCAGACTGAAAGTTATCTATTCAAAGAAACATGCATTCATACAACCATTATGCTATTATAAGCAAATTCTATGATAAGGGTACGTACCTTTGGTCCTACGTTTGAGAAGGCCTTTAGGGTCCAAACCCTTCTTGGAGTTCCCTTCTTCTCTTTTGTCCTGTAAAACAACCAATTCAAAGAACACAGTAGTACATGGACAAAAACTTATAAAGAAACCATCTTCATGTTATAAAGAAAGGTAGTTAGTTATGAAATCTAAACAACCTTTTATATATGAATTCTAAACATGAATATCATTAACATAAAGAAGATTCATTTCGGGAACCAAGACATGTGTTTCTTTTATTATAGACAAATAAAGTACATAAAAAGGAATATTTTCACTTGAGTCACCTTCAGCAGGCTCCAAGCAAAGCTTCCTTCCAGATCCGTTCCAGCCTCAAACCTCTAACAAACTCCTTCCATGACTCTCTCCATGATGTCATAAATGGTGGATGAACATCAACACACAAGGAAACAAAGGTTTCCTGTACAAAATGGGGGAAGTGCAGAAGGCACAAGGGACTTCAGACCTGGTCAAGGGAAAAATCTCAGCATAATAACCTTTCTCTCTCTCCTTCCTTTAGGCCTTCCCTTTGAGGTCTTTTTATACCATCTCCAAAGTAGTTTTTTAGTTAGGAGTTGGTTGGGAACAGTTGGGCCACGGGCACTAACAGGTGATCAGCAGGTAAAACCCGCGATCTCCGCCCGAAAATAAGGAGTGTTATATTTTTTTAAGTGTTTTAATACATACACGCGGGTTAGCTATACACCTACCCGCGTATACACGCGTTTAACTCAGAGCAATGTCACGTATAAGGGATAAAACACTGTTTTTTAAATTTTAGGACCAGGTCTAGAAGGAGGGGTTGCCCTAGGCCATGAGTACAGCATCACAAACCATAAGAGTGAGATTTGGAGCTATAACAGATGCCCCCTAATATATGAGGTCAGAAGGGGTACATGATGGCCGAAATATATTATGCGAGGACATGGAAAGGAAGTCTGTCAAAAACCGAGGAGGACTTCACCAGAATTCAGCCTGCCAAGCCACCAAAGGAGATCAGAAAGAAACACTGTCTGAGGCGGGCATACCCATACTCAGAAAAAGTAAAGCATGTCTGCATATCAAGTACAAAAGGATCCACTAAGTATACAAGTATAAATGACTGAAAGATACATAATGGATCATCTGATCATAATGAACAAGTACATGTCTGAATATCACATATAAGACTATCAATGATGTTGAAAGATGCAACGGATCACTGATATCAAAGACTGATCCCCAAAAGGTACCAACTGAACATGATGGAATAGGATGGTACTACACTGCAAACTCAGGTGCCAGCATATAGAATGTCGCCATGACTGACTGCAACATATAAAGTGGAGTGGTATCAACTAGCAGCAACAGGAGCAACTGTCAAGTGAACCAATGAATGCTGATATAACCTGAGGTCTTCACCGACCGCCGTGGTACATTTCTACACCATGGGAATAAATGATCTAAAGTCGACCATGTGAGAAATCGTTTGATTACCGGTCATTGATGTATACCGTTAACAAACGCGAGACTACTCACCGATAATGATAATGAGCGTCAAGGTACCCAGTACAATCTAACAAGTGTGAATAGATGAGATGGAGTCGAACACCTGTAAGAATCTATCGATCAGGAGACAATGATGGTTTCCCACTGTCGATAGCGAAGGATCTACCACTAATGACTGCAAACCCCAAGGTACTGCCAAATGGACTCTAGATCTTTGCCCCAGAGCAATGAGTCGGAGTCGATAGGGAAAGATCCGCTAGAAGGAAGGCATTAAGGCATCCTTCATCAATCTAGCGCGAGTGTAACCCGTAGGCCAATAATGTGGAAGGAATAGGACGAAAAAGATGTAGTAACCCAACCGAAGTACGTTTCTGTCATACGCAAGATGTGGCTAGCGCACGGCAGAAACCCTCTAAACCAACCAATAATGAAAGCTAACACAGAGGCGAGGTATCCACCAATAGGGTCAAATGGAAACCAAGGTACTGCACGAATCCCAATGTGTGATAATGTAAGCTGATGTCGAACACAAGGGAAACCACTCAGTCAAAGACCCATGATACTGATCAATGCTGAGCACAAGGTAACCTATCAATAATGAAAATAGGGCCAGGGTGCAGCTCTAGGCATGCCCTCAGAGCAAGATGTCGTCGTCGATAAGGACAAGACCCGCCAGCAAGAAGTCAATGGGGACCTTCTCAAACCGGCACGAGTAAAGGACCAATATAACTGATGTGATGATAGACATGACACTGACAACCAGGGATGGCCGACTGAAAAATGAGTCAAGAGACACCGCAGAGAGGCTGACTCAGGCTAACTTCCCTTGAACAAAAGCACGACTCAATGTGACTATGTGGCAGCATATGATGACTCTGTATAAGTTCGCTATGCAGGAGGCACGAACGAACCCTCCATATGATTGGAAGAGATAACCAATCGATGGAGAACTGACTCAATAACAAGGTTATGGCGTACCTAAGTCAAACTAAATCCCACCCATACGGAGGAGACTTTGTTTTGAGTGCTTTGTTCAAGGGTGACACGACTGACTCTAGCTGCCAACAATAAATGGAAATAATGTCCCATTCCCGCTCTTTTTGGAATATTTAATTTTTTTGTCTTTTTCTGTTAAGCCGGAAAAAGAATAAAAGAATGCTATGGTACAGTGGAAAGAACGAGTGTCGGTGAAACAGATGATCTAGTTCCTGGGAAAGGAACGTTCCTATGCTCAATGCAGGGAGGTGAAAACTGGTCAGTGACACTCAAAGGTATGTTCTTTCCATGGGTCAAGGTGTGTCAAGCTGCAGAAGTCAAGGGTATGCAAGGTTGATTTTGCAGATGTCATGGTCAAAAGTTGGCTTAAACACGAGTCCAAGTGAAGCCGGCTCTAGGCCAAAAGGTGCAAGTGGTCAACATGCAATGCAGTAGTACAACTCAACACAAAGGAGCCTCTAGGGTATATGGCCAGAACAAAGCGGAGAAGCTAAGAGGAATGAGTCTTCAACGCATAAGTCATGGCGGGACTACAGAGGACTCCCGAGCCTACTCAAAACGGAGCAGCATGGGCAACAAATGTCAGTGAGGTGCTAACTAGGATGCCCATGTAAAGGATGGCTCTACCATCGTGTCATGATTTAAAGAATCGTCGAGTGAAGATGGCTTATGAACCATAACACAATGGGATCGACCCTATGGCAGATGTATCGGTCAAATGGAGGCTAGTATGCATAATGCAACGGAAAAAAAATGGTGTCCCTAACCTATATGCCAGTGAGAACACGATACCCGCCATGACGGGTCAGCAGTCATGGAACCATCTCGAAACTGAAAATCGTCCAAAATGTCCTGAAAAACAGACCAATCTCGACATTCGAAGCTCCCAGGTTAAAAGTCACATGAGGCTAAACAAAATAAAATTTTGAAAAAATTTTGCATTTTCAAAACTTATAAAAAGAATTTTGGACTCACCATTTTTACCATTTGAGTTTGAGAGCAAAGGATTTGGAACAAAAGGAGCAAACTTCCTACAGCTAGATTCAACCGTTCAAATTCGTCGAAAACCTCCAGGTAACTCTTATACTTAGCTTGCAATTGATTGTGACAGCTTTTAGGATTTTTGGTTGATGTTTCACCGTTGAATTTTTGTCCAAAATTTCCTCGCGACGTATACGCGGGTTGGTAATATCGAACCCGCGTACACGTGGGCCCTATACACGACTGTGTGCATAGGAACCCGCGTATACGCTGCGAACCATTTCAAACAAAATCTAACGGTTTTGAATCAATTTTTTCTCAGGATGCCTGTCACATGGCGTGAAAGAGAGCACGCAGCGGTAGACAATGAAGTTATGAACAGTCCAGAAGCATTAGATGCCCTACAGGGATGCGGTTTTCTTAAATTTTTCAAATTGCCAAATATGAAAGCGAACACGCGTCTGCTTGAGATGCTCATTGATTATTGGGATGTCGATGAGTAAGCTTTTATGATTGATCAGATGCCGCTCAGGGTAGAAGTGGAGGATATCTATTTTATCATAGGCCTTTCCCGAAGGGGAGAGGTAATACAGTCCCGTGGCAAGACACGAAGTGCCCTCTCGATAGAGGACTATGTACAAATATACTACTTGGGACATCCCAAGAAGGTTGGGAGCTAGATTTCCATCACACGTGTGGCGAGCTTATCACTTAGGATAATCCTGTTTACCATGGCTCGGGTGAACGGATCATCCTCTCTGCATCAGGCGTCACGGGAAAACATGAGCGTGGCAGTTGACTGTCTCACTACTGTGTTTGACTGGTGTACTCCTCTTCTGGCCAACATGAAGAGCCAGCTCACTTCTATCAGGAGGGGTCAGACTAAAAACTTTGGATATGGGAGTATCTTGTGTACTTTCTTTTTCGAGAAGGTTCCACACTCCGCCCCAGGGTAGCAGTTTCCATCAGCACCCCACGTGATCCACGCATGGGCTGGTGGGCTGATCTGATGAAACGTCCGGGGGGTGGGGAGGTCCCAAGGACTACCTTGGACGATGACTTCTTCACCTGGTGGGATCAGCAGATCATTGCCATGGATGACTACCCCTATGCTGGGCTAGATTTCCGAGGAGATCCTGATCTAGTGTTACCATCGAATGCAGCATGGGGCGATATTGGTAAGATTTTTGATTTTATGTTTTTTTTAGATTTTTCAAATATAATGATGAATTTTGAAAAATATTTTTGATGAGATTCAAATGACTGATATGATGATCATGTTCCAGACATCGGGCCGGTACGACCAGATGGAATCCCGCGGCATGGACGGCGCGACCGAGGAGCCGAAGAGGCGACTGCTGATACAGAATGGACTCTGAACAACATCCAGCGACACTTGGCAAGATTGAGCTGCCGAGTACCGATGGCCGTCATAGAGGACCTTCCTGAGGATATGCAGCGTCATGTGGTTGGCATGCCACGTGACTGGGTTCGCATTTTTCGGCGTGTGGCCAATGCTATAGTGACATACTTAGACGCTCATCCTGAGTCGAGGCATTAGATATGCTGGACATGATTATGGGCATTTGAGTCCCAATTTTTTATATTTTTTGGACACACATATGTACACTCGAGACGTTTTACGATATATATATATATATATATATATATATATATATATATACAGTTTGACTTTGTGATACTTGATTTTATTGTGATGAATGATTGATATGCAAGTCTAATGCTTGATTAGCGATAGAATCAACTAACCAATTATGAGATCTGGGAATATGCAAATAATTAATATAAGTAAATGATCTTTGCAACAACCTTACCCTTAAATACTGGCGATATAAAGATGGATCGCGTACCTGATAAATGTTATTTAATTGAGACACTATCAATGGAGAATCAAGATATACTACCAACGAGTCGATCCCATGAGAGATTGCCTCGGATAATAAATTAATAACAGCAGTATACTCAGCCATATTGTTTGAAGCAGGACCGATGCACACGCCTCTTGATGCCATCAATTGACCAGTTGGATAATAGAGTACCCAAGCTGCGGAAGCAAGATTCCGAGTGTGCTGACTAGCACCATCGGCGAACAAAAAATAGACCAAATCATCCATCAACACCTGCCACAGCAGACCAAAAAGTGCTGATATCAGAAAACTCTCGATGATATATGTACAAATATACATAAAATACAAAGAAGCCATTGCTTGGTCAAAACTAAGCAAAGTACTTCTTTAGGTAGAGCCCGTTGCGGGGCTCCGCCAGCTTGTTTCCCTCGAAATCAATTAACTCATACGATCCTTTTTCTAAAACTCGTTTAATAATGAAAGGACCATACCACATAGGCTTAAATTTGCTTACCCCCAAGGCGTCTTTATCTTGGTCATAGACCAGGACAAGGTCACCTTCAGAAAAGACTCGAGGACGGACAGACTTATCATACTGTGTTTTAATCCTTTTCTTATGGGCCTCATTCATCGTGGCGGCATCTCAACGCTGCTCATCGAGATGTTCCAAGTGAACTAGGCGCTCTTCGAGACTCGAAGTCTCAGGAAGGAGCTCAACAGCCAACTTAAGAGATGGAATTTCACATTCAACCGAAAAGACAGATTCCATCCCATAAACCAACTGAAAAGGAGTAAAACCAATAGACATTTTGACAAAGGTTCGGTATGCCCAAAGAGCCGAATACAACATAATGTGCCAATTGGACCGATTTTTATCGATTTTCCATTGGAGTATCGTCTTAAGAGTTTTATTGACTGCCTCGACCTATCCATTGGCCTGAGGATAATAAGGGGACAAATGCTCTTGGTAGAAACCTAATTTAAGAGCTAATTCGGACATCAGTTGATTCTGGAAATGACTGCCATGGTCAGTGACAATCTCTCTTGGGATACCGAATCTTGAGATAACCTAATTGAAAAGAAACAAAGTTACCGTGTCACTATCATTCTTATAAGTAGGCATGGCTTTAACCCACTTCGTAAAGTAGTCTACAGCCACGATAATGTACTTGTGATTCGCCGTTGAAGGCGGATTACAAGTTGTAAAATCAATACCCCACTTGGTAAAGGGACTGACGGTGACAACGGGAAAAAGGGGAGCTGGATGCGTGCGCATCTTCCGAGTAAAAATTTGACACGGGTGACAGCGTTTGACCGCTTCCACACAGTCTTCAAAGAGTGAAGGCCAAAAATAGCCGACACGTAAGATGCGCTGGGCTGTAGCAAGCCCTGGTAGATGACCACCACAAGCTCCACTGTGGCAGTCATTGAGCACTGACTCTGCTTCCTCTAAGGTTAAACAGCGCCAAAGGATTGAATCAACCCCTCGACGGTATAATGTGTCACCGATGATAACATAGTTTTTAGCTAGGTGACGTAATTTTCGACGTTCATCCTTGGAGAAAGTAGAGGGAAACTTCGAATTCTGGAGATAGACAATGATATATCCATACCAAGGGTTGAGTGAAGAGATGAGGAATAAATGCTCGTTGGGAAAACTTTCCTCATAAACAGTATCCTCTCCACAAGGAAGCTCAGAAATTAGCTCCGCGAAAACCATGGATTTCTTAGACTTGGCAGACAAGAACTCGAGATCGAATTCTTGCAAAATGACTATCCATCTATTATATTTGCCCCCAATCACTCGCCTACTGAGGATAAATTGAAATGGATTGACCGCCGCTAAGACAAAATTTTTGCGTAGCAAGATATAATGACGGAGCCTCTGGACAGCATGGACAGCTGCCAAGGCCAACTTCTCAACCGGAGAATAGCGAAGTTCAGGACCTATTAAGCCTCGACTCAAATAATAAATCACGTGCTCGGTGAGAGCATCATCCTCCTGAACTAGAACCATACCAATGGTTGATTCTGCTGCGGCGAGATATAAAAGGAAGTCTCTACCATAATCCGGTGGACTTAAAAACGGGGTAGAGACTAATGCCTTTTTCAAAGCATCAAACAACCGCTGCGCAAAGTCGTCCCACACAAATGGAACTCCTTTTCGTAGCAAATGCATGAACCCTTTAGTGATCTCGGCATAGTTTGCTATAAACTGTCTTAAGAAATTAGCCTTCCCTTGAAGACTTTGAAGTTGTCGAATCAAGGATAATTTTAGGGGCGAATGTTCGCCCTTTGGCGAAATTAAGGGGTTTTAAATTTTTAGTGGGCGAATATTTTGTATCATAGTACATTTTTACAAATCACCTCAAATAGCCCACCTTATTTTAAGGGAAAGGGTAAAAAAGGTAAATTTAGCCCTTGAAATTAGGACTTACAACCTTCCATTCGCCCATTTTCAAGAATAGGTTTTATTTAAGTGAATCCATTCGCCCATTTTCAAGAATAGGTTTTATTTAAGTGAATCCTATGGGACAAATACCATATTTATAAAAGAGGTATGGTAAATTAATAAAAATATAAATAAATGAGAGGTATGGTAAATAAATAAAACATTTTTTATATTTACTCCGTAAGTCACCTTATATACATGTAAGGGTGTAAACAAATAAAAATATAAGTGGAGGTATGGTAAATAAATAAAACGTCTTTTTATACTTACTCAAAAGGTATGGTAAATAAATAAAAATATAAATAAACTAGACGTATCGTAAATAAATAAAACCTCTTTTTATATTTAGTCCATAACCCTCGTTCTATTTATGAAGACTCAAGAAAGAGGTTTTATTTAAGTGAATCCTATGGGCCAAATACCATATTTGTAAAAGAGGTATGGTAAATTAATAAAAATATAAATAAACAAGAGGTATGGTAAAAAAATAAAACATTTTTTTATATTTACTCCATAAGTCACCTTATATTTACGAACACTCAAAAAATGGGTTATATTTAGGTGAAACCTATGGCCAAAATACTATGGGACAAATACCATGGACTAGATTGTTATTAATACCATGCAAAAAACCATTATTAACCTTAATATTAGAATTAATAAAAATAAAAATGGCACATGGTATTGACCCATGGTATTCACCAAAATGGCACATGGTATTGACCCATGATATTCACCTGGAATGTAGCCTATTTAAATGGGGGAATTAAACCAGCATGTAGCTTATGCTAAGATTCACTAGGACTTTACAAAGTTTTATTATTTAGTGAAAGACTCGCCAAGATCTTACAAGATTTTATAATTGAGGTAAATATTCGCCATGCCTGGTGAGAGATTCGCCGAAAAATTATATATACATATTATATTATTAATAAAATCGCCTTCCATTTTTCCTATATACCATGGAGATTCGCCCATTTATTATATTTATAAATTTAGGGGGGGTTCTTAAAATTTTCCCTGTGTCGAATTGAGGACGGGGGAGGAAACTGAACTATTGCCTCAACCTTGAAGGGATCAACCCAAATCCCTTCATTAGACACTATGAACCCTAACAACCGACCGGACGTAACCGCGAAAACGCACTTGTTGGGATTCAACCGGATTTTATAAAAACGACATCGTTCAAAAACCAATCGAAGATGACTAGGATGATCAGTTCTCTTTCGAGAACGAGCAGCGAGATCATCCAAGTATGCCTCGATGACATGTTTGATGTCGTGGAAAGCATATGACATGGCCCGCTGAAAAGTGGCTCCAGCATTTTTAAGACCAAAAGGCATCTTTCTATATGCAAAGGTACCCCAGGGACATATAAAAGTTGTCTTATGTTGATCTTCAGGACGGATAGAGATTTGATTATAACCTGAAAAACCATCCATGAAGGAAAAAATTTCATTACCCGCACACTCGTCGATAATTTGATCAATGAATGGCGTGGGGTAAATATCTTTCAGACAAGCCTTGTTTAGGTCCCTAAAATCGATGCATACTCGGATTGTTCCTTGCTTTTTTTCCATAGGGACTGGATTAGAAACCCAATCAGTAAGAGGAACAGGGTATATAAAACCCGCCTTTAGCAGCTTCTCAACCTCAGCTTTGATAGCTGCTGCTTTCCTAGGGTTAACCGGTCGAAGCCTTTGACGAACTGGTTTCGCGTTTTCATACGTCTTGATCTCATGTTGAACTATAGAAGGATCAATGCCAGGCATTTCTTCATAAGACCAAGCAAATACATCACGATATTCCTTGAACAGGTCGGTGTAGATTTGAATTTCTTCAGGGGAACACTCAATTCCGATGAAGATATTCTCGATGACGCTAGGGTCCCTAGAGATGTTTATAGGTATCGTTTTTGAAATTACCGACATATTACCTTCGGCACGAATGTGTGCTGGAGCCAAAGGGTTTGACACCGTACAAACATCACTAGTGAGGAGCTCGGAGAATCTAGATTCTACTTCCTGCAATGGAGGAAGAAAGTATGAACGATGGTGTAAATCCTCCCAAGGTCGATCTATACCCATCATTGCTTCGAGGATTTCTTCTTTAGAAGGTAAAACCGAATCTAAGCAGTCCAAGGCAGAGGTAGAATCAAGGCTCCAAGCCGGGGCCACATGACCATCTAACTCCTCTTTGGAAAAAGGAGTAGAATGGTTGTCTGCAGAGTCTACGATAGACTGATATCTAAGCTCAGCTACAGATATAGGGAATGCCATTCCATTTACTTTTCCTTCAACTAATGTGGTCGTAGGTGAAGGCAAGGTCCAAGGGTCTGAAAAATAACGAGTTCGAAAGAACTCTTGTCGAGGAGACTTCTTTGATGATGAAATAGCATTGATTTTAGCGAAAGGAGAGGGAAGATCAAATGTACCCATCAATGAGGAATACATCCCTACTCCTAAATTCTCAGTTGGCGGGCGAGGGTTATCCACTAAAGGGAGAGTAGAGTCAGAGATTGCTTGAGGATCGACTGGACAATAGTCCAATTGATCAACCTTAATGATTTTCCCCTCATGAGGAAAGCAAATGACACGAAACAGAGTCGAAACAATGGCATCCATCTCGTATACCCAGTTCCTTCCTAATAGGAGATTATAGTCTAGGTTAGCGTCTACGACCTCTACTTCAATATTGACGACCTTTCCCCCAACACATATAGGAAAGGCCGGGATAATCCCATGCGGCTTATGAGAATGACCATCAAATGCAGTCAAGATGGTGGGTGAAGGAACAGCTGAGGGTGATCCAATAGCCTTCCAGCATGACATCGACATAACGCATGTGGAAGCTCCTTCATCTATCACGGTGTGAAAAATACTGATTTTTCGGTATGTAGACTTTATTTGGAAAGCCATATGATGAGGGAGTCGCTTTTTGACATTTAACATGTCAAAAGTGAGCACTAAAGAGTTAGCTGGATCGACTGCTCTAATTGCGGAGAGTAAAGCACTTCTCTGAGCCAGACACGACTGGAGAACCTCTAAAGCGGACATGGTGCATGGACTTTGAGCCAGATCCTCCACAATGGAGTAATTCTGGGCGGCCCTAGCATTAGGATTAATCGTCGCGCATTTAGCGGAACCTTTCGGTATCCGTGGTATAGTCTCAACAGGGGGTCGCTCAATATGAAGGTCAGTACTTCCGGGAACAATCTTGTCCTTGGAAGTTTCGGCTTCACCATAATCACGTGACCGAGTAGCCACATGGACATTAGAACCCATCATGAAAACATTTGACGATTTTTCCCCTTCCTGGTTGCCCCCAGCGGAGGTTCCAGGGTTTGAACTCGCGCCAGCAAGAAGTTGCTGCCCTTGGCGAAACGGGTTGGTTAACACAGCTTGAGAACTAGAAGTTCCTTGTTGTCCTAACAAGCACTGAGCATATTTAATCTTAGGGCAGAGATGAGTTAGATGGTCTCCACTGCACAATTTGCATGGAAACTTAACTTTCTTTCTTGACTCATTTCTACCACCACCAGCGTTGTTGCCGGATTTATTTGCATCAGGCTTCCCATCCTGGTTCTTTTTCTTACCTCATCCTTTATTTTTCCCATTGGAATTTTGATTTCCTTTGGGGTTATCAGATTGGATGGCATTTATTGAAGAAGTTTGCGAAGCGGGGGGATTAGACGATGTGACTTGGTTGTTCGAAGCAGCTTGCAAGGACAACTGCTTCAATTGATTCAACAAGTTCACTGTAGTTGTGTCTACTGACCCAATGATACCATCCACGTGCAGACCTGGCTTCGACTTAGCTACGTCAACTGTAGATCCAGGAGCATCTGGCAAGTATTTATGTAGGATCCCAGACTGAGAGTAGATCAATTCTAATTGCTGGGTTGTAAAAATGGCTTGCTCCTCAGAATAGACTCCAGACATGGAGACATCCTTGGAGATCTCGGGTTGTAAAGACTTCAAAAACCACTCGAGATGGTACTCCGGAGGGATTTCAGCTTTAATGAGCCTCTTTCTCCATCTCCATTCCTGAATATGGTCAGAAATGTGGGTTGCCTTATCCCGACGAAAGGTGGCCAGAAGTTCAGTTCTGGCAGCATAGCGGATAGGCAACTGAAAATGATTTAAGAAAATATTGGCTAAGTCAGTGAAAGATGTAAAGCTACCCCCTGGCAACTCTATATACCATTTGGCTGCATTACCAGTCAAGGTGTGCTGAAAGAGTCTCAACCTAATCGAGTCATCGATAAGGGAGTTAGATGAGCACCACAAATGGAATTTGGTTACATGGTCGCCTGGGTCTTCACCACTCTTCCCTTCGAATTTTGGAATGTCCGAAGGGAGTTTGGTTGGGACCAGAGGCCAGGCTGGATTGTACTTGATTGGGTCATTTGTTAACTTAGTGAGATCTGGCAAGTTCAACGTTGCCAGAAACGGGAGCCTAGGAGGACCTTGCGGATTCCACCCAGACTGGGAAGAACTCCCAAAGCTCTGAAAAGATTGTCCTGGAATTTGGGAGGCATAAGGCTGCCCGAAGTAACCAGTAGAACCGGCTGAACCAAAAGGCAAGCCTTGTGGTCCAGCAAAATTCAGAGTTTGACCAACTCTGGCCGTATAACCTCCATAACCAGCAAAGTTTCCTCCTAAAGGATTGTAAGGAGTTGATAACCCCTGATACAGATTCCAAGCCGAAGCTAGAGGAGGAATAGTTTGAAACGAGCTAACCGTGGAGTACGGCCTATTCCCTTGTTGGCTGATAAACGGATTCCCAGTTCCCACGCTACTAACCCCAGGGTTATTCCAACCTTGGAAAGGATTGCTGCTTTGTCCTATAGAAGAAAAAGGCATGGATCCTACCGTCGGGTTGGAATGTGGTATATGAACACTTCCAAAAGGAAAACCCTGGAATGAAGCCGATCCGCCCAACATGGACGTAGCGGTACTAAACGGAACCGATGGAATACCCTGTGAGTGGGTGCCAAATGGGAAGAATCCAGTACCAAAAGCATTGGTTTGGGCATTTCCACTCGTGGACGGAATGGAGGTAGACCCAACTAAAGATGTGCTAGCAAAAGATCCAAACAAGGAAGCAGAGGAGATGGAAATGGTTCCTCCCCCTTGCACCGATGTTGGGGTTTCTATAGTCGTAGCACTTGTAGAAGCCATGCTTCCAGTAGTGGTCATCGATGGTAAGTGCGTAGTGTAACCTAGACTTGACGGTCTATGCGTCGGAGTCCCAACGTATTGCAGTACGTCTGGATGACTAGATGGTAGAGGAGAATTTGGAGCCGCTAACGACTCTGAAAGTTCTTCTACCTCTATGTTATTCTCCGCTTGAAAGAGAACTCGCGAAAGGACTGGAGTATCCATCTCTTGTTCAGAAGTGCCAGGCCTTGCTTGGCCGCTAATGCCCCCGAGAGGAGGATCAATCCTCGATGTGTCAACCGGCGTGGGATGGAACCCACCGGTAGTATTGCCTCTGCGCCTTCTAGGAGAAGGCTCTAAATTTGGTGGCGAAAGACCACGAAGTCTTCGAGACCATCTTGGAGATCGGTCAGCCACTTTGAATTTTTTGTTATGATCTAACTAAAGACTCAAAAAATTAAAAGCTAGGCCAACTAGGAGCACAGAGCACACACTATAAAGTCCCTAAAGATACAGTTCAGTCAAACAACTTCCAAGTATTTCCGCTCCGGGTGATTAAGACCAGACACCAAAATACGAGAAAGTGAAATAAGGGGCCTTCCGAAGATAGTCTGGGATGATGAGGGCCCAGTCCTATCAGTGAAGGTATCAGAGGAAGTTACGCTGACCTCCTAACAACAGCCTGCGCTGCTGTAAGCCCCCAAGCTTCGCAAGGGTGCCCTCCAGTAGTACTGTCGAGAGTGATGCAACGTCAACCTCAGGTGCCACGGGATTCCCCTCCGCAGCCACCTGTGTAGTTCCCTAGGAGTAGCAACTATGGATACCAACTCGTCGCAGAAGCTAGGCAGAACAGTTGTGAGGTAAGTTCAGACAAGTAGGAGAGGGGGTATCTCTCTTCCTTGTCTTCACAGACCCTCGTGCTTAACTCCCAGATCTGGAGATTTCCTGGTCTTCCTAACGCTATTGGATTTTCTCTCGTTATTCAGACTCCTACATTTGACGTTTATATGGCCTTGGAGAGTTAACTCTCCACTCGCCTAATCCAAGGCCCTAAAATCCTAATCTTGTTGGTGTAACTAACTAAAACAAAAAGTTCTAGTGAATTTTAGTTAGCGCTTGATTTTATTAGGCTGTTCTTTAAGTCACAAGGTAACGGAAGTGAAACTAGTGGTGTTTTTTTTGACACAAAAGAAATTAATAAAAACTTAACTACATGCACATGCACTTTTTCGTTTTTCGATGAAGAGCAATTTCTATAGGGTTCAGAGGTACTTCTAATAAAACAAATTTTCCTTTTATTTTCGTTAATTCACACTTCACACTCACAAAAGATAACAAAGCTATATATGCCTAAAAAGGGGATGCAAGTCTATCCTAATGCAACAACTATATGTGGATGCAAGATTTAAAACTACTCTAAAAACAAAAATGAAAGTTGCTTGCTTATCAATCTTTATCTTGCCACTTACAATGTCTAGATGGAATATGAGATGCTACCATTCATTTCGTCTAAACACTAAAAACAAGTTCTAAGACAAACATAAAGCACTTTCACTTCACTAAAAGGAAACCAAATGAAAAGCAAGTTCAAGAAAGCAAAACTAGGATTTTCAAAAGATTTTCTTCAAAGCAACAAGCAAAAAAGTCTTTTCAAAAATGCTCTCAACAACACTGAAACTTGTGATTGAAGAATAGGCAATTAAACACTTTTGCGAATCAACACCACTCAATGGATGAAAACTCAACAAAAATAAATGTGCTTGAAATCGCTCTTAACAATCAAAAGCAGCAATGAAAGCTTTGGCAATGAAAACCAAAAGATCAAAAAGACAAATTCCAAGAAAGTGTCAATCAACAACTTTCATGAAACAAAGAAGTGGATGGTCACAAAAAGCGGTTTTGTCAAGCAAACAAAAAGTCACCAAAAGCAAGATTAACACAAAGATTGAATTCAATCTTCCTACCCTGATGAAACAGAGCAACCAAGATTCCTAGCAAGAAATCTTGCGTGCTTTAGCCAAAAACGATGACGCTTGCAATCAACAAAAAACAAGACCAATACTCCTTATTATCAGAGAGAATTCAGAACGAGATGCTCGCTGTAAAACAAATAACTGATACTGGAAAATGATTGTTTCAGACTGACTCAAACCACCACACAAACTTTCAAAGACTAAAAGATTTATAAATCTTGAAAATTGCAATGCATACGCGACTGTACTGAAGTACAGATTGCGTGTATACGCGACTGTGTTTGAGGAAACCTATGTATACGCGGGTTTACTCAAAGAAACAAGCGTATATACGCCTCTGTATCTAAGAAAAACAGCGTATATGAAAAGCTTCAAGAAAAATAAAAAAAACAAATTGAAGAAACTGGCAAAGCTTAAAGTTCAAGAACAGACCAGACAGTAACAGCAAGCAGAAAAGGCAGCTGAGCCCTGATTGGCTTGAAAAACACCCAAACTAGGAACAACAAGAGTGTTGTCCCCAGTGGAGTCGCCAATTCTGATAGAGGGAATTACTCCCCTAGGGCTTTTTGGGTTGAAACCCTAGCAGACTGAAAGTTATCTATTCAAAGAAACATGCATTCATACAGCCATTATGCTATTATAAGCAAATTCTATGATAAGGGTACGTACCTTTTGTCCTACGTTTGAGAAGGCCTTTAGGGTCCAAACCCTTCTTGGAGTTCCCTTCTTCTCTTTTGTCCTTTAAAACAACCAATTCAAAGAACACAACAGTACATGGACAAAAACTTATAAAGAAACCATCTTCATGTTATAAAGAAAGGTAGTTAGTTATGAAATCCAAACAACCTTTTATATATGAATTCTAAACATGAATATCATTAACATAAATTAGATTCATTTCGGGAACCAAGACATGTGTTTCTTTTATTATAGACAAATAAAGTACATAAAAAGGAATATTTTCACCTGAGTCACCTTCAGCAGGCTCCAAGCAAAGCTTCCTTCCGGATCCGTTCCAGCCTCAAGCCTCTAACAAACTCCTTCCATGACTCTCTCCATGATGTCATAAATGGTGGATGAACATCAACACACAAGGAAACAAAGGTTTCCTGTACAAAATGGGGGAAGTGCAGAAGGCATAAGGGACTTCAGACCTGGTCAAGGGAAAAATCTCAGCATAATAACCTTTCTCTCTCTCCTTCCTTTAGGCCTTCCCTTTGAGGTCTTTTTATACCATCTCCAAAGTAGTTTTTTAGTTAGGAGTTGGTTGGGAACAGTTGGGCCATGGGCACTAACAGGTGATCAGCAGGTAAAACCCGCGATCTCCTCCCGAAAATAAGGAGTGTTATATTTTTTTAAGTGTTTTAATACATACACGCGGGTTGGCTATACACCTACCCGCGTATACACGCGTTTAACTCAGGGCAATGTCGCGTATAAGGGATAAAACACTGTTTTTTAAATTTTATGACCAGGTCTGGAAGGAGGGGTTGCCCTAGGCCATGAGTACAGCATCACAAATCATAAGAGTGAGATTTGGAGCTATAACACCCATAAAGTGGACAAAATGTGCCACCTCCTCTTCCCAGCATGGGGTGCAAATTCCAATTATCCCTCTTGTTTCAGGTGGAACCCATGTGAGTGGATCACAACCTCACATGGTTGGAGTGAGTCAACATGTTAGTGGTATTCCTAATGCCACTAATTCATCTGGGGTAGGTAATATCTAGTGTCAATAGCCTTATACGTCCCAAATACCTCTCAAACAATATTATGTTCTTATGGTTCACAAACACTGCAAAACACCTTATATTTCACAGGTAGGTCCTGATGTGGAACCTGGTCAAAATTTTATCCCCAGTGCATATGGTCAAATCCCAATTGGAACTTATCAGTACCAACAGGGAATTCCTCAAGAAATTGTTCAACAACCTTTACAACAACAAGGGAAACCTTTACAGTAGAAAGGGAAACCTTTGCAACAACAAGGGCAACCTTTGCAGTTTATCCAATAAACCAACCAACCCTTGTATCCACAATATCAACCATTGCAGCAGCAAGGTCAACCCTTGTAGCATCAAGCTCAACCTTTATATCAACAAGGTAAAACCTTGTAGACATAAGGTCAAACCCTACGGCAGCAGGGCCAACAACTTCATTACCAGGGTAAGAATTTGCAGCAACCATACAATCCATATTCCGCGCACAATGTTTGTTCACCTTATGGTTATAAATGGCCTATGGTAGGTCAATATCAACCCTACCCTACGCAGAATCCACCTTATGGTCAAGGTATCTTTTAGTGGGGGAAAAAGCAAGCCCTTTATGGTCAAAATCCTCCACTTTGGGGGTAGAACCCTTACTAATAAGGTTGGAACTCACAGACAGGGCGTTACCAAAAGCCTTATATGCTTTTTAACACATAATATCCATTTCTAGCGATGTTGGAACTGCTCGATGTCTCAAGGCTTACTAATGATTTGATACTTCATTCACCTTATTGGCCTGCAGTTCCCACTAAAATTCTAAGCGATTTACCCAAATTCGAAGGAAAAGCTAAAGAGGACCCTCAGGTCCATGTGATGACATATCAATTATGGTGTTCTTCCAATTCCTACATTGACGATTATGTTCGTCTCCGCCTCTTTCAGTGAACCTTGACAAGTGTTTCCACAAAGTGGTACATCGAGTTGCCTCAATGTACCTATGCAGACTTCAACTCTTTGGCCATGGCCTTCCTCACCAACTTCTAGTTACTAGTTCGTTATGAGATTGGTACCCACTTGCTTACATCTATGAAACAAGATACTGCGAATCTGTTGGGAATGGAATCCCCCAAAGGGAAGTTTTGGGGCTAAAAGCCCATGTTTGAGTCAAATTTTTGTAAGAAACTTGTAAAAATTCTGCATTTTGTGGTCGCGGAGCACGTAGGTGTTATAAGTTATAAAGGGTTATCTGCCCTTAGTTTTGTAAAGTAAAGTCCGTTGTAAGAGATCTATAAAAAGAGCTAAGCTCTAAGTAGTTTTGGAGACACACAAGATAAGAGAGTCATAGCTCTGAAGTAAGAAGTCTAATTTTTAGGTCGCAGCATAGGTAGAGGCTCTGCGGCTGAGTGCACAGAGGCCTAAGGTACAAGTCCATAGCTGAGTGCGCGGACCCCTGCAGCTGTTTGCGCAGGGTGGATAGATTCTGTAATCACTTGGAAGAGATTAATAAAGAGAAGTGTTCTGCAATTTTCTGTGCCTTTGTTCCAATTAATGCATCTTGTCATTTTATGTATGAATTCTTTATAATGCTATATGGTGCATGAACATGTATAATTATGTTGGATAAATGAACGAAAATAAGAATATATGTTTACGTGGTGCTAACTGTGAGTATCTAATAAGACAAGTAAGATTCTTAAGATAACTTGACAATCTGTGCAATACGTTTCTGCAACAGTGTGAAAGAGTCTAGATTGAGGGTTAGGGCTACGTGAAGGTCAACCATACCCTTTCGCAGAGGTATTGAAGGGATGAATAAAGGGTTAGGTAGACAGAGCCCTAGGACTAGGTGACCCGCGTGAAGGAAAGAATAGAGGGAATAAATTGACATCACGGCCATCTTAGGGTGCGGAAACTTGGTTCCAGCATCCCCCCAAACTACTTCGGGTGAGACTTTGGTCCGCACTCTACAGGTTGATGCCGAAAGGGCCAGTAGTGTAGGGATTTGTTTGGCTAATTAACGCTGATCCTGGGTCAGGCCCCCTCAAGCCAACAAATGGTTTCGTTTTTGGGACCAGAATTTGCATAAGAGATGTGTGATGTCGTATCACTAGAATCCGACTAAGAAAGAAATTGGAGACTAGTTGGATAGGAAGATCCACGAATTCGTGGCACAGGAGAACAGAAACTCATCACTGGAAAAGGAACAGTGGCTGGACAGGTACCTATATACAAAGATCCATGAGATATTTTTTTGCTCCTTTCCAATTGAGCTATATGAGTGGATCACAAAGCTAGTAGATAGCCAAGGAAGGTGGAAACTTGATGGTCGTATTGTGTGGACCCCAGAGCTAGTGTGAAGGTTGGAAGCATCAAAGGATAAGATCACTCGTGCTATCGATCATTGGCTCGATCACGTCATAAGAGGATTTGTAACTGAATTTGCAGTCGACGCCTCAATCAGCTACAATGAGGCAAAGCAATTCTTTTTCAAAGGACCGCGAGGTAAGTACATGAAATCTTTGAATACATGGATTAAAATGTTGTTGTGTGAAAATGGGTTATGTAGCTACCTTGATGTTGGGAGCTACGTGAAGTGGAAAAACTTACAGAAATGAAGGGAAAAAGGGTTCTAAATATAGTCTGTTGATTTCACCTCCACAAGGTGATGAAGAGGGAATAGCGCAAGTTTCTTTGCGAAGTGCTATTCAGTTAATAAGGCAAGGATTCTCACAAATAATGCCTCCACCCACACCACCTCCAACTTCACCACCCATCGCCTACGACTTCACCTGTACCACCTACACCTCCACCGCAGTTCAATATGGTGAAGTCAATGAAGTTTCCTTTGTTCAGAGGCTTGGGGAATGAGGACCCGAACTAATTCTGGTTCATTGTAAAAGATATATGGGAAGCTCAGGGTGTTACAGATGACAATACAAAGAAGGAAACATTGGTTAGTGCTCTGCAGGGTCACGTGCTAACTTGGTATATCAAGTACACTAGTGATGACCCGAATGATGGAGTGGCAGACATCCAGACAACATTGAATAGAGAATTTAGAAGGCCTAAATATGAAGCATAGTCTATTGTAGGGTTGAAATAAATTGCGATGTAACCAGGTGAGACACCTTGGGAACTCAATTAGAGGTTAAAGTGTACAATCTATGAAGCTAACATGAACCTAACATAAGGACAACATCGTGAGTGGTTTGTGGCTTCACTTCTACCACACTTAAGGGTTGCGTTGTCACAACATAAGATAACGACTCAGGTGGAGGCCTTGGATATTTAAATGAGACTACATGAGTCCCTGATGCAAGATCCTAATTTGGGGGTTCAACATATCCATGCGCAATTGAAAAATCTTTGCCTTGAGATGCAAAGTTTGAAGCAAGATAGAACAGTCCAACCAGAGGTGCGCGAAGAGGTAGGGTGTCTGAAATGCAAGAGTCAGGGGCATGACAAAGACCATTTTCCAGTCTTTATGAACTACATTACAGGAGGAGGATTGATTCCTTTGAGGCCAGAAGCTCAAGCAAGACTGAGTGTGGGGCTTGCATTGTGGTGCACTATATGTCAGGTAGTAGGAAAACATGCCATAGATAACTGTCATTTGCCGCAAAAGTTTGTATAGACACCGAAACAACTGTTCTGCAAATTTTGTAGATCAGTAGGGCATGATGAGCACAATTGAAGAATCTATGAGTTGATGATGGATAGAACACTCACCTATAGGGTACAGGTAGAAACGTGTCCCCCTGACCAGAGCGCAGGGATGCTGTGGATAGGATTTCGGGGGCACGGATGAGGTTGAGGTTGAGGTGGAGGAGGACTTGGGAGAGGTTGGGGACAATTGATCTACTACAATTGCGGAGGGCCAAGACACTATGCCCATGATTTCACTAACCCAACACATTCGTCATGCAAGTATTACACTATGTTTGATCATGAAACGAAAGATTATCCTACGCTAATAGCTGGGATATGTGACAAAGGGGCGCTACTAAGTCTGCAGACTCAGAACCTACAGATGATGAGATCTAATCCACGTGAAGAGGATCCAAACATGAATAAAGTGCTCCGAAGTGGAATCACAATAGGAGATGACAAGGGAAAACAACCCGAAGATAGTACATGGATGCACAAAGCTCTAACGAAGGAGGCTAAGTTTGATTTGGAGCACACACGAGAAACCTTCATGGAAGCAAAGAAGAGCTTTGCTGAGGCCTCCACCTCAGGAAGCAAAGCTAAGCCTGATCAGGAGATGGAACCTTCTATGCTTATAACTTTCCTGGAGACTTGTATGAAGTTACTACATGATAGTAAGGTTGTGAAGGGGTTACAAGAGCTTATAAATAGATGCGGTGGAAACACCCCGAGTGAGCCACGAGTAGTGAGAATGATAGGTAAGCATAAAATAGGGACAGGACGAGAGATGAGACTGACCACATAGATAGGAGAGTATGAAATGGATCAGGTTATCTTTAACCTGGGGTTAGACGTGAACGTCCTACCTAAACATATGTGGGAGCAAATGGGGAGACCCGCACTATAATTGTCTCCGATTCAGCTAAGGATGGTGAATCAACAGAAGATCATCCCCATGGGGTGGCTGCAGGGAGTGACTATGGATATTGAAGGTGCGAGTGCGCTGGTTGACTTTGAAGTGATAGAAATTGTGGATGACAACAAACCCTACCTTGCGCTCCTTGGGATCGATTGGGCTACTGATATGAATGGTTTAATCAATCTAAAGAAGCGAAATATGATATTTGAGAAGAAATCACTACACATGATAGTACCCCTAGATCTTGCTGAGGGATCGCGCTATACTGAACCATTGCACAATTATGAGGGCAATGATGATTTGGACTGTATTTATAAGAGAACAACGCGAGACCAAGATTGGGTGAATCCAACAGCAGAAGGATGGATTACATGGGATCGCGAGAGTTCATGCACCTTAGACTCTGATGAAGAACTAGAGCACTGGTAGAATTGGTTACATGAAGTAACTAAGCTGAGTTGTAACATGATGACCCGGTTGCTACACTGTGTGTCATCAGAGGTAAGAAATTTGCCTACTTATGATGGCCTAAATGATATAGATATTTTTTTGGATGCATTTGAAAGGAAGGTACTAGAAAAGAAGCACTTCTAGGTGTTGGACTAGGCACTGCACGCTACGCCTGCAATATGGTGGGGTACACACAAGGGAAGCTTTGATGATTGGCATGAATGTAGGAGAATGATGAGAAATAACTTTGGGAAGCTGAAGATTTGAATGACAGACAAGTATGATGGGCAGGATGATCCATGCGCACACTTGGCTAAATGGGCCTAGGCTTATGGAGAGAAGCCCCAACCTAAATGGGTGCACTTTCTCTGTCACACACTGGATATTGTCCCAATGAACTAGTATGTAGAAACAGATCTCCACCATGGGACAGGTGAATGGGATATTCTGCTCGAAGGATTCATAATGACATTCAGTTTTGAAGACAGGTTTGACAGTATTGATGAAGTGCTACAAGAGGTTAAAGCAGTAATCTTTAGGATACCATGGGATCCTTTAGACTTGATTCAACCTGAATGGGCTACTTAGTAGTCACGCGCTAGAATTCTATAATGTAACCGTTGAAGAGGAGGATGAGGATCCACAAAAGATCAATGGTTCAGAAACAGAAGGTCATCGTGAGGTTGAAGGTATGTAGGTTGAGAATCCTGATATAACTGCGCCACTGAAAGTTAAATAGGTAAACATTGGTATGGAGGCAGAGCCCAAATTCATGAAGATTAGAGATTACTGGGATGACGCGACAGTGGATAAGGTTGCTGAATTGCTCTGCAAATACCAGGATTTTTTCCCTACCAAGTTTATGGATCTAAAAGGAATAATCGGGGACCTAGGTGTTATGAAGATCATGTTGAAGCCTGACATGAAGCAGGTTAAGCAAAGGCATTATCGTCTCAATCCAAAGTACAAGGAAAAGGTCTGCTTAGAGCTAGATAAGATGCTAGTGACAGAAATTATTGAGCCTGTGGAAGAATCTGACTGGGTAAGCCCAATGGTGGTACAGGAGAAGAAGCAGAAGGATGAAATAAGGATATGCGTGGATCTTAGAAAGCTGTGATGCTTGCGTAGATGATCCTTTCCCAACTCCGTTCGCTGATGAAGTGTTGGACAATGTAGGTGGCCAGGAAGCATACTCCTTCATTGATGGGTTCTTGGGGTACCACCAGATCAAAATCATGCCGGAGGATAGGAGCAAGACAACCTTCACCACTGGGTGGAGTTGTTTTCAGTACAGTGTAATGCCATTTGGATTTAAGAATGTGCCTGTGATCTTCTCGCACGTAGTCGTTGCGGTGTTCAAGGAATTTATTCATAAGTTCCTGGAAGTATACTTTGATTATTGGACTGTATTTGGGCTGGTGAAACACCATGTAGAAAGCCTACACTTGATGCTGGATACCTGTCGAAGATATCAGATTGTGCTCAATCTAAAGAAGTGCTTGTTTTGTGTTCCTTTTGGGACCCTGTTGGGTCGTGTGGTTTGCAGACAGGGACTGATGGTACAGCCTGCGAAGATCGTGGTGATACTGAACTTGGAAGCTCCAAGGAGTGTGAAACAACTGCGCGCTACCTTGGGACGTATGATATATTACATAAATTTTATCAAAGGCTATACCCAAATCACTGTGCTTATGGAGAAATTATTGAAGAAGGATGTCACGTTCTGTTGGAACGAAGATTGTAAGAAGAGCCTGGATGTATTGAAAGAAAATATGGTCAGTGCACCGATCTTAGTCTTCCTGAACTAGAAGAAGGAGTTTCAAGTGCATGTTGACGCATCATGTATAGCACTGGGAGCAGTACTGACCCAAGCTGGTGGAGAAGCCTTGTACCATCCTATCATGTTTGCAAGTAGAAGGTTATCCAAGGCAGAGAAGAATTATTCCACTACCGAGCGTGAAGGGTTAGCTATGGTATAGAACTCCATAAGTTTAGGCACTATTTATTGGGAGGCCATTTTAAGATGTATACAGATAACTCCGTGTTAAAGTACCTGGTCAATAAGCCTGTGTTGGGGGGAAGAATCTACAGGTGGTTCTTATTGTTCCAGGAGTATGATTTTGAAGTTATTGTGAATCCTGGACGATCGAACATGGGACCAAACAATCTGTCGTGCATTGAAACAGGGGAAGAGCCCACTAATTTGCAGGAAGGATTGCCTGACGCACAACTATTTGTAGTACACATCGCAGATGGTCATTTTTAGGATATAATACACTTCCTAACGATAGGGACTGCCCCAGAGGGATACACCATCCAATAGAAGAAGGAATTAGTAGTGCACGCGATAGGTTTTTCGGTCATTACTGGGCATCTGTATAAAATGGGGTCTGATGAGATATTACGACGATATGTACCTCATTTTGAAAGAAGCAGCATCCTTGTGGATGCTCATGGGGGTGCTATGGGAGGACATTATGCAGGGATAGTGACTGTGCATAAGATTCTACATGCAGGGTTGTGGTGGCCAACCCTCCATCAGGACTCCAAAGTGTATTTCAAGGTGTGCGAAGTGTGTCAAAGGAATAGAAGCCCATCACCGAGGAATGAGATGCCGTTGAATCCTCTGATAACGTTGCAACCCTTGAAAAATGGGCAATAGATTTTGTGGGACCCATTTAGCCCCAAGGAAAGATGAGAGCAAGGTACATTATCACCGCGACCGAGTATTTGACTTGTTGGGCAGAGGCACAACCTGTGAAGGATTGCATAGGTGCGACTACTACAAATTTCCTCTTTGAACATGTACTGATGTGATTTGGCTATCCAAAAATCTTGATGAGTGATTGCAGTATGCACTTTCTAAATGAGTCAATCACCGCACTAACGGAGGAATTTCAGGTATATCACCAGAAGAGCACACCTTATCACCCACAAGCTAACGGGATGGTAAAAGCGTTTAATAAAGTGCTTGAAAACACGTTGAACAAGGTTTGCAATGCTCAATGAAGTGATTGGGACATACGCATTCATGCAGTACTATGGGCTTATCGAATGACATTGTTGAGGAGGTAAATCCCCTCTGCAGATAGAGGCGATCCCTACTAGCCCAGACCGGGTCTAGCAACAATCATCAAACGCTATAGCACAAGTTCCTAATTGCAAATAAACAGACCAGCAATGAAGGCCTACCTGGATTCCAACGATATTGTTTGTAGAAGAGGTGGTGCTCCCGTTCCTTTGCTCCGGGAGATCACAATCCTCACGATCTCTGTGAATGGACACCTGCACATACAAGAAACGACACAGACACAAGCATAAAATCCAGCACATGCAACTATATGTCAGTTAGAAAGGACATAACTCATCATCATCACAAATAATAACAAGAGTGGAACCATAACTAATAGTTGTTCATTCATAATCAATCAAAGAAGAATACAACCAAAGTTCTGATGTTGGATTCTCCTTTGGCGGGTCAGCAGCACATGTCTCGCAAAGCCTGTCGGGAATAAGGACAAGCCTCTCTCTCTTTGGATCTTGGACAATAATCTCCTTGCTTGGATTTGGCCTTAAGGGAATCAAGAAGGCTCTTGCAGCATGAAGCTCTTGGGAATTTGGAATTCTGAATCTCTGGAAACTAAAAACTATCCAACTCCAAAAATTGTGGAGTTCTCCCAAAAAAACTAGCTTGCAAAGGAAATGGGCAAGCTTTTATGGAGGAA
Source organism: Pinus tabuliformis (assembly GCA_031772625.1). Classification (NCBI taxonomy): domain Eukaryota; kingdom Viridiplantae; phylum Streptophyta; class Pinopsida; order Pinales; family Pinaceae; genus Pinus; species Pinus tabuliformis. The sequence goes on along the minus strand of CM062813.1, from coordinate 150,320,267 downwards.
ATGGAGTTGGGATCATCCACAATAATCATGGGATTGGTCTTATCATCAAGGAAGCTTCCAGGAGAGGTGGAAAACCACTTCCTCTCTATGGAAACCCGTAGCCAAACCACCCAACTCAAGATAGATTTAGTCGAGGAATTTGTTAGGATGAAACTTCCGCCGTTTGTTTGTTAAAAAACACCATTGATTATGGTTGGCGTGGGTGCGACTCTGTGACAGAGCGCCAACTGGCGTGCCCTCTTGGGAGGATTTCCCCCATTGACGCGAGGGCTGCACTATGGAACCGCGCCAATGGAAAAAGGGCTATTTTTAGGGGTTTTTAGCAGGAGATGTCTTCAGGGAAAATGAAGCTCAAGTTTAGGGGAATGCAATGCAAGTGTTTGCAGGTCATGTCACTTCTCATAGGTCCCGGATTGAGTCCTCCAAGATGCGGGAGAGGGGTAACAGGGACGGTGACAAATTGCTGTGTAACAGATGCCCCCTAAAGCATGAGGCCCGAGAGAGAGAGAGAAAGGGGTGAAATTCTTTACGAGAACATGTCCCACCAAAAACACTGCCGCTAGAAAACCTGCGTAGAGAAGTACAATTGATATCTCAAATACATGATATATGTGGTATGGGCGTAGCCATCCATAGCAGAGTACATAACAATCTAGATCCAAGGTATGGGCGCAGCCATCCAGTGAGGATCAATAAATAGACTTAGGCATGGTCGCAACCATCCAGTGAATGAGTCATGTAATAATCATAATAATCCACAAAATCGCAGCCTGGACCCCAACAGACAAAATCCAAGGTCTTGCGCTCCATCTTGATCTGAACAAAGTACAAGTTCAAGCATGAGAATATAGGAGTCGAAGTCGAACATGCAGGAAAATCGTCTGATTACCAGCCAATGGTAAAAGCTATTAACAGACGCGAGAGGTACCACCAATAATGACAATGGCCCTCAAGGTACTATAGGTACAATCTACGGCATGCAAATTAGTGAGCCGACGTCGAACACCCATAGAATCATTCAATCGGAGGCCAATGATGAAAACCTCGCGTCGAACGCGAAGAACCTGCCATTGAGGCATGCAAGCTCCAAGGCACCAGAAGGGAGTCTCTAGATCAACTTCTTGGATAATGCGATGAAGTTGACAGGAAGTGACCTTGATCGAAGGTGGGCCATAGTGTTTCCCACATCATCGATGCGAGACAGAGGAAGATAAGGTTGTTGTGAATCAGGATTATGTGAGTTATCAGAGGGAGGTTGTTATTTCGTAGAGGTCAACTTCTCTTGGACATATCAGCAGCACGATAGTGGACTTGGCAGTATTTGACATCAATCGATCAGAGGTCATGGTGACAAGGTAGAGAGCAGATGAGAGGTCAAACAGGATCACCCCAAACCCACGAATGCAAGTGAAAAACGAGATGAGATGTCCCCACCTAGACACGAATGCAGACAAGTGCCATGCTCAAGAGCGACATACTGCCGACATGACAATGATTGTGGTTCTATTTTCCCCATCATTTCTGGCAAGTACCCTAGTTATTTTTATCAACAAGCTTGACGGGGATAGCATATGCTTGTAAAGCGTCATTTCGATGGAATCCAATGTCATCAAGTTTTAACGAGCCTGACAGAGGAAGAACTCGACGCCTTTTCATGTTTAGAGAGTTTGAAAAGACAGCAGAAAAGTAAACTCCAGGGGTGTCCTTTTTCATAAAGTTGTGTCTCTCGAGCCTGAAAAAGTAGAAAACAATGCTCGAAAGAACCGCCCGACCATTACAATTGAGGAGTACATTTCATGATTAATGACTTCGACCTAAAAAAGTAAAAAAGTGATCGAAATCACGTCGTTTCGTAACCGTTAACAAGCCTAAAATGACAAAGGCCTGACAATCTTTTCGTCTTTACACGATCGGTAAAGAGTTTAAAGATGACCGCCTCTTATTTCTGTTTAACGAGTCAAGAGGAATAGCTCAGCAATCTTTTCATCTTTAAATGGTTAGAAAAGAGCTGAAAGAAGACCTCCATTTTTATTCTCTTTAACGAGTCAAAAAGGGAAAAAAATACTCGGCAATATTTTCATATTTTACGAGCCAGAAAAGAGCTTAAAGATGACTCATCCGGGAGGAATGAGAGGTATAAAGGGTAGCAACTGGTTCCGGCAATGGTGGAACTGCTCAAAACATGTAATGGTCAAGAGGTTTGCTAATAAAACCACTCATTGCTGCGGTTCCTCAGGAAAGGAAAATGACTAAGTGAAAGCATATGATCAGCCAAAGAGATGGTGGCAATGGAATGAAACAACCAAGGCTCATCTAGCAGAATTTAGCGGATAGGCGACAATCACAAGATGTGAATTAGGTATGGGTTCACTTTTACACAAGCTTGAACCATGGAGAACTCTGCTTGGATTCAGTTTCATGTTTACACAAGCTTGAAACGAAAAACTATGCTTGTTATGAGTTCGCATGCCCCCAGCATAATGACGCAAAACGAGGTACATGCCCCCCAAGCTTCATTGCATTCAACAAAGTGGACGAATGAAGGTTCACTCTCAAGATCTATGAAAGACTTGACTTGTATTTTATGAGATCTTAATCAAAAGACTCAATTTGGAAAGGGAGTTGTTCCATTTTTTGATGAGGTTGACACAGTAAAAGAACTATCCTCATAACCCTTGTTTCATTTTTTAACGAGCTTAACACAAGATCAGGAACTCTGCTCGACCAGACCCAGTTTCATTTTTTAAGGAGCTTGACATAGGAAATGGAACCATGCTCCGACCAAACCTAGTTTCATTTTTTAAGGAGCTTGACGTAGGAAAGGAACTATGCTCCAAACGGACCTAGTTTCATTTTTTAAGGAGCTTGACATAGGAAAGCAAACTATGCTCTGACCAGACCTAGTTTTGTTTTTTAAGGAGCTTGATGTAGGAAAGGAACTATGCTTTGAATGGACCCAGTTTCATTTTTTAAGGAGCTTGACATAGGAAATCGAACTATGCTCCGAACGGACCCAGTTTCAGTTTTTAAGAAGCTTGACATAGGAAAGCAAACTATACTCCGAAAGAACTTCATCATAATGAACAGGAAGTTGTTGCTTCCAAGAGTGGCACTCCCGATGGAAGGACAACATCTTGGAAGTCAGGACCCAATGCCCCTAGGACACTATGCACAATGGCATCATCATGGGATACATGCACGGGATAAGTAGCCACGTAGTTGACCTGCGGTGGGGCAGATACAACCGGTGGATAAAAACCAGGAGGGGATGACAACTGCACAGGAGGCATCGAGGGACTAAAGAATGATAATTGATCTATAGTCACGATTCTTTTGTCATGTGGAAAGCAAACCACACAGAAAAGTGAAGAGACAACGGCCCCCATGGCATAAACATAGTCACGACCAAGGCGAAGACTGAAATCTAAAGCACCTTGGGTAACCAATACGTATATATAGACGGTTTTGCCTCCCAAAGTAATAGGGAACTTTGGAAGGATCCCTAATGGTTGACTGGTTCCTTCATCAAGCGCTAACAGATTCTGTGCGGCTGGTACAAGCTGTGGGGAGCCCAAAGCTTGCCAAGTAGTGAAAGGCATAAGACTAACAGATGCACCCTCATCCAAGACAGTGCCAGGTACTGCCTTATCATAGGCATGTACCATGATCTCGAAAGGCACACAGGTGGGGAGGCAAAAAGTAGACAAGTGACTCCAGTCGAAGGTGACGGCCAAACTACTTGATGGGGGAATCGTATGATTTCCCCCATGCTCTACAGGAACCAAAGAAGGACTCTCTGGATCAGCTGAGACATGAGAGTCGTTTTCAGACTCTGGAGGATATGATGAGACGAGAAGGACATGAGCATGATGCTCTTCTAAAACAGAGTGATCAACGGGTGGGGAACCCAAGTTGACACTCTCACCGACCGACGATTGGTTTGGACCAGGCTTAGTAAAGCCAGGTTCAGGAAGAGGAGCCTGGACAAGAGAAGAATCTAAGTCAATCTCTTTGTCGATAGGGAGACGATCTGAAGAGAGACTTTGATAACCAACGGGAAGTTGGGGTGAGGAAGCTGTAAGACTTTCCAAAACAACAGAAGCTTTATCCATGAGTGGACAAAGGTGAAGGGGATGATTTCCTTCACATAGCCTACAAGGGAATCGAATCTTCCCGTTCTTCTTACCATTGCCAGCTGATAGGGTAGCATCGCCATGAGCTTCAGAGGACAATGAGGGGCAAGCTGGATCGTGAGACCATACTTCTAAGACCCTAGGAATTCCAGGACAATCATGAAGAAGATGGTCATCCTTGCACAATTTACAAGGAAACTTAACCTTCCGTGGAGGAGGAGAAGCAGTTCCGACCGGAGCTGTACTCGGGGCAGTAGCTACACTTTTAGCCTCTCGCTTATGAGACTTCTTCTTCTTAGCCACCTGGTTACTTGAATGCAGACTTTCACCAGGCGAAGTAGAAGATGAGGACGTAGAAATAGGCGAAGTAGGGGAGAGGTCCACCTTGGAATCAACATGATGTTGTTCGGGTGGAGGAACTGATTGACCAGTAATTGAGACATTAGGGACTATAGAGGTTGAGAACAACCAAACAGGCAACCCAATGGTTAACCCAGGAAGGGACAATGTTGCCATGTAAGGAGCACCAACATTCCCAAACAGTGGAAAATGACCAGGATTCCCGTCAGAGGGGATTCCTGGGTTGGTGAACTCTTGAAAAGTTGCCATAAAAAACTGAAAATCACACACGGGGCTAAAAAAGAGTCAATACACACAATCAAACGGCCAACAAGCAGAATCTAACAGGGTGTCTAATCACGGGTGAATAAATTTTAAGACACAAGGACATAACTTGACCTTTTCATTTTTAAAGAGTCGAGAAAAGGACAAAAGATGACTCTAGTCGCCTTCGAATATTTAATGAGCCTGAAGTGACAAGTGCTCAGATGGACCTTTTCTTTTAGGGATTCTGAAAATGAACGAAAGTGACTGCTTTGGAGAAAACTAGGCAAAAGGTTTACCAGAAAACCCGTAAAACTGCATATACACCTTGGCAATCATATGAAAACCAATGACTTTCCGTACGGCAGTCAATATTCCCAAATGCTGTGTTCGGTGCGTTACGGTTTGTAAGGCGGTAGACACAACTTCCTATGGATAAAGGATGATAACCTAGTGGGGTCTCCCCATATACGCGACGGTACGTGGGAGCACAAATTCGTACTAGACCACTATTGAGTCACAAAAGGAGGAATCGCCCAAACTTGAGTGGAAACAAAAGTGACTAGGTTTAACGACGCTGGAGCACGTCTCTAGCCTAGACCTCTAAATGTGTGTTTTATGTTCCAATGCATTGTTAGATTCATTTAGTTCATTTTAAAGTTGATCTTGGATTATGTTTCAGTTTTTAGGCCTTACTGTATGTATATTTCAAAATCTCTTAAATGCAAACTATATGCCACAATATATCATTTCATTCAATGAATGCTAACTATGAGAGAGTTGAGAGCTTTCACACAAACAAAATGATCATAGAACAATCAAAAATATCTCTAATGCAGCTAATGGAAATTAACTAACTTTTCTTCAACTGCCTAGCGCGACTGGCGCGACTATCAGGCTACAACTAGCGCCTTTTAATGATTGGTGCGGGTTGTATATGAGCAACTAGCGCCAATTGGTGTGACTGTTACGCTATAAAAGTGCGCCAGTAAAGTTTTCTATGTGAAAATAAAAAATAAGCGATCCAAAGCTAGGCCAACAATAACCAGGTAAACCAAGAGGCGAGAAATAGCAAAAGAACTTAACCCAGAAGGCTAACCAAGCAGGTAAAAACCAAGGAACAACCAAAAATCAAGACAAGCTCCCCAGCGGAGTCGCCAAATTGTTGAGGAGGTAAATCCCCTCTGTGGATAGAGGTAATCCCTACTAGCCCAGACCGGGTCTAGCAACAATCATCAAACGCTATAGCGCAAGTTCCTAATTGCAAATAAACAGACCAACGATAAAGGCCTACCTGGATTCCAACGCTATTGTTTATAGAAGAGGTGGTGCTCCCGTTCCTTTGCTCCGGGAGATCACAATCCTCACGATCTCTATGAATGGACACCTGCACATACAAGAAACGACACAGACACAAGCATAAAATCCAGCATATGCAACTATATGTCAGTCAGAAAGGACATAACTCATCATCATCACAAATAATAACAAGAGTGGAACCATAACCAATAGTCGTTCATTAATAATCAATCAAAGAAGAATACAACCAAAGTTCTGATGTTGGATTCTCCTTTGGCGGGTCAGCAGCACATGTCTCGCAAAGCCTGTCGGGAATAAGGACAAGCCTCTCTCTCTTTGGATCTTGGACAATAATCTCCTTGCTTGGATTTGGCCTTAAGGGAATCAAGAAGGCTCTTGCAGCATGAAGCTCTTGGGAATTTGGAATTCTGAATCTCTGGAAACTAAAAACTATCCAACTCCAAAAATTGTGGAGTTCTCCCAAAAAAACTAGCTTCCAAAGGAAATGGGCAAGCTTTTATGGAGGAAAGGGAGCTGGGATCATCCACAATAATCATGGGATTGGTCTTATCATCAAGGAAGCTTCCATGAGAGGTGGCAAACCACTTCCTCTCTATGGAAACCTGTAGCCAAACCACCCAACTCAAGATAGATTTAGTCAAGGAATTTGTTAGGATGAAACTTCCGCCGTTTGTTTGTTAAAAAACACCACTGATTATGGTTGGCGCGGGTGTGACTCTGTGACAGAGTGCCAACTGGCGCGCACTCTTGGGAGGATTTCCCCCATTGGCGTGAGGGCTGCACTATGGAATCGCGCCAAGGGAAAAAAGGCTATTTTTAGGGGTTTTAGCAGGAGATGTCTTCAGGGCAAATGAAGCTCAAGTTCAGGGGAATGCAATGCAAGTGTTTGCACGTCATGTCACTTCTCATAGGTCCCGAAATGAGTCCTCCAAGATGCGGGAGAGGGGTAACAGGGATGGTGACAAATTTCTGTGTAACAAACATGCAAGAAGTTGACTGGACAAACCCCCTTTAGGCTTGTCTATGGTGTTGAAGCAGTGATGCCTATGGAATATATTGTGCCTAGTCTGCGCATAAAAACACTTACAGGTATGAAGGATCACAGAGCCTTGGAGGAAAGGCTCACACAACTGGATGAACTTGAGGAAGGGAGATTTCTAGCTAGATTTCACCAACAGGTCCAAAAGCAATGCGAAAAGACATGGCATAATCGACATATTAAGATGCGCACCTTTAAGGTAAATGAATTGGTTTTGTTATATGATAGTAAGTTTGATAAATTTCTAGGGAAGTTTAGGATGCACTGGTTAGGGCCCTATGTCATTAAGGAGATTACCGACAGAGGAGCGGTACAACTAGTCAAATTGAATGGAGATCCCTTCCTAGGGAAGGTGAATGGCAGTCACTTGAAGCCATACACCATTGGTCCAGCCATGTGACTAGATGACAATAGCATAACCTTAGCACTCCAGGTAGATGAAAGGAGGCATGGGACTATAAACTAGATTTCTCGGGTTGGGGAGTTGTGTGATTGGAGGATTGTGAGAAGCAAGGAAGTGTCACAAGGTCTGCGACAATGTAGAGGGAGCTGTGCTACCCAGGGAGAAATCATGCAGGTCGGTCAGAAAGTGATTGTTAAAGTCACTGTTCATGGTTTGAAAGTTGAAATGCGACCAAATGGAGTAGGCGACCGACATTTAAGATGAAATTTATGGCTCAGATCCTTGAAAATTTGCCGCCAATATGGCATTAATGAACCAAATTTGGGGGGAACATTTGGATTTGAATTCAAAATTCCCTATAAATTACAAGTGGTTGTCCAGCAAAAAACACTTGGCATTTTGAGAATTGAGTTGTTGAACTCTCAGGCACCCATGAACCGAGAATTCTTCAAGGCTTTCAAAGAGACTCTCGCATTTGCAAACTTTCTAGAGATGTCATGAGAACTGATAGAAAGCATTATGTCTGCACCCACAAAAGTTATAAATACCGAAGAAGTAGTAGAGGAGGCGACACAAGAAATGGAAATAGAGGCAGAGTAGCTGCTCCAAAGGTCATCAAGGTGCGCGCTGAGGTCCCTAAATCACCAAGAATGCAGTGACTGAAGCCAACCCCCACCAAAGAAACTGTGAAAGAGAAGACGGGCAAGTAGCTTGCTCTACCGATACGTGCATAGCCAAGGAGAAACCCACCAAAAACCACTGCACAGGAGAAAGGCAAGGCCATAAACTTAGAACCAAGGGAGGAAGACATTGAAGACATCCCAATGGGCAACAAGGATGTGGGAGTTGAAGTCAAGGAGGTTGAAGCCCAAGGTGCAAACCTTATTACTTGGTTTCCAGAGTATGTCCCTCTGTGCAAGCCTACGACCAAGATACCAAAGGACATCGATGAGAGAAAGACTCCCCTGCAAACCGCTTTTCTTTCGACTGTTCGTGCTTGGCATGAGTGCCACTAATGAAACTTGAAGATTGGGACTTGGTAGACCATGAGAAGTTCCCACACCTGGTGAATGAGTGGCTGATGCGCTACATCGTTGACACGAATATGAGAATGACCGCATTGGAGCCACGAAGGTGGCTAAAGGGAGTAGAAAAAGCAGGGTTGCTCAATCTACTCTGGGTGCCACACTACAACCGCACCCCAATAATAGTTTTGGTCATCAAGTAGCTGTTGTGCTTGGCGCATGATGGGTGTCTGTGGCTGGAGGATCCGATACCCATCATGGATAGTTTGATTCACTGGATAATGTGATTTCCATATATAGGAGAGAATTCAGCCATGATCTTTGGTGGAAAAGGTGGTGAGAAGGCTCTCATGGAATCGATGAAAGAAAAATTTAAACTGGTGAAGAAGTTGTGCGGATACGCTATATCCAGTATTTGTGACCCCGCTATGAAGGTAGCCACACAGATCCTCGTAAGGAAGGTGATGAGGAAGTGTCATACCGATGAGGTTTCAATGCTTGTCGTTGCGCTCGCAGCACAGTGCGTTGAAGGAATCTAGTTCAACTGGTCGGACTAGTTTCGCAGAGAGTTCCTAGCAAACTTCCGCGAAGCATAAGAGCTCAAAAAGACGTTCCACTACGCATGGCTCTTGTTGTCAATTGTGTTGGTAGTGTGGGAGCTACCAGAGGATAGCCAATTCCCTTCGGTCGCACCAGACCTCCTTGAAGCAGCGAAGTATGTTTTGTTGTGGGTGACCAAGGATGCACACTGAGTAAGGGACAACAATATCTTTTGGATCTTGATGGAAATGAAAATTCAGGTGGCCATTAATCACAAGCCGTGATTGTTGCCTACGGTGTACGCCAACCTGCAGGGCTACGCTGAGTTTAAAGTAGACTTCCATTGAGTATCCATCAGGGTGCGGAAGGACCTTGCACAGAAATGGTACGACTTGCCTTATCTGGCAACGAATGATGCCATTAACGCGGTTCTTGATCAACGGCCGGTAGAGTGGCTACAAACTTGGCGGTGGGTGGGAGAAAGTCTTCCGCAAGAAAAAGGAGGAGGCCAAGCTTAAGATGATACAACAAGCTAAAAAGAGGAAGAAAGAGGTTGTTGATAAGGCTTAGGCAGAGCGTGACATCGTGCAGCAGATAGGGAAGTAGACAGGTGGGACAGAGTGAGGCTCTGATAAAGATGCGAGGTCACCTTCCCCTGAGACCGAGGAGGAGCAGATGAGCAGCACAACGCGAAACACTAGGAGACGTTCGCTCACATCGAGCACCCAAGAGAGCTGGAGAAAGGAGGGCCCAAGAAGAAATCAAAGGCGACCAAGACCTCGCTGGGCCCCATCACATTAACAGAAGGCAGTGTTACACAGTAATTTGTCACTGTCCCTATTACCCCTTCTCCCGCACCTTGGAGGACTTATTCCGGGACCTGTGAGAAGTGACATAACCTGAAAACGCTTGCATTGTATCCTCTTGAGTATGTACTTCATATGCCCTGAAGACACCTTCTGCAAAATACCCATAAAAATAGCCCTTTTTCCATTGGCATGGTTCCACTGTGTATCACTCGCACCAATGGGGGAATTCCTCCAAAGAGGGCGCGCCAGCTGGCGCTCTGTCTCAGAGTCGCACTCACGCCAGCCCAATTGGGTAAAGTTTTTAACAAACAAACTTACGAAGGTTCTTCCTAACCTATTCATGAACTGATTCCATCTTGAGTTAGTTCAATTGGGCTTCGAATCTCCATAGAAGGGAAGTAGTTCTCCACCTCTCATGGAAGCTTCTTAGTGATAAAGCCAATCCCATGAATCTTGTGGATGACCCTAACTCCTTCTCCTCTATCTATAAAAGCTTGTCCTTTTTCCTTTGACAAGTTAGTCTCCAAGTTCCAAATTCTAAGTTCCAAAGTCTGAGAATTGCTAAGCTCATGCTACAAGAAGCCTTCTTCATTCCCATGAGGCTAAATCTAAAGTGAGGAGATTCTTGTCCAAGTAACCAAGGAGAGAGAGGCTTGTTCCCCATTCCCAAGCAAGGCATGTGCTGCTGATCACCCAGCCAAAGGAGGATTTGATGTAAGAACTATGGTTGTATTCTTCTTTATTGTTTATCAATAATAGACGACTATCATTATGGTTCCACTCTTATTGTCTTTGTAATGATGATTGAGTTATATCCTTTCTGACTAATATATAGTTGCATCTATTGGATTTTATGCTTGTATTTGTGTCGTTCTTTGCATGTGTAGGTGTCCATTCACGAGGATCATGGGGATTGTGACCGGCCGGAGCAAAGGAACGGGAGTGACGACTCTTCTACAAATATTAGCGTTGGAATCCAGGTAGGCCCTCATCATCAGTCTTTGATTTGCAATTAGGAACCTGCGTGTTAGCATTGTTTGATTGTTGCTAGACCCCATTTGGGCTAGTAGGGATCGCCTTTGTCCGCAGAGGGGATTTACCTCCACAACAGGCAGCTTGCTTGATATCGATGACACAGTGAGGGATGTCACTGTGGAGGCCCTACAATAGTTTGAACAGCAATAGCAGCTCATCTTAGGGGCCATCCAGATAAGGTTGCAGGAGTTGCAGACCCGTGTGTCGCAGACTGGCATGGTGTCTATCAGCCTAGCTATCGACACTTCAGATGCACAAAGGCCTCCAGTGCAATAGTGCTTCCTGCTGGAGCACTGACCACAGAGAATGAGGTTGATAGGACCACTATCAGCACCTTAAAGGGAGTCAGGTTGAACCTGGTAGTGCTCCCGTGTGAAGCACTCCACCTCTTGTAGGATGGAGTAATTGTAGAACTAAGGGCCTGTGAGCACTGCGCCCTCCGGGTGATCAGTGAACAATGGATCAATAACGAGTAGATGGCCCTACAGATAAATGCTGCCATCGTTGCTGAGACCGAGGTGACCAATCAAAGAAAGACAATTTTATAGGTCGTTGAGGAGGCATGTAGAATGGTCCCAGAGTTGGCCATTCCGGAGGATCCAGTCGAGGTATGCATCTGCAAGTTTAGGGTTGCATGACACTTGGACTGAGATGGCATGGGTTTAGTTGGAGTTGAAACACAAATTACAGAGTTACAGTTGAGGGTCCAACCTTCAAGTCCACCAGAAGTGAAGGAACAGTGGGCGACCATTGTCACAGAAGCAGTGGCAGCGGTGGACAGTGCAGTAGCAGACTGCACGCAGCTGTTTGAGAAATCATTTGAGGTCCTGACAAGCTTGCATGAGTACCCCAATGTACAGAGGCTAGAGACAGAAGCGCATGAGCTACAACAACGCTATGATGAGGTTAAGGGCATAACGTGAACCGTCGTGCTGACACAAAGACTAGCCAAGCTGCAGGAAGCCAAGCAGCTGAAGGAACAGGTGGACAGAGGGCTGCATAAGGAAGCAGTGCTCAAGGTGAGACTAAAGCCCTGGCTAGATGAGGCTTACGTAGTGACAGGGAATATCAAAGGCAAGCTTGCGACTCTACAGGAAACACAACAAAATCTTCAGGCTGACAGCGCAGGAGCAATGATCGAGAAGACAATGGAAGATGTGAAGCAGATGGGAGCTCAGTGCACAACCGCGGTTGTAGTCATATGGGTTGAGCTGGAAGGACTTTGCACAAAGATCTTCACGGCTACTGAGTGACTCAAGGGAGAGTCACAATGTTTGTGTTGGGGGCCTGTTGGGAACGGGATCCCCCAATGGGTAGTTTTGGGGCTAAAAGCCCATGTTTGAGTAAATGTTTTGTAAGAAACTTGTAAAAACCCCGCATTTTGTGGTTGTGGAGCACGTAGGTGTTATAAGTTATAAAGGGTTGTCCACCCTTAGTTTTGTAAAGTAAAGTTGTCTGTAAGAGATCTACCCATTGTCCACGGACCATGGGATTGTATAAAAAGAGCTAAGCTCTAAGTAGTTTTGGAGACATACAAGATAAGAGAGTCATAGCTCTAAAGTAAGAAGTCTAAGTTTCAAGTCGTAGCGTAGGTATAGGCTTTGTAGATAAGTGCGCAGAGGCCTAGGGTAGAAGTCCGCAGCTGAGTGCACGAACCCCTGCAGCTGTGTGTGCAGGGTGGATAGAGTCTATAATCACTTGGAAGAGATTAATGAAGAGAAGTATTATGCAATTTCTATGTCTTTGTTCCGATTAATGCATCTTGTCATTTTATGTATGAATTACCTTATAATGCTATATGGTGCATGAACCTGTATAATTATGTTGGATAACTAAACACATATAAGAATATCTATTTACGCATTGCTAACTATGAGTATCTAATAAGACAAGTAAGATTCCTAAGATAACTTGACAATCTGTGCAATACACTTCCGCAATAGTGCGAAAGAGTCTAGATCGAGTGTTAGGGCTGCACAAAGATCAGCCGTACCCTTTTGCAGAGGTGTCTAAGGGAGGAATAAAGGGTTAGGCAGACAAAGCCCTAGGACTAAGTGACCTACACGAAGGCAGGAATAAAGGGAATAAACCGACATCACGACCATCTCAAGGTGTGGAAACTTGGTTCCAACATCCCTCCATACTGCTTTGGGTGAGACTTTGGTCCATGCTCCATGGGATGATGCCGAAAGGGCTATTACTGTAGGGATTTGTTTGGCTAATTAACACTAAACCTGGGTCAGGCCCCCTCAAGCCAACAAAACCATATCTCTGATCACATCCACAAATGGAGACGTCAACATCGCCTCATCAAGTTTGAAATCCCTGATAAGTTGGTAATTGAATGGTTCACCAAGTCATTCGTAAACAAAATCACTACAGATATAGCAATGGGAGGTTGTGTTATCAAGGATCAAGCCATTGCCTATGCCTAGTATTTACATTTGGTTTATTCCCAATCTGGCATGTTGTATGAAATTTTTCTTGATGCTCCAAGGCCATCTTCGGATCTAGCATCTTCAAAGTCTCCAGATGTACCACCTGTTGATGGTATCATTAGATCAGTATCCCAAACTTCCACTAAATATTCTTTGAAGCAAAAATCTATTTCGAATATTGGACCTTGGGGTGAGAGTAGATCATCATGCAAGTTTGTAAGTTGGGAATGCATGTATGTTGGTTAATGATTTTTATAAGAATTATGGTTATGTACATGCATGCCATTCTACTATTGTTGTGGTTACATGCATAATAGATGTTAGTTAATCAGTGCAGTCATATGTACATGCATCAGTTAGTCATGCATGGTAGTTAACTTTTTTATTATATGCATTGCGGTCATACACATGATGATTATGGTCATTACATTTAAGATATTCATGATATATGTATCGTCCTAATCTGGATTGACTAGTGCAGATGGTCATGGTTATGATATTCAATTATGAGTTGATATATTTGTGATATTGCGTTGTACTAATCTAGACTGACTTTTGCAGATGTGATAGCCTTCCCTGAGATACATTGAGGTATGAGTTCAATTATGTCGTCCATTTGATTTATCTAACATGGTAGGTTTATAGGTTGTCTAAATGTTTGATTAATGGCATGCTATGAGTATGTTTCTATAAGATTGCATGAAATAATTATCTTGTTTTAAGATGGTTGTACTAACTGTAACACCCTCATCCCACATCTACCCAACTAATCGACCAACCAGGGTAAACATGTGATTAAAGGATACTATGATATAATTAAACCTTCTAGGTGACCTTAAGGAAGTGGAATTGACGAAAAAACATCAAACATACCTTCCACATCAACAAAAATAGTCCCAGGAGCCATACCAACCACTTAGGTATCATGCCCCTGGGTCCCACTGAGTTTTTAAGCTATTAAAGCTCTAGACGCTCTTGTGATACGAGCATGCCAACATCCATAGAGCTCTCGACACTCCCACAAGCTTGCATGCCTGCATACAAGGACTATTTCTAACAGACCTGTGCCAAAGTCCATGGGATTTAAGGCACTTTTCAAGCCCAGAATTCCAGCCACTGCCATTAGGGGCTTTTTGAGGTCTGAAGTGGGCCTCCTAAGAAAAATGTACAACCAAAATAAACTTTATAAGAACCAATATGATTTAAGATGATGATGTCAACCATGGGGGATGATTCACCATTTTTGGAGTAAAAAAGTACAAATATTAAAAAATAATAAAATAATAAAACTACTTTTTCAACTCATATTTTCAACTTATCTCCCTAAGTTTTTACTCAAATTTTTAGCGGGAGTACTCATTGGATGCAACATTTAATTCATCATCCAAGGAGTACCCATGTTGCATGCTTTCAATGGACCCTACTACACGAAAAATGAGAAATACATGAAAAAATGTGATTGCAATCACATTTTTTCATGTATTTCTCATTTTTCGTGTAGTAGGGTCCATTGAAAGCATGCAACATGGGTACTCCTTGGATGATGAATTAAATGTTGCATCCAATGAGTACTCCCGCTAAAAATTTGAGAATCACATTTTTCATGTACTTCTCATTTTTCGTGTATCAGGGTCCATCGACAGCATGCAACATGGGTACTCCTTGGATGAGGAATCAAATTCTGCATCCAACAAGTGTCTTCGCTCAAAATTTGAGTAAACCCATATGGAGATAAGTTTAAAATACGAGTTCAAAAAATAGTTTTGTCTTTTTTCCCTCTAAAATTTGATTTGGTAATCTAATCTTATTTTATTATTTCATGAACATGTATTTGGTAGGTATAAAAATTGGATTATAGTTATGGCAAGAGTTGTCAAGGAATTGGAGTCCCTTGAGAGATGATATATGTATGTGTCCATTTATAAGGTGACGTGCTTTGCACAACAAGGTAAGGTAACCAAAATACTATTATTTTATTTATACATTGACAGTTGCATGTTTATGGTAGTATGATGTGGGGGATTGCATGGAAAAGGAGACTACCATGAAATTTTGAAGAAGGCTCGGGTTGAAATTTCATTTGGAAGCATTGGGAACTTTAGGGATTGATTCATTGTGTATGTTGAAGTTTTTGTGCTTTGTGATTCATTTGCACTTGATTTGAAATTTTGTTTATGTTTGGTCGATGGCCATGACACTTTGTTTGTGGAGACGTATTGTTATTGGTTTTCATGGTTTTTTTCTTGTTTGTTTCTTATTATTTCCTTTTATGTTTTTGAGGGTCTTGGGAATTGGTTGGGAAAGAGGAAGCTAATGGAGCTCAGAGAGAGCTAAATGAAATCTGATAGGTAATGTAAGACCTGGATGAAACCCAATGCATGAGTAAAGGGTAGTTGAATGCAAGAATATGACAACCGATTGGATTGGTTGTGTCCATTGGGGTAAATGGATGAGGGAAGGAAAATAATGAGAAAGGTAATAGGAAAGGTAGATAAAATGGATTTGAGGTGTTAGATGCCTTGACTGTATTGGGAACTATTGTTCTCAATGTTGTGTATGCTGCGCACAGATAAAGGAAGTTCCCTTAACCTTGACCTTATGATATCTAGTAATTATGTTGTGATCATGATTATGATAATGTATATATATGTATAAATGTATGTATATATGTCATTTTATAATAGGATTGTTAGGGATCATGCTTGTGGAGGAATCATTGCTTATGCAGGTGAATGGCATGATGAGTTTTGTAGTTTATGAGGAATCAAGTGGGAAGAGTAGCCTTGAAAAATCTATGAGGTTAGTATTGCGTGAATATGACTTGATATTATGTCATTATAACTATGTTTGTGTTTATGTTGTGGACACGATATGCTAAGGGATACATCAACAAAATGAAAGAAGTATGATCTGCGACATGCTGAAAAAACATGGATAGTGGAAGAACACTAGAAGCAAGGTTGCTTGGTAGAGGCAATGTGGTTCTCCGAATGTGTAGTACTAGTGTTATGTACATGTTTCATATGTAGTGTTGTGTACATATGGTGCTGTGTACATGTTGTATATGCAATGTTGTGTACATATGGTGCTGTGTGCATGTTGTATGTGCGGTGTTGTGTACATGTTGTATGTGAGACAATGTGCACATACGATGTTGTGTGCATGTTGTCTATGTAGTTTTTTGTACATGTTATTTGTGTGGTGTTGTGTACATATGGTGTTGTATGCCTGTTGTATATATTGCGCTATGTAGATATGCTGCTGTGTGCATTTTGTACATGAGGTGTTGTGTGTATGTGGTGTTGCGTGCGTGTGGTGATGCGTACACACTATGTAGGTGGTTCTATGTGCATGTGATGTTGTGTACACGTTGTGCATGTGGTTTTGTGTAAATGTTATGTAGGTGTTGCTGTATACATGTGGTTCTATGTACACATTGTGCAGGTATTGTTGTTGTGGTATTGCGTATACATTGTACATGTTGTGTTGTGGACATGTGGTATTGTGTAGTTGCTGTATCATGACATGTGTATTCATTGTGTTGTACTCTGTGTATGTATATGTATTGGATTGTACGTTGGGTGTAGGTGTATGTGTTGTATATTGGGTGTAGGTGCATGCATTTTGTGGTGTTTTATTATGTGTGTGGGTGTATACGTGTGATGTACACTGTGTGTATGAGTATGTGATTGAAGAAAAGAGAAGTTTCGGGTGCTACAACTAATCTGGTGTGTGTACGGAAAGGAAAAAGGACAAAGGTAGAAGCAAAGGACCGATTGAAATATAAGTATCAATATTTTATTTAAGTATTAATTATTTATGTGATCTATGACTCTGATTTATGATCGTTACATGTGATCTATGATTATGATTTAGGATGATTTCATTTTGAGTTAATCATATGTGATATGTTCATACATGACGATTTGATCAAAGAGCTAGTTCAGCATATTGTGATAGTAAGTAAAGAAAATTGCAGATGTACCTTATTGATGAGTTAGCAATGAGGTATGATTTGAATTTATTTCAATTTATTTTTAATCTAATGGAAATTATGTGCTTGGTACAAGAAAGCATGGAAAATTCCTAAGTTTGGGTGGTTGAAACTAGCTGACAGAATGTTAGAAACAATAGTGAAAGGAATTGGAACATGTAACAATATGTTGGTAAAGCACTTTAGGAGCAAAGAATTTATGTAAACATCACATGATCAAAATCCTTCCACTCATCTTGAGGTAATATTAGAGTCAATAAAGATTTAGGGTGTTACACGATATTTTTTCATGTTTGTTGTTCACTTCTCGTGCCATATCCCAGAGTGCCAAAAAATTGACTAATGTGAAAAATATCCATCATGATATATATAGACCAAACCTCCTTGAAGAATCAAAGGAAAGCTGCTCTGAAATCATTTTGGAGAAAATTGCCTTAAAACCTAATTTTTTGCATTAGCGTGTTTTGCTCCACTGCCTGCCCATGCTGATGGCAAGTTGCTTAGTTATACACTTGTGCTGCCAGCATTGGTTTTCATAGGAAAACTCATGCTATTCTCCTTCTTGTAGGTTTTCCCAAACTGGAGGAGAAGCTTCGCCCATTAGAACCTTCAAGAACAACGAGTTGGATATTGGCTTTTGTTGATATGGTTGAGCTCTCTCATTTGAGCCTCTTGATCTTATCATCATGGGTTTTACCCTTGATATGTGGAGCTTCCTCCCTCTTTTGTGCATCCCTAACTCCCTCTCCCTTCCAATAAATTCACCCCCTTCCATTCCAAAATGCTTGGTCATTGATTGTTACATCCCTATGCGGAGATTACAATTACATGCTTCCCATTTCTAGCTTGGAGGAGTGTTTGAAGAGTCTTTGCTTGGACTTGGACATCCACCCAAAGGAATGCCTCAACATCAAGGCATAGGTTGTATGATTCCATTTTCAGTTTCTTAATATATACAATTGTTGGTTCACTTTCCATAAATGTTTGTGTTGATGCTTCATTTATGTTAATTCTCTTTGATATGTTAAGTGGATTACACTTGAATTATGTTGGTTGCAATTTTATGCTTTGTTGTGTTCTTGGTCTCTTGTGTAGGTATTCAAACACAATGAACAATGAGGATTGAGCCTGAGGGAGAAAACAATTAAGATCTTCACTAAAGGAATACACCATAGCATTAGAACAAGGCAGGTCTCCTTCCTCTTCTTTAATTTCTATTGTAGTCTAGGAAAGTGTCTTGTAGATTGTCTCGTTTGTTGCAAACCTACTCATTGGGCTAGAGAGATCGTCTCTATCTGCAGAGAGGATTTTACTTCACAAAAAAATTCCTAGTACACCCTTTTTGATTTATTTCTTGTTTTAAGTTCTAAAATTTAAATTCCCACGATAATATGTCTAACCCATGCAGTTATTTCTTGACCTCATATTGAGTAATTCCCTGTAAATTTTAATTTTAAATCCATAAACCAAACCATCTCTTATCCTGTTATTTTTGAGAAAAAGTCACCATGGCTGAACCAACACATTTATCTTACATTTCCCCTTCATCGTATTATATTGAAGGGTCATCACAAGGAGTTCATCCTGAGTTCTCATAGTCACTTGAAGCCCAATGTCTTGAACTTGGAATTATCCCAAGCATCCAACCCCTTGCTTCTTGTCCTCCACCTTAAGACTCATGATGATCTTAGGGATCTGATCCAGAAAATCCTAAGAGTCCACAAAGGTTTGTTTTATTCCCTCTGAATCCGATTTTTGATTCATTGGTTATATCTCCTCAACAACCTTATAGTCCGTACGACCAACCTGGTGTTCCTTTGGAGTTATCTCCATGACCATCTCAAATTCATCCTCGCCAACTGTTTCTACCTATGGCTTCAGAAGGTGAGTTTCTAGCCTCTTCTCAAGGTCCTCTAGAAGTCTCAACTACTCATACTCCTGGTGTTTATAATGATTATGAATATGACTTTCCACTCGTAGGTTATCCATTTGTGGAAAGTGTTGCACTTCCACCACCCCATGAAAGTAGTGGTCCTATATTTCCACCTGGTTATACGTCATTGGCTCAATTGGATTTAGGTACTCCAAGTGTGTCTTCACTATATCACAATCCCATTTAATCATTGGGTGCCATGCCTACTTCAGGCCTGTTTGTTCCAAACATGGCCTCCCAAATTCCTGTACCAATTTGTTGGCACAAAAATGACATCAGGGAAAGACATTGGGTTCTGGCATAAGGGGCCAACAAGGTACCGCTGTAGTCTAGAACAATGCCAAAAGTTCACCCTACCCCAAGGGGTAAGGGGTCTCACCTAAGGCGTGTCGTGAAAGGAACTAAGAAGGGTTCATAAGATTATCAAGGATATCTCAACCATCACTCTATGTACAAATTAAAGCATACAATCATCATGACATTATATCATTATAGAGATCACATTCATAAGAGGAAAGACTTTCGATATTCAAAACTTTTGAGTAGGCCTATCAATCATGACATTACACACAGATAATACAATGAAAATGGTCCAAGTACTCATTTATATTAATTAAACAGAAGATCCATTACAATACCTTTTCGGCATGAAGCCGTGGGTAAATACATAAAATATGATGATAGAATGCTGCAGATCTCAGATGGAGCCCTGCTTTGTTCTTCCCGCAACCATTCCACCTCCTAGTCAGGCTCCTTTGTGCTTTAGATTCCCTTCAATATCAACCCCTTCTTCGTGATGTTCTCTCATTTTTATCTATTCCTTCACTGCTTCGAATTGTCAGTTCCATTTTGCTGTCTATCCCCTCAGCTGCTTCTCATTCTCCTCCTTATTCACTTGACTATTTATGCTTTTTCCTGACAGCTTGCCACAACTATCCCATAACTGCATGGTATTTCTCCTTTTCCCATATGTCTTCGCCGCAACTTGACCATTGCTCCTGCCACCTGTTTTTCCCTCTTCATATCTTCAAAAATTTCAAAATTCAAAACGAAGGCCCCAATAGGCCCCAACCACATTTCTTTGACTCGTTCCCGAGTTAATCTATCTCTAGTGTTGTGGGTCCCATTGTTGTGTTTACAGGTATTTCTTCTTGCGGCTGCTCTTGTTCTTCCCTCTGAGGGACAACTATTTTATCTACCTCTTCTGCAGTCTACTGGCGACCTTCTCCAAATGAAGGCCCCAACTCAGGAACAAATGTTGTTGTTTCTTGTCTGAATTTATTGTATTCACTCAGTGTTGTTTGCCACGCATTTGCTATGGAGTCAACCTATTTGATGAATTCCTCTGTTGTGTTGCCTGACAACTGACTCGACTTGTTGCTTTTTATTTTGTTCCATTGATCTTTGTTGCTGTTGCAAACTTCTTTCAGGGCAAGAACATGTTGGCGAACCAGAGGTCTGAGGTATTTGATTTTCTTCTTTGTTTTCACCAAGTCCTCCTCTATCTATTTTTCTTGGGCCTCAAGTGTGGCGATTTATTCATCAATCTTTTGAAGTCGGATGGGATCTATGCATTTTTTTTGTTGGCAAGTAATACTTGGAGTTGTTCTCGTAGGGGGTATACATGTTGATTCTTTATGGCCAGGATGCTTGACTAGTCATGTACTTTATCCATTAGGGAAAACCCATCAACCAATGCTTGAGTGAGTGATTCTTTTGCAGTGACGATGGTGCTGATAGTCTCATCTATTGTCCTGGCATATATCTCAGTCATATTTGGCAATTCCGATCTATCTGTCTCCAATTTCCTCTTCATTTATACATTTGTGGTTGTAAAACTTGAACACGTTGCCTGGATATGGTTGTAGTAATCAACCAACATGTAGGATGTAATATCCTCGAGAGCTTCTGCAACAGTTCCTAATATGGTCGGCCATAGTGACCAAATTTATTTGTAACTTTATCTACTTGGGCCTGTAGATCAATTTTCTTATTCCAGCTGATCTCTTTCTTTCATGACTTCCTGCAATTGTATTCTCTTTTGTTCATGTTCATAGATGAGGTCATCATGTAGTTTCTCTGCTCTCTGCACAACTTGTTTGATGAATCCAAACAACTCTGTTGATGACCAATGCTATAAGGTTTCTTCCTACATTGTATTTGGATATGGAAAGTTTCTTCGAATGGGTAGGCCACTAGCAATGGACTTGTCTAAGTGAGATGGGGGAGTGTTTGATTGCTATGAAGATGGGGTGAACTGAGGTGTAGGTGGAATTATGGTAGGGTTTGGTATTAATGGAAAATTTATAGGAAATGTAGTCTGATACTACTCAGTTCCCACTGTCTGCGGAGTAGACACCATTGGCTCATCTCTTGGTAGTGGGCCTGACCCTAGAAGTAGGGATACCAATGAGGATGCATGAGCTCCATTGCATTGAAGAGGCTCATAATAATGTTGGATAGAGTCCACCTCCATCTCTTCTATGGCTACACATGTACCAGGGGGTATTGTTTCGAAAAAGGTTGCGGAGGTGGATGCTATATTCGAGGATAGATCCCTTGACCTTGGTGAGACTGTGGATGAGGTTTTGGGGTTCTATTCAATAATTGGGGATGTGGGTATGGATTGACTGAACTCACCAGTGAGGTCAATAATTGGGATTGTGGCAGTTGTCTTGGGCTTCTTGGGGGCCAGATTTTTAATTCCCCTTTTTTTCTTTGGCTTTGGGATTGTTGGCCTTGATTGTGCATTAGGTCCAATAGTGGGAATTGCTGCAGATAGGGGAGTGGTTATTATTGGATTAAATAGATTGGAACCTTGAAAAGTCACGGATTATGTTGCCTCACCTAAAGGTTCAGTGAAGTTTTCAATTATTTTCTTGATGGCCAACATCCACTACTCCATTTGATGAACCATCGGCTCCAGGCCATCCTTTGTAGGTCACTGATTGCTGCTCCCTACTGCTTCTCCTGTTTGTTGTTGTGACCTCATCCCTTCAAAAAAATACCTGTATTTCCCTTTAGTGATCTCGCACACAACATTGGCCATGAACCAACCTCACTGTGGAATGTTGCTTCCAATAGAACAAATCTCTACGGCCTCATTTGAAATGTTTCAAGAAGAAATATCTTGGCCTAATGTATGTGTGTCCATGTGTAATCCCAAACTAGATATCTTGTGAAAGTTCATATAGCATCGGTTTGGGTATTCTCTGTGTCATCCTGATTGTGATCAACATTAACTCATACCATTTGGGAAATGTTACCTCATTAATCTCTTTGTTGTTGGGGTCCCCTAAAGCTCTCCATGGATCATGTCTGAGCGTTATGGGATATTCCTCTCTGACTTATACCATTTATCTTCCCCTCGGCGGTCGCCATTTCCACATTTCCAGATTCATCAATATGTAGCCAAATATGAAATTCGTGCCGCTTTTGTAAATGTCCTCACAGGCTTCAAATAACTCATTTAGTACAAAGGCTAACTAGTTCAACAATTCCCCTTAGCAATAGTGTTCCGCAACCGAAATTGCATCCAAGATACATTCATTCCTAGAAAAATGTCTCATTGTTTTCCATGCTTTTATGTAGTAGGTGAATCTAATATAATCTTTGGTGATAAGATCAATCCTCGTGCCTCCACCCCCACGCTTGGTGTTGTATTTCTCGTAATAATCATTGTCTCCTTCTTTCTTTGCTCTCTTTGTTCCTCCTTGGAACGCTGTAGCCACTTCATTTCCTCCTGTACAGAGTCCTATCAGGTGATGGATATCCTCAACATGAATGGGATATTATTTGTAAAGCCATAATGATCCCCCATGCATCATGTTGGCTAATAGCTTTGTGCATTGCATTGCTACCAATTGCGTCCTGAAAACAGGCATACTCCTAAGATTTATTGGCATCGATTGTTGGAGGACTTTGAAATATTCTTTAATATTGGTTCTGATTGTGCCATCTCCCTTTGGAACATCCTCCGTGTATACTTCCCTCTTCAATGATGGAAATTGGAAACAATCCAAGAGATCATTATCGACTAGTGTTTCTTTGTCATATTTTCTGTACAGATTCTCTACCATTGTAATTCACTCATCTAGCTGATCATCTGGGACTAAAATAATAGCTTTTGTTGTATTTGTGTGCCTCTGGTAGACAAGAATTATTGAAGGTTTAGAGTCTTTTCCTCTCTGTTGTTGTTGGTTCTTAAAGCGAACTTGAATTTTTTCTGTCACCTGCATTTGAAATTCTGAAACTCCCTGCATTGCCATGTAAATTAAGTAGACGAAATTGACATGTCATTTCTGAGTTGACTTGATAACTAATTACTACGAAAACTTTCCCTATGCTGCTTAATCACACTATTTCACCATCTACTGACCTGGGTCTGATTGGTATGACATAGCATGAGAAAGGATAGAGCGGGATGGATGGTTAATAAAGTTTCCATAATGGTTTGTAATTATTAGCTGATTTATTCCTTAACGGGAAAATATTTTACGGAATTATGTCTGACATGTGTATTATTGCCTACTTATTATGGAAGAGACCTGTAGTATGACAGAGAATACTTGTGGAACGTGGGACTATTCCCCCCCTGGACCACAAGTGGGTTGTGGTGACATGATATGGTTTCCGCAACCAGATTGACTCATGTTATTTATTTTTGAACAATAAAACTAAAAAAAAATTAACTGTAAAGGAGTATGCCACTGACTCATGTGACTCACTATGAATTTGTTTTAGACAAACTATGTATTATTTACTAAAGCCTACTTTTGGGCTCGTTTTCGAGACCCCTTCAATTTGATGATGCGATTATGGATTTGTGGAAAGGATTCAAGTGTGTGTCATTCACCCATCCAGGCAACAGTATCCTGTCCAATTGCATTAACTTCATCGCCCCAGAATGTCTAATCTCCGCAACTATGAACGGTCCCAACCAATGCATTTGAAGTTTTCCTGGAAACTTTTAAAACTTGCTTTCATACAATAGAACATGATCCCTTATCTTGAAAGATTTCTTTTTAATGTGTCTGTCGTGTCAAGCCTTCTGTGTCCTTTGTTCAACTGATTGGTGGAATTCTGCTAAAAAACTCGATTCATCCAACTCCATCAGTTGTTCCATTCTCTCTTTCAACACTGCATCATCTGTCATTTTGGTGGCTTGTGAGATAAAAATTCTCGGAACGATGAATTCTGATGGTACCACTGCCTCTCTACCATATACCAGTTGGAATGGAATTTTCTTGTGTGTCCTATTTACTATTGTCTTGTAAGCCCATAATGTTGTGGGTACCCGTTTGTCCCAATCGTTTCGATTTTCTGACACAATTTTTGTTAGACCCTTCTCAAGTATTTCGTTAAAGGCTTCAACCGTTCCATTAGCCTGTGGGTGGTACGGGTTGCTTTTGTGATGTTGGACCATGAAGTTCTTTAGTAGAGAAGAAACAATTTCATTAATGAAATGCATCCCTTGATCACTGGTTAAGATTTTTGGACATCCATATCTAGATATAATACACTCAAAGATGAAGCTCACTGTAGTATCGACTGTATAATCCTTGAATGGAACTGCATCTTCCCATTGAGTAAGGTACTCTACGTGGTTATGATGTATCTGGCATACAATTGACATGCTGGTAGTGTGATAGAGCTGATGAAATCCATTTCCCATTTGTCAAAGATTTGTACCGTGTGAACTAGATTTAGGGGAAGTTCATCTAGATGTGATGGATTCTTGACTCTCTGACATACATCACAACTCTTTGCGTAGTCTTTTGTATCCTTGTGGATGGTAGGCCACCACAACCCAACTTGTAGTATCTTTCTTGCGGTAGATTTTCCCCTGACATGGCCTCCCGGAACCCTAGTATGGAACTCCCATAGTACTTCTTATCTTTCATGTTGAAGGAGACAACATCGTAGAACTTGATCTAGGCCCAACTTGTATAGGTGTGCTACAATTAACTAACAATCTACCACTCTCACTATTAATTGTTGTTTTTGTGTCGACGTGTATCCCTCTGGGCAGTATCCTGATGTTAATAATATAACAGTCTCCTCTAAGTAGTCTCGAATGGCCTCTATTTAGACTAAGTCATCATTTGGTAGTTGGTCATGTAATGGCCCTTCATTTTCTCTTGATTCTAACCTTGATAGATGGTCTGACCCCACATTTAACCTTTTGAGTTTGATGACCACTTCAAAGGTTAATTCTTGGAACAATGGTAACCATCGAGAAATTATACCCTCCAACATAGGCTTGTTCACTAGGTATTTTAAAGCTGAGTGGTCTTTGAAGAACTTGAATGGTGCCCCCAGCAAATACTGTCTAAATTTTTGTAGGGAGTAAACCATTGCCAATTCTTCCCTCTTTGTTGTCATGTAGTTCTTCTCGGCTATTGATAGTTTCCTACTAGTGAAGTAAATTGGGTGATCCATGTTTCTTTCTCCAGGTATTTCCAAAACTACTCCTAATGCTATCCCTGATGCATCAATATGTATAGGAAACTGCTTTTTCCAGTTTGGGTATATAAGAATATGGGAACTTACCAGTTTTTCTTTTAGTTTTTCTAGTTCTTCTTGGCAGGCCTTTGTCCATATGAAATCTTCCATCTTCTTCAATGGTTTCTCCACAGGAGCTGTAATTGATGAATAATTTCGAATAAATTGACGGTAATACCATGTATGGACTAGTGCTTCTCGCAGTTTCTTTACTTTATTTGGCGGCTCCATATTTACAATTGCTGCAACCTTTGCGGGATCTACACACACCCCATCTTTGCAAACAATGTGACCTAGTAGTGTTCTAAATGGAACTGCAAAGATGCATTTCTTAAGATTTAATGAGATTTGTAATTGTCTGCACTTTTCAAACATGACCCACAGTAGACTGTTGTGTTTCTTCAACAAACTATATACCATCCAGTTGTCCATGTACACTTATAAGAACCTGTGAATATAATCTCTAAACGCAGCTATGATAATTCGTGAGAAAACAGTTGGCACGTTCTTCAGACCGAATGGCATTACATGATAAGCATATTACCCCCATTCTATGGTGAATGTTGTTTTATTCTTATCTTCCTCTGCAATGCAGAATTGATGATAACCTAAAAATCCATCGGTAAAAGAATATGCCTCATTCCCCGCATCATTGTCCAGAACCTCATCATTGAATGACGTTGGGAACAAATCATATACACATGCATTATTCAAGCTTCTGTAATCTACACAGACTCTGATTTCCATGACATCCTTGTCGTTTTGTATTACAATTAGGCTAATCTAGTCCTCTTTGTCCACCGAGAAGATAAGTCGAACCTCTAACATTTTGTAAATCTCTTTCTTGACTTTCTATTTCACTCTTGGGTTTAGCCTATACAGTCTGTGTTTCACTGGATGAGCATCTGATTTCAACGCAATCTTCATTTCTTTGATGTCCCCTTTTATCCCTTTTAGTTTAGCCACTAAGGCTGGAAACAATTCTTCATATTCACGTAGTAGATCAAAGATTTCCCAAGTTGTTTGCTCGTCCCAATAATCTCCAATGGATGCCATCTTGGGTTTATTCTCTGAGCCGATGTTATGATTCCACAGTTTCATTGGGAGAAGGTGTGCAACGTCTCCTAAGGGGGTTTCTTGAATATCTCTTTCACCTTCTATTTATTGAAATGTCAGTTGTCTTAGTCCTTCTAGATTATCTTCCTATGGCTTTGTGTCTACTTTTCCGTAAGACATGTATTCTAGATACCCTTCTTCATAGAAATAATGTAGGAATTTCTTGTTAATGCAACCTTCGTCCTGGAGTAAATAGGATCATTTTATTGGCATACAAGGTTTTCGTCATGTGTCGATTAGTATCTTTGACAAAAACTGATTATGAATTGGCTAGCCATGATATCCTAATCTACTATCTGTCTACAAATTTCCTCCTGTATATACCATGCATGCGGGATTGTACCTAGGGTATGTATGAATAAATGCACCTAAAGTTCCTTCGGTAATTTCTCTCTTTCCTATTTCTTTGTGCAATCCTCTAAATGTTTTCTGGGATCTAATTTTCCTCTATACTTCACCTTGTCATGCGGTCGATCTACTTCTTAATTAAACCTCTTTCGCATGGCTTGCTTGATAGTCTCCCATTCACACAATGTGTTGTGATGCGCTTTCCACCACCTTGCTGGGGTGGCGTGTATCACAATATCTAATAGTGGCACTTTGTGATATTATTTTATGTTTATGTCTACATTATTTAAAAAAACATCTATTGTTTCAATATCGTGGAATGTAGGATAGTTTCTTACCTCTTCCCCAATCCATTTTATCCTGCATACCTTGGCACAACTTCTGGTATCAATCTCGTATCCCCCTTGTTTCCATGCATCCCAAGTAGCTTTTGAACCAACTTCTAATCATTGTATGCTCCTCCAGCTGTGGGATTTACGTAGTCTTCTTGTTTTCCTTCCGTTAGCCTATACAACTGATCTAGTACTCCCGGCTCATCTTTGTCATCCACAGGTTTTGTGAACCTTGGTCCTTGATATGGATCTAGTGGTTGTATTATTCGCCTTCCATCTACTTCAAAGATCATAAACTCTTCCTTTAGGTCAATGAAAGCATAGTTCTCATATGCCCAGTCGATACCAAGAAGTGCTAGGTATGGGTCCTTGTCACCCATTATATCAATTAATTAAAATTTAGTGTAAGTTTTCACCCCTGCTACATCCACTTCTACATCTTTCAACCTTCCAATGGGAAAGATGCAATAATTTTTTTTATTTTTATTTTTTATTTTTTTCTAAGTAAGGCTAAATCTATTAAAAAGAGGAAAAAATTTATATAGGGACCGTAGTCAGTACAAAGCTCTGAAAAGAGCCAAAATTCCCAAGAAAGCAAATGTGAAACCAGTAGCAGAACCCACGCAGGGGATCGGGATGAAGCTTATCTGGAGAACCACATGAACCCAAACAGTAAAAAACATAGGTAGACCTTTGCCTATCTACACCAGAACTATAGTCGACATGCTCGAAATAAACCATAACAAAAACCAAAATAAAAACCCACGTCAGCGAGAACAAACTAGTCAGCAGGCGTTTCCTCCACGATCTGGCACCAACCGTACTCTCGCATAACATCAACAGGAGCAGATACCTGATTGGAGGGTCCGGGATCCGCTGGCACCATCTCAGCATCCTGCGTGCTGCATCCTGGGGCTTCCTGAGCCTGCAGTGGTGCCACTCCAATGCCAAAGTGAATCGCAGAGGAGGGACCAGCAACCGCTCCCGAGCCCTCCGGATGGGAATCAGAACCTTCCAGCTGAGCAGTTTCATAGAAGAACACAGAAATGTGGGTAGTTATCCGAGGCCGATGCAAAGAGCTATTGAATGTGAAATGGCTGAGCCTACCAAGGATGGAGGCCCATGATAATGGCTGGAAGTCTACCGTCTCCCTCGCCCACTTCGGGTTCCCAGATAATGACGAGTGAAGAGTTCACTAGTGGGGGTAGGTGAGTCCGAGGAAGATTTAGTTGGATCGCACCAGGGTTGCCCTCTGTGGCACCCCATTCTTTGATGTAGACAAGCCATTGAAGAGGGGGAAATGGGAAGGTTGTAGTGCGCTTGGAGCTCAGAACAACTAAAACGCAGATTGCCTAGACCTATCTCCCTCCCTCTCAAATTGAAGACCAGACGGAAGGCGGAATTGAGGAACAGAGGGACGTAGACAGTAGAAGGATTACTCAGACTCATACCATGAGAGTCGGTGCCTAGGACAGGGAAAACCAAATAACAAACCAACCCGAGAATCTTCAAACTCAGACCTAGAGCCCTCCCATGTAAAGAAGTGTACCAGAGGAGCTGCCCTTGAAGGACCAGCCAGAGCTTCCTTTTCAAAGGCTCAGAAACTTCCAAGAGAACCGGAATTTGAACAGAGGCAATGGGATGATCCCAAACAAACCATTCGCAAGGAATGAGCTCGAGTGCAGGGCATTTCCCCCCCTTAAACTTGCCCAACCTGTCACGAACAACCACCTTCATAACTTCTTCATTTATTAACGTCGCCATCTCTTGCAAGTAGCAGCGTGCGGAGGGAGGATCTATTGCAGTGGGCAGAGAGAATGAGCCAAAATCACCTAATGGGGAGATGGTATACACCTACTCGTGTGCGTTCCAGGCGTATCTCCTATCGCCAGTATTTAACACCTTGTACTGGGTGGGCAGGTGTCGAGCCGCCTCGCCCCACCCCAGTCCTATCAAGCTTAAGACCATTTCAATCACCCGCATCCGGGTGGAAAGATGCAATATTAATTCGCCATCCACAGTTGCATTGTTGAGTATTTAAGTTGCTGCTTCCCCAAAGCTTCCCATGTCATTGTGGGTAGAATATTTACATTTGACCCTAGATCTAGCATTGTGTCCTTAATCTGGAATCCTGCAACTTGAGCATCAATCCAAAATTCTCTACTAGTTCTCTTTGTGTTTCATCACACCCTTTGTGAATGTCTTTCTGATAGATTTGCCCATATGGTTTCCCCCTTTTCTTCATCTTCTAGAAATACTGCTCTCAGACTCCTACACAACTCCTTTAACATTTGTTCATTATCAACAATCTGCAAAAACAACCGAAACCATTCTTTGATTAGTCGGGTGTTACCTGCTATGTGTGAGTCCTATTTCTTATCTCCTTTTATGTTTGTTAACCCATCAAATAACTTGGCTGCTTCCTAATAGTATTGATTTTGTTGGGTAGGGTTGTATGACCGCTTTGGTGATGCTACCCGAACAATTGGAGGTTGGTCTATGGTACCTAGATCGTCCCCTATCTTCTTACCCTCTCTGGTAACTATATTTATATCAGTTACTGGAAGAAATTTAGCAGTTTGTGGTTCTGCATTGATCAAATCAGCCTCTCTCTCTCTGGTTATTTCATCCCATTTTGCGATCAACTCCATATAGTATTTGGTGGCATGTACATTGACCTTGCATTGTGAGCACCAAGGCCTTCTTGGGAGTGGATAGTCTCTCGCGACATTTCCCTCCTGATCATAGTTGTAACACCTTATAGGCCCTCTTCCCCCTGTAAGATAACAACCCTTCTTCCACCATCAACATCTTATTCCAGAAAGGCACTTCATTCACTAGTTTCCCTCTTAACCCCGATCTGAACACTGTGTCTACCTTTGAAAAGGACTGATATTTTTCTGCAGCAAATTCAACTATGTACCATTCTATAGTAGTATGTACCCAAAAGTATACTTCCCTTGTCAACTCACTATTCAAGTGTTGTAGTGTTGCGAGGTCTGTGGGAACCCAGTCATGAAGAGCTAGCGTAATTCCTTCCGGGCAACTCTTTTCTTTCAGCCTACTCAACTAGTTATACAAGTCTTCTGGAAATTTACACCAGAAGAACTCATACTAATCACTTGCAGCCATAAAGTACAAAATTTCTCTACTCACTTTAGCAATAGGTTGGCTTCAAAAAGTAGCCTACTCTGATATAAACCAATCTACTATGTTATCCCACTAATCTCGAATATCCTTCTTAAATATCCTTGACACCATATTCCAAACTGGTTCCTTAGATTTTAGGTCCCGACAACAGAACCATTTGTTGGCACAAAAATGACATCAGGGAAAGACCCTGGATTTAGGCATAACGGGTCAACAAGGGACTGCTGTAGTCTAGGACAATGCCAAAATTTTCACCCTACCCCAAAGGGTAATAATTCTCACCTGAGGTGTGCTGTGAGAGGAACTAAGAATGGTTCAGAAGAGTATCAAGGATATCACAACCATCAATCTATGTACAGATTAAAGCATACAATCATCATGACATTATATCATTATAGAGATCACATTCATAAGAGGAAATACCTTTGACATTTAAAACATTTGAGTAGGCCTATCAATCACGACATTGCACACAGAAGATCCATTACAATACATCTTCAGCATGAAGCCATGGGTAAATACATAAAATAACATGAAAGAATGCTCCAGATCTCATATCGAGCCCTATTCTGGTATTCCCACAACTATTCCACCTCCTAGTTAGGCTCCTCTATGCTTCAGATTCCCTCTGGTATCAACCTCTTCTTCATGATTCTCTCTCCTTTTTATCTATTACTTCATTGCTCTGAACTGTCATTTCCATTCAACTGTCTATCCCCTCAGCTGCTTCTTGTCCTCCTCCTTATTTTCTCGGTTGTTTCTACTTGTTCCTAACACCTTGCCACAACTATCCCACAAATTCATGGTCTTGCTCCTTTTCCAAGTTGTCTTCACCACAACTTGACCGTTGCTCCTGCCACCTGTTTTTCCTTCTTTGTATCTTCAAAACTTTCAAAATTCAAAACGAAGGCCCCAACACAATTGCAGTTTCATTAGTTCCTATACAATCGATAATCATAGTTGGGGCAATCAATGTCCCTATAAGTTCCCAAGGTCCTCCATTAAGTGGATAATACATGCCACCACCTATTCCACCACATGGGGGGCAAAAACCACCCCCTCCTTATGTACCTCACGTTTCAGATGGACCTTATCTGAGTGCACCTCAAACTCACGCTATCAGAGCTAGTCTGAACGTTGGTAGTGTACCTTATCCTATTGGAACATCAATTCCATCTGGATCAAGCCAGATCCCATATCAACAACCCCTTTCGGCTCAGATACCGTACCATCAACCGTACCTTCCATATGGCTCTTAGCAGCCTCAAAATCCACCCTTTACTCAACAAGCAGGTCCCCAGATGCAACCTAGTTCAAATTGCTCATTTTGGGCAATTGGTCAAACTAGAACTTATCAGTACCAAACTGGAACTCAAAAGATTCTACAATAGAAACCTTATGTACATCAACAACCTTTCATTCAAGAAGGACCTTATGTTCAACAAAGGCCTTACCAACAACCATTGTAGCAGCAAGGACAACCCTTGCAGCAACAAAACCAACCTTTATATTAATAAGATGAACCCTTGCAGCCAAAAGGTCAACCCTTGCAGCAACATGATCAATAATTTTATCACCAAGGCCAACAGTTGCAACAACAACCTTATAATCCATATTCTGCGCAAACTATTTATCCATCTTATGGTTCTCAATGGCCTATGACAGGTCAGTATCAACCTTACCCTGGTCAAAATCCACGTTTGTGGGGGAAGATTCCACCTTATGGTCAAGGTACCCCTCAATGGGGGAAATATCAAGCTCCTTATGGTCAAAATGCACCACTTTGGGGGGCAAACCCCATACTAGCAAGGATGGAGTTTGAAAAATGGGCTTTCTCAAAGGCCTTCCATGCCTTTCAACCTACAATTTCCATTTCTAGCCATGTTGGAACTGTCGGATGTGCTAAGGCTCATTAATGATCCAATAGTTCATTTGGCTTATTGGCCTCTGATTCCCACTAAGATTCCTGGAGATTTCCCAAAATTTGAAGGAAAGTCTAAAGAAAACCCCCAGGCCCACGTTATGACTTACCACTTATGGTGTTCATCCAATTCTTGGGTTGACGAATCTATTCGTCTACGTATTTTTCAATGAAACTTGATGGGTACTGCCATGAAATGGTACATTGAGTTACCTCGAGGTGCCTATCAAGACTTCAATTAGTTGGCCATGGCCTTCCTCTCTCACTTCTAGTTACCGGTTTGTTGTGAAACTGGTACCCATTTTCTTACATCTTTGAAATAGGATACTACTACCCACATCTTGGATCACATCCGCGAATGGAGTCATTGACGTCACCTCATCAAGTTTTAAATACCTGATGAGTTGTTAACTAAATCGTTTACCAAATAACTCGTCAACAAAATTGCTGCAAACATAACAATGGGAGGTTTTGTTACTGAAGATCAAGCCATTGCTCGTGCTCAATATATAGATTTAGTATATTCCCAATCTAGCACGTTATATGACATCTTGCTTGATGCTTCAAGACCATCTACGGATCCAACACCTTCTAAATCTCCGGATGTACCACCCATCGATGGTATTATTGGATTAGTGTCTCAAAATTCTAATAAAGCTTCTTCGAAGAAAAAAATTGTTTGGAATACTGCATCCAATCCTCCTTTGAAGCCTTCTTTGAATCTTGGTAAAACCTTTGAGGTTAATGTCGATCAGTCTATCGCGACAGAAAAAGCCTCAAAAGGTAAAAAGAAGGGTAAAGGAAAAGAAAAATATGATACCCCAAAACAGGATCCTCCAAAGTCATTTGCTGATGATGCCTCCAAACGTAAGCCTAAATATCCTTGCCTCATTTGTGAGGAAGATCACTATACCAAGGATTTTCCCCATCATGTGGAAGTTAGTCGCTTGTTAAAAGGCACTCATGAGACCTCGACTCTATTGAAAGATATTTTTCCATCACAAGAGACCCAATTGGTAGAACAACCACAATCCTCTGCCTCTTTAGGTTCTCAGGTTTAGATGAGTGGAATAGTGCCTATTTTTGTTGCCACCTGATCGAAAGATTATCAAACTCCTCAAAAGAAGATGATGGAGAGAGAAGACAATGTTACACCTTCTACTTCTACTCCACCTAGTTCCGGTCCTCTTCACATTGAGAGACCCAGTAATGAATCTGTTATCCAACCACCTCCCAAAGGTGTTCTTTGTAAATCATCTTATAACCCGAATGCCCGAACTACCCAACATTATAATATTGTCGAGGACTTAGCTCAAGAACCTTCAACGATGTCTACCTTGGAAGCTATCCAAACTTGTCCGATGCAGTGGAAAGAATTACTATCCACTATAGGAGGGATTGATCCTTTGGATTCAAATTTTATCACTTTTGACCTAGAAAATAATGTTCCCCATCTTCCCCATCAAATTGCATTTTTAATCCAAGTTTTTATTAAAGGAAATATGATTAATTGAATTGTGATTGATGAGGGTGCTGCCATGTGCATCATGTCTGTTTCATGTTGGAAAGCCATCGGCTCTCCACCCCTCAACCAATCTCCAAACACATTAAAAGCCTTTGATGGCATATGATCTTGTCCTTATGGTATTCTCACGAGTTTTCCCATCACATTGGAAGGAAGAAATGTCGAATTTGAAGTAGAATTCATGGATTTGAATTTTAATTATAACCTTCTACTTAGACGAAGTTGGAATCATGCCATGTTTTGTGTGGTTTCTTCTTTTTTCTGCATACTCCGTTTTCCTCATGAAGGGAAAATAGTTACCATTTACCAATTGTCCTTTTTCTCTTCCAGTTGTTCGAATGGCAACGTGCCATATGTGGGAAATACCGACATTCCTTATGAGAGCATGGGGGCAGGTATTTTTTAAATATTCTTCTCCTATGTGAAATTTTTCCCTCTCGCCTCTTCATGTCACTTCTATAAACATGATATCTACTATTTACGATCCTTGGTTCATTCCATCTCCCAATCAAGTCGATTCTTTTGGCGATGTTATGTCGCTCAACCCTGTAGAACAAGATTACCAAGATATTTTTTTGGATTCAAAATCCACTTCTAAAAGTCATACTACTCTTAGTATGCACCTAGATGTGTATTCATAGTCTCCTTGGCTTGGTTCTGGGGATTCTCCGGATCCTTCGAACAAGAAATTTCCAAATGATGAGAGTATCACTGAGGTTATGTCTCTTAAGGAAACACACTGGAATGATGCTCATCATCATTCCTAGTTTCTTCCTAGTCTTGGTGAGATTTCATCGTGTCTGGCTACCTTTGTTTCTTGAACACTTACCCATCCACTTCAAACACCCATATTGGTGCATGAAATTTTTTCTGAAGGGAACATGGGAAATATCACTATTACCTTGACCATTTAAATTTCGGTCCAACCTAAAATTGTCAAAATCTTTCAACTATGGGCATCTTTTTCTTGCCACGAGATTAATATTTTCTTACCTCCTTTTATGAGATCTTCTCACCGAGTCTTTACTGTTCACCCATTATCACAATGGGGTATTCATCTTATGACTCGTAACCTCACTCACCAGGGGGGCATGGGGGAATTACCATTTATGCATGTTATTCCACTATTTGGCTGAATTGATGCTTACATGTCATGCCAACAGTGAAACTCTAGTTTTATTCTCTATTGATTGATTACCTAAGTCCGCAAATGGGCTCCATCTGAAATTTTTTATGCATTTTCTGTGTAAATACTTATATACATTAGTGTATGTTTTCATTAGTGTGCAATGTGATTTTGGTGTGTTAGTTTTCTTTTTCAAACCCTTTCCTCTAATTACCTCATGATCTACTTGGTTTGTAGATGTCATCCAACCATTACGTTGGTTTTGCTGATGGGGCTTGCAATAGTACACATAATTTATCTTCTGCTGCATGGGCAATTTATGAGCCTAATGGTGAGTTAGTGAATTTTCAAGGTATATGTTCAGGTCGAATGACTAATAACATTACCGAATATAGTGTGGTCATTGAACTTTTGTCAGAAGCCATCACTCTTGGAATTACGGAGTTAATCGTAAAACTTAATTCACAACTCATTGAACTACAACTTATTGGACAATATCTAGTTAGAAACCCTCAAATTATGAGAATGTATTTGTGTGTGTTTTTTATTGGAACTAGAATTTTATTTTATTACTTATCATCACATTCCAAGACACATGAACACATTAACATATGCATTGGTTAACTATATGTTAGATAAACATTTGCGAAA
Organism: Pinus tabuliformis; assembly: GCA_031772625.1. Taxonomy (NCBI): domain Eukaryota; kingdom Viridiplantae; phylum Streptophyta; class Pinopsida; order Pinales; family Pinaceae; genus Pinus; species Pinus tabuliformis. The sequence continues at coordinate 150,284,322 of CM062813.1, read as the reverse complement.
CTAGTAAATCATAGAAAATCACACATCATATATGGTAAACAAGAAAATATGTATATATATATATATATATATATATATATATATATATATATATATAGATATATATATATATAGCGAGTATTTTTAAAAGAGTTTGCTACATAAAAATATCAAAACTTGTGTTCCGAGACACATGGCTTCACAAGCCTACATAGTGCAAAAAATAAACTAGAAGTTGGCTATTCGCCCACATGGTGCTCATGATAGCATGAGACAACCTTAATCACTCAACCCAACAACCAACACAGTCTGGCGGATACTCCTACTATGTGCCTCTGATAGTGCAATGGCACCTCATTGATCGAGGCATACTTTGGAATTCCCATGGTTAAGATTTCTAGGTTCTGCTCAACCTCGATGATGGTATCAACTCCTTCTGCATATGGGGGAGCATCCTTGATTTGGAATTCCACTCACCTAGCTATTGTAGAAACCCATGGAGGTCTCTCTGGTCCCATATCTACACAAAATTACAAATTGAATCTCAGTACTTGAATCAATCCACTGTTCCCCTAGAGGAAGTGGAAGATTTGGATCTACTTGAAAATCCATCCCTGCATATACCCAATCATTGACCATGATTAGATACTAACGCAACCATTTGAAGAATGCTGGAAGGAAAGACATTTGTTGACCACCCCCATGCTGTAGCATCAATTCTCCCCATATGAGAAAACATGGATCTCTAAGTGCTCGTGGATCCATTTCCAGCCACTAGGAACGAAATAATGGCACACGTTCCAGGATGAACGTCACCAGAATAGATCCAAAACAAAATTGTTTCAGATTTCCCCTCTTGCACTTGGTTAATTGGCATTTCATTCATTCCAATAAACCTTCACACTTGTTGAATACCGTGGGATTTAGGCATTTGATCGCATTCTGGAAGTGAAACTTTGACGCCACATGCAATGATTGCACTCTTGCTATTCGGGCCATAATGTGTAGGATGGTTCACAATGGAATATTGTTGATGGTTGTTATGTTAATTTTCCCACTATTACCCTTTTTGGCTCTCGGACAATGTCTCACAATGAGCATTTCTACGCTCTCTCCTCTAGATCGTGACCTAGATAGTTGTACCCGTTGTCCCTTTTTGGACAACCAAGTAATGAAGTAGATGTCGAAGACCTCTATTTCAGGCTCTTGGTCCCAAAACATAAATATTTGGTGATCTACATCGCATCAAATGATCAAATGCTGCAATAAATCAGGTTGTGCTCTGATCCTGAGAATCATGAAGAATTTGAGTAGTCCACATGCTCGAAGAACTTCGATACAGTCATCATCCTACATTGCGTAGTGGTCCTCAGTTTCATGACCCCTCTCTTTCCACTTGATCACCATTTTGGACTGGTTTTTCTACAAAACATAAATAAACCAACATTTTATGAGCAACCATGGAGAGAAAAATCAAGATTGATTATTTTTCATGGAGGATTTCATTTCAAATTTTTTACCTCAGCGCGAGTGCGTTTGTTTCGGAATTTTTTCGCACTGCCAGTGTGAGTGCCTAATTGGCCTCAGGGTGAGTAGCGCAACCCCGATGGGTGAAATCCACGCTGGTCACCCATGATGTTTTTTTTTTTGAAAAATACTCCTCACAACCTACTCTATGGATGAAAGTGCTTAAAATGACTTCCAAAATAAATAGGAAGGACAAATCTATTACCTGTAACAAGTGACTCGACAAATGGTGTCTCAGATTACTTGTGCTCCTTGCCTGAAATTTGAGGTAAAACGAGTTAAAAATCCTCCCACAAGTGCAAATGGGTAAAATGGTAAAAATGATTTACTTTTTGCCTTATTTATAATTTATAGTTTTTAAATAATATTTTTACCTAATTAGGGCATATTTCACTCATTTTTTGATATTTTTCTCGAAATCGGTAATGTGCGTTTTCTTGTGCAGCTATAGGTCATATCTTATAGAAGACGTTGATTTACTTTGAATGATTCAATGAGTTGTATTTTATCATTATTTTAGACTCGTAAAAAATAAACGAAAAAGTGACCCCATGGAGTCATATTTAAGCTCTTTTCTAACTCTCAAAAAATTAAAAGATTGTCGAGTACTTGTCGTTTTGAACTCGTAAAAGTAAATGAAATGACGTCTACTTAGTATAAGTTTAACCCTTTTCCGGATTGAGATAGAATATTGTACAAAAAAGGAACACCTTAGTTGAACATGGCTAGGAGGTTCTCTTGGATATTGTTTTCTATCTTTTCGGGTTCAAGAGACGATTTACGAAAAGGGACCTTTGGAGTTTCCTTTTCCACTTCTTTTTCAAACTCTCTAAACATGAAAAAGATGTTGAGTTTCCCCTTTGTTGGAATAATAAAACTTAAACAACACAGGACTTGTCACCATGATGAGACCAAGTTCCTCCTTCCTAGGGCTTGTAAAACTTACTAGGATGGATTAATTTGAAAGGTGAATTTATATGGAAAGCATATGATATCCCTTCAAGCTTGCAATAAAAAATATATGGGGTACTCGCCAGAAATGGTGGGCGAAAAATTCAAAGTGTCCATCCTTTGTATATTCTAAAGGCAGCGTGTTGCTCTTGAACATGACACTCATTTGTTATTCATGTCAAGTTTGGGATATCCTTGCTCCGTCACTTGGCTTCCTGGGTTTGGGAAATCCGTTTTTCCTCTCATTTGATCATACCTTTATGTCATCATGACTTCTAATCCCATGTTGAGTCCGATGTTTCCAAACTCCAGATTCATGTCACCAATATGTTCAAGAGAAGTCCTATCTACAGTTCTTTACCGCCTGCACACTATCTGACTTTCTGCTATAGTCTTGAATCATACTTATTTCCTCTACTGCATCCTTTGTTTTTTGTCTATGATGTGGGATTCAATATGGCCCTCCTTCAACGGATCACTTCCCATCGACTTCGGCTCATTATTCAGGAAGATGATCTAGAAACTCCCTTCCAGTACCTTAGAGCTTGTATGCCTCAATGGCAAATTCTTCGCATTCGATGATAGGTTTACATCACTAACCTTCAATCAAATGACTTCACTGGTGTTCAACTTCAGTTCCATTATTCACATTCATGGATTGTGCTGATTGTACTGATAATCAGGTGATTTTCTATCATGTTCAACTTTGACACATCTATTCACATGTTAGAATTCATACATTGATTAGGTTGAGATGGAGCGCAAGACCCTAGATTTTGTCTGATAGAATCCAGGTTCCATGGAGTTATGAGTCATTCATGATTGTATACATGTTTATTCTAGATGGATGGTTGTGACCATATCGTGGGTCAATATTTATGATCCTTTCTATTTGGATGGATGTGTCCATACGAGGATCCTTACACATGATCCCTCTTATTTAGATGGTTGCGTCCATACCGCAGATTCATGTATCATTAGATGCCTATTCTTATATTTTTAGGCATGATCATTAGAGATTCTGAATATGTATATGTATATGCTTGATTTGCAGGTCCCCTGACAGTGTTGTTCTCGTCCTTGCACTGACTTGTAAAGCATCTCAGCCATCACTCCCTGTTTTGCATTCATTCTCTAGGGGGCATCTATTACACAATATTTTGCCATGTCTCCTATTCACTTCCCATGCCATACCCAAGAGTGCCAAAACATTGACTACTGTGCAACATATCCATCATGATACACAGACCAAACCCCCCTGAAGAATCAAAGGAAAGCTACCCTGAAATCATTCTGAGGAAAATTGGCTTAAAACCTAATTTCTAGCATCAACGCATTTTTCTCCACTGCCTGCCTGTGCTGATGGCAAGTTGCTTAGTTATACACTCATGCTACTAGCATAGATTTTCATAAGAAAACTCTCGCTGGCCTCCTTCTGGCAACTTTTCCCAAACCAGAGGAGAAGCTTTGCCCACTAGAACCTTCGGGAACAACAAGATGGATATTGGTTGTTGTTGATATGGTCGAGCTCTCTCATTTGGGCCTCTTGATCTTATCATCATGGGTTTTCCCTTTGAGATGTGGACCTTCCTTCCTCTTTGGTGGATCTCTAACTCCCTTTCCCTTCCTATAAATTCACCCCCTTCAATTCCCGAATGGTTGGTCATTGATTGCTACATCCCAATGCTGAGAGTATGCTTACATGCTTCCCATTTCTAGCTTGGAGAAGGAGTGATTGAAGAGTCTTTTCTTGGACTTGGACATCCACCCAAAGGAAGGCCTCAACATCAAGGCATAGGTTGTATCCTTCCCTTTTCGGTTTATTAATATATACAACTACTGGTACACTTTCCATAAATGTTTGCGTTGATGCTTCATTTATCTTAATGCTCCTTGATCTCTTAAGTGGATTACATTTGAATTATGTTGGTTGCACTTTTATGCTTTGTTGTATTCTTGGTATCTTGTGTAGATATTCAAATGCCATGAACAATGAGGATTGAGCCTGAGGGAGCAAGCAATTAATATCTTCAACAAAGGAATACACCATAACATTAGAACGAGGTAGGTCTCCTTCCTCTTCTTTAATTTCAATTGTAGTCTAGGAAAGTGTCTTGTAGATTGTCTCATTTGTTGCGAGACCCACTCATTGGGCTAGAGGGTTCGTCTTTGTCTGCAGAGAGGATTTTCCTTCACAGCATAGGGGAAAGATCTCTCTTGAAGAAAATGTACTGTTAAATACATTGGGATTATAAGTCCTTGGCTAATGATGTACCTATGAAGCAATACAACCAACTTATAAATTATCATTTAGCCTTCAAGGTGTTTTATATTTTTTCCTTGAGAATTCTCAAATAGATAAAAGTTTGTCCATTAACGTGTCCACCTTTAATAAATCCACAAATTTTCCCCCAGAAATTCCAAGTCACTATAGATAGGTATCACTCGGTTCAGAACTTAAATCAAGAAAGCCTAGGAATAATCTCAAGTGGTGGCAATGGTGCTTTTCCAAGTTTAGGAGGAATGGGAAGAGGTGGAAGGCAAAGTAAACCCCCATATATATGGAAACAAGTTGTGGGATATTAACACCTTGACTTAAGCTTGAAGATCCACCTTTGTACCCACAAAGGAAGGGTATTAAGGAGTGTGCCCTAGATATTAAGTCAAAATCCATGTATTAAGAAGAGGTTTCCTAGTTATGGGTTCAAAACATATTTCATAAAATGCATGCATTTGAGCATGAAGTACTTTGCCTAAGTGTGTGTTTTACCTAAAACATTTCTTAGAGTTAACCATAGAGGAAGGGAAAATTATTCTCAGTAAGCCTCATGGATTTTTGAGAAATCACCAGTCTAAGTGACATATCCTCGGGTGTTAGATGGAATTAGTTTCACAAATTTCTCTTACATTCCATTAGTTTAACTCAGTCTCCATTTACATAACTCAATAAAAATCTTAAACTCTAATAGTTATTGTTCAATAGTTCATATAAAATGAAAGTATTCATGAGTAGAAGTCATGTATCTTGAGAAATATGGAAAGAAAAACAAAAGAGAAAGATAAGATTTTAGACAAGGAGGAAACAAATATTACTATAAAAGAGTGAAGACATAGGAAGGAATGCCAAATATATTAGAAATATGTTGTCATTAATGTCAAAGGTGTTTTCATTAGATGAAAAAAATATTGATGTCAATGTTGGAGATAGTTATAAAGGTGAATATTTGGAGTCATTTTAAGTACAAAATATATAATCAGTTTCTCATACAAAGTTCTCATATGGATGGTGATTGAAAAGAGATTTCTAATGGTGTATGACACTCTAAAAAATACCTTTTAGATGAAAAGTTATTAAGATTTGAAGTTTGGCAGGGTTCCAAGCATCACGGTTCCATAGGACCTCGAAAATTGTGATAGGGGTCATGTTGGTAATAAAATTCTTTCTTAATTTTCATTTGAAAAACTTTATTAAAATACAAAGGACTATATTAAAGATTAGAATGTTGGGTTGTGTTATATTCTTTCCACAACTAGATGCCCTAGTTAATCAGGGGGTTAGAGGGGGGGGAGGGGGGCGCGTTGTTGGGGGGAGCTCCCTTCGTTGTACTGATTGCATAGTGGGGGGATCACAGGGGGTTTTAGGAGGGTGGGTAGCCCCCCTCTATGGCGTCTGGGGTAGCACCTCAGGGAAATTTTTTTGGACCCTATATTAGGTGGGGCAAACCTACCTATGGTTTTGTGCATGGTTTTCGCACATGGTTTTGGGCGCGATGGTTTTCGGTCCATGGTATTGGATACTTTGGCATGTATATATATGTATTGTAACATTGAAAGGAATATAATGAAAAATAAAGCTGGTAGTCCCAGTTTTGGGATCTAGGGGAAAATATTTGTGTATATTTGTTTTATGTGTTATGCTCTCGCATTGTTTATTTTCTGTTCTTAGAATTCGTATGCAGGTAATTTCTGTATGGGGTTAAAACCTACATTTGGTATCAGAGTTGTTTTGGCTTCAAGGGGATGCCTTTGTTATTGAGGGGTTTTTCTTGGGCCTATGGTAGATCTTGTTCAGTGGGAGATCTGCGAGATCGATTCTGGTGGTGAAAGAAGATGGCGAGCGGTGGAAAGATAGAGATCGAGAAATTTAATGGTTAGAGTTTTGAGTTGTGGAAACTCAAGATGGAGGATCTGTTGGTGGATAAAGATCAATGGATCATGGTAGATCTGGGTACTAATCCAATGGGAGTGTCCGATGAAGAATGGAAGAAGTTGGATCGAAAGGCAAAGAGAACAATATGATTGTGTGTCTCAGATTCAATATTGTTGAATGTATCAGGGGAAGCTACGACCAAGGCTTTGTGGGACAAGTTAGGGACTTTGTACCAATCTAAGTCTCTGGTGAATAAACTGTTCCTACGTATAAAGTTGTATAACTTGAGGATGAAAGATGGAGACTCGGTGACAGAGCATCTGAATGCATTTAATACTGTGGTAAGTCAGTTATTGTCTATTGATATTGAAATTTTAGATGAAGATAAGTGCATCAGTTTGTTGTGTTCTCTATCAAATTCGTGGGATAGTCTGGTTATTGCAATAGGTAGCAATGCAACTGCCTTGCAATTTGAAGAATTAGTCTCATCCTTGCTGATGGAGGAGATGAGATGGAAAAATATGGAGAGCTAGAATGGTGATGCCTTGTCTATACAAGGACAGTCCCATAACATAAACAAAAAAAATTCATCGAGTGGGAGATATAAATCTAGAGGGAGATCTAAATCTCTAGGAAAATATGTAAAGGTGGTGTGATGGAAATGTGGAAAGGAAGGGCACTACAAAAGGGACTGTAAATCTAAAGCTCTTGACAAAGGAAATGGATCTAATGATGCTCCTTTTGCAGAGGCGAAAACCACCTTAGATGAAGGTGGGGATGTGTACTTGGCTTCTTCAAGTACACATGTAGATCATGAGGCATGGTTGATTGACTTAGGTGCATCCTTTCACTTCACTCCCCATAGAGAGTGGTTCTGCGAGTATGAGAAATATGATGGTGGTGTTGTCTTTTTGGGGGATGACAGGAAGGCTAGAATCGTTGGTCATAGAAAAGTGAAGTTGAAGTTGCAAGGTGGAAGGATTAGAACACATCCAGGTGTTTTGTATATTCCTACGTTAGCCAGAAATATGATTTTTGTAAGCAAGCTGGATGATGCAGGTGTAAAAACAGTGTTTGAGAAATATACTTGCAAGATGGTTTGGGAAGCACTGATATTGATGCGAGGAGTTTGGATTGGAACTCTGTACAAGCTGTAAGGTAGCACTGTTCTAGATGGGTGCAATGGTTCTATGGTTCCCGAAAGTGGAGTAGAAAATCTAGTGGTCTCTAGAGAAAAGACCATGTTGTGGCATCAAAGGCTTGGACATATTGGAGAGAAGGGCCTTCGAATACTTCATGGTAAAGATATGGTAGAAGGTATGACTAATAGCTCTCTAGATTTTGATTTCTATGAAAATTGTGAATATGGGAAGTACAATCGGGTGAGTTTCCCCTCTGGCAGTAAGAGGGTGAAACATATATTAGAGCTTGTGCACAGTGATGTGTTTGGACCTGTGAAGGTTCCATCACTGGGTAAGTCTATGTACTATGTATCATTTATAGATGATTTATCAAGGAATACATGGATATATTTCCTCAAGAAGAAATCTAAAGTCTTTGATAGGTTTAAAGAATTTAAGAGTCTCGTGGAAATCCAGATAGAGAAGAAGATAAAGGTGTTGAGGTCATATAACGATGGAGAATTTTGAAACGAGGAATTTGAAGAATTTTGTAAAAGTGTGGTATAGCATGACATAAGACTACTCCATACACACCTGAGAAAAATGGAGTTGCAGAAAGAATGAACAAGACGTTGATGGAAAGGGCAAGAAGCATGCTCAGTGATGTCGGGTTAGGATAGGAATTCTGGGCAGAGGCGGTGGAGACAACATGTTACCTAGTCAACAGATCACCTTCATTAGCGTTGGAGGATAAGACTCCACAAGAGGTATGGATTGGTAAGAAACCCTCTCTTTCACATCTGAGGGTATTTGGATGTGATGCATATGTACATGTTCCAAAGGAGAAAAGAACAAAGTTGGATAGTAAATCTTAAAAGTGCATCTTTATTGGGTATAAGGATGTTTTAAAGAGTTATAAGCATTGGAATCCAGTAACAAGGAAGGTTGTGAAAAGTCGAGATGTGTTGTTTAAATAGGTTAAATATGTTATTAAACATGAAGTCCCATCAAAGGAACTCGAGAAGATATAGTTTGAACTAAAGGAGGAAGAATCAGATTCTACAACAGAAGAGGAATCAGAATATGAAGAGCCACAAACTCCAGTTATGAGAAGATCAGTTCGAGAAAGAAGGTAGCTAGAAAGGTATAGTCTATCTACTTTCTATTCAAATTTTGCTTTATCTATTATTGATGATGAGCCCAGAACTATGAAGGAACTAGTAGATTAAGAGGATGGAAAACTCTAGAAAGAGGCCATGTTTAATGAAATGGCATCTTTGCACAAAAATGAGGCTTGGGATTTGGTGGAGTTGCTGGCTGGAAGGAAACCCATTGGCAGCAAATCGGTGTTCAAGAAGAAGACAAATACAACAGGAAAGGTGGAGAAATATAAAGCTCGATTGGTAGAAAACAGTTATTCACAGGTGCCGGGAATTGATTTTAGTGATATTTTTTCACTTGTTTTCAAGGTAGCTTCTATTAGGTTACTTTTATCTGTTGCTGCTGCTTTTGATTTTGAGGTAGAACAGATGGATGTGAAGGCATCATTTCTTCACAACAATATGGAAGAAGAGATCTACATGAAGCAACCTGAAGGCTTTGCGGTGAAGGGTAAGAACTGGTATGCAAGTTAAAGAAGTCTATGTATGGGTTAAAACTGTCACCAAGGATGTGGTATCAGAAATTTGATACATTTATATATGGACTTGGCTTCACTAGAAGAAAAGTAGATCACTGTGTGTATTTTAAATTAATTGGTGACCGTGTTATTTATTTGGTCTTGTATATGGATGATATGTTGCTGGTTGGAAATGACAAAGAAATTATCTAGGATTTGAAGACTGAATTGTCCTCCAAATTCGACATGAAAAATCTTGGTGCTGCAAACTATATTTTGGGCATGGAAATTAAAAGAGACTGGGCAAAGAGGAAGCTCTGGTTAAACCAGGGGAAGTATATTGAGACAATATTGCAGAGGTTTAATATGCAGGATAGTAAACTGGTGAAGGTTCCTATTCCTGTAGGTGTAAAGTTATCTGCTGAACAGTGTCCCAAGGCACACAAAGAGGAAGAGGACATGTCTCATGTTCCATATGCAAGTGCATTCGGTAGTCTAATGTATGCGATGGTTTGTACTAGACCAAACATTGCACATGTAGTGGGAGTATTGAGTGGGTTTATGTCAAAACTAGGGAAGGAGCATTAGACAACAATGAAACAGGTTTTTAGGTATTTGTGTGGCACTAGTGATTATGGTTTTTGCTACCAAGGAAGACGAGGATTGGATAGAGTTTTGGATATTCGTGGCTTTGTTGATGCATATTGGGCTAGATATCTGGATCAAAGAAGATCTACAAGTGGGTATGTGTTTAACCAATTTTGAGGTGCAGTCAGTTGGATGAGTAAGAAACAATATGTAGTGGCACTATCAACTACAGAGGCAGAATACATGGTAGCTACTCAAAGGCGGCAACCAAGGAAGCAGTTTGGTTGCAGAGATTATTTTCAAGTATGGGGTTAGTACAGGGAGCTATAAGGATAGACTGTGACAACCAAAGTGAAATTTTCTTGGCAAAGAACCCTTCTTATCATTCAAAGACAAAGCACATTTATGTTCAGTATAACTTTGTGAGGGATATGATAGAAGGCAAAAAGGTGTTGCTGGTAAAGGTGGACACTTTGAAGAATACTACAGATGCATTGACAAAATATGTGATCTCTGAGAAGTTCCCTTGGTGTAGAGGAACAATGGGTGTTGCAAGGCTGGATAAATAACTAAGCTCTCATGTGGCCCCGTGTGGAAAGAAAACAACAAGTGGAAGAATGTTGGGTTTTGTTATATTCTTTCCACGACTAGATGCCCTAGTTAACCAGGGGGTTAGAGGGGGGGAGGAACCCCCCCTTTTTTGCGTCGATTACATAGTGGGGGGGTCACAGGGGGTTTGAGGAGGGCGGGTAGTCCCCCTCTATGGGGTTCAGGGTAGCGCCCTACGAATTTTTTTTTTTTGACCCTATATTAGGTGGGGCAAACCTACCTATGGTTTTGTGCATGGTTTTGGGTGCGATGGTTTTTGGTCCATGGTATTGGATGCTTTAGCATGTATATATATGTATTGTAACATTGAAAGGAATATAATGAAAAATCAAGCTGGTAGTCCCGATTTTGGGATCCAGGGGAAAATATCTGTGTATATGTGTTTATGTGTTATGTTCTCGCATTGTTTATTTTCTGTTCTTAGAATTCGTATGCAGGTAATTTTTGTACGTGGTTAAAACCTACATAGGAGGGACCACACCATTCCATTTCAAAGGCCACATTACTGTGCCACAAGGTTTGGTCCCACTAGGGGACATGTATATTGCCTAGTCTGTTAGGGTCCCACCCTAACCCCCTTATTTATGTCATGGGATCACGTCATAGTCAAGAGTCAATAAAGCCCATATTAATATTTGTAAGTGGTTAACCCGCAATTAATGACGGGACGACAGTTAGTTGCAAATGGGCGGTAGTATTAGATAGATGGTAAATGGGCGGTAGTATTAGATAGATGGTATTAATAAAACCCACGGTATTGGCCCGTGGTATTGCATGTATGAGTCATATATAAAGGATAGAGACTCCCTGCGAGGAGTATCGTGTCTTGTTTTTGTAATCGAGCTCTGCTCTATTGGAGGTTGCCCCCTCGAAGAGGCCTGTGAACATTTCTCTTTGAATAATAAAATCATTGCTATTCTGTGTTCTGGGTATCTTTTCTTCGCATATTCTGTGTTCTGGGTATCTTTTCTTCACATATTCTGTGTTTGGGTATTACTTTGCAGGTTAAGAGCATAACAAGTGGTATCAGAGCACTTTCCAGGGCTCGGTGGGATCTCCAAATTTTAGCAAATTTTTTTTTGGCTAGAGACGTGTTCCGGCGTCTTTAAACCACGGGATCTGTCGTTAAGTGCATAAACCTGCGGATTTGGGGAGGCATGCACGCAAGAAATACAAGAGGTGGTCACGTCTGTTGGACTCCCTTGTAACCCCTGTGGGTACCCCTTCGAGTAGTAGCGCATTAGACAGAACCGCGCACGGACTGTCTTCCACGTACCTTCTGGGTATACAGGAAGCCCCCTAGCTCCCTTGAAACCTCACCATAGATAAACCTTCGGTCGTCTTGTGGCTACAGTACACCGAGAACAACACTCGGAGAGATTACTCGCCCGTACGATAGGGTAGTCGGGTTGTACGGCTAAGGGTACGGTCGATCCTCCTTAGTTAGAGCCTTGAAACATTGGGCCGAGTACTACTGTCAGACCCTTATGTATATTGCGATCTGTAGCACCTGACACTCCTCAAGACCATAGTTCCCTTTCTATCGAGGGATCACACATCATCTATTCCAGATCAGCAAGTGCAGCAGCAGCAGACATCAGTCCCGCAGCTCCATCAGATCAGCAGCAACAGTTGTTCCACCATTCAGATCTCTCAGATCCACCAGATCAGAGTAGTTGTGAAGGGTTCCTGTACCTGGATATAATTTTTGCAGGACTTTTGGTGGCATTGACATTTTGAGGATTTGGTGACTGCAGTATTGATCAGGAAGGAGTAAAACTTCGTTAGGAGTTTTCCAAAAAAAAAAAAAGAGTCTGAGATCTTCCATGGGCGCTTATTGGTGAGCTAGCCCATCAGAATCAGGACGACGAGCTGAGAAAGGTGGTACCATTCAATTTCTTAGTAAAAAAATTTTGGCGGTCCCAATTTTTCATCAGGTTGGTGTATGGTACAAACTCGCGCTCAAGCAATGGCCAATGAAAGGATGGACAAAATTGAAGACCAGGTGAACTCCATCCAATTCTCGGTGAACGAAATACAACATGAGATTAAAGGAATAAGTATCCAGATACAGAACGCACTGAAGGGCAAGGAGCCAGCCCACGAGGAGGCGAATAATGGTCATGAATACCATGAGGGTGAGTCTAGCCACTCTCCCCACATCTGGCACACCCACCCACCACCCAGTCAGCGACCTCCCAAGTTGGATATGCATAAATTTGATGGTTCTCACATGTCCGCATGGCTAGCACAAATGGAGTAGTATTTCCAATTGAATCATATCATAGATGAGGGGACTAAGCTTATGGTGGGCACCATGTACTTGGACAATGAACGATGGAAATGGAAGGAATGGCATCAGCGTTGCAATGGACATTTTCAGAATTGGGCCCAATTTGCCAAAGCTCTTCGAAATCGCTTTGAACAGGAAGGCTCTTTTTTGGGGCGTCTCACTAAGCTCCGACAGATGGGTACAGTGGAGGAATATATTACTCCTTTTGAAGCCTTAGCCTTCCGCACTAAGGGTCTCACAGATGAGTTCTACATGGAATGCTTTATCAGCGGTCTTAAATAAGCCATCAAAGCTCAGGTTCTACTCCACCACCCTACCACATGGACAGAGGCTTGCCAGGTAGCTCGTAAGGTGGAACGTGCATTAACAGCCCAATCCAGCCGCCCCAACTTCCCCGCTAAAGGTCGTCCCTCACAGGCTCCCAACACGACTCAGACACTTAAGATTCAAAAGGTGTCACCTGCGGAAATGGCTGAAAGAAGGAAGCAAGGACTATGTTACTACTGTGATGAAAAATATTCCCCGGGTCATAAATGCAAAGAGCCCAAGTTTTTTCAAATAGATGCCACTGACTACAGCTCCACCGAGGAAGATCCACCACTTGAGGAGCCGGAGGCGATCGAAGAAGATAACCAAAAGGAGATTGTATCTGATGAACCAATTATTTCGCTAAATGCATTGGCAGGAATTTCTTCCCCTCAAACTCTCAAAATCAGGGGTTTTCTTAAACATCGCCCAGTAGTAGTCTTGATTGATAGTGGAAGTACCCATAATTTCATCCATCAAAAGATCGCTGAAGCAGCACATTGTTTTGTCCGGGCAGTTTCTAACTTCCAAGTCCAGATTGCAGATGGGGGCACAATGAAATGTGAAGGTCGCTGTGAAAATGTCAAACTTCAAATGGGGGATTATCAATTGAAAACCCACATGTTTGCAATACACATGGGGGGTTGCGACATTGTCCTAGGCGCGGAATGGCTCCGCACTCTTGGGCCAATCACAATGGATTTCCAGGAGTTATATATGAGTTTTAAGTAGAACAACTCCACACATACCCTCCGTGGACCACAGGTGGGAGCCCCCTCTATCATCAGCTCGCATAGGATGGAAAAATTGTTAAGAAAGGGCCATCATGGAGTGGTAGCTCAATTTAATGCCATCCAGGTAGTCGACACCATGTCTCTGCCAATTCATCCTGAGATGCAACAGATTTTAAATAAACATCGGACGGTCTTTGACAAGCCTCATGAGCTTCCACCCTCGCGAGGGGAACATGATCATAGCATCACATTGGTTCCAGGGACCCAACCCCCAAATGTGCGGCCATACAGATATCCGTTCACCCAAAAGAATGAAATAGAAAAAATCATCAAGGAATTGTTGGAAGCAGGTGTCATTCGTCCCAGCATTAGTCCTTATTCATCCCCAGTGGTCATGGTCCTCAAGAAAGATGGGGAGTGGCGGATGTGTCCCGACTTCAGGGCCCTCAATAAGTTGACAGTCAAAGATAAATTTCCCATCCCGGTGGTTGATGATTTGCTGGACGAACTCAATGGGGCTCAATTCTTCACTAACTTGGATCTTCGCTCAGGCTACCACCAAATTCGCATGAAGGAAGTTGACATTCCAAAGACGGCTTTCAGAACTCATGAAGGCCATTATGAGTTCCTGGTCATGCCATTTTGTCTCTGTAATGCCCCCTCTACTTTTTAGAGCCTTATGAATCACCTCCTCAAACCATATCTCAGAAAATTTGTCCTTGTCTTCTTCGATGACATCCTCATCTATAGTGGCACTTGGGCGGCACATCTTCAGCATGTAGATCTACTCTTGCAACTGCTCCGCATGCATAAATTATTTGTCAAGATGTCTAAGTGTTTGTTTGGCATGGAAGAAGTTGAGTATTTGGGCCACATTGTGGGGCGTGAAGGTGTCAAGGTGGACCCCAAAAAGATCCAGGCAATGCAAGAATGGCCTCAACCTAAGACCTTGAAAAGCTTGAGAGGATTTTTGGGTCTCACAGGCTATTATCGTAAATTTGTCTGCAACTATGGCCGCATAGCGAAGCCCCTAACTCAACTCCTAAAGAAAAATTCCTTCTTCTGGAACGAGGAAGCACAACAGGCATTTACCGCTCTCAAAACCGCCATGTGTTCCACTCCCGTCTTAGCACTACCTGACTTCACCAAATCCTTTGTCATTGAATGTGATGCTTCGGGTACAGGTATTGGAGTGGTCTTAATGCAGGAAGGGCGACCATTGGCCTTCACCAGCCAACAACTAAGTGGGAGGAATCTGGGCCAATCTACCTACGAGAAGGAAATGATGGCCATCTTACATGCAGTCCAGACCTGGCAACCTTACTTGTTCAGGCGACGTTTCCAAATCCGCACAGATCATCATAGTCTTAAATATTTTTTGGAGCAACGCCTATCTTCCCCACAACAAAATAAATGGTTAGCCAAAATGCTGGGATGTGATTATGAGATCATTTACAAGAAAGGGAAAGACAACAGTGTAGCAGATGCATTGTCGCGCCAATTTGAGGAGGAAAGTACTCTGCTCGCAATTTCCCTCCCCATTCCAGACTAGATTGAAGAGGCTCGTAGGGAATGGTTTTCACATCCCGGGCTCTCCCAACTCATTTCTCAATTGCAGGTAGATCCTAATTCCAGCAAGGGCTACTCGTGGCAGAATGATATTCTTTGCTACAAGGACAGAGTCGTAATATCACCAACATCCACCCTCAAAAGTCGCATTTTGGCAGAATTGCACTCATATCCCATTGCAGGACATTTGGGCTTTCAGAAGACGTATGCTCGCACCAAAAGATCATTTTTTTGGACCGGCATGAAACAGGACATCCTTACTTTCGTAGCAGAATGTGACGTCTGTCAACGCCACAAAGGGGAAACCGTCAACACACCAGGCACATTACAACCATTGCCCATTCCAGCGTCAATTTGGACGGAGGTCTCCATGGATTTCATTACAGGTCTTCCAAAGTCTGGGAACAAGTCAGTCATCATGGTGGTTGTGGACCGACTGTCGAAGTATGCTCATTTCTGCGCCCTACCCCAACCGTTTACACCAACTTTGGTTGCTCAAACTTTCATGGATCAGATCTTCAAATTGCATGGCATGCCCACTTCTATTGTGTCCGACCGCGACCCGATCTTCACCAGTAATTTTTGGCAGGAACTCTTCAGAATACAAGGCACTCAACTCAAACTCAGTACTTCATATCATCTGCAAACAGATGGTCAAACCGAAGCCATCAACAAATGTCTAGAAACCTACCTTAGGTGTTTCACTTCAGAAAAGCAACACCTTTGGGTACAGTGGTTACCTCTGGCTGAATGGTGGTATAACACCAACTATCATGCCACCACCAAAATGACTCCCTATGAAGCAGTCTATGGTCAACTTCCGCCTTCCCCTACTTCTTATCTCATGGGGTGCTCCAAAGTACAAGCCGTGGATCAACTCCTACAACACCGCGCAACCATGCTCGCCCATCTGCGCGAGAATCTTCATCAAGCTCAGAACCGTATGAAGCAACAGGCCGACCAACATCGCTCAGAGCGCCAATTTCAAGAAGGGGATCAGGTCTTTTTGAGGCTGCAACCATATAAGCAAACATCACTTAAAGACAAGGGTTGTCAAAAGCTCTCTCCAAAATTCTATGGACCATACCAAGTACTTCAGCGCATTGGAGAAGTGGCTTACAAGTTGGCTTTGCCACCTACAGCAAAAATCCACCCAGTTTTCCATGTATCGTGCCTCAAGAAAGTGATTGGGAACAATGGCCGAGTTCAAACCAGTCTACCTGAATTGGACGAAGAATGGTCAATCTAGCTTCAACCTAAACAGGTTCTAGAAACACGAGAGAAGCACCTGCGCGGCCGCATGATTAAGGAGGTCCTCGTCAAATGGAAAGAAACCTCTCCGGAAGATGCAACTTGGGAACCAGCCACTATTCTTCAGCAGTTTCCGCAGCTTCAGCCTTGAGGACAAGGCTAGTCTTAAGGGGGAGGGCATGTTAGGGTCCCACCCTAACCCCCTTATTTATGTCATGGGATCACGTCATAGTCAAGAGTCAATAAAGCCCATATTAATATTTGTAAGTGGTTAACCCGCAATTAATGACGGGACCATAGTTAGTTGCAAATGGGCGGTAGTATTAGATAGATGGTAAATGGGTGGTAGTATTAGATAGATGGTATTAATAAAACCCACGGTATTGGCCCGTGGTATTGCATGTATGAGTCATATATAAAGGATAGAGACTCCCTGCGAGGAGTATCGTGTCTTGTTTTTGTAATCGAGCTCTGCTCTATTGGAGGTTGCCCCCTCGAAGAGGCCTGTGAACATTTCCCTCTGAATAATAAAATCATTGCTATTCTGTGTTCTGGGTATCTTTTCTTCGCATATTCTGTGTTCTGGGTATCTTTTCTTCGCATATTCTGTGTTTGGGTATTACTTTGCAGGTTAAGAGCATAACATATTCCCTTTTCATATCAATGGAGTTTATAAGTGCAATGAGTTCCTGAGATTGATATGGGAACAATCCCCATTAATTTCCATGAAACTTTCCCATATCACCTAATTTTACTATGGAAAATTATGTTCTAAGTCTTGAGGTCCCGAGAGATGAGAACCTCCCCCATCAATTGTAACACACACTTTTATGTCTCATTGTCACATAATATTTTGTCACGCCTCCTATACTTCCCTGTGTCATACCCCGGAGTGCCCGAAACTTGGCAATTATGCAGTGTAACCATCCTTCTATGCAGTCTAGATCCTCCCTGAAGAATTAATGAAAACATTCCTTGATATTTCCCTAAAGAAGTAATCTCAAAACCTTAATTTCAGGGTCAACGCAACTATGACACTAGAAATTTGTGCTGATGGCGAGTTGCACTATACTAGCCTTGCATTGCCAGCACGCTTTTTAATTGGATACTCATGCTGATCCCTAAAAGGAAAGTTTTCCCAAAGAGGACAAGAAGCTTCATGATCTAGAGGTTTCCATAATGACGAGGTTGTTCATTGTGGATGTTGTCGAATTCTCCCAATATTACCCTGTGATCTTATCCCTATGAGCTACCTCCTTGGGATGAGGGCCTTCCCCTATCTTTGGATAAATCCTAATACCCTCTCCCTGCCTATATATTCATCCTCTCCCATTCCCAAATGGTTGGTCTCTGATTATTTGGACCCTTATTCTGAGATAGTGCCTACATGCTGCTCATTTGGCTTGGAGAAGGAGTGTATGGAGAGCTTGAGCTTGGACTTGGAAATTCACTCAAGGAGGGATTATTGACATCAAGGCTTGGTTTTATGCTTCCTCTTTTATTTCTTAATATATACAACTGTTGGTTCACTTTCAATAAATGCCTCTGTTAATGCATCATTTATCTTAATGCTCCTTGATCTATTAAGTGGATTAATTTTGATTATGTTTATTGCACTTTAAGCTTTGTTGTGTCTTTGATCTCTTGTGCATGTATTCAAACGTTGTGAGAAATAGAGTTGAGCTTGAAGAGCAAGTGATTAAGATCTTCAACAAAGGAGTGCGTTATAGCATAAGAATGAGGTAGGTCTCCTTCCTCTTCTCTCAATTTGATTGTAGTTTAGGAAAGTGTCTTGTATATTGTCACATATGTTGCTAGTCCCACTCATTGGGCTAGAGGGATTGTCTTTATCTACAGAAAGGATTTACCTAGACAACCAAATGGTGACTCCACTGGGGAGGCTATAACCTTTCCATCCATTCCTTCGATCAAATTCTCTGGTGAGTTTGACCAATGGTAAATTTATTTTCTTGTGTGAATCACTATAAATATATGTATTCATTATCTTTTTCTTGAGAGTGTTGAGCCTGCTCTGATTTTGAAGATTTTTTTATTTTTTCCTTAATTTTCTCGCCCAGTGCGTTTTCTACTCTAACAAAAGCGTTGCCAATGCTTATTTTCAATTTACAGTCATGTTGCTATGCCCTTCATCACCCTTTTGCCTTTAACAGGTGCACTGATCTCAGAGGATAGAAGAAAATTAGGGTTTCTTCTTATTTTCTGTGGTTTTCAACCTCTGTGAATGATTTTATAGTGTAATTATAGTGTGGTTGTCTTGATTGTTATCCTTGTGTGATTACAATTGTCTCTTTGCTTTGTTGATGTGTGTTTGAAGCTTCATTTCATTCTAGGGTTTCTAGGTCACCCTTCACTCATCACTTGGTTCATCTCTGGGAGATTTATTTCTTCCATTTGGGAGTTTCGCTACAGTCAGAACACCATTTTCAAGTTGCTTTCGGTTCATGTTTATGAAGTTTTTTCATTAGTGTTGGATCATTTTAGTACTTTTAAAATTTCTTCTACTCCATTGTCAAACGTAGATTTCAATTGTTTTCTTATGTGAAAATGAAAGTGAATTCTTGCTTTTATTTCATTGTTTCAAAAAGAAAAGTGAAAAGACTTCTTCATTTAAGTATTTTTGAAACGATTTTCATTCAAAACCAAAAGTGAATGGAATTTTCATTTTTGTTGTTTTATATTGCATTTTTCCTTTGATCATTGGATTAGTTTTCATTTTTGAATCAAAGTGAAAGGAAAAGGATAAAAAGATTAGTGCATCTTAGTGAAAGAAAAGTGATTTTCATTTCTCATAGGATTGCATTTTTGGCATTGCA
This sequence comes from Pinus tabuliformis, assembly GCA_031772625.1. Taxonomy (NCBI): domain Eukaryota; kingdom Viridiplantae; phylum Streptophyta; class Pinopsida; order Pinales; family Pinaceae; genus Pinus; species Pinus tabuliformis. The sequence continues at coordinate 150,264,792 of CM062813.1, read as the reverse complement.
TTTGTTAGTGAAAATGAAAGAGTAGATTTCATGTTTATGTTTTGCATTGTAAAGTTAAAGAGATATGTTTTGATGCATTTTGATTGATTGATGCATTTTCTTGGTTGTATCTCTTCCCTCGTTAGTTTAGCCTTCATCGAATGAAAATATTTAATTTTTCTCATTTAGATTGCATTATAGGAATTCATGTGACATCGTTGAGCCATAAAAATGAAACCTAATTCAAGATAAAATTAAAATTTACCTCAATGAACTGAAGGAGAATTTGTAACCTAACAAAAATATCTATAGGTCTAGGCTAGAGATGTGTTCGACATCTTTAAACATAATAGTTGTCGTTAACTTCCTGCATTCTATCCCAGGGGTGAAATCCCATTCCAATTCATAAGTATATCAAAGGTTCTTCAATACTTTCAGGTATATAGGAGGTACTTCAATATGACAAGTATATAGGGATGTTCTCATTGAATGGTTATGCACTAGAAAATGCTAACACAGACTTGTGCTCCCCGTACTCTCGAGTATATATTGGGAGACCCCACTAGGTTGATATACTTTAGCCATAAGTAATTGAGTCAACCACCTTATAAACGTGAAACACTGAACACAACATTCAGGGAGTTCGGCCATCATACGTCACGTCCTTAGTTTCGTCTAAGTTGTATATAATGGTTCATAGATACTTTGTAAACCCTCTTGCCTAGCATTACCCATTTTGATTTTTTTTTTTTTTCGTGTCATAAAATTAATTGCCAATGATAACATGTCTAACCCATGCAATTGCTTCTTGGCCTCACATTGAGTAATTCCTTGTAAATTTTAATTTTAATCAACCCTCAACGAATCATCTCTTCTCCTTTTTCCCTTGAGAGAAAGTCATTGTGCCGAACCATTGCATTCACCTCATAGTTCCCCTTCATTGTCTGATACTGAAGGGTCTTCACAAGGAGTTCATCCTGAACTTTTGCTATCACTTGAAGCTCAAGGCTTTGAACTTGGAATTGTCCCAAGTATCCAACCTCTTGCTTCTTGTCCTCCATCTAGGGACTCATCATTGTCTCGGGAGTCTGATTTAGAAACCCTTGAGAGTCCACAGAGGTTTGATTTATACCTCTCAAATCCTATATTTGACCCGTTTGTGATATCTCCTCAACATCCTTATAGTGCATACGATCCACCTAATGTTCCTTTGGAGTTATCTCGTTGTCCATCTCATATTCCTCCTCTCCAACTATTTCCACCTATGGCTTCAGAAGGTGAGATTCCAACCTCTAATCGATGTCCTCCAAAAGTCTCTGCTACTCACACTCCTAGAGTTGATAATGATTCTGAATATGAATTTCCTCTGGAAGGCTTTCCTTATGTAGGAAGAGTTCCATCTCAACCACCTCCTAAAAACAGTGGACCTATGCTTCCACATGGTTATACAACATTGGTTCAACTGGTTTAAAGAACTATTAGTGCTTCATTATTATACCAAAATCCAATTTGGTCATCAAAAGCTATGCCTACTTTTGGTTAGTTTATTCCTAACGTGACCTCTTAGATCCTATACAAGCTATTGTTACTTCAGTTCTGATTCAACCGACAATTCCATCACAGTTGTTACCTTCATTTCAACCTTCCATTTCGTTACAACCGACAATTTCAGTTTATACATATGTAAGTTACTCAATTCCCCCATCAAGTAGAAAAAATGTGCCAACACCTCATTCCCAACATGGGGTGCAAATTCGAAATACCCCTCTTGTTTCAGGTGGAGCCCATGTGAGTGGATCACAACCTCACATGGTTTGAGTGAGTCAACTTGTTAGTGGTATTCCTAATCCCGCTGATTCATCTGGGGCAGGTAATATCCAATATCAAAAGCCTTATACAGACCAAATACATCTCCAACAATATTATGTTCATATGGTTCACAAGCACTACAAAATCCACCTTATATTCCACAAGTAGGTGCTCAAGTGCATATGGTGAAATCCCAATTGGAAATTATCAGTACCAATGGGGAATTCCTCAAGGAATTGTTCAAAAACCTTTACTACAACAAGGTAAACCTTTACATTAGCAAGGTAAACCTTTGCAACAATAGGGGAAACTTTTGCAGCAGTTTCAAAAACCTTTGCAATATCAAACACAGTTTATCCAACAACCCAACCAACCCTTGTATTCGCAAGGTCAGCCATTGCAACAACAAAGTCAACCATTGCAGCATCAAGCTCAACCTTTATATCAACAAGGTCAAACCTTGTAGAAACAAGGCCAACCCCTGTAGCAGCAGTGCCAACAACTTTATAACCAGGGTCAACAGTTGCAGCAACGTTACAATCCATGTGCCGTGCACAATGTTTATTCACCTTATGGTTATCAACGGCCTATGGAAGGTCAATATCAATCCTACCCTGGGAAGAATACACCTTATGGTCAAGGTATATCTTAGTGGGGGAAAAATCAAGTCACTTATGGTCAAAATCCTCCACTTTGGGGCTAGAACCCTTACCAATAAGGTTGGAACCCGCAGACTGGGCCTTACCAAAGTCCTTATATGCCTTTTAACGCGTAATTACAGTTTCTAGCGACGTTGGAATTGCTCGATGTCTCGAGGCATACTAATGATCCGATACTTCATTTTCCTTATTGGCCTCTAGTTCCCACTAAAATTTCGAGTGATTCCCAAAATTAGAAGGAAAAGCTAAAGAGGACCCTCAGGCCCATGTGATGACATATCACTTATGGTGTTCTTCCAATTCCTCTTTTGATGATTCTATTCATCTCCACCTCTTTTAGTGAACCTTGAGTTGCCTCGAGGTACTTATGCAGACTTCAACTCTTTGGCCATGGCCTTCCTCACCCACTTCCAGTTACCAGTTTGTTATGAGACTGGTACCCACTTTCTTACATCTCTGAAATAGGATACTGCAACCCATATCTCTAAACACACCCACGAATGGAGACGTCAACGTCACCTCATCATGTTTAAAATACCTGATGAGTTTTTAATTGAATGGTTCACCAAGTCATTCGCAAACAAAATCAGTGTAGATATAGCAATGGGCAGTTGTGTTACCGAGGATCAAGCCATTTCCTGTGCCTAGTATTTAGATTTGGTTTACTCCCAATCTGGCACGTTGTATGAAATTTTGCCTGATTCTCCAAGGCCATTTTTAGATCCAGCATCTTCAAAGTCTCCTGATGTACCACCTATTGATGGTATCATTGGATCAATATCCCAAACTTCCTCTAAAGATTCTTCGAAGAAAAAATATGTTTCAAATATTAGTTCTAATCCTCCTTCGAAAACCCCATCGAATCCTAGTAAAACCTCTGAGGTTAATGCTGTCCAATCGACCGTGACAGAAAAGACCTCGAAAGGTAAGAAAAATGGTAAAGGTAAAGCACAATATGATACCTCAAAATAGGATCCTCCTAAATCATCTGTTGATGATGCCTCCCAATGTAAACCAAAATATCCTTGCCTCATTTGTGAGGAAGATGATTACACCAAGGATTGTCCCCGATGTGTGGAAGTTAGTTGTTTATTGAAAGGGACCCCAGTTGTACTGAAAGATCCATTTCCATCTCAGCAGACTCAGTTGGTAGAACAAATATAATCCTCTACCTCTTCTGGTTCTCAGGTTTACATGATTGGTTCACTGTCTATCTCTATTTCCACCCGATGGAAAGATCATCAAACTCCTCAAAAGAAGACGATGGAAAAGGAATCCATTAATACACATTCTACTTCCGCTCCACCTAGTTCTGGTCTTCTCCATATTGAGAGATCTAATCATGAATCTGTCATTCGACCACCTCCCAAAGGTGTGCTTCAGAAGTCATCCTATAATCTAAATGCTATAGCTACTCAACACTATAGTATTGCTGAAGATTTAGCTCAAGCGCCTTTGGCGATATCTGCCTTAGAAGTTCTCCAAAATTATCCAAGGAAGTATAAATCATTATTGTCTACTATAGTAGGCATTGATCTTTCCGATTTGAACTTGATTAATTTTGATATAGAAAACCATGTTCCTCGTCTTCCTCATCAAATTTCATTTTTGATTCAAGTCATTATAAAAGGAAAGATGATTCATCAGACTATCATTGATGAAGGTGCTTCCACCTGCATCATGTCTATTTCATGTTGGCAAGCCATCAAATCTCCACCTCTCAACCAGTCCCCAAACACCTTAGAAGCCTTTGATGGTAGAGGATCCTGTCCTTATGGTATTCTCAAAAGTTTTCCCATCACCTTGGAAGGGAAGACTGTCGAGTTAGAAGTAGAAGTTGTAGATGTGAATCTGAATTACAACCTTCTACTTGGGCGAAGTTGGACCCATGCCATGTTTTATGTGGTTTCCTCTTTGTTCCGAGTGCTCTGTTTTCCTCATGAAGGAAAAATTTTCACAGTCGATCAATTGTCCTTTTTCTCTTCTGGTGCTTCAAATGGAAATGTCCCATATGTGGGAAATATCAATATTCCATATGAGAGTGTGGGGGCAGGTATTTTCGAAGATTCTTCTTTAATGGGAACTTTTTCTCTCCCATCTCTGCAGGTCACCTCAATAAACATGATCTCTATCTGCAATGATTTGTGGATCATCCCTAATTTGGGTCAGGTTGATTCTTTTGGTGATTCTATGTTGCTAAGTCCTTTCGAACAAGCCTATAAAGAAGTTGTATTGGATTTAGTGGCCACTTCAAAAAGTCATATTGTTCTTAGTATGCACCTGGATATGTATTCACAATCTCCTTTGCTTGGTTCATGGGATTCTCCGAATCCCTTGAACGAGATATTCCCCACCGATGAGGTCTCTTGACGAAAATCCTTGGAATGATGCCCATCATCGTTCCTCATTTCTTCTAAGTCTTAGTAAGATACCCTCGTATCTTGAATATTTTGTTTCTCATAACTCGACGCATCCACTTCAAACAGTTGTCTTGGTGCAAGAAGTTTTGTCCGAAGCTAAAATATGGGAAATATTACTGCAACCATGCCATCGACATTTCCATTAAACTTGGAATTGTCAAGAACATTCACATCGGGGTCTCCTATTCTCCTTATGAGATTAGGGTTTACACTAACCTTTTCAAAGAATTTCACAATGTCTTCACTTGGTCTTATGAGGAAATTCCTGGTATTGATTCAACTATAATGGTGCATGAAATGCCCACGTATCCATCCCATGCATCCCAAAAAGGCCACTTCTATTAAGGGAGAAGTTGAAAAACTTCTAAAGGCTGGTTTTATTTATCCTATCCCATTGACAGTATGGGTTTCTAATATTGTACCTGTTACTGAAAAGTAGGGAACAATTTGTGTTTGTGTTGATTACCGCGACATCAATCGTGCATGGCCTAAATATAATTGTCCCACTCCCTTTATTGATCAGATCATTGATGAGTGCGTTGGGAGTGATATATTTTCTTTTATGGATGGTTTTTATGGTTATAACCAGATTAATATATTACTCGTTGATCAACACAAGACTACTTTCATCTATCCATGGGGGATTTTTCCTTATAAGAAGCTCCCTTTTGGTCTCGAAAATGTTGGTGCTACCTTCAAGAGAGAAATGTCATATGCTTTTCATGATATTAAACACATTGTTCAACTTTATCTAGACGACTTACTAGCTCATTCTGCTAAGCGTCGTGACCATCCGGACCACCTTCGAGAAAATTTTTCTGCGTTGTCGACACTATAATATTCATCTCATCCCACGTAAATGTGTATTTTGTGTCAAATATAGTTGGCTCTTGGGTTTTGTTGTGTACAAATAAGGCATCCGAATAGATCCTCTGAAAGTTGAGGCTTTTGTAAATTTACCCCCCCTTCATCACTGCACCAATTGCAGAGTTTGCAAGGGAAGGCCAATTTTATTCCTTGATTTGTCCCTAATTACGCTAAGATTTCCAAGGGATTTAATCACTTTCTTAAGAAGGGGATCCCATTCATTTTGGATGAAATTTCCAAAAAATCTTTCGATGCCCTAAAGAAAACACTCATCCGTGCTCCTTTATTGCATGCCCCTAACTACCACTATGATTATTTCATGTACTTGGCAGTGGCTGACAATACCATTGCTATGGTACTAGTCCAGGACAATGATGATGGAAATGAACATGTGGTTTATTATTTGATCCAGAATCTTATTGACACACAAACTCAATATGCTCATGTCGAGAAAGTTGCCTTAGCAATAGTCCATGTTGTTCAACAATTTCACCATTATATTCTTCTACAGAAGACCATGGTGATTTATGACTGTAACCCCATGAATTATATTCTGATTCGTTAGTTCCTTGGGGGAAAATACTTTAAATTGATTGTTATCCTGCAAGAGTTTGATTTGGAGTTCACTTCCGCCAAATCAAAGAAGTCACTTGTTTTTGCTGAATTGATATGCACCCTTCCTTTTGCAAACACTTCCACTGATTTTTCTGATCAGATTCCTGATGAAACTTTGTTTCTCATCAACACTCTTAACCTGTGGTACCGAGATATCATTATTTATCTTCAGACCCAAACTTTCCGATATGAGTTGTCTCAATCTAACCGATGCCGCATCCGGCATCAGTCTCAACATTATCGTATTATTGGTGGTACATTATACCGAGTTGGTGTTGATTATGTTCTTCGCAGATGTCTAACACTTGAAGAGTCTGAATGAGCCTTGAATGATTTCCACTCTGGGGCATGTGGTGGTCACATGTTAGGCTATGCCACTACTCAGAAGATCCTTCATGCTTGTTATTTTTGGCCTTCTATCTTCAAAGATTGTATTCTAGCAGTTCAAAAGTGCCATGAATGTCAGATTTATAACCACAAACAGTGCGACCCACCAACACCCTTACACCCAATTGTTACTCTCGGCCCATTCTCTAAATGGCAAATAGATTTCATGACATGTAACCCTCACTCTGTTGGCATTATGATTTAGGTTTAGCGCTATGGCACAGGTGTTGACTTGATGGCAACTCACTCAAGTGGCAGATCTCTATTCAGGCTCTCAAAATCATAGAAAATGAGATACTCGCAGGTGATCCTAAGAGAAGCTGCAGACCTACAGGTATGCCAACCAAGAAGTGCGGACATATCTGCAAATGCTCCATTCAGAAGGTGCGGACACCAGTTCACTCACTCCAATGCAGAGAAGCACGCACACGTGGGGTTTCTTATGTTTGGCCCTTGGTATTTAGCCCGTCGATCATGATCCTATGGTTTTGGTCTGTGGTATAGGATATAAAGTATTGAACCCCGGTTTGGATCCCTTGTATTGGTTTTCGATGGTTTTGTCCCATGGTGTGAATAAGGGCTTGCCTATAAAAAGGAAAGGAGATCACTTGGCTAGACACTTGTGAAAATTGAATATCTTAAGATCTGAAATTTTGGGTGATCGGTTTTAAAAGCTAGATCTAAATCAAGGTGAATTTTAAGGCGAATCCATTAATAGGTCGTGATCTCTCGGACGCATGATCAGATATGTGGATCTTACTGTTTGTGGCACATTGGTGGACTGTTAATTTAGCTCTATTCAAAGGTCCGGAGGCGATCCACAACACAGGTGCGGGGTTCCACAGCGTAGAAGAAGGCACAGGTGCGGGAATCTGTAGCGTAGCAGAAGGCACAGGTGCGAGGTACGCAGCGCAGAATAAGGCATAGTGCGGAGGTACGTAGGGGAACGGAAGGACCAGGTGCGGAGGTACGCTGTCAAGCAGATAGTGCAAGAGCGGATCTGAGTAGAGGTACGCAGGGAAGCAGAAGGAGTAGGTGCGGAGGTACACAGAGCATAAGAAGGACCAGGTGCGGATTTGTGAAGTTTAGACACAGAAGAGCTGCGGATATTCACAGGCTTCTATTGGTGAAGTTGCGGACCTTTCTTGAAACATTTGTTGGTTGTGTTTTATCTATTGCTGAAGAGTTCTAGGTTTAGATTACTGGTATTGCTGATCTGGTTACTGCATTCTGAGAAGTTATTGGTTGATTCATTGGTTGATTGAAAAAGTTGATTGTGTGATTCACATGTACTTGATGATTATTTGATGTTCATGGATCCAGTTTGAAAATTTATGAAAAGTGGTCCTTGGAAGAAAAGAAGTAGGGGTTTGTAGCTCCCTTCCAGGAGAGACTGGAAAACAAGAGAGGATTGTAGATCTCTGTAGGTTGCAGCCTGTGTACTGGTAAAGGACTGCACCAGTACAAAATCATTGTAAAAGAAGTTTCTAATTGAAAGAAGATAGAGACATATTGCAGCAGGTGGTTTTCACCCACATTGCGTTTCCACCTTATATCTGGTGTTCTTTGGTGTGATTATTTGTTTTTCCTGTTCTTGCTCATTATTATATGGTATTGACATACAAACTAATAACTATAAACTTTTAATGGCTTTTGAAGATGATTATTACATGGATGCTATAAATGTGGATGGCTTTTATGAAGAGATTTCTAGACTCAAAACATGTTTAGAAGAAAAGAATGTGATCATTGATACTCTGCAATTCCAACTTGATGAAAAAGAAAAATTTCTTGAGAAGTTAGAATGTGAAATTGTTGGCCTTAGAAAAGAAATTGAGAAAACAAAGGCTCTTAATCTTAAATTTGTTAAAGGATATGAAACTTTGGATGAGATTATCAATGTACAATGTTCTCCACTAATCAAGACAGGTATGGGGTATAATGGAGAAGCATCTCAAGCATCCACCTCAAAGATTTATCTCAATGCAGTAAGGAGGGATGAGCAAAAGCCCAATGGAGATCACCAGGTAAAACAGGGACGAATTACATCAAGAATAAACAATGACTACCAGGTAAATCAGGGGCAATCCACCTTAAGGATGAACAAAAGCTACAACCAGCCACAGGTTAAATCTTCTCAATTTGCCTCAAGAATGGATGACAATAGAAACTACAATCATTTGGTAGGTAGATTTGATAATCGAAGAAGTTTCTTTAATGGCCAATGTTTCTCTTGCCGTAAATTTGGCCACAAAGCAGCTCAATGTGTTGCCTATAAAACAATCATGACTAGAGAAGCTCAAAAACAAAGAAGTATGACTGGGATCATGAAAAGGACCTATAACAACTTTTCGGCCCTTGAAAATGAAATTGAATGTTCTATTTGTAATAACTTTGGTCATGAAGATTCTGAATGTAGGAGCAGGTTTTGGCAGACAAAGGAACAAGCCTCAAGTACCAAAACATGGAGAATAAAAAAACCACAACCAAAAAGATGTGGGATAGCCTTTTATGCAGAAGGACAGGAAAATTAATGGTACATCGACAGCGAATGTTCGAAACATATGACAGGTGATAAAGAAAAACTTGAATCATATAGTGTTTTAGAAAAGGGAAAGAAAGTTTCTTTTGGAAACGATACCCCTACAGTCATAAAAGGAAGAGGCACTGCTCAGTTGAAAGAAAAGGTCAAATCTTGAAATGTTTTGTATGTTGATGGCTTAAAGCATAATCTTCTGAGTGTCAGTCAGATGTGCGATCAAGGAACCGAGGTAATATTTTGATCAAATGGATGTAGTGTTTGTGATCTTGATACAGGAAAAACATTGATCAAAGGTAGAAGAACTCCAAATAACTTATACATATTTGAAGAAGGACAACAACAATGCTATTTGAGCAAGGACGATGAACACTGGTTATGGCACCGGAGGTTGGGGCATCTAAGCTTTTCACAAGTAAGGAAATCACGCAAGTACCAAGCAGTTCGTGGTCTTCTAGATATCAAAATTCCAGACAACACCATATCCAAATCATGTCAGTTTGGTAAGCAAACCAGAACTAACTTCCCTGAGAAGGAAGGATTAGCGAGCAGGCCTCTTGAACTAGTCCATACAGATGTATGTGGTCCATTTAGGACAAGGTCACCTCAAGGAGAAGAATACTTTATATTATTCATTGATGAATTCTCCAGGATGGTTTGGTTAGGACTTATGAAACACAAGGACGGAGCATTCAAAAAATTCAAATCTTTCAAAGCCTTGGCTGGAAATGAATCAGATCACAAAATTAAGTGCCTCAGGTCTGACAGAGGTGGGGAGTTTACCTCAAATGAATTTTTTGATTTCTGTGAAGAACATGGAATAAGAAGGGAATTCTCTACAACTAGGTCTCCTAAGCAAAATGGAGTGGTGGAAAGAATGAACAGAACAAATCAACAAATGGCTCATGCTATGCTTGATGAGTTTGGAACTCCTGCAACCTTCTGGGGTGAAGCTACATTTTTTGCGGTTGTTATTCTCAACAAAACAAATGTCCGAGTGAACAACACTCAAACTCGTCATGAGATCTGGTATGGTGAGAGTCCTTCGTAAAGCATTTCAAAATTTTTGGAAGAAAATGCCATATTAAGAATAATGATGAACATCTTGGAAAACTTGAACCTAGAGTAGATGAAGGCATTCTCCTTGGTTATTCTCCTCACAGTAAAGCATATAAGTGTTACAATAAAAGACTTGGAAGAATTGTTGACAATAATGATGTGGTGGTTGATGAAAAAGGAAACATTCCTAGGCAAGTAAATCATGAAAATATCAAAGAGGATGAAGACTACCCTCCAAATCAGACTGAAGATGAAGAAGAACCTCAAGAGGCACCAGAGGAACAGACAAGGATAGAAGAGAAGACTCCATCCAGGTATGTTCAAAAGAATCATCTAGAATCTCAAATCTTGGGGAAAAAGGAGGCAGGCGTACAAACGAGAAGAACAATTGCAGAAGCTTCAAGCTATTTGGCATTACTCTCCTCCACTGAACCAGAAAATGTAAGAGAGGCATGCAAAGATGAATGTTGGGTCAAGGCAATGGATGAAGAACTTGAGCAGATCGAAAAGAAAAATATTTGGGAGTTGGTTCCTAGACCAAAAGATAATAATGTCATAGGGACAAAATGGGTCTTCAAAAATAAGTTGAATGAAAATGGGGAAGTAATTAGAAACAAGGCCAGACTTGTTTGTAAATGGTATGCTCAACAAGAAGGAATAGACTTTGAAGAAAATTTTGCTCCTGTTGCAAGACTTAAGGCCATCCGAATGTTCCTTGCTCTCTCAAGCTTTCAGAAGTTCAAAGTATTTCAAATGGACGTGAAATCAGCCTTTCTGAATGGAGACTTAGAAGAAGAAGCATACATTCAGCAACCAGATGGTTTCATTCTTGGGAATGATCCAAATCTTGGATGCAGACTGAAAATTTCTCTCTATGGTCTTAAACAGGCTCCAAGGGCTTGGTACTACAGTTTGGACAAATACCTTCATCAACAAGGTTTTTCAAAAGGATCAGCAAATAGCAATCTTTATATAAAAATTGAAAATGACAAATTGCTAATACTTGTTGTGTATGTAGATGATATTATCTTTGGTAGCAATGAAGAAGCTATGAGTCAAAGCTTTGCCTTGGTGATGCAGAAAGAATTCGAAATGTCTTTGCTTGGAGAACTGACATGCTTTCTTGGTTTGCAAATCCAACAAAATGAAGATGATATCCTTTTGTCTCAAACCAAGTATCTCAAGCAGATCTTGAAGAAATATGGCATGGAAGATGCAAAACCAGTATGTACCCCCATGGTTAAAGGATGCAGCCTCAGTGCAAATGATGAATCAGCAGCAGTGCACCAGTGAACCTATAGATCTATGATTGGAAGTCTACTTTATTTGACAGGTACCCGACCAGACATTATGCATGTAGTGGGAATAGTTGGAAGATTTCAGGCAAACCCAAAGGAAACTCATCTTCAGGCAGTGAAGAGAATTTTCAAGTACCTTCAAGGAACTCAAAACTATGGCTTATGGTATCCTAGAAATACAGATATCACTCTTCATGCTTATACAGATGCAGATTGGGCTGGAAGCGTGGATGACATAAAGAGCACAAGTGGTGGTGCATTCTTTATGGGTTCCAGATTAGTATCTTGTTTCAGCAAGAAACAGAGTTCAATTGCTTTATCTACAGCTGAAGCGGAATATGTGGCTGCTGCATCTTGCTGCACTCAACTCCTTTGGATGATGCAGACCTTGTAGGATTTTCAAATCACTTTTACACCACCTATCTCCATCCTATGTGATAATACAAGTGCTATCAGCATTTCAAAGAACCCAGTCATGCATTCAAAGACCAAGAATATACCTATCAAATATCATTTTCTTCGGGAACAAGTGCTTGAACAAAAGGTCAAGTTGGAGTATGTTCCTTCTAAGGAACAAGTTGTTGATATACTCACCAAACCATTGCCCAGGGAGACCTTTGAATACCTCAGGCAAAAGCTGGGGGTAGTTGATGCATCATCTTGTTGTTGAATCTCATCTGTTTTAGAGATTGTTGGTTGTATGCAAGTTTCATATGGGGTATACACGTACATTTGCTGGATTATGGATTGGTCGAAGATCGATTGGCACAGGTTCAGGGGGAGCATATATTCTTCTAATAATGCATTGTTGGCATTATGGTAGAAGATCTTGGAGGAGAAAGTACAGAAGGAGAACATGGATGTTGATCTGAATATTGCTGCTAATATGTCTCTATCACTTTTGTCAAAGTCATGTATGGTGGATGGTAGTTTATGGTTCTTCTTGAAGAATTTTTCTTTTGCAGATATGGTCTATAGTCAGGGGGGAGCTCATTCGGAGATTTCAGCAGGCACTCAGGGGGAGTATGGACAACAAAGGAAGAGAATATCTTGGTCTGCCCTTTGCCCTTGATGTCAAACGGGGAGAATGACTTTGAGGATCTTGGGCTTGCCATCAAGTCCAAAGGGGGAGATTGTTGGCATTATGATTCAGGTTTGGCGCTATGGCACAGCTGTTGTACTTGATGGCAACTCATCAAGTGGCAGATCTCTGTTCAGGCTCTCAAAATCATAGAAAATGAGATACCTGCAAGTGATCCTAATAGAAGCTGCAGACCCGTAGGTACGCCGACCAAGAAGTGCGGACATATCCACAGGTGCTCCGTTCAGAAGGTGCGGACCCCAGTTCACTCACTCCAATGCAGAGAAGCGCGCACACGTGGCGTTTCTTATGTTTGTCCCTTGGTATTTAGCCCGTCGATCATGATCCTATGGTTTTGATCCGTGGTATAGGATCTAAAGTATTGAACCCTGGTTTGGATCCCTTGTATTGGTTTTCGATGGTTTTGTCCCATGGTGTGAATAAGGGCTTGCCTATAAAAAGGAAAGGAGATCACTTGGCTAGACACTTGTGAAAATTGAATATCTTAAGATCTGAAATTTTTGGTGATCGGTTTTAAAATCTAGATCTAAATCAAGGTGAATTTTAAGGCGAATCCATTAATAGGTCGTGATCTCTTAGACGCATGATCAGATCTGTGGATCTGACTGTCTGTGGCACATTGGTGGAGTGTTAATTTGGCTCTATTCAGGGGTTCGCAGGTGATCCACAGCGCAGGTGCGGGGGTCCGCAGCGCAGCAGAAGGCGCAAGTGCCGGGATCCACAGCACAGCAGAAGGCGCAGGTGTGAGGTACGCAATGCAGAAGAAGGCACAATGTGGAGGTACGCAGGGGAATAGAAGGACCAGGTGCGGAGGTACGCTATCAGGTAGACAGTGCAGGAGCGGATCTGAGCAGAGGTACGCAGGGAAGCAGAAGGAGTAGGTGCGGAGGTCCGCAAAGCAGAAGAAGGACCAGGTGAGGATTTGCATAGTTTAGACACAGAAGAGTTGCGGATATTCGTAGGCTTCTACTGGTGAAGTTGCAGACCTTTCTTGAAACATTTGTTGGCTGTCTTTTATCTATTGCTGAAGAGTTCTGGGTTTAGATTACTGGTATTGCTGATCTGGTTACTGCATTCTGAGGAGTTATTGGTTGATTGAAAAAGTTGATTGGGTGATTCACATGTACTTGATGATTATTTGATGTGCATGGATCTAGTTTGAAAATTTATGAAAAGTGGTCCTTGGAAGAAAAGAAGTGGGGGGTTGTAGCTCCCTTCCAGGAGAGACTGGAAAACGAGAGAGGGTTGTAGCTCTTTGCAGGTTGTAGCTTGTGTACTGGTAAAGGACTGCACCAGTACAAAATCATTGTAAAAGAAGTTTCAAATTGAATGAAGATAGAGACATATTGCAGCAAGTGGTTTTCACCCACATTGGGTTTCCACCTTATATCTGGTGTTCTTTGGTGTGATTATCTTGTTTTCCTGTTCTTGCTCATTATTATATGGTACTGACATACAAACTAATGATCAATATCTGAAGAATAACTTAAAGTATAAATCTGGAAGATATATTGAAAAGAATTTGATAATACTGATTCACCCCCCCTCTCAGTATTATTTCCAACACACTCGGCCGGGGGGGCCATAGCTATATCATTGTTGTTGTCGAGTATTTTACTAAAAGGGCTAAGGTGATGCCCACATATAATGTTGACGGTATAATTGTTGCTCAGTTCATCTTTTACCATGCCATAGCTTGTTTTGGTGCCCCTCAAGCCATTATCACTGATCACAGATCACATTTTTATCAATAAATGATGGAAGAGCGTATTTCTTAGTTGAGTCTTCACCATGACATCTTAACTCCTTAATACCCACAGGCCAAAGGCCAAGTTGAAGCGATTAATAAAGTCTTCATTACTATGCTTCAACGTACCATTGGGAAGCATAAAAAGGATTGGCATCTTATGCTGTTCTCGTCTCTTTGGGCTTACCAAACTTAGGCTAAGACATCCACAGGTTTCACTCCATTCCAGTTGGTATATGGTTTAGAGGCGACACTCCTGATTGAGTATGAAATTCCTTCGTTAAAACTAGCTATCAAGCTACTCCCCGATACCTCACCCGAAGAGGAGTGGTTACTTTATCTCAAGAGGCTTGATGAGACCCATCATATTGCTATGATGGTGAGTGAAGCACAAAAAAAACGAGTTAAAATTCATTATGATCAAACTGTTTGTCCACGAGTTTTCATTGAAGGTGACTTGGTCTTGATGTATGACCAAGCCAACAATAAGTTGGGACCTAGGAAGTTCAAACCTATGTGGCATGGGCCATACATCGTAAAACGTGTCTTGCAAAAAAGTGCCTATGAGCCGGTTGACTATGAAGGTAATGCATTATCATAGCCTTGCAATGGGCTTTATCTAAAAAAATATACTGTGTGAGTTCTGTGTAATTACTTTTGTACATTAGTGTGTGAATTCATTGGTGTGAATTTTTGATTTTTTGGTGTGATTGTTTGCTTTGCAAACATCTTTCCTCTGCTTACCTTGTGTTTCACTTGGTTGACACATGTCGTCAAACCATTATGTTGGTTTTTTTGATGGTGCTTGTCATAGCACACATAACTTATCCTCCACAACTTGGGCACTCTTTGCTCGTGATGGTGAGTTGATTAATTTGCAAGGTAATTACCTAGGACAAAAAACTAATAATATTTCTGATTACATTGCAATTATTAAAATGTTATCAGAAGCAGTTGCTCTTGGAATTAGAAATTTGGTTGTTAAGTTAGATTCACAACTTGCTGTGCTACAATTAAATAGTCATTACTTAGTAATAAATCCACAAATTTTGTGTATGTATCTACGTTTTCGTTTACTAGAAATAAATTTTGATTATATCACATATCAACACATTCCACAAAATTTGAATACATTAACTGATGCATTAGGAAATTATGTTTTAGATAGAAATTTGTGTCAGTTATGAAAAAACAATCACATCATGACAATACATGAACACATAAGTAGATAATAGAAACATGAACGATATATATATATATATATATATATATATATATATATATATATATATATATATATATATATATATATATATATATATATAGATATAGATATAGATATAGATATCGGGTCTGAAATTTTTTTTCATCAAAATATCAAAAATAAGTGTTCTAGGACACATGGCTTTCAAAGCCTACAATAGCGCAAATAAACATGACTAGGAAAAGGCTATTCACCCATATGATGCTCACGATAGAATGAGACCGCTTTGATCACTCGGCCCAACAACTGATGTAGTCTCATAGACACTCCTACTATATGCCTCTGGTATCATAGTGGCACGTCATCTATAGTCACATATTCTGGAATCCCTCAAGTTATCACTTCCATATTTTGTTCCATTTCTACCATAACATTTGCTCCTTTCTTGTATGGAGCATCTTCTATCTGACGTGCTACTCACCATGCTATTGGCGACATGCTAGGAGGCCTTTCCGGTCCTACATCTGCACAATTATCACAAGTAAAATTTTAGATACACATTAAACAAAAAATCATAAAACTTCAAAAAATTCCAAAAAACAAGTTTTACCAACATCGGTCCACTTTTCACCCGGTGGTAGAGGCAAATCTGGATCTCCTTTGAAAGTTGTGCCTACATAGGCATAGTCATCCACGACAATTAGTTTTTGGCGTAGCCAACCAAAGAACTATGGAGGGAAGTGCATCCGTTGACCTCCTCCTCCTCAAGGCATGATCTCACTCCATCTGAGAAACCTATAATCTTGTGGAATTGGGTTGTCCACCTCTACCCACTGGTATCAAAATAGGGCAACATGCTCCAAAAAGAAAGTAACCAAAATTGATCCAGAGCTGAATTACTTCAAGTTTCCCAACTTTCCTTTGGTCAGCTGTCTCTTCATGTTGACCAGCAGTCCCTCACACCAGTTGAGCACTGTTGGAGCAAGGCAATCCACTGTGTATTGGAATTATGATTTTGTTGCCTTATGCAATTCATGTGCCCTAGCTATATAGGCCATGGTGTGTAGAATCATCCTTAAGGGAAGATTGTTGATGGTTTCTATATTCACCTTCCTTCTCACAATTGTCTCTACACTCGAGCAATGCCTTCTTATCAAGGTGTTGGTGCTCTCACCTACAGCACAAGCTCCCAAGAGTTGGAATATTTCCCCTCTTCTAGACAATCCAGTGATCAAGTAGATATCAGCTACTTCTAGATCTATTCTTTATCTCCAATGATGAAGATCTACTGATCAACGTCCCATAGTCTGATCAGATAGTGTAGCAAATAATTTTGAGCTTTAAGCCCTGGGGTTCGGAAGAATTTTAGTAACCCGCATCCCCTAAAACCATTGACACATTCAATGCTTTGGGAAAATTGGTGATATTCTGCCTCATGGCCTCTTTCCTTCCATTCGATGACCATGTTGTTGAAATCTCCTACAAAAAACCCATAAACATTATTTAGATGCCTTTCCGTGGATCAAAACCTTGAAAAAATTGATCAGGAGAAGATGATTTCTCTTTCTTTTTCTGCTCTGTATCCAACACAATTTTCCAAATTGTTTTCACATTGGCAGCGCAAGATCCTTTTGGGCTTAGGGGTGATCAACGCAGATCTGATGAGCAGACTCATGCTGGTTTCCCCCCATTTAAAAAATTTAAATCCTCCCCTTTACCAGTTAAAAATCCTATTAAATGGCATGAAATAAGAATGAAAAGCAAGAGAAAAGGAAGAGCTCTTACCTGTAGTTGACGGTTTGTGAAATGGTGCCCTGGATCTCCCACACTGCTTGCCTGAAGAATCAAGGAAAATAGGGTAAAATGCACTCTCCAATTTACTCCAAGTGAAATGGTAAAAATGTTTTTACTTTTGGTCTTTTTATAAGTTTTAAAAGACATTTTTCCCAATATTTTATTATTTTGATATCAGTGATGTGTGGTTGTCTTTGTGCAGTTAGAGGCTCTTTGGGTGGTTACAATGATAATTTTTCTACTGATACAATGAGTTTTTGTTTTATCTCTTTTTTGGACTCATTAAAAATAAACGAAAAATGAACCCCCTTGGAGTCATCTTTAAGCTATTTTTTGACTCTTGAAATATGAAAATATTTCTTAGTACTTATCTTTTCGAACTCATTAAATTAAATGAATTGACTTCATCTCAGTATACGTTTACCTCTTTTTCGGGATGGGATTGACTATTTACGAAAAAGGTACACCTTGGTCAATAGGTTCTCTCGAATATTGTTTTCTACCTTTTCGGGTTCAAGAGACAAATTACGAAAAGGAACATGATGGAGTTTTATTTTTCATCTCTTTTTCAAACTATCTAAATATGAAAAATACACCGAGTTATTCTTCCGTCGGACTCATAAAAATTAAACGGTGAAAGACTTGTCACCATGATGAGACTAAGTTTCTCCTTCCTAGGACTCATAAAAATTAATAGGATGGATTCATTCGAAGAATGAACTTATACGACAAGCATGTGTTATCCTATTCAAGCTTGTGATTAAAAATATTTGGGGTACTCACTAGAAATAGTGGGGAAAATGAAAGTGAAACATCTCTTGTATAGGCAACATGTCACTCTTGAACATGACACTCATCTATTTCTCGTGTCGGGTTTGGGATATCCTCACTCACTCACTTGTCTTTCAAGTTTGGGTGATCCATTTTGCTTCTCATCTGACTATTCCATTTTGTCATCATGACCCTTGGTCCTATGTTGAGTCAAATGATGCCACACTCCAAAGTCATGTCACCGATGTTCAAGAGAAGCCCTATCTGCAGTTTATTACCTATACATTGTCTGACCTTTTGCTACAGTATTGGATCATAGTCATTTATTCCACTTTATTCCTTGTTTCGTGTCGATGATGAGGGAATCATTATGGCCCTCCTTCGAGGGGTCACTTCCTATCGAATGCAGCTCATTATCTAGGAAGATGTCTTAGAGACCCCTTTTCAGTACCTTAGAGCTTGCATGCCTTACTGGAAATTTCTTCACATCCAATGACAGGTTTTCATCATTGGACTTTGATCGGATGATTCCACGAGTGTTCGATTTCAACTTCATTTTCACATTCACGGATTGTACTTTTACCTTGAGGGCCATTGTAATTATTGGTGGTTTCTCTTGTGCCTGTTAACAGTCCACATCATTGGACGGTAATCAGGTGGTTTTCTAGCATGTTCGACTTCAACACATTCATTCACATGTTAGAATTTTTACTTTGATCGGGTTGGGATGGAGTGCAAGACTCTGAGTTCTATCTATTATAACTCAGGCTACAGGGAGTTATGTATTGTTCATGACTGTATACATGTTTCTTCTATACGAATGGCTACAACCATACCGTGGGACTTTGTATTTATGATTATGATGATACTTCTATATCGGGTGGCTACGTCCATACCTTGGATCTTAGACTTCCATACAATCATTTTCACTCAGATGGTTGTGCCCATGCCGTGGTTCTTTTCACATAGTCCTTTCTATCCAGATGGATGCATCCATACTGTGGATTCATGTTTTGATATTAGATATGTATATGTATATGAGTCCTTGATTTGAAGGTCTCCTGACAGTGTTTGTTCTCGTCCTTGCAAAAGCTCGTAAAGCATCTTAGTCATCACTCCCTGTTTTGCCTTCATGCATTAGGGGGGAATCTGTTACATAGTATTTTGTCATGACTCCTGCACTTCTCTGTGTCATACCCCGGAGTGCCCGAAACTTGGCAATTATGTAGTGTACCCATCCTAATATGTAGTCCAGATCCACCTTGAAGACTTAATGAAAACATGCCTTGATCTTTCCCTAAAGAAGTAAGCTCAAAACCCTAATTTCAGGGTTAGCGCGACTATGACACTGGCAACTCGTGTTGATGGTGAGTTGCACTATACTAGCCTTGCACTACCAACACGTTTTTTACTTGGATACTCACATTGATCCCTAAAAGGAAAGTTTTCCTAAAGAGGAAAAGAAGCTTCGTGATCTAGAGGCTTTTAGAATGACGAGCTAGAGGTTTTTCATTGTGGATGTGTTCAAATTCTCCCAATATTACCCTTTGATATTATCCCTATGAGCTACCTTCCCGAGATGAGGCCCTTACCCTATCTTTGGAGACATCTTAACTCCTTCTCCTTGTCTATATATTTATCCTCTCCCATTCCAAAATGATTGGTCTCTGATTATTTGCACCCTTATGCTGAGATAGGGCCTACATGATACTCATTTGGCTTGGAGAAGGAGTGTTTGGAGAGCTTGAGATTGGACTTGGACATTCACTCAAGGAGGGCTTATTGACATTAAGGCTTGGTTGTATGCTTCCTCTTTTATTTCTTAATATATATACAACTGCTAGTTCACTTTCCATAAATGCTTGTGTTAATGCATAATTTATCTTAATTCTCCTTGATCTATTAAATGGATTACTTTCAATTATATTTATTGCACTTGTATGCTTTGTTATGCCTTTGATCTCTTGTGAAAGTATTCAAATGTTGTGAGAAATAGAGCCGAACCTGAGGAGCAAACGATTAAGATCTTCAACAAAGGAGTCCATTATAAAATCAGAACGAGGTAGGTCTCTTTCCTCTTCTCTCATTTTTATTGTAATTTAGGAAAGTGTCTTGTAGATTGTCACCTAGGTTGCTAGTCCCAGTCATTGGGCTAGAGGGATCATGTTTGTATGCAAAGAGGATTTACCTAGACAACACTCGCTTGTAAAAATTGTCACCTCAACCATTTTCAAATGGTAGCATACATCAATGGCATATCACATGCCACATGTAATAAGACACCATATAATGATGTGAGGGGGACCAATCCCCATTGCAATTTAATGGTGGGGGTTCCTTATTTGGATTCATGCCCAATCCACTCTCACAGATCAATGGCTTGGGCATATTGAGGGACCCCCTCTTGGTTTTCAAAACCATAGTAAGGGGGGCCTTTCAAAACCACGCAATAGTTTCTAGTGGACTTGGCCTTAAAATATTTATGAAGGAATTCACGGAAAAACACAGGTTTGATACCCCTCTTTCGTATAGTGATGTAGTTAACAAGACAACATGGACCAATGTCAGGAGGACAAATGGCATGACCTCATTTAATGATAGTGATGAGGTGGAGCCACAATGGAATGAAGACATTAGAAAGTCAGGAGCCTGAGTTGATGCCAACATGATATCAACCCAAGATGACATGGTAGTCTAAGTCAATGATACATGGTATGCAAATTCAGTGTTTTTGGATGGAAAGTGGGCAAAAGAAGTATGACGCACCCCCATTGAGGACATGTGGAAGATGGCGATGTAAGCATGAAGTTTATTGCCTTGGTGGTTTTGGAAATAAAACACAAAGGAAATTACGAATGGATGAGCCCGAGACAAAAAAATTTCCATCATCTGACGATCTATCAATACATGCATAAAAGTGACAAGGTTCTATTTTTGGTGTTAATGAGAAGTGGTTAGCCATGGTTGTTTAAGCGCTTTTGGCCTTTAGGCTCTGTGTTTAGTGCCCTAGACCTTCAAGCTTATTATAAAGTGCTACAGGTGTATGTTAAAAGGGGCTCAATACATGGTCCCACGGTTGAAGTAGAGGCTTGAGGGATATGTGTGTGTCTTTGGGCTATATAAAAAATGATCTACAATCTTGATTTAGCCGCAATAAGCACGACTTAAGTGATTTGGTACTATTTACCATATGTGGTGGTTTTCTCTAAATTTGAGAGCAAAATAATGTTAGAGTTGTAGTTAAAACCTTTTCTAAACCATGTAATGTGATAAAATTTATTGTAAATAGTAGTTAAACTCAGAATAAACTCTGGAGCAACATGCAGGGCTTGAATATGAGTTGTCCACATGCAAGAAATGGATAAACAAAATTTGAACAACAAGAGAACAACAGGATAAAGAATAAATTAGATAATTTTTTGAGCTGAAGTTAACTAAATATAAACTCTAAAATTGGAAGATCAATTTTCTTTATACACAACAAAGATTAAGCATAATGTATGAAGTAGTAGGTATAAGGGCTGAAGAGTATTGGTGTCTGAGGTGGTTGGTGTTTTTGGTGAGCAAAGAGAGAATTGTTTTTTGAAGGGAAACCTTCATGATATGCCTCTAAAATTTATATGAAAGATAGATCAAGACGACTATGTATGTTGGTGCTTGCACAATAGGGAGTTGGAGCTTCCTTTTGGTAGCAGCTGATAAATTGGGGAATAGGAGCTTCCTTCAGGTTGGAGCCCAAGAAAGCAACAAGTTGGAGCTTGCAAAATATTGAAGGTTGAAGCTTTCAAGTAGGTTGGATCCCACCAAATTGATGTAATACACGTTGTAGCTTAAATATTGCATCATAATACAAAATCTTTGGTGGTTTTCCTAGTTGGGTTTCCACGTTATATCTTGTGTCCTGATTTATGAGTATGATGTGTTATTGATTATGATTGTTGGTGTTAAGTATTCTTTATTTTGTGAAAGAAAGTTTTAAATTATCAAAATACTGATTGAAAACATCCTCTCAATATTGTCCTTGTTTCTAATAATTGGTAGTAGAGTGAAGTTACTTTAGGATCAATTTAATAGGTGGAAGAAAGATCAGGGACAATGGAAAACTAGGAAGGAGGAAACACCAATAGGGAACCTATGTTCAATGAAACAAACTATACTTTTTGGAAGATAAGGATGAATACTTATATTCAATATCTTAGTGCATATGTTTAGGACACAATTCAAGATGGTTATGAGAATCCTCCATTCATAACTACTAGATATCATAATATTGAGTTTACATATAATGCAATGACTATGAATGCTCTACTTGCTGGTTTTCCTAAATCAGAATTAATCAAGTTCATGGATTTCACATTTGCAAAGGTAATATGAGACAAGATTACTAGCTGCTATGAAGGTGACAACTAGGTAAAAAAAGATAAACTCTAAGGATTTAGAATGCAATTTGAATCTTGGAAGATTCACAATGATGAGGAAATTTCAAAGTTATTTTTTAGAGTCAATGAAGTTTTCAATACCATAAGAGGTCTTGATGAAGATCTAAAGGAATCAATGGTAGTCTAAAAGGTGCTGAGATCTCTTCTTGAGAGATTTAATCCAAAACTTTCATCCATTGAGGAAATGATAGATATCAACTCTCTCACAATGGATTGATTGCTTGGTGCTATTACTACCTATTATATGAGGATTTTGAAAGGAAATTATATAGCAAGGGAGAAAACCTTCAAAGCAGACAAGAAACCGAAGGAAGAACATGATGACTTATGTTGTGAATTAGATGAAGAGGAGCCTAAGTTTGTGAGAAAACACAAGAGAGGTGCATTTAAATTCAAAGGTAAGCTACCCTTTAAGTGCTTCAATTGTGTTAAAGTAGGTCACTATCCTTCTAAGTGTTCGGATAAGAAGAAGAATGAACATGGGCCAAAGAATAAATATAGAAAGTTTCAAAAGGAGAAAAAGACAAAAAAAAATAGTTTCTACATTTAGGACACCATATCCTCTGAAAGTGAAGACAAAAAATCTTCAGATGAGGATAGAGATCATGAAAGCTAAAAATACTTTATGCTATGGCCATTGAAACCAAATAAGAAAACCATGATGAATCTAAAGAAGAAGAAGGTGAAGTTAACTTAGAAGGTGAGCTGATCAACACTCTTGAGGAGATTCAAAGGTTGAGGAAGAAAAATAAAATGCAAAAAAATTGCTAGCCAAGAATAATGCTAAAGCTATGGAACCTCTGCACCTGAAAACTGAATAAGGGAAGAAGATTGAAGACAAATTGAATGATAAGCTAAAAGAGAAACAACAGGCATGTGAGAATATTTAAGGAGAAATTGTGACTTTGAGAAAGGAGATTGAAAAGACTAAACCACAGTTGAGTT
This sequence comes from Pinus tabuliformis, assembly GCA_031772625.1. NCBI lineage: Eukaryota > Viridiplantae > Streptophyta > Pinopsida > Pinales > Pinaceae > Pinus > Pinus tabuliformis. The sequence continues at coordinate 150,241,158 of CM062813.1, read as the reverse complement.
TCAATGAAAAGTTCAGTAAGGGGTATGACTATTTAAATGAGCTTCTTAATGTGTGGAGACCATCTCATGTGAAAAAAAGTTTGGGATTTGAATCTGAGTCAAGCTTAACAATGGATATTAAAGGCATGAAACCTTTTAAATTTGTTGAATCCATGAAAAACATAGCCAATGCAACAACCTCAACAAATCCAACACATCAAGAGAGAAAAAGGAAACACACACTCCTATAAATAGCTACAAGATAGAAAGGGCACATTGATTTGAAACAATACGAATCAACAAAATATAGTCAACCAAAAAAGGACAAATCAAAATCTACAGTAGAGAAATTCAAGCCTTAGAAAAGCTTGAATACCTTAGAGTAAAACCCAACCAAGTCTTAGAAATTGATTTACTCCCAAGTATGAGAACGTTTTTCCAGGTTACTATTTTATGTGTACTAACTATGGTTATAAAGATGAAAATCATAGGAAAAACCTATCATTTAGGCAACAAAGAAGAATTTATCAGCCTAATAATCAATTTTCGAGATAAATAATAAACATACCCAGACTCAGCAATTTGTTTTATCCATTGGACTATGTGATGAAATTTTATATTTGTCAAAATTATGGGCACATAGAAACTATTTATAGATTTAGGGACAATAAACCATCCCTTGTAATAAAGAAATCAATCCAGCAACCCAAAGTGTGGAAACATAAGAAAAAATAAGAAAATTGTGATCTAGTTTTATATGCTTAGAATGAACAAAACCATTACTATGCTGACAATGGCTATTCCAAGCACATGATAGGAGATAAAAATAAGTTTTTTTCACTAAAACCAATCAACAAAGGTAATGTGACCTTTGGCAGTGATGCACTAGGTAAGGTAACGGGCATTGGAATTGTTAGCCTAATGAATAGTAGAGGTAAGGCTAAGAATGTTTTGTTTGTTGAAGGCCTGGAACATAAATTTCTCAGTATTTCCCAAATGTATGACCAAGGTTATGATGTATTGATTAGATCTAAAAAATTCCAATCAAGTCTACACGCACATGTGAAATATTAGCTAAAGCTATTAGAAATGATAACATTGTGTATGTGTTAAGAGAAAAAATTAAAAAGTGTTGCTTAAGAAAGTTTGATGAGACATGGGTATGGCACAGGAGGCTGGGAGATCTAGATTTTGATTAGATTGCGAAGATGGGAAAAACAAACATTATCAGGGATCCAATGAAGATATCTAAGCCTAAAACTACTATTTGTAAATCATGTCAGTTTGGAAAAAAGTACATGTGCCATTTAAATCAAAGGAGAGCTCCACAACTAGACCATGTGACAATTGGTATACATGGACTTATGTGGTCGTTTAAGAACTTAATCACCCTCAGGTAAATTGTATTTCATGCTTATCATTAATGATTTCAAAAAAATGATTTAGGTAGCATTTCTAAGAGAAAAATAAGAGGACCTTGAAAATTTCAAGAACATTAAAGCTATGATTGAGAACAAGATATATTGTAAAATCAAATGTATAAGATCTAACAATTATGATGAGGTCACCTCTAAGGAATTTGAGGATTATTGAAAAAAATAGAAAATCAAAATACAATTCACTTTAGCTAAGTATCCACAAAAAAATGGCATAGGAGAATGAGCCAACAAGTTTGTCTAACAACTGGATAGAGATATGATGGGTGAAAGAAGCATATCACAAAGATTTTGGGCTGAAGAAATACATACAATAGTTATGATTTTGAACAAAGAAAAATTCAGACCAAACAATGATTAAACTCCATACGAGCTACGGCATGGAAGACTAGCTACAATCAAACATTTCAAGGTATTTGGGAGTAAGTGCTACATCAAGAACAACAATGAGAATCTTGGCAAGTTTGATGCAAGATATGTTGAAGGTATTTTTATTGGGTATTATCATAATAACAAAGGATATATATGCTACAATAAGAGCTCATGAAGGATAGTTAATTGTATTGATGTTAAAATTGATGAGCAAACTTCTTTCGAGGATAAACTATTGGAAAATATAACTAGTTTTAGTCTTCATACTTGTCATTGTATTCATGTCAATATGTATATATTATGTTACAATAAAAAAGAAGAAAGACAAATATTATTTTTAAGCATGGGTTTCATGCTTCATTTTGTTGGTCATCTAGGTCAAGCATGTATTTCATGCTCCTAAGGTTTGTGATATGAAAATAATATTTTCATTAAATCAAGATAATCATTTTCATTTTTATACGACCCTATCGTGAAAGTTGTAACATGTAAAAGATATTAATTATGATCCTAGAAATTCCTATGTGCCTGCAAGCACAAGCCAACCCTGCCAATGAAAATTCAACCTAGGAGAGGCTATTCAACCTCATGGAAAGGCTATAAATAGAAACAACTTCAACCTCATTTAGCACCAATTTGATCTGCATCAGGAAGAGTTTGATATCAAAAAAGAAGAGGAGAAAGTAAGGCCAAAAGACAAGGAATAAGATCAATCAAAAGAGAAAGACCTAATTTATTTATATTTTTTTCCACACGTGCATAGGGTTAATGTTAGTATAGGCTAATAATTACAAGTCTGAGTTGTAGGAGGTCGATAATTTAAGATCCAAGTTGCAGGAGGGTCGAAACACTATTTCGACCTAGCCTTGACTCTTGTTGACTTTGAAGGCATTTACTTTCTTTAGGACGAAGTTCTTGGAAGATTGTCACGTGCCAGAAATAAGTATTTCTACTATTCCAAGGGATCAAAGTTGCAAACTTGAAGCTAGGGGCCAAAGATGAAGCTGGGAACTCATTGAAGAAGTATTGACCCTAGTTGACTTGGTTAATATTTGACCTAATTGGAAGGGATTCTTGGAGGGATGACTTGGTGCTTGGAGGAGCACTTCGTGTAGGGTTTTGGGTCTTGATTTTCTCATTTGAAGTAGATTCTATAGGAAGATAAGATATCATTTCTGGGATTTCCCCTTGGAGGGGTTTTACCTTGGCTTGGAGCCTAATTCCCATGTCCATTGTCTTTACTATTTTTTATCTTGATAATTGTTTGATGAAAATATATAATACAGAAACATAAGAAGATAAATAAAGTTCACAATAAATTAGTAAGTTTAAGTAAAATTGAATTAGTATCTTCCCTATTGTATTCTCCAATGTGGAATCAAAGCTAAGGTGAACAAAGATAATGAAACTATAAGATAATCTTGTTGACATAAGAAGGGATTTCTTGTCAAGGGAAAACATTTATAAAAAGGACACAAGGAAAGAAGAAGAATACCTATTGACCTAGAAGGAATATTACTACATCAAGGATTTCATCATCTCAAGAAGGATCGCGCTATTATTTAAGGAAGGAAGATAAGATCTTGTTGAAGGCTCTCTAGTGCACTCCATCATCTTGAAGAAGAGGAAGCATTAAAGAATATTGCCATCATCATCCACTCTTTGAAGTTGTTTGAAGACATTATTGAGGGCATCCTAGAAATCATCATCATAGGGAAACATTGAAGTCTTCTTGAAGATTTTGAAAACATCAAGATAGTTGGAGACATCATCAATAAGGAAAACTCTTGGTTGAAAGTAAGTATTATCTTCTATGTCTCAATCTAAATATCATATGGCTACATTTGTAAGGACAGAAACAATCTTGTAGGATCAACAAACTTCCTTGAATGGAAGAAAAGGATATACTTGGCACTCACTGAAAATGAAGTAATGGAATATGTCCTTGGTGAAGTAGTTGTACCAGAAAAAGAGAAGACTCAAGAGTTAGAAAAATAAAAGAAAGGAGAAGTGAGGGCACAAAATGTCATTATTGAATCCATTAAATATCATCTTTTTCCCTTTGTTGGTAATGTAAAGTGTTACACAAAAATATCGTCACCATGATTATTTGCAGTCAGTATGGGTCTATCATCACTTGTACTATCCTCCTAAGCAAGTCTCAGACCTCAGCTCTTCAAATCAATCTTTGGAAATGAGAAAGACATTAAAAATCAATGTAACTTTGGTTCCGCACTTTCTCTCATGGTCACCTGCGGTCCCGCACCTTCTGTGTACAAAAACTGCGGACCTGCCCGCTCTGTCCCTAACGGTGTAGGTGCGGACCCCTGTGAAAGTCAAAAGGCACAAGTTTTATCTTAAAAAACTCACTTTGGGTTAATTCTAGAGGTTTCTAGAAGGAATTTTGACGTGGATTGTTCGCTCTGAGGTGGTTCATGCATCCCAAAAGAGAAGGAGCTAATCCCTTGATGAGAGGAGCTATCCCTTTGAAGGAGGGCTTTATCCCTTTGAAGGAGGACCTAGTGACCTCCCTCCATTGCACTACAAATACAGGCATTGGGCTGGTTGCTAAAGAGGTTAGAAGCTGAACATTTTTGAGGGTAAATGCTGGTGAAATCAAGACTTCCTAGTTGAGCTTAAGAGGAGAGATCACACATCTTTTTGGCTTCATTGGGGAGTGAGTAAAACTTGTCAAAGTAGAGGAGACTTCTTGCTGGACCCTGGGAGGAGCTTGTACAACGTCAAGGCAAAGGTTGTAAAGTTCTTCTTCTTTTGAATTAATACAATCAAACTCATTTTTCTCAACAAGTATCTCATGTTATTTGTTTCATGGACTCCTTGACTTTCATGTTAAATATGTTTTATGCAATTGGATTTTCAGGTGCTATTTAATTTGTTTGCCTTGTTTGTGTTTGCAGATTCGTGAAAAAGAGCTCATTTGGATCAAAGGAGCGAGGGCATCCACAAGCTTGCGTTGGACCTAAGGTAGGCCCTAAAAACACTTGTTTGCTATTGTTTATCAAAGCATATTTAGAGAAAGATAGTGTCTGGTTGGTTTGCTTGTCATTAGGTCTTCTTTAGATTCTAGGAAGGTCTATCTTGTCTGCAAGATCGACTCTTTCCATGTGACAGAATGGCGACCATACTGGGGACTAGATTGTTTTCCTTGTCTTTACTTTGACCTGAGAAAATCTATTTTTGTTTCTGTTTTTGGCTTGTTGTGTGTAAAATTGGGTAGAGTTTGTAGATCCAGGGCTATTTTTCCTTTTTCATAGCTTTGGGAGAGGACCGCACCCTAGCCGTTTGACACTGTGCGTACCTACCCGCAGCTTGGCTTTTAGCACAGAGCAGGACCACACTTGTGCCAACTGTGGGCCTGCGGACCCTGTCAAAATTTTGAAAACCCTAAGATTTCCTCTGTTAGTCAGCTTAGTTTGTGTTTAGAAATTGTTATCCACTACCTAGACCTGCATATAACTTGTCAGAAGCTTTCCTTGGATTGATTTCGTTAGTGTTAGGGTTTTAGGTGAAATTCCTAGGAGTTTTGCTTGTTGGGTTTGTTTTTCATTTTGGTTGTGTAGTGGCTCTGAGCTTAGAAGCTGTAGGGACTTCAGATCACCTTAGTGTCTACCAGCCTTCTTATGAGTCTGACCATTGATGAAATCTCCCCTTGTTTGAGGAATCCGCTTTGAGTTTTCTCTTTACAAAACTTCGAAAAGCTTGTGTTTGAAAGTTTGGATTTTCATTTTCAAAAAGAAAACAAAATTGGTTGTTCTTGACTTATTTGTGATTCTGCATAAATTAGTCCTTAGCTTACATCTAGCTAAGTAAAACACCCTTAAAAAAGACTTTTAGTAGGCTTTGACTTCAAATAGGTTTTTATAGTTTGTAGCTCTCAAAGTTAGTCATTTTCATTAGTTTTGAGTGTTTTATTAAAAAATATAAAAATCTCTTTTGGAAAAAGGTTTGTTTTTTGTAGTGATTGAGTGCTTTGAAACGAAAAAGGGAAATTTTTGTGAAATAACTAGTTGTCTCGTTTTGATTGCTTTGGAAAGGAAAAGCTATTCTTTTAATTTGTTTAATTAAGAAAGATTTGTGTCTACAAAGCATTTGCATTCTCAAACTCTTTCTTAGTTTAGAAGTTCATCGAAGAGAAAAAGATTGTTTAGATCATCTTAGGTGCATTTTTAGTGATTTTGAGTCGAGTCTTCATACCACGAGTTTCATCTCCGCACCTTTGGACTTAAATAAATACCACTAAAATTAATGCTTAAAGTAAAATTCACCTAGTAGCATTTTTATTTCTAGGGCTCTGATACACCAACTTAGCTTAGGCTAGTGTCTTGGAGTAGGAGAGTAATTAACTCTCCAACACAGTAAAAACAAACAAGTAGTTGTATCTTGTGGTAGGGAAGAAATCCAATTGTTGCATTTATGCTCTGGGAAAGCTCCTCTTAAAGGAGAAGCATGAGATCTTGTCTGAACCAGTGTGGGAATCAATCCTTCCTCATTGGGAACGACGCCAGATATTCACGTATTAAAAACGGTAAACCTTGGATTAACCATTGTCGAGGAACCTGGGGTCACTTGTTGGTAAACCTTGGATTATGTCAAGGAGCCTTCAAGGGGATTGAGCTTGCTACTCTGCCCTTGCGTGCGTATCGGATCATAGACTGTTCCCCCAGGTGTATTTGTCTCAGTTGGTAACCTTAGTGGCCATATTCTTTAGGATTCTTCCTGAGGTGACAGTGGTGGGAAGATCTCACTGTACCTGGAGTAGACGTCGGTTAGACTCACTTGGATTTTCTGGGGGGTTCACTTCACTCGAGACGATTAAGTGGAGGAACTTGTGCCAGTCTATTCATTAAGCAGGTTGCCGGGGTAACTGTTCCAACCGCCATTTCTATATTGAACTCTGCGACGTTGGATTTCATCACCAACTAGTGTTTTCGGTACGGAAAGTTACTGTTTGTGTGTGTTTGATCTCCTAGATTCTGTAGGCGTGTGATTCAACTTTGTTTGGTTCTTTAGAGACTTTAGGTGCCTTTTATTGAGATTTTACTTTGTTTGCGTGTGAATTAGTTAAAAGTCTTTAACTGTGGCTGAATTACCAAGACAGTCCCGTAGACTTCGGGGCCAGTCTCCTGAGTTAGTAAACGTGGCTGAGTTATTGAGGAGGTCTCATAGACTTCGGGGCCAGCCTCCTGAGGAAGTACTGAGCCAGCTCGAAGGCTTGAAAGTCCTCGTAACTCCTAGAGACAGTAGAGTTGGGTCACCTGAGGAAGGAGAATCTTCTTTGATAGTACATCCTGATTTTCAACCGTTAGTAGCAGATTATAATCCACAGTCAGTGTCTGTCTCCGAAATCGCTGGTAGCTTTTCATCTACTAGTGATATAGGTGAAGAACCCAAAATATCCGAGCCTGAAAGTGAATTTGCTGCTACTCCGACATCGGGGTTTGTTTCTCCAACTTCTAGTGGTCCTGGTTCACCTAGGGTAGAAAGAGTAATCACCCAAGATCTTCCTTCTGGACTTATTGCTATTGAAGAACTTGCTCCGGAAGAAGTAGGCATCCCTATCCCTGAAAATCAACCTGTTATTGAACTAAGGGAGCGTGAATCAATTTTTTACAGTCCACCTAGGAGTAGTTCTTGGTATCTTTCTTTGACTAATTTTCTAGAAAACTCAGGGTTAAGTTTTTCACCACCTTGTGCTCCTTATCACCCAACACCTAGAGGTTTTTATACTCCCATCAATATGGAAGGACAGTCATCCATGTTTACTCAATCGCCCGAATCTTTTTTGTACGGTGGTCCTCCTGTTCCCTCCGGGTATCATTCACTTTCTGGTACTTTTTCAGGAGCATCTCCTCAACCCATTGAGCAAGGGTTATTAACTGGAAACAATGGTACTAAGTCGTTGAGCGTAGAAGACATTCTTATGATGTCAGGGTCTATTCCCAATCCTTAACCTCAAGGTGGCCAGTTACCGCCTGGGGGGCAGCCTCAATTAACGCCTGGGGGGCAGCCTCAAGGTACACAATTTGCATCTGGGGGGTAACCTCAAGGACAATACATACCTATGGGACACTATGTTCCTCAAGGTCAACCCCAGACTCAATATGTACCCCAAAGTCAACCCCAGTATCAATTTATACCTCAAGGTCAACCCCAGTATCAGTATGTGCCTCAAGGGTATCAACCCCAAGGTCAATACTCGAACCAAGGTTTCCAACCACCCCAAGGTCAAACGTATGTTCAAGGAATGAGAAATGTACCTTTCAATTATCAATCCTACCCTCAACCCGGTTATGGTCCTCAGTATTCTCAACCTGTTATGGGTCAGTACCCCGGAATGAATATAGTGTGGGATCCATCACAAACCCAATAGGTATTGCAGCCAAGTGTACAGTTGCCATCTCAAACTGGACAACCCTTAGTTTTTGGTACACCCCAGCAACCGATCCAGTCTAACATTCAAACTTCTGTACCTTCGGTAGTTTCTCAGCCTGGGCCTAGTACACCTCGTACTCCGCTTCAAACGACTGCTACAACTGCTGCAACATCTGTTCAATCTACCCCACCTACTTCTGGAGTATTGACAACTCCGGTTTCTACTGTTCCTGTATCTACTCCTCAGACATATTTACCACCGTCTGGATCTACGATTAAAACTTCGGTTCAGATGCCTGTAGGACAACCTGGTTTAAGTACGGTTGTCACAAGTCAACCACAATTCACCTATCAACCGTACCAGGGACAGTACCAATTCGGTCCTGCTATCCAGCAGCCAGTCTATCAGTATCAACCGTATCCTGGGTACACTTATCAACAACCTCAACAACCCCAGTACAGTCCGGTTAATCCTGGTTTTCCGGGAGGATACAATATCCCGAACGCCATCCCTATTCCTAGTTATCCTGGATATCCTCCTCCTGGGGCTGGTCTCATGACCCAGAGTTTTAGGGATCCTAATCGGCAGTTACCATTTATCGCAACTTTGGACTTACCTGACTTGTCGCGCCTAATGAACGATCCCATTAATTATCTTCCGTTTTGGCCGCCAATGCCGAATAAGTTGCCCAGTGACATTCCCAAGTTCGAAGGTAAATCAGGAGAGGACCCGTCGAACCATGTGATGACTTACCACCTCTGGTGTGCGTCTAACTCCATTACAGATGATTCAATCCATCTTAGACTTTTCCAGCACACTCTAATTGGTCTTGCGGCCAAGTGGTACATTGAGTTACCACGAGGCATTTTTTATAATTTTAGTCAGTTAGCTACCTCATTTTTAACTCATTTTCAGTTGCCAATTCGATATGACAATGGCACGGAATTGTTAACTTCGCTAAAACAATCGACATCCACTTACATTTCAGATCATATTCATGAGTGGAGACGTCGACGACGTTTAGTGAAGGTATTTATTCCGTATCAGATCTTGGCTGAGTGGTTTGTAAAATCTTTGTTGCCAAAGATCACTGAAGATGTTGGTAAAGTCGGAGTTGTTACTGAGGAGCAAGTAATTGCTCAAGCACAGTACCTTGACTTGGTCTATACGCAGTCAGGTACGTTACACGAAAAAATCCCCGATCTTCCCAAGCAAAATCAAATCGCTGCAACTCCTTCGGGATCTCATGCCCCTGATGGTATGATTGGTACGGTTAACACTAAAAGTAAGAAGAAGTCTTCCAAGAATTCTTCCCCTATCATAACCTTGTCTGATTCCCCAACAGGAGATTCTTCTGCAGAAGTTTCCATCGATATTCACATTGTAGAGTCATCTACAGCCAAATCAGAATCCGGTGGGAAGAAGAAAGGAAAGAAGAAGAATAAAATGGACAAAAATTCAAAGGAGAAACCTGAAAAGGCGGAATCCAATGATGAAAAGCGCAAACCTCGTTATCCTTGTCTCATTTGTGACGATGAACATTTTACAAGAGACTACCCTCATCGTGCAGAGGTTGCGAAGATTGTCAAGGGTTCCCAAACTCCTGCTGTTTTGAAGGATCCTTTTCCAGCTCAAGACAGTAAGATGATAGGTTCATCCTCGAGTGCTAATGAAGAACCAATACTGATGATGTCCCATGTGAGGATTGCGACTCGATCGCAAGATTATGGTAGTAAAAGTCCTGTTGATGGTAAAGAAGCAGAATCTTCTCATTCTAATCCATCAACCTCAGCTCCCGGTTCCGATCCACTACAGATCGAGAAACCTAATCCAGACTTGGTAATCAAACCACCCGCCAAGGGTATACTTCGAAAGTCAACTTTCAATCCACATGCGAGAGCGGCTCAGAATTATAACATTGTTGAGGATTTAGCTGTTTCACCCTCAGTAATGTTGGCTTTGGAAGTGCTGCAATCATGCCCAACACAGCGTAAATTACTTTTGTCGGCTATAGGAGCTGTTGATGTTCAGGACCCGAACCTAATAATCTTCGATCTAGAAAATAGTACACCGCGTTTGCCTCATCAAATGGCTTTCCAGATTCTAGTGATAGTCAAAAACAGGCCTATTCATCGGACTGTAATTGATGAGGGAGCCTCAACGTGTATTATGTTGATACAGTGTTGGAGATCGCTTGGTTCCCCTTCGCTAAAACAATCCCCGACAATTCTAAAGGCCTTTGATGGCCGTGGGTTTCATCCTTTTGGCATTCTACAGGATTTTCCTATAGGGGTTGAAGGAAAAACCGTTAGTCTAGATGTGGAGGTGGTTGATGCCCCTCTAGATTACAACCTTCTCTTGGGTCGAAGTTGGTCTTACGCTATGACAGTGGTCGTTTCATCGGTCTTTCGAGTAATAAAGTTTCCACACAATGGAAAGAACGTAACAATAGACCAGCTGGCTTACTTTTCATCTGAACCAGCCTCTTCGAAGAGTATTCAGCATGTTGGTAAAACCACTATCCCATATAAGGATGTTGGAGTAGGATTAGTTAAAGATGCTGGTTTACTGGGAACTTTTCCTTTTCCTCCAATCAACGCGTCGTCTTCATTCACAACCATTCATATGATTACATCAGACACCATTGTTTATGATGATCCTTGGATCATTCCTTCTGAATCTGAGATAGACTCATTTGGTAATTCCACGCCTTTGAGTCCATATGAAATTGCCTATGAAGCCGTACAGTCGTTTGCCGACCCGTGTTCAACCAAAAATGACTTAATGAATGTGGTCCATGAGGAATCACTTTTCACATCAACCTCGGATTTAACCACGTTTTCTGAACTTGTTCACTCTGATGAGCAAATTCGTGAAATCCTATGTGTAGATGATTTACCATGGGAAGATCTCCATTACAGATCTTCGGTTTTACCTGAGGATGATCGTTTCGAAAATGATTTCTCATCAATTTTTACAACTAAATATGTCAAGGAACCTCAAAATCCAATGAAACATCCCGATTCAGAGTTAAATTTGGGAAACGTCTCTTGAACTATTCCTATTGACATTTCGGTTAAGCCCGGAATTGTTGAGAACATTCATATAGGTGCCTTGTGTACAGATGATGAAATTCAATTATATAAGGCCCTATTTCAAGAATTCTGCGACGTGTTTGCTTGGTCCTATGAGGAAATGCCAGGAATTGATCGCGCGATTGTTGTTCATGAGATCAAGACTTACCCGGACGCTAAACCCGTCCGGCAACATTTGCGTCAGATTCACCCACGAAAAGTTGCTGCAATTGAAGCAGAAGTTGAAAAAATATTGAAAGCAGGTTTCATTTATCCGATTCCGTTAACGGATTGGGTATCGAATATTGTTCCGGTTAACAAAAAGCAGGGAACAATAAGAATATGCATCGACTATAGGGACATTAATCGAGCCTGTCCAAAGGACAATTACCCAACTCCCTATATCGATCAAATCATTGATGATTGTGCTAGCAGCGAAATATTTTCCTTTATGGACGGTTTTTCTGAATACAATCAAATCAACATTCTACCTGCTGATCAACCAAAAACGGCTTTCATTTGTCCATGGGGGACATTTGCTTATTGCAAATTACCTTTTGGGCTTAAGAATGTCGGAGCAACTTTTCAAAGGGCGATGTCTTATGCGTTTCATGACATCAAACACATTGTGCAGCCGTATCTCAATCATTTGCCTGCTCATTCCTTACATCGAGCTGATCATCTCGTCCATTTACGAGCAATCTTTATGAGGTGTAGGCATTATCGTATCCGGTTGAACCCACACAAATGTGTTTTCTGTATAGAAACGGGTCGATTGCTAGGGTTTGTAGTTTCGAAAGCCGGCATTCGCGTTGATCCCTCGAAAGTCGAAGCTATCATCCAATTGCCTCCTCCTTCGAGTCTTCGCTAACTCCAAAGTTTGCAGGGCAAAGCAAACTTTTTACGACGATTCATTCCTAACTACACCGAGGTTACAAAGGGTTTTACCCGGTTTTTGAAACAAAATACTCCATTCTATTGGGATGAGATAGCTCAGAAATCTTTTGATGCACTCAAACACGCGTTGACCCATGCACCATTGTTGCATCCTCCCAACTACAACCAGGATTACTTCTTGTATCTCGCCACCTCTCATTCCACCATTGGAATGGTCTTAGTTCAGGAAGATGAATCAGGAACTGAACATGTGATATATTACCTTAGTCAAACTTTAAATCCAACTAAGCTAAAATACTCACATGTGGAGAAATTGGCATTGGCAGCCGTTCAAGCTGTCCAACATTTTCGTCACTACATTCTACTACGCAAAACTACGGTAATTTCGGATTGCAACCCTATGATCTACATTTTGACCAAGCAATTGCTAGGGGGCAAGTACTCTAAATGGATCATTATCCTACAGGAGTTCGACTTGGAATTTGAGAAATCTAAGTCTAATAAATCTTTAGTTTTTGCGGAGTTGATGTGTGACTTCCCGTGTGCTAACACACAAACTGTGGCGGAGGAACCCATTGCGGACGAATCCTTGTTTCTAATCAGCACTTTAGATTCGTGGTATGGGGATATCATCGTTTATCTCCAGACCCAATCCTTTCGGCCAGAAATTTCACGGTCAGAACGTCGAAAGATTCGTTTCCAGTCCCAACAATTCAGGATTATTGGAGATACTCTTTATCGTCGTGGGGCGGACTCCGTTTTTCGACGTTGCTTAACTCACGAGGAAGCTGAAAGGGTTCTAAATGACTATCACTCTGGAGCGTGTGGCGGTCATATGTCTGGGTCTGCCACAGCCCAAAAGATATCGCGCGCTGGCTACTTCTGGCCGTCTTTATTTAAAGATTGCGGCGGTCCGAAAATGCCACAACTGCCAGATTTTTGATCGTAAGATGCGCGCTCCACCTGCTCCTCTCCACCCTATAATTGCCGTTGGTCCTTTTTCCAAATGGGGTATCGATTTTATTACATGTAACCCTCACTCGGCCGGGGGGCATGCGTATATCATCCTTGCGGTAGATTATTTTACTAAGTGGGCAGAGGCGATGCCTATATTTGAGGCAGACGGCAAGACAGCTGCAATTTTTGTATTCAATCATATAATTGCTAGGTTTGGTGTCCCACAAGTGATAATCACTGATCATGGGCATCATTTTCGAAACGTTATGATGACCGAACTTACAAGCCAGCTTGGTTTACGTCACGATAGTTCAACCCCTTATTACCCACAAGCGAATGGTCTGGTTGAGTCCATCAACAAAGTTTTAGTCATCATGATCTGAAGAATCATTAGGATTCATCGGTCAAATTGGCACAACATGCTATTTTCAGCGCTTTGGGCATACCGAACTTCAGTAAAAACATCAACAGGGTTCACTCCTTTCCAACTAGTCTATGGTTTGGAAGCTGTGTTACCCATTGAATTCAAAATCCCATCACTGCAAATGGCCATCGAGTTACTTCCAGCCACTTCTGAAGAGGAAAAGCATTTGTTATACTTGGCTCAATTAGATGAGAATCGACGTGATGCTGCATTGGTGATCTAGACTCACGCAAAACGAATGAAAGCTCAGTATGATCGAAATGTGACCCCTCGAAATTTTTCGGAAGGAGATCTAGTCTTAGTTTATGATCAAGCTAATGATAAATTAGGCGCTGGAAAATTCGTTCCTATGTGGCATGGTCCCTATGTTGTCAAGCGAAAGCTAGCCAAAGGGGCTTATGAATTGGTAGACTTTGACGGGGACTCTTTGGGTAAACCTAGAAATGGCCTTTACTTGAAGAGGTATTATGCTTAAAAGAATGGGTATGGAGATTTAGTTAGGATAGTTTTTTTTTTTCTTTCTAGCTGGTGTGTTTTAGTTTAAACAGTGTGCTTAGCTTAGAGAGTGTTTTTTTTTCATTATTCCTGCTTATCTTGGTTTTACTCTCGATATTGCAGATGTCTATGCCTCTCCAAACATACATTGGTTTCGCTAATGGTGCTTGTCGTAATACACGGAACATCTCTTCCGCAGCTTGGGTTATCTATTCGCCCTCTGACGAGTTAGTATCTATGCATGGGGTAAGCCTCGGTCAAACAACGAACAACATTGCCGAGTATAGTGCAGTGATTGAGTTATTGTCTGAATCTATTTCATTTGGGATTCGGAGTTTGATAGTGATGTTATATTCTGAACTCGTTGTATTACAGCTTAATAGAGTGTATGCCATTAGAAATCTAGTGTTATTAAGATTATTTTTGAGAGTGCGTCTCTTGGAACGTGAATTTGATTATATTGAATATCATCATATTCCGAGGTCTTTAAATACATTAGCAGATGCAATTGCTCCTTGAATGTTAAATAGACATTTGCAATAATCATACATGTAAATTTAAAACCATTCCATAACATGATTTACAAGATAAGTCGGTAATAGTGATATATATATAGGAGTGTGTCAAAAAATACACCGTCCTTGATCATAGGTTGAAAAAGCACCTTATGATCCACAAAAATGATAAGTACAAAAAACAAAAATGTCACATGTGCCCACAATAGGCGATCATCCTATCACTGGTGATGATCTCTATAAGAAACCACTACATGGGCCACCTTGCAAAGGAACCTCTAAAAAGGTCCCGGGACTCCAGTCACATAGCGCTGAAGTCGACGAGGAATGTCGTCTATAGTGGTCTCAGGAATATATCCTGTCAAGCGCTCAAGATGACCCTCCAACTCGGCCAAAACCTCTGCTGATTCGTCCTGTGGGGCTGGCGCGGGTGCAACTGGTTGCTTCCTCTCGAAAGGCCAGAGAGCGGCTGGTCGCTGTGGACCCACATCTGCATTTGAAACTTTTGCTATCAGTTTTGAGACGATGGAAAAATAACAAAAAAATTTAAAATAGGAAAAATGTTGAAAAGGATTTTACATGACTCGTCCCACTGCTCTCCTGGTGGAAGAACCATGTCTAGGTCACCACGAAAATCTATCCCAGCGTAAGGGAAGTCCTGAATAGAAAATACCTGATTTTCCAGCCATTGGAAATACTCAGGTTTGAATCGAGCAACCTCTGTCCTCTCGTCCGGGTGACGGGCCATGACTGTGACCCATCGCATCAGTTTGGGCTCTCGAGGAAGCCCAGCTCCGACAGTAAGGTGTTGTGGGATCAGCATAGGAACCCTCTCCAGGCCAAAACTCACGACCAAAGCCCCATAACCAAAGGTCTTTAGTCGTCCGTTCATGGCCCTGGTCAGTTGGCCTTTCACATTGGCCAACACAGCATCGCACCAGTTGAAGATGATGCCTCGAAAGCAATCAACTGCGATACGCATCTGGGATCCGGTGGCAATATGTAATGCGGCAGCTCCGCAAAGTCTGGTGACAGTAAATGCAATCACCATGAGCTCAGGACATGATATCGTCTTTATGTCTATCCGTTTGTCTCTAGCCTGGCTGTTGCAATACTCTAGCCGGAGGCTATCGACAGACTGGCCACCTGGCCTAGTCTCGTGCAGAGTCAAGTCTTCGCCTCTCTTAGGCAAACCAGTCAAGAAATATATGTCCGCCAGCTCGATTTCGAGCTGGTGGCTGCCAATGAAGAAGCACTGGTCCTGTATGCTCCATCTGTCAACCAGCCACTGTAAGAAATCCACCTGAGCCCTCATGCCAGGAATGGCCGAGAATTTGTACAATCCGCACGCCCTCAAAGCATCAAGTGAAGGCTAATGATTCCATGCGGCAGCATCCATGTCCTCATGCTCTCGTTCACGCCAATCTAGCATGATGTACTCTCTGCATCAAGTATAAAGACAAATTAAAATGCTAGAAAATATCTTGTGTGGTCCATTTTTGAGAATTTTTGGGTTAAAAACCCTTGCGGCAGGGACCGCACCCTCCAAGTTAGGCACAGTGCATGGGATCGCACTTTGTCTACATAGAAGGTGTGGACCCCGAGCTTTTTCCCAATGGAGAAAAAGTCGGGGTCCACAGGCCCGCAATGGTAAACCTGCGGGCCCCCGCGCCCGGGTTTTGCGCCTAAAAACCCTCCCAAAAATGAAATAAAGGACTAAAACAAAAAATTAAACGGTTAAAAATGAAGAGTGGGATGATGTGGATTACCTGGAGAAGACGGCATTCGATTCCGACGGTTGGATTTTCTGCAATCTTCACGGGAAGTTTTCTAAGCAAAAGCACTATTTTCTCACCCAAACTCAAACGGTAAAAATGAATTAACAAAGGCCCTTTTTATAAGTTTCTTGAGTAAATAAATTGCAAATTTGTTTATGTTTCACTTTGAAAAGGTATTTTGCGACATTTTTATCCATTTCAAGCAGGTATGAGTAATGTTTGTGTTTTTGTGCAGAATAAAGGATTATTCAAGCAAAATCTATCATTTTTGACGGAAAAACTTGTAGAGTCATCTTTAAGCTCTTTTCTAATTCCTAAAACATGAAAAGATTGTCGAGTGTTTTTTTAAACTCGTTAAAATGGATTAAAAGACGGTCCACTTACAGCTCTTTTCCGACCGTAAAAACATGAAAAGATTGCTCGATTTTTGTCGTTTCAAATTCGATATCGGTTATAAAACGACGTGTCCTTGATCACTTTTTTACTTTTTCGGGTCAAAGGCACTAATGACGAAAAGTACTCCTTGGTCGTAAAAGATCAAGCGGTTCTCTCAAGTATTATTTTATACTTTTTCGGGCTTGGGAGACACAAATTTACGAAAAAGGTCAACCCTGGAGTCTTCTTAAGTTTTTTCAGACTCTCTAAAATTGAAAAACACCGAGTTTCTCCTATACTGGACTCGTTAAAATTTCACAGTAAAGGACCTGTTCAATTACAAATAGGAACGAACCACTCCTTCTCAGGGTTCGAATTTAAACTAAGTTGGACTCATCCGAAGGATGAGCTTATAATCAAGCAAATGTTATCCTCCTCAAGCTTGTCAAAAATAAAGAGGTACTTGTCAGAAATGGTGGGGGAAAGAGAGAAAAATGAGTCTGTTTGTCATACTTTGTAACCACTCTTGAACACAACACTTTCGTTCACCTGGGTTGGGAAATCCTTTGCCTAACAGTTGATCAAACCACATTGAAAGTCTTCAGCCGGTTTCTGGGTATTAACTTTGGGTCAATTGTCACCAAGCCATCTGTCGTGTCATTATGTGTTCAAGAGGTCACTGCCAATAAGCCATTCATTTGCAAAATATCTGTCATCCATCTTGACCATCCCTGAGTCAGTCCTTGCATCTAAATTTCTTCAACTTGATCTATGATTTTGTGTTGTGGGCTTGCCTACGATGGATCGCTTTCTATCGACATCAGTGTTGGAAATAATACTGAGAGGGGGGGTGAATCAGTATTATCTAATTCTTTTCAATATATTTATACTTTGAATTATTCTTCAGATATTGTATGTCAGTACCATAAAATAATGAGCATGAACAAGAAAAACAGATAGTCACACCAAAGAACACCAGATATAAGGTGGAAACCCAATGTGGGTGAAAACCACCTGCTGCAATATGTCTCTATCTGCTTTCAATTAGAAAACTCCTTTTACAATGATTTTGTACTGGTGCAGCCCTTTACCAGTATGCAGGCTACAACCTGCAGAGAGCTACAACTCTCTCTCGTTTTCCAGTCTCTCCTGGAAGGGAGCTACAACCCCCTACTTCTTTTCTTTCAAGGACCACTTTTCATTAATTTTCAGACTGGATCCAAGAACATCAAATAAACATCAAGTACATGTGAATCAACCAATCTCCTTATACAATCAAACCAATGAGCCACCCAAACTTCTCAGAATGCTGTAAACAGAAAACCAACACCAATAACCTAAACCCAGAACACAGCAGCAAATAGAAAACAGGCAGCCAACAAATATTTCAAAACAGGTCCGCAACTTCACCAATATAAGCCTGCGGATACCCGCACTTCACCTTCAGCTATGCTGTGTATACCCGCACTTCGTCTTCTTTTATACTGCGTACCCCGAACTGTGCCTTCAGCTGCGCTGCGTATACCCGCACTGTGTCTTCCTCTGTACTGCGTACCCTGCACTGCGCCTTCAACTGCGCTGCGTATACCCGCACTACGCCTTCTTCTGTACTGCGTACCCCCGCACTCACGCTGTAGATCGCCTGCGAACCTCTGATTAGGGCCAAATTAACAGTCCTCCAATTTACCACAAACAGTCAGATCCACAGATCTGATCATGCGCCCGAGAGATCACGACTTAGCAATAGATTCGCCTTTAAATTTTACCTTGATTTAGATCTAGCTTTTAAAACTGATAACCCAAAATTCAGATCTTAAGATATTCAACTTTCAAAGATATCTCAGCCAAGTGATCTCCTTCCCTATTTATAGTCAAGCCCTTATTCACACCATGGGGCAAAACCATCAATAACCAATACAAGGGATCCAAACCGGGGCTAAATTAGATCCTATACCACGGGCCAAAACCATAGGATCATGAACAACGTGCTAAATACCACGGGCCAAAGATAAGAAACCCCACGAGAGCGCACTTCTCTACCTTGAAGTGAGTGAACTCGGGGACCACACTTTCTGAACGGGTAACCTGTGAGTATGACCGCACTTCATGAACGACGAACCTGCGGGTCCACACCTTTTGAACCATTCACCTGCAAACCTCGTAATTTTCATCATTTTGAGAGCCTGAACAGAGTTTTTCCACTTGAGTGAGTTGCCATCAAGTACAACACCAAAATCATAATGCCAACAATCAGCTCATTAGCTAGAAGGATGATCTAGGAATCGTCAGTACCTTGAAGTCTGCATGCCTCAATGGCAGGTTTCTCGCCTTTGACGATAGTTTACATCATTGACTTTCGATCAAAGGATTCCGTGACATGTTTGACGTCAACACATTTATTTGCATCTCATGGATTGTACTGGGTACTTTGAGAGCCATTGACATCACTGGTGGTTTCTCTCACACTCGTTAACAGTTTACATCATTGACTGGTAATCAAGTGGTTTCTACCATGTTTGACATCAACACATTCATTCGCATGGATAGAATCGTACTGTTTTGGGAAATAGAAATGAAGACCCTGCATCTAGTTTCCACAATCCAGGCTGCGAGGAATTTTGTATTCATTATATAATGGACTATTCATAAACAGATGGCTGCGTCCATACTGTGTCCACATGAGTCTATACTTGTGATGTTTTACAAGATCATTCCTATACCAGACCAATAGTTAGTTTTTCTAGTCAGTTTTGATCTGAGTATGGGAATGCCTACCTCAGCGATGATATGATCTCATATATATATCTTGCATTGAATGTTTTCACAGGCTCCAACCGGGCTCTCCACAAGATGATCCTCAAAATGATAAAGTATTTCACTCTTCCTAAAGTATAAGAGATCCTCATCTACTACAGACTTCGCACTTTAGGGGGCAATCTGTTACACAAAAATATCGTCACCATGATTATTTGCAGTCATTATGGGTCTATCATCACTTGTACTGTCCTCCTAAGCAAGTCACAGACCTCAGCTCTTCAAATCAAGCTTTGGAAATGAGAGAAATACATTAAAAATCAATGTAACTCTGGTTCCGCACTTTCTCTCATGGTCACCTGCGGTCCCGCACCTTCTGTGTACAAAAACTGTGGACCTGCCTGCTCTGTCCCTAACGGTGTAGGTGCGGACCCCTGTGAAAGTCAAAAGGCGCAAGTTTTATCTTAAAAAACTCACTTTGGGTTAATTCTAAAGGTTTCTAGAAGGAATTTTGACGTGGATTGTTCGCTCTGAGGTGGTTCATGCATCACAAAAGAGAAGGAGCTAATCCCTTGATGAGAGGAGCTATCCCTTTGAAGGAGGGCTTTATCCCTTTGAAGGAGGACCTAGTAACCTCCCTCCATTGCACTATAAATACAGGCATTGGGCTGGTTGCTAAAGAGGTTAGAAGCTGAACATTTTTTAGGGTAAATGCTGGTGAAATCAAGACTTCCTAGTTGAGCTTAAGAGGAGAGATCACACATCTTTTTGGCTTCATTGGGGAGTGAGTGAAACTTGTCAATGTAGAGGAGACGTCTTGCTGGACCCTGGGAGGAGCTTGTACAACATCAAGGCAAAGGTTGTAAAGTTCTTCTTCTTTTGAATTAATACAATCAAACTCATTTTTCTCAACAAGTATCTCATGTTATTTGTTTCATGGACTCCTTGACTTTCATGTTAAATATGTTTTATGCAATTGGCTTTTCAGGTGCTATTTAATTTGTTTGCCTTGTTTGTGTTTGCAGATTCACGAAAAGGAGCTCATTTGGATCAAAGGAGCGAGGGCATCCACAAGCTTGCGTTGGACCTAGGGTAGGCCCTAAAAAAACTTGTTTGCTATTGTTTATCAAAGCATATTTAGAGAAAGATAGTGTCTGGTTGGTTTGCTTGTCATTAGGTCTTCTTTAGATTCTAGGAAGGTCTATCTTGTCCGCAAGATTGACTCTTTCCATGTGACATAAAGACATTCAAGGATATGCATGATAATTTGTATAGTTATACACTATAAGTACATCAGGTCAAAATGTTTCCTTTAGAAATCAACTATATATAATAAAGAAGTAAAAGGATGAATACATGCCCACTTATCTCATGAAGATCTCACAAACAAGGGACTAGTTGTAAGGGCTTAGGGAAATTGTTTCCAACTATGAAATGAGTATTTGTGTATTAAATCATTTGCCACCTGATTGGAGCAGTTTTGAAAAAAATATCTACTCTAAGAAGGATACTACACCTTTTGATGAGTTATGGGATCAATGTATATTCAAAGAATCTAGGATCAAGGTAAAGGATGTCACCGAATCAAATGAAATGTCTCAAGCCTTTATTGAAAGGATTGAGAAGATGAATAAAGGGAAGTTTGGAAAGTCCAGAAGAAGCCCATATATGTCTAAGATTCAATGCTTTCGATGCAATGAGTATGGAAACTTTAAGACTGATTGTCAAAAACATAACTGAAGAAAAGGGAGAACCTGAGAAGAAGATGAAAGGAGAAGATCGTAAGGATATTTACTATTCAAGGAAGCTCCATCCCTACCAGGTTCGTTATGCAATTTGTTAAGTAGAAAGTAGAGTAACATGCAATATTGCATTCTATAGAAGAGTCTTGATTTTTGTAAAAGAATGGCATCATAGATAGAAGCATATGATAGTAAAGGAATTAGAGTCTATATAATCAAGTTTCTTTGAAAAGTCACCTAGCTATCAAATAATGATAAGATTGGAATATAGTGCATATTATAGTTCATCCAAGCATTTTCTAACATATTTTTAGAGGTAGCCATTTTGCAAATAGGGATCATCAAGATCCAATAAGAACCATAATTTATGGAGGTTCTTGGAAAAAGCATCATGACTAGTATATACTCCATCTAGTATGGAAACAATACTCTTGAAGGATGAAGGTATGCAGATGATTGAGTTGCAATATGAAGGGCATAATGAAAGTCTCTCTACTCCTGGGAAAAGAAACCTATCTTTGACAAGTATACGAAGAAATCTTGTTCAAGAAAGGATGGCTAGATGGTTGTATGGAAGCAAATGTATGCATATTTTAAGTAACTCTTATCTAGGGTAAGGTTAATATCTACAAGAATCATGCAATAAGAGTTGGTTATGAGAATGTGGTTGGTAAGTCTTCCATATGGCTAAATTATGCATGAAAGAAGGATTTTTACATGCTTTGTAATGGCTAGAGATCAATGTTATCACCCAAACAATGTTCACCTAGCCATTTATTACTAGGTTGATTGAAATGCACCATTTAGGATGAGTTTTACCATGGTAAAACCCACTTTCACCTATTGTCACCTTTTGAAAACAGAGTTCCAATTGTCCAATGAGGACCAAATAACAAAGCAGTTTGAAGCCATTTCACAAGCCACAAAAGCTCTCAAGGCTAAATTGGACCCTATTTATTGGATAGTGCTCATAATAAGCTTTCCAATGGTATGTGGAAGTCCAAAAATGGAATTATGGATCAGAAGTTATAGCATAATGAAGATACCCCTTGAAAGCCAGAAAACAAAAGAAAAAGGACCAAGGGGACACTCATCGCAATCACATTTCAGAGTTTTTCTCAAGCAGCAGTAGGGGAGGACAGTAAAATCTGTGACCAACGATCATCGATATCACAAATCGGTAGTCAGCGGTCAACGTATTGTATATCGACGATCGGTGGGTCTAAGGGGAAGTATATATCATCGATAGGGACTTTTCATAGTACAGTGCAAAGGACAGAGCAACTTGTGATCAACGATCATCGATATCAGTGATCGCAAATGTTAGACTTCGTAGGCTCATTGCAAATCATAAATTGCAAGTTCCTAAGAGAAGCGATGGGGATGATATAGTGAAATTGCGATCAATGATCATTGATATTAATTTCACAGATTGGCGATTAGAGGTCCTGATTGTCTAGAAAAGTTTCGATGTAGTGTTAAAGGACCGAGACTAGCCGATTTCATTTAAAAAAGAAATTCAAAGAAAAACCAAGGTTGGATGGGTCATTTTATCTCTTCTCAATGGGGTCATGTCGCAGAGTATCATTGGATCTGATAATGACATGGGGTAGCTGACATCAGCATGATGTGGTAGTACGGAGGACACGTGGCACACAAATTTGGCATTTTTAGGGGCCATAAGGGGCAAAAACCTGGTCACATGTATCACGCTCACAAGGAGACACATGGTAATACAGAGATGACGTCACATCACAATTGAAAATTGGCGTTGGTAGGATGAGGCATTTCTCTTACACCAAGAAAGCCTCTGATTGTGATTTGCGATAAAAGGGCTCTGATAAGGGGGCTGGCCCATGGTCATAAGGATTCAGCAAGAACCGAGGGCTAAGAAATAGGGGGGCAATCGCATATCGCAATCACAAAAGTTAGGAGAGCACGAATAGAGGGAAAGATTAGAGAAGTTCCATTCACCAATCTCTGATATGAAGCTAAGTACCAGGTCATTGATCCCAGTCATATGAAGAGAATTATAGAAAGGGACTGAAGCAAAGGGGCTTAAAGGGGATCTAAACTTGCCCGTTTTTTAATGTTTTAAGTAATAAGTGCCAGCAGTGGAAAATCCTCCATATTACACTATGGTTGCATCACCGTGCATATCATGGCTACAATAGCATAATACTAGAAGTTAGAAGGGATGGATGAGTCCGCAGGTGTGTTCGGAATCTGTTTAGGCCACTATGTGTGATCACTCTCACTTCCTGAATGAGAAGGATTGAGATTGTTAAAGATTGAAAGTGATAAGGAATCAACCAAGAGAGCAAGGGGCATGATGTAGCAGAAATTCATTAAACCAGAGGCCAGAAAACATAGTGGCGTGAAGATATTTATGTAGGAGCATCATTTCAGTTTGCTTGTTAATAATGTTTTGTTGTTTTTTTATCGTTGTTGCTATTACCCTATTTTATTTTCAAGAAATGTATCTTATTGTTTTAATAATTAGAGATTTCACACTAAGACGACGAGTCATACATACAATTATAAACTCTAGCTAGAGGATATTTTTGTAATTGATTTCCTTGCCCTCCCTTTCCTTATAAAAGGGAGGAAGAGACACTTAAAAGAAGTTCTGAATTATAAAGAAAAACTAAATGTGATTTCTGAAACTGTATGAATTCCATATTTGCATCTTTCAGAATATAAAAGAAATAGTGGTGATTCCAAACTTCGAGTACTACAATATGTTACCTCTCTATTAAATTCTATTATGTTCACATTTCCTCTCTGATTTCATGCAATTGTAGCTGCCATAAATGTCTCATATGTTCTTACAGATTCATTTGTGTTGACTAGTTAATGCACATGCCTGTATGTATCTTTGATATTATATCTTTAAATTTGCGCTCCATGAATCATCACATCCAATCCTATTTCATCCATTATGTCTATCTTTAACTCAGATAAGTGTAGAATACTTAATGACTCAAGCTCTATGTGACGAGTTAGTCTATCTCCTCTTCTTTCATTACTCTGTAAAAGTCGATTAAATTGTAGGTCCTCAAATTACTCGACCTCCACTAGTTTATACCTATATTCTTGTGAGTTGTATATGTGAAAGGATACCAAAAATACATGGATTATGTCCTTGGATGAAGGAACCAATCCATGTTGTTTATTGTATATTTTTATTTACTATGTGTATAAAATGTATATGATGTCTCCAATTTCCTAAAGATCATATAAGACACATAAAAGATAGATGTTACCAGGAACTGGTCTTGTAAGAAATCCAAGGTTGTCTCTGGAAGCGACAACATCTTTTCGCACCATTTCCAAGGAACATATTGAATAGATTTTTCCCCTGGGATATGACAAGTTAAGCACTCTTTATGCAGGTGAGAAAAGACGTTCTAATTGGATCCTCATCACCTTGGTGACTCCACAAATCTCATTGTCATTTATCATCCTGGCTTTTAGAAAGCCCCACACTCGCTCAGATACCTCTCAGCAGAAAACTCCTTCTGTATTTGACCCAGAGAAATTAATTTTTAGGAGAGTCTGGAAGGAGAAAACTCCTACTATCTATGCTAGTATCTCATCATTATTTGAAGCTTTCACCTCCAACTCCCAACACACTACCATCCACTACTTAGAGTTTACTCCTAAGGTCCTTACATACCCTGCAAAAGATGAGATAGAACATCGTGCCCCCAAACCAGAGATCGAGGAAAAATAAATCTCAGTGACGACTCCTTTCATTTCATTTCCTCCTCCTCCTAAGATTGAAAAAGGTAAATATATCATCAATAATAGCAATATCCACTATACAATCAGTCACACTACTCTTAGCCTAGTTGCTCCAACCACTGTGGTTTTGTCCCAAGTTCCTCCTGTAAATCTTAAACCTCCCCCATTAATCTAGATGGTTGTTCTAGGCTTCTTACTGAATAAATATGCCCCTCTTGATTTACCTCAACCCCTAAGTGCTATGCCTCAAGACTACCTAAATATTTTGCCTAGGTTTAATGGGGAAGACGAAAACACTACACAAAGGCACATTAAAACCTTCTGTGCTTTTTCTGAGAATCTAAATGTAGAAAAACTAGATGTGGTCTTGAGACTCTTTGTGCAATCCCTTGATGAAGAAGCAAGAAAGTGGTCTAAAGCCCTACCCAATGCATCCATCACCACCTGGGAAGAACTCAAAAACTATTTCACACAAAAGTGGGGTGAATAGAGAGATCATGAGTATGTCTTCACAGAGTTCAATGCTATAAGGAAGAAGCCAAAAGAGGACATTTCAAAATTCATAAAAAGATTCAATAAGCAGTATAATAATTTACCTGTTGAGATAAATCCTCCTCAAGTTTTTGCTCGTGTAGTATTTGTGGGAGCCCTTGAGTCCGAATTTCGCTTTACCTTGAGGGAGAGGAAGTCTCATACTTTAGATCAACACCAAGTGGATTCTCTTGAGGTGGAAGCAAATATCACCTCAGCAAGGAAGTCAAGAGGAAACAATAATCCTCATGAGAAGAAAAGGGGGAAAGAAGAAGCATCCTCCTCTAGTGAAGGTAAAAAATTACTAGATCTGAAGTGGGAAGAAATGGATAATCTCATTAGGACTTTATCACACAAATTGGTGAAGCTTGAGCTTGAGAACAAGAATCTACCTAAATAGAATTCTCAAGGTAACAACTGAGGTTACAACCCATAGTACTAAAGGCCACCATTGCAGATACTTCAAGGGGAAATAAAATATCAACTTGATAATATCCCTCCTCCTCTGTATTTAGAAGATGATCATCCAGATGAAAAAACACCAGATACACATGAAACACAAGGAATCTTGTATTCCTCCTTATCTGAAGCAACAGTAAATGAGGAGGTGATAGGGGATTATTGTAAACAATTTTCTGATTTCATGCAAGCACAAATACATCGAGAGTATGATCTCATATCTTCAAAAAATAGGTTGAGGGAACTTGAACAGCGAGAGGAAATTGATCCTCAAAATATTCCCGCAGTATTAAATAAAGGAAAAGAGAAACTGAACCCTGAGTCATCCAAAGTAAAATCCTCCTTAAATAAGGAATACAATAGCTCTGAGGAACATACAAAAGAGAAGGCACCCATTCTGATGAAAACTATTGGTGATAAAGAAAGAGAGGTAGAGATGGGAGGCATAGAAAAGGGCCAGTCTGCATTCAATCTTCAAAAGGAACTCAAGAAGGTAAATATCCATGTTCCCCTAACTGAAATTCTAAAACAACCCACTTATAAAGCTCAAGTCTCCTAGTTCATGCTCCCATCCACCGCAATACCGACCCATGACTGTTTAAACCTTCAAGAAGAAAGACCAATGGTTTTTTTTGGGCCTCATATTGAAGAACCTTATTCTTCCACTACACTCTTCTATGTGACCCTAGTAATCCATGACCTCTTATTGTATAACTGTATGTTTGACTTTGGAGCCTCACATAACCTCATTCCTTTAGTCGTGATGGAGAATATTGGCTTGCAAATCACAAGAACCTACAAGGACCTATACTCCTTTGACTCTAAGAGAGTCAAATGCTTGGGAATGATAAGATATTTGGTGGTAAAACTGGCTCAAATCCCTGTGAAGAGTGTAGTGATGGACATAGTAGTGGCATATATTCCCCCTAGATTCGATATGCTCCTATCTAGGTCTTGGGGTTCGAAGGTGGGGGCTCTATCAAATTAGATCTAACTTATGCCACTATTCCCACTTTTGGGGTTACTTGTTCCAATATCATGAAGTGTAATAATTCCCATAACTAACCTATGATACTAGTTCCGTTAATCAGAGGTGAAGAAAGGAGGTTGTTTAGAGAGTCCAAATTTGTAAAAACTATGACCCTAGCTGAAGGTTCTAGGAATTCTCCTGTATATGGAAAAGAAAGTGACCTCTCCTGCCTGGTCTTAGAAGAAGATGAGACCATCTTAGAAGAAATCCAAGTACATCTAACGATGTAGTTAGATGACCAACACATAGATACAAACAAAGTATGGAAATTATAATTTGATGGAGCTAATTCTAAAGAGGGAAATGGGGCTGGAGTATTGTTGGTAAGTCCCAAGGGCAGCTTGATACCCCTCTCATTCAAGCTGGAGTTTGAGGCAACCAACAACATGGTAGAGTATGAAGCATTTCTCCTTGGGCTACAAACAACAAGGAATATGCATATTGAATTCTTAACTGTGCGTGGAGAATCTAACCTGATTGTAAAGAAGATTTGAAATTAGTGCTAGGCTAAACACCCCAGATTGAAGAATTACCGGAATGAAGTATGGGATTTAATTGATAACTTCTTCCTGGCCTTTAATATCCAATTGATTCCCAGAGAAGAAAATAGAATGGCTGATTCCCTTGCTGTAGTAGCAATCAACTTCAAATATCCTCAAAATCCGCTTCTCAGGTACGAGGTGGAGGTTAGAGACAAATCCTCTATACTTGATAATATCAATCACTGACATGTATTCGAGGATGATGAGTAGGTCAAACGGTTTATAGAAGTAGTTGGGGAGTTCACTAGCTTGACTATTGATCATCAAGAGGAACAAGAGGCAGATCAAGAACCAACTTCGTGGGAGAACACAGTGCTTGGATAGAAAATTCTACAACTAGAAGGGAATACTATTCCTCGTGGGCTAGTTCCACTAGCAAAATTATTTAACCAGAATGACGTAGCCTAAAAAAAATGGCTTTGGAGATGGATGAACAAGTAGAAGATTGCAATATCAGCCCAGAAGATGAACCCCATATGGTCAGGCTATCAAAAGGAATCCCCTCATGATACAAACAAAGGTATTTAAATCTTTTCAAAATCTATAAGGATGTTTTTGCTTGGTCTTATGAGGATTTAAACACATTTGGTACTAACATCATACAACATAAGATTCATTTGAAGAGTGGAATAAAATCATGTAAGCAGAAGCTCAAGCATATTAATCCACTCTTACTCCCCTCTATTGAAAAACAAGCGAGGATAGTTCTACAGGCTAAAATCATAGCGCCTTTAAGGTACTCAGAGTGGGCGACCAATCTAGTCCCAGTCCGAAAAAGAATGGGGAAATAAGGTTATGTGTAGATTTTCGTAACCTTAACAGGGCATCTTTGCTATAGGATAAAATACATGGTGTATGGAGAACGGAGATACCCTCAAAGGTCTTCCTGATACCTTCGACAGATTGTAAGATTATCTGCAGCTATCATAGAGTTACATGCATGTCCATAAACAATAACTAACTATCAAAGCAAAACAAATTGATTACCTCAAGCCTCCATGTAGATTTGCTGGAGAGTGCAATGCAGCTAGGTGGAAGTCCCCTGAGTCAGCTCCAGATCAAGTCCTGTACATAGAAAAGACAAGCACAATCACAACATACAACTTTGATAATTAATACATGAATACATGAAAGACATCTAGTTACACATAACTAAGCTACTCATGATAAAATGTATTGGAAAAACAAGTAAATGAATGATGGTACCAACACCATAGAGTAGACAGTACAACTGCAGTTCTATATTAATGTCGGAAGAGTGATTACAACCATCTATTGCATCAGCCTTTCCTTATCCCTCCAACTCTCTCTCTCTCTCTCTCTCTCTCTCTCTCTCTCTCTCTCTCTCTCTCTCTCTCTCTCTCCCTTCTTACCAACTTCTTATGCTTAGATTTGAGACTATGCTTGACAGCAAAGTAAGCTATCCTTTCAAATGATATGACCTCTATCACTATAGCCCTAGCTTTACTTATGTAGCAAGTGAGTTAGGGTTGCCAAGTTCCTCCATAAGTCTCTTAAGGTAAAAGCAATGATGTTGCCATGATCTTCAGCTCTTTCCCATTTTCCTCCTTCATTAGGATTTAGAAATCCCACAAATAGGTCTAACTTGAGATGTTTCCTTGCTTTTCTAAGTAGATTTAGGAGGGAATATAGAGATATTTATGAGTCAATTCACTCCTTTGACCTCTAGATGCTCATTAGGATCCACTAATGTTGTTCCCAAACTGACAACTAGAGTTGGTAGGGTCACTAACGCTCCCTTAGGCTTACAGAGAAGCTTTATAAAGCATGTTGTCAGTGTTTAGCTAGCGTTAGTGTTGAAACAAGGCTTGTGATCTTGGTCTTTGCTTTAGCTATCATATCTTTCCCCTCTAAGCTGATGAGGGGGCAATTTTGTTGTATAACAGATTCCCCCTAAAGTGTGAGATCAGAGGCTGCGACGATGGCCCAAATACTTTACTTAACTATAATTTTCCTTCATCAACAAAAAGAGAGAGAGGATCGGAGCTTCAGGTGGTACGAGAAACCTTATACACACACACACACACACACACACACACACACACACACACACATATATATATAACAACTAAAATCATGTCCTTATTCGGGTATTCCCATGCTCAGTAGCTATGTCAGAGTGATTTTCTCAGAAAAGAGATATGACAATGCTGGCCGCCGATAAGCACAATATGGATCCGGTGTCATAATAGAATCATTCTGATGAGTTGTCTCCAAAAATCAATATATGCAACTTGGGAGAGGAAGCAAGGCTGAGTGATGAAAGCCTCTACCCAAGGTCTTGATTTCCACTTCACCGAAAAACATAGATCGATACATGTGAATATATGCGTTAATGTCAAACATGCATGAAATCATCGATTACCAGTCAATAATGGAGAGCGTTAACAGACGCGAGGAAGGCCACCAATAATGGTGATGGTCTCCAAGATGCATAGTACAATCTAATGAGTGTGAAAGATGTTTTTGTCATCGAACGCCCATAGAATCACTTAACCAGGAGCCAATAATGAGAACCCTTTATCAAACACAAGGTGACCTGCCACTAATGTCTGCAAGTACCAAAGCACTGAATATGTTTCTGGGTTGTCTTCCTAGATAGAGTGTTGAAGTTGATAGGAAGATACCTATCAAAAGGTAGGCAATAATGTGTCCTACATAAATCGACACGAAATGGGACAAGAATGATTTGTTTTTTGAGGAATATTTGAGCATTGGGTCTAAACGACAGAGGGCATGATGAAAGGATATGCTTGATGGGTTGATGGAGGAAAAGAAAGGTTAACCTTTGAACAATAGAAAGCATGACAACGGTTTTAACCATGCAACACTAGACTCATGAATGCCAAAGAGTGTTAGGATACAAAGATGCAAGAACATCAGGGTATTTTTAGGCTAAACTCATTGGATGGTAGGATTCATATTGAGAGGCCGTCACAAGGAAGGTTTATCTGAGGGAGTGCCATGTTCAAGGGAACGACTACTGCCAAACCATGCTTTCTAATACTGAATGCAGTTGTATTGTCTACTTTCCCTGTCTGATTAGTTTAGTGAGTCCAGACGGGTAAACTCGTCAATATTTTCATATTTTAAGAGTCTGAAATGGATCACAAAAAGAGCGACTATATTCCCTATCTAATTAGTTTAATAAGTCCAAACAGGCAAAGTCGAAGATCTTTTCATGTTTTAAGAGTCTGAAAAGGATTGTAAAAAGAGTGACTCTATATCTTGTCTGTATAATTAAATGAGTCCATACTAGACAACTCGGTGGTCTTTTCATATTTAGAGAGTCTAAAAAGATCATAAAGAACGACTCCAAGGTGGTCCCTATGGAGCTGTAACAAGGGTCTTTTTGACCTCTAGTTATCTCACATTACAAGTCAATCCGGGAGGGTTTTGTTATTGTAAAGGGTATCTCAATTTGAGGCTATTTGTCAGAGTAATGCTTAGTAGTATAGGTCTAAGAAATACAAGAGTAAACAGATGCTAAGCTATAGCTAAATTACTTTTGCATAAAGAAATCACACGCGGCAACTTTATCAGTCAAGGGTACGGAAATAGTAACCCATCCCTCTAGAAACTGATGAAGGAAAAGGCATTAGAGTATGGATCATGGATCTGGGAGCATAATAGCGTCTGCTGTGTCTCACGACAGCCTTGATCATTCTCCCACACCAAACCAATGAATGCAATTAAAAAGGAACAGCAAGAAAGCAGAATGGAATGGCAATTCAGAAATGGAACAACAGTAAAAGGAACGGCAGTAAAGAAACTAAATCTCGCGAGTTCAACACTCTCAATTCTTGGCATCAACTTACATACAAAGAAAGAGCAATCTTTTGTACAAGTAGACAGCTTAATCAAATGGAACAGCAAACCACCATAAACAGGAAACGTTAATCATATGTACACATAATCTGAAATGATCACCAGTAGTCCACACACAACGTTAATTCCATCTTCTTATGATCGTCACTCCAACCATATGTAGCTAAAACATTCCACTTATAAATTCTGTAACAGAAGTGAACAACTCAGAACAATGTTATGTGATCAATTCTGGAAATATGATGTAAACTTGTTACAAAGATTTACAAAAGGAAAACTACTGATGAACGAGTATGGAACAGCATGTAAGTATATCAGATTATTAAGAACAATAAACAAACCACACAAAGCCAAACTGTAATGATACAATCAGCCAGTGTCCGTTGGAGACGGGCCCTTAGCTTCCAATGGCACACCGCCGTAACTTACTTCAGATGCAGGGAGAAAGTAACACCAAATATATTATATTAACGCATCAATGATAGTACAGCAAAACTATGTCTCAAAGAGACTCGATAGTCTGAGTTTAACCAACTGTGAAGTCTGTAAACAGAAAGTAAAGATGCAAGATAATCAAAAGTCCCTGAAGTCTTCGATGCTGCCCCTTTTTATACAAGTAATGGTGGAGTTAACTAAACAACAAAATAATTGAAAGTAACGATCCCTCAGGATCAAAGATCTTGAGGGATCTGTTAAACTGTTAACTCCTCTCTTTTCTCTGCCTAGCCTTCCGAATTGACAGTCCTTCATCTCGTCCTGGATTGATCTGCCTTGATTTACTCGCCCTGGTCTGGATTTTATTTGGTTTTGGAGGGACAGCCGTTATCTCCTCATGGAACTCTCATTTTGCACCGCGCCTTCCTACTTTTGACTTTTCCTGCATAGAGAAGATAACTATTAGTGATTGGGTCATTCATGCTCATTCTCATTACATTCTCCTTATTTTATAACAAAGAAAAGGTTACAACTATTGCTTGAAACACCACTAAGTTATTCGTTAAAACATACCTTTCCAATGCTCTACACACCCCCCGGCTTACTCTGTTTCATGGCCTCATGAAAACGTTATAATTAACATGGAGAGCGGTAAGAGAATAGGCGGGAGAGGGCACCTCATGAGGAGGTCTGCAACCATGGTGAGCAACCAGATTATCAAAGAATTGATTCAATTGATCTGCAGGCATATTATACAAGGCCTGGTACCCAGGTGCAGGGTGCCAAATAATTGGGCTACGGAACCGGTATCCTAACCAAGACGGCCCAGCTTGCAGAATGCGCTGGCCATAAAGGCTCAACCGTTCAGCAGCCAGCTCAAAATTCTCGTATTTGAATGGCTCCCTGAGCTGAATGCTTGGGGTAGAAATCCGATAGCGGAATTTGGCAGCATCCAGGGCAGAATCCTTAATAGCCAGAAAGTATTCCAAGCTATTTCGGATCAAATCCTCATGCATGGGTCCTAGCAGTTCTATGATGCCCGGGGTTCTCATAAGGCTTTTGTGTGATTGCCATAGGTGAACTGGGTCTCTAGGCTCGGCCCTGACCCATAGATCTAGGTTGTTCTCCTGCCTCTGAAAGGCATTGTAAGCCCTGAGCCACTTTAACTGATTGACCCCAAATGAAACAAAGGCTTGTAGCTGTATATCTCCCACAAAAGGGCCAGGGTTTAAATCCGTTTCCTGCTCAAGCACCATATTGTGCAAATAGAATTCACATAGTAACCGTTGGACCTTAACCCCATAATGTTTGCAACAATCAATAAAATCATTAACAGTATTAATCTGAATAGGGGCACCTGCCCTGACAGCTTTTATTTTCAATCTTAAGTATCTTTCAAGGAGAAATAAAGCATAATTCTTTGCAGGGGCCCTGCAAGTCAAAACATCATTATACAGCGAACATACAGTGTCCAATTGTTTAATAACAGCATCTAGTCGACGTGTTACCTTGGCAACCTTTTCCTGTTCCTTCTGCCATCCTTCAAAGGCCTGACTCTCTGATTGACTCATGTTCCGCAGTTGCTGCTGCAGTTCTTCATGTTTTTCTCGAGGGATCATTTGTTCCTTTAACTGCTCAGCTTCCTGCTGCAACTCCTCGTATTTTTCCCGAGGGATCATTTGTTCCCTTAGCTGGTCAGCCTCCTGTCCGGCTTGCTTCATCTCGTGGTGCAAGGCCTTGGTTTTTGGATCCTTTTTCCATGATTTCTCAGAGGCAGGGAGTTTTACCTGGACCTTCACGTTTCGCTGCCTGGAATTCGTATCCCGAATTATCCCTAAAGGTGGTGCCTCAGTTTGGACTACTTTGTTTTCCCTTTCTTTCTTAACATGAATAAAGGGGTACGATGGCCCCTCTGTAAATGGAATGTCGTCTTGCGGCTCGGTTTTGATTGGAATGGCAGTTGGTCCCAATGGGCTATTTGGAACAGCAGTCTGTTTCTCAGCGTCAATAGGAACGGAATTCTGATGTTCCATATCAGATGGAATGGCATTTTGTTCCTCAGTGCTGGTTGGAACAGTCGTAGGTCTATCAGCGGAGTATTGACCTACGAGACGCCTATAAGCCCCTTGCCTTCTCATCTGACAGGACCCTGCTGCATTTGTCCTTCTTTTTCTCCTTATGGTCCTTCTTATTCTCAGACTGGCTTTCAAACTTTGAATTTTCTGCCGAAGCTGGGCTATAATATTCAGCAGTCTCTGCTGTTTCTTTCTCAATTTCTTAATTTCTCTTGCCTCGGCAGTGGGCGCATGAGTGGCCCTCAGTTCTGCTCCTCTTTCATCGAGGGTTTCTTCTGGCATTCTGGGAACGAACTGTTCCCGACAAGCATTTTCATTCTCCACGTCATCAGCAGGTGGGTTTTCTTCTGGTGTCTTGGGAATGGATTGTTCCCGGTTGGTATTTACATTTTCTTTGTGAACAGCAGGGAGGTTTTCTCCTCCTGCCATTTCTTCATGCAATTCTTCATGCGTCTCTTCCCCAGAGGGTCCTTCAGGAGGGTCTGCTGGACTGGAAGGTGAAGCATAATCTCCCAGGCTGGCCAAGATGGTGGCCAGCTCTTCTTCCTCCACGGGACCTGTGGAGGGCTGTCCCCCAATTGTTCCATCTCCTCCTCATGAATTGGCTGCTCAGTGGCTGCCTCCGGATAGTCGGCCTCGGCCTCAGAGTCAGAATGTTCATTTCCTTCCTCGGCTTCTGCTTCGTTCTCAATTTGTTCCACATTTTCCCTCAAGGGTTCTTGTTCTGGCACTGGTGGCTCATCTGTTATTTCGATCGGCTGGTCAATGCTTAGCTGGATTTCCTCCAGCCTGCCTTTTATTCTTGCCAACCGAGCTGACTTCCTAGGCCTCTCGGGTTGTTCAGGTGTGCTGGCCACCTGTTCTTCCACCACCACCTTTCTGTGTTTTTCAGATTGTTCTGGCGTGTCAGAGGAATGCCTACGTTTCGAGGCAGCACGCTCTTCTGTGGCCAGTTCCTTATGTTTTTCTGCATGTCCAGATGCTCTAGAGGAACATTTTCGTTTTACTGACTCCGTGCATTTCTTGGGTTGCTCGGGTGTATCCGAGGGATGCTTGGGTTTTGGTGATTCTCTGGGTTCCTTGGGTGCTTCAGAGGTACTAGCGGGATGCTTAGCCTTTGGGGATGGTGATGCCACTCCCCCTCCAATTGTTGTAATAAGCTCCCCCCAGCTACTCTGCTGCTGAGTGAGACTGTAGCTCACTATCAGGCGGATCAACCCATGGTGGCTAACCACTGCGTCTTCATGGTGTGCCTTTTTCAGGCTCCGAGAGGCATCATGCAGTAATGAATTTAACAATGCAGGGAGATTCACAGAACATTTTCCTTTTAACACAGCCAGGAGCTTAAGTTGACGCGGTCTTACCACATCTTTTCGCCCCTCGCAGGTGATGTAGCTCTGCACCACCTTTGCCAATTCGCTCTAGGGTTCTCCTAGCGTTGCCGGCAACACTCCTTTTCCCTTCACTGTTAGATTTTGTCCTTCGTCTTGGAAAATTTCTATGATCTTTTGCAACCTCTCTTTCTTTATCATCCATATTGGTCCTGAGGCTGGTAATCCTGTTACTTCTGCGATTATTTCCTTCGTGACCATTATCTGCTTCCCACCCACTACGGAGTGTTCTTCCTGCAAATTCTGCAGGAATTCCATGGCCACAGTTTCATTTGATTCACGCAGGCGGCTAAAATAAGTTAGCCACCCCGCCCTTTCTAGGATCTCCCGAGCAGCTTCAGAGACTACTAGCTCACTAGGCTCGCTTCTGATAGCCTTGCCTCCCATGGTTCTGTTTCGGGATCCTAGATGGAACAACAATTACCTGTCGCAAAGAACGTAATCGCAGCAAGAAAAAAAACACAGAGAATGCATGAAAATTGATTGTAAATAACAACTTTTTGCAAAAATAGCATTGTCATGTCGTTAACCCATACCGTACCTTCGTACCATATCATTTCCGAATGATGTGCTAACACGTGGCCGGCGGAGTAATGAGGTCACCTCCCCCCTACAATATGATAGGTTGTCCCAGCCGTCAAATGGAGGAGGAGCCGTCGTCCCGTCACCAAGTCATAAAGGAACAGCATATAGAGTTTTGCCATGTTTCAGATTAGACAAAGAAATACCGAGATCGAGGCAAAAGGTAGATCGCGTTTTGCATAAGCCTGCGTGATGTGATGCAAAACAGGAGGATAGGACGTCTGGCACTCATATAAGGTCTGAGGTAGTCATAGTCAATACCTTTGCCATGATTGGTGGTGATAGATATTCATGCGACGTATCCATCAAAGTGTAAGATATAATTATTACGAGGATAGAAAGAAGTATTTGATATGATCCAAATTGGTGTATATATTACGACTCCGATACCATTAACAGAGCTCTGCTGCCGACAGGTGTTCATAACCTTGGTAGAGTTGTTTATTTCACCCTGGAACCATGGTCCTTTGTGTATTTTTGAAGAGCAATTCTTGTCAAAATGCAGGCCATCATGCTGGCTTGGTAACCAGATA
Source organism: Pinus tabuliformis (assembly GCA_031772625.1). Classification (NCBI taxonomy): domain Eukaryota; kingdom Viridiplantae; phylum Streptophyta; class Pinopsida; order Pinales; family Pinaceae; genus Pinus; species Pinus tabuliformis. The sequence goes on along the minus strand of CM062813.1, from coordinate 150,204,792 downwards.
ACCATGATGCCATTCACCAGAGAGGCGCGAAACGTGGGTAGGCCGGCTCGTAATGAGACCCCCTGTTCCAAGGTTTGTTTATGTAGTGAACCCGTTGGACCATATCCCTGGTGTGGTGGCCATGATGGGAATGCCACTTCGCTTCCAATCTTATGATCATAGTAGGCTGGTTCTTTAATGAAACCCCCTATCCTGCATTTGACAAATAATTTCTTTTTATTTAGCTTTTGCCTTTTTTTTTTTTTTTGAAACAGACTTTGCTCTTGTGTAATTACACATAAGGGTGGTTCAGCCCTCCTTAAGAGTGGGAATGGCGGAAGAAGTCTTGTCATCCCAATAGGAAGATATAAATCTTCTGTTCTTATTTCCAAGTAATAATAGAGAAAATTGTAGGAACTCAACATGATGAAATTTTCCAACAAGGCAGAGGAGGTGAGATCATGACAGCAAAAATGATGAGTGTGTGGATCCTTCCTTTGTTGTTGCATCAATACTAGGGCTGTTAAAGATAGCGATTTATGATATGCTGATCTCGATATATCCTGACTTTTATATTCATTTCATAAATGTATAGCTGCTACTTATGGCCTTGGAAAGAGGATGGACAACACATCCTTTATATGAAAGGGACAAGAGCATACTACTCCTTTTTGAAAGGGAGGGTGAGGATGAGTTCATCTGATGCATTGCCTTAAAAAAAAAGGGCAGCAAAAGCACACAAATGTTGTTTCCTTTGAAAAAGGAACAGCCAAAAATACTCAAGTGTTGTTCCTTTTGAAAAGGAACAGCAAAAACACACAAGTGTTGTTCCTTTTGAAAAGGAACAGCAAAAACCCAAAAGTGTTGTTCCTTTTGAAAAGGAACAACAAAACACATAAGTGCTGTTCCTTTTGAAAAGGAACAGCAAAAACACACAAGTGTTGTTCCTTTTGAAAAGGAACAGCAAAAACACACAAGTGCTGTTCCTTTTGAAAAGGAACAGCAAAAACCCACAAGTGCTATTCCTTTTGAAAAGGAACAGCAAAAACACTCAAGTGCTGTTCCTTTTGAAAAGGAAAAGCACGCACAAATACTAAAAACATATATACAAAATTTACAATCTTATATACAAGATGTGGTAATAAAAGATGAATTTCTTACTGATCTATAGGTGAGGAAGTTTTTGCTTCCTCACCCATAATCTCAATGTTAGTATCTTGGCGTAGCTGCTGACAAAAAGATTCCCGAGTGAGCAGTTTGCGATACAGACGAACTCGGTGGCCGTTTACCTTAAATGTATATCCAGACCCATCGATTGTGATCAGAGTAAGGGTCCCATTGTCATGGACTTTTTGAATCTCGTATGGTCCCAACCAACGAGTCTGAAGCTTCCCCGGGAAATCCTGAAATCTAGAATCATATAACAGAGCCCAGTCTCCTTCATGAAATATCTTGTTTTTGATAAGCGCATCATGCCATTTGGCTCGCTGCTGTTGAATGAGTGCTGTATTCTGTAATGCAGAGAGCCTTATTTCATCTAATTCATTAATTTGTTGTAATCGATTTTTCTGTGCTTCACTTAAATCCAATCCGACTTCTTGGGCCGTTCGCAGCGTTTGGATCTCGAATTCTATAGGAAAAATGGGCTGCTTTCCAAACACTAAGTGATATGGTGAATAGCCGGTGGTGCTTCTCCATGTGGTTCGATAAGCCCACAGTGCCTCGGGTAGTCGGGCGGCCCAATCACGCCGATGTGAGGCAACGGTTTTTGTCAAAATAGACTCTATTACCTTATTGCTGCTCTCCACTTGCCCATTTGCCTGAGGATGGTATGGGGTAGTAATTTTATGCTGGACACGATAGTTATTGAGTGTTGCAGCTAATTTATGCCCCACAAATTGTGGTCCTCCGTCTGTAATTACTTCCCTCGGAAGACCATAACGTACAAACAAATGGAACAAGAACTGTATTATCGAATCTTCTGTAGCTCTAGGCAATGCCTCCGCTTCAACCCATTTGGTAACATATTCAGTTGCCACCAAAATGTAGGTTTTTTGGTTTGATGGCGGGCTGATGGGTCCGACGAAGTCCAGAGCCTAGCGTTCGAAAGGTTCGATCACTAATTGAGGCTGCAAAGGCATTTCGTCGGCTGGACCAGGTCGTCCTGCACGCTGACAGCTATCACAGGCCTGGACAAATTTTTTCGCATCCTTGAAAATTGTAGGCCAGTAATATCCCGTTTGTAATACTTTATGTGCTGTTCTTCGTTTAGCAAAATGTCCTCCACATGGCCCATCATGGCAGGCTTTCAAGATATCAAAGATTTCGTCCTCTCGAATACATCTTCTGATTTCCATATCTGCTCCTGTGTGAAACAAATAGCCCCCAACCCACGAAAATCGATTGCTTTTCTGAAAAATCTGCTTCCATTCATTGGGGGTTAAATGTTTTGGAAGCTTACCTACTGCAAGATAGTTAGCAACATCAGTGTACCAGGGAGTCTGAACAGCGACAGCAAATAAGTGTTCGTCTGGAAATTGGTCCTCGACTGCTGCTGCTTCAACTGATTTTGGTATTCGTGAGAGGAAATCAGCTACAGGGTTCTCCTTCCCCGGTCGATCTCTGATTGTAATATCAAACTCCTGCAACAGGATCAACCACCTGGTTATTCTTCCATTTGTAACAGGCTTATTTGCTAAATACTTAATAGCAGAATGGTCTGTATGCAAAATAACGGGATAGCCTGTAATATAGTGTCTAAATTTATTAACAACGTGTATCACAGCTAAAAATTCTTTTTCGGTGACAGTGTAATTTAATTCAGCCGGAGCCAAATTTTTGTTGATGTAATAGATGGCGTATGGTCTTTTATCCTCTTCTTGGCCCAAAACTGCACCGATTGCTGTGTCTGAGGCGTCAGTTGAAATTTGGAATGGTAAATTCCAATTAGGTCCTCGGAGAACTGGAGCTGTAGATACCAGCTTCTTTAATTCTTTGAAGGCTCGATCACATTTCTCTGTCCATAAGAAGTCAACATTTCTAGTTAATGCATGTAAAGGTGCGGCAATATGTGAATAATGTTGTATGAATCGTCTATAATACCCAGAAAAACCAAGAAAACTGCGTACCTCTGTTTGATTAGTGGGGGTCGGAATAAGCAAAAGTATTTGAATTTTAGCCGGGTCTACCTGAATACCAGCTGCTGAAATATAGTGTCCCAGAATGAGTCCTTCGGTCATCATCATGTAACACTTTTCGTGACTCAAGCAAAGTCTGGTAGCGATGCAGCGCTGTAGGACTTTTTCGAGAGTATCTAGAGCTGGATCAAAGTCATCTCCATATGGTGTGAAGTCATCCATGTAGACTTCCAATCCATCATTAATTAAATCTGCAAAGATGCTAAGAACAGCCCTTTGGAATGTGGCTGGAGCATTACATAAACCAAAAGGTAAGACTCGATAAGCGAACGTTCCCTAGGGACAAGTAAAGGTAGTCTTATCCTGGTCTTCAGGGGCAATCTGAATCTGATTGTATCCGCTGAAGCCATCCAAGAAAGAAAAGAATTTCTTGCCTGCTAAGGTGTCCTGTACCTGATCTATGAATGGAAGAGGGAAGTGATCTTTTTGTGTGGCTTTGTTTAATTCTCTATAATCCACACAGATCCTCCATTTCCCGTTCTTTTTAGGTACTACCACAAGTGGAGAGACCCATTTGCTGTCAGAAATAGGATAAATAAAATCAACATCTAAAAGTTTCTGAAGCTCAGCTTTTACAACATCTTTTAAATGGGGGTTGAGTCTTCTTTGCGGTTGACGAATAGGTCTTGCATCTTTTTCGATATAAATATGATGTGTGCATAGCTGGGGATCAATCCCTTTCATATCGGGATAGTCCCATGCAAATGCCTCCTGATACTTTCGTAATAGCTGGATGAGTTTTGTCTCTTGATCTGGTGTCAGATTAGCGTTAATATTTAAAGTTTTCCCCGGTTCAATTTGCACTATTTTGCTATTAGCGACAGAAGTCACAGGTATAATTTGGTCATGTTCGTCTTTCATAGGATCCTCCTCTAATTCGTTATCAAATGCCGCTTTTATCATAAAACATTGTGTATACGATGTGGATTCTGTTTGATTAATGAATTTATTGATGGCATCGTCTTCCATTTGATCTTTGAAATCTAGCGCTTCCTGGACTGTTAATGGGGGTCTAATATTGTCAGTGATATATGAGGCAGGGCGCAGGTTGGTTCTCATCATCGTGATGCTTGGCTGCGCTGGAGGGTACAAGATTAAATTTTTGATATCCGACCCTCTGGTTATGGTCATGTTTCCCTGCCGACAACCAATGTAGGCGTCAGCAGTAGCGAGCCACGGTCTACCTAGAATTAGCGAATGTCCATCTAGTCAAGTTTTCGGATTAATTATCAGGAAATCGGTCGGGTATTCCCAGGAATCCACTGAAACCATGACATCATACAAGGTGCCTTCTGGTCTAATTACTGATCGGTCAGCCAGTTCTAACAAAGTGGAAGTAGGTTCTACCGATGTAATTCCGAGCTTCTGGCAAGTCGATGTTGTCAAGATGTTAATTGCAGCCCCTAGATCAACTAAGACGTTGGTCAAGGTCTGCCCATAGATTTGAACAGTGACAATTGGGTTTCCAGGGTCCTCGTATTTAACTGGTGTTTCTTTTCCTGATAGGAGGTCGGATAAGGTGCCGACTACCTGGACTCTTGGGTTAGAGGTTACATTTCTTTTTGATTTTCTGCTACACAGGTCTTTTATGGTTTTTGCATATATGGGGATATCCTGTATAGCTTGAAGGAATGGAATTCTTATATACAAGTTTTGTAGTTCTCCCAGAATATCAAAATCTGGATATTGTGTTGGTCGTGGAATGGCCAATCGTTCTGGGAAAGGTGGAGGAGATGTAATTACTTGCTGATGAGCCTGGTCTTTATTTACATCTTCCTGTTGTGATGGCTGTTCTATAGGTAACTGATCTTCAATGTGAGTTGTTCTATGTCCCTCAGTTTCTATTATTCGCCCAGATCTTAACTGAAGATCATTGCACTCCCGCAGATCAGATTCAATCTCTGAGGATTCTATAATTTGAAGAGATTGAACTGGTCTATTATTTGGATTGGGGTTGGGTTGGGCTGGGAGCTGTGGTCTCAGATTAGGCTGGGGATTTTGTTGTAAGGCTGGCAGAGTTGGTTGAGGGAGTGGAATTGATCCTGCTGGCTGATATGTCGATTTTGGCCAGCTTGTCTGCCAGGGTGAACCTTGCGAAGTAGAAGGGGTCCACTGCGGAGGATATGAATTATTCTGCCAATATGGTGGGGGATAAGGGAAGTTTGGCCAACCAAATTGGGTCATCCAAGGATTCGGAGTAGGAAACATTTGAGGTGACCAATTCGAAAACGGGGGCTGAGACTGGTTTTGCCACATATTCTGTTGCTGAGCATTGAACTGCGGGGGTTGAAAAGAAGAGGAGGGGTCTGAAAACATACCAGATTGCCTAGGCTGCCATTGACGACGCTGGTTAATAAAATATGCTGATTCTGGCTCCTCTTCTGCTTCTTTGTATACTGCCTTCAAACCAGGAAGTGAGGGGCAGCTTTCAGTCAGGTGGTCCTTGGTACAGATGGCACATATTTGGACTGTATCCAGCGGGAATTCCTTGTGGCTATGTTTCTTCCTGCATCGAGGGCAGAAAACCGCTAGATTCTGTTTCGCCTCTGCTTGCTTTTGTTTAGCCTGCACAATATAGAGCTGTGTAGTTAATGTCCCCAGGATATCAGTTTTAAAATTTTCTAGCAAATTTCCAAGTTCCACACGTGTTACTCCCTCTGTTGATGTTCTGTTATCTCTGGTAAAGTGATCATATTCTGCTGGTTTTATCCTCGTGCTGCCTCTTGAGCTCCTGATACACAGATCAATGATATCAGCAAAATTTTCCTGATAAATGTCTCCTTTCCCCATAATATTCAACGTTTCAATCCATTGTTCTTTCATACCTCTAATTAATGCGGTTTTCAACACGTTATCAGGCAGAGGTAACGATGCATAGGGAGATCTTTGCAAGTTATATTGGAAACGTTCCACATATTCTTCTAGAGTTTCGTTTGGTCTGGCTGACATTTGAAAATTTTCATCTTTTAGTTCTCTTGACCTACAGTAATCCTGATATTTCTTTAAAAAAGCTTCTTTCATTTGATCCCAATTGTTAATAACCCCACCACCTAAGCCCATAAACCATCTTAAAGCAGCCCCTTTTAATGTGGAGGGGAACAATTTTAATTTCTGGGGATCGGTGGTGTAATCGTATCCTCTACATAATACATCAAATTCGAACAAGAATGCATCCGGATCTTCTGATGTAAGGCCATGAAATGTGGGGATATGTTGGAGAGGGATTTCTTTCATGGGCGCATTTGCTGCAGAATCTACTATAGGATATTGCAATGTGGAGGTCTGGGTGTTTGGCTGATTCTGCGCCATGGGATCGAATATATGCCAGTAATCTTCAGGAATTTCCAAGAGAGTGTTCCTTGGTTGAGAAGGGGTAGTCTTAACAGGGATTGTTTTGACAACACTCCCTTTATCAGGGATAATGATGGTCCCAACTGTCTGATGTGAATGAATTCCTTCAACGAGGATTTTTGCAGCGCTTCCTTTATCCGAGCTATTTAAAGGCTGGTTTGGTTCAATAGGAGATCTAGGTTCCCCGATTTCCCCTTTTTCTCCTCCTCCTTCGCAAAGGTTACTAAGATTCCCTTCGTGCAATAGTCCAGGAGTCAAATTTTCAATTTCTTGAAAGTCCTGCTCCTCTGTTTGACTGTGCACTTCAGCAAAGGCTTCAGATGGTGATCCCGAGGCCTGAAGGGAACTAGTAGGCTGTTTAGAATTGATTTTCCTATAACCTACTGATGGCTGAGATTCGGCTTTCTTATAGATTTCGTCTATGAAGGTCGTTCGTCCAAGGGTCACCGGCCCCTTGGCTTTGGATGGAGGCTTTTGATCTTTCTCTGGCTTTTTCTGCTTAGTCATGCACTCCAATTAAACTGCTAAATCCTATTTAACCAATCAATTCTGCTAGGAAAGCGGACGGTGGAGCAGGGCTTTTACATGCTCCGTACACAGGTTCTTACCTTCCGTTTTTAAAATCCAACTCTCCCCTAGCAGATTCGTACACTACCCTGTTTAAAAGACAAATGGCTATACCCTTTCCCCGGCAACGGCGCCAAAATGTAGAGCTGTAACAAGGGTCTTTTTCACCTCTAGTTATCTCACATTACAAGTCAATCCGAGAGCGTTTTGTTATTGTAAAGGGTATCTCAATTTGAGGCTATTTGTCAGAGTAATGCTTAGTAGTATAGGTCTAAGAAATACAAGAGTAAACGGATGCTAAGCTATGGCTAAATTACTTTTGCATAAAGAAATCACACGCGGCAACTTTATCAGTCAAGGGTACGGAAATAGTAACCCATCCCTCTAGAAACTGATGAAGGAAAAGGAATTAGAGTATGGATCATGGATCTGGGAGCATAATAGCGTCTGCTGTGTCTCACGACAGCCTTGATCCTCCTCCCACACCAAACCAATGAATGCAAGTAAAAAGGAACAGCAAGAAAGCAGAATGGAACGACAATTCAGAAATGGAACAACAGTAAAAGGAACGGCAATAAAGAAACTAAATCTTGCGATTTCAACACTCTCAATTCTTGGCATCAACTTACATACAAAGAAAGAGCAATCTTTTGTACAAGTAGACAGCTTAATCAAATGGAACAGCAAACCACCATAAACATGAAACGTCAATCATATGTACACATAATCTGAAATGATCAGCAGTAGTCCACACACAACGTTAATTCCATCTTCTTATGATCGTCACTCCAACCATATGTAGCTAAAACATTCCACTTATAAATTCTATAACAGAAGTGAACAACTCAGAACAATGTTATGTGATCAATTCTGGAAATATGATGTAAACTTGTTACAAAGATTTACAAAAGGAAAACTACTGATGAACGAGTATGGAACAGCATGTAAGTATATCAGATTATTAAGAACAATAAACAAACCACACAAAGCCAAACTGTAATGATACAATCAGCCAGTGTCCGTTGGAGCCGGGCCCTTAGCTTCCAATGGCACACCGCCGTAACTTACTTCAAATGCAGGGAGAAAGTAACACCAAATATATTATATTAACGCATCAATGATAGTACAGCAAAACTAAGTCTCAAAGAGACTCGATAGTCTGAGTTTAACCAACTGTGAAGTCTGTAAACAGAAAGTAAAGATACAAGATAATCAAAAGTCCCTGAAGTCTTCGATGCTGCCCCTTTTTATACAAGTAATGGCGGAGTTAACTAAACAACAAAATAATTGAAAGTAACGATCCCTCAGGATCAAAGATCCTGAGGGATCTGTTAAACTGTTAACTCCTCTCTTTTCTCTGCCTAGCCTTCCGAACTGACAGTCCTTCATCTCGTCCCGGATTGATCTGCCTTGATTTACTCGCCCTGGTCTGGATTTTATTTGGTTTTGGAGGGACAGCCGTTATCTCCTCATGGAACTCTCGTTTTGCACCGCGCCTTCCTACTTTTGTCTTTTCCTGCATAGAGAAGATAACTATTAGTGATTGGGTCATTCGTGCTCATTCTCATTACATTCTCCTTATTTTATAACAAAGAAAATGTTACAACTATTGCTTGAAACACCACTAAGTTATTCGTTAAAACATACCTTTCCAATGCTCTACAGTCCCTTTATCATAGTTGTTAACTAGGTGTGACAAAAGGTTAATAGTATACCTGGATTGGCTAATTTTCCGTGAGTTAATCTATTGAATCCGGATAAAGAGAAACCTATGTTCAATAGATGTTGACCTCATTTTGTTACGAGTACGAGGAGACGGACTAAACTAGTTTTTCTTTGTGAATTTTTAATGAGTCGTGTGACGATAAACTCAATATCTTCATCAAATTTTAACGAGTCAAATGAATAAAACTCAAGGTATCTGTTTTAGTTTATTGAGCAAGGAAAAAGAGGTAAAAGGACTGCTCATTCCTTCTTCGTAGATTTAATGAGCCCAAGGAAGGGGAAAAACTCGGGGATATTTTCGATTTAAGAGCGAGAAATAGTCCCAAAAAAGCAAGTGCTCTGGTTGCTGCCATAGATTTTTAAGGAGCCCAGTGACAAGAGCTCGGGATTTTTTAGTTTAACAAGCGAGAAAATTACCTAAAAGAAGGCTCGGGTCATCTTTATAAATGTTTAATGAGCCTAAGGAAAAGCTTGGGGTTTTTTTAGTTTTATGAGTGAGAAAAAAGTGCCTAAAAATAATGCTCTAATGACCTTTTCAGTTTAATAAGCTAGAAAAAGAGTGAAAAAGAGTTGCTTAGACGGTCGTCGTATGTGTTTAACAAGCTCAACGATGAAAAACTCAGGGATTTTATAGTTTTTAGAGTGAGAAAATATCCCATAAAATAATATGCCCATTTCTTCTTTGTAGTAGTTTAATGAACCCAAAGAAGGAGACTCGAGGTTTTTCATATTAACGAGCAAGAAAAATACCATAAAAAGAACGCTCGATCTTCTTCATGGTAGTTTAACGAGCTTGAAGAAGGAGACTCAAGGATCTTTCAGATTAATGAGCAAGAAAGATACCATAAAAGGAATGCTCGATCTTATTCGTGGTAGTTTAACGAGCCCGAAGAAGGAGACTCGAGGGTTTTTCAGATTAACGAGCAAGAAAAATAGCATAAAAAGAATGCTCGAAACTTCTTGATCTCATGCTTGACAATAGAAGGGTCTATGCCATGCATTTCCTCATAGACCAAGGGAAAAAATCACAGGAGTCCTTGAAAGGTTAGGTGAAGCTCGTAATTTCCTCAAGCCTGCGATTGGATCCAATCCATATGTTGTCCACGATGCATGTCTTGACTGAAATATCGATGAGAAATGTCTTGGAAAGATTGCCCATGTTTCCCTCCGAGTCCAAACTTTGGATAGTCGTATATGGTGAGGAAACAATTTCAGGTTTTTCAGATGACAAGATTTGAAGAGGCATCATGTCCAAATCAAATACCAAAACACGATGGTGTGAGTCCTCCCAAGTTCACTCTTCTAAATTCGTGATCTCTCTAATAGCTTTGTCCATGGGTAGGACTTCATTGAGGGGATCTAAAGGAGCTGTTATGGGAGGGGCAATGGTACTATTGGCCGTGAACAAAATGACCAGAGGCTCAGATGCAGATTGAAAGGCCTGGTAGGCCAATTTAGCTGGTGACAGTGACATTTTTTCTCCGTAAGCATCAATGTCTGAAGGGCCATGAGGATGCAAGGATCAGTTGGTTCGTGAGGAATGGATGAAACCATAGAGACCATTTATGGAACCAAAGGCTGTGGAAGAGGGAAACAACTCATCATGGAAAAGCCCTTCAATAGACTAGTATCGATACTGACGTAAGAGTCAGGTACACCACCCACTAAGGGTACAAAGCCACTAGGTAATGGGGAGTAATCTGGGGTGAAGAAGGACAACTGGTCCACTGTGACTATCTTTCCATCCAAGGGAAATAGGATGATGTGGAAGACTAAAGACGCAATGGCATTCATGGCATAAGTCCAATTGTGTCCCAAAAGTAGATTATGGTTGATTTTATGATCCACAACTTCAATATCCACCGTTACCATTTTCCCACTCAAGGTGATGGGGTAGCTAGCTAGGTAACCTTTTGGGATGAAAGTGTGGCTGTCGAAAGCTTTAAGGGAATTCGATAGTGGGGATAGGGTTGTAGAACCCAAAGTGAGCCAACATGAAGTCGACATGACGCAAGTAGAAGCACCTTCATCAATGACAGTTCTATGTATACCTTTACTTTTCGAAAAGATTTTCACTTGAAATGAACGCTGGTGAGAAGGGGGAGTTTTATGTCGAAAATTACAAGCATGGAATCCTGTGGGTTGATACCACCAATATCTGAAAGCAAAGCTTTCCTTTGTGCTAGACATGTTTGTAATACATTGAGTGCCGACATAGCCAATGGGCTTGTGCCAAGTCTTCTACAATGTTGTAGTTTTGGGTAGCACGTGCAGATGTATTGTGCATTGTGTGTTGAAGTGCCCCTTTAGGGGGGCGAATCACAAGGTCAGCAACCAGCCTTTCGATATGCAAATCGTTGGGTGGAAGTGGGTTTTGACTTGAGGAAGGTTCCTCTGCATGAGTGATAGGATCTCCATAGGATTTGGCTCTTGTTTGTAGATCTACCATTTCAAAGGTGTAAATGGTAGAAGATCCTTCACTAGCTGAAGGATTTTGCGAACCACCATTGCCCCCTTGTAGGGGTTGGGGTTGGTTTGCAATGAGGCATTGTTGCTGCTAAGCAGGGAAACAATTATTAAGGATAGCAGGGGTCCTACTAGTATCCTTTTTAGCAATGAAATATGTGCATTCTTGAAGACATGGGCAATGATAGGTCATGTGGTTTGGCAGGTTTATCCTTTCCATCGTTAGGAGGTGCAGCAGCCTTCTACCTTGGGTTTTGCTACTTTTTCAACTGTTCCTTAGAAGGAGCGGTCTTTTTCTTATTCTTCTTGTTCTTACCACTGGGTTTTTGCATATACTGCACAGATTTTATCATGGTGTTAGGAAGAGTAGTCAATTTGGTAGAGGGGTCCATTGACATCTGGGCAATGTGACTGCTGAGTTGTTTTATAGCAGTCCCAGAGGTTGCACCGATAATCCCATCAATGTGCACTCCAGGGTGATGAGTAGTGGAAGCATTGGAGTTGCGAGGGGCATTGGGGATTACATCGTAAAGAGTGCTAGACTGTGAATATATTAGATCTAAGTGCTAGGCATGACATATGGATTGGTCTTTTGTGACCACACCACCTAAGGCGACATCCTTAGCGATTTGCAGGAGTAGGGACTTGCAGAACTAGTCTGCTAAGAGATAGTTTGGGAGGGGAGCTTTGACTAACCTCCACCTACATCTCCATTCATGTATATGATCAGAGATGTGGGTGGAAGTATCTTGACGTAATGAAGTGAGGAACTCTGTCCTAGTCTCATAGTGGATGGGTAGCTGGAAGTGCTTTAAGAATTCCATCGCTAGAGTGTCGAAGGTATTTACTCACACGCATGGTAACTCAATGTACCACTTGGATGCCAGTGAGGGTGCAGGGAAAAATACGTAACCAGACACTATCATCCACCATGGAGTTAGAAACACACTAAAGATGATAGGTGTTGATATGGGTGCCCGGATCCTCCCCTTGTTTCCCTTCAAACTTGGGGATGTTTGTTGGTATTTTATGCGGGATTGGTGGCCAAAGTAAGTTATGATAGATGGGGTCATTTGTAAGTTTGTACAAGTCAGGGATATCCAACATTACCAAGAAAGGCAAAGTTTGTGGTGCCCCCGACTTCGACCAAGGCGATGATATATGACTTGAGGATCCTTGCGGTCCTCCCATCATTTGAGTCCTAATATTATACATAGGCTACGTGGTGTAGTAGTTGCCTTGGGGAATGGTGTTGTAATGTGGATTTCCATGGGGATTGTGATGTTGGGGTATAAAATTTCCCCTAGGATAAGCAATACCCCCTTGACTCATTTGAAATTGTGATTAGGGTGACACCATGGATTGGTTGGGACCTCCTTGAGGATTCCCACCCGCCACAGAACTAACCATATGTCCTTGATTGACATAAGGAGCATTCAGGTCAATCAGTGACTGACCATGCATGCCTGAAAACAGAGGGGGAACTATTACGTTCCTAACCAGTATATGCATATTGGGAGTGCCCCTAGATACTTTAATCTAGGGGTTTGAACTATACAATGGATGCCAACCATATTGTTGGTTGAGGGGTGTTGTAGGGAAAAGTATCCGACTCGGATGACCCTATCCCACTCTAAGGGTGATAGTACCTCAGCAACAACTGTAAAGAAAACTACTTAAGGTTTACTTCTTTATGAAAGCAAGAGAGAATGAAGAAATGCACTAACCGTTGCCTTGCGCTTAATGTCGAATCCAAACTCTTCTCTTTGCTGCTTGCTCCCAGCTCCTTGCTCTTTTGCTGGCCCAGCTACAATGAGATCCTGCAAAATAACAAAGAAGGAAACTACAAGAAGCATGCAATCATAACTGATTCAAGGATTAGCATAAATCAAATATACAATTATCACAATACATCATTGAAATAAGTGCATATAGAAGAACCTCAATAGCTTTTATTAATGGAAGAAGTAAAGTTCTGAGAGTGTTACAACCATTGAAGGCCCCAATCCAGCAACACCTCCCAGCAGAAAGAATTTCTCCTCTTCACCTCCTTCAAGCAATCACCCAATAGTTCTATAGTGAAACCAACAGCATATCATTACTTTGCACAAAATTCTAGCGTCCTGAGCTCATAGGAGAGAGCTCAATATATAGATGAATTGAGAAAGGATGAGTCAGCTTGCAACTGGTGTGTAGCTGCCTTGTGTCCTCTCTCTCTTCAATTGATCTTCAGTTCTTGAGTCCACTTGGAGAACCTTGCTTCCACTTGGAGAAACAGAGCCTCTGACTCATCACAAGGCGAAATCCTTGATCCAAGTGTCATTTTTGGAAGATTCCAGAGCAATGACTCAGTGTGCCACTTGTCCCATCTCGCTCAGCGCAGGTGGCCTTTTTTCTACCTGCTTTGCAACGCAGGTACACCATGGAGGAGTTGAGTTTCAGCGCAGAAGCCTAGTGGAGCACCTGCTTTGATTTCAGGATTGCTTGTTTTTTAGTGTTTTCAGGTGGAGAACTGATCTGAGAGCTGTTGGTTTGCTGACCTTGTTCCTCTAGGGGTAGGAACATCATGTTTAGGGACTTTGGATCCCTTGGATTATTGACAACTCATGCCTGATGCTGCAAGGCACAAAATTGTCTATAACAGATGCCCCCTAAAGTATGAGGTCGTTTATCGGGTGAAATTCTTTATTAGGAGGATCCGAAGTTCATTCAATCTGCTGAGAAGTGTCCTGTAATAAGATACAATACAATACATTATTTTTCATACTTTTTTCATGATCTAGCTGAGGCGGGCATTCCCATGCTCAGCTTTATAAATTCATTTTGGTACATAGAACAGACGATCGTCTGATGGTAGACTGATAATTCTCTGCTGAAATTATCATCCTTTGAGAAGGATGATCATCTACTGCAATGATGTACACATCAAATGTCTTTATATCCTGAATATATATCGCAGCCCGGATGGATGAAACTAGATCCGGGGTCTTCAATCTCTTCCGATCTTCACTCGATGTACAAGTCGATCCATGTGAGAATTTCTTGAAGTCGAACATGGAAAGACATCGCTTGATTACCGGTCAATGATGTAAACCGTTAACAAACGCGAGAGGAATCACCGATAAGGATGATGACCCTCAAGGTACAGCAGTACAATTCACATGGTGGGAATAAAGGACTTGGCATCGACCACCATGCAAAATCTTCTGGTCGAAGGTCATTGATGTATACCTGTCGCCGGAAGTGAGAAACTTGCCATTGAGGCATGCAAGCTTCAAAGTACTGAAGGGGTTGTTCCTAGATCAACTCCTTGGATAATGAGCTGATGTCGACAAGGAGCGATCCGTCAAAGGAGGGCCTTAATGAATCCCACATCAGTGACACGGAACGGAGCTAGTGATTGTGATGAGGTGAAAACAAACTGTGATGTATGATTCAGGGTGGCGGTCATGAAATGGATGAAGGACAATGTATGGCAGTGGATGGGACACGGTTGACTCTTTGCAGAACAACATCTCTTGAACATATAACGACACTGATGTGATGGATTGGTAGCATTACCCCAAATGTGGATGGTGTGGCGAGGACCATGGTGATGAGACCGGTGAATGAAACAACCCAACCCGATGTGATACGGAGGACAAAGTGTCATGTTCAAGAGCGACTTGCTACCATTAAAGCTGTGAGGTTCTCCCAATTTTTCCCCAGTCATTGCTGACCAGTACCTCTTTATTTTTATCAAGCTTGAGGAGGATAACATATGCTTGTTCTATAACCTGCCCTTCGGGCAAGCCCATCGCTATGTTTTAACGAGCCTAGCGATAGGGAAACTCGTTCTCGTCTAAAGACAAGTTTGTCGCTATTTAATGAATTTAACGAGTCTAACGACAAGGATAACTCGGTCCTTTTCATTTTTAGAGAGTCTGAAAAGGTACATAAAGTCAACTCCAGAATTCCTTTTTCGTCATCTAATCCCTTAAGTCCGAAAAAGTATAAAACAATACAGAAGGGATGAATTTTCGTTTGCTTTAACGAGCCGAACAAAACAAGCGCTCGATCTTTTTGTGCAATAATCCCTCAGGTCCAAAAAGATTAAAATCTAGAGGAGGGATAGCTCTTCCGGTCGTTTAACGAGCTGGAAGGCCAAAACTCGGCAAACTTTTCATATTTTACGAGTCAGGAGAAAAGAGCTCAAAGAAGACTCGTCTTTTGAGGAACGAGTGATAAACAGGGATAGCAGCAGATTCCAGGTACAGGTTGGAATTTTCCAATCACGGCAGTGTCACAAGGATGGCTAAGTGAAATCACTCTTCGCAGCTGTTCCTCAAAATGGGTAAACAAACATATGGAGATGAACGATTGGCCAAATGAACGGATGGAGGTGAGACTGCAAGAACACGACCAAGGGCTTTAATATGGCTGTCAAAGGTTACATTTACCAAGGTTATTTATCGGTTCATTTTTTCTGGGTGAGCTTGAACTCTAGGGGAAGATTGCTCACAACTTATGTTTATTTTTTAACGAGCATGAACTATGTGCTAAAACTGCTCGGATCTTGCGTTTATTTTTTAACGAGCATGAACTGTGTGCTAAAACTGCTTGATTATACCAGTCATAATACAAGAAACACCTCAGGTGAGATATCTATTTTTTAAGGAGCTTTATCTCACGAAGCTATGCTCCTATTTGGCAAGTTTTGACTTTTGCCCCACATCCTTTCTTTATGCAAGCTGGAAACGGCTAATCCTACGAGTTTAACGGGTTAGACCTACAGGTTTAAAGGGAGGACCTAAAAATTTAAAAAATAAATAGTCGTCCCGTGCTTGCACTCCAAAAGGTTTGCATGCCCCTAGGTATAAAGTATAATTTCAAGGCTACCCCTCCTCTGTCCCACCTCTATTTTTCTACTTGTCGTCTTGCTATATTTTTAACGATACTTGTCTTCTCGTTATTTTTTAGTGCTGACGGTACTTGTCTTCCCATCAGTTCACTTTTTGATTTTTGCGAGATCACAACAGATAAAACATTGGTGTTACGGAGGGAGGCTTGCCTCTTACTTATTATCCGAAAAATGGTTCTGTTCGCTGCCGCAAACTAAACTCTCTTTTCGGCGATGTCTATCATTAGGTTGCTAAGGATGGTGACTACTTGTTGCAGCAATTTCATCTCTTTCTTTGGAGGCTGCCCCTACTTATCCTTCAAAACATATGTTTTAATGGGTGAGGCTTGCCTTCAAAGATGGTGGCTACTTGCCGCTACAAATGGATCTCCTCCCTTGGCAGAGCCTACTTTTTTAGACAAAGGTGAATGTCTTGGCAAACACATAACTTTGACAGAAGAATCTTGTTCTAGAACAACCCTCTCTTCCTTCCTTCGGACGGGGTACGGACTAGTCATATTCTCCTGCGGAAATTAACTTTACACCCAAGGTTTCCTCTGCCCAAGGTAGGCCAGGGTGCATGCCCCCTGGGTCCCAGTTCTTTCTTCCGAATCACTCGCATTCATCGGGAAGTAGAACCGGGGGTGGAGGCATTCCTTGAGTGAATAAACCGTTAAGGGATGGTATTTGACTATTTGCGATGCGTGATCCTGGAAATGAAAGTTGGTCTACGAGCTTGACCATTCTTCCTTCGTGCGGAAAACACATAACTCTGAAGAGTGAGGACACTATCGCCTCCATGCAATATATATAGTCTCGTCCAAGGAGTAAGTTATACACCAAGGGTCCCTGGACGACCGTGACGTTCATATGAACTGTCTTCCCCTTCAATGTAACGGGAACATTGGGGAGAATCCCTAACGGGCGACTGGTTCCTTTATCAAAACCTGATAGATTTCTCATCTCAGGTAAAAGCGCCGGGGAACCCAGTGCTTTCCAAGCAATAGAGGAAAGGATACTCACAGATGCACCTTCATCAATGATAGTTCCAGCCATCACCATTCTGTAGATTTGGACGATGATTCTGAATGGGATACTGGCTGGTAACAGGGGTCTACCTAGTTGATTCCAATCAAAGGACACAACCAGGTTGCTTGGTGGTGGGACCGAATACACGGCCGGATACGATCCTGACGATGTTCCTTCCTGCGATAAAGGAATGGGCGCGTTGCCCTGATGCTCATCAGAGTCCGTGTTGATGAAAAGAATCTGGATGGTGTCATCCTTATTCTCTTCAGTGAGGGTGTCATTCGAAGATGAATCTTCAACGACGGTGTCATTTGAGGATGAAACCTCTGAAGGAAGAACCGGGTCAACTGCCGTTTCGACCTTTAGACTTTCGTCTGGTCTGGATTCAGTAGGTTCATTCTCAATGACCAACACTTCAGCTGACCACTTGATCGGGCCAGCTGGATTTTCAACTATCGAGGGACTTGGCACGAGTTTTTGGTATCCAGGAGGAAGTCGTAACGGTGAAACCGGACGATCTTCCAAAACTCTCTTCGCCTCATCTAAGAATGGACAACAGTGGATGGCATGATCGCCTTCACACAGCATGTAGGGTGATCTTGGTCTCCCTTTTTGTCCTTCACTCTCGCTAGTTGACGGACTGCAATCAACATGACTACCAGAGGTTGATGCTACCGGATTGTGCATCCTGGGGGACCAGTCCCTTAGTATCCGGGGAATACAAGGACAATCACGGTGGAAGTGGGTCCCTTTGCAAATGACACATGGCGATTTAGGCCCGGTCGGTGCAGTGTGTGGATTTTTGTCAGATGTCTTTTGCTTGCCCCCAGTCGCCTTCGCCTTAGGCTCCTTCTGCTTCTTTTCTTTCTTCTTCTTCTCCTTCTTCTCCATGGGAGGCTGACTTCTGCCGGCTCTACCTTGTGAAGATGAAGGATCAGAGGAAGAATTGTAAGAAGTGGAAGGCTGGTGGGCAGCTCTAGACTGGTCTGACTGTTGATTCGACTGCTCAGGATTTGTGGTGGTCTGAACTACATTAGTTGAAAAGAGCCATACAGGCAGGCCAATTGTCAATCCTGGAAGTGACAATGTGGCCATATGGGGCGCGCCAACATCTCCCCAAGAGGAGAAGGGACTGGGACTTCCACCAAGGTGACTTCCTTGGTTGGTGGGCTCCATACTTTTCAACTGAAAGATCAACGTGGGAATAACAGGTGATTATGTTCCGTTTAAAATAAATTTTATTAACGATGCTTTAGACACAACTTTGCTTTTTCATGTTTTAAGAGTCGAGAAAAAGCTAAAGATGACTCTAGTCTCCTTCGATGTTTTAACGAGCCCGAAGTGACAAATGCTCGGATGGACTTTTTCAGTTATAGAGTTTGAAAAAGGCCAAAAGAAACTACTCTGGAGTTCTAGGCAGAGGGTGTGCCAAACCTTTCGCAAAACCACGGAATACGTTTTACGGTACGTGTGGTCAATCTTCATGAATGCTGTGTTCACTGCATTGCGATCAGTAGGGCGGCCGACACGGCTTCCTAAGGATAAAGGATATATGCCTATAGGGGTCTCCCAATATATACTCGACGGTACGTGGGAGCACAAGTCCGTATTAGTGTCACCGACTCTCAGGAGGAATCACCCACCTTCTTCGAGATCGACAGTCACTACGTTTAACGACGCCGGAACACGTCTCTAGCTTAGACCTCTATGTGTTTGCGTTATGTTTCAAAGCGTTGTTAAGTAAATTGGATTTATTTTAATGTTGATCTTGCTTAGCAGTTTTCCTTTAAGGATCACCACGAGATGTATGTAACAAATTCCTGAATGCAGTCTAAGATGAGAAGCAAACTTTTCAATCTTTCAACTTTGAAAATCTTAACTACTGAGGAGAAGAAAGGCAAATATTTTCACACAGATCATAGAGCACACACTAATGCAAAATTTCCTAAATCAGCATGCAAACAGTCAAATGCAAAATGCACAATGCATGTATTTTCTTTTCCCTTTCTTAATGTTGATGTATTACAAAAAGAAAGTTGTTATATAACTTTGATTTCGATTTCAAGCAAAAGTAAACAAGCTTGTCCAAAATCAAAAGACACCTTAAGATTTACTTGTTTAACCACTGGAAATACATGAAATCAAACCATAATGACGAGAGTAAAAAGACTAATCAGCTATGGACAGCAAACAAGCTAACTCTTTAGACCAGCAAAATGCCTAACACAGGTTCAGATCTAAGAGGCCAAAGCAAGACTAGTTTACTCTTCGTTATGGGAAATTGTAAATGATGTAAGAAATACAAAAGAACAAGTACAATTTCGTTATATAACAGAGGTGGAATGATGGCAAGTAAGGTTGGTTTCAGAATAGGTACAAGACTGGTAACTGGCTGCAAAATCTATAGTGAAAACAGGTAAGCAAAAAGGGAGGAAACCCCAAATGCACAAGGCAAAATTGGGCCAACGCAGGTGCTGCACAGCCAGTCTGGCTCTCAGCGCAGGTAGCCCCTTCGGGACCTGCGTTGCAAAGCAGGTAGCCTGTGTACTACCTGCTTTGGAAAATGAAAGTTGCGTTTTCTCAGTTTCCGGGTCACAATTTTCTCAAAAATTCACAGTTTTTGCTCAAATCAGAAGCTATCAGTCAAGTACACACTAAGGGATGACAAGGAAGATGAAAAGATATCACTAAGAGCTTACAAGGATCCTTGTAGATCAGCTCTTCAAATCATGAACATGCTCAGAAATGAGCTAGAGTAGCTGCCCTCTACTTCGCTTTTGATATAGTCAAAAGCTTTTCGATTTGGTACTCTTTTGTTCAGGAAATGAATAGCAAAATACTACAAACAATCAAACAGATACGTTCCCCAGCGGAGTCGCCAGTTTGTTGTAGGGAAAAGTATCCGACTCGGATGACCCTATCCCACTCTAAGGGTGATAGTACCTCAGCAACAACTATAAAGAAAACTACTTAAGGTTTACTTCTTTATGAAAGCAAGAGAGAATGAAGAAATGCACTAACCGTTGCCTTGCGCTTAATGTCGAATCCAAACTCTTCTCTTTGCTGCTTGCTCCCAGCTCCTTGCTCTTTTGCTGGCCCAGCTACAATGAGATCCTGCAAAATAACAAAGAAGGAAACTACAAGAAGCATGCAATCATAACTGATTCAAGGATTAGCATAAATCAAATATACAATTATCACAATACATCATTGAAATAAGTGCATATAGAAGAACCTCAATAGCTTTTATTAATGGAAGAAGTAAAGTTCTGAGAGTGTTACAACCATTGAAGGCCCCAATCCAGCAACACCTCCCAACAGAAAGAATTTCTCCTCTTCACCTCCTTCAAGCAATCACCCAATAGTTCTATAGTGAAACCAACAGCATATCATTACTTTGCACAAAATTCCAGCCTCCTGAGCTCATAGGAGAGAGCTCAATATATAGATGAATTGAGAAAGGATGAGTCAGCTTGCAATTGGTGTGTAGCTGCCTTGTGTCCTCTCTCTCTTCAGTTGATCTTCAGTTCTTGAGTCCACTTGGAGAACCTTGCTTCCACTTGGAGAAACAGAGCCTCTGACTCATCACAAGGCGAAATCCCTGATCCAAGTGTCATTTTTGGAAGATTCCAGAGCAATGACTCAGTGTGCCACTTGTCCCATCTCGCTCAGCGCAGGTGGCCTTTGTTCTACCTGCTTTGCAACGCAGGTACACCATGGAGGAGTTGAGTTTCAGCGCAGAAGCCTAGTGGAGCACCTGCTTTGATTTCAGGATTGCTTGTTTTTGAGTGTTTTCAGGTGGAGAACTGATCTGAGAGCTGTTGGTTTGCTAACCTTGTTCCTCTAGGGGTAGGAACATCATGTTTAGGGACTTTGGATCCCTTGGATTATTGACAACTCATGCCTGATGCTGCAAGGCACAAAATTGTCTATAACAAGGGGACCCACGCTAACCGTGCTATATTGAGCATTATAAGGAGTGTTGTATGTAGCGATTATCAAAGGTATAGAGTTTGACACTAAAGGGGTGGAACCCAGCATAGGTTGGGTTCCACTCATGGAGGGTGTCATGTGAGGGTTTGTACCTGGAACAAATGGGATAGCAGGGTTTTCCAACAATGGTGTGGTGGTGACTATTGACTGGGGAAGTGGTGGGGGACCAAAAGTGTCCACAAAGTTCCATGACCCGTCAGTGGTCGATGGGATGGATGGAAATGTTCCAACTAAAGAAACCGAGAGTACAGGTGCCACGAGAACCAAGAGTGGGTTCAACAGATTTGTGAGTGGAGGGTTAAAGGGAGGAAGAAATCCTACAGTAAAGAAATCCTACGGTAAACTTGAATCGTCGGTTGTCCAAACAGTTTTCGTGTGATATCTTGGAGACTGATTTCTCGAAGATGGGGAATCTGGTTCACTGGAGCTCGGCGGATGTTCCACAATGAGTGGAGGAAGTCCTAACAATCGTCTAGATTGATGACAAGGGCTGGATGTAGCCACGGTGACCGTTAATTTTTATCACGATATTTGTTAAAGTATCAATGATAACACTTGGGTGCCTAAAAAAATATAAAAAATACACTAGGTTGATCAATCAGCAAACAGAGGGAAATGACCTTGTCTAATAAGCACCAATCACTAGAGATGAAACCCCGTATCACAATGAATAACAGAGAGGGCTGGCCAAATGTATAGTTACGGTTGCTTTAGAGCTTCACACAAACCTCAGATTGAGGGGCCAAGTACTCTCGTGAAGACGAGCACCCTCCCAAAAACTGAAGGCAGAGTAGGTCTGTTTGTGTTAGGTACTAGGGCATCCCACCCCAGTCACCCTATGTAAGTCCCTAAAAGTTTTTCCACTAAGGATACCTCAGATCATAGACACCACTGGAGGGGACATAGTCGTAGATAGTACGCTGTGTGGGTAGGATACCTGAGTCCTCGACTCATCTCTGAAATCCCTGAAGGGATCCCTAATACACAGAATACCCAAAGGAGTTGTAAGAGAAGGCGAGCTACCTTCACTTACACTCCAATGTTGTTTTGTATTTAGCTCCGCTTTTACTGGAGTGGTCCTGGTAGTATGAGTGCAGAAGGAACTTTCTCTCTTTTAATGACACTAGTTTTGGTTTCTGATCTTGGGCAATTTACTCACACTGCCTATCCCAAGATCCTAGCTTGAACTAATGCTTGTTTGCTCAATAAAGAGTTACTAATTGATTTTAGGTAAATTTTATGTGTACTTTTTTAGTGTCTTTGGTAGGGGAGTTGACCTATGAAATGTGGTGGGACTCTGACTCAAAATCATGCAAAAGACAATTCTTAAAAAATATTCAATTCGATGAAACAAGCTGTATTCTATAGGTGAGAGTCTTTCACATATTCATATTTGTTCCATGCATCCTAGTCATTATAACACATGCATAATCAACATAAATCTTTCCAATGATTTCTAACAACTATTTGAAACCAAAATAAATCAGATTTTAACCAGCTAAGCAGAAGAATGAATAAATTTTTTTTTGATAAAAACTTTTTAAGAAAGAAAAAAAACTTATTTCCTAAAAAACATTCTTTTAGGACACCAATCTTGCTAACAAAATGCACCTGCAGATCCTTTTTCAGTCCATGAGCAAGTTGCCCATCCCTTTGAGTTTACAGACACAACTATATGTCAAGATTTTTGGGACTAACGCTCTGTAGTAGTGGCAACAGAGAGTTACTAGGTCCACTAATGCACTGTTTGTGTAGAAACAGAGCTTTATAAAGCTTTGTTTACTCTGCTAACCTATGTTAGTGTGGGAAAAGAGTTCAAAATAGGGATTTTAGGATCAGATTCAAGGATGAATATATGAAGGTAGAATGCAACAAGGTTTTATTGGGTCAGAAAGGGAATGCAGAAGTATAGGGAGGTCTTACAAGGAGGAGGAAACTGAGAACTATTTGGGTGAACCTGGAACTAAATGTATGGTCCCTAGTGGAGTCACCAATTCTGCTATAGGATAAAATGCACAGTGTATGGAGAATGGAGAAACCCTCAGAGGTCTTCTCGGGACCTTCAACAGACTGTAAGATTATTTGCAGCTGGCACAGAGTGACATGCATGTCCATAAACAATAACTAACTATCAAAGAAAAATATATTGATTACCTCAAGCCTCCGTGTAGATTTGTTGGAGAGCGCAATGCAGCTAGGTGGAACTCCCCTGAGTTGACTCCAGATTAAGTCCTACACATAGAAGAGACAAGCACAATCATAGCATACAACCTTGATAACTAATACATGAATACATAAAAGACATCTAGTTGCACATAACTAAGCTACTCATGCTAAAAGGTATTGGACAAACAAGTAAATGAATGATAGTACCAACATCACGGAGTAGATAGTACAACTGCAGTTCTATATTAATGTCAGAAGAGTGATTACAACATCTATTGCATCAGCCTTCCCTTACCCCTCCAGCTTCTCTCTCTCTCTCTCTCTCCCTTCTTACCAACTTCTTATGCTTAGATTTGAGACTTTGCTTGACAGTCAAGTAAGCTATCCTTTCAAATGATCCGACCTCTAACACCATAGCCCTAGCTTTTCTTATGTAGCAATTGAGATAGAGTTGCCGAGTTCCTCCATAAGTCTCTTAAGGTAAAAGCAATGATGTTGCCATTCTTTTCAGCTCTTTCCCATTTGCCTCCTTCATTAGGATTTAGAAATCCCACAAAAAGGTCGAACTTGAGATGTTTCCTTGCTTTTTTGAGTAGATTTAGGAGGGAATATAAAGATATTTATGAGTCAATTCGCTCCCTTGACCTCTAAATGCTCATTAGGATCCACTAACGTTGTTCCCAAACTAACAACTAGAGTTATTAGGGTCACCAACGCTTCCTTAGGATTACAGAGAAGCTTTATAAAGCATGTTGTTAGTGTTTAGCCAACGTTAGTGTGGAAACAAGGCTTGTGATCTTGGTCTTTGCTTCAACTATCATGTCTTTCCCCTATGAGCTGATGAGGGGGTCATTTTGTTGTATAACAATCTTTCAAAGACAAGTACTCATTGCCCAAAATGGATTATATATCACAAAGATGGTGGGATCAGTTAGAATTTCCATGATGAATGGGTTCTCTATTTACAAACAAGTGGCAGTCCACCTTGATGATGAGAAGAAGACTGCTTTCACCACCCCTTGGGAAACTTTCATGTATGCTTGCATTCCTTTCAATCTTGTGAATTTAGGGGCCACTTTTTAGAGAGATATGGATATAGCTTTTGTAGGTGAGAAAGACAAGTTTGTAGTGGTATATTTGGACGATATCATAGTCTTCTCTAAGACCGATGAAGAGAACATCATCCACTTGAAGCTCACCTTTCAGAAATGCAGGAGGTATGGACTATCTTTGAATCCAAAGAAATCTCAGTTTTCCCTAAGTGAGGGGAAGATACTAGGACACATAGTAGTGCAAGAGGGAGTGAAATTGATACTAAGTGAGTTGAAGCTATCAGCCACATTCCTCTACCCAAAAATAAGAAAGAGGTCCAAGTCTTTTTGGGGAGAATCAATTTCTTGAGAAGGTTCATAGAAAACTATGCTGAAATAGTGAAGGGTATTATAGATATTCTTAAAAAGGAGGATGAAGTTAAATGGTGCCCTACCTCTCGAGATTCTTTCACTAGAATTAAAGAATCTTTTTTCTGAAGCACTGGTACACGTCCACCCTGACTACTCAATGCCTTTCTATATCTTTTCTTTTGCTTCTCCGCATACTATTGCTACAGTTTTTATTTAGGAAAATAAAGATGGTTATGAGCAGCCCATCGCCTTCTTTAGCCAAGTCTTGAGGGATGCTGAGGTTTGTGGGCCTTGACCCAGCTTCAGTGTTAGTTAGCCAAACAAATCCCTACACTACTAGCCCTTTTGTCATCAGCCTGTGGAGTGTGGACCGAAGTCTCACCTGAAGTAGTATGGGGGGATGCTAGAACCAAGTCTCCGCACCCTGAGATGGTCGTGATGTCAGTTTATACCCTGTGCCCCTACTTTAGCATAGGTCGCTAAGCCTTAGGGCTCTATTAGTCTACCCTTTATTTTGTCCTTCAGTACCTCTGTGAAGGTGTACCATTGACCTTCGCGCAACCCTAAGCCGTGGTCCAGGTACTTTCATGCAACTATGACAATGTATTATATAGGTTCCCAAGTTATCTCAAGTGTTTTACTTATCTTACTAATCAATCACAGTTAGTGCTGCATAAACTGATATCCTTGTGTTCAATTAATTGATACAATCACATATACTTGCGCATCAAATAAACATTGTAAATTAAACCCAAAACATAATATAATTAGATGTATTAACAGGAAATAAATACACAGTAATTGTAGAATACTTCTCTTTATTGATATCTTCCAGTTTAATACAGACTCTATTCACCCTGTGCACATAGCTACAAGGTTCCATGCACTCAGCTGCGGACTTCCACCCTAGGCCTCTATGCACTCAGCTATAGAGCCTCTACCTATGCTAAGACCCGAGAACACTTAGACTTCTCCACTCTACTTCGCTACTTTCTTCCTTTCTTAACTACTTAGAGCTTATTTACTTCGCTCCTTTTTATAAAATCCCATGGTCTGTGGACCATGGGTGGATCTTTACAGCTGACTTGACACTTTACAAAATAAGCGCGGACAACCCTTTATGACTCTTGACACCTTCGCACTCCGTGACCACAAAATGCGGAGACTTTACAACTTTATTACAAAATTATCCCAAAGCATGGGCTTTTAGCCCCAACACAAACATGGTGACTCGCCCTCAAGTCACTTTGCGGGCAGGAAGATCTTGGCGCGAAGACCTCCCAGCTCGACCTGTATGACTACCACTTCGGTGGTGCACTGTGTGGCCACCTGCTTAACTTCCTCAACCAACTGCTCTATCGTTGGTCTTGAATTGTCAGCGTGAAGCTTCTGCTGAATCGCTTGCAGATTAGCAAGCTTGCTTTCAAAGGAGGCCATGACTGAATAAGCGTCGTCCAACCAATGCTTCAAGTGTGCCTTCAACACTGCTTGTTTCTGCTACATTGCATCTACATGTTCCTTCAATGTTTTGGTCTCCTGTAGCTTCGCCAGTCTCTGTGTGAGAGTGATGGTGTGTGTTGTACCTTTTACTTCGTCATAGCGCTATTGCAGTTCTTGCACCTCTATCTCCATTTGCTGTACATTAGGATCCTCTTGCAGACTCGTTAGGACCTTGAATGACTGTTCAAAAAGCCATGTGCAGTTTGCTACTTCACTGTCTACCACCACTGTCACCTCTATGACAGCAGTTGCACGCTGCTCCTTTACTTCGGTGGAGTTGAAGGCTGGGCCTTCAATTGTAAATCTGTAATCTGTAGGTTCATCTCCAGCTAAATCTTAGCTAACTCTGTGCGAGTGTCGTGCACCCCTATAGCAAGCTTGTAGACCTATTCATCTGCCTCCACATCCTCAGGAATGGTCAATTCGGGGACCATTTTGTAGGCTTCCCTCATGGCCTTAATCATGCACATATTTGTGTTAGTAAGTTCCACTATGGAAATGAGGGCGGTGTCTCGCTGTAGAGCCATCTATACATTATTAATATTCTTCTCACTGATTACCTGCAAAGCACATTGTTCGCAGGCCCTTAGCTCCGTGATCACCTCATCTTGCAATAGGTGGAGTGCCTTGCCAGGAAGCACTACTAAGTTCAATCCCACTCCCTTGAGGGCACTAACAACGAGCTTGTCAGCTTCATTTTTTGTGGTCAGTGCTCCATCCGGTAGCACTATCGCTCAGGAATCCTTCGCACGTAGCATCTTGGTAGCTTCTGAAGTACCGATAGCGAGGCTGGTGGACACTATCCCAGCCTATGATGCATGGATCTATAGTTAATGCAGACCCATCTAGATGGCTCCCAATAGTTGCTGTTGCTGCTACTCGAACTGTTGTAGTACCTCCATGGCCCCACTTTTTCTTGTTCTCTTATACATTTGATGTGGTACAACGCTATCTGTGAGTCCGCTCCATGCTGCTTTGTTTGCTCGTCCGTTTCTTCCTCTATTTCGGGCAAGGGCGACCTCGCACCTTTGTCATAGCCACGCTCTGTTTTGCTTGTCTGCTTTTCCACCTGTTGGGCGGCATCATGCTCTACCTGGGCCTTGTTAGTGGCCTCCTTCTTCCTCTTCTTGGCCAACTATGCCATCTTAAGCTTGTCCTCCTCCTTTTTGCGGTGCGCAGTGGACTTTCTCGACCTCGCCACCAAGTCTGAGGCAGTGCGCCACTCTACTAGCCAGCATTCAAGAACTGCATCAATTGCGTCATCTTTTTCCAAGTAAGGAAAGTCATGCCACTTCTGCTCAGGGTCCTTCTTTGCCCTAATCGCGACGTGCTAAAAGTCTACCTTGAACTCCATGTACTCCTGCAATTTGGCAAACATAGTAGGCAACAATCACAGTTTGCGATTGATAGCCATGCGTATGTTAATTTCCATCAAGATACATAATATCTTGCTATCCTTGATGCGCTGAGCATCCTTGGTCACCTACAGTGAAGTGTACTTCACTGCTTCTGGCAGGTCTGACACGACCGCAGGGAATTGATTATCTTTTGGTAGCTCCTAGGCTACTAGCATAATGGACAGCAAGAGCCACACATAGTGGAAGGTCTTGCTGAGATCTTTGTTGAAAATAGCAACAAGAAATGCTAAAAATAGTACTGCTATAAATATCAGTTCGGCCAGTGTTGAACATAGCAACAAGGAATGAAAAATGGAAGTGCTAAAAATAACATTCTATAAATAGAATTTCCGGATATCTTCCTATTTAAGTTAGTCCCAAAACTAAAATAGTGAAGTAAAATTCGAATTTGATCTTAGCAGTTATTTGTAAAATAATTAATTAATTCATCTTGAGTTAATTAGTTAAGGAAAATCAAACATGAAGTCTATGTGGGGGCATGCAACAGTTTCTCCATTAATTGAGGAATTAATCCATCAGTTAAAGAGATAAGGATGAGTTGTAATTAGTTGGCTCAGTCAACTAAGTCAAGTCCAGTTAGATTAATTCAATCAGTTTGTTGAATTAATGTAAGTTCAGTTAGTTAATGCTTGCATGCATGTAACTACTGCACTTCATATAACTAAATATTCTCTCATAAATAACTCATGCATGTCAGTTCAGACAGAGTTGAGATCAGATGTAGGGGTAGTGTACTATCAGTTGCTAGAATATTCCATTGTGAATATTCCTTGCATGTAGAAGAAATTCTTTCCTTGAGGATTGTGCAGTTACTTCTTCAGGTTTTGTGAGTGTGATGAGGCCAATTCACACATGTGGCTTCATTGGACCCCAAGAAAAATTGCGCAAGGAAATAGGAGGCTTGGAGGGCTTGAGGAGGACATATACTATGTCTATTATGAGGCCAATTCACACATGTGGCTTCATTGGACCCCAAGAAAAACTGCGCAAGGAAATAGGAGGCTTGGAGGGCTTGAGGAGGACATATACTATGTCTATTAAGTCTGTGAGCTGTATTGTTTGATTGCAGAGAGAGTAGGATAGCTTGAGAGCTGATTCTTTTCATAACTTGAACAAGATTTCCACTTGTATGATAATACAGAGATTGGGGTTTTAGGCTGAGGCTTTCCCTGAACTATTTCTTCTGTGTTATGTGTGATTGATTTCTCATTCTTAGTTATATGTGTTCTCTTGATATTGCTCAATTCGATTAAGCTTCCGCAAAGTGTTGTAGAAGTAGATCTTGTATTGTGTTTTAGTATATTGCATAATTTGTTGATCTACAGTGGGAATTTCTACACACTTGTGCCTTGTGGAAGTTCACAAGGAACTCACCACAGAGATAGCACGCCCAGTTAAACTGGACTCCTTCAACGCATTGGGCTGCTAGAGCAATTATGGGTGTCGACACTTTATCTGTGCGACACTTTCACATAACTTTTCCTGCGAGGATCTGCATGGCCACCTTGAACATAGGGTCGCAAAAACTCGAGATGGCATAGTTGTGCTGCTTCTTCACGAGCTTGAATTTCTCCTTCATGGCCTCTGCGAGGGCCTGCTCACCATCTTTTGTGCCAAACATCATGGCCGAATTCTCCCCTGTATAGGGTAGTTGCGTGATCCTATGGATCAGCCTGCCAGTGATGGGTATCGGCTCCTCCAGCCACATAAACCCATCGTGCACCAAGCATAGCAACTTCCTGATGAACAATACTATAATGGGTGTGCGGTTGTAGTGCAGCAGCCATAGCAGGTTGAGTAGACCTGCTTTGTCTACACCCCTAAGCCACTTCCGCGGTTCCAATGTAGTCATCCCGGTGGTTATGTGAACAACGCAGTGCATTAGTTGTTCTGTCACAAAGTGTGGGAACTTCTCATTGTCATCCAAGTCCCGATCTTCTAGTTTCAACAGAGGAACCCCCCCAAGTGTTAACGGGAAAAGTGTCTACTCAGAACGCCCCTATCCCACTAAGGCGTGACAGTACCTTAGAAACAAATAGAGAAAACGACTTTCGTATTCTTCTTTATGAACTATAAACGAAGAGGAATAGGATGAACCAACCTGTGTCTTGCGCTAGTCCTTTGATCCAATCTCTCTCCTCTTTGACAGCTTCCAGCTACCTGCTCCCTTACTTGCCCAGCTTCACCAAGTTCCTGCAAGATCACAGAAGAAGAAAACTACACAAAGACATGGATTTATATTCATAAATAGCTTAGGATCAGATTTAAGCTAAACATGCAAATATAACAAACATCATTGATACACAAGCATGTAGGAGAAACTCAAATAGTTTTATTGATATAACAAGAAGGTCCAGGAGGAGTTACAACCGATGATTCCTGATCCAGCATCAACCCCCCAGCAAAGGAATCCCCTCTTCACCTCCAACAAAGCATAAATCACCCAATACTATGATATCTATCTCAAAACCAACAGCAATTCTCTGCAATGTACAAAATTCCAGCCTCCGGATCTCTGGGATGAGGGATCCATATATAGATGTATGCAAAGAGGATGAGTCAGCTTATGATCTGACTAGTGGCTTCTCTCTGTCAGTTCTTGCTTCCACTTGGAGACTGAGAGCCTCTTACTCATCCTTGGTCGAACTCAGTGAGGCAAGTGTCATTGGGGAAGATTCTGAAAGCTTCCATTGTCTGTCCACCTCGCGGAATGACACTGCCATTTGTCATTTCCCACTCAACACACCCTGGTAGTGCATTTAGGTGCGTTGCAACGCACCTAGCTAGTGTACTTGGGTGCTATGCAACGCAGCTAGCTAGTGGAGCAGCTGAAATGATCCTGATTTGACTGATTCTGAGCAGTTTCTGGTGGAGAATTTCTGGGAGAAGCTGTAATTTGTTGACCTTGTTCCTTTAGGGGCCGGAACAACACTTTTAGGGACTTAGGATCCCTCGGTTTATGGACATTTCATGCTTAGATCTGTAAGGCACAAAAATGTCTATAACAGTTGCCCCCTAAAGTATGAGGCCGTTTATCCGGTGAAATGCTTTATTAGGAGGATCCGAAGTTCTTTCAATGCTGGGAGGAGACCTGTAATAAGATACAATACAATACATTATCTTCATACTGTTTTCATGATCTAGCTGAGGCGGGCATTCCCATGCTCAGCTTTATAAATTCATTTTCATGTACATAGGACAGACAATCGTCTGATGGTAGACTGATGATTCTGATAGAGCCATCATCCTTTTGGTAGGATTATTATCTGTGCTGCAATGCTGTACATTTCAATGTCTTTATTCTCCTGAATATATATCACAGCCCGGATGGATGAAACTAGATCCGGGGTCTTCAATCTCGTCCGATCTTTACTCGAAGTACAAGTTGATCCATGTGAGAAATGTTTTGAAGTCGAACATGGAAAGACATCGCTTGATTACCAGTCAATGATGTAAACTGTTAACAAGCGCGAGAGGAATCACCGATAATGATGATGACCCTCAAGGTACTGCAGTACAATTCACGTGGTGTGAATAAAGGACTTGGCGTCGAACACCACGCAAAATCTTTCGGTCGAAGGTCATTGATGTATACCTGTCGCCGGAAGTGAGAAACTTGCCATTGAGGCATGCAAGCTTCAAAGTACTGAATGGGATGTTCCTAGATCAACTTCTTGGATAATGAGCTGGTGTCGACAAGAAGCGATCCGTCAAAGGAGGGCCTTAATGAATCCCACATCAATAACACGGAACGGAGCAAATGATTTTGATGGAGGTGAAAACGATCTGATGATATATGGTTCAGGATGGCGGTCATGAAAGAATGAAGTATAATGTATGGTAGTGGATGGGACACGGGTGACTTCTCTGGATGACTTCTCTTGAACATGTCGGCGACACTTATGTGATGGATTGGTAGCATTTACCCCAGATGTGGATGGTATGGCGTGACCATGGTGTTGTGACCGGTGAATGAAACAACCCAACCCGACTTAGGCGCGGAATGGAAGTGTCATGTTCAAGAGCGACTTGCTACCAATAAAGATTCTTTGAGTTTCTTCCCAATTTTTCCCCAGTCATTGCTGACCAGTACCTCTTTATTTTTGTCAAGCTTGAGGAGGATAACATATGCTTGTTCTATAATTTTCCCTTCGGGCAAACCCATCGCTATGTTTTAACGAGCCTAGCGATAGTGAAACTCGTTCTCGTCTAAAGACAAGTTTGTCGATATTAATCTTTTTAACGAGTTTAACGACAAAGATAACTCGGTCCTTTTCATTTTTAGAGAGTCTGAAAAGGTACGTAAAGGTAACTCCAAAATTCCTTTTTCGTCATCTAATCCCTTAAGTCCGAAAAAGTATAAAACAATATAGAAGGGATGAATTTTCGATAGTTTTAACGAGTCGAACAAAACAAGCGCTCGATCTTTTTGTGCAATAATCCCTCAGGTCCAAAAAGATTAAAATCTAGAGGAGGGATAGCACTTATGGTCGCTTTAACGAGCTGGAAGGCCAAAACTCGGCAATCTTTTCATATTTTACGAGTCAGTTGAAAAGAGCTTAAATAAGACTC
The DNA here is from genome assembly GCA_031772625.1 of Pinus tabuliformis. Lineage (NCBI taxonomy): Eukaryota > Viridiplantae > Streptophyta > Pinopsida > Pinales > Pinaceae > Pinus > Pinus tabuliformis. The sequence continues at coordinate 150,172,547 of CM062813.1, read as the reverse complement.
GTCTTTTGAGGAACGAGTGATAAAATGGGTAGCAGCTGATTCCAGGTAAGGGTTGGAATTTTCCAATCATGGCAGTGTCACAAGGATGGCTAGTGAAATCACTCTTTGCAGCTGTTCCTCAAAATGGGTAAACAATCAAATGGAGGTGAATGATCGGCCAATGGAAAAGTGGAGGTGACGGTGCAAACACGACCAAGGCTTTAATGGCTGAAATGCTTCATTCACGGTGGTTATTTACCGGGGAATAGTTCATTTTTTAACGAGCTTAAACGCGGGTGGAAACATTTGCTCATGTCTTATGTTTATTTTTTAACGAGCTTGAACTATGTGCTAAAACTGCTCGATTAATCCAGTCATATGATAAGAATGTCTCATATAAAATTGGCAATTTTTAGATTTTTGCCCCACATCCTTTCTTTATGCAAGTTAGGTGACGACTAATCCTACGAGTTTAAAGGGTTAGAGGTCCTAAAAATTTAAAAAATAAATAGCCGCCCCTCGCTTGCACTCCAAAAGGTTTGCATACCCCCAGGTATAAAGTATGGTTTCAAGGTTACCCCTTCTTTAGTCCAATAAAACATTTGTTTTACCGGGAGAGGCCTACCTCTTACAGGTCACCCAAAGATTGCTCGATTCGCGGTGCAAACAAAGCACTTCTTCGGCGGTGTCTACCGAGATAAACAAGGGTGAGTGACTTAGTTCTGCCAACTCACATAACTTTGACAAGAGAATCTTATTCTAGAATAACCCCTCTTCCATCGACGGACGGGGTACAGACTATTCATATTCTCCCGCGGAAACCTACCCTATACCCGAAGTTTTCCTGCCGAAGTAGACCAGGATGCATGCCCCCTGGGTTTCAGTCATATCCCTCCGAATTACTCGCGCTCATCGGGAGGACGGAATGGGGATTGAGACATTTCTTACGTGAAGAGACCATTTAGGGATGGTATATGACTATTTGCTATGCGTGATCCGGGAAATGAAAGCTGGTCCACGAGCTTGACCACTCTTCCTTCGTGCGGAAAACACATTACTCTAAAGAGTGAGGAGACGATGGCTCCTATGCAATAAATATAGTCTCATCCAAGGAGTAGGTTATAATCCAAGGGTCCTTGAACTACCATTACATTCATTTGAACTATCTTCCCTCTCAATGTTATGGGCACATTGGGAAGGATCCCCAAAGGTCAACTGGTTCCTTTATCAAAGCTTGTCAGATTTCTCATCTCAGGCAACAGCGATGGCGAACCAAGCGCTTTCCAAGAAATAGAGGAAAGGATACTCACAGAAGCCCCCTCATCTATGATGGTACCAGCCATGACCATTCTATATATTTGAACGATAATTCGGAATTGTATGCTTGCTGGTAAACGGGGTCTGCCTAGTTGATTCCAATCGAAGGAGACAACTAGGTTGCTTGGAGGTGGGACCGAGTAGACGGCCGGGTATGGCTCTAACGAACTTCCCTCCTGTGGTAAGGGAATGGGTAGATTGCCCCCATGTTCGTCGGAGTCTGTGTTGATGAAGAGAATTTGGACGGTGTCATCCTTGTTCTCTTCAGTGACTGTATCATCCGAAGATAAAACCTCTGAAGGCAAGACCGGGTCAACTTCCGCCTCGACCTTTTGACTTTCGTCTGGTATGGATTCAAATGGTTTATCTTTGATGATAGGCGCTTCAGCCGACCACTTGAGCGGGCCAGCTGGATTCTTAACTAGCGACGGACTCGGCAAGAGTTTTTTTATATCCAGGAGGAAGTCGTAACGGTGAAACCGGACGATCATCCAAAACTCGTTTCGCTTCATCTAAGAAGGGACAACGGTGGACGGCATGATTTCCTTCACACAGTTTACAGGGAAATCTAGCTTTCCCTTTTTGTCCTGGGGCTTCACTTTCGCTAGTTGACGGTGTGCTTTCAACATGATCATCAGAGGTTGATGACACCGGATTGTGCAAACGAGGAGACCAGTCCCTTAGTATCCGAGGGATGCAAGGACAATCTCTGTGAAAGTGGTCTCCTTTGCAAATGACACATGGCAATTTAGGCCTGGTCGGTGCAGTGTGTGGATTTTCGTTAGACGACACTCGTTTTCCCCCATTTGCCTTTAGCTCCTTCCTCTTCTTCTCCTTCTTCTTCTTCTCCTTCTTCTCCTTAGGAACTTGAATTTTGGCTTTTCCAGCACCATCAAGCGAAGAGGAAGGTGGAGAGGAAGAATTAGAGGAAGTCAAAGGTTGGTGGGAAACTCTGGACTCGTCTAATTGCTGATTCGATTGTTAAGGAATAGTGTTGTTCTGAACGACATTGGTTGAGAAGAGCCATACTGGAAAGCCAATTGTCAGTCCTGGAAGCAACAATGTGGCCATATGGGGTGTACCAACATCTCCCCAAGAGGAGAAAGGACTAGGATTTCCACCAAGGGGAATTCCTTGGTTGGTAGACTCCATTTTCTCAACCTAAGATCAACGTAGGAAAAGGGTACAAATATTCCATTTAAAATAAATTTTTAGACGCTTTGACACAACTTTTTTTTTCAATTTTAAAGAGTCGAGAAAAAACAAAAGATGATTCTAGTCTCCTTCGATTTTTAATGAGCCTGAAGTGACAAGTGCTCAGATGGACCTTTTCCGTTAAGGAGTCTAAAAAGGAACGAAAGGGACTGCTCTGGAGATCTAGGTAGAGGGAGTACCAAACCAATCACAAAACTGCAGAATAATTTTTACGGTACGACAGTCAATCTTCCCGAATGCTGTGTTCGGTGCATTGCGATCAGTAGGGCGGCCGACACGGCTTCCTATGGATAAAAGGTTTTAAGCCTATAGGGGTCTCCCAATATATACTCGACGGTACATGGGAGCACAAGTCCGTACTGGCACTTATCGTCTCAAAGTGGAGGAATCACCCAACCATCAGTGAGGACAACAGTTACCAGGCTTTACGACACCAGAATACGTCTCTAGCCTAGACCTCTAAATGTTGTGCGTTAAGTTCCAAAGCATTGTTAGATTCATTCAATTTATTTTAAGTTGATCTTTCTTAGAAGTTTGCCTTTTGGGATCACCACGAGATGTAGATGTAATTCCTAAAATGCAATCTAAAGATGATAAGCAAAATTTTATCTCTTTTCAACAATGAAAATCCTAGCTACAAGGGGAAAAGAAAGACACAATCTTTTCTCAAAGAGCAAAGAGCATACTGTAAATGCACTTTTCCTAAATCAAGCCAAGCAGACTGTCAATATGCAAATGCACATATGCATGTATTTGTTTTCACTTTCTTAATATTGATGCCTAAAAAGAAAGTTGATGTACAAATCTGAATTTGCTTTCAAGTGACAAACACAAACAAGCTTCTTTTAGAAATCAAAAGGTAGAGAAGATTACGACACTTTATGATTTTGAAATAAATACTCGTTTCGACACTAGAAAGTCACAAATTCAAACCAAAGGCAAAAGTAAAAGCATAATCGATTGTCAACAGCAAATAAACTTTCTCCTAAGATCAAAATCGGCACTTACGACAGATCTAAATCAAAGGACGACAGTATGACTATTCTACTTTTTCAATGGAAAACTGTAAATGATGTAACAAACACACAAAGAACATCTACAGTCTTTTTGTACAAAGGAGGCAGAATTAAGGCAAAGAAAAGGGGTTTTTAAACAGACACACACTGATCACAGGCTGCAAAAATCAGAGACAAAACTGAAAAAATGAAGCAAAGAACCTCAGCTGCACAGGGCCAGGCTGATCAGCGCACCTGTTACACAGAGAAACTGGATTGCAGCGTAGGTAGCCCTTTTGGGAACTGCGTTGAAATGCAGAATCTCTTCACAGAGCCTGCGTTGGGGCAGAAACGAGAATTCTATCCAGGTTCTAGGTCACGGTTTGCAGTTTAATCTATGGTTTTTGGCCGAGTAAAAGCAATCAATAATGCACAATCAGAGGGTGGATTTAAAGGAGGTCTAAGAGCTATCACAAAGGGTAATCAGATCATTTGTGAATCAGCTGTTCAAATCATAAACAAATCCAGTGAATGGATTGAAGTAGCAAATGTCTACTTTGCATTTGATAATGGCAAATGCAGTTCGATTGCTACTTCTGTGTTTATGAAACAAACAACAAGAGAAACACAAACAAACTAACTAGACACGATCCCCAGCAGAGTCGCCATTTTGTTAATGGGAAAAGTGTCTACTCAGAATGCCCCTATCCCACTAAGGCGTGACAGTACCTTAGAAACAAACAGAGAAAACTACTTTCGTATTCTTCTTTATGAACTATAAACGAAGAGGAATAGGATGCACCAACCTATGCCTTGCGCTAGTCCTTTGATCCAATCTCTCTCCTCTTTGACAGCTTCCAGCTACCTTCTCCCTTACTTTCCCAGCTTCACCAAGTTCCTGCAAGATCACAGAAGAAGAAAACTACACAAAGACATGGATTTATATTCATAAATAGCTTAGGATCATATTTAAGCTAAACATGCAAATATAACAAACATCATTGATACACAAGCATGTAGGAGAAACTCAAATAGTTCTATTGATATAACAAGAAGGTCCAGGAGGAGTTACAACCGATGATTCCTGATCCAGCATCAACCCCCCAGCAAAGGAATCCCCTCTTCACCTCCAATAAAGCATAAATCACCCAATACTCTGATATCTATCTCAAAACCAACAACAATTCTCTGCAATGTACAAAATTCCAGCCTCCGGATCTCTGGGATGAGGGATCCATATATAGATGTATGCAAAGAGGATGAGTCAGCTTATGATCTGACTAGTGGCTTCTCTCTGTCAGTTCTTGCTTCCACTTGGAGACTGAGAGCCTCTTACTCATCCTTGGTCGAACTCAGTGAGGCAAGTGTCATTGGGGAAGATTCTGGAAGCTTCCATTGTCTGTCCACCTCTCGGAATGACACTGCCATTTGTCATTTCCCGCTCAACGCACCCTGGTAGTGCATTTAGGTGCGTGGCAACGCACCTAGCTAGTGTACTTGGGTGCTATGCAACGCAGCTAGCTAGTGGAGCAGCTGAAATGATCCTGATTTGACTGATTCTGAGCAGTTTCTGGTGGAGAACTTCTGGGAGAAGTTGTAATTTGTTGACCTTGTTCCTTTAGGGGCCGGAAAAACACTTTTAGGGACTTAGGATCCCTTGGTTTATGGACATTTCATGCTTAGAGCTGTAAGGCACAAAAATGTCTATAACACCAAGTGCGGCCTTTCAAAGACAATCTCATTTGGTAGCATAGGTATGTGCAGGGCGACCTTGCTTTCGTCGATGTCCTTCAGCACTTTGGTCTTGTCTTCGCATGGAGGGATGTATTAAGGAAACTTAGTGATAGGATCAGAACCCTCAACTTCAATGTCCTCCATTTCCACCCCCAAATCCTCATCATCCATTAGGATTTCCTTAATTTCTTCCTCCTCCAGCTCCAAGTTAATGGTTTTTCCCTCTTCCTATGTGGTGGGATTGTCCTTTTATGGGATTCTTCTAAGTGATGTGCACACATGTATCCCATCCTGCTTGCCCTTCTTATCCTTCGCACTCTCTTTGGTCGGGGTAGGCTTCAGTCTAAGTGTTCGTGGTGACTTGTGGACTTCATCTAGTACCTCTCCAACCTCTGGAGTAGCTCCTTCTGCCTCCATAACAACCTTTGGAAAAACCCCCTCAACTGTCACTGCTTCGACGTTCGTAGCTTCTGATCCAAGGATAAAATCCTAGATGAAATTGTGGTTGGACTCTAGAAATTGATCAAACATTGGGTAGTCAAGCAATTCCTCGAAGAATGCGTGGATCATGCACGTCTGAGAGCTCACCAATTCAATGTTCGAAACGCCAAGTGTTTTTCATTGGGCCTCCACCTATAATTTATAAGCCATTTTGAATTCAAATCCAACTGTTCCCTCCACATTTGGTTCATTAGTTCTGGATTGGCGGCAGATTTCCAAGGATCTTACCCATAAATTTTGACTTAAATGCTGGCTGACCACTCCATTTGGCCGCATTCTCATCATCAAATCATGAACAATGACTTTAATGGTCACTTTACGGCTGACCTGTGCGGTTTTTCCCTAGGTATCACAACTCTCTTTGCGTTGTTGCGAACCATGTGACATTGCCTCGTTTCATATAATCCTCCAATCGTGCAGTTCCCCAACCCGGGTAGTGTAGTTGTTAGTCTCATGCCTCCTTTAAGCTGCTTGGAGTGCTAGGACTATGCTACCTTCATATAATCATTTGGCCAAATCACTTGTGAATGGCTTCAATTGTCTGCCATTCACCTTTCCTACGAAGGGATCTCCATTCAATTTAACCAACTGAACTGCTCCACCATCAGTAATCTCCTTAATGACATAGGGCCCTAGGCAGTGCATTCTAAATTTCCCTAGAAATTTATCAAACTTGTTCTCATATAACAACACCAGATCATTTACCTTAAAGGTGCACAGTTTAATGTGTCGATCATGCCATGCTTTTTTGTGCTGCTTTTGGACCTGCTAGTGAAATCCAGCCAGAAATATTTCTTCCTCAAGCTCAGCAAGTTGCACGAGCCTCTCTTCCAGGGCTTCATGATCCATTACACCTATGAGTGCCGCTATACACAAACTAGACACAATGTATTCCATGGGCATCACTGCTTCAACACCATATATGAGCTTAAATGTTGTCTGCCCAGTCAACTTTTTGCATGTCATTCAATAGGACCATAGTACTGCGGGTATGCGAAGGTCCAAATCACTTTGCTGAGCATTACAAACCTTAGTTAGTGCGTTCTCCAACACCTTATTGAATTCTTCCTGTTTCCGGGAAAACTAGTATCTTTTCAATTTGCTAGTCCCACTAGGATTGGCAGCTATCCTAGAAACAAACAATCAAAGTAATTTGCAATTTTGTTTATGTATGTTAGATAAGAGAGGAGAAAAGAGACCAACCTGGATCTTCCGCTTGACTCCTTACTTGATTTCTCTCTCCCTTGATAGAGTTTGCACCTCTTCTCCTACTTATCCTGCTCAATGAATACCTGTAGAGACAAAGTAACAAAACACCATCAAAGCATCTCGATCTATTATATCATAAACAATGCAGAATCATAAATACATTGATCATACAATGCTATTCACAAACGACAACATTCATAAATACATGATTATATGGAGGAAAACTCAAAGAACTTTATTAATAATAGAAGGGAGAATTACAACCTAGCTGTCTAATCCAACATCATCCTCCCAGCATCAAAACCCTCTTCACCTCATGAAAAGCAAGATCACTCAACAAAACAATGCTCTTTCTCAAACACAAACTATCAACACTTCCTTACAAATTACAAAATTCCAGCCTCTAGATCTCTCAAATGAGGGATCCATTTATAGATGTCTGCAAGGGTGTGAGTCATCACTCGGCTTTTGATTAGTTTCATTCCACTTGTTGTTCTTGGTTCCACTTGGATATTTCTTGGATCTCTTACTCATCCCTGGGTGAATTTAGAGAGGCAATTATCATATGAGAAGTTTCTGGAAGATTCCATGAGCATCCACTTAGCAAACTGTCTCAAAAATTTGGCCATCCTCCCTCATCACACCCCACAGAAGGCCTCTTCAGTATGCATCGCACTTGGCTAGTGTGGAAGTCAGTATGCAGTGCACCCTGACAGTGGAGCAATCAGTATGGTCCAGTTTTGGCCAATTTTGAGTGGTATTTCAGGTGGAACTTTTGGGGAATGATGTAATTAGTTGACCATGATCCTTTAAGGTATGAAACAACACTTTTAGGGGTTAAATATCCCTTCGTTTATTGACATATAAGATTGGGGTTGCAGTGCCAAAATATGTCTATAAAGTTGCCCCCTAAAGCATAAACTTGTAAATCTTTTGATGTCAGGTGAAATGCTTTATCATGAGGATCTGAGGTGTTCGAACTAGAAGGTGACCTATATAAGATACAATACAATACATCATTGTCATATTATTTTCATGATCTAACTGAGGCGGGCATTCCTAGTCTCAGCTTTATAAATTCATTTTCATGTACACAGGACAGATAATCATCTGCAATTGCAAACTGGTGATTCTTCATATGAAGAGTCATCTTCCCTGGCTTAGATGACTATCTGTGCAGCCTCTGTGTACAATTGATGTCTTTATATTCCTGAATATATCGTAGCCTAGATGGATGAAACTAGATCCAGGGTCTTCAAAACTCATTCAATCTTCGCCCGATGTACAAGTCGATCCATGTGAAAATATGTTCTGATGTTGAACATGGAAAGACATCACCTGATTACCAGCCAATAATGTAAGTTGTTAACAGGCAAGAGGAATCACCAATAATGATAATGACCCTCAAGGTACTATAGTACAATTTGCATGGTGTGAATATATGATCCGATGTCGAACACCACACAAAATATTTCGGTCGAAGGCCATTGATGTAAACCTATCGCCAGAAGTGAGAAACTTGCCATTGAGGTCGAAAAGAAGTGAACCGTTGTAGGAGGTCCTTAATGTATCCCACATCTATGACATGAAATGAATTGAATGATTTTATGGAGGTGAAAACAATCGACGACACAAGGTTCAGGAATGGCGGTCATGAAAAATGGAGGTTGAAGGTATTGTAGTGGATGAGGCATTCACTGGGTGGTGAATTATCTGAATGACTTCTCTTGAACATATCGGTGACACTGAAATGGATTGGTAGCGTTAACCCAAAATATGTATGGTATGAAGGACCAATGGTGATATGACCGGTGAACGGAATAACCCAACCCGACTCAATCATGGTGATGGAGTGAAAGTGTCATGTTCAAGAGTGACCTGCTACCATAAAATTCTTCAAGTTTTCTTCCCTTTTTGCCCAGTCATTGCTGACCAATACCTCTTTATTTTTTTCAAGCTTGAGGAGGATAACATATTCTTGTTCTATAATTCGCCTTTCAAGGAAACTTGTCACTATGTTTTAGCGAGTTTAGCGACAGTGAAACTCATTCTTGTCTGGGTGGACAAGTTTGTCACTATTGGTTTAACGAGTTTAATGACAAATAAATTCAATCCTTTTCATGTTTAGAGAGTTTGAAAAGGGACGAAAAGAGAACTCCAGTAGTTCTTTTTCGTAGCATAATCCCTTAAGTCCGAAAAAGATTAAAATAATACAAAAGGGATGACTTTTCCGATCACTTTAGCGAGCCGAAAAAGACAAGCACTCGAAATTTTTCATGAGATAATCCCTCTGGTTTGAAAAGCTTAAAATATATAGGAGGGATGGCACTTCCAATCACTTTAGCGAGTTGGAGAGGCCAATTGCTCGACAATATTTTCATATTTAGCGAGTCTGAAAAGGGTTTAAAGTGGACTCATTTTTTTGAGGACCGAGTGGTATCCAGGGTAGCAACTGGTTCTGGGTAATCTTGGAACTTCTCAAAACATGGTGATGTGAAGAGGGTGGCTAACAAGACCACTCGTCGTAGTTGTTTCTCAAAATGGTAAACAATCAAGTGGAAGCATATGATCGGCCAAAAGAATGGAGGTGATGGCAGGAACAAAACCAAGGCTCAAAAGGCTGATGTAATGGCAATCACAAAGGTTATTTACCAAAGGTGGGTTCATTTTTTAATGAGCTTGAATCTTGCGGAAACATTGCTCATCTGCCTTTATGTAGGCTAGAAACGACCAAACTACAAAGCTAAAAAAAATATTAAAGTTAAGGAACTGCTGAGGTTAGGTAGGATGGTTTCATCAACTTTTTTAGACAAAACCGTTCCTTTGCTTTTTCCGCAGCATAGACGAAGGTGAATGGTGGATCAGACCAATCACCTAACCTAAGAAGTTGAAATACTAGAAAAATAAAAAGCTAAAAAAGCTAAAAAGCTAAAAAATGAAATTGGTCGTCTTTCGCTTGCATAAAAAGGTTTGCATGCCCCCAGGCATCAAGAAAAGGAGAGTCTCTAGTAACCATATGGGAATCACTGTAGTTAAGCAAGATTGTTTTTGTGAGTAGTTAGAGAAAAACACTTCCTTGGCTTTATTTGCCAATTAGACAAAGGTGAGTGATGTGTCAGACCAATCACTTAACTTACAGGGAAATTAATATGGTAGGATGATTTTGTCCACAGAATAGACAAAACACTTCCTTCGCTTCATCCACAGAGTGGAAAAAAGTGAATGGTGTGGGATGGCACTTCCATTCACATAACCTATAGGGAAACCTATATTTTCAGCTGGGTTCGTCTACCAAATGGATGAGGGTGCATGCCCCCCAAGCTTTGTTACATTCACCAGACTACTCGCTGCAATTAGGTGGATGGAATGAAGGTTGAAGAGTCATTCTTGATGCAAAGAGACCATTTAGGGATGATGTTTGACTTGGCACTGTGTTTTAACCGGGAAATGAAAGCTGGTCAATAAGCTGGACAATTTTTCCTTCATGCGGGAAACACATGACTCGAAAGAGTGTGGAAACAATAGCTTTCATGCTATAAGCATAGTCACATCCAAGGAGTAGATTGTAATCTAACGGCCCTTGGACCACCATCATGTTAAAGTAAACAATTTTCCTTCTCAAAGTTATCGGCAACTTAGGAAGGATCCCTAACGGTCGACTGGTTCCTTTGTTAAAGCCTGATAAATTTTGTGTACCAGGCATAAGCGATGGCAAACCAAGCGATTTACAAGAAGATGAGGAAAGGATACTCACTGAAGCCCCTACATCTATGATAGTTCCAGACACGATCATTTTGTAAACTTGTACTATGATCTAGAATGGTATATTATAAGGAAGGCTAGATCTTGCTAGTTTATTCCAATCAAAGGAAGCGAATAGACTGCTTGGAGGGGGTACTGAATAAATGAGTAAAATAACCCCTTGAGCAGTGGGAACTCGGGGATTCTCTTGTTGTTGTGAAGGAACAGGTGGATTTCCCCCAAGTTCATCGGGCTCTGAAGTGACAAAAAGAATTTGAACAGTATCATTCTCACTCTCTTTGGGTATGATATCATCTAAAGGTGGATATTTTGAAGGCAAAACTAGGTCGACTACCATTTTGACCTGTTGACTTTGGTCCGATGTGGACTTAGAAGATTCACTTTCAATGATAGGTTTTTCAACCAATGGTTCAGTTAAGTCAGTCAGATTTTCAACTAGTAAAGGACTAGGGGAGAGTTTCTTGTATCCAGGTGGAAGTCGCTGCGGTGAAGCAGGATGGTTATGAAAGACTCTTTTGGCTTCACCCAAAAAGAGAGAACGAGGAAGTATATGGTTCCCTTCACATAACGCACATGGAACTTTGACTTTCCTTTCCTGTCCATGGACTTCACTATCACTAGTTGATGGTGTATTATCAACATGATCAGTAGAGGTTGATGACATTGGATGGTGCAAATGGCGAGACCATTCTCTCAAGATCCACAGAATGCAAGGACAATCTCGATGAAAATGGTTTCCTTTGAAAATTGCACAAGGATATTTAGGAGATTTGGTGTGTGTATTTTCACCAGCTAATGCATCCAAATCTATGGTTGGTTGGTTTCCCCCTTGCTTAACTAACTTCTTCTTCTTCTCCTTCCCTTTCTTCTTCTTCTCAATCACCCGGTTACTAGCATTTCTACTTTCACCAAGCGAAGAGGAAGAAGGGGAGGGAGAAACAAACAAATAATAAGGTGAGGGGTCAATTTTAACATCAACTGGTTGCTATTTCGATTGCTGAGGAATCACATTATTTTGAACCATGGAGGTTGAGAATAGCCATACTAGCAGGCCAATAGTAAGTCTTGGAAGGGACAAAGTGGCCATATGAGGTGCACCAATATTTCCCCAAAATGTAAAAGGACTAGGAATCCCCTCCAAAGGGATTCCTTGATTGGTGGACTCCATTATCTCAGCCTAAGACCAACGAAGGAACAGGGATGTTATTCTAAATTTAAATAAATTTTATTGACACTTTGACACAACTTTTTCTTTTTCAATTTTTAAGAGTTGAGAAAAAGCTAAAGATGACTCTAGTCCCCTTCAATTTTTAATGAGCCTGAAGTGACAAGTGCTCAGGTGGACCTTTTATTTTAAGGAGTCGAAAAGGAATGAAAGTGACTACTCTGGAGATCTAGACAGAGGGATTACCAAACCAATCGCAAAACTACAAAATACACCTTGGTGATAAATTAAAAAGAAATTACCAAGGACTTATGTACGACAATCAATCTTCCTGGATGCTGTGTTCAGTGCATTGTGATCGATAGGGCGGCAAACATGACTTCCTATGGATAAAGGATATAATCCTATTGTGGTCTCCCAATATATACTCGATGGTACGGGGAGCACAAGTCCATGCTAGCGCTTGTCATATCAAAGAGAAGGAATCACCCAACCTTCGATGAAAACGATAGTTACTAGATTTTATGATGCCAGGACACGTCTCTAGCCTAGACCTCTAGAGGTGTTGCATTAGGTTCCAAAGCGTTGTTAAGTTCATTGAAATTTATTTTAGAGTTGATCTTGCTTAGAAGTTTTCCTTTCAAGGTTCACTGTGTGATGTAGATGTAAAATTCCTAAATATGCAATCTAAAATGATAAACAATCATTGTTTTATTTTTTAGCAATGAAAATCCTAGCTACTAAGGAAGGAAGATTACGATTCTTTCAAATAGAGAGCAAACAACATACACTAAATGCACTTTTCCTAAATCATTTTTTGAACACAGTCTAAATGAAAATGCAAATGCATGTATTTTTTTTTCGTTCCCTTAATGTGAGAAATTCCAAAAAGGAAAACTGAGTATAGATCTGAAATATTTTCTTCAAAGCGACATTTCAACAATTCCTTTTTCAAAATGAAAGGAAGACTTAACGACATTTTTCGATTTCGAATAGAGAATTCTTTTGACACTTCAAGATATCAAAAAATCAAATCAAATACACGACAAAAAGTCCAATCAACTATCCAAGGAAGGAAGATTCAATGATACTTCTCTTTTTGATACAAAACGATAGTTACAACACTTTTTTCACCAAAATGACAGATTGATTTACACAACTTTTTGACAAAGGATTGAAAATGATGGACAAATACATAAAAACATTTACTAATCCTAATCAATGGAGGCTGGGCTGTGTAAATCAAGGAGGCTTCAGTAATGAGATATTGTTCATAAGCAGCAAAACAATCAAACAAAGCTGAAAATAAGGAGAAAAAACACAAATTTCAAGGGAAGAACTAGGATTACTCAGTCATTGCACCTGTGCTTCACATAAACAGGGATGCATCTCACCTGCTACACTTGGGAAGTGCGATGCATACTGGTTTCTAGTGGAAGACAGTGCGATGGGCCAGGGAGTGCAACTGAGATGGGTTCTGGCTCAAATTTTCAGTTGATTTCAGTGAATTAAGCTGAGCTATTATGGACAGTAAAGAACAAAGTATAGGGATATGATCTTGGGTGGTTATTGAGCTACCAACAGGGCATCTAGAATGCTTGTAAGTTAGATGTTCAAATCATAAACTAAACCCGAGATTGATTGAAGTAGCATTCATCTACTTTGCAATTGCAGAATAAGAGCAGTTCGAAGGCTATCTGGCTAACTTCAGGCTCCATCTATAGTTTATAAAACAAACAATCAACAATGAACAAACAAACTATTCAATCCCCAGTGAAGTCACCATTTGTTTTCAGGAAAACTAGTGTCTTTTCAATCTGCTAGTCCCACTAGGATTGACAACTGTCCTAGAAACAAACAATCAAAGTAATTTGTGATTTTCCTTATGTATGATAGATAAGAGAGGAGCAAAGAGACCAACTTGAATCTTCTGCTTGACTCCTTGCTTGATTTCTCTCTCCCTTGATAGAGTTTGCACCTCTTCTCCTACTTATCCTGCTCAATGAATACCTGTAGAGACAAAGTAACAAAACACCATCAAAGCATCTCGATCTGTTATATCATAAACAATGCAGAATCAGAAATACATTGATCATACAATGCCATTCACAAACAACAACATTCACAAATACACGATTGTATGGAGGAAAACTCAAAGAAATTTATTAATAATAGAAGAGAGAATTACAACCCAGCTGTCTGATCCAACATCATCCTCCCAGCATCAAAACCCTCTTCACCTCATGAAAATCAAGATCACCCAACAAAACAATGCTCTTTCTCAAAGAAAAACTATTAGCACTTCCTTACAAATTACAAAATTCCAGCCTCTAGATCTCTCAGATGAGGGATCCATTTATAGATTTCTGCAAGGGTGTGAGTCATCTCTAAGTTTTTTATTAGTGTCATTCCACTTGTTGTTCTTGGTTCCACTTGGAGATTTCTTGGATCTCTTACTCATCCCTGGGAAAATTTAGAGAGGCAAGTGTCATATGAGAAGTTTTTGTAAGATTCCATGAGCATCCACTTAGCAAACTATCTCGGACATTTGTCCATCCTCGCTCATCACACCCCACAGAAGGCCTCTTCACTATGCATCACACCTGGCTAGTGTGGAAGTCAGTATGCATCGCACCTTGACAGTGGAGCAGTCAATATGGTCCAGTTTTGGCTAGTTCTGAGTGGTTTTTTAGGTGGAACTTTTGGGGAATGATGTAATCAGTTGACCATGATCCTTTAGGGTACAAAAAAACACTTTTAGGGGTTAAAGAGCCCTTGGTTTATCAACATATAAGATTGGGGTTGCAGTGCCCAAATATGTCTATAACACTTCCATCGTCCCATTAGCCTGTGGTTGATAAGGCATGATTTTCTGGTGATACACCTAGAATTCCTTCATCAGTGCACTAATCATTTCATTCAGAAAGTGCATACCGCAATCACCCATCAAAACCTTTGGACACCTAAATTGTGTCAATACATAATCCAAGAGAAACTTCATAGCGGCTGTGCCTGTGCAGTCCTTCACAGGCTGTGCCTCCACCCATCGAGTCAAATACTCAGTCATGATAATGTACCGCACTCCCATCTTATTTCCTTGGGGTTGAATGGGTCCCATAAAATCTATGGCCCATTTCTCGAAAGGTTGTAACGTCATCTGTGGGTTGAGGGGTAGCTCATCTCTCCACAATGGCCTACCAGTTCTTTGGCACATGTCGCACGCCTTGCAATAGGCTTTGGAATCCTGATGGAGGGTTGGCCACCACAACCCTACACGTAGAATCTTCTGCACAGTCACTCTTCCTACATAATGGTCTCCTACGACACCCCCATGAGCGTTCACGAGGATACTGATTCTTTCAAACTTTGGTACATATCGTCGCAATACTTCACCAGACCCCATTTTGTACAGACGTCCGGCAATGACAAAAATTTTCGCCATGCACACCACTAACTCTTTTTTCTTTTGGATGGTGTAACTTCTAGGGTATTTCATGTTGTTAGTAAGTGTATGGTGTCTTCAAAGTGACCATCCGTGACATGCACTGCAAAGAGTTGTGCGTCAGGAAATCCCTCCTCCAAATTAGTGGGCTCTTCCCCCATTTCGATGCGTGAAAGATGGTCTGGTCCCGCGTTCAGTCATCCAGGCTTCACAATAACTTCAAAATCATACATCTGGAACAATAATAACCACCTACATATTCTCCCCCCCAACACAGGCTTATTGACTAGGTATTTCAATGTAGAATGATCCATATACATTTTAAAATGTCCACCCAGCAAATAGTGTCTAAACTTCTCGAGCACGTATACCATCGCTAATCCTTCGTGCTTAGTAGTGGAATATTCTTCTCAGCCTTGGATAACCTCCTACTTGCGAACAATATAGGATGGTCCAAGTCTCCTCCACCGACCTATGTTAGTACTGCTCCTAGTGCTATACATGACATGTTACATGTACTTGAAACTCCTTCTTCCAATCCAGGAAGACTAAAATCGATGTAGTGACCATCTTTCCTTTTAGCACATCCAAGATTTTCTGAGAGTCCTCATTCCAACAGAACATGACATCCTTTTTCAACAACTTCTCCATAGGGGCAGTGATCTGGGCATATCCCTTGATAAACTTCCTATAGTACCCAATATGTCCCAAGGTTGCACGTAGTTGTTTCACTCCTCGACGCCTCCAAGTTAAGTATCATTGCGATCTTCATGGGATCTACCATCAGTCCATGTCTACAAACCACATGACCCAGTAGAGCCCTAAAAGGAACAAAAAACAAACATTTTTTCAAATTGAGCGCAATCTGGAACCTTCGACAAGTATCTAGCATTAAATGCAAACTGGCCACATGGCATTTTACCAACCCAAACATAGTCCAGTCATCAAAGTACACCTCCAAAAACTTATGAATGAAGTCTTTGAATGCAACAATGACTACACGAAAAAATTGTAGGTGCATTCTTCAATCTGAAAGGCATTACAGTGTATTGAAAACATCCCCATTTAGTCGTGAAGTTTGTCTTGCTTCCATCTTTAGGAGTGATTTTGATCTAATGGTACCCAGAAAGCTCATCAGTGAAGGAGTACACTTCCTGGCCACCTACATTATCCATTACCTCAAGCGTCATTCACCTTCTTGAGATATACACATATCCTTATTTCATCCTTCTGCTTCTTTTCCTGTACCACCATTGGGCTCACCCAATCAGATTCTTCTATGGGTTCAATGATGCCTACTGCAAGCATCTTATCTAACTCTAAGCGGACCTTCTTCTTATACTTTGGATTGAGACTGTAAGGTCTTTTCTTAACCGAATTTGCGTCGGGTTTTAAATGATCTTCATAATGCCCAAGTCTCCTATTATCCCCTTTAACTCTGTAAAATTGGTAGGGAATAGATCCTGGTATTCATGAAGCAATTCAACGACCTTACCTACCATCGTGTCATCCCATTAATCTCTAATCTTTGCAAATTTGGGCTCCTCCTCCATACTAATATTTACCTGTTTCGTTTTCAGTGGTGTGGTTATATCAGGATTCTCAATCTGTGATCTCTCAACCTTGTGGTGTCCCTCGGTTTTAGGGATATCAATCTTTCAGGGGTCCTCGTCTTCTTCTTTGATTGTCATGTTATAGCTTCCATTGCATGGCTCAGCTGAGTAGTCCAATCGGGTTGAATCAGATCTAAAGGATTCCGCGGTATCCTAAAGATTGTTGCTTTAACTTCTTGTAGCACTTCCTCAATATAGTCAAACCCATATTCGAAGTTGAGCATCATTATGAATCCTTCACACAGAATATCCCATTCGCCTGTGCCATGGTGGAGCTCTGTCTCCAAGTACCAGTTCATCAAGATGACATCCAAGGTGTGACAAAACAAGTGCACCCATTCAAGTTGGGGCTTCACGTCATAGGCCTTAGCCCATTTGGCCATGTGTGTGCATGAATCGTCCTTCCCATCATACTTGTTTGTCACTTGTACCTTCAACTTCCCAAAGCGTGTTCTCATCATCCTCCTACACTCATGCTAGTCGTCAAAACTACCCTTGTGCGTACCCCACCATCTCGCGGTCGTATAGCGCAGTGCCCAGTCCAAAGCCTGGAAGCGCTGCTTATTTGGTACTTCCCTCTCAAATGCATCCAAAAACACATCCACATCATTCAAGCCATCGTAAGTGGGCAGATTTTGTACCTCTAATGACACACAACATAGTGACGGGTCATCATGTTACAGCTCAACGTAGTTACTTCATGTAGCTGATTTTGCTAGCACTCTAATTCTTCATCTGAGTCTGAGGTGTAGGAACTCTCGCGATCCCATGTAATTCATCCATCTGCTATCAGATTCACCCAATTTTGGTCTTGCGCTATTATTTTATATATGCAGTCCAAAATTTCATCACTTTCGTAATCGTGAACTAGTTCAGTATAACGCGATCCTTCAATAGGATCATGTGAAACGATTTCTTTTCAAATATCATCTTTCACTTCTTTAGGTTGATTACCCCATTCATGTTAGTAGCCCAATCAATGCCAAGGAGAACAGGGTAGGGGTTGATGTCATCCACAATTTCTATCACTCCAAAGTCATCCAATGCACTCTTGCCTTCAATATATTCAGTTACTCCTTGCAACCGTACCATGGGGATGGTTTTCTACTGATTTTCCATCCTGAACTGAATCAAAGACCACTGTAGCATGGGTCTCCCCATCCACTCCCAAGTCTGCTTCAGCAAAACGTTCACGTTTAACCCCAGATCCAGAATAATCGGATCCATTTCATATTCTCCTATCTATGCGGTGAGTCTCATCTCATGCCCTATCCTTTCCTTATGCTTACCAATATTCCGTACCACGCATGGTTCACCTGGAGCATTCCTAGCGCATCTATTTATTAGTTCCTATAACCCCTTTACAGCCTTGCTATCATGCAGTAGCTTCATGCAGGTCTCTAGAAAGGTCGCAAGAATAGAAGGGTCCATTTCCTGAACAGGCTTATCTTGACTCCCTGACGTAAATGCCTCAATGAAGCTCTTTTTTGCTTCCATGAAAGTTTCATGTGCACGCTCCAAATCAAATTTAGCCTCCTTCGCCAAAGCTTTGAGAACCCATGTGCTGTCTTCGGGTTGTTTCCCCTTATCGTCATTGTTATAGACATTTTTGTGCCTTACAGCTCTAAGCATGAAATATCCATAAACCAAGGGATCCTAAGTCCCTAAAAGTGTTGTTCCGACCCTTAAAGGAACAAGGTCAACAAATTACAGCTTCTCCCAGAAATTCTCCACTAGAAAATGCTCAGAATCAGTCAAATCAGGATCATTTCAGCTGCCCCACTGGCTAGCTACGTTGCATAGCACCCAAATACACTAGCTAGGTGCGTTGCAACGCACCTAAATGCACTATCAGGGTGCGTTGAGCGGGAAATGACAAATGGCAGTGCCATTCCGCGAGGTGGAAAGACAATGGAAGCTTCCAGAATCTTCTCCAATGACACTTGCCTCACTGAGTTCGACCAAGGATGAGTAAGAGGTTCTCAGTCTCCAAGTGGAAGCAAGAAATGACAGAGAGAAGACACTAGTCAAATCATAAGCTGACTCATACTCCTTGCATACATCTATATATGGATCCCTCATCCCAGAGATCCAGAGGCTGGAATTTTGTACATTGCAAAGAATTGTTGTTGGTTTTGAGATAGATATCAGAGTATTGGGTGATTTATGCTTTGTTGGAGGTGAAGAGGGGCTTCTTTGCTGGGAGGTTGATGATGGATCAGGAATCATCGGTTGTAACTCCTCCTGGATATTCTTGTTATATCAATAAAACTATTTGAGTTTCTCCTACATGCTTGTGTATCATTGGCGTTTGTTACATTTGTATGTTTAGCTTAAATCTGATCCTAAGCTTTTTATGAATATAAACCCATGTCTTTGTATAGTTTCCTTCTTCTATGATCTTGTAGGTACTTGGTGAAGCTGGGCAAGTAAGGGAGCAGGTAGCTGGAAGCTGTCAAAGAGGAGAGAGATTGGATCAAAGGACTAGCGCAAGACACAGGTTGGTTCATCCTATTCCTCTTCGTTTATAGTTCATAAAGAAGAATACAAAAGTAGTTTTCTCTATTTGTTTCTAAGGTCACTGTCACACCTTAGTGGGATAGGGTCGTTCTGAATAGACACTTTTCCCGGTAACAAAATGGCGACCATACTGGGGACGATTGTCTAATTAGTTTGTTTGTGTTTCTCTTGTTGTTTGTTTCATAAAATTAGAAGTAGCAATCGAACTGCATTTGCCATTAATAAATGCAAAGTAGACATCTTCTACTTCAATCCATTCACTGGATCTGTTTATGATTTGAACAGTTGATTCACAAATGATCTGATTTCCCTTTGTGATAGCTCTTAGACCTTCTTTAAATCTACCCTCTGATTGTGCATTACTAATTGCTTTTACTCGGCCAAAAACCAAAGACTAAACTGTAAACCGTGACCCAGAACCCGGATAGAATTCTCGTTTCTGCCCCAGCGCAGGCACTGTGAAGAGTTCCTGCATTTCAGCGCAGTTCCCGAGAGGGCTACCTATGCTGCAATCCAGTTTCTCTGTGTTACAGGTGCGCTGATCAGACTAGCCCTATGCATCTGAGGTTCTTGTGTTTCATTCTTTCCAAATTTGTCTCTGATTTTTGCAGCCTGTGATCAGTGTATGTGTCTGTTAAAAAACCCCTTTTCCTTGCCATAATTCTGCCTCCTTTGTACAAAATAACTGTAGATGTTTTTGTGTGTTTTTTGTGTCATTTATAGTTTTCCATTGCAAAAGTAGAATAGTCGTACTGTCATCCTTTGATTTAGATCTGTCGTAAGTGTCGATTTTGATCATAGGAGAAAGTTTATTTGTTGTTGACAGCCGATTATGCTTTTACTTTTGCCTTTGGTTTGAATTTGTGACTTTCTAGTGTCGAAACGAGTATTTATTTCAAAATCATAAAGTGTCGTAATCATCTCTACCTTTTGATTTCAAAAAGAAGCTTGTTTGTGTTTGTCACTTGAAAGCAAATTCAGATTTGTACATCAACTTTATTATTAGGCATCAATATTAAGAAAGTGAAAAACAAATACATGCACATGTGCATTTGCATATTGACAGTCTGTTTGGCTTGATTTAGGAAAGTGAATTTACAGTGTGCTCTTTGCTCTTTGTGAAAAGATTGTGTCTTTCTTTTTCCCTTGTAGCTAGGATTTTCATTGCTGAAAAGAGATAAAAAGTTTGCTTATCATCTTTAGATTGCATTTTAGGAATTACATCTACATCTCGAGGTGAACCCAAAAGGCAAACTTCATAAGAAAGATCAACTTAAAATAAATTCAATGAACTTAACAACGCTTTGGAACTTAACGCACAACATTTAGAGGTCTAGGCTAGAGACGTATTCCGGCGTCGTAAAGCCTGGTAACTGTTGTCCTCACTGATGGTTGGGTGATTCCTCCACTTTGAGATGATAAGTGCTAGTACAGACTTGTGCTCCCACGTACCATCGAGTATATATTGGGAGACCCCTATAGGCTTAAATCCTTTTATCCATAGGAAACTGTGTCGGCCGCCCTACTAATCGCAATGCACTGAACACAGCATTCGGGAAGATTGACTGCCGTACCGTAAAAATTATTCTGTAGTTTTGCAATTGGTTTGGTACTCCCTCTACCTAGATCTCCAGAGCAGTCCCTTTCGTTCCTTTTCAGACTCCTTAATGGAAAAGGTCCATCTGAGCACTTGTCACTTCAGGCTCATTAAAAATTGAAGGAGACTAGAGTCATCTTTTGTTTTTTCTCGACTCTTAAAAACTGAAAAAACAAGTTGTGTCAAAAGCGTCTAAAATTCATTTAATTCGGAAACATACTTCCCCTTTTTATTTTAGTTGATCGAGTAATCTGAAATCGTGGAAGAAAGTCAATTGAAACCCCGTCGTTCGCGGAGGCTTACGAGTCAACCGTCTTTGTCTCCGGAATCGAAACTAGTACGGACAAAGCGAACTCGTTTAACCGGTTCCAAATCTCCCATTAAAGTTAGAACAAGTGTTCCAATGACATCAGATACTCCGGTTACTCCAAACATATCTGGAATCCCTACCTCTACAGAAGAAGTTCAACAGCCACAGAAGGATAGTGGTACTGATCCTAGTTTGAGAATAAACACTTGTGTTACTGAACCAGTTCCATCTATAACCGGTTCAGAGAGTCTTACTCTTCAAACATCTGTCGCTACTTCTTCAGCACCAGAAATATTTTACGGACCTGACGGTCTTCCCCTTCCACCTGGTCTGATTGCAATTGAAGAAATTGTAGAAGATCCTCAAACAAGTACTCCAACGCACTTTGGAGTCGGGATCACTCTATATCCTTCTTCATCAGAAGTTAGTCTACCACCAGCGGAAGCTCCTGTAGAATCGCTAGGTAATCTTTTGGATAGACTACAAATGTCTGAACAACCGTCAACATCTAGGACTGTGTCATCCGACAAAGCGACGGCAGAACTCCCTGCTGTCACTCTGACAATGTTCGCCGGCATACCATCTGTCCCGACTAGCTCACAACCGCTAGAAGGAGCCCACCCAGGGGCTATTTCGACAGTCTGGTCCATTCCTGTTTGTTCATCCGAAATAATATCCGGAAACTCTTATGTTGAGTCTCAACAAATTGATCCATTTGGAGGTCAATTTGGGCTGTCCGGTCCCCAAGGGCAAACAATTCCCTTGAGTTCTAGATTACCACCGTATGGGGGGCATTATGCCCTTTCATTATCCCCTCCGGGAGGATATCCATATGGGAGTTCACAACATCATTCAAGTTATACTGGAATTACCTCAGGTGGTTGGGTACCTATACTACCTCAACAACCAAGAGTTGTGTATTCGATGCAACAATGTGTACCTATGTCGAACATGCCGACTACACCAGCTATTGTGACGGTGTCGCAAGTTCAAGCGCTTCCTGTTGCATGCCAACCTCAGGTTGTAATGCAACATCCCCTTGACCCTGCAACTCAACCACAATCGCCGACTAGTGGGGCGACACAGGCCCAGACGGGTACAATCACCCCTCACCTTGGTCCAACAGTTAGTATAGTGCAACAACACATGGCTTCACAACCATGGCTGGTGCAATACCAACAACCGCAATTCCAACAAGTATACCAAGGTTCTGAGCAGAAAATCTTTGCGAACAGTGGACAGCCGTACATTCAAAACGGTCAAAATCAACCGTTTTACAATGGTCAAGTCCACAAACCTTACCAAACATATCAGCATCAAATGCATTATGTTGGTATGCAAAGACAAACTGCTCAGGCGATCCCATCATATCCTGGGTATGCTTCACCTAACCTGAATCAACAGTTACCATTCGTGGCAACTTTAGAGTTACCTGATTTAAACCGGTTAACAAACGATCCAATTGCTTATGCCCCTTGGTGGCCAGTGATTCCGCATAAACTTCCATCAGATATTCCTAAATTTAATGGAAATCCAGGTGAAGATCCATCGAATCACGTGATGACATTTCATCTATGGTGTTCATCAAACACCCTAAATGATGATTCGATAAGGCTTCGCCTCTTTCAGAGGATGTTAACGGGTCCAGCGGCAAAATGGTACATTGAATTGCCTAGAGCTTCGTTTGACAACTTCAGTACCTTAGCCACAACATTTTTAACCCATTTTCAATTACCGATAAGGTACGAAACGGGAACAGAACTCCTTACCAACTTCAAACAGACAACGACCACTCATATCTGATCATATACATGAGTGGCGACGTCATCATAGGATGGTAAAAATGTACATCCCCGATCAGCTATTAGCTGAACGGTTTATCAAGTCATTACTACCTTCCATCACGGAAGATGTGGCAAAGGGGGGAGTCATAACGGAATAGCAAGTTATCGCTCGTGCACAATATCTGGACTTGATCTATACTCAGTCTGGCACGCTCTATGACAAAATACCTGACGCCCCTAGACAGGAAATCTCAATTCCTCCTCCTCCTAAATCAAACAATGACTCTCACGCCGGAGATGGCGTGATTGGTACGACGGACACGAAATTGACAAAGGCTACCTCCAAGAAGGCCCGTAAGATTTCATGTCAAAATGCAAAAGACGAACTTCTTGCTTCGGAAGTAAATGTTGTATCGACCGATAAAGGCAAAGAAACCAAGAAACCATGAAGCAAGAAGAAATGCAAAGGGAAGAAGAAGAAACAGGATGAATCATCACCTGAAAAATCTTCTTCAAACCCTCCTGGAAATAGGAAACTAAAATTTCCATGCATGATATGCGATGAGGATCATCGGACTGCAGATTGTCCACACAGAGCTGAGCTTAAAAAATTCTTTAAGAATTCGAAAACCTCAGTAGTGTTAACTGATCCGTTTCCAAATCCAGGAACAAATCTAGTTGAGAGTGGAAATGCTTCCCCGTCTCAAGTGCTAATGTTGTCGATCTCAAAACAGCAGAATGATGCTTTGATTTCGACAAGGAACAAAGATTATGGGAATCCACAGCTGTCGAACAACAAGGACAAAGATCAACCAAGTAGTTCGACAACAACTTCGACAGAAGTTGTACCGCCCACCATCCCTGAATTGACGATAAAACTGCCGAAGGGAGTAGTACACAAGTCGACATTTAATCCCCGCGCTAGAGCGGCGCAGCATTATAACATAGTGGAAGATTTGGCCCAATCGCCATCCACTATGTCGACTCTTGAAGTACTACAAAATTGCCCATCCCAAAGGCAGGCTTTATTATCGGCCATTGGTGGGATTGATCCAAAGCAGGATAGTTTTGGCCAACAATGTTCAAAGATTGCATAACTGCAGTGAGAAGTTGCCATGCTTGTCAAATTTTTGATTGCAAAACCAGAAGACCACCCGCACCTCTACAACCAATAGTTGTTGTTGGGCCATTCGCCAAATGGGGCATCGATTTCATGACATGTAACCCCACCTCGACCGGGGGGCATGGGTATATCATAGTCGCAGTTGACTATTTTACCAAATGGGCCGAGGCGATGCCTACATTAGATAATACTGGTGAAACAACTGCCCTTTTCTTTTTCAATCATGTAGTCACCAGATTTGGCATACCACAGGCTATAGTCACAGATCATGGATCGCATTTTCGCAATCACATGATGGTTGAATTAGCTGCCAAACTAGGGTTGTCTCACGACAACTCTCCTCTGTATTATCCGCAAGCCAACAGACAAGTTGAAGCGATCAACAAGGTCCTGAAGCGCATGTTGCAAAGGATGATCGAAGTTCACAAAAGAAGGTGGCACCTAATCCTGTACTTAGCCTTGTGGGCTTACCGAACATCGGTAAGGAATGCAATCGGGTTCACCCCCTTCCAACTGGTATATGGCCTGGAAGCAGTCTTACCAGTCCAATGTGAAATCTCGTCTCTCAAACTCACAATTGATCTCCTCCCCGGAACTTCAGAAGAAGAGGCTCGTTTCTTGGAATTAATCCAATTGGATGAAACCCATCGTGACGCCACTTTGGCTAACGAAGCCCATAAGAAACGAGTCAAGGCGCAGTTTGACAAAAATGTCAAACCCCGTGTCTTCTCGGAAGGTGACTTGGTCTTGCTTTACGACCAAGAATCCGACAAATTGGGAGCAGGTAAATTTAAGTCTTTATGGATGGGCCCCTATATTGTTAAACGAGTGTTAGCGAAAGGAGCCTACGAGTTAATGGATTATGACGGAATTCCACTGGTGCAACCTCGTAATGGGTTGTACCTCAAGCATTACTATGCATAAATAGTAACCAATATGCTTTTGTTATATTTTTGTTTTTGCTAAAGTGTTTGTTTTGGTTGAGTAATCCACCTTTTTACATTTATTACAGATGTCAAACCTATTGGAGCCATGTGTTGGATATGCCGACGGAGCGAGTCGTAGTTCGCGGAACCTATCCTCCGTGGCCTGGGCCATTTTTGATCCAAGCGGTGAATTAGTAAGTTTTAGAGGTGTATGTATTGGTCGATCAATGAATAACATCACTGAGTATAGCGCATTGATAGAACTTCTCTCTGATGCCATCACTCATGGTATACGCCGACTAATCGTCAGGCTAGACTCACAACTCGTGATACTACAACTCAATGGTATATATTCCGTCCGAAACCCAGCTATTCATCGCATGTTCCTATGGGTTAAGATTTTGGAAAGACAATTTGATCTTATTCAATACAAACATATTTCCAGAAACTTAAACACATTAACCGACTCGTTAGCAAACTATGTGTTAGATAGACATTTGCAACATTTATAAAAAGAAACACATCATCAATGTTTTACATGTGGATCATATAGCTCAACCAAAATAAAACCCCGAAAATCAAAAATGTATATAGCTGTTTATGGTTTACACATAATGTTCTGTAACAAAGACAAAATCGGTCACACGACCCAAAAACTCAAAATGCTAGGGGGAACCCTAGTCTAATGATGCTCGTGATAGCAAGTCACAGCCTGTGCGACCATGCGTAAGAGACGAGTCCATCGTCTGGGCACACCAGTAGTATGCCGATGTAACCGCAAAGGTAGCTCGTCAGTCCTCACATCTGGTATATCGAGAGTGAGGCCCTCAACCTGCTCCTGTAAAGCTGTGAGAGTCTCGGCCACATCAAGGTCGCGGAGAATAGCCCTTCCGGTGGCCTCTCCTGCTGGGGCAACAGTTGGTACTCTCAGGCGAACTACTGGACGAACAGGACCAACATCTGCATGTTCACATGAGTTTGATTAAAGTCTTGATAGAATAAAGCACAAGGACATTATAAACAAAAACAGTAAACAACAATATGGTCAGAGGTTTTACCAATAGCACCCCACTGCTCGCCATCCGGCAATACTAAATCTAGATCACCCCGGAAGTCCATGCCAACATATGGATACTCGGAATAAACCATCTCCTGACGATCAAACCACCTAAAGAAGGTATCAAAAAATGAAATCTGAGACTGGCCAGCATGCCTAGACATATGGTCAACCCATCTCTGCATACGTGGTTCAGTAGGAGAAGGTAAATCGAGTGCAATGTACTGCGGCTGCATCAGTGGTATCTTCTCCAAGGCAAAGGCGGTCAAAATAGAACCATACCCAAAGTTCTTCAACTTCCCGTTCTTTATCTTGGTCAACTGTTCTTTCATCACAAGTAGTACTGCGTCACACCAGTTGAACACCTTCGGTTGGAGGCATTCCAAGGCATGCTGCATATAGGATCTGTTGGCTACATGAAGAGACGCACTACTGGCCATCCTACCAAAAGTAAACAGGATAGTACTAAGGGACCTGTCAGTGACATCACGGATGATGATCCTGCTGTCTTTACTCGGCTGAGATCCTTCTCTGCAATATCAGCGGACATAATCTCTCACAGAATCGCCTCCTCGGGCCGAACCTGACAAAGAGATGGGGGCACCCCGCCTCGACAAGCCAGTCAAGAAATAGATGTCTACTGCAGTCAAGGGGATAGATTTGCCCCTAATCTGGAAAACTTGATTGATAGGATCCCAAGCATCGAGAAAATACTGCAGTAAGTTGATCTGCTGTCTCATGCTAGAAATGCGGAAGAACTTCAGCAAGCCACAATTCTGCAGTGTGTTCACTGTAACTGGATCATGTAGGGCAATCATGTCCTCCTCTTCATGCTCACGTTCTTGCCATGTAAGGGTCATCTTGCTCCCAAATCCCTGAAAAAACAAACAAGAGAGGAGTTAGATCTTGATTTTGGTGAGAAACAGGCAAAAATTCCATCAAAAATTGTGCAACAAATTCCCTTTCTGCACCCAACGTACCTGCAACAGTGTTCTAGGTGCGTTGAATGTCAAACTGCCTTCATACAAGCCAGCATTCAACGCAGGTTTCGATACACTGGGGGTGCGTTGATGGCAGAACGAATCCCTCAAACCCCAGGGGCTCGGAAAAGCAGGGAATCAGGGTCAAAAAGCAAAATGGAAATCATGAAATGAAAGAGCTCAGGTCCAGCTCCTACCTGGTGCAGACGGCACCGAGAATCGTCCACAGGATCTCCCGAAATCAACTGATGAAAATCGAGGGGGAAAAGCACCTCAAAAGCTCCAACAAACCAAGTTCAAATGAAATGGTAAAATGAGAGTTGAAAATACAGTACGATCTTTGAAAGGACAAAGCTATTTATGGTAAAAAATCAAAACAAGACCATCTAATCGAGCAGTTTTAGCACATAGTTCAAGCTCGTTAAAAAATAAACATAAGACATGAGAAAATGTTTCCACCCGCGTTTAAGCTCGTTAAAAAATGAACTATTCCCCGGTAAATAACCACCGTGAATGTAGTACTTCAGCCATTAAAGCCTTGGTCGTGTTTGCACCGTCACCTCCACTTTTCCATTGGCTGATCATTCACCTCCATTTGATTGTTTACCCATTTTGAGGAACAGTTGCGAAGAGTGATTTCACTAGCCATCCTTGTGACACTGTCGTGATTGGAAAATTCCAAACCTTACCTGGAATCAGCTGCTACCCATTTTATCACTCGTTCCTCAAAAGACGAGTCTTCTTTAAGCTCTTTTCAACTGACTCGTAAAATATGAAAATATTGCCGAGTTTTGGCCTTCCAGCTCGTTAAAGCGATGGGAAGTGCTATCCCTCCTCTAGATTTTAATCTTTTTGGACCTGAGGGATTATTGCACAAAAAGATCGAGCACTTGTTTTGTTCGGCTCGTTAAAACTATTGAAAATTCATCCCTTCTGTATTGTTTTATACTTTTTCGGACTTAAGGGATTAGATGACGAAAAAGTTATTTTGGAGTTATCTTTACGTACCTTTTCAGACTCTCTAAAAATGAAAAGGATAGAGTTATCTTTGTCGTTAGACTCGTTAAAAAGATTAATAGCGACAAACTTGTCTTTAGACGAGAACGAGTTTCACTATCGCTAGGCTCGTTAAAACATGGCGATGGGTTTGCCCGAAGGGAAAATTATAGAAAAAGCATATGTTATCCTCCTCAAGCTTGAAAAAAATAAAGAGGTACTGGTCAGCAATGACTGGGGAAAAATTGGGAAGAAAACTCAAAGAATCTTTATTGGTAGCAAGTTGCTCTTGAAAATGACACTTCCACTCCGTGTCCGAGTCGGGTTGGGTTGTTTCATTCACCGGTCACATCACCATGGTCACACCATACCATCCACATTTGGGGTAAATGCTACCGATCCATCACATAAGTGTCGGCGACATGTTCAAGGGAAGTCATCCAGAGAAGTCACCTGTATCCCATCCACTACCATACATTATACTTCATTCTTTCATGACCGCCATCCTGAACCATATATCATCAGATCGTTTTCACCTCCATCAAAATCATTTGCTTCGTTCTGTGTCATTGATGTGGGATCCATTAAGGCCCTCCTTTGACGGATCGCTTCTTGTCGACATCAGCTCATTATCCAAGAAGTTGATCTAGGAACACCCCATTCAGTACTTTGAAGCTTGCATGCCTCAATGGCAAGTTTCTCACTTCCGGCGACAGGTATACATCAATGACCTTCGACTGAAAGATTTTGCGTGGTGTTCAACGCTAAGTCCTTTATTCACACCACGTGAATTGTACTGCAGTACCTTGAGGGTCATCATCATTATCGGTGATTCCTCTCGCGCTTGTTAACAGTTTACATCATTGACTGGTAATCAAGCGATGTCTTTCCATGTTCGACTTCAAAACATTTCTCACATGGATCGACTTGTACTTCGAGTGAAGATCGGACGAGATTGAAGACCCCGGATCTAGTTTCATCCATCCGGGCTGCGATATATATTCAGGAAAATAAAGACATTGAAATGTACAACATTGCAGCACAGATAATCATCCTACCAAAAGGATGATGGCTCTATCAAAATCATCAGTCTACCATCAGACGATTGTCTGTCCTATGTACATGAAAATGAATTTATAAAGCTGAGCATGGGAATGCCCGCCTCAGCTAGATCATGAAAACAGTATGAAGATGATGTATTGTATTGTATCTTATTACAGGTCTCCTCCCAGCATTGAAAGAACTTCGGATCCTCCTAATAAAGCATTTCACTCGATAAACGGCCTCATACTTTAGGGGGCAACTGTTATAGACATTTTTGTGCCTTATAGCTCTAAGCATGAAATGTCCATAAACCAAGGGATCCTAAGTCCCTAAAAGTGTTGTTCCAACCCCTAAAGGAACAAGGTCAACAAATTACAGCTTCTCCCAGAAATTCTCCACCAGAAAATGATCAGAATCAGTCAAATCAGGATCATTTCAGCTGCCCCACTGGCTAGCTGCGTTGCATAGCACCCAAATACACTAGCTAGGTGCGTTGCAATGCACCTAAATGCACTATCAGGGTGCGTTGAGCGGGAAATGACAAATGGCAGTGCCATTCTGCGAGGTGGAAAGACAATGGAAGCTTCCAGAATCTTCTCCAATGACACTTGCCTCACTGAGTTCGACCAAGGATGAGTAAGAGGCTCTCAGTCTCCAAGTGGAAGCAAGAACTGACAGAGAGAAGACACTAGTCAAATCATAAGCTGACTCATACTCCTTGCATACATCTATATATGGATCCCTCATCCCAGAGATCCAGAGGCTGGAATTTTGTACATTGCAAAGAATTGCTATTGGTTTTGAGATAGATATCAGAGTATTGGGTGATTTATGCTTTGTTGGAGGTGGAGAGGGGCTTCTTTGCTGGGAGGTTGATGCTGGATCAAGAATCATCGGTTATAACTCCTCCTTGATCTTCTTGTTATATCAATAAAACTATTTGAGTTTCTCCTACATGCTTGTGTATCATTGGTGTTTGTTACATTTGTATGTTTAGCTTAAATCTGATCCTAAGCTTTTTATGAATATAAACCCATGTCTTTGTATAGTTTCCTTCTTCTGTGATCTTGCAGGTACTTAGTGAAGCTGGGCAAGTAAGGGAGCAGGTAGCTGGAAGCTGTCAAAGAGGAGAGAGATTGGATCAAAGGACTAGCGCAAGACACAGGTTGGTTCATCCTATTCCTCTTCGTTTATAGTTCATAAAGAAGAATACAAAAGTAGTTTTCTCTGTTTGTTTCTAAGGTCACTGTCACACCTTAGTGGGATAGGGTCGTTCTGAATCTACACTTTTCCCGGTAACAGTCACCTATTGCAATTCCACTTCAGAGCACTATATTCACATTCAGATCCTATTTGTGAGGCTCAACCCTAATCATCTGTAGGTTCTGAGTCGGTTGCAGTGGTAGCACCCCTTTGTTGCATATCCTCACTATCAGTGTAGGACAGTCATCCGTCTCATGATCAACCCGAGTACAATATTTTCATGACAGACACATTGTGTTAGTGCATTAATAGGCATAGTGTCCTGGTCCTCTATAATTGTAATAGATCAGCTGTCCCCGACCCCTGCCAGGTCATCCTTGGCCTCGCCTCGTTCACTCCCCTGAAATCTTGTTCACGCCATCCCAGTGCTTTGGTCGGGGGGTTGAATTTCTGCCTGAACTCTATAGGTGGGTGTTCTATCCATCATCAATTCATAACTTCAGTAGTTGCACTCATCATGCCCTACCAACTTGCATAAGTTGCAGAATAGTTGTTGTGGTGTTTGTACAAACTTCTGCAACAAATGACAGTTATCAGTTTTATGTTTCCCTACTACCTAACATATAGCGCACTACAACACAGGTCTTGCACTCGGTCATACTTGGGCTTCCAGCCTCAAAGGCATCAGTCCTACTCCTACAATATAGCTCACAAAGAATGGGAAGTGGTCTTTTTCATGCCCCTGACCCTTACATTTCAGGCACCATATCTCTTCACATGCCTTTGGTTGAATTGTTCTGTCCTTCTTCAAGCTTTGCATTTCGAGGCAAATATTTTGCAATTGTGTATGGATCTGTTGAACCCCCAGATTTAGATCTTGCATCGGTGTTTCATGTAGTCTTATTGCAATATCCAAGGCCTCTGCTTGAGTCATAATCTTTTGTTGTGACAGTGCAACCCTTAGGTGAGGCAGGAGTGAGGCCACGAACCACTCGTGGTGCTATCCATCTGTTAAGTTCATATTAGATTCACGGATTTTACACTTTAATCTCTGATCTAATTCCCAAGGTGTCTCAGCTAGTTTCATCACGATTTCCTTGAACCCCACAATCAACTGTGCCTCAGATTTAGGCCTACTCAACTCTTTATTCAACACGATCTATATCTCTACCAACCTAGTGTTTGGGTTATCATTAGAGTACTTGATGTACCAAGTTAGTGCGTGATCATATAAAGCATTAATCAATGTTGCCTTCTTCATGTGATCATCTTTGATTCCCTGAGTTTCCCATACATCTTTTACGATGAACCAGAACTGGTCTGCGTCCTCATTTCCCAAGCCCTTAAACAAAGGCAGCTTCACTGAATTATCCATGTTGAATTTTGATGGACATGGTGGTGGTGTGGGCGAAGTTTCAAGTGATGGTGGTGAAGTTGGAGGTGGTGTAGTTGGAGGTGGCAGTTGTAGGAATCCTTGTATTATCAACTGAACTGCACTTCATGGAGAAGCATGCACTACTCCCTCTTCGTTACTCAAAGGAGGTGAAATCAGTGGGCTATATTTAGGGCCCTTTCTTCCTTCATTCCTATTAGTCTTTCCACTTCACATAGCTCTGAACATCAAGGTAGATGCTTAACCCGCTTTTCACATAATAACATCTTAATCCAAGTATTTAAAGACTTCAAGTACTTACCTTGCGGACCTTTGAAAAAGCACCGCTTCGCCTCATTGTAACTGACTGAGGTATCGACTACGAATTCAATCACAGATCATCCTATGATACGATCGAGCCAATGATCAATAGCACGGGTGATCTTATCCTTAGACGCTTCCAGTCCTTGTATTAGCTCCGGGGTCCAGACAATAGGACCATCAAGCCTCCACCTTCCTTGGCTATTTGCTAGCTTTGCGATCCACTTGTATAACTCAACTGGAAAGGAACATAAAAAGATTTCATGGATTTTTGTATACACGTACCTATCTAGCCATTGTTCCTTTGTCAGCTGTGGGTTTCTGTTCTCCTACATCACGAATTCATGGATCTTTCTATCCAACCAGTCCTCGATCTTTTTCTTAGTTGAATTCTAGTGATATGACATCATACATCTCTCATGTAGATTCTGGTCTCGGTAACTGAACCATTTGTTGGTTTTGTGGGCCCTGACCTAGGTTCAACTTTAGTTAGCCAAACAAATCCATACACTAATGGCCCTTTCGACATCAGCCTGTGGAGCGCGGACTGAAGTCTCACCCGAAGCAATATGGGGGGATGCTGGAACCAAGTTTCTGCACCCTAAGATGGTCGTGATGTTAGTTTATACCCTCTGCCCCTACTTTAGGGCAGGTTGTTAAGCCTTAGGGCTCTGTCAGTCTACTCTTTATTCTCCCCTTTAGTACCTCCATGAATGTGTATGATTGACCTTCATGCAGCCCTAACCTGTGGTCTAAGTACTTTCGTGCAGCTATGAAAATTTATTGTATAGGTTCCTAAGTAATCTCAAGTGTTTTACTTATCTTACTAATCAATCATAGTTAGTGTCGCGTAAATTGATATCCTTACTTGCGTTCAATTAACTAATACAATCACATATATTCGCGCATCAAATAAACATTGTAAATTAAACCCAAAACACAATATAATTAGATGCATTAATAGGAACTAAATGCATAGTAATTGCAGAATACTTCTCTTTATTGATATCTTCCAGTTTAATACAGACTCTATCTGCCCTAGCACATAGCTGCAGGGGTCCGCACACTTAGCTGTGGACTTCCACCCTAGGCCTCTTTGCACTCAGCTGTAGAGCCTCTACCTATGCTAAGACCAAAGAGCACTTAGACTTCTCCACTCTACTTCGCTAATTTCTTCCTTTCTTAACTACTTAGAGCTTACTTACTTAGCTCCTTTTTATAAAATCCCATGGTCCGCAGACCATGGGTGGATCTTTATAGCCGACTTGACACTTTACAAAATAAGGGTGAACAATTCTTAATTACTCTTGACACCTACACGCTCCCCGACCATAAAATGTAGAGACTTTACAACTCTATTACAAAATAATCCCAAAACAAGGGTTGTTAGCCCCAAAACTACTCTTAGGGGAACCCGTTCCAAACACCGGTACTAGTCAACCCTGACTATTCAATTCTTTTATATATCTTTTCTTTTGCTTATCCGCATACTATTGCTACAGTTTTTCTTTAGAAAAATAAATATTGTTATGAGCAGCCCATCGCCTTCTTCAGCCAAGTCTTGAGGGATGCTGAGCTGAAATATAACATCTTGGAGAAACAAGAATATGCACTAGTCAAAGCTTTGAAGGCATTTCGAGTGTATGTGTTACAGTCAGAAATTACAACATTTGTCCCAACGACAGTGGTCAAGGACATCCTTATGCAAGGAGACAGTGAAGGAAAAAGTGGTAGGTGGTTAGAAAATATACAAGAATATGAGTTAGACATAAAGCCCACTAATCTCATAAAAGGCTAGGGCTTGTATAAGATTTTATCAGAATCTAACTTCCAATCTTTGGGAATAAACCTGATAATAGAGGAAGACAAAACATAAGATCAACATAGTGGGATTAAAACAATAGAGCAAAAGATCTATGTTAAATATGAGGGATCACCTTGGTATAAGAATATCATCCCTTATCTCTTATTCCTGAGGTGCCCACTAGGGCTGGACAAATCCAAATACAGAATGTTGAGATTGCAAGCTCAAAAGTATATCATATCCAATGGTCAACTCTACTGAAAATACCCAATGGGAGTTTTGTTGTTATGCTTGGTAGAAGGAGAACCTCATAAAGTAATTGAATAATTTCATGGGGTAGTTTGTGGATTTCATTATAGCTGGAGGACCACATCTCACAAAATCCTCAAGGCGGGATTCTATCAGCCTACATTGTTTAGAAGTGTGCATTTATGAGTTAGGTCATGTCAAAAGTGTCAAGTCTTTGCTGAGAGACAAAAACTCTCTCCTCTTCCCTTGATCCCAGTGCATGTGGATGAACCTTTCAGGTAGTGGGTGTTATAGACATTTTTGTGCCTTACATCATGAAGCATGAAATGTCAATAATCTAAGGGATCCAAAGTCCCTAAACATGTTGTTCCTACCCCTAGAGGAACAAGGTCAGCAAACCACAGCACTGAATATCAGTTCTCCACCTGAAAACACTCAAAAACAAGCTAATTCTGGATCATGTCAACTGCTCCACTGAGCATCTGCGCTGAATGTCAACTGCTCCACTCTGTACCTGCGATGAATGTCAAAAGCAATGAAGGCTACCTGCGCTGGGCAAGATTGGCCAAGTGGCACAGTCATTCCTCAAGGTGTCAAATGCCCAGGAAGCTTCCAAAATGACACTTGGATCAAGGAATTCGCCTTGTGATGAGTAAGAGGATCTAGATCTCCAAGTGGAAGCAAGAAAATCCAAGTGGACTCAAGAACTGAAGAATAACTGAAGTGGGAGAGGACACTAGTCAGCTTCATTCCAGCCTCAAGCTGACTCATCCTTTCTCCAAAAACTCCTATATATAGAGCTCTCTCATGAGGTCTAGGGAGGCTGGAATCTTGTGAATGTAAGGAAGTGTTGTTGGTTTGTGCATAGAACTATTGGGTGATTGCTTTGAAGGAGGTGAAGAGGAGATTTCTTTCTGCTGGGGGGTGTTGCTGGATTGGGCCTCTTATGGTTGTAACACTCTCAGAACTTTACTTCTTCCATTAATAAATCATTTGAGGTTCTTCTATATGCATGTGTCTTTGTGGCGTATTGATGCTTGTATATTTGATTTATTCTAATCCTTGAATCAATTATGGATGTATGCTTCTTGTAGCTTCCCTTTCTTGTGCTTTTGCAGGATCTTTGAGTAGCTGGGCCAGTGAAAGAGCAAGGAGCTGGGAGCAAGCAGCAAAGAGGGAAGATTGGATCAACCATTAGCGGAAGACAACGGTTAGTGGATCCCTTTCTCCTCTCTCTTACATCTCATAAAGAAGTAATCTTGAATAGCTTTGTATTCAGTTGTTGCTGAGGTACTATCACCCTTAGAGTGGGATAGGGTCATTCCGTATTGGATACTTTTCCCAACAACAAATTGGCGACTCCACTGGGGATCATATCTTGTTGGTTGTTTGTGTTTTTTGCTATTCATTTCATAAACAAAGGGAGTACCGAATCGAACTGCATTTGGATCTTTCAAATGCAAAGTAGAGGGCAGCTACTCTAGCTCAGTTTCTGGGCAAGTTTATGATTTGAAGAGCTGATCCACAAGGACTCTAATAAGCTCTTAGTGATAGCTTTTCATCCTCCTTGTCATCCCTTAGTGTGTACTTGACTGATAGCTTCTGATTTGGCCAAAAACTGTGAATTTTTGAGCAATCTGTGACCCGGAAACCAAGAGAAACGAAAGTTTCGTTCTTCAGTGCAACTGCTGTGAAGGCTGTCTGCATTTTAGCGCAGATCTCGAAGGGGCTACCTGTGCTGAAGGTCAAACAGACAGTGTCCCACCTGTGCTGGACCAGTCTTTCCTTGTGCTACTGGGGTTTCCTGCTGTTTCTTGCCCTGTTTTCACTCTTGTTTTTGCTGCCTGTTACCAGTCAATGTGCCTATCTGAAACCAACTTTCCTTGCCACTATTCCGCCTCGGTTGTATAAAGAAACTGTGTTTGTTCTTTGTGTATTTCTTGTATCATTTACAGTTTCCCATAACGAAAGTGAACTAGTCTTGCTGTGACCTCTTAGATCTAGACCTGTGATAAAGTGTCGTTTTGATCTTAAGAGTTAGTTTGTTTGCTGTTCATAGCTGATTGAACTTTTGCTTTCGTCATATGGTTTGAATTTATATATTTCTAGTGTCGAAACAAGTAAATCTTAAGGTGTCTTTTGATTTTGGACAAGCTTGTTTGCTTTCACTTGAAATTGAATTCAAAGTTATACAACAGTTTTCTTTTTGTGTCGCACGAACATTAAGAAAGAGAAAAGAAATACTTGCATTGTGCATGTGCATTATGACAGTTTGCATGTTGATTTAGGAAAAAGTGCATTAGTGTGTGCTCTATGATCTGTGTGAAAAGATGTTGTCTTTCTTTTCCCTCAGTAGTTAAGATTTTCAAAGTTGAAAGATTGAAAAGCTTGCTTATCATCTTAGACTGCATTTAGGAGTGTTACTATACATCTCGTGGTGATCCATAAAGGCAAACTGCTAAACAAGATCAACCTTAAAATAAATTGAATTTACATAACAACGCATTGAAACATAACGCAAACACATAGAGGTCTAAGCTAGAGACGTGTTCCGGCGTCGTTAAACGTGATATCTTAGCGTTGAGTGGTTGGGTGATTCCTCCACGGTGAAGCGATAAGTATCAATACGGACTTGTGCTCCCACGTACCGTCGCGTATATATTGGGAGACCCCTATAGGAACAAAGCCTTTATCCATAGGAAACTGTGTCGGCCGCCCTACTGATCGCAATGCAGTGAACACAACATTCACGAAGATCGACCACTCGTACCGTAAAACGTATTCTGTGGTTTTGCGAAAAGTTTGGCACACCCTCTGCTTAGAACTCCAGAGCAGTTTCTTTTGGCCTTTTTCAAACTCTATAACTGAAAAAGTCCATCCGAGCATTTGTCACTTCGGGCTCGTTAAAACATCGAAGGAGACTAGAGTCATCTTTAGCTTTTTCTCGACTCTTAAAAAGTGAAAAAGCAAGTTATGTCTAAAGCGTCGTTATAAAATTTATTTTAAACAGAACATAATCACCTCCTATTCCCGCGTTGATCTGTAGGTTGAGAACATGGAACGCCCCAACCAAGGAATTCCACAGGATGGAAATCCTAGTCCTTTCTCCTCTTGGGGAGAAGTTGGTGCGCCCCACATGGCCACATTGTCGCTTCCAGGACTGACGATTGGCCTGCCAACCTGGCTATTCTCAACCAATGTAGTTCAGAACACCATGGTTCCTGAACAGTCGAGTCAATAGTTAGATCAGTCTAGAGCTGCCCACCAACCTTCTACTTCTTATAACTCTTACTCCAATCCTTCATCTTCGCAGGGTAGAGCCGGCAAAAGCCAAGCTCCCATGGAGAAGAAGGAGAAGAAGAAGAAAGAGAAGAAGAAGAAGGAGCCTAAGGCGACTGGGGGCAAGCAAAACACATCTGACAAAAATCCACACACAGCACAGACCGGGCCTAAATCGCCATGTGTCATATGTAGAGGAGACCACTTCCATAGAGATTGTCCCTGTATTCCCTGGATATTAAGGGACTGGTCCCCTCGTTTGTACAATTCGGGGGCATCAACCTCTGATAGCCATGTTGATTGCTTACCGTCAACCAGCGAAGGTGAAGGTTCAAAACAAAGAGGGGGAGCAAGATCCCCCTGCAGACTGTGTGAAGGCGATCACGCCATCCACCGTTGTCCCTTCTTAGACGAAGCGAAGAGAGTTTTGGAAGATCGTCCGGTTTCACCGGTAATGCTTCCTCCTAGATACAAAAAACTCGTGCCAAGTCCTTCGTTGGTTGAAAATACAGCTGCCCCACTCAAGTGGTCAGCTGAAGTGTCAGTCATTGAAAATGAACCTACTGAATCCAGACCAGACGAAAGTCTAAAGGTCGATACAGCAGTTGACCCGGTTCCACCTTCAGAGGTTTCATCTTCAAATGACACCGTCAATGAAGATTCATCTTCAAATGACACCCTCACTGAAGAGAATAAGGATGACACCATCCAGATTCTTTTCATCAACACAGATTCTGATGAGCATCAGGGCAATGCGCCCATTCCTTTATCGCAGGAAGGAACATCGTCAGGGTCATATCCGACCGTGTATTCGGTCCCACCACCAAGCAACCTGGTTGTGTCCTTTGATTGGAACCAACTAGGCAGACCCCGGTTACCAGCCAGTATACCATTCAGAATCATCGTCCAAATTTACAGGATGGTAATGGCTGGAACTATCATTGATGAAGGGGCATCTGTGAGTATCCTTTCCTCTATTGCTTGGAAAGCACTGGATTCCCCGGAGCTTTTGCCTGAGATAAGAAATCTCTCGGGTTTTGATAAAGGAACCAGTCGACCATTAGGGATCCTCCCCAATGTGCCTGTTACATTGAAAGGGAAGACCGTTCAAATGAACGTGATGGTCGTTCAAGGACCCTTGGATTATAACCTACTCCTTGGACGAGACTATATATATTGCATGGGAGCTATAGTCTCCTCACTCTTTAGAGTAATGTGTTTTCCACACGAAGGAAGAATGGTCAAGCTCGTAGACCAACTTTCATTTCCGGGATCACGCATCGCAAATAGTCACATACCAACCCTCAATGGTCTATTCACCCAAGAAATGTCTCCACCCCCAGTCCTCCTTCCCGATGAGTGCGAGTGATTCGGAAAGATGGGACTAGAACCCAGGGGGCATGCATCCTGGTCTGCTTCGGGCAGAGGAAACTTTGGGTATAAGGTAGAATTTCTGCGGGAGAATATGACTAGTCTATACCCCGTCTGTGGATGGAAGAGGGGTTGTTCTAGAACAGGATTCTTTTGTCAAGGTTATGTGTTTGACGGAACAGGGTCATTCACCATTGTCTACTTCGGTAGACAGTGCCGAGGAGATGTTTTCGTTTGATGGTGTTAACAAAACAATCTTTGGGTAACCAGAAAGAGGCAAGCCTCACCCTTTAAAACAAATGTTTTATCGGATAAGTAGGGGCAGCCTTGAAATTATACCTTACACCTGGGGGCATGCAACCTTTTGGAGTGCAAGCAAGGGACGACTATTTATTTTTTTAAATTTTTAGGTCCTCCCTTTAAACCTGTAGGTCTAACCCTTTAAACTCGTAGGATTAGCCATTTCCAAACTTGCATAAAGAAAGGATATGAGGAGCATAGCTTCGTGAGATAAAGCTCCATAAAAAATAGCTATCTCACAGGAGACATTTCTTATCTTATGACTGGTATTATCGAGCATTTTTACCGCGGAATTTATGCTCGTTAAAAAATAGAAAAGCGAAGATCCGAGCAGTTTTAACGCGGAATTCATGCTCATTAAAAAATAAACATAAGCATTGAGCAGTGTTTTGGCGCATTCAAGCTCATTAAAAAATGAACCCAGTACCGGTAAATAACCATTGTGATCGTAAATTTATTAGCCATAAAAAGCCTTGGTCGTGTTTGCACCCGCCACCTCCATTCCATTTGGCCAATCGTTCACCTCCATATGATTGTTTACCTATTTTGAGGAACAGCTGCGAAGAGTGATTTCACCTAGCCATCCTTGTGACACTGCCGTGATTGGAAAATTCCAACCTGTACCTGGAATCTGCTGCTATCCCTGTTTATCACTCGTTCCTCAAAAGACGAGTCTTCTTTGAGCTCTTTTCATCTGACTCGTAAAATATGAAAAGTTTGCCGAGTTTTGGCCTTCCAGCTCGTTAAAGTGACCGGAAGAGCTATCCCTCCTCTAGATTTTAATCTTTTTGGACCTGAGGGATTATTACACAAAAAGGTCGAGCGCTTGTTTTATTCGGCTCGTTAAAGTTATCGAAAACTCATCCCTTCTGTATTGTTTTATACTTTTTCAGACTTAAGGGATTAGATGACGAAAAAGGAATTATGGAGTTAACTTTCTGTACCTTTTCAGACTCTCTAAAATTGAAAAGGACCGAGTTTTCCTTGTCGTTAGACTCGTTAAAATGATTAAATAGCGACAAACTTGTCTTTAGACGAGAACGAGTTTCCCTATCGCTAGGCTCGTTAAAACATAGCGATGGGCTTGCCCGAAGGGCAGGTTATAGAACAAGCATATGTTATCCTCCTCAAGCTTGACAAAAATAAAGAGGTACTGGTCAGAAATGACTGGGGAAAAATTGGGAGAACCTCAAAGCTTTAATGGTAGCAAGTCGCTCTTGAACATGACACTTTGTCCTCCGTATCACATCGGGTTGGGTTGTTTTCATTCACCGGTCTCATCACCATGGTCCTCGCCAAACCATCCACATTTGGGGTAATGCTACCGATCCATCACATCAGTGTCATTATATGTTCAAGAGATGTTGTTCAGAAAGAGTCAACCGTGTCCCATCCACTGCCATACATTATCCTTCATCCACCCATGATCGCCACCCTGAATCATATTTCACAGATTGTTTTCACCTCCACTAAAGTCATTAGCTCCGTTCCGTGTCACTGATGTGGGATTCATTAAGGCCCTCCTTTGACGGATCGCTTCTTGTCGACTTCAGCTCATTATCCAAGAAGTTGATCTAGGAACACCCCCCTCAGTACTTTGAAGTTTGCATGCCTCAATGGCAAGTTTCTCACTTCCGGCGACAGGTATACATCAATGACCTTCGACCAGAAGATTTTGCGTGGTGTTTGACGCCAAGTTCTATATTCACACCACGTGAATTGTACTGCAGTACCTTGAGGGTCATTATCATTATCGGTGATTCCTCTCGCGCTTGTTAACGGTTTACATTATTGACCGGTAATCAAGCGATGTCTTTCCATGTTCGACTTCAGCGCAATTCTCACATGGATCGACTTGTACTTAGAGTGAAGATCGAACGAGTTTGAAGACCCCGGATCTAGTTTCATCCATCCGGGCTGCGATATATATTCAGGATATAAAGACATTTGACATGTACATCATTGCAGCAGATGATCATCCTACTCAAAGGATGATAATTTCAGCAGAGAATTATCAGTCTACCATCAGACGATCGTCTGTTATATGTACCAAAATGAATTTATAAAGCTGAGCATGGGAATGCCCGCCTCAGCCAGATCATGAAAGCAGAATGAAAAATAATGTATTGTATTGTATTTTATTACAGGTCACCTCTCAGCGATTGAATGAACTTCGGATCCTCCTGATAAAGCATTTCACCCGATAAACGACCTCATACTTTAGGGAGCAACTGTTATAGACATTTTTGTGCCTTACAGCATGAAGCATGAAATTTCAATAATCTAAGGGATCCAAAGTCCCTAAACATGTTGTTCCTACCCCTAGAGGAACAAGGTCAGCAAACCACAGCACTGAATATCAGTTCTCCACCCGAAAACACTCAAAAACAAGCTAATTCTGGATCATGTCAACTGCTCCACTGAGCATCTACGCTGAATGTCAACTGCTCCACTCTGTACTTGCGCTGAATGTCAAAAGCAATGAAGGCTACCTGTGCTGGGTGAGATTGGCCAAGTGGCACAGTCATTCCTCAAGGTGTCAAATGCCCAGGAAGCTTCCAAAATGACACTTGGATCAAGGAATTCGCCTTGTGATGAGTAAGAGGATCTAGATCTCCAAGTGGAAGCAAGAAACTCCAAGTGGACTCAAGAACTGAAGAATAACTGAAGTGGGAGAGGACACTAGTCAGATTCATGCCAGCCTCAAGCTGACTCATCCTTTCTCCAAAAACTCCTATATATAGAGCTCTCTCATGAGGTCTAGGGAGGCTGGAATCTTGGGAATGTAAGGAAGTGCTGTTGGTTTGTGCATAGAACTATTGGGTGATTGCTTTGAAGGAGGTGAAGAGGAGATTTATTTCTACTGGGAGGTGTTGCTGGATTGGGCCTCTTATGGTTGTAACACTCTCAAAACTTTACTTCTTCCATTAATAAAGCATTTGAGGTTCTTCTATATGCATGTGTCTTTGTGGCGTATTGATGCTTGTATATTTGATTTATTCTAATCCTTGAATCAATTATGGATGTATGCTTCTTGTAGTTTCCCTTTCTTGTGCTTTTGCAGGATCTTTGAGTAGCTGGGCCAGTGAAAGAGCAAGGAGCTGGGAGCAAGCAGCAAAGAGGGAAGATTGGATCAACCATTAGCGGAAGACAACAGTTAGTGGATCCCTTTCTCCTCTCTCTTACATCTCATAAAGAAGTAATCTTGAATAGCTTTGTATTCAGTTGTTGCTGAGGTACTATCACCCTTAGAGTGGGATAGGGTCATTCCATATTGGATACTTTTCCCAACAACAGTGGGGACTAGACTTCATAGGAGAGATAAACCCACCTTCTAGTGGCTAGCATAAGTGGATATTAACGACCACATATTATTTCACCAAGTGGGTAGAAGCCATCCCAGCTAGAATGCTATAGACTTAGTGGTAATTAAGTTCATGGAGGAGAACATATAATCTTGTTTTGGTTGACCCATCAAAATCATCACTGACAATGCCCAGGTCTTCAAAATGGAAAAATTCACCAGCTTCTATTAGAAATTCAATATCATCATCAGGCACTCCACTGCTTACTATCCTCAAGGTAACGATTTAGCTAATTCCTCAAATAAAGTTGTGGTGAGAGTGTTGAAGAAGACCATCACCGAGAATAAGAGAAAATGGGACACCCAACTGAAGTTTTACCTTTGGGCCAACCAAGTGACTCCTAAACAATCCACTGGAAAATTGCCTTTCGGGCTAGTATATAGTAAGGTTGCAGTTTTCCTAATCCAATTAGTAATTCCAGTGGCAAAGTTACTACAAGAATATGAGGAGGAGCCAAGGCTTTGACATGAAGGATAAAACAACTGGTTTAGATCCATGAAAACAGGGAACAGGTGGGAACTAAATTTGAAAATTACTAGCAAAAGACGAAATCCCTATTTTACAAAAAGGCCAAGGATCAACCTCTTCAACCGAGAGATTTAGTTCTCCGATGGGATGTCCGATGGGAAGAAAATAGTAAGCATGAAAAATTTGATGCATTGTGGTTTAGCCCTTTCAATATTTCAGAAGAGAAAGGAAATAATACGTACCTTCTTGAAAATCTAGAAGGTGAATTGTTGGAGCTACTAATAAATGGTTAGTTCCCCAAACTCTAT
Source organism: Pinus tabuliformis (assembly GCA_031772625.1). Classification (NCBI taxonomy): domain Eukaryota; kingdom Viridiplantae; phylum Streptophyta; class Pinopsida; order Pinales; family Pinaceae; genus Pinus; species Pinus tabuliformis. The sequence continues at coordinate 150,129,238 of CM062813.1, read as the reverse complement.
TTACATAATTAAAAGGTACTGCCTTGCACTCATTGTAAGTACCGCTATGTGTATTGTAATTATCATATAAAATTTCCCATTTTATGTTTAAATTTTTACTTTCACAAAATTTTGGCTTGTTTAAAAAGATTCCATGCCCAAAAGAGAAGTTTATAGACTACAAGTTTTGAGCACCTTGCTAGCAAGGCACTATCCGTAGGTGGAGCCAATGTTGTCAACTTCTGAAAACAGAGTTCAAATTGTACAATGAGGACCGAAGAAAAAATAATTTTGAATCTGTTTCTTGAGCCACATAATCTCTCAAGGCTAAATTAGACCCCTCCATTAGATAGTGCTCGGAATAATCTTCCAATGGTATGTGGAAGTCTAAAAATGGACTTCTGTATTAGAAGTTAGAGAAGAATGAAGATACCGCTTGAAAACTAGAAAACAAAAGAAAAAGGACCAAGGGGAGGCTCATCACAATATCATTTCAAATTTTTTATCAAGTAGCACTTGGGGAGAAAACTAAAATTCGCTATTAGCAATCGTCGATATCGCAAATCGATAGTCAATGGTCAACGTACTGTACATTAGCAATCAGTGGGTCCAAGGGGAAGTATATATCAATGATTGGGGGTTTTCATAGTAAAGTGCAAAGGACAGAGCAGCTTGCAATAAAAAATCATTGATATCAACGATCACAAATGTCAGAGGTCCCAGGATTATCATAAATCACAAATCACAAGTTCCCAAGGGTAGTGGCGGGAACGATATAGTGAAATTGTGATCAATGATCACCGATATTGCATATCACAAATCAATGATCGGAGGTCCTAGTGGTCTGGAAAAGTTTTGATGTAGTGGTAAAGTGTCGGGACTAGCCGATTTCATTTAACAAAGAAATTTAAAGAAAAACCAAGGGCGGTGGGTCATTTTCTCTCTTCTCTAGGGGCCCACATGGCAGAGTACCATTGGATCTGATAATGATTTGGGGTAGCTGACGTCAGCATGACGTGGTAGTACAAAGATGACATGGTGGTAGGGAGGACACGTGACACACAAATTTGGCATTTTTTAGGGGTCATAAGGGGCCAAAACAAGGTGAGACATGTCACCACTCACAAAGGTGACATGTGGCAGTATGGAGATGGCATCACATCACAATAAAAAATCGACTTTGGAAGGATGAGGCATTTCGATTACACAAAGAAAACATCCAATTACAATTTAGGATAAAAGGGCTCCGATAAGCGTGCTAGACCGTGGTCATAAGGATTTAATGAGAACCGAGGGCTAAGAAACAAGGGGGAAATCGCATATCGCAATTGCAAAGTTAGGAGACCACGACCAGAGGTAAAGATTAGAGAAGTCCTGATCATCGACCTCCGATATGAAGCTAAGTACCACGTCACTAACCTTGGACATATGAAGAGAATTATAGAAAGGGGTTGAAGAAAAGGGGCCTAAAGAGGATCTAAAATCTCTTGTTTTGTAATGTTTTAAGTGATAAGTTCCAATATTATTAAATCATCCATATTACACTATGGTTGCATCACCAAGCATATCATTGCTCTGATAACAAAATACAGGAAGTTAGAAGGGATGGATGAGTCGACAACAGTGTTTGGAATCTATTCAGGCTACTATGTGTGATCACTTCCGCTTCTTGATTGAGAAGGAGCGAGATTGTTAAAGACTGAAAGTGACAAGGAATCGACTGAGAGAGCATGGGGCATGATGTAGTAGAAATTCATTACACCAAAGGCTAGAAAACATAGTAGCGCGAAGATATTTCTGCAGGACCATCATTTCAGTTTGCTTGTTAATACTATTTTGTTGTTTTTTATCGCTGTTGTTGTGATTCTGTTTTATTTTCAAGAAAGGCATCGTATTGTTGTAATAATTAGAGGCTTCAAAATGAGACAATGAGTCATATAGACAATTGTAAACTTGAGCCATAAGATATTTTTGAAACTGATTTCCTTGCCCTCCCTTTCCTTATAAAAAGGAGAAAGAGACACTTAAATGAGGTTCCGAATTCTTAAGAAAAACTACATGTGATTTCTGAAATTGTATGAATTCCAGACTTTCATCTTTCAAAATATAAATGAAATAGTGACAATTCCAACCTTTGAGTACTACAGTATGTTACCTCTTTGTTAAATTCCATTATGTTCACATTTCCTCTCTGATTTCATGCAATTGTAGCTGCCAGAAATGTCTCATATGTTCTTACGGATTCATTTGTGTTGACTAGTTAATGCACATGCCTGTATGTATCTTTTAGATTAAATATTTAAATTTGTGCTCCATGAATCATGGAATCCAATCCTCTTTCATCCATTATGTCTATCTTTAACTCAGATAAGGGTAGAATTCTTGATGACTCAAGCCCTATATGATGAGTTAGTCTATTTCCTTCTCTTCTTTCATTACTTTGTAGAAGCTGATTAAACTGTAGGTCCTCGAATTACTCAGCCTCCACTAGTTTATACCTATATTCTTGTGATTTGTATTTGTGAAAGGATGCCAGAAATACATGGCTTATGTCCTTGGATGAAGGAACGGACCCATGTTGTTTATTGTATATTTTTATTTACTATGTGTATAAAATGTATATGATGTCTCTGGTTTCCTAAAGATCATATAAGACACACAAAAGATAGATGTTACAAGGCATTGGTCTTGTAAGCAATCCAAGATTGTCTCTAGAAGGGACACCACACCTCATGAAATAATTTAGTGAACCATTTTCCTAAATTATTTCTCATTAAAATCCAAAAACCCCATGAGAATAATTAAATCAATAATTTTTTATTTAATATTCTCTGGAAATAATTATTTGATAATTATTTGATAACTTGGAACACAATGACACTCCACAAACTCATTTAGCTAGGGGCACCATTCCCACCTTTGCACACTCGATAAGTCCTCTCCATCATCATATGCTGGCGGGTAGTATATCATGCTTGGGGGCATGATGGACCCTAGCCACCTTCTCATTAGATCAACATTAGTATTTTCCTAGACCCCATTGATCTAGGTATGGTTGATTATCCTTTCATTCCTTGGATAGTTTTTCTTACTATTCTCTCCAATGAGCCATATACACATCACATATCATAGATGCTTGATACCATATACTAAAATATTATATTTTATGTGATACCACACTTACCATCCAGTCGCCATGTTTGACTTGGTGGGTGGAGATGACCTGAGACACTCTCACAGTTCATTCCCTTATTCTTCCGTCCTTGATTCTTCATTAGGAACCATACTTCCGAGAAGAATTAAGGCCATTTTTAGACAGGTAAGGCCACCTACTTGAATGTCGTAGATCTAAATTCTAATGGTCGGTTCGTCCACTATGATCTCACCAAGATTCAGGGCTTCCTCTTCCTCTCCAAATTCTCCAATAGCTCAATGTGAAATTGATTTGGATTTGGGGGAGAGAAGTCATTTTATAGGAAAAACCCTAGTTTTTCATTTTACCATTGCAAACATACTGCAACTTGGTTTGATGAACCATAAAAACCATTAAAAATCTCTCATCAAGCATTGTAGTGGGTCTTTCTTTGTTTTTGGTAATTTGAAACTTCGCCTGGAAGCCATTTTCTCCATGAGGTCTCATTTTTCCGCTTATCAAAAATAAAATCTCTTCATATGAGTCACCTGCACTTTGGCACCACTTTGCCTTTGCATTGGTCAACTTAGGTGTCAAGTTTTGTCATGAGTAAGCATTATTTACTCATGCTTTTATGGTCCACTTTGGGCCTCTCCCATGTGGTAGCATCATAAATTCACCCTTCTTCATAGCATTAGAAATGAGTCACCCCTGCATCCATGGACTCTGTTTCGAGTCCCACTAAGTCCTCTTATAGTGAATCATCCATCTTTGTGTTGCATCAATCCCACTTGACTCACATTTGTTCTCTACCTATTCTGATATGTCTTTGACAAGCCTCCGTTTGAGTAATTGAGCATCCCCTCTCGAATTGAGTCAGTTGCTACCAGGTCAACCATGCATATTACGCTTTGACAAGGGAATTCATGAATCCACCACTCATATTATTCCTCCACCATCATCCCTAGTGTCAGTCTATTAATCACATTACTATGATCCTTGTGCTTTTATTGAGGAATCATCATTGCCTCAACTCTAGTAGGCCCTCTTCTGTTGACTTCAACAAATTTAGTCCAGTAGACTGGTTTAGAGGGTGGTGTACTTTGGTTATAGCCTTCATCATTATTTGGTGCCTCAAATAAATCAAATGGAATCATCATTTCCATTTGAGTTGGTTGTTTCTTACGTGCTCGATTTCAACTCATTATCACACGATCGAGAATCACACACTTGATGGTCCAGTGATCCATCATATTGTACCAACATTTCCCAGGTGTGTGAGAGATGTTCCAAACCTCATTAGGAAGTGGCCCTTTAGGTAGCCTCCCACATGCCCATATGAAAATAGATTATGATCCAGCCTCAGATGTTGCTCTGTTGATTTGACTGGCTCAGTTTCAGCCAATCACAGAGCCCACAACATGCATGTATCCTTCATATAGTCCATTTATATATTCACAGGCCTTTCCTATTCAATAGAGCTTCTTTGGTTGTGATCCCCCCTCCTCTCATCTTGGGGGGGGGTTCATTATGTCTCATGTACTCAAATAAGAAGATGCTATTATATCCACTGAAGACCTTTATTTTCTAGGCACATTATGTATATGGGGCTCATTGTATCACTTTCTAGCCCATTGATGCCAAAATATCATGTATCATGTTCTTTGTTTCTCTAACACGCATTGTTGGGAACATCACTATTATTTCTACTCAGTTATCTCGACGGGTATGGGTATTTCTCCCCTGCATCATGTGAGATTATGTACTTACCAATAAAAGGACACTTCTATAAGATAAGTAGGTCTCACCCCCTCCATTCTCAGTCCTTCCTTGCATTACTTCAATGTGCTCTCTCTCTCTCTCTCTCTCTCTCTCTCTCTCTCTCTCTCTCTCTCTCTCTCTCTCCACCTCTCTCTCCGCCCTTTGGTGTGTTGTGAAAGTGCAAACTTCAACGTATTTTGGTCATACGATTTGCTACTGACACTCTTATGCTAGGGGACAATATGTTATCACCCAAAAAATGTTCACCTAGCCATTTCTTACTAGGTTGATCGAAATACACCATGTAGGATGAATTTTACCATGGTAAAACCCACTTTCACTATATGAAATAATTTAGTGAACCATTTTCCTAAATTATTTCTCATTAAAATCCAAAAACTCCATGAAAATAATTAAATAAATAATTATTTGTTTAATATTCTCTATAAATAATTTTTAAATCATTATTTGATAATTATTTCTTATCACTTTTGACTTAATCATCTTGGAATAATTAAATAGATCATTATTTATTTATTATTCCTTGTTTTCCTTATGAGATAATTGCTAAATCATTATTTGATAATTATTTCAAATTTATATTTGTCTTAATCCTCACAAAGTGATTGATAAATCATTTTTATTTATTAATTACTTCAACCACTTTCTAAATAAAGATATTTTACCATTTTAAATATCTTTTCCCTCTCAAAAAATATTATAAAGTATTCACAACAACTAGATTTTGATTTGGTCAATAATATTTTATTATTTTATAATCCTCAATCTATTTCAATATTTTGTTATAAATAGAGGGTTTTCTCTCCATTCTTCACCATGACCATTTTCATCGTCCTCATTATCATCTTATAGCATTTGAGCTTCCACTTGATTTCAAGTATCTTTTATTTTCTTTTCCACCCTTTATGTACCACATATCGAGAGAGAGAAAAGCACCTATAAGGTATATCCCTATAGGTGTATAAGTCACCTATAAATTAAGGGATTTTCGCCCACTTGCATAAATAATTCACACTAACAATTAAGACTCTCACATAAGATTGCATGGCATATGTATAACAATATTGATAGACATTAATTATAGTCTCCAAAAGAAAGAAAGGGAGTTAACAATGAAAACTCCAAGGAAGATATTATATCTTTCTTGTCATGTTCAATCCATGGTCACCCAAATTAATATGAAAACGTGGAGAAGGGTTCTTGTACAATATGGAGATGGACAATGCAAAAGGATGTTGATATCAAAGACTCTAGTAAGCTAAGAGTTTGATGAAAGAGCCATCATCACAGGGTAAGTTTGATATAATATTTTGATATTGGTTTTCTGGTTGACATATTGTTTTTCCACCTTGAAGGATATTGCAGAAATACATAATGATAGCTAAGGCAAGTTCAACTATTAGTGTTGAATTCGATTCAACGAACATATAGATTGAGTGAATGGTTTTGACAATCCTTAAAGGATTATGTAGTCAAGATGTTTACATAATCATCTTGGGATTGAAATGTAACAACATAAGAAGATAACATGATGTTCATTAAGATCAGTTTCATGTTTAGAGGAAGCTACTGTTAACTCTATTTTGAAAGGCTCAATACAATGCCTTCATTGATGATGACTAGAGGAAAGTGATGAAAGGTTGATGGCCTGAATCTTGTCATAAAATTAAAGGAAGAATATGGATCCACAACATTCAGGAAGAAAGAAGCTCAATATGATGAGATGTAAAGGAAAGAAGGAGCCATGCAGCTATCTCCATGAAGAACTAGTAGCTGATTCACTTATGAAGAAAATCTAGAAAGTTTGTGGTCATTAGTTCCCAAATGAAAGGCAGTAAGAGAATATTATCTATTTTTAAGGAGGAGTAAATGAGTCTCCTTAAATACTTGTAAATGAGCAAGGATATATTCCATAATCAAGTGGGAATGAAGGTATCCTCCCTAGTTGAGAGGGAGAGATGATGGACATTGTATTCTCTTCTTTCATGTGTCATGCAGTAGGCTAGGACTAACAATCTCATGTCTAAGTGAAGCCTTGTTAGGTCCCTATAATATTAGTGTACTCCCTCATTTTTATTGTCAGTGTAGCCCCTTATTGTTATTGTTGTGCCCATGTAGTACCCATATTGTTGTTATTATGCCCCATAAAAGTCCACTATTGTTATTGTTGTGCTCTTACATTATTATTGTTATGTCGGCTCTGATTATATTATGACCCCTTAGACTCTTATATATAGAAAGGAGGTTTTTTCATTTGAATCATTCAAGAATTGTTCATTTATGTAATGTAAAGGAGGTTTCCCCCTTGAAGAGGCTAATTTTGAAGTCGTTGACCTACTTCTTCTTCTATTTTGTGAGCTGGTTGCATAACCAGGCCATGATAGGGAGAATGGAGGATTGGATAAACATCTAAGATTTCCTTAAATATAGAAAATTCAAGATAGGAAGTGGAATAAAAATGTTTGAGGATTGGACAGGTATCCAAGATAAGAGTGGTTGAATAAGACTAATATTATTTAAGGATTTGGAATCCAAGATAGGAATGGTCCTAAAAGGACATGCCTAGTAAACATCCAGATGGGGTATGTACCTTGAAGAGGTAGTGTGGTGTCTCGCGTAAATCCTCCCAACATTGTGCTATGATATGAGAAGTGTTGCCATGTTAAGGCCTTACTATTATGACAATGCCAGTGATGATGATTGATGCTTAGAGATGAATTACCAATCCAACTATTCTTAAGAGAACTCTTCAATTTGAGAATATCCTTATATCAATTATACAATTATAAATTCCTCCTTAGTTAAGAGAGAGTTTTGGAAAATGTAACTAGTTTTTGTCTTCATAATTATTGTAATCACGTCGATATGTAAATCTTATGTCACAATAATAAAGAATAAAGAAAAATGTTATTTTTAAGAATGGGTTTCATGCTTCATTTTATTGGCCATATAGGTCAAGCATGCATTCCATGCTCCTAGGGTTTGTTATATCAAAAGGATATTTTCTTAAGTCAAGAGAGTCCTTGTCATTTGTATGACCATATTGGTCGAGTTGTAACGTGTATATTAATTATGAATCTGGAAATTCCTATGAGCCTCCAAGCACAATTCAGCCTTGCTAGTGACAAGTAGGCCTAGGAGAGGCTATTCGATCTCATGGAAATGCTATAAATAGAAGAAACTTCAACCTCATTTGTTAGGAAAAATACAGAGAGGGGGTTGAATAAATATTTTTATTACATGATATCTACAACTTCAATTAAAAATTTTGTATGCTACTGTTATTCAGACAACCTACGTGTGTGTAAACTTTTAATTAATGAGATTCACATATATCCAAATAACCAAATTTTCATAATTTCCATTAATAGATCATTATTTCATTAGCCATTCATTATATATTAAACATGAGCAAGAGAAAAATAAACCATCACACATAATCAACACATCAACACATAAGGAAACTGATAGTTTAGGTGGAAACCCATTGTGGGAGAAAACCACTGGTGTTGTTGTCTTTGTACTCTTCTTTCATTATAAATAAAGCTTCATTATATTTTGGTATTGTAATGGCATAAACTCTTTCTAGCACATAGGATCCTACCTAAACGAGGCTACAACCCCCAGTCATTCTCCAACAACCACTAGAAGGGAGATACAACCCCCTAGTCTCATTTACCAACTCCTACCAGAAGGGAGAACCTACCACCTCACTAAAGGCTACAACCCTCGGAACCTTGTGGACCTTGTTACATAATATTTCATAATAGATCCACCTATCACAAATATACATCAAAACATGTAGGCCACCTTTCATCACATTTTCAAACTGGGCCCAGACCCAACATCATGCTCAAAACAAATTAACCATATTGAATATTGTTCGAATCAAATAATCATAGATCAATACAAGGCATTGATCAAACTTGAAACAATCAACCAATTAATATACTAATCAACCATTCATTAATTAGTCACATTGTTAGATACTAGACAACCATCATAGAACCAATCTGTAGTCATTGCAAACCTTGATTAGATTTCCTTCAGAATATATACATGACCGTTCTGAAAGATATCCAGGTATATACACATTTCCTATGTATCAAACCTATGTACAGATATCAAATCAATAAATACTGAACCATTGAATCATTGAATACAAGTACCAAACCAATCACAGATCACTGAATAATAAAATATCACTAGATACAAATACTAAACCATACTCAATCATACTTGTGCAATATTATCACTAATGAATATACCAAGCCACAACCAAACCAATCCAATCATCATTGTTAGATAAAAACTAGCGTGATCATTAACAGACAACAACAAATAATACAGAATTCATCGAATATCATAACCAAACAACAAAACCCTAGAATATATATGTGACTTTTATTAACCACATCTGCATATATATATATATATATATATGTGTGTGTGTGTGTGTGTGTGTGTGTGTGTGTGTGTGTGTGTGTGTGTTTATAATGTATAAGACTCGTACACATTTCAAATCACCAAGAAATTCTTAACTAAGCCATTATTTTCAATCTGATCACATCAAAAAACAATATAAAGGAATATTATCTCAGAATATATACATGACCATACTAAATCAAACCTCCACTGCAAACACAACATACCTTTTGCATAATTCACCAATAAACTATTGGAAGTAATGCTTCCATGTCATGTGTAGTTATCATTATAAGTAACTAGAAGTCAGTTTAGATGTTGTTGTTTCCTATGTATGAATTATAGTCGTGATCTGTATTTGTCGAATTTAGTAATTTATATCCTATATATATGCAACTATTGTGATAATAAATTATGTGTGATTTGTGTTGTGTGTGCAATTTTTCTCTCTCTCTCTTTAGATTTCTAACTTGATATCAAAGCTTGTTTTGGTTTTATTCCCTTATGGGAAGGCTAGGAAGATGTGAGAGAGCCCTAAGTTTATTGCTTTGTAAATAGATTTGGATAGAGTGTGTGAAATCATATCAATTTAGTGTGAAATTTATGTATTCTTTATACTAGAGTGTTGTGTGTGTATTATTGATTTGCAGATATATTCATTTCCTTTTGGTGAATCCGTATACAACTTTTTTTCATACCCTCAACCCAGAAAAATATGTGTGCAACAAAGAATCTGGTGCATACGAAGGCTGAGATCTAAGAGGCTTGATCTAGACCTGAATTATTCGAGAGGGTCCAATATGGGTTTAATTATGGAGGAATAGATGACTGAGAGGTTCTAGTGTTCAAATGAAGAATGGTAGATCATCTTGGAATTAAGAAGACAATTATAAGGTTCCTGCCAGACACAAAATTTGACCACACCACTCTCAATTTCACTCCACTATTGGCCCATGAGGACGAGACACACCCACAAGTATACATGTTTTCGACAGCAGGAATGAATAAAGAGGAAGAGAAGGAGGTGGACAAGGAAGGCTTGTAAGTGATAAATAAAAAGGCGTTGAATCCCAAGAAATCACCTGGGTGGATTGGTGTGGGTGATAATCTGGACAATTTGATCATGTATGAAGAGTGGGAGACCAACGACATGGTGGCGTCTATGTTGGAAATAATAAAGACAAACAAATATCACATGTTTTTGGTAGGAAGGGGTCGTTTCTTGTCCCCTTTGGTGGAAGACTTGGCAGATCAGACTACAGAGTGTCCGAAGTTGGGTCCAATTGGAGATCTACTCATGTCTTCCACCATTCCAATCATTGCATCAATATTGGTCATTCAACCACATGATGTCATTCATAAGGATGAGGTGGCCTTCTAAAAAATCGTGGAATCGACCCCCTTGAGCATCTCATGTACCCAATCTATGGATCTAAGTCATATCCCCATCTCTTTGCTCCTTTCAGTGCTGCCAGAGCTTACTTTCTGCATCAAATTACCTGGTGATTCCTTTGAAGTATTGGTAGATGGAAAATCCTTCTTTTCTAGAAGGATCCATGGAAGATATGACTATGGCATTTAGATGTTGATTTGTTTGGATTTTTATATTTTATATATTTGTGTGGGTTGTGAAATTATTTGGTAAGTATATTAAAAAAAAATAGAGATTTGTTGGTAATAGTGTAGTTTTAGTATATTATTATATTGTGCAAGAATCAAATAATGTTGAACCACAAAGAACAAGCCAACTATTGAATAGATTGATGTGACCCGTCGTGCTCTAAGAGCATTAGTCATAGGTAGTTCTTAATAAAGTCAATCTAGTGTGACCTATCATTCTCTCAGAGTGTCAGTACATGTAATTTATATCATATATATATATATATATATATATATATATATATATATATATATATATATATATATACATATACATGTAACTACTGTGATCAATAAAATATAAGTGTGATTTGTGTTGTGTGTGCAATTTCTCTTTCTCTCTTCAGATTTCTAACACAAACATATTCAAATCAACCCATCACTATAACCACAGATCTTGCATTGTTACCTACTCAAACATAAACATATCAATTATGTATATCCATTAGTCCTCAATGAAATTTCATATCTATTAAATCTGAGCCTTCTCCTTGCTCCCTATTGCACACTTGTTTCAGATAAGATCACACATGAATTATCCATTTCATTGCGCACATAGCTCCTTGACCTCCTTCTACTTATATAACCATTTTCCTTGCCAATACGATTAGAAAATACCTTGGTAATGTTGTTGGTATTTTTTGATAAGATCAAATAGACGTTATTGACACAATATTATGGATGATTACCATGGTAATAGCTCCTGGTTTTCTGTTTTCCATGGTTCATATTATTTACGTGACTTTTTTTTACATAACCTACATATGTACGTGACTCTTATTCACATGGGTCATGTATATTTTTTCAAACTTCACATTTTCATCTTCTCTCAAGTGAAACCTGTAACAAGGCTACCAACGTACTTCCTCATTTCCGCAATACCTATACCGAAATTATTGTCATCTGCATTCACGGGGGCTTCACTCAATGAACCTCTGACATATCATGTGCGTTCATGGCATATTAAACAATACCCTTAATTTGACTACATATTGGAAAATACTTCTAAAAATCACATTATTTAACCCCCTACCAATATGAACCCAATATACCTCCCAATTTAAAAACCCCTACTTTCACTAGATATTGTAGGTATCCATTTTTTCATTAAAAAAATGTATACCCCTTTATATTTTTTCATTAACATTAGGCTCCATTTTTTATACCTGCCAATATAAAAATCCTCTACCCCCTATATATCCCCCATTATATTATGCCATTTTTTCCTCAATAAATACCCCCAAATATGAACCCACGTGGTATGGTATTACTCCCCAGTGAAGCCCCCGTGTCTGCATTAATCATCATATTATAACCAAGCTGACATCAAGGACATAATTTTCATGTAGGTTGTCATCAAGGACTACAAATTAGCCATAATGCCAAAAATCTCCCCATTTGGACATGATGGAAACCTCTTTGGTGTTTGGAAACCACCTACAAACACCAAGTCTTCTCTCCCCCTTTGACATCAAGGGAAAAGGTATAAACTAGGCTAAAGCAAGTACTTCTCTTCTAGAGCTCAATAGTGTAAGTCTGATATGCTGTTATGAACTATGAATTCTGCACACTGACCATGCCCCCCAAGAATATGCAAGAAATTTTAGAGATGTGTAGTACAAGGCTTAATGACTCAAGTACATGGTTATCCATAAGAACATATGACCTCTCCTATAATCAATGACTCTATGATCAATCACCTAACATAATGCAGTTACATATTGGACCCAAATTTTACATAAATCACCCAAAATAATGGGGTTAGATACATGCCATGGCTTGATTTGAATATCCCATATGTTGGGTGTGGTTTTTTACCTATTTTCTGCACATTGTTTCTCCGGTTTTGACCTTTGTGTCCTCCAAGCCTATGACTTTACCTGATCAAATTCCCTATTTTCTTACCTTTTTAACCTATTCTACTATCATGTTACTTTGTTGTATTTTACCGAATAATACGAGGCTTTATTCCTTTTTGTGGCTAACTTCGAGAGTATTGAAGAAGTATTTTGGGAAGATCTTCTTTTTAGGAGATGGCTCGCGAGAACAAAGCTATGAAGTAGACAAGAAGTGTGGATTAATTGCATAAAAGGGTAGAACGGTTCGCTGTTACACATTGGACGTTGTTACAAGTTGCTTTTACACATTGGACGCTGATACAAGATGCTGTTACACCACGCGTTGATACAAGAATCCGATGTCACACCAAAAGTGTTACCACCAGTGATGCTGCGACATTATGAACCACCATTCACTCAATGTTGTTACGCCGAAGCTGGAAAATGTGGGTACTATTCCAAATAACAACTATTGACAGTAGGGATTGTTTATTTTTAAAGCAACAAGACCCAAGCAGTTGTAATTGTAACTGATGTATATTTGTATTTAGCAATAGGTTGTAACTACTTTTATTTTTGATCAACATGAGAATCGTGAGATTCTCATGAGTGATTTGTTTCTAATTTCGGGATGTAATAACTAGAAAGGAACTCAATTTTCCATGTACAAGAACATGACATATAGAAAAGCACTGTTACTCTACTTCTGTAATTCTGAGTTGATTTTTAATATCAATCATCACAGTGATGTTGTTACTGTTCTTCAACTGATTCGTTAATCACTTTTGTGTTATTCATGCGCCTTGTTGAGGAGGAAGGACCCTCTTCTTTGGCAGGGATTGTAGTGATAGAGGTAGTGTACATTCTAGTTTAGTCAATTGATTATGGTTTCTCGATGTTGCTGTACAAATCGTGGGTTACATTCACTGATGTTTCCATTTATATTATTCTGTTACACTGAGTTAATCAACAGAATGGTAGTAACTAGTTGGAGTAGTTATTAGTTTTTGTGTGGCGCACCCTTGCTTTGATAGCTATGAAGTGTGATTTAATTATGTAGAGTGTTTTTATGTCTACATGCATTGTTTGATTCAACAATTTAGATAAGAGACATACTTTACTTTTTTATGAATTTTCTTATTCTTGGTTGGAGTGTATCGGCATAGATAGTGTGAACTTGATTGAAACATCAAGACCTTGATATTAAATGTATCAGTCTCAGTCAAATAAGATTGATTAAAATAAAACTACATTTTGGAGTTGTTTCTAGGGATGGCAGTTGACGATACAATCATCCAAGTAGTTTTTTTGATATAGAGTGTTCCTAGTCCACAGTTGATGGGTGGTAAGATGAGAGGTAAGAACCTGCACATCGCTATAACATACCTAGGCAGGCTCACCATTGTGATTACTAGGACACTTCAGACATTTTGATGTTTTTATTAGCATGTATTCAGCTCTTCAATTGTTGGGTGGTAAGACGAGAGGTAAGACCTGCACATCTCTCTAATATACCTAGGCGGGCTCATCACTGTCAAAGACTGAGACACTTAGGGTGTGATTTAATACACATAGGGTCCATGTGTGCACTTGTAGGAATTGTAGAGACACTGAAGTCACCCCCACTCTAATAAGTCATAGGAAAGACGAGTTGTAAAAAGGAAAGGAAGGGTGAATATTTGGGAAGGAAGACATTTACCAAGGAACTAATCTCGAAGGTAGAAAAAGGACAATCCAGCTCTTAAAGGAATGCAAGAAAAATAGGACCGTAGAAAGCTATTACTCCCATAACGAAAGTAGAAACCTCTAATTCCTCTATCTCGGGACCGTATCATTCTAAATCTAGCACCCATATCCCCAAGACCAAGGATTCAATTCATGAGCAAGAAGGGGAAGATAGTAGCCAGAATTTGAGGACTGAGGGGCAAGGGGAAACTGAGGGGGAACATCAGACACCTGAGATGGAAAAGCATGTGTTGGTTTATCAATATCCAGATACAGGTAGTGCGGTGAAACAACTAGCCCCAGGGGTATTTGAGGCACTAATAACATCTACAAGGCCATAAAAAAACAGTTTGAAGGATGTCTGCTACAACAAGGGTTGGAAGAATTAGTCATGGGGGACAACAATGCTAAAATAGATGCTATTATCACCACCTTTTAGTTCCCAATCGGGAATATCAGAGGTGAATCTCCTACGAAAAATATTCCTCTATCATCCTTACCATCCTTTCAGGGGATGACTGTGGAAGATCCAGACACCTTTCTATTTGAGTTTGATTTTTGTGTAGAAGTTATGATTATACAACAGATGCTCATAAATTGAAATTATTTCCTACTATTTTAAAAGGGGCAGCCTTGAGATGGTTCATGGGATTGGGCTCCTCGTCTATTCTAACGTAGAATGATATGAAGAAAGTGTTCTTATCGAAGTACCAGGACTATTGTAGGACCTGGGACTTAAGGGAGGAGACATTTAGAATGACACAGAAGGAGGATGAAAGCCTGGGAGATTATGTGGAATGATTCCACTATAATCTATAGAGGTCTAAACATAACAATTTAGACCAGGAAATCTTGAAGACTATATTTATCAGAGGAATGAGGGATGACTGCCTTGACACCCTGAACCTATTAGGAAAAGGGGATATATTGCAAGAGCCATTCCTTGAAATTGTAAAGCTCTGCCTAAGGTGCTCTCGAGGATCATCCAAAGGGAGTAGTACAATTCGGGATGCCTCTATCCACATACAAAAATCTACAGGTGGAGGAGTAACTAGAGCAGAGATCAGGAATTTGTTTGAAAATTTCAAGACCGATATCCTCAGTACGCTCTTTGCTAGATAAAGACACTGTCGATCACGAAGACACAAGTAGAAGTTGATACACCTCTGGTTGTGTTCTGTCTGACTTGTCAGAAGAAACATCCTTTTAGGGAATGCGAATTGAACAACACCAACACGTGTAAGATTTGTGAGCTGGAGCATTCAACAGGGAAATGTCTGGAGCGTCCTAGACTAAAGGCAGTACTCAAAGAATCAAGTGAGGAGGTGAAATCCTCTTATTTCATCGCACCAAGGAGGCCATGGAAATCACGAACTCTAGGTATGTCTCAAGACTTTTCCTCTTTCAATTTGTGGAAAAATGCATATAATACCCAACAACCTCCGTGGAAATATTCTACCCCTCCTTCAGCATAGTTTCCTTCACCATAGAACCAATGGTCTCCATCCCCAATCCCAACCATATCCTTGGAATCAAAATTGGAGAGGAAATGCCGAGAATTCAGCTCTGCCTAGACTACCCATGCAACAACAGCCACAGTTACCTCATTTCCAAGCTCCTGCTCCTCCACCACTTGTGTGACCCCAACTACTTGTGCAACCAACCCAAATCCAAACAATAAAGCAACTTAGGGCATAGAGGCTCCGACTACCTTCCAGACCTACCTTATTGCCCCCATGGGACTTAATGAAATACAATTGCAACTGGGCAAGGTAGTTAACCCAAGTCACTCCCCTATCATTATAGAGGAGGATTGTGAAGTATCCAGAGGATATGTCGGAGGCTCTGAGGTGGCTACTATGCCTACAACAACTGATATAGATGAAGTTGTTACATCTGTAACAACCGACCCACGAAGAACTGTTACTACTATAACAACCAACTTGGGGAAGGTTGATAGACCTGTAACAAAAGATTCGACAATTGTAACGCAGGACCCCCTGTATCCTCAGAGATTGGCCGAACCTAAGATGACTTCACAACCCAAATATGATTTTCTTAGGGAGCTAAAAAATTTTCATGTATGAATTCCATTGCTACAAGCCCTTAAATAAGTACCTATTTATTCTAAGAGAGTGAGGGATTTATGCATCAAGAAACCTGGGAGGAAGCCTAAAGACCTTTCCACCATACATGTGATGGGGAAATTATCCAAATTAATGTCTGCTCAACCTCTCCTAACTAAGTACAATGATCCAGGAAGTCGTACGATCATTGTCTACATTAATGATCAGCCCATAGCCAACACATTGATTGATATTGAGGCTACTATTAATGTAATGAAAAAAGACCTCTTTATCACTCTCAGGCTACAAGGACTTAGACATACTCCTACTATGTTTGAATTAGAAAATAGGTCCCGTGTTAAACCCAAGGGGATGTTATAAGATATAGTGATTACAATAGCTTCCTCGAGGTATCCATTTGATTTTCTTATCTTACAGCCCAAATCCAAGTTGGGGGGGCATCCTTTGATCTTAGGGAGACCTTGGTTGGCCACTGCGGATGCATTTATAGGTTGCAGATCGGGATCTATGGTGATATCAGATGGCCATGCAACACAAAACCTTAATAGTTATCCCCCATAACCAAATGTGGATGTGTACAATCCTTGCTGGGATGAGTTTGAGCCTGAGTTAGATATTTTTTTGCCACTCCTCACTCTGGGGAAAGCCCAATATTTCAAAAATGAGACAGAAGATGATGTTATTAATGGTTTTATTAATAACTCACTTTCTATTGCTTCTGTTAAGAATGAAAATGAGGAAGAAGAGGTGGAAGATATAGATTTTGAACAAATGAGAACCTCTTCAAATATTGATAGCAATCTAATTGAGATCGAATCTGGAAATTTTTTGAATGTTAATCCCAACCTGACTTCTAAGCAAAACCAACGATTGTTACAACTATTACAGAGATATAAAAAGGCATTTGCATGGGACTATATAGATATATCCACCCTAACCTATGCACTCACCATATTTATTTGAAGATTGGATGCAAACCAGTCGGAAAGCCACAGTGCCGCATGAACCCTGCACTAAAGGAG
Source organism: Pinus tabuliformis (assembly GCA_031772625.1). Classification (NCBI taxonomy): domain Eukaryota; kingdom Viridiplantae; phylum Streptophyta; class Pinopsida; order Pinales; family Pinaceae; genus Pinus; species Pinus tabuliformis. The sequence goes on along the minus strand of CM062813.1, from coordinate 150,111,588 downwards.
GTAGTGAAAGAAGAACTACAAAAACTCCTGAGTAATAATTTTATTTATCCAATATCTCATAGTTAGTGGGTGTCACTGCTTGTCATCATTCCTAAAAAGAATGGGAAGTGGAGAGTCTGTGTTGATTATAGAGAACTCAATAAGGCCACTCAGAATGACCATTTTCCCTTACCATTTATAGATCGGGTCCTTGATACTCTCTTCGAAAACAAATTCTTTTCATTTCTGGACGGATTTAGTGGTTACAATCAGATACATATTTCCCTTTGGAATTTGTAATGCACCAGCAACCTTTCGAAGGTAAATATTGGGAATTTTTTTCTAATTTGTTGAATGACTACCTGGAAATATTCATGGATGATTTTACACCTTATGGAGATGCTTTTGAAACAGCATTAGTCAATCTCAAAAAAGTGCTGGAATGATGTGTACAGACTAATGTTGCTTTGAACACTGAGAAATGCCACATGATGATTACTGAAGGGATCGTGCTTGGACACTACATTTATGCTGAGGGAATTAAGGTAGACCCTACAAAAATAGAGGTAATTCTAAAAATTCTAACCCCAAAAACACAAAAATAGGTATGTAGTTTTTTGGGGCATGCAAGGTATTACAAGAGATTTATAGAAAAAATTTCAAAAATTGCATCATCATTATTTTCCTTGCTCATGAAGGATGTTGATTTCTTGTGGATAGGGAAGTGTGAGAAGGCCTTGTTAAAGCTGAAATGTTGTGTATCAGCAGCTCCAGTCTTGTGAGGACCTAATTGGGAACTATCGTTTCAAATACTACGGATGCATGAAATATTATTGTAGGTGCTATTTTGGGCCAACTGGAGGACAAGAAACCTTGTTCTATTTACTACATAAGCAAAAATCTAACCCCCACCGAGTTCAAATACACAGTGATCGAGAAGGAGTTCTTAGTAGTCGTGCATGCCATCAATGAATTCCGACATTACATCACTGGGTATCAACTATTTGTACACACTGACCATTTTTCCATTCATTTTTTAATGAATAAGCCAATTACCAAAGGTAGGATTACACACTAGTTATTGCTGTTACAAGAATTTGATATCACTATTGTAGATAAGCCTGGAAAAGATAATGTAGTAGCTGACTTTATTTCTAGGCTAACTATTGATGACAGTTGCACTCCCACTAAATATTCTTTCCCTGATGAATATATTTTTGTTATTTCTACTTATTCACCTTAGTATGTAGATATAGTCGATTATCTTGATGTAGGGAAGTTTCCACAGTATTTGTCCTCCAAGGAGAGAAGAAAAATCATACAGCAAAGTGCTACATATACCTAGATAGATGGGAACCTCTATCACATTGGACTAGATTTCCAGATCAAACGTCGTGTTAGAGAAGATGAGGTCTTTGATATCCTTAAACCCTGTCATGAGGAACCTTATGGAGGACACTTCATAGAAAAACAGTCAGGATACAAAGTCCTTTCAATAGGGTATTATTGGCCGACAATATTTCAAGATGCCAAGAAGTTTGTGAAGGGATGTGATAGTTTTTAGAGGATGGGCCAACCACTGCAATTAGACAAGATGTCGTTATAGCCCCAAATAGTCTTAGAACCGTTTGAGAAGTGGGCTCTATATTTTGTGGGACCAATTAATCCTTCATCTAGACAGAAATCCTACATCTTGGTCTGCACTGACTATGTCACAAAATGGGTTGCAGTGAAGGTACTAACCAAAGCCATGAATCAGGCTGTCTCAGACTTTTTGTTTGAAGACATCTTTGTCCAGTTTGGCATACCCAGGGAGATAGTCACAGACAGAGGGCCCCAGTTCACATCTCATAAGATCGAGGAGTTGGTCGAGAAATATAAAATCCATCATAGAATCACAAAAACTTATCTTCCACAAGAAAATGGCCAAGTGTAAATCACTAACAAAGTCATTGAGGGGATCCTTACTAAGAATATGGCTAGTCACCAAAGAAATTGGGCTAACAAACTTCTAGAAGTGTTATGGGCATACAAGACTACATGGAGGAATACCACTGGATTCTCACCATATGAACTTGTGTATGGAAAGAACCCTTTATTCCCCATTGAATTTGAAATCAAGACACTAAGGACAGCATTGCAGGTCAATTTGGATTTGGATACAACACAAAGGTAGAGATTGAACTAGCTCAATGAATTGGAGGAGAAACAGTTAGTTGCTGTCCAAAAAACAGAGATTATCCAACAGTAGAGAGCTAAGTGGCATGACAGATTCATAAAGAAGAAGAAGTTACATAAAGGAGATTGGTCTCTCTTATATGACTCAAGATTTAAAGACTTCAAGGGTAATCTCTACACTAGATGGCTAGGTCCCTATGAGGTAGATGCATTCTTTGACAATGTGACTGTAAATTTGGTGACCATTGATAGTGCGAGGACACCATTGCTTGCAAATGGGCACCATCTTCGGTTATATCACAAACCTACTTCAAGGGATTCATTTGTCAACATTGTCACAAATTCGGATCTACAGATTACAGGAACAGTGGAAAGCCCCCTAATGCTGCAAAAAATTTAATTTTTCCAATAAGTGTAATAGCTGAAAATCAACTTCAGTTAGTGGCTGTTACACCTTTAAAAAATAAATAATAATAATGATAATGATAATAATAACAATCTGGATGTGAAAATCTTTCTAGGCATAGACAGACACTTTTTGTAGTAGTTGAAAACCACCTGGTGGCGGCTGTTACACACTCTATAACAAAATTTGTTATTTCAAAGCATATCTTATGATAAGTGTTGTTACATGACCTTTTCTCCTTTATATTTTTGTAGAAATTAAAATAATATATATCAATTGTCTTCGTTGTTACACCTGTAACAACCGATGACTTTTTAGGAATAAATGAGATATTTTTGTAATAAGTAGCGGAACATCACAATGATCCTTGTCATCAGAATTAATTTTTCACGTCTCACTGCCAGATCTTGGTTTGCGCGTCACGCCGCCCATTACTTCGCCCCACGTCACCCAGGTATGTCATTAAAAGGTAATATTGAATTCATTTTATTTTGTAATTATGGCAACTTAACATGATTTTTGACGGCTGAGGACGACTATCATATTTAAGCCGGGGGGGAGAGACGATTAATATTGCAACATGATTGTCACATGATTTGTGATTATTCGAAAAATCCTGCAATTAAGGCATCATGACCTGGTAGTTATTGTTACTTAATGTTGATCATACCAAAAAAGGGTAAGTGTACAATCGATGAGACCTCCCCATGACTCACCATTAAGGAAAAATTCACTATGCAGTATGAACCATGAGTTCCAAATCCCAATCCGAAATCCTCACTTGTGCCACCCTGGAACCCTACCATTTACCCTTGCTAGAAGCACTAAATCCCCATTCATAGTGCTTGGAGAAGAGGAAGATAGAAATGCAGTTTGAAAAAACTAGGTTGTGTGTTGACTACCTTGAAGAACCTAAAGGGAAGGAGAAGAAGATGGAACAGCACTGAATTTGCATAAACAACGGGAGGAACAGCAATAAAACATGAGCCAGGGTCCCTAGAAGCCTTGGAGGATTGCCTAGAAGCATGCTAGATTTTCAAGGATGCAGGCTGGTTCGAATTCTTCTGGAGGTTGGAAGGATCAAAGGGTGGTGTTGCCATGGAATTTGCAAAGAATATAGAGAGAAACTAGATAGAGGTCAAAGGGTTGAAGATGGGGGTCAGGGAAGAGGTGATTGCTAGAGTAATATGATTTCTAATGGAAGGGGAGAGGTGGTTCAACAGGAAGCTCAATGACCCCTCACTGAAAGGGGATTTCATCCAAGAAGAAGAGTCGTTGGTAAAGAAAGGAAGGGGAATTGATAGACTGTCACTCCCCCAACCATGGGAAAATGTTGCCAGAGATCTCATCAAGTAAATTTCTTACGAGGGAAGGGCAACAATTTTGTTTAATTATCACTTTCCACTGCTGAACCACCTCTGGTATCAACAGCTGATCAACCTTCCTTATTTCTTGCTAGGCAACATTAGGCATATGGATGTAGTTGTGAAAATAGTTGCACATCCAGAAACGTGTGTCACCAACCATGGCCTTATCAAACTCATTGTGATGGACGTTTTGAGCTGACATGGCAAGAATTGGGAAGAATTCATGAGGAAAAGGCCCGGGACCACCTGCAAAAGGCAAATCGAGGCATCTAAGGAAGCTCCAGAGGTGACAAAGGAGCAACCCCAACCCTCAACAATAAGGGTTAGCAAGAGATTGATTGATAAGCCAACTGGTGATAGGAGGCTGAAGCAAAAGATAAAGGTTAGCGGGCATCCAGAGTCCCTGTCCATGTCAAGAAAGGACAAATAAGAAACATAGTAGAAGGATGAGGAGCATGCTCAGCTAGAGGAACCTTCTTCACCTGGTAAGACAGAAACCCAATCCTTGCTGTCAAAAATTAAAATTATAGAGAAAGAAAATAGTGAACTGATGGAAAAACTAGTAGAAGGAAAGGCAGAGCCAAGAGCCCCAGGTCTAGATACTTTGGCAGAGGGCATGGATAGGGCCAGAAGGGAGATGTCCCAGGCATTGTGTGTGTAGCCTGTGCTAAGAAGTTGGTGGTAGAAGGATTTAAAGTATGTGCAACAAACACCACCTCAAGGGAGACTCAAACCAAAATATCGGAAGCTATTACACAAGAACTCACTGAGGACGTTGCTGTTACATAAGAACCAACAACCAAGATGACACAATCCACAAGAAGTGATCGGGTAATGGATACACAGGAGCCCTTGGCTGAGACTGCTATTTCATCAGAACTAGTAGTGGAGGAGGAAGTCAGCAAAGGGAAGGAAGAGGAAGCTAACATCCATGAGCCTACATCCAACATTGTTGTTACATAATAACCAACAGTGAAGACAGAAGCTGATCCGAAGAAAAATTATGTACATAAGTCGATGGATCACACTGTTGCTACGCAAGAACCAGCAGTGAAAATGGAAGCTAACCAGGAAGATAAAGAAACTATGACAAAATCCACTGACGAAGCTGTTTTTACACAAGAACCAGGAGTTGAGGTGTAACAATTTCACCCTCAGGAGGTTGTTACACCCTCAATTGATAGTGCATGCAGAAGAACACCGAGTCTTGGTGAAGGATGGTGTTCTAAGAGGATGTTGTTGTTGCCAAAGCTGCAAAAATGGAAGCAGCTGGCACTCTCTCTACAAGAGGGAGTGATCTCACTCAAAGTACATAAAGAATGATGGACTCCCTAAGAGAAAAATGGCTAAAAGAATAATGGGAAAGAGAAGAGGAAGCATAGAGGCACAAAGAAGTTATAAAGAAGAAGGATGAACAATTGCATCAGCTGATTTGACAGGTCTTGGACCTGATAGACGATAATACCAAACTCTGTGACCTTGCTCTAAACCTACTAGCATGTAGGCAGCCGTCCATGTCATACCCAGTGTTCCTTTGGGAATGTTATTACTTATTTCAATTAAAGGCAGTCTTTGAAAGTAGGTCCTATATGGGTTCTTCAACCTGTACTTTTTTGGAATTTTTTTGCTCATGTGACTTTGATGACCAGAGCTTGTTGTGCAAGCTATTCTTGCACAATATCATGTGTGAATATGTTAGCACGAAGATGGTGGCAAGTGTCCTCTCCTACATGGGGGATTTACAATTGCAGGCCTTCCTTTCATTCATGAGGAATCAGATTGAGTGGCACTTGGCCAAGAAATCAGTAGAAGCCAATGAGGATAGAACAACATTGTGGGTCAGAGCTGAACCATGGATGGCTTACGAACTCTAGCATGAGTTTAAACTATGCCTGAGCACTCTAGAAATTAGAGAACAATTGACCAACTATAGGAAAAGGATTGCAAGGATCTGCCTCAACCTGTATATAGAGATGAAAAGTCAAGCATTAGCAAGATGTCTTAAGTGCACTGAGGCTTGTAGCATTGAAGTACAAGAAGGGGATCCTTTTGAGCATAGGAACTTTTTGGCTACTGTTACATGGGTGCCAGAATATGCTCAGATTGTACAAACACTGGGGGCACTTTGGATTGGCCTCAGATTCAAATTTCCTTTGACATGGTTGCCAGTTATGGAGTATCAGATGGATTACCGCCTATGTGACTACGAAGAGGAACCTTGGCCACATCAATTGATATCCATTCAAGGGTTTAGAGTTCTGGGAAAAGACATTACTGGTGTCTACAATTTCACAGACTTGCATTGGGGGTACAATAGACGGAGCTGAGATTCTGCATGGGGACATATAGTTGCTTCAGTTGAGGGGAGATGTTGGGCGTGGTTTTTTACCTATTTTCTGCACATTCTTTCCCCAGTTTTGACCTATCTGTACTCCAAGCCTATGACTTTACATGATCAAATTCCCTATTTTCTTACCTTTTTAACCTATTCTATTGTCATGTTACTTTACTGTATTTTACCGAATAATACGAGGCTTTATTTCTTTTTGTGGCTTATTGGGAGAGTATTGAAGAATTATTTTGGGAATCTCTTCTTTTCAGGTGATGGCTCGCGAGAACAAAGCTATGAAGCAGACAGGAAGTGAAGATTAATGTAGAAAAGGGTAGAATAGTTTGTTTTTAAACCCTGGATGCTGTTACACATTGGACTCGGTTATAGGTTGTTGTTACACATTGGATGTTGTTACACCATGCGCTGATACAAGAATCTGTTGTCACACCAAAAGTGTTGTCACCAGTGATGTCGCGACATCCCAAACCACCATTCACTCGATGATGTTACGCCAAAATTGGAAATTTTGGGTACTAATCCACATAACAATTGCCGGTAGTAGGGATTTTTTTATTTTTAAAGCAATAAGACCCAAGCAGTTGCAATCATAACTGATGTATATTTGTATTTAGCAATAGGTTGTAACTACTTTTATTTTTGATCAGCATGAGAATTGTGAGATTCTCATGAGTGATATGTTTCTAATTTTGGGATGTAATAACTATAAAGGAACTTGATTTTCCATGTACAAGAACACGACATATAGAAAAGAATTGTTACCCTGCTTCTATAATTCTGAGTTTATTTTTAATATCAATCAACACAATGATGTTGTTACTATTATTTAACTAATTCATTAATCACTTTTATGTTATTCTTGCACCCTGATGAGGAGGAAGGAACCTCCTCTTTGGCAGGGATTATAGTGATATAGGTACTGTACATTCTAGTTTGGTTAATTTATTTATGGTTTCTCACCATTGTTGTACAAATCGTGGGTTACATTCACTACTGTTTCCATTTATATTATGATGTTACACTGAGTTAATCAATAGAATGGTAGTAACCAGCTAGAGTAGATATTAGTTCCTGTATGATGCGCCCTTTCTTTGATAGCTGCGAAGTGTGATTTAATTTTGTAGAGTGTTTTTATGTCTACATGCATGGTTTGATTCATCATATTAGATCAGTGACATCCTTTACTGTTTTCTACATTTTCTTATTCTTGGGTGGAGTGTATCAGCACAGACAGTGCGAACTCCATTGAAATAGCAAGTCCTAGCCTGGGTTGACGATTAAATATTGTAGTCCTAGTAAATTAAGATTGATTAAAACAACACTACACCACACATGATTGAATTTTACAATGATTACAACATGGGTCTTTTCATGATATTTACAACAAGAGACATACATGGCATCTATAACCATAAACAAGGATCTCAATGTTGGCATGAAAATTAGAACAGGGAAGAGACCATATGTTCAGGCACAAGGGGTCAACAAGGCTCCGTTGTAGTCTAGAAAAACGTCGACATTTTCACCTTAGACAGAGGGGTAAGGAGTCTCACTAGAGGCGTGTTGTGAATGAGGTTAGATGGGGTAGAATGGAGTATCAAGGAGTTTTCATCCAACATAGACCAAAACTTTACAATAATCAACCATCTACATTATCCAATAATGCTATTGTACTCATATCATTATGAGAAACCATCCAACTTATACTCATTCATTAAAAAGTTTTAAATAACCCACATAAAGAACATCAATAAAATATAGATCCCAGACTGCTTCTTTTATTAACTTGAACATAATAGAGTACATAATAGGTTAGAGAAGGCTTGAAGCCTGATAATCAAATACATAAAGAGAATAACCAACAAGACCAATCATGACTAGAATAGAGGACGAGGCATGCCTTTCCACAACTGAGGAAGGCTCTCCTGATCCTGTCCTCTCTCATCTGCTTCATGACCAACCTCTTCCTCATGCTATCTTTAGATTTTTATCCTTTGCTTTGCACTCCCACTTCCAATTCCCATCGTCTTCTGCTTGACTGACTTTGCCCTCAGCTGCCTTCTATCTTCCCTTTCTCAGCTACTCTTTCTCTCGTCCACCACATCGCCGCAACTACCTGTTCACTCTTAGTTCCTGTTCCCTCTCTCAGCTGTTAGCTTCGCAACTCCAATAGTTTTCCCCACCACCTATCCTTGATTTTTTTGTACAAAACTCAAAATTCAAAATGAAGGCCCCAATAGGCCCCAACCATAGTTCTTCTACTTGTTCTAGAGTCAATACATCCTGAGTGATGCATGCATTACTGTTGTTGACTCTGATGCTATTCCTATTGGTGCCTCTACTGTTATTTCTTACTTCTGTGCTTGTTTTGCTTCTTGAGGGGCTGCTGCTTCTACTTTTGGCTGTGTCAGTCCTGCTTCATACGGTGCTACTTCTACTTCGCATTGGACTTCATTTCCAAATGAAGGTGCCAACTCAGGTACCACAATAATTGTCTCTTAGCAGAAGCAGTTGTAATCATCGAGTGCAGTATGCCAGATGCTTGTGATGGAGTCAGCCTTCTGAAGGAATTCTGCCCATGTGGTGGAGTTTGGGTCATTGGGGCAGATGTTTTTCAGGGTGCTCCACTACTCCTCCATGTTTTCACACACTTCACGTAGAGAATTGACTTGCGTGTGGACCAAAGGCCTAAGATTGTGAATATTCTTCTTAGTCTTAACTGATTCCTCCTCAATATTTTACACCCGGGCTTCGAGAGAGGCAATATTTGCATCAATTTGCTTCCGTTGGTATTTATCCTTGTAGTTCTTACTATCAGCAAAGCATTGTTGGATTTGTTTCCGAATTGGGTAGACAGGTTGATTGTTTAGGGCCAAGCTGCCCGACCAATCATGGACTTGCTCCATCAAAATGTATCTGTCCGCCAGGGCATCAGCGAGCGAAGCTTTGAGTGTGGAAAAAGTGGTGAGTCTTTGCTCGATCTCTGTGATGTAACTAGTAGAAGGATTGGGCAACTTGAATTTCACAACATCTAAACTCTTCAATTCCCTAGTGGTAGACACAATGCCTATGAATGCTACTTGAATGTGATCGCAACAGTCGAACAATGTGCACATGGAAAAATATTTGGGGGCTTCAATAACTAAATCAGAAATAGTGGGCTAAAGGGCTTGCAACTTGGATGTTACCTGCTCGACCTGTGATTGCAGCACTTCATTAGTCTATAAGAACTGATATCGCTTTGCCATGGGAGTGACGAGTTGCTACTTTTGTTGCTCGTGTTCAGTGACAAGGTCATTGTGGATCATTTTGGCCCACTGTGCTTCCTATTGGATGAACTCGAACAACTGTGTAGAGGACTAGTGCCGAATATTCTCATGCTACATTTTGGATGGGTCCAAGAAACTTCTTTGCAGGGGTTGGACGATAGCAATAGATTTTTTAGAGTGGTCATGGAGTGAGGTTTTAGGTAGTGAGGTTTCAACAAATGGAGGGTGGGAGGGATAATGATTGAATCAGGAACAATTGGAAAATTTAACAAAAACAAGGCACCAAATGGTTCAATATTGGTAGTTTATAGTTGTGTGGCAACCGACTCATCACCTGACAGTGGGCCCGACCCAAAAGTACAGATATCATAGACGTTGTGTGTCCTCCACCTCTGGGGAGTCTCATAATGGAATGGAAAGCTGAGTCAACCTCAATTTCTTGAGTGGCTATGTAGGTTCCTGTGGGGGATTAGGTCAGACAAGGTCATGAAGGTCAAAGTTGTATAAGGGGATGGATCCCATGACCCAAGTGAAAGAGTAGAGGTAGAAAATGGGGTTTCTTTGACATTTGGGGAGGCTAATACTATATGGGGTATTTCATTAGTGAGGCCAAAAATAGGCACTTGACCATGGTCTTTTTCTTATTGGCAGGGGGTGGCTTGGTACTTTTTAGATTCCTACGCTTGGGGATTGTTGGCTTTGATTACGAAAGAGGGCCACGAGGAGGGATAGCCACAACTAGGGGTGTAGTGATGATTGGATTAAATAATGTAAAACCATGCAACTCAAAAAACTGGAAGGTCGTACTGGATGAACATGTGAAGCTGGAAATGGTCTGCTTGAGGGAAATCATTTGCTTCTACATTTGGAAGACCATCGACTCTAAGTCCTGCTCTGCTACCTTCTTCCTTTTGCCATCAGCCACATCTCCTGTCCGATGTTGTGGTAGCATACCCCCAAAGAAATATTTGTACTGACCTTCTTTGATTTCACGGGTAACCCTTGACCATGACCCGACCTCCATGTGGAATGCCTCTGTTGCGAATGTAAACTTATGTGCCTGCCTTTGAAAAGTATCTGGGTGGACACACTGTGTTCTGAGGTAAGTTTGTCCATGTGTCACCTCAAACCAAATGTCCTGTGAGTATGCATCAAGAAACCCCTTAGGAACCTTTCTACTACCCTTACGATCCCTAACATTTTCTGGTACCATTCGCTGAAGGCTGCCTCATTGATTTCCTTGCTGCTTGGGTCCCTGAATGTTCTCCACGGCGTGTATTTGAGAGCAAGTGGTTGGTCATCTATGATTTGTGCTAGGTCCCTACATATGGAGGGCACCATTTCCACATCTCTAAGGTCATGATCAAGTATTTGAAAATAAAATTAGTTTTCCTTCTGTAGACATCCTTGCATGCCTCAAATAATTCATTTAGCAGGAACGTAGACCAATTGAGCAAAGCCCCTTTGGCACAGTATTCCGCAACTGAGATAGTGTCCAAAGTACACTCATTTTTAGAGAAATGCCACATCGCCTTCCCGATGATGATATAGAAGGCGAATTTGATATGTTCCTTATTGATTAGATCTATCTTTGTACCCTTTCCACCTCATTTTGTGTTGTACTTGATATAGTAGTCATTTTCTCCCTCTTTCTTTGCTCTCTTCACACCTGTTTAAAACACCTTCAAGATTGCATTTCGTATTGCTAATAATCTGGTGAGGCATTGAACGTCATCTACATGGATTGGATATTCTTTGTCTAACCAAAGCAAATTGCCATGCATCATGCTTACTAGAAGTTTGGTGCATTGCATCACAACCATAGACGTTCTGAAGATTGGTATCTCTAGATTTATCAACGTCGATCGCTGAAGTCCCCAGAATGTTACCATGGCCTTTGTCACCTTGGTGCCATATTCCTTTGTAATTTATTTTGTGTACACCTCCCACTTTAGCGTTGGGAATTGGAAGAAATATGAGAGGGCATCGACTTGTCATATTTCCCATATAGCATTTTTAGAACAATGATTAACTCATCCAATTTGTCTTCAGGAACTAATATGAGTGGCTTTGTCATTCTATAGCATCATTGATAAACAACAATCACAGGAGGCTGGTAGCGAATGCTTGGACAACGTTCCTAAGATTTTAACTGGGACTCGAACAATTCTACCACTTGAGTTGGAAATTCTGAAACTTTCGACGTATCCATGCAAATTAAGTAGATAAACTTTGACACCACACATATGACTAGACTTTATAACTAATTAATATGACAACTTTCCCTATGCAGACTCATTCGTGTTAATTAGCTGCTAGCTAATCTATACCTAACTATGATGACGTATTATGGAAAAAGGACAAAGTGGGGCAGATGGGTAATACTGTTTACCGTAATGACAGATGTTTATTAGTTAATTCCATCCATAACGGGAAAATATCCTACAGAAATTTTCCTGGCAGGTGTATTATTACCTAAATATTATGAAAAAGAGTCCAAGTATGGTGGAAAAGACTTGTGAAACATGTGACTGACCTCCCTGAACACAATTGGTTGTGGTGTGGTGGCATGTATGCCACAACTGATCTATCGCGTAGGGTTTATTGTGTTGAAAATAGAGAAATTAAATTAAGTGACTACTTGACTGACGTACTCCTACTGACTCACTCTATGCCTACCTATGACCCCTTTTCAGAGACCCAATCAATGATAAAGTTGAGTGTTGGGCTGATGGAAAGGCTTCAAGCGTGTGCCATTCACCCATCCTGGTAGTAATATTCCATCTATTTGTGCAAGCTTCACCACTCCAGACTCCCTAATTTCTGTGACTATGAACAGACCTAACCAATGCATCTGCAACTTGCCTGAAAAATTCTAGAACTTGCTATCATATAATAAAAATTTCCCTCTGGATGTGAAATATTTTTTCATAATGTGCTTGTCATGTCATGCCTTTTGTCTTCTTTAATAAATAGACTGGTAGAATTTGGCTAGAAACCTGGCTTCATCAGTTCCATCAATTATTCCAATTTCTTCTACAGTGATGCATCATCTATCCTCATAGTAACTAGAGCAATGAAGATACTCAGTACTGCAAATTATTTCGGCACAATGACTTCTCTTCCATATACCAACTAGAAGGGCATTTTCTTGTGTGACCTCATTACTGTTGTTCGCTACACCCATAGCGTGGCTGGAACATGCTCATCCCAATCATCCTGATTCGCCAAGAATACCTTCATTAGGCCCTTTTCAAGTAACTTGTTAAAGGCTTTGACCATCCCATTAGCTTGTGGATGATATGGGCTACTCTTATGGTGCTAGACTAGGAAATTCTACAATAGGGACGTGACTATTTCATTTATAAAGTAAGTTCCTTGGTCACTCGTCAGGCTTCTTAGGCACCCAAACCTTGATATGATGTTTTCAAAAATGAACCTTGTGCTATGTCTTTTGTATAGTCTTTCACTAGTGCTACCTCCACCCATATTGTGAGATACTCCATTGCTGTAATAATGTACCATGCCTAAGAGTGACGTGCTGGTGGATTGATCAGATCGATGGAATCAACTACCCACTTCTCAAATATCTATACTGCGCATACTAGATGTAGTGGTAACTCATCACGATGCGATGGTTTTCCGACTCTCTGACATACATCACACCATTTGGCATACTCTTTAGCATCCTTGTAGAGTGTAGGCCACCATAACCTATCCTACAAAACCTTTCTTGCCGTCACTTTCCCTCCGACATAACGTACCGCAACTCTAGAGTGGCATTCCCATAGAGCATATTGTCATTTGTGCTAGAGGAGACATCGACGTAACACTTGGTAGAGCCCAAACTTGTATAGATGCCTTGTGATCAACTGATAATCAGCCGCTCACACCACCATATATCTCCTCTGCCTCATCGTATATCCCTTCGGACATTTCCCTGTGGCCAGGAAAGCTGCAATTTCCTCTAAGTAATTTAGTATTACTTCTATGTGGAATAAATCAACATCTGATAGTTGGTCATCGAGGGAGCCTCCAATTTCCCCTAATACTAGTCTTGAGAGGTGATCAGGTCCCACGTTTAACCAACCTGGTCTAATGGTGACTTCTAATGTAAACTCGTGGAACAACAGTAGCCACTTGCAAATTCTTCCTTCTAAGACCGACTTGTTGATCAGGTACCTCAATGTTGAGTGATCTGTGAATAACTTGAATGGGCCCCCAAGTAGATAGTTCCGAAACTTTTGTAAGTAAAACACCATGGCTAATTCTTCTCTATCAGCCATGGTTTAGTTATTTTCCATAGTCAACAACTTCCTACTGGCAAATTAGATCAGATGGTTCAAGTTTCCTTCTCCTGGTTGTGCCAACAATGCCCCTAGAGCAATGCCCAATGCATCGATATGTACATGAAATTGCTTATTCCAATCTGGGTATGCTAATATGGGAGCACTTACCAACTTTTCCTTCAGGATGCTTAATGTCGCTTAAAAATCCTGCAACCATTTGATGGAAGCAACTTCTCCATGGGGGTGGTGATGGAAGCATAGTTGCGGATGAACCTGCAATAATACCTTGTGTGGCCCAACGTTGATCACAACTGCTTCACATTGGTCGGTGGATCCATATTTACGATTGTCGTAACTTTTGCAGGGTCTACACAAACATCATCCTTGCAAACAATGTGGCCCAACAACATGCCAAACGAAACTGCAAAGATACATTTATTCAAGTTTAGGATGATCTATAACTGTCTGCAATGATCAAACATCACTCTAAGTAGGTTGACATGCTTCCTCAACAGGTTTTAGATTTTCCAATCATCCATGTATACCTCTAGAAATCGGTGAATGTAATCCCTGAATGTGGTGATGACAATCTGGGAGAAAATGATAGGTGCATCCTTTAGGCCAAATGGCATGACATGGTATGCATACGACCCCCACTTCATGGTGAAAGTGGTCTTCTTCTTGTCCTCCTCTGCTATCTAGACTTGGTGGTACCCCAAGAACCCGTCTGTGAAGGAGTATACTTCATTCCCCACAACGTTTTCTAGGACCTCATCACTGAAGGGTGTGGGGAATGGATCATGTATGTAGGAATTATTGAGGTCTACGTAGACCCTTATCTCCATGTCTTCCTTCTTTTTCTGGATGAATATTGGACTGATCCATTCTACTTCATCTACTGGAAAAATGAGCCTTGCTTCCAACATCTTGTATATCGCCTTCTTGAAATTTTCTTTTGTTCTTGGGTTCAGTCAGTAGGGTCTGTGCTTCACTAGCCTAGCATTAGGTTTTAGTACAATCTTCATTTCCCCAATATCCCCCTTGATTCACTTTAACTCTGCAATTGAAGTTGGGAACAAGTCCTCATATTCCTGCAAAAGATCAAAAATCTCCTTAGTAATGTGCTCATCCTAGTAGTCCCCTATTGATGCCAGCTTTTTTGTCCTCCATGCCAATGTTTGTGCTTACACAATTTTACTAGTGCAAGTGCAGGAAATCTGTTGCAGGTCCTTCTTGGATATCCCTCTTTCCTTCAGTGTCATGAAATGTCGGGTTCCTCAACGCTTATAGGTCATCCTCCTTTGGATCTGCGCTCACTTTTTCGCAAGCCATGGCCTCTGGGTATCTTGACTCATGAAATTATTGCAGGAACCTTTCGTCAATGCATCCTTCCCACGTTTGACATGATGTGAAGAGGATCATTTTGATGGCATACAGAGCCTCAGTCAGCCATTTGTCACTATCTTTAAATGAAAAAATACTACTCAATTGTTCAACCACTCTATCTCATTCCCTCGTTTATCTTCGAATTTATTCTTGTATATACCATGCTTGAGGGACTATACCCAAGGTGTGTATGAACATGTGTACCTATATTTCCTTCAGAACTTGTTTGTTATTCCATTTTTCTGTGCAGTTCTCTAGGTGTTGTCAAGGATCAGAGTTCCCCATGTATTTTACAATTTCTTGTGGTAGGTCCCCTGCTTGCTTAAGCCTTTCCCTCATGGCCCTCTTAATCATTTCCTAGTCATGGAGGGCTCCCCACCAGTGCACTGGGGTTTCTTGCAGTGCGATGTCCAACAACAGTACCTTGTGGCTCTCTCTTATGGTTTGATCAATTTTATTTAGAAATACATCTATTGAATTTATGCCATGGAAAGTGGGATAATCACTTACTTCCATTCCAATCTAGTTGATGCGACATATATTAGCACAATGTCTGGTATCAACTTCATATCAGCCTTGCTTCCAAGCATCCTAGTGGTTTGGTTGCAGGTGTAAGGGATAATTGTTCAAATCCAGAAATGATTTCCTCAAGAATAGGTGGAATTTCTTATTCAATTTCTTTTCCAGTTTCAGTCATCCACCTCCAAACTTAGATATTCTACTAAAACAACAAAATTGCTAAAATTACCCTAAAATTTGCAGAACTTCACTTACCCTGGAATCGAAAGGAAAACAACACTGCTATTCATAAAATTCTCGCATTTTCCTTTCTACCAACCTTTATTGCATTAATCCTCCACTGCCAATCCTCTTTCTTCAATCCGATGGTTGGCACTTTCCCTGCTCGCAAACTAGCCAGGTGATCCTCCACCATTGATCAAGCCACTTGATCCAACAGTTGACACTTAATATTGCGTGGAATTCTTGCCAATGTTTATCAAGCTGAGAGCACACGAGAAAAGTAGTTTCTTTGTGCTACGTGTCGACTGCTAAATGGAATCGCGTGACTATCCCAAAATATTGCTTGCCTCCTTGAGCCCATGTGAAAACAACTTTTGCTTATGAAGACTGCTTTACTCCTTTGTTTAACTCCAGTGCTTGTTTGTACGTGACTACCATAGATCTAATGGTTCTGTCAATAGGACGGTTCTAGGCTTCTTCGGGTTCCCTAGCGAATTTATCATACTTTTCTCCTTCCGTTATTATTTTAGTGCTTATGCCAAGTTTATCTCTTCTCTATGGAATTCAGAGCTTAGCTAACTAAAGCTCTATGGTTTGAAACACATTCGATTTAACTTAATACACAATGAATGAGGAATTAAACGTGATAACACCAGATCATACAAAACTCTAATTTTATAGGCCAAACTAGAATTCAACAATACACAGAGATATTTCAAAGGAATTCAACCTCCGAGATTTAATCTTTCATGCATAGAATACACAGAGATACAAAGATATTTCAATTCTTTTCTAGTCTAATTCTCCATAGCCAAATCTAGCCAAAATCCTCTTACAATAGTTCAAAACTTACATAAACACTTTACATCCAACAATCTGGTCCTCAATCAATGGATCGAATCTATCTAATCCTAGATAAATACCTAATCTTCTCGATATTATCCTCGAGAATCTCAACCAAGTCTGAACTACTTCGATTAATTACAAAATCATTCAAATACCTATATTCTAGCTCAAATCCTATCTAGAAAACTTTGTAAATTGATAGCTAAAGGATCCCACTCCTTTGATTGTAAACTTTTTTTGGATTTTTGGAATAAAATGAAGCCTTTTGTCTTCAAACCTCATGCTCCTGCATCACATTCCATGTAGCCTTAGAGCCAACCTCTGAGCTCTGTATACTCCTCCAGCAGACCGATCCTTCCCCTATGGGGTTGATGTAATCTTCTCTCTTTAGTGTTGTGAACCAGTAGAGCTGGTATACCATTCTTGGTTCATCTTGGTCATATACTGGTTCTGTGAATCTTGGCCCCTGGTATGGATCTAGTGGCTGGATCTCCCGTACTCCTTCGACCTCAAGGATCATCAGCTCCTTCTTTATATCAATGATAACATAGTTTTCGTAGGCCCAGTCAATGCCGAGCAGTGATAGGTAAGGATATTTATCACCTATTATATCTATCACCTCAAAGTCTATGTGTGTCTTCAATCCTTCTACATCTACCTCCACATGTTCCAGCCTTCCAATGGGAAAAATGAATTACTGGTTGGCCGTCCACCATTGGATTGGTGAGTACTTAAACTGTGGTTTCCCTAGTGCCTGCCACGTTTTCCTAGGTAGAATATTAACATCGGAACCTAGGTATAACATAGTATATTTGATCTGGAATCTAGAAACCTGTGCATCAATTCTAAACTCCCTGCTCATTCTACTCTTATTTCTTTGGACTCTTCTTATGTGCTTCTAAGGCAAATTCATCGAGACACTTTCTTCTCCAGTTTCTTCCTCCAACAGAACTGATGTCAGACTTCTGTACAACTCCCCTAACATCTGGTCATTGTTGACGATCTGTAAGAACATGAACCATTCCTCAATAGGGTAGCCAAAATTGGGTCTGGGTCAGCCGATCGTCGTTTCCTCCTGGGAATTTGCCAAATTTCCAAACAATTTTATTGCTTCCTGATAATATTGCTTGTGTTGTCCAGGGTTGTATGACTGATTTGGTGAGGCCACCTTAATAATGGTTTGTCGATCCTGGACACCTTGGTTAGCCCCCGTCTTCTTTCTGCCACGGGTGACTTTGTTAATATTAGAGAACAAATATATGTTTCCCAAGGCTATGCATTTATCAGGTTCGTCCCCCACTACCTGGTCTGTTCTTCCCACCTTGCAATCCGTTATGGAAATCCTCTGTGGCATGTGTGTTAACCCGACATTGAGAGCACCAAGGTATTCTTGGGAGAGGTCAGTCCCTAGCAACATGTCCTTCCTAATCATAGTTGTAGCAGAGCATAGGTCCCCTCCCCCATATTCTTCCTCCTCTCGTTTCTCCTCCTCCTCCTCACCCTCCGTGAGCAGTCTCATTGATCTTGAATGTCGAATGGTCTAGCCTATTTGTTAGCTTATCCAATGCTTGAAATTGATATGTGTGGTGGGTCATGGATGCATAGAACTCATAGTAGATGTTGCTTGGGATGTTTAAGAACTTCTGCAGTATCGGACACAACTGTGGTGAATTTCCATAGCCCCTACATACCTCACAGTACTTGGGTTGGTTGTGGCCCGAGAATTCCCCTTGCGATCCTACTACCGCAACTCCTACTATAGGTGGAGCCCCTGATGGTCTGATGAGCCTTGATGTTTTACCCATACCCCTTGGTCTTGGGCACTCAGTCACAACGTGACCCTCCACCAGAAAGTGGGTGCACCACACATTGGGTCTCATTGGACAGACTAGTGGTAAGTCTTTCAATTTATCCATTAAGTTGGCTATCTGGGGTTCGAGACCCAAGAGCGATGGATCTTGAAACATGCCCCCCCCCAATACTCATGTAGATACCTTGCCATAACCTCTGTGGGTTTATTTATCAAGAGCATCCTGCAGGGTCTCAATATTCTATTGTGTTAGGGGTGTCCAAGTAAGGGGTAGGAGTACCTTGATAAACCAATCCCTCTAGTGGTTGGGATATATGGTGTAACTTAGTTTTCCTATTGCATCTTCGAACCTCTCCATCAGCTCCAAAGTAGTTTTCCCTTCCCACTGCTTGATCTCCCACAACTCCGACAACCCTTGCTGATTCGTTTGGAGGAGCTTGAATTCTTGCACGAAGCTCTTCTTGATAACATCTATGATTAGATTCTGGTTTAACTCTTCCCATTTGATAAACCACCTTACGGCCTTCTCCCTAAGAGTAGTCAGGAATTTTATCAAATTTACATTGTTAGGTGTTTGGAGAGATCTCCATATGGCTTCGCATAAGTACCAATGTTGTTCTACATCCTCATTCCCTCAGCGAGAGAATTCTAGGTATCTGGTAAAGGATCCTACCATGCTGGTCCTAGTGCGCGTTAGAAGCACAAAGTCTTGGGTTCCAGGTTGTTGATATATTTGTAATCCTAAATTGCAAGTGCTACTATTCCCACTATTGCTATAGGTACGAGAACCAGTCTTATATCTAAAATGCACACTATGTAATTGTATCACTTTAAGCAACTTAGCAACAAATTTACCAGGAATGTTGTAAAGTACCAGGGGAAGGTCGAGGTGAATGCTACCTGAGGTTTGGGGGGTTGTATTTTTTATTCTATTTGATGCATTGTATTTTGTAAACAACCATCTCATCACATCACACATCACACATCTCATCTTCCATATCTTCCTTAGGATTACTATGATCGCTTCCATTAGACATCTCCCCCGCAACTAGTAAGGGAGGGCTCCTATCACCTTCCATAATTTCATCTGTCCTAGTTGTCTCTATCCCCTTCTCCAAGTTCTTTTCCATCTCATCTCTTCCTTCTGGACCCTTCGACACCACTCTTGCTTGGTGTGGTCCCTTGGATTTCCCTCCCATTGCTTGCATGGCACTTTCCTGCCACTTTTCTTCTATCCACGCTCTCCTTTGCATTCTTACTTCCCTATCTCTTCATGAATACTCTACATCCATCATTTCAGTGGAGTCATAGTCCCTCACTCAGTAGAATTTCTCCTACTTAGGTCCTTCCCCCAACATTGAGGGTTTACACTGCCATTCTCAACCCTTGGAAAGGAATCAAGCCTTCTTCCACCATCATAATCTTAATACAGAGAGGTACTTCTTTCAACAAATTTCCTCTTAGCCCAGATCGACACATGACTTCAGTCTTCGAGAAGGATTGGTAATTTTCTACTGCGAACTTGACCACATATCCCTCCAGAGTAGTCTCTACCCAAAAATCTACTGCTCTTGTTAGATCTGTGACAAGGAGGTAAAGCGCCGTGAGATTTGGGGGAACCCAATCATGACGGGATGACATTTGTCCTTCTGGACAACCCTTCACTTGCAGTCTCCAGAATCACTTGTACAACTCTTAAGGAAACTTGTTGTAACATGCATTATTTTTGATAAGTTAGTTTTTATTTATAAAAGAGGGTATGAAAAAATAAAGAATAAAAATGAAAATATGAAAAAATATAAAGTAAAAAAAAGAGATGAAATAAAACCCCATTAAAAGAAAATCAAAATTTGTATAAGTGTGCATGTTTAAATGCCACTTCATAGAAATTAATTGCATTGTAATAAATCAAGGTTTTTTTTGCATCTTGTTTATATGCAACAACCTTTTCTTTTGATTTTAGTCATACAGTTTAATCTTGATCAAATCATTTAAATTTATGTTTTAGATTAGAGAATAAGTTCACCAAACTATTTGATATTGGTAGAACATTCTTATATAGGTTAAAAGGGAATAAATATGGTCTAATATGCTCAAAATTTGGCCAAATATGTATTAGATTAGGATTACAAGTAAATTAGGTAAAATAATGGTTGCTAGTCTAAATGTGCGAAAGTTAGATAAATTTTTAATTAAGACTTAATTACCTTTAAAAACGATGATTAATTTTTGTAAATAAAATATAAAATTTTTAGTCAAATTCATAAACGATAAAAGGGATTTTGTTGTGAAGCAAAAATGGGCAAACGCAAATGGATGATGATCTACTTCCCCACCTAGATCAATAGTAGGGAAGTCGTTTCACACCCCCTTGTTATGTTATGCAATAATGACAAGGGGTGGGGTGAGAAAATCAGTTTTATCCACACGAGCCCCCTGCTACATGTCACCTCCTCCATGCTTTTCACTCCCCTCACTCATTACCACTTACCGCCACCCACCCTCCAAAATCCTCCTATTTGTTTTCCCATGCTTCCTGATACTATTCCAATGGTAATATCCTTCCCATGCCTTCCACTTCCAACCATTACATGTCACATGTCCCTATCCATTGCCACTAGTCTGTTATCCGATATCTTCTTCCTCCCATTATTGTTCTTCCCTCTGCATTAATGCCCATTTTTGCAATTAGTAACGGCTTTCCCGTAATGGTAAAATTATCTTTATTATAAATAATCCCCTCACCCCGTTATGCCATTTTTCCTAATTTCTCTTTAATTTTGATTCACTGTTTGATTGAGTTCACTGTTCTTTTTTTAATTTCTATGCCACTACCAAGCTTAGTACCATAACACATCACATTGAGGTATTTGTATCCCTTTTCTGTTAACTTTTCATTGCAATTCTATAATCATGGCTCCTAAGAGAAAAGATCAGCTATCTTCTAATTCATCTTCATTATAGGAAAACCCAAAAGCCTATGATGCCTTAGACTTGGATCACATTCCATTGGCTGACCAGTTTTTCAAAATCACAAACACAAAGTGTGAATTCAACATGTTTGAATTACACAATTGGCTTAAACATACCTATATTCACTCTGAAGACAAAATAAATCTATGGGAATCCCTTTTAGCCCTGTACATGTTTCCTCAAACCAATTCTTTTCCTGATCTAGTCATGTGGTGCCAAGCTAAGTATAACCCTTTGCAGAGAATTGTGGTAGCTGAGAATGGAGACATTCTGATATCTATCACCCCAGAAATTATCAACCAGATGCTTATGATCCTTGAAAATAATTCCCTTAGCTTTTTCTCCACTGCTATTTTATTGGACATGTATCGTAAGCTTACTTTCCCTCAAAGAGCTCAGATCTTTGATATCTTTCTCGTAGAAGATGTTGAACTTCCTAAAAAGAATCCTCCCTATCCAACATCCATGTTCCTTGAGAGAGCTAACATTTCCCTAGTGTCTTGCTTATTCGGATACCAATCAGATCAATGGATAGATGAATATATCTTAGGTTATCTATCCATTTTCTCTAAAGAAAACAAACTCGCCTTAATGTATAATTACAGTCAATTCTTGGTTGAAACTATGCATGAGAAATTGATGAATATTATTGCTGAAGGAGAGCTTAAATACTCCTCTATGCTAGTAAATATGATTATTTTTCAGTAGGGACACATGTTATCTATTTTTCTACATAAGAAGGATGATCAAAAAGTGAATCAAGCAGTCACACAGTGGACCTCATTGATTAGAAGGAACTCAACTGAGTTCAAATTTTCAGACTTCATTGATTGTTTATTTCACCCAGTTGCATAGCTTCTCAATAGCCAAAGTGAGCCCAGGATCAGTCCAAAAATCAAAAGGATCCTGCACCTCAATGATCAAATTAGAACAGTAGACTGGTATCTTTACCAGAATTATACATAGATTAGAGTATATGGCTGCGAATTGACTCCATATAAATTGCCCAAATATGATCCAATGGGAATTTTCTCTCTCAAATATATTAGGCAAATGATTAATATGGATGAAATTCATTTCATTTTCAGGGAAGATGAAATCTTGGTTTAAGATCAAGTCACAGGTAGGATCATTCATTTGTAATACAAGTTCAACAGGTATTGAAGCATATGAAATCCTCAAACAGATCGGTTTTCAACCTAGTTTCACCTGGTATTATGACCCATTAAGTATTGTTTCCAACTTAAGGGTGGAACTCAAAACCACTCCTTACAATCATACACTAATACTAGAGACTGAGAAGTACGTGAATCAAGAAAAATGGGAGGAGAACACACTTCAAGAAGCATGAGAACATATTTTACCTCCTTCTACTCCCCAGACTCCTACTTCTCAAACCAAGCAAGATAAGAGGCCCAAAGAAGTATCCTCATCATCATCCATAAGTGAAAATGAATTCATTCATTATCAGAATAAATCAAGGACTGACTCCAAAGACACTACTACTACTCATGGTCAGAAGGAGCCTATAATCATCAATTTTGATGATACACATGTTTCTATAGGGACAGAAGAAGTTGTAATCACTACTCCATATTCTTCTTTAGCTTCACAGAATTTGTTAGAAATCACCAAATTTGCATGAACAAGTGAAACAAAGGAGCCAAAAATCTTCACAAATTTCCTTGAAATTAAGAAGAAGAATGAATCTTTGAAAGCCAATGTATATGCTCAGTTTTGGAAACAGACATCCACTTCACAGCACAGGTTATTAAACACTTTTGACAATGAAAAGGGAAGAATGAAAATGTCATTTCTACAAGGCCAAGTTCCTTTTCCAAAGTATTAGATTATAAAAATATTGTATTTTCTTTTGATGCCAATCAGATACACCCAATTGATCAGATAAACATGCATAGGCAGTCTGGTGAGATGCTTTTCCCTACCTTGGCCAACATTGTTATGGCATTGCCAAAACTCAGAACAACTCTTTCAAATTTGCAGCCACAATTGAAAATAGAAAATATATCCTCTTTGACAAAGGATAACAGGATCAAAACATTAGAAGACTTAGTGATTAAAATTGGGTATGATCCCACTGATGTTAAAGCTACAAAAGACATTATTAGAAAGAAGAATGTAGACATTTCTGCATTAAGGAAGCAACTCAAACTACCTTCTACAGAGGATCCTCAAACCAAGGAGATAGCAAAAAGTGAACAACACAAAGAAGAGATGCTCAAGCTGATCATTGAGAAAAATGTACAGATAAAGACAATGGAAGAGAAAATTGAGAAATTTCTTAAAGAAAAAGAGCAATCTACTCAACTAGTCATAGCTCCAATTACAATTATACCTATTACAGTGTCAAGGACAACAGGGGAATCGACATCAACAACAACAAAATCTACATCAACAACAGGAGATTTGAATAGTCTTACAAGTGCTGACTCACCAGAAATAAGAAAATGAAAGGCTTCACAGGAAATTTAAGAATTTGGAGACTTAGAAGATTAAAAATGACAATCTTTATGTTGAAGAGATGCAAAAGACCCACATATTGACCATAAGGATAGAGCGGTTGGAAAGTGAGTCATTAATGGCTCAGACCTTGGCCCAAGCTAAGGAAAACATTTGCGTAGATACCAGTCATGCCATAACTGAAGTATGACCCTCCATACAAATCATTTTTGAGTAGGAAGAACTTATAAATAGATGTTAGATTGCTATTGAATAAGTTAAATAACTTCTTAAAGACAAACCAAGTGAATCCACTGACATGATCAAAGTTCTTAATTCAAAAACCAAGGCTGAGATGGAGCAGATTCAGATTCTGGATGGAACATAAACCATTCTCGATATTAAGAAGGATTTGTAGAAAAAGAACATCATGACTTAGTTGGAGACCAAGTGCCAAGCCTTGAAGACTATTGTTCAAAGGTTTCATTTTAAATTTAACTTACTTAATCAGAGAGGACTTCTAGGATTAGTGGCACCAAATGAGAGGTTGATTAGTTTGGAATAATATTGTAAGAGGCTTTATACAATAGCAACTTGTAAATATAATTTTGCAGGTGTAAAGTGTAATCTTACTGGGAAACAAATGTTAGAGGCTTTAGATTCTGATTTGACAATTAAGCATGAGATTAAACAGAGTTTTGTAAATAAGCCCACTTTTGAAAAGTACATTGAGGTTGATGAAGTTTACATGAAATTGGTAAATATTTATATACCAAGTCAAGACAGATGGGATCACTTATATGAAACTATTGAGTAACTTTCATCATCAACTAATAGACAGTTGGGAAACACTTTTTGGGGACCAAATCATCAACGAATTCCTGAAAGATAGTGCCAACACTTAGCAGTTTTAAAATTCCTATAGTTTTGTACTATTTTTGTATTTTTGTTTTAAAAATTTCTAGAAGAAATTTTTGTATAAATAACTCCTCCTTCGAGTTATTAAGGGTTGAACCCTTAGATGAACTTTTAGAGCAGAATTGTAATCGATCTGGGGATTTGCTTCAAGTTAATGAAAGGATTCTAAATTTCCTTCCATAGTTTGTCTCCTAGTAAGTTTTCTTATGTGTTTATTTCATTATGTCTTTCTTCATGTATTTAAGCCTTTATGCATAAATATGGGTAAGATCATATTGATTATCAGTCAGTCTTAAATCCCCTATGAAGTTATAAACAATAATTAGGGACTATTTTATAAGACTATCTGTTATTATAAACTCCTCTATATCAATTAATTGTCACACCCATCTGCATTAGATTAAATATATTTTGTTCTACAGGAAACATTGTTTGCATGTATTCTTTTCTTATAACCAATCAAATATTCTATCTAAATATTTAGCAAGTTATATTTCATCAAGACTTTGCTATTCACCCATTTTAAATCAATTAACTATTTTAGACAAATAGAAAACACTTTCATCCAACTTAGCAACTGTTAAGGCTTAAGAACCTATTTTCAAATTGTTCATAACATTGGTCATCCAAAAAAGTTAAAAACAAACACAAAATTTTAGATGCTCTATCATGATTAATTGACCTAGATTCATCTTAGAGGACAATAGAACTTACCCCAGAAGATCTCGTGCTAATCACTTTCATTTTATTGGTATAAAATCTCGTCATTCACCTTAGTGACAACTCGAGTTCAAAGTATGGTCTTCTATGATACAAACCGATCCACTTGGTCATCCCACTAGTTTCATATCTCCTTCTTAAAAATCCTTGATACCATATTCTAAACCCCTCTTTTTGATTTTAGGTCCCGACAATGGAACCATTTGTTGGGACGAAAATGACAATAGGGAAGAGACCCTAGGTTCAGGCACAAGGGGCAAACAAGGCTTTGCTGCAGTCTAGAACAATGCCAACATTTTCACCTTACCTGGAGGGGCAAGGAGTCTCACCTAAGGCATGATGTGACTGAATTTAGATGGGGTATAATGGAGTATCAAGGAGTCTGCATCTAACAAACATCAATACCTTACAATAATCAACCATCTACACTATCCAATCTAGCTATTATACTCATGTCATTATAAGAAACCATCCATATTATAGTCATTCATTAAAAAATTTTAAATAACCCACATAAAGCACATCAATACATTATGTATCCTAGACTTCTTCTTTTATTCACTTGAACATAATAGAGTACATAACAGGTTACAGAAGGCTCGAATCCTGATCATCAAATACATAAAGAACATAACCAACAAGACCAGTCATAACCAGAATAGAGGACGAGGCACGCCTTTCTGCAACTGAGGAAGGCTCTCCTGATCCTATCCTTGCTCATCTACTTCATGACCAACCTCTTCCTCATGCTATGTTCAACCTTTTATCCTTTGCTCAGAACTCCCACTTCCTTTTCCCTTCAGCTTTTGCTCGGATGAATTTTCCCTCGATTGCCTTCTATCTTCCCTTGCTTGGCTACTCTTTCTCTCATCTACCACCTTTCCACAACCACCTATTCACTCTTAGTTCCTACTCCCTCCCTCGGTTTTCATCCCTGCAACTCCAACAATTGTCCCTTCCACCTGTCCTTGCTTTTCTTTTTGCAAAACCCAAAATTCAAAACAAAGCCCCCAACACTCAGTAATGAAGCATCTTTGTAGCATAACCATGATAATCATAAACAACCATGCACCATATAGGCACCTGTAGCATAATCATCTAACTGTAGAAACATAAATAATAGTAGCATGAACATCCTCATAAGTAGATAAGATTTTGTAGCATCATCATGAGGCCAAATATGCAATATATCCAAGCAATACGAAACAGTATTAGTAGTAGCATAAGATTGTGCAATAAAGATTTGTCAATCAACTCATCCCCTTGACCTCATATCATTAAGGTCAACACTCTCTCTCCACATATAGGAAGAGCCACAATCCTAAAACAACAATATCAATCTCTTGAACCACAACACCATAGGCATCATATACATGCATGAACAACATATGTGAAAACAAAGACTATCTCCAGCATCACAGGCCATTAAGTAGAATAGGAATGATCAACAACATATTGATTATCAACCAATATCTTCAGTAAGCATATGATCCTCATCAAGTGCATCACAATTTATACAAAAACAACAACAATAATAATAAGGAACCATCCATAACTTCACCACATGCAATCCAAGCATCCATGACATAGTGACAACATCACATATATTTTTCATTAGTGAGTAAGATTGATGACAACAAAAATAATCGTGAACTCATCATAGACATCATCATGCAATAAGGAGTTCTCAAGAGACCATAATGCTACCAATGAATTATTAGATGCATAGAAGATTCTCCCCATGAACCTGTACCGACCCTTCATTATCAATTTTGATCACATTATATACTTATTACCAATAAAAAAGAGATGGATCATCAAAAATAATAAGACTTTGCAACAATTCATCACTGATCATGAACCAATACTTTTTCATACATTCTAAACTTGCATAAGGGTACTATCAATAGACTACAACAAACCAATGTTAGAAATAGAATGGCAATAATGAACTGATGGAAACATATGAGGAGCTCCCCCTGAATTTGTGCCACTCCTTTATTATCATATAAAACCATACGTGATTTTCTAAGTCAAAAACCACATGCATACATGAATGTCTGTCATAAGTAACATGTACATAATGTAAATTGTTGATTTTTCATGGTCACAACTCCCCCTGAACTTGTCATATCTGTTCTTGATTACAATCACTTCATTAGATGCAACATTAGTAATATAAACATCACTAAGAGAATAACATAACATCATATGTAATCATCAGCATGATACACATGCATAGCTCCCCATGTGGACCTGATAGTCATCATATTTTTTCGATGAGTCTATGCACCTCACATTTACTTCTGCAATCACAATTAGAAGTATGCTTTAAGAATAATGGTCTGTAGTAGGGACAATATTCCATACGTCTCTGGCTGCTGCTCCTTCTTCCTCCAAATCTGTTTGCAATTTTTGATCATGTGTTTAAAATTGTGATGTTTAAACATCTCATGTAGCCAAAGACTTGTTTGCTTCCATTCCATACACTTAACACATGCAATTATTTCTTTATGCCCAAATGAGTTACAAGTGAAACAATATCCATAAAATCATATTTTATACCTAGGAACTAATCCTAAAGGATTCGATACAATTTTATTTGATTTTCAAGTTTTCATATTTGATGAGTGACTTGATTGAATATTTTGTGGGTCCTTATCATCTTGTGGATCAGAAACCTTGTGGTTGTCTCCAATGCCTACCTTGATTAGAAGAGAGAGTTGTTCATTAATAATCTTGTTTAGTGATTCAAATGCAATTTCCCGTTTGTTTGTTTTCTCATAATATTACCTTAAGTCACGATTTCTATTTCTAAATTTTAACAATTCCTTTCCTTTTCTTGAAGTTTTTTTGCTAAGTCTTCTATTCTTCTATTGGATGCTTCTAATTCTTTGATAATACTACTTTATTTTGTTTCTATTTCTTTGTTTTCATTCCTGAGTCTATCAATTTCTTTCAATGCTTTCATTAAATCACATTCTTCACAACTATCTAATTCACTAGTTGATTGATCTTCAAGAGCCATAAGTATTTTGTAGCTAGTGTTAGAATCTGAATCTGAATCTTCCTGATCATGAAATGTGCTTTGAATATCTCATCAGGATGAAAATTTTTCTTGGAAAAAAACTTCTTTTTGGAATTTTTCTTGTCAACAGCCTTTCCCTTTTCTTTCTTATTATGATTTTCTTTATATGCACATTTGTATGCATAGTGAGCTACTCTTCCACAAGAAAAACACTTAAAGGGAGGTTTACCTTTGAATTTACTAGTTCCCACTTGCAACTTATCCATAAAATTTGTTTCTTCCTCATCTGAAATGTAGCTTGTATCTTTAGGTTCTTCCTTTTCTTTTCCTTTGTATGTGGCTTTGAATGCATCTTCTCTGATCTCTTATGTATTGCATTTTTTTCCCATCTCATAAGCAGTCAAGATCCCATGAAGCTGTTCTAGAGTAAGACTTTTCAAATCTTGCATTTCTTCAATGGAATATACTTTGGCTACAAACATTGGGTTAGTGATCTCAAAATATTTTCAATAATAGAAGAATCTTGTATCTTGTCCCTAAGCCCTTTCATAGTGTTAGTAATATCACCTACTCTAAGGAAAATCTTGCAATGCTTTCATCATCATGCATTATAAGGGACTCACAATGAATTCTATATGATTGGAGTTTGTCACCCTTTACCTTAGTAATACCTTCATATCTCTAAATAAGCTTATCTCATATTTTCTTTGCGGTGTCCAGCTGTATGCCTTTCATGAATTCAGATTCTGTTAATCCTCCCAAGATAACATTCAATGCCTTTGTATTTTTCTCATATTGCTTCTTTCCTTCACTTTTTGTGGGAAATGAGAATTGGTATTGATATCCACCATCAAAAAATCCCCATATATAATCTCCTAATGACTGTAAATACACTCTCATTTGACCTTCCAAAACATAAAGTTAGTACCATTAAATAAAGGTGGCTTGGTAGAGATATCTCCATCTTGGATATTCATCTTGCTACATCTCCCTTCAAGCGATCAAGATCCTTTTGAGGGACCTACTCTGTTACCAATTGTTAGGAAAAATAATGAGGGGGGTGTGGGGGGGTGAATCAATATTTTTATTACACTCTATCTTCAACTTAAAATTCAAAATTCTGTATGCTACCATTATTCAGACAACCCGCATGTGTATGCACTTTTAATTAATGAGATTCCCATATTTATAGATTACAATTTTTTCATAATTTCCATTATTACATCATTATTTCATTAACCATTCAATATATATTAACCATGAGCAACAAGAGAAAAATAAACCATCATACATAATCAAGACATAGTCACATAAGGACACCAGGATTTTAGGTGGAAACCCAATGTGGGAGAAAACCACCACAACTTTCATCTTTATCTTCTTCTTTTATTATAAGAAAGCTTCATTACATCTTGGTCTTGTATTGGCACAAAATATTTCCAGTATATAGGCTCCTACATAGAGGAGGCTACAACTTTCACTTGTTCTCCAACACCCACTAGAAGGGAGATACAACCCCTAGTCTCATTTATTGGCTCCTGCAGGAAGGGAGCACCTACCCCCCACTCAAGGCTACAACCTTCAACACCTCATGGACCTCTTTTCATAATATTTCATATTGTATCAACTTGTGTCAAATACACATCAAAAAATGCATGCCACCTTTCATCATATTTTCAAACTGGATCCACACCCAACATTATTCTCAATACAAATTAACCATACAAAATACTGTTTGAATCAACTAATCGCAGATCAAACCAAGATATTGATCAAACTCAAACCAATTAACCAATCAATATTCTAATCAACCATTCACTAATTAACTACACTATTAGATACCATACAGTCATCATAGAACTAATTTGCAGTCATTGTAAACCCTGATTAGATTTACTTCAGAATATATATGCAACTGTTTTTAAATATATCCACGTATATACACATTTTCTGTGTATCAAACCTATATACATATATCAAATCACTGAATACTAAATCATTGATTAATTGAATCACTGTACCACTGCACCAACCACTAAATCATTGAATACAAGTACTGATGATCCAGATCTTTTAACTTCATGGATGCATACAAAATTTCATATAAAAGAGTGTACAACCAAGTAATTTAAACACATGAAAAGAAGCAGAAATCATAAGCAAAAATGAGATTAAAGACACAAGACAATTTGATTGCGGAGTTCACCTAGTGTGGGATACGTCTTCGAGCCCTACTCAATGTGGGGAGGCCTCTTTCAATAAATGGAAATGAAAATGAATTACAATAAACTTTACATAAATGACCCTTATACCTCAAATTTTTGTCATGGATGAAAGATACAAAGCTCATATGCAGAAATGGACATCACCATTGGATTCGTAGCGCGAAATTGTCTTAAATAAATATAAACTCGACCATGTTATGAGAAAGTGACCTCTGGACCTCCAAGGAATCTTTAAATTGCCTCAAGATTCACTGTAAGAATATTCTCCCAGGATTCCTTCAAAATATTTCTCAGATTCCATGCTCGCTTGGGTGCGGTTTTGGCCTAGGCACTCCTAGTTCCACGTACAAAAAATTGTTTTCAACTCATGGGCCCGCCACCTCCTCCCTCGTCGAATGGGATTTATATATTAAAATGAGGGCGGAGCCACCAACATATGAGTCATTGGATCGATGGTGGAAGAGGTGACTATGGTGGGGGCAGGTCAGGTTTGAAACCTATTAAGCCCATATATGGTTTGGTTTCATTTCAATACATGACATTTATTTTTAAATAGTGTCAGTGATTTGTATTGTTATACAGTAGTTTTAATATTGGGCCCGCTCATTAGCGGGCCAACCCACATGGGTCAGGCGGGTTCGAACCCTGCTAACCTCCTAATACGTGGCACCTTTGTGTTGTCTAGTGGGTCAGGCGGGTCTGCAGGGGGTGGCCAGACCACCACATTATTTTAAACATATATTATTAGCCGTTGGCGGGTGATGGGCTGCTGCCTTGATATATATATATATATATATAGATATGGAGAAAAATTCAGTGGCTATTTTTAAGGGTTATTAGGACAATTAAATAGGTGACAAATTTTCCCTTTTCGGCCACTATTTTCTGTGTGCCATCCCTTCGCCAAATTGTTGCCTCATTAGTGGCTGCCACTTGGCCTAGTTTGACCAAAACTTTGAACGGATATATCTTTATTAGGATATTTTGACACAAAGGAAATAGTTAAGTATAACTTGGTCTAGTGTAGAGATAGGTAAAGTGTGTATCTTTACTATGTACTTTTTTAACTTACAATCCGACGGTAATGATATGTTCTAGACATGAAGTGATCTGACTGTTCATTCTCTCCTCAGTATTACCGACGCTTGATCCATGGCTTAACACCCGATTGGTCCATGATCTCTATTTAAAGAGCATGGAGGGTCATTTGTAGGGTAACCGTTCATGAGAGAAGCTTATGTAAATTTTCATTCTTTTATTAATAAATTGCATGAAGTGGCCGTGTTGGCTCAGGCCGTGGACTATTTCTCTCTTTAAGGGTTTTAACCACATCAAGGATACTAGTGTATTGATCTGTGATCTGTTTATGAGCAGTGTCCTTTGGTGTTCTATTTGAGGAACTTACCCTATAAATTCCTACATGGTATCATAGCTATTTGAGGGTCACATCTGTTGGTGATCCAAATTTGATGCTAGTACAACTACATCCGACTGTCGTTTCCTAGATCTACTATTTCTGACTGCTTTCAGGCTGATAGGACTGCTCTATTGTGTTAGTAGAATTTGTTCCAATGAGGAACCCCTTTCATTTCATGCGAAAAGGTTTTTGGTAGCCCTAGATACGTCATTTTTAAGGTCTGGAGGTGTACAATCTTGATTTGCAGTTCTAGCTATTCATCTCTCTATTTATTTCGGTTTATTTAGCTCTCTGTTTTTTATTACCAGATCTATATCTTTCATTTCTCCATATTCTCTTTTCCCCATGACTCTGTGCGATCTGGACAAATCAGAAATAGAAAGGAAGGATTTTTCTCATGCATATCCTCTTTTCCATTGCGCTTTAGTGTGATCTCAAAAAAGCAAAAACATTGAGGAAAATATTTAGTTTCCGGCTAAAGCTAACTTCAAACTGTAAGGTTTGTTTTTTTTGGTATGTCTGTGTTGGGTTTTGTGGTTTTTTTTTGTAGGAAAAAAATAGATTTTTCAAGTAAGCACGCACCCCAAAGATTCAGTGACTAAGGAAAAAAAAAAACCCCTTCCTCTTTTCCAAAAATTACTAACCTTTTAAACTAGCTCACTTGGTCCAAAGTTACTTTATGAGAATAGAGGTCTTGAGTTGAAGTCTTTCTTTTTGTTGAGTTAATTTTTCAAAAAGCATGTGTATCTTATGTTTTAAAGTTACTTTTTTTAAAAGTTTTCTCACCCATTATAAAGTCTCTTCATTTTTTATTTAAGTTACAATTTAGCGGGTAGCTCATAAACTACCATTGTAAAAGTGACTTTCACATATTTATAAAAGTGAGTCACATATTTTTTTTTAAGTGAGCTAATTAGATTAAGTTTGGAAGGGGAGCGGGGGGGTTTAAATATAACATTATCATTTATTTCCACACATTCACGCACTTCGTTGGCATCTTCAACAACGTTTCTTCAAAAAGCCATAACTTCTTCATCCGGAAGCCGTTTTCATAGCCGTTTTTTTCTAATCAACCTATCTTTTTGAGATATTTCCATTGGAACACTTAGTTTCAACATCTACAAATTTAGTTATGTTAAAATGAAAAGTCCATGCCAAGTTATTCTTGACAGCACCAACTACTTCCAATAGTGGTCTTACATTGTGGATTTACTTAGAAGTAAAGGTTTTTATAGAATAGCCTCAGGCCAAGAAACCAAACCTCAATATGAAGATAAGACAACCAAATGGGAAAATAGGCAAGATCAAGCATGTGGGTTGATAGGGATGTCTATTTCTCTAGACCTTAGATTCCATATCGTAGAACTTGATACTCCTAATGAAGCAATGAAACAACTCACTAAAGTTTTTGGAATTAAAAATGAAATTAGAGCTCATCAACTCGAAAATGAGTTGCTTACATTGGACCCCAATAATTTTTCTTCCATTGAAGATTTTTTGTCCAAGTTCAAGACCCTTAGACTTCTCTTGGAAGGTGTTAAGGTTAAGAAATAATATGGTAGCCTTATCAATTCCATTCTTACTAAGTTGGGACCATCCTACTCTATGTTTGATTCCACCTTCCATTCTACAAGAGAAGCCTTTATTTCTCAAGGACATGACTACAAGTCCCCCTCTTTGAATTCATTTTGTGACTCTTTAATAAGAGAACAAGAAAAGCTCTTATATCTTGGTCTTCTTAATCTTGGAAACTATTCTAATAAAGCCTTAGCCACCTAGTAGCAACCAAATTCAAAGAATCCTAAGAAGAAGTATCCTAAAAAGAATGGTCCTAAACCAAACAAGGGTCCTAAGCAAATTTAGTGTCAAAATGAACAATCATTTCAATAAAATGATAAGGCAAATAAAAACAAAGGGAAGAAGGTTGATAGACATTGCCACTTTTGTAATTGAGATGACCACTTAGAATCTAAATGCTTTAAGAAGATGGAAGCCTTGGAAGCAGCAATGAAGAAGCATAACATCCATTTGGAGCACTCTTCAACTTCAACTTCATCTTCAAGAATAACACTTTCTGCATGTGGTTGTCAAGCATCTCGGTCTAGTTATGCACGAAATGTATCTTCTTCTTCTCATTCTCATGAGTGGCTCATTGATTCTAGAGCTTCTTATCACATGGCCAAAAACAAAGCCATGATTTCTTCTTTAAATGATTATAACACCAAAAATATATAAGTTGGTGATGATAGATCTCTTAGTGTTGTAGGGATTGGAACTGTTCATCTAGACAATGGTCAATTTAATGATGTGTTATGTGTTCCAACCTTATCCTGCAACCTTCTATCTGTATATTAGATAGCTCATTCAGGTGAAGGTAATATCGTTGAATTTTCACCTCACTATGTTGTAATTAAGGACCTAAGAGATCCTAGATAGATTTTAGCTACTGGCATTGTTGATGATTCTACAAGGTTGTATAAGTTTAACAACTTTGGGTCATCAAATCTTCCCTCGGTATTTGTTGCTCATAATGATGAAGTGAGCAAACTTTGGCATGTGTGATTTGGTCTCTTAAACTATCACTCCATTTATATTCTATGTAAATAAAATATGGTGATAGGTCTTCTAATGATATCTTGCAGAGATGGTTTTTGTTCCAAATGTGTATTTGGAAAACATCATTGGGATAGTTTTGAAAAACATGCCTCTTGGCATGCCTTAGCCCCTTTACAGCTTGTGCATAGTGATTTATGTGGTCCACTTCTAGTTATTTCATTCTCTGGTTACAAGTATTTATTAATTTTCATTGATGATTTCTCCAGATGCACTTGGGTATACTTCTTAAAACTCAAGAGTGAAGTATTTAACATGTTCTTGGACTTTAAGGCCTTCATTGAAAAACAATATGGACATCAAATTCTTAAGCTAAAATCTGATAATGGCGGAGAATATGTTAACAACAAACTCGTTATCTTTTGCATTGAGAATGGAATTCAAATGCAACATACTGTTCCATATACTCCACAATGAAATGGTGTAGCTGAAAGGAAGAATCACACCTTAAAGGAAATGGCTAATTGTATGCTTCAATCTAAAGGACTTAGTCTTAATTTTTGGGCAGAAGCAATTAACTATGCAAATTACATAGTAAATCACACTCCTACTAAGGTTTTAAAGAATATCACTCCAGAAGAAGCATGGAGTTCAATTAAACTAGATGTAAGTCACTTTTGTGTTTTTGGAAGTGAAGCATGGGCCCATATTCCAGATGAGAAACATAAATATTTAGAACCTAAGAGTGAAAAATGTGTTTTCGTTGGATATTCTGAAGATGTCAAAGGATATAGAATTATTCCACTTAAGTCCAAAAATTTTATCATTAGAAGAGATGTAAATTTTGCTGAAAATATATCGGCCTACGAGCCTATTTCGGTGGATGTGCCACCTCTCTCTATCCCTTCTACTTCTGAAAATATTTCTTCTTCAGATGATGACAGCGAGGATGAAAATCCTCCCCCACCTTCTTAGGATCCTCCTTTAGCTCCTCATTTTCCAAAATGGGTCTGTGCTACTCGGGATGCAACAAGTGCTCTTTCCAGTGATCCTACAGATCGGTGATGTACATGTTTTTAGTTCGATAGAGCCTCTTCTTTACTGGCTCAAGCTTCAGTGAATTATGATCCTCACACCTTTGCAGAAACTTCAGGCCATCCAGATTGGGATGTAGCTATGAATGAAGAATATCATTCATTATTGGCAAATGATACATGGGATCTTGTTCCTCTTCCAAAGGGACGAAAACTTGTTAGATGCAAATTGGTTTACAGAACCAAGTATGGACCAGATGAAAAAGTTGATAAACATAAAGCTCGTCTTGTTGCTAAAGGTTTTTCACAATTTGAAGGCATTAACTATACTGAAACCTTCTCCCCTATTGCCAAAATTAACTCTATCCACCTTGTTCTTTCCCTTGCTACCTCTTTCAAAAGGGAAGTCCATCAGATGAATGTTAAATATGCCTTCTTTCATGGGGACTTGCATGAAGAAATCTATATGGAACAACCTACTGGCTTTATAAAAACTAACTCCAGCCTTGTATGTCGACTTAAGAAATCCCTTTATGGTCTAAAGTAAGCCCCTCGGGCTTGGTATGCCAAAATGGATAGCTTTCTTTTAGAAACTGGCTTTTCTAGGTGTCATTATGACAATACTGTCTACACCAAGAAAGTGGGAAAGTCTCTTATCATTCTTTTTCTTTATGTTGATGATCTTATCCTTACTGGTAGTGATCCCAACCTTATAAACCATGTGAAGTCCAGCCTTAAAAATAAGTTTGAAATGACAGACTTAGGACACTTGCATTATTTTCTTGGTCTTCAAGTCTTGCAATCCAAGGAAGGTATTTCCCTTTCCCAGTTCATGTATGTCTGTGATATTCTATGCCATTTTCATATGAAAGACTGTAAGCCAGCCCCTTCTCCATTTCAGTCTGGAGCCAAACTTTCAGTCACTTGTACTTCCCCTAAAATTGATGCTACCTTATACCATCAACTTGTAGGAAAACTTTTGTATCTAACCCATACTCGTCCTGACCTTTCCTTTGTTGTTGGTCTTATTACTCGGTTTATGCAAAACCCACATGAAAGTAATTGGAAAACAACTAAAATAATACTTCATTATGTTCAAGGTACAATTCGGTTTGGGATTCATTATAGTGTAGAAGCATCTCCTTTATTGGTTGGTTTCACTGATTCCGATTGCGCTGGTGTCCCTGATGATTGGAAGTCTACTGCAAGATATGTGTTCACTTTTGGTTCAGGACCTATTACATGGGCTTACAAGAAAAAAAGTGCCATTTCTCTTTCTTCAGCAGAAGAAGAGTATTGTGGTGCCATAGAAGCTAGTAAGGAAGCTCTGTGGCTTCGTCAAATCCTGTCAGAGTTTGGCTTTCAGCAGCAGCATCCGACTAAACTTTGGTGTGATAATCAAAGTGCCATTCAACTATGCAAAGATCCAGTCCAACATCAGCGCAACAAACAAATTGAACTGCACATGCACTTCATTAGAAAGCTCATTCATGACCATGTTCTTGAAGTGCAATATTGTTCAACAGATGATCAAGTTGCAGACATCTTTACAAAGGCTCTCACAGAGGAGAAGTTTACTAAACTTAGATTTATGGTTGGAGTTCAGGAAGTTGTCACTAAGGGGGGATAGGCTCTAATGCCTCCTTCCTTCTCCTATTGTGTCATATTTGTACATCCTTCAATCCTATCCCAAGTTGTTCTTAAGGGGGGATGTTAGGATATTCTGACACATAGGAAATAGTTAAGTATAACTTGTGCTAGTGTAGAGTTAGGTAAAGTGTGTTTCTTTACTATGTACTTTTATAACTTACAATCCGACGGTCATGATATGTTCTAGACATGAAGTGATCTAACGATTCATTCTCTCCTCGTTATTACCAACACTTGATCCGTGGCTTAACACCTGATTGGTCCATGATCTCTATTTAAAGAGCATGGAGGGTCATTTGTAGGGTAACTGCTCATGAGAGAAGCTTATTTAAATTTTCATTCTTTTATTAATAAATTGTCTGAAGTGGCCATGTTGGCTCAGGCCGTGGACTATTTCCCTCTTTAAGGGTTTTAACGATGTCAAGAATATCAATGTATTGATCTGTGATCTATTTGTGAGTGGTGTCCTTTAGTGTTCTGTCTGAGGAAATTACCCTGTAAATTCCTACAATATTGAGCATACAAACTTGAATTTGAGTGTCTTTCACACAATTGGAATCATTGTGACGAGTACTATGATTTGGTCCTAGTTTCTCTTCCATTTGATGACTTTGATTTTTGAGTTTTTTCAAGGCAACTTCTATTTTTGGAGCCACCTGGATCATTCCCCCCCACTAATGAGATTTTGAGCCACCAAAAGCTTTATCAATCAATTGGCAAGTGAGGTAATTTCTCCCTCACTTTCTCCTTTTAAATCCATTGGGCCTTACTTGGATGCATTCCCTTGAAACCAATACGAAGGTAATCCACATCTCCCCATCGTGAAGTCCTGGTATTTCTGTCAAGAATGATGTCCTTCGGTAGCTTGTCCAAATATTTAGGTGAAAAATAATCAACTGTAGGAACATGTCCAACCTCTTCGCTGTCCATGATTAGAGGAGGCTCATAAATGACCAATTTTTCAACTTTCACCACTGAGTACATCTGCATGTATTCTGGAAAATCGAGACGAAAAACATTGTCTCCAATCTTCTCTAATATGGTGAATGGGCCATATTAGATTTGTCTCAATTTCTTTCATTCCCCTTTCATTCTATCATTTTTTATATGGAGCCACACTTTGTGTCCAACCTAGAATTGGTGGTTGACTCGGTGCTTGTCATGTCAATCTTTGTATTGAGCTTGA
This sequence comes from Pinus tabuliformis, assembly GCA_031772625.1. Classification (NCBI taxonomy): domain Eukaryota; kingdom Viridiplantae; phylum Streptophyta; class Pinopsida; order Pinales; family Pinaceae; genus Pinus; species Pinus tabuliformis. The sequence goes on along the minus strand of CM062813.1, from coordinate 150,072,803 downwards.
CTTTTCTCCAACTTCTCCTGCACTGCCTGGTGAATCATCTGAATTCGTTGAATCAACTTCTGTGCTTTGTCCCTATCATCTTCCCACTAGAACCTTCATCTTTCCCAAAGAGCATGTCTAAGGGATCCTTTGGAAAATATTCAAAGCATGTCTCAAATGGTGAGCCTTGAGTGGATGAATGCACTACCTGATTGGATGCATGTTGTACATAAGGAAGTTTCTTGTCCCACAACTTGGGATGCATGCCACAATAGCCTCATAGTAAATGTATCACTATGCGATTGACAACCTCTATTTTTCCATCAATTTGCAGATGAAATATCGTGCTCCTCTTTAACTCAGTTTCCATCATTCTCCACAAACTCGTCCAAAACTATCCAAGGAAACGAGAGTCTCGATTAGACACAATGGATGTGGGTAGCCCAAAGTGGACTAATTAGAGGAAGAGGTGAGCAGTATGCTTTGCAGTGATATGATTTTTTACAAGGCATTAAGACACACATTTTTCTAAATTGATCCACACTGACATACAAATAGTCATTACCTCTCCTAGACAAAGGAAAACCACCTACAAAATCCATTGACACACTTTCCCATGGACGAATCAGAACATGGAGTGGTGTGTAGATCCCAAATTTTATATCAGTGGGCTTGATAACTAAACACAACACACATCACTTTACATATCGAGTCACAATATTTTTCATGTGAGGCCAAAATGCAACCTCTGTAAATGACACAAAGTTTTCCCTACACCAAAATGACCTGACACAAGAGAGGTATGTGCCTCTCTGATTACATGTATTCTTTCATTGGTGGGGATACAATTTTTTCCAAGGTGGTACAACAACTTTCCCTACAAATGGTAATTGTCCACGTGCAATCCATGAGTCAGCTTTGCATAAATATCCTTAAAATCATCATCATCAACATATTGTTCAGCATAACTTTCAAAAGATAAAGAAGCATTTTGAAAAATTATCGATGCAGAGATAGGAGGTAAAGAAAGCATATCTACCACTTTGTTGCTGGTGCCCTTATTGTATTTTATTACCAAGTTAAACTATTGGAGGAATTCCATCCATCTAAAATGATGTTCTTGTTGAATCTTGGTTTGCGACTGGAGGTAGTATAAGGGCTGGTGATCTATGTGAATGATGGTCCCCTTGCTGATCAAATAGTGATTCTACTTCTTCATGCTTTGAACCAAGGCATATAAATCCTTGTCATATGTGGGATGGCTCACAACATCTTGGGAGAATGTCTCCGAATGGTAAAATACAGGTTTCCTCTGCTACATCAATATTTCTCCCATGGTGTATCCACTGGCATCTATCTCAATCTCAAAAGGTAGTTGGAGGTTAGGTAAGGCCAAAACTGGTGCAGTATTGATCTTCTCTTTCATTGTATCAAAGGATTTCTACTGCTTTACTCCCCACTGAAATTTTTGCTTCACACTCATCATTACATATAAGGGGGATGCAATGATGGAGAAGTTGGCAATGAACCTTCTCCAGTATTGTACTGCACCCAAAAAGCTACAAACCTCTGTAACATTGGTGGGTTTAGGCCACTTTACAATCACGCCAATTTTAGAAGGATATATTTTTAATTTTCCACCTCTAACAATGTGACCCAAGTAAACCAAAGAGGTCTTACCAAATTCACACTTAAAAATTTTTACATACAATTTTTCTTTTTGCAAAACATCAAGCACCTTTGTAACATGACTCACATGCTCTTCCCATGTCCTACTGTAAACAAGATTTCCATCAAGATACACAAGTACAAAATCATCAAGAAAAGACCTAAAAATATCACTCATCACCCTCATGAATGTGGTTGAAGCATTGCATAGTCAGAATGACATCACCATCCATTAAAAAAAATCCTTGTTTCATCTTGAATGCAGTATTCCATACATCCTATTCGCAATCCTGACCTAATGATAGCCACTGCGCAAGTATAGTTTTGTGAAATAGAAAACAATTTTCAATTGATCTAACAAATCATCAATGTGAGGGAGAGGGTACCGATTCTTCACCATTATTTTGTTGAGTGCTTTGTAGTCCAGACACATCATCCACGTGCCATCCTTTTTTGGCACCAACACAATAGGTGAACCACATGGAGAAGAACTTGACCTTATGACGCCTTGGTTCAGAAATTCCTGTACCTGTTTTTTTTTCTCCTCCATCTCAATGGATAAAAAGATGTACATACCCATGTTGGGTAAAGGATCATCCCACTACAAGTAATTCTCAAGTTGGATCTCACGCTTTGGAGTCAACCCACTTGGTTCCTGAAAAATCCCATTATAGTTAGAAACAATTTCATACAGTTCATTTTTATGAGTGGGATCACAACCTTGGAAAGCTTCAGATGTCTCAACATATTTTTCTCTCACCACCATGAACATGCACCCTTTGCTGGAATTAATCAATCTCTTCATCTGACCCGCACTTACAAGACTGGCACTGATTTTGGTGTGATGAGCTCTAATAATGTATTCCACCTCATCTTGTGTGAGATGATACTTGTTTTCATGGCGAAAGAAAGTTGCTTTTTTGTCATACAAATATGGACTAGCTCTACACAAATATAGCTCTACACTACTTGGTTACATGTAATTTGTCTTTATCACGCAACCAACCAAAAGGGTAGGGTTTTGATGAGGCTAGGTCTATAACCATAAATTTTTAACCAAGGATTCTGAAATCAAATTTGCTTGTGAGCCCAGATCAAATAAGGTTTCCAATTTACTATTTTTCATTATGAATCAATGTGGAACAATTCAATCCTCTTTCATTCACTAACAAGAGACTCATTTGAAGAACTTGTACTTGCACACAATTCAGAATTTTCATTAGCATGAAGAGAAAGAGTACCTTGTGTGCCAACTGTTGTGATCAGTTTCTCGTCACAGGATTCAGATCCAAGGTCCTGATGTACAATTTACACCATATTTTTCTTGTTCTTCCCACCAAATATATTTGGTTTCAACTCTGGATCCAACTTCCAACAATGTTCATCATCATGGCCTTCCTTCTTAAAATGTGTGCAAGATGGATTTTATCCTTCCTCCTTCTTGGTTATACACTCTTTTATATGCATTTCTATATGCATCCACGAACTTGTAAAATATTTGGATCAACTGATCCAATCATAGATCACTGAATACAAATACTAAACCATACCCATTCATACTTGTACAATATTACCAGTGTGGATATACCAAGCCACAACCAAACCAATCCAATCATCATTGTTAGATACAAACTATCCTGATGATTGACAAATAACAAAAAATAATATAGACTTCCCCTCTTATTTATAAATATAGACTTCATCGACTGTCGTTATAAACAAAAAAAACCTAGAATATATACGTGAATTTTATTAACTAGATTTGTGTATAGACATATTTATCATGTATAAGACTCATGTATATATTTCAAATCACCAAGAGTTTCTTAACTAAGCCATTACGTTCAAGCCGATCACATTTATAAGGATCATACTCATCAGTGACCATCAAATCAACTAACAACAACCCAGATCAAGAAACAATATAAAGGCATATTATCTTAGAATATATACACGACCATACTGAAATCAAAATATATACATGACCATACAGAATTAGATCCACGTATTTATGTGACATTACTAAAGAAAACTTGTGTACAGATCTTAAATTATTGAATCAAACCTTCGCTACAAACACAACATGCTTTCTGTGTACTACACTACAAACATATTCAGATCATACCATCACTATAACCATAGATATTGCATTGTTACCTACTCAAACATAACCAGATATATCAAGCATATCCATTAGTCTTCAATGCACTTTCAGTTCTATCATATCTGAGCCTTCTCCTTATTCCCCGATGCACACCTATTTCTAATCATATCACACATGAATAATCCATTTCAATGCACACATAACTCCTTGATCTCATTCTCCTTATATAGCTATTTTCCTTGCCAATACCACATGAAAATCGCTTGGTAACATTGTTGGTATTTTTGTGACAAGATCAAATAGACATTGTCAGCACAATTGGGTGATTACCATGGTAATAGCTCTTGTTTTTTTTTCCATGGTTTAAATTATGTACACAACTTTTGTTCACATAACCTACGTATGTACGTGACTCTTATTGACATGGGCTGTGTATAATTTTTCAAACTTCACATTGTCATATTCTCTCGAGTGAAACTTGTAAAAAGGTTGCCAACATACTTCCTAATTCTTGCAATACACGTACCAATATTCTTGTCATCTACATTAGTTCCATAATCATCATAGTATAACTAGGTTGACATAAAGGACATATTTTACATGTAGGTTGCCATCAAGGACAACACATTAGCCATAATGCCAACATCATTTATCACCAACTTGATATGCATCAAGAATAGTTCGATATCAAGAGAAGAAGAACAAAGAAGGCTAGAAGACAAGGAAAAAGATCAAGAAAAAGAGAAAGAACTAATTTATTTATATTTCTATCCATATGTGTGAAGGGTTAAGGTTACTACAAGAAAAAAAATTACAGGTCTGAGTTGTAGGAGGCAGATAATTTTAGATCCAAGTCACTGGAGGGCCAAAACATTGTTTTAACCTAGCCTTGACTCTCATTGAATTTGAAGACATTGTCTTGCTTGAGGAAGAAGTTCTTGGGGGATTTTCAGGTGTTAGAAATAATAATTTCTACTATTCCAAGGGATAGAAGTTGTAGAGTTGAATCTAGGGGCCAAAGTTGAAGCTGGAAGTTGGTTGAAGAAAGATTGACCCTTATTGACTTGGTTAATCTTTGACCTAATTGGAAGGGACCCTCAGAGGGATGACTTGGTGCTCAGTGGAGGAATTAGTCTAGGGTTTTGAGTCTTGCTTTTCTCATTTGAAGTAGATACTATAATAAGAGAAGAAATTCTTTCTGGGTTTTCCTCTTGGAGGGGTTTTTGCTGGCTTGGAGCCTAATTCCTGTGTCCATTGTCTTTATTATTTTTTCTATTGATAATTATTTGATGAAAAGGTCTAATAAATAAACATAAGGAGATAAATAAAGTTCACAAGCAATTATTAAGGTTAAGGATAATTGAATTAATAACTTCCCTACTGTATTATCGAACATAAAAAACCAACAAACATTAGTTCCAATGACCATGTCAACCATGATGATGATGACAATGAACTAGTTCAAGATGAAGTCATTGAATAACTAAACATTCCACAATAAAAATATCCTTCAAGGTATGTGGAAAAACACCATCCTACTAATCATATTGTAGGTGACTTGCATACAAGTATTCAAAAAAGAAGAAGACTAATGAATCCTCCTACTCAAGTGCATGTAGCCTTATTTTCCATGATAGAACCAAAGGATTTTTCTCAGGCCTACCAAGATGACCATTGGGTAAATGTCATGAACGAAGAGCTTGATAAGATTGAGAAAAGTCAGATTCATGAGCTAGTTCCAAGACCAACAAATAAGAACATCATTGACACAAAGTGGGTCTTTGGGAAAAGATTTAATGAAAATGGAGAAGTGGTAAGAAACAAGGCTAAATTGGCAGCAAGGGTTATGCTCAAGTAGAAGGACTAGATTTCAATGAGACCTTTTCTCCAATTACAAGACTAGAGGCCATAAGAATGTTCTTGGATTTTCTAGTTACAAATTTTCAAAATATATTAGATGGATGTCATATCGACCTTCTTCAATAATGAAATATATGAATAAGTTTATATTGAGAAACTTGATGATTTTCAATTTATAGATAAATGTGATTATGTTTGTAGGATGAAAAAGGCTTTGGATGACCTTAAACAAGCACCCAAGGTTTGGTATTCAAGGCTGGATAAGTATATGCTTTACTATGGATTTAAAACAGGCCCAACGAATAAAAACATATACATCAAAATTTAAATGATAAATTGTTAGTAGTTGTTGTTTATGTTAATGATATAATTTTTTCAAGTGATACAAATAAACATAGTCAACATTTTGCAGCTGATATGATGTAAGATTTTGAGATGTCTATGCTTGGAGAACTTTCTCATTTCCTTGTTTTTTAGATTGCAGAATCCTATAAAGGAATATTCATCTCACAAAGAATGTATCTCATCAAGTATTGAATAAGTTTGGCATGGAAGAATGTTCACTAGTCATCACTCCAATGGTCACATGTTACAAAACCAATAGAGAAGAAGAGTCACCTTAAGTGAATCAGATTATGTACATATCACTCATTGGAATTATTTTGTATTTAATAAATTATAGACTAGATATTAAGTAGGTTTTTGGTGTTGTTGGAAGATTTCAAGTAGTCCCCAGACAAAGTCATCTCCTTGTAGCAAAAAGAGTTCTCATCTACTTGAGAGCCAATATGGACTATGGTTTGTGGTATCCAAGAGTTAAATATTTTTCACTAATATATTTACTGATGTAGATTGGGAAGGAGATGTAGATGATAGAAAAAGCACAAGTCATGGTGCTTTATTTCTTGGTGAATGTTTTCTGTCATGGTTGAGCAAGAAGCAGACCTTGATTTCTTTTTCTACTACCAAAGCAAGATATATACCATCAGGTTTATGTTGCACTAAAATATTATGGTTGAAGCATATTTTTCAAGACACACATGTGATATATGTATAAAAAATTCCAATCATCTATGATAACACAAGTGCAATGAACATCTCCAAAACCCCTATTTTACATTCCAAGGCAAAACACATTCCAATCAAATACCAGTTTTTAAGAGAGCAAGTTGCAAATCAGGTAGTCAAATTGGAATATGTTCCTACAAATGAACAAGTTGCTAATATTTTCACTAGGCCTATAGTGAGAGAACCCTTTGAATACTTAAGGTAGAGACTTGGAGTAGTCACTTTTTCCTCCCTCAACTAAATCTTCTCCAAGTGGAAGAAAGGTAATTGTCCAGATCAATCCAACATTCAACACATCAAAAGGGAGCCGCCAAGTCCAAAAGAAAACACATATATAAGGGGAGATTAGTTGTAGAGGAGTATTTAGTTATTTTCCATTTATTTCAAAGGGGGAGTAATATGCACAAACATTGCTTATTCATAAAATGGGAGCATTCAACAACTAGGAGGAGATTGAGGCAATAGGTTCTAGTGCTAGTCTGAGTGCTTGTTAGAATCAAAGGAGGAGAGATGGAAGTTGAAAAGGTGGAATGATGAGACCAAACATGAAATATAATGTTGTTTTCTAATATGTTTGGCTGTAGCTTTTGAAAAATAAGGGAGGTTGAGCACAATGATCTAGTTAGCAAGCTAAATCAACAAGGAATGTTTCCCGTCAATGAAACTCTCTTATTTTGTAGCAATTTTTTCTTGGTGTTGCTATCAATGCAAAAGGGGAGATGTTAGAAATATGTTTCCATTGATGTCAATTTTTTTTTATCTGGGTGATAAATATTATTGATGCCAATAGTGTAGATAGTTAGAAAGGTGAATCTTTCGAGTCATTTCAAGTATAAAAGATGTGCTCAATTGCTCCTACAAAGTGCTTAGATGGATGGTGCTCGAAAATAACTTGCCAACAGTATATGATACTCTAAAAAATACAATATGTCAAAATTATTAAGGTTTGAAGTTTGGCAAGGTTCTATGCCTCATGTTTCCATAGGACTTTGAAACCCATGCCAAGGGTCGTGTTGGTAAAAAAATATTTTGTTAATTTTAATTAAAAAAAAAATATTAAAATACAAAGGACTATATTAAAGCTCAAGAGGTACCACAAGATTCCACGTCAAAGGCCACATCACTATGCCATAGGGTTCGGCCTTACCATGTGTCACGTATATCACCTTGACCCTTTTCATACCAGTGGAGTTTATACACATGGCAAGGTCTTGAGACGAAGACAAGAATAATACTGTTAATTTCCATGAAATATTCACATCTCACTTCATTTTTCTATGGCGCATTATTTTTTAAGTTTTGAGGGCCCAAGGTTCCCATAGACATGAACCTTCCCCATCAATTGTAGTGCACACGTTTGTGTCTCACTCCATAAAAATTCTCTCCCCGGCCATTTTCAAATGGTGCATATACAACGATGAATCACGTGCCATGCGTATCATGTCACCATCTAATAGTGCGAGGGGGCCCAAGCCACATTGCAGTTTAAGGGGAGGGGTGTCCCTCATTTGGATTCATGGCCAAGTCACTCTCACAGATCAAATGCTTAGGCATGTTAGGGGACCCCACTCTCATTTTTTAAAACCATAATAATGGGGGCCTCTCAAAACCACTCAGTTGTTTTTGCTAGACCTTAGCCTTAAAATTTTTATGAAGGAATTCATGGAAAAACACAATCCTGATACCCCTCTTCTGTACAGTGACATGGATAATAGGAAAATGTGGATTAGTGTTAGGAGGACAAATGATAAGACATGATTCAATGACAGTGATGAGGTGGAGCCATCGTGGCATGATGACATGAGTAATCTAGGATCTTGACATGATGTCAACATGACATAAACTTGAGATGATGTGGTAGTCCAAGTGAGTGACACATGGCATGTAGATTCAATGTTTTTGTATTTCCAAGTGGTGTAAAAATGTATGACAAATGGCACCCCATTGAAGGAAACATGGAAGATGGCGACATAAGCTTGACATTTCTCACCTCGGTGGTTTTGGAAATGACATGCAAAGGAAATTTCCGATGGACGAGGCCAATAGGGAAACATTTCCACCGTCTAATGATCCATTAATACATGGGGAAAGTCACTAGTGATGCATTTTTGGTGTTAATGAGAAGTGGCTTGACGCAACTGTTTAAGCGCTTTGGGTCTTTAGGCCATGTGTTTAGAACCTTAGACCTTTGGGTATAAAGTAGTATGAGCGTATGTTAAAAGGGGCACAATAGAAAATCGTACAGTTGAAAAATAGGCTTAAGGCATATGTGTTGGCCTTCTGACTATATACAAAACAATCTATAGTCTTGAATTAGCTGCGATAGGCACAACTTATGTGATTTGGTAGCACTTTGGCATTGTGTGGCATATTTGGCAGTTTTTTGTAAATTTGAAAGATAACTAAAGTTAGAGCTATAGTAAAACCTCTGCTAAACCCTGTAATGTGCCAAAATTCATTGTAATAAGTAGTTAAACTCATAAAAGACTCTGGAACAACATGTAGGGCTTGAATCTGAGTTGTTCACATGCAAGAATAAGATAAACACAGTTTGAATGACAAGAAAACAACAAGATAAAGAAGAAATTAAATAATTTGTGGAGTTGAAGTTAACTAAATATAAACATTAAAAATAAAAGCTCAATTTTCTTTATAAATAACACAGATTAAGCAAGATGTATGAAGTAGCAGGTATCAAGGGTGAAGAGTATTGGTGTTTGAGGTGGTTGGTGGTTGTGGTGAATAGTGAGAGAAGTACTTTTTGAAGGGTATCCTTTACGATTTGGGTTTGAAAATTATATGAAATATAGATCAAGAGGGTTTTGTAAGTTGGTGCTTGCACAATAGGGAGTTGGAGCTTCCTTTCAATAGTAATTGATAAATTGGAGAGTAGGAGCTTCCCTCATGTTGGATCCTGAGAAACCAACAAGTTGGATCTTGTAACAGATTGAAGGTTGAAGCCTTAAAGTAGGTTTGAGCCTACCAGATTGATGTAATACAAGTTGTAGCTTAAATATTACATCATAAGACAAAAACTTTGGTGGTTTTCGCAGTTGAGTTTCCATGTTATATCTTATGTCCTGATTTATGAGTATGATGTGCTATTGATTATGATTTTTAGTGTTATGTATTATTTATTTTGTGAAAGAACATTTTAAATTGTTACAATATTGATTCACCCCCCTCTCAGTGTTGTCCTGGTTTCTAACAAAAGATAGAGGATGGAAGAATCCACTGGTGGGTATTCTTGAAAAAGAGTAAAAAATGAACTAGAAACAATTACTCGTGACATGGAAAGATGTATATAAGAAATAAGTTATATTTGTCTTCATTGAGCCAAAAAATAAAACTAACCCAAAAAGATGGGACCACCACATGGCCAACATGCATGACACAACTACCCCACTTTTGCTAAGTTGCTTGAAATTGTTCCTGATAGTTACATGTCAGATTTAGGAACCAAATTTAGTTAATAGTTAAACCACCCCTATATTTGCCACAAAGGGAAAATTTTGTAATATTGTAAATATGTTTTGCATCCGAAGGATAAAAGATTAGAAAATTTTGTATTCAAAGGGAGATTATTGTTGTTGTAAGAGCCATTTTTGCTCAATTCTTAATATTGAGATGTCAATTTCTTGGCTAGGATTTTGTTGAAAAATTCTTTATCTTGGGTTATTATGGAAATAGAAGGATTTTCTTGTGCAATTTAGATTAGTTTTATCTTTTATAATTCTTAGCTTAACTAATTTAGCTACTTTGATTAAGATATTTTATTTTTCCTTAGAATATTATATAGGGCATGCAATAATACCTACTACTTTTTCTAATTTGATCAAGTGATTGTACTAATTGATTTTTCAGGGTATATAATATATTTATTGCCATTAGGGGAATTTTGAGGTCTAAAATGAGCTTCCTAAGGAAATTATATAATAATAGTGGAAATAATAAAATAAGATTAGATTACATCATCAAATTTTAGAGGGAAAAAAGAAAAAACTATTTTTCCAACTAGTATTTTCAACTTATCTCCCTATGGGTTTACTCAAATTTCGAGCCACAACACTCGTTGGATGCAGAATAAAAAAAAAAGATTCCTCATCCAAGGAGTACCCATGTTGCATACTTTCGATGGACCCTACTACACGAAAAATGAGAAATTCATGAAAAACATAATTGCAATCACGTTTTTTTTCCCCTGGGAAAAAGTCGTAATTTCTATTAAGTTGAGAAATTACATTTTGCACATGCCGAAGCATTCAAGAAGAGGCAGCAGTGCCTATCGAGTTCTGTCTGTAAACTGTTTAATCAAAAATAAACATCATTCTCCACGCAGGGAGCTGTCCAAAAAAGATACTGTAAAGTATAACAAAATTTGTGTCTGATGCTCTTCGCAGAGAGCCATATAGATCTATAAATATTTACAGCAAAATTACAAAATTATGAAGCTGTAAATGGGCCTTAGCGCCCGATTTCCATCTGGTCATCAAAGGGCCTATGGTAATACTGGTAGAAAGACCCTTCTCTCACCTCCTGAATCAGCCAATTGTCTCCTTGCCTGTGCGCTGCCTCTTTGGAAAGATGGTCAGCATCAGTGTTTTGTTCCCTGTAGATATGAAGACAAGTAAATGAGTCAAAAGAAGTTATCAGCCTCTTTGCCTCATCAAGAATGTGCCTTAATGTAAATGCATGACAATGTGATGCACCAGACAGCCAATTGCATACAATTTTGGAATCACCAAATAACTGGAGATGTCTACAGTTTTTAAGAATGGCAAAATGAATGAGGTGTTTTGCAGTGCATAGTTCAGAGAAGTTATTGGTTCCTCTGCCAAGATTGATTTGTATCTTATAGCTGTGTGATTCATTAAGGTGAAGAATAGCTCCTCCCCCACACCCCACCTCCTGAGCTGAACCATCAAAAAAACCCCAAGGTTTTGATTTGTCAATGTCCAGTTGTCTCATTATGCGGATAGGACCAGTATGTTCTTCATTCGGGATTAAGTTATACTCTGCAATGGTATGAAGAAGGATAGTTTGCCAGTGAGGGACCTTCAGGTTGAATATGGCCTGGTTTCGGGCAATCCAGATAGCCCAGCAAGCAAGAGGCGGTAAATTAATAGCTTTCCCCGAATGTTCGGTATTCCAGTTTTCCCATGCTTCCATGATACTGCTTCCATGCCAATGTTTCAGATGCGAGAAATGAGAGATGAGGTCATTCCAGAAGCGAACAGTAATCCTGCAGGTCAGAAATAGATGTAATGTGCTTTCTTCGTCCTGGTGGCAGAGGTGGCACCGGAATGGGCCGTGGAAGGAGCGCTTCATCAAATTGGTGCCTGTGGGTACTTTGTCGAAGATGATATTCCACAAGAGCAGTCTAGAACGCGGGGCAGACTTGAGCTTCCATAATGACCTCCAAGTTGGCTGAATGACGGGAGGTAAGTGAGTCTCCATGAGCTTTAAATAGCCGAGTTTCGGGGTATAATATCCATGTTTAGAAAAAGCCCAAATGATTTCGTCGGGGCCATCTGTAAGTCTGATATGGGCTTGTGATAGTGCATCCGTAAATACAGTCCATTCATCGTGCCATTGCGCCGGAATGTCAAGTGCTTGTGCACTGGTCCAAGCTTGATGAAGAAATGATGAGTTGGCCTGATCCCCAATGTGCATGATGTGAGTGATGCCCCTGTCATTAAGGTGTTGGATGATGCCTGCAGAGAGTCTGTGAGTATTTCCACATCCAACCCAGGGATCCAGGCCAATACGAACAGCATTTCCAGCCTTGATGCGCCAAGTTAAACTATCTCGGAGTAAAGGTAGGGTACCAATGACAGCTTTCCAGATGGAAGATATGTTATGATGCACTCTTCGTTCACTACATATCCAGTCCATCACATTCATAGGCCATATGTATTTTGCGCTTGCAACTTTGGTCCATAGACTTTCTGAGGTGAGTAGCTGCCAACCAAGTTTGGCAGCCAGAGCTCTAGAGAAGAGGTCAAGTCGCTTGATTCCCCATCCCCCCCAGTGCTTAGGTCTTGCAATAGTGTCCCATTTCACCCATGCAAATATCCTACCCGGCTGGTGACCCTTCCAAAGAAACCTGCTACAAATATGCTGTAATCTGTTGAGAATACCCTTCGGTATCCAAGTCAGGGCCATCCAGTAAACTGGAGTGGCCTCAATCACTGCCTTGATAAGAATGAGCCTGCCTGCACGGGAAAGATAACGGTGATACCAAACTTGTAATCTCTTTTCCACTTTGGCAATCAGCCACAACCAGTCAGCGATCCTGTAACCATTAGGCTTCAATCGGAAGCCAAGATATTTAATACCATCTGCCAGAGTCAGGTTATTATAAGGAAATCGCTGATTTGCAAAAGCAATTTCATTGACAGAGCATCCATATGAGGTGATGGAGGATTTCTGTACATTGATCATCATTCCAGTAGCAAGTTGAAAAAGATGAAATGAGTTATGGAGGGTGGTAGAGTCTCCAATGCCTCCATTAAGAAAGATAAGGATATCGTCAACAAAAAGAAGGTGTGTGAGGATGAGATGATCTGTAATCTTGATTCCAGTAAGTATTTGTCTATCACGAGCAGAAGAAAGTATTCTACTCAGCCCTTCCATGATGAGTAAAAACAACAGGGGGGAGAGAGGGCAACCCTGTCTAAGTCCTCTCTCAGAAGTAAAGAAGGAGGAGGCTTCCCCATTCAGAAGTACACTGTAAGAGACATCTGTGATGCAGCTCATGGTCCATTTGATGAACTCATAGGGGAAGCCCAGATGAGTAAGAAGCAGCCTCAGATAAAGCCAATTGGTACGATCAAATGCTTTGGAAAGATCAACCTTAAGGATCATACCTTTCTGTTTTTTGATATGCATGGTATGCAGCAGTTCTTGAGCGGAAGCTATGGCCTCATGGATCTGGCGATGGTGAAGGAATGCAAACTGTTCTGCAGAGATGTGCTGAGAAAGTATAGGCTTGAGCCGGTTGGCAATGGTTTTAGCAATGATCTTGTAAAGGCAATTGCAGAGTGATATAGGCCGGAAGTCATCGAAAGTGCAAGGGGCGTTTGACTTGGGAATAAGAGCTATGAAGGTAGATTTAATGGCAGAGGAAATGCGACCTCTTTTTCTGCTATCTTCAACTACATTCAGGAGGTCTTGGCCCATGAGATCAAAGAATGCAAGATAGAATTCTATGGTCCATCCGTCAGGTCCAGGACTCTTGTCTTTCTTGAACCATTTCAATGTAGCTTCTAATTCTGCCATCGTCACTTCCTTCTGCAGTTCATCTGCATCTTCCTGCTCGATGTATCTGGGAAAAAGTTCGGCCACTCTCATAATTTCCATGATATTTGCCTGTGCAGGTGCTCTATAGATGCCTCTGAAATGTTCGGTGGCTAATCTGGTCAGGTTCCGTTGTGAAGTGATAGAGTCCCCTTGAGCATTCCTTAGTTCCCAGATAGTATTGATTACTTTACGCCCATTTGCAAACTTATGATAAAATTTAGTGTTTGCATCTCCTTCAGTGAGCCATATAGCTCTGCTTCTGAGTCTCCATCCTTCTTCTCTTTCTTTCAGAATTTGAGAGCGCTTAGCAATCAGGGCAATGTAATTCTCCTTACAAGCCGCTGAGGGGTAAGTCCCATCAGAGGATTCCTCAAATTCAGCAATGACCTTTTCAGCTTCCCTGAGAATTAAATTATCCTGAATTCGCTTGTGGTGAGCCCAATTCTTGGTGAGTTGCTTAAGTTCCTTGAGTTTCCTCACGAATCCCTCTGAGATATCCTCATCATCTCTGATAGCATTGGTTCGCCAAAAGTTATGCACCAGTTGTATAAATGAGGGATCTTGTAGCCAAGCTGCATTGAACTTATAGGGGCTCTTAATCTTGTGGGCAATATCTTCAGCTTCTAAGAAGATAGGACGGTGATCAGATATGCCCCCTGTGCCAACCCATTGCCGGACTCTAGGAAGTACATTGACTAGGGCTTCCTTAATGAGGAATCTATCTAGCCGCCTAGCAAGGCTCTGATCACCACTCCTGTTATTGGTCCATGTGAATTGGAGCTTGGCAGACGGTATGTCAACCCAGTGATGGTCCTCCAGTAAGCTGGAAATAGTATCGGAAAGAGAGTCGATTTGAGCAGAGTGTCCCCATGATTCACTATAACCAATAGAGAAGTTAAGATCCCCTCCAAGTATAATGTTGTCTGCCTGAAACAGCTCCGAAGTAAGAAGGTTACTCCAATAATTAGCTCGGTCAGAACAGGGACCGTATACATTGATTATCCTGATGTCATTAACAGCTGTATGAGTGCAGATGTCCATTCCAATAAACCCTCTCCCTCCAAAAGTGTTCTTGATCTCCATAACTTTATTATTGACCCCAATTGCCAAACCCCCTGATCTCCCAGACGCATCCAAAGCATGGAAGGTCCAGGAAGGAAGCCAGCCAGAGAGAGTTCGAATGAGGGGGTCAGCATGACATAGAGTCTCTTGAAGGAAAACGAAGTCCATCTGTGCTGTAAGGAGAAGTCTCCTGAGGGCTAGTTTTTTGGTTGAACTAGCAAACCCCCGGCAGTTGAAAGACAAAATTTTCATTAGGGAATGGGAACAGGGCCGTTCCTTGCTCTAAGGGCCCGAATGATGGTTTGCTGTCGCCCCAGGGCGACCTCAGAGTCAGCAGTGTGTCTAGCCTTGGATATACGGGAGGGTCTGCCCCTGGAGGCCTTATGAAATGGAGTTTGACTGAGATCAAATCCAACAGCATCAGGTCCTCGGTCTTTAGAGCGGGGCCGGAGGGAGTAGCGGGGCGGAGATGGAGATGTGATACGAGAGGGGGAGGCCAGCGACGAAGAGATTCTGGATGGAGGAGCCACCGGTGAGGGCTGTGGAATGGTGCAAGAGAGAGAGGAATGCGAGTGATTATGTATGGGATGGGGCGCATGTGGAGAAGAAGGATATAATGAAATGCCGGATGCAGGTGCAGATAAATGAGAAGATATGCCCAAAGTCATACATGAAGTAGGATTGGACAGAGAAAAGTAAGGTGACTTACCCGAAAACGTCAGATCCTCATGTCCAATGGTCGTCTGCGGATCAGACGGGACCGGCTGCGGATCAGAGGGTACCCCAGCATCTCCATCAGTTCCAGCTTTCTCAGGTTCTTCCACGATCGGAGGGGGTACCGGTGCCTCAGTGTTCTGATCAGGCTGGTTCTCAGGTTGGGTGTCCCGCGGCTGAGGAGCTGCATCTTCAAAGCCGAATGTACCAGATTTCTGGAGAAGTGGGCAGTCTCTGTATAGGTGGCCCACCTTGTGGCATCGGCGACATCTATATGGGACTCCTTCATAGTCGATGATCTGCCTGCGTTCAGTATCCCTCCATTGGATCGTAATGTGTTCCAGAAGGCCCCCTCTCGTGTCCAGATTAATGAGAATCCTGGCGTATGCCATCATTCCAGTCTGCAGATAGGATTTATCATATCCCATATAAACACCGATAGCATTCCCAATCCTCTTAAAGATGTCCTCTGACCAGTACTGGAGTGGTAGACCAGGTAGCCGAATCCATACTGGTCCAATGCCAATTTGCTCCGTCTCAGGGTCGAAGAGAGGAGTCCATCTTTTCAGGAGCACCGGTGCATGGTCAAAATGCCAGTATGATGAGAGTACCCAGTTAGTATGGTCTGCACGCGCGAATCGGAGTGCGAACCATCCCCGCACGAAGGTCTGCACAAATGGGATATCAACCAGATGGTGACCCCAAACATCCGCTGCCCACTGCTTCAATCGTGCAGCCGAGTAACTACGGCCACGGATGCGACCGACCAAGACACGGTCCGCAAAATCCATGGTCTCACCCCAACGAATGTCTTCTTCTAACCGGAGAAATACGTCCTCCTCCCTGGACTTAAAACACTTATATTTCCGCTTAGGGCCCCTGGGGGGGGGATGACGAAGGGGATGAGTAGGCAGAGTTGGGTTCTCCGACTGTAAATTCGGGTGCCCAGTCGGAAGGGGGTGACCAAGAGGGTCAGAAGACGAAGGTGCTCCAGTGAGAGGAGGAACAACGGTAAAACTGCCAGGCGAGATCTCGAAAGAGACAGGGATGCCAATGGAAGGTCCTGGGAGGGAAGGGTTGTGGTAATGAAGGGGGATAGAGTTCGAAACCAGGGGAAAAGAACCAGGGTTAGGGATGATACCGCTCGAAACAAACCCTAGATTAGCCGGAGAGTGCGGGGGAGTGGTAAGAGCGGGCCAGGAAGGCGGTTCGTCCGGGAGAATAACAGGAGGAACTGAATGCGGTTCAGAGAACGGAAACGGCGGAAATGGAGCAGAATAATCCGAGCTGTACATACCTCCAGATGCGTCAAGGGGGGTGCGCCAAATGGAGACCCCTTCCAATGGGTCCGCAGAGTAATCGACGGCTTCAATGTCTTCCATTGCCAGCTGCACCTAGGATCTGCAGACACCTCGAAACGGAAAGTAGCTGGGGGAAAACGACAGTTGTGAGGCCGTCCCGAGCAGTAGAGGATGTTCCGTCGCAGTTACGCCGTTAGTCGTGATGCGGGCTCAGATCACCATGAAGTTACCAGCAGGTGAAACGGCGGAGCGGTTAGGGTAAACAGTCACAGCGGAGAGCGGAACGGAGACGGGAAGGTGGTTCATGCACGGTCTGCAGGGTCCAGGAAGACCTAACCATAGCCCTTGCAAACCCTAGTTCGTCCGTACTCCATCCTTCTCCAGCCGTTCAAATTGCAATCACGTTGTTTCATGTATTTCTCATTTTTCGTGTAGCAAGGCTCATCGAAAGTATGCGACATGGGTACTCCTTAGATGAGGAATTAAAGTTTTCATACATCAAGTAATCCTACTTGAAATTTGAGTAAAACCTTAGGGAAATAAGTTGAAAATGCAAGTTGAAGAATCAGTTTTATTATTTTATTATTTTTTTTATCTTTTTACTTTTTTAATCCAAAAATGATGAATCATCCCCCATGGTTGAAATCATCGTCTTGAATCCTATTGGTTCTTATAAAGTTTATTTTGCTTGTACTTTTTTCTTAGAAGGTCCATTTCAGACCTCAAAATTCCTCGAATGTCATGTCTCATCTCTATAGTAGAAGTGGAATTCCTCTTGATTGGTAAAAAAAGAGTTTTATCACACTCATGGTAGTGAGATGATTGTCGTATCTTCATGATCATGTATATTCATAAAGCAACATCTTGCTGGAAAATAATATGAATGCCAAGGTATGAATTCGTATTTTCTAATGCAATTAATATGGTCTCAACTTAAGTCAAAAGAACTATGGTCTACTTAGGTCAAGAGTAATACGTGTCATAATAATTTTCCACCACCATGAATAAGTTTTGGATGTTTTATGCCACGATGAATGAAGAAATCAACCCGATGTGAATGCTATTTTGTGGACATTTCCTTACAAAAAGAGAGAAAATTGTCGCAGACTTGTCAAATTTTTGAGAGAATATAATTTTCTAGGATGTGTTGGTATACGTGGTTTGGATCTTGGGATAACTCAACATAAAAAAAGTTTGAAGTTCATGTGAAAATGAGTTTTGGGCCAACCTTAGATTGGGACAATTTTTTTTTTTTTAATACCTAAGGAAATGATCTTGGAATGCAACAATAGGCATGGCAATGTCAACATTGTTGTAATTAAAGAGAATCACACATGATGATGTAGTATCCACCTATATCAATCCTAGTTTATGAGCTCATGCATAAAATATTTGGACAAATGACTATCCTTTTATCTGGATCACAATGACAATGAAAAGGGAAAATGATTTTTAAAGTGATAATTGGTGAAGGTCTAGCCTATTTACATGATCAATGTAGATAACCCATTATGCACTTAGAAATAATATACATGTAAGTCATCATTAGTAGTTGTGAAATCATATCTATGAAGTCTGGCAATATATCCTTCAAGGTATCATAAATTTGTCAATAGATCCAACCACAAGAATTTGGTGGACCAAAATTTCTTTTTGTGGGGATGTATGATCTAGGAGGATCCTCAAGGGTGATAAATTTAAGCTGACTCCACTTTTGTTGAAGTTTTCTACACAACAAAGATCTCGTAGGAAACTTTCAAACACATTTTAAACGAGGTTAGGAGGGCATTATATGTGAAATATATGGTTAGTTGATATTTTTGGAAAAATTAAGAAAAGATAAAATGAAATGATTAAAATTTTGAGTTTAGGATCTCTTGTATGTGTCATTTTTGTTGTAATATGAAACTAATGCTAAAGAGAGAGTAATGTAGCAATGCGGTTTCCTAGTTTCATGGAAAAGTTGAAACCTTCATGGAAAGATGATATCTTCAAGCAAAATTTGATATTCTAATGGACTTGGTTGATGTTTTCATGGACATAATTGATATTTCCTCTCGATCTATTGACATGTAATTTATTATTTTTCCATAAATTCCATAATCTAATTATCTAACTGAACTTGTAACCTTATGAAGCATAAACATTGTATGTGTAAGAATTAGTTATAAACATTAACCTTCTATTTTGGATAAAAATTGCTATAAAAACTCATTTTAATCTATAACGTCCAAATTACTTTTATACCCTCCATTACATATTTTAACTATGCATTAAAATTCTAACGTCTGTAATTATATTGAAAACAATTTTCAATATCATCAAACCAAGTTTAGTTTTCATGTACCTTTAACCGTAAACAAATTAATACTATATATCTAAGAATAAAACACTATAGTTATAATATTTCAAATAATCATCAATTACAAATTGAAATAACAAAATGGTAACTATATCGAAACAATAATTGTAAACTAAAATCTAAAATAAATCTATTAGGCAATGAATAACCTTGTGTAGTGGGCCCTCCTGCCTCAATCTTCACTTCTTAAAACACTATACATCTAAACTAACTTAGTATTAATCATGTTCAAATCAAAACCATATGAAAGCAATGAATTGGTTCTTTATATTAAATTAGAGGAATAAAGTATAAATTATCATTTTTTTGTTCAATCATCAGTATGATACACATACATACATATGATGGTCTTAATATATTTCAGTCTTCCTTATATATATAATATTTAAACAATTGATCAAATTGCTACATTTATGGATTGCAAGTCTAAGCAAATTTGAAGAACATAATATCCATGGAGAAAGACAATTTCCATTAATTGTTTCTTCACCAATTCTTCAACAACTAGTCCAGGAATCCGCAAATTAATTCTTCATTTTAATCCCCTAAAATTTCAATGAACAAATTGTTGACCTTATCTTTCCATGTGTCTACCTGCGTTTATTTGTGACCTTATCCAACTCATGGTGTGTTCTCCAAATCAACGTAACAACTTGAATGGATGGATTTTCCACGATTTCGACTACAAGTACATGGTTGCTAAAAAATCAAAGATTCTTGTAGATTAATAAGGAAATAGCTTATAACCAAAATTACTTATTTAAAACAATGAAAAGTGCATACAATTAACAATTTACCTCTAAATTCCTTCTTGATGTATAATCCTCTAAGTAATCAGGCTTTTAGTAGATACGAAACAAAAGTGAGGTAAAGCCAATGATAAAATAGGATTTTATAAGGAAAAATTTGGGAAATAGAGGTGACAACACATTGAAAATCAAGGCCCAACATCTCCCCCACATAGAAGGTATTGCATGTATTTGTGTAAAAAAGGTTTCATGCTTCCTCCAAAACCCTATTCTTTTACAAAAACTCTAAATTGTATTATTATCACTTTCCATATGCTTTATGGCATCAAGTAGAATTTCCAAGCCATAAATCTTGTTCTTTTTTTTCTTTCTTTCTTTTTATGTGTTGAGCTTAATTCTAAGTTTCCTATTTCTCATTTTGGTTTCTTGATTGTTTTTGTACTCATTCCTAGTTTGTTTCTCTAGTACTTTCTTTATTTCTTCAATTGTTATTTTTCTTTCTACAACTTCTCAATAATAATCTTAATATTTTCATTTTCACCTTTTATATATTTATCTAACAATTCTAGCTTTTGAGTTTTTTATTTCAAATTTTTATCTTTTCTTACCTTCTATTGTTTGGATGTGGAAGGTGAAAACTCCATTAGTTCTCCAATTTGCACATTCCCATGGACTCTTCAACTAGAGAATTATCTTCAAAGTATAGAACTGCAAAAGCTACAATTTATGTAGTTTGATTTTCTTCAGTGCTCATTGTATTTCATAATTCGGACTTGAATGGATTTTTTGAAAGAGATTTTGATTGGAAATGTTTAATTAGGATTTTCAAAAATATATCTTCATCTTTTGTACTATTTTCTTCTAATGATTATTCAAATTATATTACCTATTTCCCATGGATCATTTCATTATTTTTCTAACTTTCTTGATTTTTTTCATGCTTCTACTAGTCTTTCTTGGAGCACTCATCCTGTAAGACTCTCCTTTCATTTTTATATTTTGTGTTTTTACATCCTATGGTTTCATCCTAGAAGAATGCAGTTTTATTTGAATCATTTATTTCTCTACATCTTGGGGTTTTGAACCTTTTGTTATTTCCTTTGCCTTTCATTTCTTTAGTGAATATTTAGTTCTCGGGGATCTTCACAACTTCTTCTCCTTTAAAGGAATTGATTCATTTTTAGATGTTTCCATGCTTTTCAATTTTTCCCCTTTAATTTATTTATTTTTTGTTCCAAAACCCTCATCTTTGTTAGAGCTAGGATTTTCAATTTATTCCTCTATCTCCTTTGGGGTTTCCAGGAACCTATTTCTGATAAAAATGTCATGTCATATCTTGTTTTTTTCTGCAACTCATCCATAACTAAAATTTTGACTAACCTAAAATGGTATAGACTACGTTTAGGGTTTCAAGGGTTCTTTTTGAATCCACTTCACCATCTTATTAAGACTATTAAGTAAGTAAAAAGGAAGAATGATCCCTTTATTAGCTTGAAAGTGCACTAACAGTCTTAGATGGTAGAATAAAACTAATGCATACCTTCCCTCACAAGTGATAGTGTTACAGGTCGATTTTGGGCACATCAACCCCAGCTTCCAGATCCGTATTATTAGGGTCCATCAACCCCTAATTCAGTTGTTTTCATTCCCTAATGAAGTTAACCTACATCATGCTTTCCTCCCAAGAGTTTCATGTCACCATTCATCCAAAAAGTTCCCCTAAGGAGATCAACGCAGTAAACCTTCTATTAGGCTGCAATGCAATGTAGGAGCTACACTGACTGGGTGCTATGCATTGCACCTAGCCTTTGTTTCACTTGCAATGAGCAAGATTCATTGAATTTTTGAAATGAATCCATTGGATTCCTCATCCAATGGATGCTTCTAGAAGTTTCCAGATGGATGGAGCTCACTTTTGGATGAGGAAGAGGATGAATGAACCTTAATCCATTATCCCTTCCTCCATGGAACCACTTCCCAATTTTGGAAAAGCATTCATGCGGGCCATTAATGGCTTAACCTCCTCCATTCAGCTATAAATTGACCAAGCATTCAAAGGCTGGTCTAGGTTGGAACTTCTTGAGCTAAGGAAATGTTGTTTGAGTGAGATTTGTAAGAGTATTGTGATGATGTCAAATTGTTACTTCATGAGGAGAGAAGGGTTTGAAGCTGGAAGGATGACACTAAATCGAGCATGCATCTACATGGATTGTAATCTTTCCTTTTATTAATAAATAATTTTAAGCTTTTTCCATTCATGTGTTTATATGATGTATATTGTATTCTTGATTCAATGATATGTTTAGCTAATAGATCATCATTATTGTATGGTTTTATGGGTTTCTGTCTCAACTTGTGTGCAGGTACTTTCCAAGAGAGTTAAGTAAGGAAAGGAGTGGCGAAATCGGTTAAAGGAGAGAGGGATCAAGCGAAAGTTACAGGTTGGTACCTTTGTTCTTCTTTCTCTTATCTATTAACTATAGGAAAAGCAATGAATTACTTTGTCGGTTGTTTCTAGACTAGCTACTAGGTCTAGAGGGTTATGCGTTTGGAGAACACTAATTTTGCCCAAAACAAAATGGTGACACCATTGGGGAGTGATCCTATCCTTTATAGTAGCTTATCAATATCTTAAAACACTTTGACATACTATACCTTCTGTTATTCATCGAATTCAAATCCAAATCACTAAAAGTTGAGTCAATTTTGAGCATAAAATTTGCTTCAGTAATCATTGCATTTCTATGACTGACACAGTGCGATGTAGTGCACTTCCCGCATAGATCTAGTGCGATGCATCGCACTGCCTCTAACTGCTGCCTGCGATGATCGCTTTAGGGTCAGTTTTCCCATCTAGGAACTGAAAATTTTTGTCAATTTTCATCAGTTTGAATTGCTTGTTGAATGTAAATGATGTCTTATCTCTGAAAAAATTTCATCTCCTTAGCCAGCCAACCCTACTTTGATTGGATTGATTAATGTTTCTTTAATTTTTTCTTTGTCATTATCAGTCCATATTCAAAGTTAGAATATAATCGATTGTTTTTGTCGATAGAAAAGTGTTGTAAAATCGTCATTTTCATCGAAAAATGAAGTGTCGTAAAGTCTTCCTTCATAAAATAATCGATTGATCTATTTGAGCATTTGATTCATGTTTTAGTTTAAAGTGTTGAAAATATTCATTTCTTTAAAAGATGAAAGTGTCGTTTAGTCTTCCTTTCCCTTTGAGAGAAATTGTCATAAATCGACATTTTTTGTGGAAAGAGTTTTGAATCGTTTGTGCATTAGTTTTGAAAATAAAAACATGCATTGTGCATATTGAATTTTGTGAATGCTTGAAAGGAATGGTTTATGGAATTGCATCTAGTTTGTGCTCTTTGTTGATTGATCAAAAGTACATGTATGCTCTATCCCTCATAGCTAGGATTTTCATTGCTGAAATTAAGTGGAAAGAGTGCTTCTCATTCTAGTTGCATTTTTATGAATTTCAAAAAACATCTCATGATGAACCTTTAAAGGCAAATTATAAAGAAGATCAACTTAAACTTTATCTGAATTAACCTAATAATGCATTGGAACTTAATGAAAACATCTAGAGGTCTAGGCTAGAGACGTGTTCCGACGTCTTTAAACCTAGTGGTTGTCGTTTTCATTGAGGTTGGGTGATTCCTCCTCTCTGATTCGATAAGTACTAGTACAGAATTGTGCTCCCTGTACCGTCGAGTATATAGTGGGAGACTCTAATAGGTTGAAATCCTTTATCCCTAGGAAGTCGAATCTTCCACCTTACCGATCACAATGCACTGAACACAACATTCGAGAAGACTGACTATCGTATAGTAAATCATTGGTAATTTCTCGTTCATTTACCACCAAGGTGTATATGGCAGTTTTGTGATTAGTTTAGTAAACCTTCTTGTCTAGAATCTACAGAGTAGTCACTTTCGTTCCTTTTCAACTCCTTAAAAGAAAAGGTTCATCTGAGCACTTGTCCCTTCAGGCTCATTAAACATCGAAGGTGACTAGAGTCATCTTTTGTTTTTTCTCGACTATTTAAAAATGAAAAATCGAAGTTGTGTTCCAGTGTCATAAAAATTAATTGGCTGCGGATAACATCCTCCATGCTTGCTCCTTAGTTGATCTTAGGTTGAAACATATGGCGACGAATACAGAGTCCACCAACAAAGGAATTCCTTTTGATGGGAATCCTAGTCCTTTTCTTCCATTTGGAAATATTGGTGCTCCTTATATGGCTACATTGTCCCTTCCAGGATTTACCATTGGCTTGCCAGTATGGTTGTTCTCAACCTCCTTGGTTCAAAATGTCATGATTTTTCCTCAATCGAGTACACCTCCAACTTGAAAAAATCAACCTCCAGTTGATCCTAAAGTTGACCCTTTTCCTTCTTCCTCGTTTGTTTCTTCCTCCCCTTCTTCCTCTTCACCTGGTGAAAGTATTGGTACTAGTAACCAAGCGGATAAGAAGAAGAAGAAAGGTAAGAAGTGTTAGTGCCTAGATTTACCTCAGGCTGAAAAGGTAGGATCCAGGGCCAACATCAAAACAGGCTTAGCCTGGTAGCTAGCCCTACCAAGTTAGGAGAGGGCTCTCTCTGGGTCAATATCAACAAATAACGATCTATGAGGCTTGATATGACTGAAATATCTTTTGATTTTAGGCTAGGTATATGTACAAAAGAGTTGATTTGATAAAATGGAGTTTTGTTGGCTCAGAGGGAAAGGCACATTTTGGGGTGCGGGGATTGAGGCTCAGTTCTGCAAAGATCTCGATGGGGCAAGGTAGGCAATCATTTTGGCACTTAAATTTTAATGAGATGGAAGGAAAAGATAGGTGAGGTGTTGAAGAGGGCAAGGGCAATCATGAATCCTCCCCAAACAACTAAAAACATCAAATAAATAAAGAAAACTTCAAGTAGAGCATTGTACTTTCAATGAATTCTACTTACACTCTTGTTTGTTTAGTTCAGAAGAAATAAGAGAAGCACTGTACCAAGACAAATTGCCACATGAATCCCAAAGAGTGCTGCAAATCCTGGTCTCAATTCCTTAGCCAAAATACTGAAAATGAATGTACAATAAATCTCAAGGCTTTCTCAAGAGTCCAACCATTCTAATGACTGAAAAATAGCATAATATAGACAAACATAGCTCATCCTTGCCTCTAGGGGTCGAGCTCGAAATTTTAGGGGCTCATCCAACTGATTCTAAACTGAGAACTAGAAACTAGGCAACATAACAACATGCCTCTAAAAACAAGGGAACTGATTCATTCAGTTTCAAACAACCTTTAAACTAATGAATCTACCTCTAGAAGTGAAAATCCAACATATTTACATGATAATCCATCAATTCTCATCAAATTACATCATAAATTTTCCATTAGGAAAGTGAAAAAGTCAAACTAGGTGAAGTTGGGCGAAAAACAAAGCAAAACTTGGTCAAACTGGCAATTTTTCCTCTATGCGCCGCGCCTGATTCTCTATGCATAGCACCTGTTTGGACCCACTTTTGAAGGCCTTCCCAATGTCCAAATGAGCTCTAGGTGTGCTTTCTAGAAAGGTCTGCCTGTCTACTTTCCAACCCAAGTGGAATTTTTCAATTTGGCCTCCATTTTCCCCCACAAAAGTCCATTCTCCCAACACTATTTCCTATGTGTCAAAATAGGGGCAGTGAGGTCATTTTTTGAGTGTTTTTTGACCTTTTGAGGGCTCAAAAGCTGCCCAAATTTCTTGACCATAGATAGAAAAGTGTAATTTTGCATGAAAAATCCAAAAATGCTAAGTTTTTGAGATTTGGAGGCCTCTAGCAAAAGCGAGTGCCACGTGGCACGACACATAGGGCAGAAAAACCTATTTTTTGTGCCAAAATTTTGCAAAAATGCAAAAATTGCTCCAAATTTCTTGAAATTTGGGCTGAGTCTTCTCTATCAAGTGCTATGATGGGCCAAGGAAGCCTCAGCCAATATCTGAAGTCCTTCATCCTCCTTTTGCCTCCTTGAAGCTCTCTTCAACTTTGCTTTCAAATTCCTGATTCTTGCTTGGCACACCAAGTTCCAGGACAAATAATGATATGACAAATTTCTAAGCATATTCTTCTCATTTGCCGCCTTCTCCAGCTTCTTCTCCAAGTGGATATTGACTCTTTCGAGCCATGAATCCCTATTGGCATTGATCTCTTGCTCCAAGGAAGTGAACTCCACCCTCCTCCTTCAGGCACCTTGGTGGTTTTGCCGAATGTTTTGTAACTCCATAACCACCTGTTGATCCTAAAGCTACTTGTTCCTCTACTCCAAATACTATATATTCCATTGGGCTCTATCCAAGTTGGTAGACAAGGCATCAATGTCCATCTACTGCTCCTTGATGATCTCTCTAAGGTTTGCACTTTGTGGGCCCATGTCAATATTATCACCCTCAAAGAGGATGAAATCAGTCTCTCACTCACCTGATGGTCCTTCCTCCTATAGAGGCCTCTTGCCTCGGTCCTGAACTAGTTGTGTTGATGAAGGAAGCGAGGCCCCTTCCACCCCGGGTGGAGATAACACTCGCTTTGTTGCTGCAAACAGCTGTCTAGTGCCTCTCTGATATGAGATGAACACCGGCACACTAGCGGTCTCATGGCCCTCATGTTGATAAGAAGGTCCACCTATCTCATGCCCAGCCTCTGAGGGTCCCTGTGAAGCTCTGAAAAACTCACGAGAGATGAAATCATCCCAAGTGATGCCTTGTAAACCAAGCTGATGAAAGACCACAATTTTGATGAGAGCAAAATGATAAATACTGTTGAACTGCTACTGAGGGGTCTTGTGCTGCACAAGAGTGGTCATCTTCTCTATGTTTCGGCACATAAAATAAGGAATTTTCATCATCCGTACCTGAGTAAAATGCATCAGCAGCTTGATGTGATAAGCATACAAGTAGGAGAACCGGCCCTCACAGGTGAAATACTTCATGATGAGTTTCATCAAAGGAGCATATTCATCCTTGAGGTACCGAAAAGGAAACACTCTCTTGAGCTGTCTCAAAAAACTAGGTTTGACGTATGGTTCATAGTGTTGCCAGTCAATTTTTTGCCTCTTGTTCCATGGTTCTCCAATGTTTGGTATGCCAGTTGCCAATGAAATGGTTTCTGGTGTTAATGTAAAAGTGACACCGGCAAGAGTAGCTTGATCACCATGTAAATGCAACACAAATAAGCAGGCCAACTCATGATGAAACTAAAAATTAGCAACCTTCTTGCAAAATTCATAACATGACTGATGCTGGAAACAAAATATGGCAAGAGGGAAGACCTGTAACTCGGCAAGAGTGGTTGGTTCTTCTCTGATATGTCTGCCACCTCTATGAGGCCTCCTGGGTGCATGTCCCTCCGTGGGTGAGTTACTTTGGGTCTCCTCTTCATAATCATATGAAGGATCAGATTCCATAACTGCTGGTAGACAAATTGCCTTGGAGAAATAGGTGCTAATGTGTCAAATTGTGTTGGACTACCTTTGATGATTGTTTGACCTCTGCTACCAAGGGAAAACAGTGAAACAAGGGACTATTAGGAGAGGGAAAAATAATGGGAATTTAGGAACTATTGGGATAGAGTTAGTTATGGAAATATGAGATATTTTGGGAGTTTTTGTATAGGATTAGGGTTTGGGGTTTGTATTTGGGTTTTAAGAGATAGGAATAGGGGTATATGATTAGTGAATTAAGGGGTATGTAAACTTGGGAAATAAGGGAAGCAAGGGGGAATATGGAACTAGGGAGTGATGAGGTGGGGGGATACTTGGTAGTAAAATGACCAACACAAAACCCTAGCAGCAATCTCCTTTGACAAATTTGAAGGGATAGGGTTTGCTTTCCTTAACACACTTCACCATTCATCAAACACCATCAACAACCATCAATCTTGGATAAAAAACCATGAGAGAAGTTCAACCTACTTGTATCGATGGCAATGCATGTGTTTTGGGTGATTTTGGAGCGAATTTGGAAATATTCAGGCTTCTTGGTTTTGTGCGCCGCGCAGCATACCCAATGCGCCACGCCCAGTATATGCGTCATGCATGTGCAAATTTGAACTGCAGTTTGAGGCCCAGTGCGCCACACCGGATGTATGCGCCGCACCTCCTACCCAGTGCACCATGCCGGTCACTAGGAGCGATTTTCATCCAATTTTCTCTCTTGCTCAACAAAATCACTTTTCCTTTCTTCTCCTTTGCAAATGAACTCTTCAAATGATAAAATGGATTATAAACAAAGAGCTTTTAAATTTTTGGCTCATCAAACCCACTTTTACAATGTTTTTAAAATGACTTTAAGAACTCTGTTTTTTGGACTTTTTCACTGCATTTGGGCTTTGTGATGAACAAAATAACCTCTACTTTGCTTGTCTTGCAGGTGTTGAAGCTTCTGGGGCTAAGGAAAGAAACCAGGGTGAAAATGAAGAAATTTACAATGCGGGAAACAAAATTTTCATGATTTTTTACAATAAAGGCTAAATACTCTGTTTTTTCCTCAAAATAGAGTTTTGAGGAAAAACACATTTTCAAACATTTATTGATGTTGCAACCTCGTCATGGCCTACTGGTAATTATTGGACACTTTAACATATTTTTTGACGAAACCCTAATGAAACCCTAGACCTAATTGACCATGAAACCCTAAAGACAACTTTTGCAATTTTCAAGATAAAATGGAGACTATATATGTTTTTAAATGAACAAACATGAGCCATCAGGTAGATAACATGAGGGAAACTATAGGAATGCCACTACCATCAGATGATTTATGCACCTAATGGAATGTGAATGACTGGGCGGGACACCTAATATGAAATGAAACAAGAGGATTTGATCTCTGACGGAGGGATGAATATACCAACACTAACAAGAAGAAGTAGATTTAGCAAAGGGGCAACTAAGAAACCATTGCTTTGAATGCAACATCAGATGAGAAACCATCCATCAAGCCTCACAAAGTTTGATATCCATGCAAAATTTGTGCGGGAGACCATATTCTTCGAAATTGTCCTGATATTCCTCAGATCTTAGAAGAATGGTCTTCCTGTTCACATCATCCTATCTCATCAACTTCTAGAGATCATGTTGGTGACACACCATCAACTAGTGCTAGTAAAGTTCATGGAAAGAAGGGTGAAGTTAAGTTTCCATGTAGGTTGTGTGAAGGGAATCACCCCATTCACCTTTGTCCCTATCTGGATGAAGCCAAAAAGGTGTTGGATAATTGTCCCGCTTCACTGCAGCGACTTCCATCTGGTTACAGGAAACTATCCCTAAATCCTTCATTAGTTGATGAATTGACTGACCAAAATCAACTTTCGGTCAAACCCACTCTCTCTGAAAGTGAATCCTATGAGTCTATACCTGACCCAAAATCAACAGGTCGAGGTAACAGTTGACCCGATTTCACCTTCAACTAATCGTACTTTTCCCAAAGAGAGTGAAAATGATACCACTCAAGTTATTTTTGTTTCTTTAGATTCTAATGAGCTTGGGGGTAGTCCTCTTGTTCCATCAAGACAAGAGGAAAATCCTCCCACTCTTGTAACTCAATGGGTTAATCCTCCCATTTCTACAGTACCCCCTCCAAGTAGTCTAGTCACTTCTTTTGATTGGAATCGACTGGCAGGATTCCGCCTTCCTTCCTGTGTGCCTTCCCAGATCATAGTACAAGTTTATAATATGACTGTATCTGGTACTATTATAGATGAAGGTGCATAAGTGAGTATCCTTTCCTCAACTGCTTGGCAAGCGCTTGGTTCGCCACCACTTATGCCTGTTACCCAGAATCTGTTGGGCTTTAACAGAGGAACTAGTCAACCATTAGGGATCCTCCCTCAGTTACCTATTACTTTGGGAGGAAAAATCGTTTATCTGAATGTGATGGTACTAGTCCCAAGCCCTTTAGATTACAATTTACTTCTTGTATGGGACTATGTTTATGGCATGGGAGCTATTGTTTCAATACTCTTTCGAGTGATTTGTTTCCTGCATGAAGCCAGAATTGTCACTGTTGACCAGCTTTCATTTCCCGGTCAAAATATAGCTCCTAGACAACCATCTTCCCTAAATGGGCCTTTTGTACCAATGGTATGATCCCCACCACATGTTAATTATGTGGCAACCCGTTCCATACCTACATCAACTGACGATCAATTCAGTGATGTTGTACATCATGTACTGGGGCTATTGGAACCAGATCTCTCCTTCATGACCTATTATGAGTTGTGATCAAAGGTCTCCGAGGAAAGTTTGTTGTCTTGTGTCAACCTTGTTTAAAAATGAAACAAGGAGTATGAGGATGGTTCTTTTACTGTGTCAACCTCATTAAAAAATGGAACAAGGAATCTGAGTAGAGTTCCTTGTCTTGTGTCAAACTCATTAAAAAATGAAACAAGGCCCCCTGGAGAAAAGTTCCAAGTCGAGTCTTTGAGTAGATCTCGTAAAATCCCAGTCGAGACTTTCACTTGATCTCGTAAAGGAACCTTCATTCCATCCATCTGATAGCCATGAGTAGTCTACTTAGGTGAATGTAATGAATCTTGGGGGGCATGAACCTAATGGTAAAGTTAAGTTTCCCTGTAGGTTATGTGAAGGGAATCACCCCATTCACCTTTGTCTATTTGGACGAAGCCAAAAAGGTGTTGGATAACCATCCTAATTCATCGCAATGACTTCCATCTAGTTACAGGATACTCTCCCTTTCATCATGTCGGGGGCATGTAAACCAATCTCAAGCATAGTTTTTCGTTTTAAGTTTGTGTAAAAATGAAACTGAATCCAAGCATAGTTTTTCATTTCAAGCTTGTGTAAACATGAAACAAAATCCAAGAATAGTTCCCTATGGTTTAAGCTTGTCTAAAAATGAACCCATTTCCATTTTTAACCCTTGTGATTGCCATTCTATCAGACTTTTCATTATATGAGCCTTGGTTGTTTTCATCCCATCGCCACCATCCCTTTGGCCGATCATATGCTTTCACTTGGTTGTTTTACATTTTTTGAGCAACAACTGCAATGAGTGGTCTTATTATCCAGCCTATTCTCATAAATCAATATGTTTTGTGAAAGCTCCAACATCATTGGAACCAGTTGCTACCCTAGACACCACTCATTCCTCAAAATGGAGTCCTCTTTAAGCTCTTTTCAGACTCTCTAAATATGAAAAGATTGTCGAGCACTTGTCATTTCTAGCTCGTTAATGGATTAGAATCGATATCTACGCAGTATAGTTTTACCCCTTCTTTGGGCTGAGATAGATTAATTACGAAAAAGGTACTCGTTGGTCAAACATGATCAATAGGTTCTCTCCTGTATTTTTTTATGCTTTTCTAGACTTGAGAGACAAATTTACGAAAAAGAACTTGTGAAGTTTCCTTTTAGTCCCTTTTTAGACTCTCTAAATGTGAAAAGGACCAAGTTACCTTTGTCGTTAAACTCGTTAAAAACATTAAATAGTGACAAACTTATCCATCTAGACAAGACCGAGTTTCACCTTCGCCAGACTTGTTAAAACATCAAATAGCGATGGATTCACCCGAAGGGTGGAATTATACAACAAGCATATGTTATCCTCCTCAAGCTTGATAAAAAATGAAGAGGTACTGGTCAGAAATGACTGGGGAAAACGGGAAAAATATGGGAGCACTTTATGGTAGCAGGTCGCTCTTGAACATGACACTTTCACCTCATCACTGTGACTATGTGGTTTGGGTCATTCAGCTTGATGGTTATCACATTGTTGGTCTATCATAACATATGTCACTTTGTTTTGGGTCAATTCTACCAATTCACTTCAGTGTCGCCGATATGTTCAAGAGAAGTCATTCAGTTTAAAACTTCATCCTTTACAATACAATAAACCTTCATTTTCATGCCCGCCATTCCTGAACCTTGTGTCGTCAGTTGATGTTTCATCTCCAAAAATCATTTACCTTGTTTCATGTCGTTGATGTGGGATACATCAAGCCCTCCTGCGACGAGTCACTTCTTGTCAACATCAGCACATCATCCAATAAGTTGACTTAGAAATACCGCTTCAGTACCTTGAGGCTTGCATACATCAATGGCAGGTTTCTCGCTTCTGGTTATAGGTTGACATCAATGGCCTTTGACCAAAAGAGTTCTTTTGGTGTTCGACATCAAATCATTTATTCACACCATGCAAAATGTACTGCAATAACTTGAGGTTCATTATCATTATCGGTGATTCCTCTAGCATCTGTTAACGACTTAAATCATTGGCTGGTAATCAGACGATGTCTCTCCATGTTCAAGCTTAGATCATCTATTCACATGGTTAGACTTGTACATTGAGTGAAAGATTGGACGAGATTGAAGACCCAGGATCTAGTTTCACCCATCCAGGATGCGATATATTTTTCAGGAGTACAATATCAAATGTACAAATGGCCTTACATTCATGGTCATCCATTCATGAGTCCACATTTGTAGACAACTATATTTGTACATGTAATGAAAGTTGATCTAAATTGGATCCTTAAACTCTCTTAAAGCTACCCAAACTCAATAAAGAAACTCATACTGAAGTTTAAGGTCTTGTGGATGTCGAAGCCTATCAGAAATAACCTCTGAACAATGAAAATTTGTAGCTAGCACGAAGCAACAAGGACCTTTGGTCAAAGCACGCTGACCGAGGCCCATGGAGACCGCACAGTGGCGCAAACTAGTAGTTGTGAAATCTAGATCAGAAACGGAGGCCATTTATGATGCGCAATAGTACTAATCATGCATCGCAGGACAAAAACCTCAGAGAAGGAAAGTCTTGGCACTTGGTCATGTGGAAAACATAGAAAATCGTGGGAAAAGAGCTAAAACTGAAGGCAAGTCCCACACTCCAAAAACCGGTGGAATATCGGAGGCGTTTCGGGTGGTAAGCGGGTTTGTCAGAAGACCTAGCAATTCCATACATTGAATGACGTGTGTCCGGCGGATGAGAGAGAAAACTACTCTCATCATGGGCTAACGACTGAGGAAGTCAACCGCATGGTAAGAGTGATGATCGTAGGATCTGGAGGCCTCAGATTTAACGACGGAGATTACACCTGATGGGAGACCAGATTTGGAGGGAGAAATAAGCTACAATGCATAAATATTTGAAGTTTGACGTGGACAATGAGTTGGCAGAGATTCGTGTTTCACGAGAATTCTTGGAGTAAATGCAAATAACGGCCGTTTCAATTGATCGATTGTTTCCGGTGAACCTGACACTTATCCGTCACAGAATAGGTGGCCACTTCCCTGTGAGGTGTGATGCAGTGACTGTAAAAGTTGAAATAAGGGAGTCAAATGGACAGAGGTAGGGAAAGAGAGAGATGAAAGCGGAAATGAATAGCCAGGAAGCAGATGGATTAAAGCCATAGACTAACAGAAGAAGAGATAAAAAAGACATAAGAAGAGAGGAGAGCGAACAATGAAAAAACATCGAATGCGCCAAGAGTCTTTGGAGTCACTCGGAGGTCGAGTGAAAAGCCAGAGAGCTCAATTGACAGCAACATATTTTTGTTGGAGTTGCTTGGAGGTCGAGCAATTCACAGAGGCATGAAAAGGCTGAGAGAAAGAGCTTAGAGTAGCTAGAGGAGAGAGCAGCAAGCCACAGCTAGAGCCAAGAGCCAGAGTGAGCACCATAAGCGAGAGCTGAGAGCCAGAACCAGAGCCAAGAGCCAGAGAAAGTGCCAGAAGTGAGAGCTAAGAGCCAAAACTAGAGCCAAAGCTAAAGAGCCAGAGCTAGAGTTAGAGCCAAGAGCCAGAGCAACAGCGAGAGCCAGAGCCAAGAGCCAGATCTAGAAAGCCAAAGAGCTCCAAGAGACAAGGGATAAGATGGTGTTCTAAGCCCAATGTTCCTATGTAAAACATTGGAGTTGAGTGTGGAACTTGTAAAAGAACTGTTGCCATAATCCCAGGGAGCCTAGTCGAATTGACTAGAGCTCAAGGAGACATAGCCCAAGATATTAGGGTGAACTTCATATTATATTGTTGTCTTATGTGTTTGTTTTTACTGCTGCTTTAACTACTTTTATATGCATTTATATATCAGTTTAAGCACATTCCCATTTCAGCGCAAAAAACAGATTTTAAAGTAAATAATCAGCTGAAAACAAATACAAGAATACACCTTAATTTCAAGAATATCTTAATTCCGCATTGGTTAATCATTAAGACTTGGGAAAATTTAAAGCTTTGGAAGTGGGAGAGGTTCTTGTAAGTTAGACAAGAATTCTGAGAGCCTGATTTTCAGATCAAGTTGTATCAGAGCTTAAGATTGATTAACCCCACCTTCAAAGAAGGTTGTATCAGAATGCTTGATTGACAGGGCAAAGATTGCTTGTCCAAAAGGTGTTTAGGCAGTCATGGATTGATTGTCTGATTGGTTGTATGCTTGTTTGCAGACTAATTATTGATTGAGTTTGCAGAGGTGAAGGGAAAGCCATTGATAGCTCAGTCCAGGAAGGACAAGAAGGAAGAAGGGCTGAAGGCATTCGTCTTATCCCCAAAAGACCTCAAAGCAACCCTTGAAGCACAAGAGGTTTCTTGCAGAAGGTTGCTTGAGTAAGCTCTTTATTAATCTTGTTTGGAGTTCTTTTGTTCATTGGCGTAATGAAAAATTCTACAAGTGAGTCCTCAAATTCTTCTTTCTTCACAAGAGTCTTTGATGAAGATATGAAGCTAGAATTGTCCACCATGATGGATATGGTGAGAGAAATGTATGAGGATGGAAGGAAGAGTAGCATACTTAGAGAGCAGTTGAATTCCATGGAGGAAGAGAAGTAGATGCTTTCTGACAAATTGCAGGAAATGGAGAGGCAACTTCATATTGCAAATATGAACCTGAAAAGGATGCATGAGTTGGAGTCACAACTCTTTCATCCTCCATTCAGCTATAAATTGACCAAGCATTCAAAGGCTGGTCTAGGTTGGAACTTCTTGAGCTAAGGAAATGTTGTTTGAGTGAGATTTGTAAGAGTATTATGATGATGTCAAATTGTTACTTCATATGGTAAAGTTAAGTTTCCCTATAGGTTATGTGAAGGGAATCAACCCATTCACCTTTGTCTATCTGGACGCAACCAAAAATGTGTTGGATAACCATCTTGCTTCATTGCATTGACTTCCATCTGGTTACAGGAGACTCTCCCTTTCAACATGCTCGGGCATGTAAACCAATCTCAAGCATAGTTTTTCGTTTTAAGCTTGTGTAAAATTGAAACTGAATCCAAACATTGTTTTTTGTTTCAAGCTTGTGTAAACATGAAACTGAATCCAAGCATAGTTCCCTATGGTTCAAGCTTGTCTAAAAATGAACCCATTTCCAGTTTTAACCCTTGTGAATGCCATTCTATCAGACTTTTTGTCAAATGAGCCTTGGCTGTTTTCATCCCATCGCCACCATCCCTTTGGCCGATCATACGCTTTCACTTGGTTGTTTTACCTTTTTTAAGGAACAGTTGCAATGAGTGGTCTTACTAGCCAGCCTCTTCACATAAATCAATATGTTTTGTGAAAGTTCCAACATCACCGGAACCAGTTGCTACCCTAGACACCACTCGTTCCTCAAAATGGAGTCCTCTTTAAGCTCTTTTCAGACTCTCTAAATATGAAAAGATTGCCAAGCACTTGTCATTTCTAGCTCGTTAATGGATTAGAATCGATATCTACTTAGTATAGTTTTACCCCTTCTTCGATCTGAGATAGATTAATTACGAAAAAGGTACTCGTTGGTCAAACATGATCAATAGGTTCTCTCTTGTATTTTTTATGCTTTTTCGGACTTGAGAGACAAATTTACGAAAAACAATTTGTGGAGTTTCCTTTTAGTCCCTTTTCAGACTCTCTAAATGTGAAAAGGAACGAGCTATCTTTGTCATTAAACTCATTAAAAACATTAAATAGCGACAAACTTGTCCATCTAGACAAGACCGAGTTTCACCTTTGCTAGACTTGTTAAAACATCAAATAGCGATGGATTCACCTGAAGGGTGGAATTATACAACAAGAATATGTTATCCTCCT
Organism: Pinus tabuliformis; assembly: GCA_031772625.1. Classification (NCBI taxonomy): domain Eukaryota; kingdom Viridiplantae; phylum Streptophyta; class Pinopsida; order Pinales; family Pinaceae; genus Pinus; species Pinus tabuliformis. Next base: position 150,036,574 of record CM062813.1, on the reverse strand, counting down.
CAAGCTTGATAAAAAATAAAGAGGTATTGGTTAGAAATGACTGAGGAAAATGGGAAAAATATGGGAACACTTTATGGTAGCAAGTCGCTTTTGAACATGACACTTTCACCTCATCTCCGTTACTATGTGGTTTGGGTCATTCAGCTTGATTGTTATCACACCATTGGTCTATCATACCATCCATCACTTTGTTTTGGGTCAACGCTACCAATTCACTTCAATGTCGCTGATATGTTCAAGAGAAGTCATTCAGTTTAAAACTTCATCCTTTACAATACAGTAAACCTTCATTTTCATGCCTGCCATTCTTGAACCTTGTGTCGTCAGTTGATGTTTCATCTCCAAAAATAATTTACCTCATTTCGTGTTGTTGATGCGGGATACATCAAGGCCCTCCTGCGACAAGTCGCTTCTTATCAACATCAGCACATCATCCAAGAAGTTGACTTAGAAACCCTTCAGTACCTTGAGGCTTGCATACATCAATGGCGGGTTTCTCACTTCCGGCGATAGGTTGACATCAATGGCATGTTTCTCACTTCCGGCGATAGGTTGACATCAATGGCCTTCGACCGAAAGACTTCATTTGGTGTTCGACATCAAATCATTTATTCAAACCATGCGAAATGTACTGCAGTACCTTGAGGGTCATTATCATTATCGATGATTCCTCTCACGTCTATTAACGGCTTACATCATTGGCTGGTAATTAGACGATGTCTCTCCATGTTCGACCTCAGATCATTTATTCACATGGTTATACACATACATTGAGTGAAAGATTGGATGAGATTGAAGACCCCAGATCTAGTTTCATCCATCCGGGCTGTGATATATTTTTCAGGAGTACAATATCAAATGTACAAATGGCCTTACATTCATGGTCATCCATTCACGGGTCCACATCTCTAGATGACTATATTTGTACATGTAATGAAAGTTTATAAAGCTAAGCATGGGTATGCCTTCCCTCAGCAAAATTGTGAGAAAAAATCAAAGTTTCATGCTATATGTATTGTAACTGATGCAGGTCTCCTTTCGTTTCAAAACCTTCTCTCCAAGTGGTAAAGCATCTCACTCGACATGTTTATTTTCGACTTCATGCTTTAGGGGGTTAATTGTTACAGGTCAATTTGGGCACATCAACCCTAGCTTCCATATCCATATTATTAGGATCCATCAACCCCTAATTCAGTTGTTTTTGTTCCCTAATGAATTTAACCTACATCATGCTTACCTCCCAAGATTTTCATGTCACCATTTATCCAAAAAGTGCCCCTAAGGAGATCAGCGCAGGAAACCTTCTATCAGGTTGTAATGCATTGCAGGAGCTCCAATGACTAGGTGTTATGCATCACACCCAGCCTTTATTTCACCTAAAATGAGCAAGATTCATCGAATTTTTGAAATGAATCCATTGGATTCCTCATCCAATGGATGCTTTTGGAAGTTTCCAGATGGATGGAGCTCGCTTTTGGATAAGGAAGATGATGAATGAACCTTAATCCATTATCCCTTCCTCCATGGAACCACTTCCCAATTTTGGAAAAGCATTCATGAGGGCCATTAATGGTTTAACCTCCTCCATTCAACTATAAATTGACCAAGCATTCAAAGGCTGGTCTAGGTTGGAACTTCTTGATCTAAGGAAATGTTGTTTGAGTGAGATTTGTAAGAGTATTGTGATGATGTCAAATTGTTACTTCATGAGGAGAGAAGGGTTTGACGTTGGAAGGATGACACTGAATCGAGCATGCATCTACATGGGTTGTAATCTTTCCTTCTATCAATAAAGAATTCTAAGATTTTTCCATTCATGTGTTTATATGATGTATATTGTATTCTTGATTCAATGATATGTTTAGTTAACAAATCATCATTATTGTATGCTTTGATGGGTTTTTGTCTTGGCTTGTGTGCAGGTACTTTCCAAGCGAGTTAAGTACAGAAAGGAGTGGTGAAATCGGTCAAAGGAGAGAGGTATCGAGTGAAAGTTATAGGTTTGTACCTTTGTTCTTCTTTCTCTTATCTATTAACTATAGGAAAAGCGATGAATTACTTTGTTTGTTGTTTCTAGACTAGCTACTAGGTCTAGAGGGTTAGGCAATTGAAGAACTCTAAAATTTCCCAAAACAGATAGGATTTTGTATGATGAAAAAAATATATCGCCATTTCTTCTTGAGTATTTTCCTTGGGATTCATTTCGTCAAATTGATAGCCTCTACTAGATTCTTTAACAACTGCTCTAGAAATCTTCCTTTAGATTATGGTTCTTGAATCACTTTTCTCTAGTTAAAGTCAAACCAATAGCTCCGAATATATAACAATATGATATTGGTAGCTAAAAATCACCCGCTTGTGCTCAGACACCATTAAAAGGCCTAACCAAATCCATAGTTACCTTAATATTTCCCCCTATGAACTTTTGAGAGAAAAGAAACCATCTTGAATTTTGAAATCTCCTACTACGTTTGGGATATGCTTGCAGAATTTCAAATCCGTCATCTTCATCCCTTTCTATTGGACCCATTACTTCAACATAATTTATAAGTGAAGAGACTCAAACTTCACATTATACCTCTATTTTCACAATTTACCACAACAACTTTATGGAAGCAACACGACAACTTATGGAAATAATGGTTTTAGGTTTGAATTTAAAGGAACTAAAAATATTGCAACTACCAAGTCTATGGATTCATAATGAAATGGTCAATTCCATTATGCTCCATTAATTTGTTTGGTAGTTGGTATCATATTTCAGAATGTTTTTTGTTAAATCAGAATGATTACCATGATGTCTAGTTCCATGATAAATATTCATGATGGGGTTTAGTCATAATGTAGGATAAGAAATAAAATTCATATGATACAATAGAGGAATAAGGTAAAAGAAAATTTTGAATTTTTATGATTTAGAAGTTTAGGATATACATCATAGAGAAATAATGAGTTTCCTTTTTACTTATACATGTTTCAAACTTTAGAATTAGATAAAAAAGCAATACCCTAATTCTTTTGATTATGACATTAAATTATAACCTTTTGGAGCTGCAATTTTTTTTTGGCAAAGCGCTGATGTAGATGTCACTTCTGGATACCTTCTATTTTTGATGATAACTTAGAATATGATTTTTACCAATGAATAATTTCATGAAAAAATGCATGAAATTATTGAAAACTAATTTATTTTCACATTTCTTTATTGGTCTTCTAGTAGATCCAGAAACACTGATTTGAAAAAATGTGGACTTGCTAGAATTCATAATAATTATGAATATTTTTCATGTTGAAACTAGAATACTTAAGCTTACTCTAAAGACCAAGATATTTATAGAACAATAAGCAAACTAAATTATGTTGATCTTTGCAATTTTTATTAAGTTGCTAGAAGTAAAGTGTTGATTAATCTTCAAAACTAGAAATATTTTGTAATTGCTTTAGAATTTACTTGACAGCGACATGGTTTTAAATTCCTTGTTCAATTGTGCTAGCAAGTTGATTTTCACAATTGAGCCTTATTATTTTTTCATTATTTATTATTTATTATTTTGGTTTTGAAAAGGAAAATCAATTTGAGATAGAATTAGGAGGAATATTCCTCTACTTACAATTTCTACTTTAGATTGTTGTAGTAGATGTTAGAAAATTATATATTATGGAGCAATGGAACACATAAAATATTGCAGAAATATAAACACAGAAAACACACAAAACAAGAGAGACACAGATATACGTGGTTCACCCAGTTTGGGCTACGTCCACCCCGAACAGCCAGTCCTTCCTTTCTATTATCCAGCAAAATGAAGAGACACAACCTACAGCAAATCCGCTGTAATATCCTCTATTTCTCTCACAGTCTCACTTTTCTGTTTCTCGCTCACAGAATACACATCTATCACACAGCCTCAAATACAATACCCTCATACAAAGAGAGGGGTTGCCTTCTAGGGCAAAAAACCCTAAACTAAACATAAGTTCTACCGTCAGATCATCCGCCTAATGAACGGCCCAGATTGACTAGAAATTACTATACTTTTACAAGGCAATTTTACAGCTGTTTTTAGCTTCGGGGGCGCTACCCCCGAAACCCCTCGCCAGGGGGGGGGCTTCCAAAGGTCGCAGCCGCCCCCCCCTGGACCCCCCCTGCAGCGAATATTTTACGGGCGGCGTTGCCGCCCCCATTTCGAACTGGGGTCCTATGTGGCGATACCTTTGAATATAGAAGATAATCAGGTTCCACACCCAACAGTAGATTGTTAACAAATACTTCCATGATTAAATGCTTTTGATATGACCTTATCCCATAACTATGTACAACTAGGAAAGTGACTCCTCCTTCATTAATAGTTTTTACTTTCACCAACTCACTATAAAAACCCTTTATAATTTCATAAGGTCCTAGCTAATGGGTACTGAACTTGCCTTTATAATTTTTTGAATGTAGAATAAAAAATAAGATAGGTTAGTCACCTACATGGAATTGCTTTTTTCCCCAAAAATTTGTCATGCCATTCCGTTCTCTACTGTTGTATGAGTGTATTATGTTCAATGGTTTCTTTTTGCATCTCATTTAACTCATTGAGTTGAATTATTCTCTGTTGTTGTGCACTAAAAGACTAAAGACAAGTTTTGCTTTTGTTTATAAGGATTTTATATAGAAATCAATAGGAAGTAAAACTTGTTTTCCATACACCAATTCATATGGTGAAAATAGAGTAGTATTTCATCAGGTGATCTTGTATTCCCACTATGCTTCAAGAAGTCAATTTGCCCAATGTTTGTGATGGATTTGAACTATTTTCATAAGAATAACTTTTGGAACCTTGTTGGTTTTCTTTATATTTTCCCATTGGTTTATGGATGATATGGGAAATATTTTTAATGTTTATTTTGGTACTACTGCATAATATTCAACACAAACTTTGATGTAAATCAAGCACCTTGATCCATTACAATTTCCCTAGGTACACCGAAATGCATAAATATTTAATCAGATAAAAATTCTACAATTGATTGTTTAGTAGCTTTAAGGAGAGGTTTAACTTCTACTCATTTAGTTACATAATTTATACGTACCAAAATATATCTTTTCGTTTTGGAAGTTGGAGTGATGGACCCCATGAAGTCTAGAGCCCATTTTCAAAAGGCTATATAAGTACCCAAGGAAGTAGAGACATTTCATTAGTTGGTACTAGTCGATCATTGCATTAACAAATGTAAATTCCTAATGTATTTATGGGTATCCTTAAAAATAGGAGCAATAATACCCCAAGTGTAAGCTAATTGTTTATCTACAAAATTTCCTCTACAAGGTTCATCATGACATTCTTTTAAAATTTCATATACTTCATCTTCGCACACACATCATTGGATAATCAAATTAGGTCTAGTACGAAAGAGATCTCCTCCAACCAAGGAATGTGTGGCACTTTTCCTAATGATATTCTTCTTTTTTGTAGGTGACAAATGTTGAGGTAGCTTTCTGGTAGCCAAATAATTAGCAATATCTGAAAACCAAGGAGATTTAATAGAAATTGCAAATAATGTTCATTCAAAAAGTTATCTTCTATAGGACTTGTTTCACCTTCATTATGGAATCTAGAAAGAAAATCTACACCTGCATTTTCTTTTCAAGGGTTATCTAAGATATTTATATTGAATTCTTGTAGTAATAGAAGCCACCTAGTTATTCTGTCATTGGTGATTGGTTTATTCATCAAATACTAAATGGTAAAATTATCAATATGGATAATTCATAACTAGTAATATAGTGCGCAATTTTATTTATAGCATGTACAAATATAAGAAATTATTTTTCTGTTAATACTGTATAATTAAAATCTGCAATGTTAAATTCTTACAAATAAATGGGATAAGAAATTTGATTTTCTTTTTGTCCCAAATTGCCCCTAAATTAGTATTTGAACCATCAATATATATATGGAAGGGAAGAGATCAATTTCCTCCCTTAAAACATGTGCTCTAGACAATTTCTTCTTAAATGTATTAAAAGCAATTCGGAAAGGAATATTCCATAAAATTCACTATCTTTAATAGAAATTTAAATAATGGCAAGGCTATTTTTTGTAAAATTATATATGAATCACTTATAATAGCCTACATGGACTGAGAAATGTCTCACATCCTTTTTGTTCTTTGGTACTGGAAGTTTATAAATAACTTCTACTTTTGCCTAATTAACCTTGATTCCTACACATGAAATACAATGACCTAAAACAATTCCTTTAGTTAATAACATGTGACATTTTTCTAACTTAATGAAAGATTAGTTTTTTGACATATGATGAGAAAAATTTCAAGATTTTCCTATGTGTTTTCGAAGGTGTTACCATAAAATGTAAAATATACTTCTACACAATCATGAATTAAGTCAGATAAAATACATAAAAAATCTTGTTCAAAAGTAGTAGGAGCATTGCATAACCCAAAGGGTAATACTTTCTAACTATAATTACCCCATGAGCATGTGAATGTTGTTTTATGCTAATCTTCTGGTGCAATTTGGATTTTATTATAACCACTAAAACCATAAAGAAAAAGTAAACATGTTTTCATGCTAATGTGTCTAAAAATTTATCTACGAATGGGAGAGGAAAATGATATTTTAAGGTAGCTCTATTCAGATCTCAATAGTCTATACGAACACACCATTTACCAATCTTTTTAGGAACAATTACTAATGGTGATACCCATTGAATATAAAAAATAGGGTATATAAAAATCACATTTAATAGTTTCTCCAACTCCTCTTTTACAATTTCCTTTACAAGTGGATTCATTCATCTTTGGGGTTGTCTAATAGGTTTAGAATTTTCCTAAATGAAAATATGGTGCGTACATGTATTACAATTAATTCCTCACATATCAATGTACTCCCATAAAAATGCATTAGAATGTTTTTTAGAATTTGAATTAATTATGATATTGAGATTCTTCAAGTTTAGAATTAATATTCAAAGTTTTTCCTTCCTTAATATCTATAGGAATGCTACAATATTTTGATATTGAATTGTTAGAGTACATAGAATCAAATAATTATGAAAGACTTTCCATAGTACATTTTTCTTATATTTTTTTATCCAAGACATGATTATAATATGATTGCCCCCAAGATATTGAAGAAAATTAGAATTATTAATGAAATCAGTAATTTGATTTTCTTCAATATCTTCCTTGAAAGTCATAGCTTGTGATATTGTTAAAACTAGTTGTATTATTTCTTCATCACTATTGATATCATCAATCCATTAAGAAATTTTAAAATTCAACTATTGATCTTGCAGGTGGATATAAAGTAAATTTCTTAATTGAATTACCACTTGATATTGTCATATCACCTCATCTACAACTAATAAATGCATTAGCTAAAGCTAACCATGGTCTTCCTAGAATTAGTGGGTGTCCTCCCAAATCTATTTTAGGTGTTAAAACTATAAAATCAATAGAAAATTTCGAAGAATCTAAAGAAACCAAGATATCTTCTAAAACTCTTTTGGTTTTATTGTAGATTTGTCTACTAGTTGTAAAACTATAGGTATGTGATGAAGATTACTTAATTGAAGATCATACATTATGCATTTTGTCATTACATTTATTGTTTCTCCCAAATCTATTAAATTATTTGGAATTGAAAGGTTATTGATATGAATTTTAATAATGGGATTACCTAGAACAAGATATTTTTCAACTAAAAATTTACACAACATTATATTTTCGAAGTTTTCAATAAGATGTACTATCTATGGATCCTTTTTCTTCCTTCTTAATATTTTAAAACATAATTCCCTTATGGTATTTTCATAAATAGGAATATATTTAATTTCTTGTAATAAGGGAATTCTAATACATTCATCCTTCAATTCATCTAATAGATCATATTGAGGTTGTATTAATTGCTTATCTACATTCAACCTTTCGAGAAAAGGAGAAACATTGGATGTTTATGGTTGATCTATTGGATGAAAATATGAAGTTTGTTTTATAACTGTATTATTGTTTGATTAACTGATATTTTCCTCAATTTATTTTTCAATAATATCAAGAAAATTGTTATGAATTACTTTCTCTAATATAAAATGAATATAATTTAAATCAAGAGGAGTAACCATATAAGCTAGAAAATTCAATAATTTAGTATTGTAAGTGGCTTGTGATACTTTATTATTGGGGTTTGTAATGGGTTGTTTAGGTGATTGTGTAGGTGAGAGAAGAGGCTGGGTTGAAGGAAATTGTAATTTTTGTGATTTAGGAACTTGTGTTTATGGAGGTTGAGTAAGATAAGGTTATTGAATTTGCAGAAAATATTGTGGAAATTGTTGCGGAAATTGGAAATATTGTGGGTGTTGTTGAGGATATTGTGGGAAATTTGGCATATTTCCATAAGTTAACCCTCTCCATCATTGTTTCCAAGGTTTCTTTTGAGTTTCTTTTATGGTGACTATGTTTGCGAAGGCATGGGTGCATTCCAATTATGTTGTGGATATTGTTGATAAGGATAAAATCAATGTGAGGGGTCTTGAGAAATACTTATCGGTCATGGCCTCAAAGGTTTTCTTGGCACAACATAACATAGTTTTTCTTTATATTCAATGTCTTCTTGAAAAATTTCCTTCAATATTGGAAAATATAGGTATTTGTTTGTTACATGATTATATGCACAAATTTCAACATTATCTAGAGGATGTTCATGCAAAGGATGCTTCTTTCTACAGTTTGGACAAAAAATTGACATTGTTGCATTCTATTCTTTTTATTTTTGTTGAATTTTCAATGTGTTTATTTTTTCACTAAGATTACCAAGAATATCTGTTTTAAATATTTCCAACAAATTATGAATTTCTATTAGGCCAGGTATTGGTAACTCCATGAATGAAATATTTTCTATTAGGAAGAGTTATTAATATATACATTATAGAGGGATACTCTTGGAATAAATATTCCAATGTCTCTCCACCTTCTCATTTTCATATTTGCAATATTTACAATGTTTTCTCAATCCCTAAGGATTAGGTGTCAACATTTCCCCCCTTAATTTGAAGGGATGTTGGTGGGTCCATGCATAATTTTGAATCTTTCAAACTTTTCTCTTTCAATCACTCTGGCGAATATGTATGCAATATGCTCATTTGTGGAAAAATGTTGTAGGTGAATAGTCTTCACCTCGACATGATGTCGAATCAAATGATACTCTATATTGATATACTTAGTTCGATCTTGGAACTTTGGATTCTTGGCCAATTTTATTGTAGAAGTATTGTCAATCAAAATAGGAGTTGAATGAACTTGTTTCTCCTGCAAATATACAAGAACTTTCCCGAGCCACACAATTTCCTTCATTGCCTTTGTAGCTACCACATATTCTACCTCTGTTGTAGATTATGCTCAAACTGACTATTTGCATGACCTCCAGGACATAACCCTTGATCTAAGACTCATAACATAACATGAAGTACATACTCCATTTTCATTATCTCCATAAATTTCTGAATTAGAGTATCCAATCAACTGAAGCCATCCACTTGTGTATACTTGAGTCCAAAGTCTCGAGTTCCCTTCAAGTACCTTAGAACTCTTTTTGAAACAGAATAATGACCCTCACAAGGTTTTTCAGAAACCTAGAAAGGATTCCAACATCAAATGAAATGTATGATCTAGTAGTAGTGAGATAGTTAAGACTTCTTATGAGTTGTTCATACTTTATTGCATCCTCAAATTCATTTCCTTCTTTAGATGTGAGCTTTAAATTTTGTTCCATTAGAGTGGACAGAGGATTACATTCATCCATGCCAAACTTGTTCAACAAATATCCAATACACCTCTTTTGAGAGAGGAATATAAACTCCTAATGTTGGGTTACTTCAATATCCAGATAGTAGTGAACATATCCCAAACCTGTCATCTCAAAACCTTTCCTCAATTCTTTCTTTATGGATGCAATTAAATTTTGACTATTCCATGTCATGAGTAGATCATTTACATAATAATTGTTTTTTCCAACTTTCTTGACAAATAAAGTTGCATCATCAAGATCATAGTGTTTGGAATTTAGTTTTAGAAGATGCTCAGCCAATTTATCATACCAAGCTCAGGGTGCTTGTTTGAGGCCATACAAGGATTTGACAAACATACTTTGTACTCCTATCCCTTGACGACAAATCCTTCTGGTTGAGACATGGAAATATTTTCTTTTAGATATCCATTCAAGAAAGAAATTTTTTACATCAATTTGATGGACTTTCCATCCATTCTGAGTTGCCAAGGAAAAGAGAGTCTGGATGATAGCCCATTTTTCTATGGGGGAAAAGTTATCCTCATAATTGACCCCTTATTTTTGTAAAAAAACTTTTTCCACGAGCCTTGCTTTATGCTAGTCAAGTGAGCCATCTACTTTATACTTGTTCTTGAAGACCCACTTGCAACCAATTGGTCTGGTTCCTAATGGAGGATCCACCAACTTCCAGGTTCCATTATTTATCATAGCATCATACTCTTTCTACATAACTTCTTCCCATTCATCATGAGAAGCAACTTCTTTAAAGGAAGTTGGTCTGAAAACTATAAGAAAATTTAATTCGCAATCATAATAAACATCCATATCAGCAACTGAATCATAATCATCTACATCACCTCCATTTTTGTCTAGTATGAATTCTCATTCCTATCTTTCCAACCTCATCATGATGAATGCTTTTAAGTGTCTTAGTGAGCCATTTTGGAGCACTTTTCTAATATGGCCTAGGATGTTCAGTTGACTAAGGTTGGGCTAAATCAAGATTTAGCCTTCCAATTCTCTTAATCACATCACTCAAAGTGTCTTCTTGATCAGTGGTTGGAGCTTCATGAGGGGGAGAGAATGCTTGAGAAGGCGATTCCCAGATTGATCCAAGATAGGGATCCCCCATTCAAGATATATAATCTCATTATCAAATTCTTGAAAATATTTTTCATGCATGAATCTATCCAAGCGATCAAGTTTCCACTCAACAACATTGTCAGTCTTGGAAGAATTAAGAAAAATTACATCTCTAGACAACCTAAAAATCTTATTTGAGTAATTTGGAGGTATTTGAGTATTCGAAGAAGATACATTTTAGACTCTTTGCAGTAAGTTTGTTTCTTTGTTCCTTAGTTATTAAGGCATACCAGGTGGAACCAAAAACCTTGAGATGTCTCACCAAAGGACTGTGGCCATACAAAATTTCCTAGGGAGTCTTGTTTTTGAGAGCATGAGATTTAAATGTGTTCTTAATATACACTATACATAGAACTGTATAAACCTAGAACTTCCATTTAACATTTTTGAAAAACATCACTGAACATGTCATATTTAAGATTGTCCTATTCATTCTTTCATCTACACTGTTATGTGGAGGATTATACGGAACTATTGTTTGATGTTATTAGAAATTAATTAACAGAGTAATGAAATACACAGAATATTGAAAAAAAAACATGGAAACACATAAAACAAGAAAGACACAGATATGTGTGGTTCACCAAATTTGGGCTACGTCCATAGAGAAACAATCAATGCTTCCTTTTATATTATCTAGTGAAATGAAGAGATACAAACTACAATATATCCACTGTAATTTCCTCTTCACTCTCACATAGTCTCCTCTCTATTTGTTGCTAAGAATAATAATACACAACCGCAAAAAAATTCCCTCATATAAACTGAGGGTTACCTTTTAGGAAACAAAAACCTAAATCAACATAACTTCTATCATTAGATCATCCACCTAATGAATGACCTAGATTGAATATGAAATTATAATATTTTACAAGGCAATTTTTCATCTATTTTTAGCATCAGGGGTGCTTCCCTCGAACCCCCTCTGGGGGCCCACTAGCCCCCACCACATGGATGGGTGTAAAAACTTCCTAGGGTATACACTTGGCTAAAACAATACCTCTGAATCATGAAGATAATCAGGCTCCACACCCAACAATCTCCCACCTGGAGACTGATTATAACAACTCCATTGCTACTTCACTTGCTGGAAAATGCTTCCAATTTGGACCTAGATGTTTCTCATCTTCATCATCATACTTGAAGACCAACTGAAACTGAGTATAAACTCAGTTTATCCCTGGTTACAACATTCGTTAACATATCTGTAGGATTCTGCCTAGTGTGCATCTTTTCCAACTTCAACTGACCATCCCCTAAAATTGACCATATGAAATGGTACTTGAGTTGCATATGTTTAGTGTTGGAATGAAATGTTGAGTTATTTGCAAGATGAATGACACTCTAGCTGTCACTGTATAACCTTCACATCTCCTACTTCTTTCCAGATTCATCCATAAACCTTCGTAACCAAATCATTTATTTACTAACCTCTATAGAGACAACATACTTTGCTTCTGTTGTTGAAAGTGCAACAATGTTTTACAATTTTGAAACCTAATTGACAGTTATTACACCTATAATAAACACATACCCTATGGTGCTCCTCCTGTTATCTTTATCACCTGTCATATCTGCATCAACATATCCTTGTAGAGAAATGTTTGAATCACCAAAGCATAATGCTTGATTTTTGGTACCCCTCAAATACCTGAGAATCCACTTCACTGTCATCCAATGCTCTTTTCCTTGATTGTTTAGATACCTACTTATAACTCCCAATACATGGGCAATATCAAGCCTTGTTCAGATCATTGCATACATTAAGCTTCCAACTACTAATGCATATGGAACTTTACATAGATAATCCATCTCTTCCTAAGCCTTGGGACACATCTCCTTACTTAGTTTGAAATGGCTAGCCAAAGGTGTACTAATTAGTTTTTCATTTCGCATATTAAATATTTCCAACACCTTTTCTATGTACTCACTCTGAGACAATGTTAATTTGAAAATTTTCCCATCTCTAGTTATTCTCGTACCAACAATTTGTTTTGCATTACCCAAATCCTTCATTGCAAATGAATTTGCAAATTTTCTTTGGAGCACATTTATTTCCCGCATTTTATACCTTACAACAAGCATGTCATCTACATACCATAGAAATATAATATAACTGCCATCATTTTTCTTTTTAATATGAACACAATGGTCATAGTGACATCTAGTATAACCCTACTCATACATAAACTTGTGAAATTTTAGATACCACTGCCTTGAGCCTGCTTTAAGCCATACAAGCTCTTCTTCCATTTGCAAACTAATTTATTCTTCCCTTTGACCTCATACCCTTGTGGCTGCTGCATATATATTTCTTCCTCCAAGTCCCCAGGAGAAAGGTCATCTTTACATCTAACTACTCAATATGAAAATCTTCTGCTACGACTAGACTTAAAATAGTTTTGATTGAAGTCATTTTAAAACAGTATATTTTTATTATCAAATTCTATACCTTTCTTTTGTGAAAACCCCTTCACCGTGAGTCTGGCCTTGTACTTGTGTTTACCTCCATATTCTTCTACAACTTGTAAATCCATTTATTCTGTAATGATGTTTAATCCATATGCAACTATACTAAGTCACAAGTCTAGTTATGCATCAAGGAGTCCATCTCTTCTTCCATGGATTGCACCCACTTCTTCCTAGTTTCTACATGCATTGTCTCTCCATATCTTTCCAATTCACTAGAATCAATCAACAATACATAATATAATGAAGGAGAGTATCATTTAGGGGGTATTCTTATCTTGGTAGATCTTCTAACACCACTTTCAGACGTTTGAGATGCCTTTTGCTGTTGTGGTTGTTGTTGTTACTATGGATTTTGATAATTATGATTTTCAAGCACCTTTAATTTTTCTGTGATCTCATCAAGCACTGCGCATTCTTTGTTTTCCCTTTCCTGTTTCTTTCCATGCATCTGATCCTCATACAAGACTTTTTCATTGAATATGACATCTCTACTCCAAATGATTTTTTGATTTTCATAATCATATAAGTGACAACCAAAATCATCAACACAATATCCAATAAAGGTAAATTTCTTTGATTTTTCCTCAAGATTTGTTCTATTTTCTTCATTAATGTGGACAAAGGCTTCACAACTGAAAGTCTTTAAAAATGATTAGTTTACCTTTTTACTTGTCCATGCCTCCTTTGGAATATCACCATCCAAGGAACTTGAAGGCCCTCTGTTTATTAGATAAAAAATGATATCTACAACATCTACCCAAAATTGTAAGGGAAATATTGCATGATCTCATGCACCTTTCTTGATCCATGATTGTCATTTTCATCCTTTCTAACACACCTTTTTCCTGTGGTGTTCCTAGAATTGTCCTCTTTGTGAATTCCATGCTCTGAAAAATAGTTATCAAACTCTTTGTTGCAGTATTCACCTCCATTGTTTGATCTAAGACACTTCTACTTATTTCCTATCTCATTCTCAACCAAAGCTTTTGATTTCTTGAAAGTATCAAATACATCATACTTATTCTGGATACAATAAATCCAGGTTTTCCTAGTTGCATCATCATTAAAAGTAACACAATAGCAAGAGCCATTGAGAGATAATACTTGAGCATGTCCCCATACATTTGTATACACAAGCTCTATTTTTTCGCTCTTCTTTTCCTTCCCAACTTTGAGAAATTTGACTCTCTTTTGTTTTTCACAAACACAATTTTCACAGAAATCCAAATCAACATGCTTCAAACCTGGCAACAAATTTCTTGAATGAAGAATCTCCATCCCTTTTTCACTCAAATACCCTCACATATGATGCCACAATGTCATATCTACTCCTATGGAGGTTAAATCATTAACAAAATTAGAAATACCATTGCATAAATACAATGTACCAACCTTTTCTCATTTTTCTATTACCAAGGCTCCTTTTGTGACCTTCCAGGTTTTTCATGTAGATGTAGTTACACAACCTTCACCACCTAACTACCTTTTTGAAATTATATTTTTCTCCAGATATGGAACATGCCTTACCTCCTTCAGTAGTCATTGATTACCATTTTTTTTCTTTATAAAAACCTTATCCATTCCAATGATTTTATTGGGTTTATCATCACCCAAACAAACCTGTCCAAAATCTCCTTGAACATAGTCATGAAAATTTTTCCTATCAGGTGTGGCATGGAATGAAGCCCCTGAATATACCACTCAAACATCAATAATATTCTCTAATGAAAGAATCAAAGCATCTTGCAACACATCACCTATCAAATTCACTTCATGATTTTTCTCTTGCTTTCCATCTCCTTCTTTTCCCTTCCAAGATTTGCAGTCTTTCTTCAGCTCTATTTTCTTCCCGCATTTCTAGGACACTATACCTAATATAGATTTGGATCTACCTTTTGTTGACTTATTGTGATTTCCTAGGCTCCTTGCTCTTTCCATTTTCTTCCCCTAGTCTCTGTTGTCAAAGAATTACCTGATGTCTCACCAAAGCTTTTATGTCACATTTCCTTGCTAAGGATGGCACCAACAACATCATTAAAATTTAAAGTAATAGATATAGAGATAGAGTTACTAATAGCCATAACTAAATCATTCCAACTTTATGGAAATGAGTGCGAAAATAATAGAGCACTAACTTCATCATCAAAATTTACCCCTATAGAACTTAACTGACTGGTAAGCGTGTTAAATTCATTTAAATGATCAATAATAGATCCACCTTATAACATATTCATATTAAATAGATGCTTCACAATAAATACCTTATTTGAGGTTGAGGGAATTTCATATAGTTTGGCCAATGACATCATTAAACCTTATGCTATCATTTCCTTTGAAATGCTGAATGTAACTGACACTACTAGACATAACTGTATTGTTCCTAGTGCCTTTCTATCGAGAACATCGCATTCTCCATTCATCACACTCTTCGGCTTCCTTGAATTTCCACTCAATGGTAGGTACATATCTTTCTACTACAAATAATGTTCCATCTGCATCTTACTCCAATAGTAGTTTTGGTCATTAAATTTCTTGACCCTAAACCTACCATATTCTGCCATTTCTCCCACTCAAAATAGGAACCCTTTTCTGCTATGAGTTTATCAGCCAAATAGACCTTCAACTCTGATACCAGTTGATGCAAAAAAACTAACGGAGAAATGAAATAGAAAAAATATATGGAAACAAAAACACAGAAACACATAAAACAATAGAGACACAAATATACATGGTTCACCCAATTTAGGCTACATCCACGAAGAAACAACCAATCCTTCCTTTTGTATTATCCAGCAAAGAAGAGATATAACCTACAGATAATCCGCTATAATTTTCTCTTCACTCTCACAAAGTCTCCTCTCTCTTTCTCGCTCAGAATAATAATACACAATTGCAATACAATGCCTTCATATAAATTGACGGTTGCCTTCCAGGGAAAAAAATCCCTAAATTAACATAACTTCTACCATCATATCATCCTTCTAATGAACGAACCCGATTGAATACTAAATTAAAATATTTTACAAGGTAAATTTTCATCTATTTTTAGCTTCGGGGGTGTTTCCCTTGAACTCCCGCCAGGGGCCCGCTAGCCCTCAGACCCCCTTATTGGGGAGGATAGACCCCCTCAAACCTCTACGGGGGGCGGAAGTCCCCACGTGTGGAGGGGTGTACAATCCTTTTGGGGTATAGAATCAGCTAAAAGAAGACCTATGAATCGGGAAGATAATCAGGCTCCACACCCAACATATGTTGGATCCCATGCTAGAGAAGATAGTTTTCAAATTAATTTAAAGTATATTTTTTTAAATTATTAGTATGAATATAGGAAATATAGGATTGTGTATTTTTTTTTCAATCCATGCATGAAAGTTTTTGAAAAATTCAAAAGATTCAAATTTGTTCTTCAATATATATACCCAACACATTCTGGTGTAGTCATCAATAAAAGTCATCATGTATTTATTTCCATTTGCAGAAGGAACATGCATAGGGCCACACAAGTCATAATGAATCAGTTCAATCTCTCTATGTGATGTAGAATGAGAATAATGAAATGAATGTTTGTTGTGTTTTCCTAAGATACAAGCATCACATTACTTAGGTTTTTGTTGTTGTCATGACAAACACACTCCAAAGTTTTCTGTATAATTGAATTTTGGAGCCTACTGTGGATCTTGCGATCGATCATTCTGTGGTCACTTCTTGATCAATCAAAGTCACTTACTCACACATGCTTAGTTTGAAATGAGTTCATGAACCCATTATTCTATTGCAAGCTTGAACAAGCATATCACAGTCTATCAAGACAATGTTTATACAATGTTCAACCCATGTCGAAAGTTAGTGCGCACCCTCATTGACAACCCCTCACTTTTGGTTGCATTAGTACTTCTATTTTGGTGAGTTTCTCAAACTGTTGCTTTTGCACACTTTTGTTTTCATGAGTGTCATTTTCATGCTTTTGAATGTCGCTCTTGCTTGCTTTCACTTTCATGAGTGTCATTTTCATGTTATCTTCGCTATGGCATGTGTCGCTTTCACTATCATTTGCATATCGCGGGTGTCTCTCTCCCTTTTCTCTTCATATAGTAAATGTTGTCTTTACACATGTTAGCTGTCACACAATGTGTATAAGATCATTTTGGTGGTTTCCAGAGTTTATATTCATGAAAATGAGTTGATATTACCATGTAAACACCTATTGCACTCATCCCTAAAGTTTTAAGCATTGTCACACAAGTGTCGTCACGATCATTGCAAAGTGTATATTTAGTGTCACACTTGTCATAAAGTGGTCAAAAAGTTGTTGCATTGAGGGAAATGTGTTGTTAACGTGTTATTGATGATCCATGTTGTTATGTCATTAAGTTTTATAAATATGTGATCAAATTCAATTCATATCACTCTTCACATTAGTCTCATTGATCCCACACTTAGCCATTTTTTAGAAACTTCCCTACAACCTAGCCTCATTTGATCTTCCTCAACTGCAAATTGCACAGTTCCAACCCTCAAGCTACAACCCTGTCCCTTGACACTATGAAATGCATAGTTCCTACCTTCCAGGACTGCACTACGCAGTTTCAGTGCTAAAACCTGAGCCTTGACCTCCAAAATTGCATAATTCATCCCTCCAGCCTGGCCCAACTGCGCACTGCACAGCCTTTGAGCTCAAGCCCAACCCCTGAGCTCTTGAATTGTGCAACTGCATAATCACTAGGTTCTTTTTCCTCCCATAACTACGCAGTTGACAGAAACAATGCAAAACCTACAACCTGACTCACTAAGCCTAAAAACTGCGCAATCTGTGCGTGCACAATATAGCGTTAACTGTGCATTGCATATTATAAAGTCTCAAGCCTCAACTCTAAGTTCTTGAACTATGCAATTTCACAATCACCTGGGATCCCTTGTCTTGCATAACTTCACATGGGAAAAATCAGTGTTCAAGCCCTCAACTTGGCTCCCTGAGCTCCCCAACTACACAATCTTTTTGCTCAGTCCAAGCCTAAACTGCGCATTGCGTAGTCTCAAGGCTCAAGCCTAACCCTGGACTGCCTAAGCTACACAATTTCATAGTCACTGAGCCTCTTCCTTAGCCAAACACCCAGTTCTGGCTTATTCAGTAGATCATCATGCAACATATTAAACTAGGGGTTTATCATAATGATGTAATCTTGTCATGAGTGGATTGCAAATGTAGGAACTCTATCATGAAATGGAAAGATGATGAAGAAGGATATGGAGAAGGATGACATGATATAAGACACATATGGAGCTAAAGAGATAAGATGATCATTGGGCAAGAATATGAAAGAACACTAGATTACAATAGAATATCAAAGATCAGGACCACATAAAAACTCCATCTGGTTCATAACCCTTTGGAGGGTGGATATGAAAAACAAACAATATCTCTCATGAAGATGAAGCATTGCACATCTATTGTTGAAGACAAAGGAGCATCAATAATGGCTCAACATTTCCATGTCATCAAGAAGTCCTTGTCAGTAGTGTTATGCCATGTCATGTCATGAGTCGTCATATGCCACCTCATTCTTATGGGTTATATAATTTGTTATTCGTAAATGTATTGTAAATTGGAAGTCCAAAAGACATGTACAGAAGATGAAGAGTCATGTAAAGTTGAAAAGTCATAGGAAGTCAAACAATCACAAGGGTAGTCAAAGAGTCACAAGGGAGGTGAAGCATCACCCCAGGGGTTATATATACACCCTCATTGTACGAGAAAATGATTTTTTCACCTTGGCTCCTCTCGCAAGGCATTAAAGAGACAAACTAGTTCTTTTGGGTAGCAAGGAGTGGCTCCAATGCTCCACTAATGGAGCTAGTGGTGTTTATTGCATACATGTCTCCAAGAAATTTTACTTAATATATGAAGCCTGATGGCTAGCACGTTCTTCATGCATGGATTATGAATATTTGTAAGACTATTATGCGAATGTTTGTAGTTCATGTTTGTTTTCACCTATTCTAAATTAGTTGAACTATTTTGGTTATTTTAGTGCTTATCATATTGAGAATGTGTTGTAATGATTGTTATGATTGTCGCATCTTTGTGGAATTGTTGTGAAGATAAATCCCCTCTGCAGAAAAAGGTGATCTCTCTATCCCAATGAGTGGGTCTAGCAACAAACTAAACAAACTAATGCATACTTTCATGTTTTATGTTTAAAAATGCAGAGAGAGAAAGAAACCTACCTCGCTTTGATGCTAATCACTTAATCCTTTGGTGATGGCTTCGATCTCTTAGATTTCAGGCTCACTCCTTTCTTGTTCTTTACATCTGAGTACTTGAAAGAGAGATAAAAGAACAATATAATATACAAGAGCATACATAGTATATATCAAACATAAACTACTTGATAGATCAAGGAGTATCAAGCTAAATGCATAAATATTTAGACATTTATGGAAAGTGAACATCAGATGTATATATTAATGAATCAAAAAGGGAAGCATATAACCATTTCCTTGATGTTGAAGACCTCCTTTTGATGGATGTCCAAATCTAAGCCAAGACTCTTCAAGCACTCCTTCTCCAAGTTAGATGGTTAGCATTTAGGTGTAATCTCAGCATAGGAATGCAGGTAATCAATGACCCACCATTCAGGGATGGAAGGGATTTGATTTATAGGAAGGGAGAGGGAGTTAGGGATCCACAAAATAGGGAGGAAGGCCACATATCAAGGGAGAAGGCCTTTAAAGGTAGGATAAATAGTTCTAAATGGGAGACCTCAACCACATCTCTACCCAACAACATCCATCTTGTTGTTTCTTGAAGTTTCCAGCATACGAAGCTTCTCCTCCATTTTTAGAAAACCTCCCGGAAGAGGTTCAATGTGACTTTTCATATCAAAACCTGCGATGGCAGCACTAGGTCAAAGAACTACAACCTGCCATCAGCATGGGGTGGAGCAAAGATCATTGGTCTTGAAATTTAGGGTTTCAATCAACCTTCTCCAGAATTGACTTAGGGCAATGTTTCTTCCATTCTTTAGGGATGTTTCAGTATGTGTTTCATGATGAATACACTTCACATTTTTCAACATTTTGGCACTTCGGGACATGGAATAGGAAGTGAATAGGAGGTGTGACAAAATACTATGTAACAAATTCCCCCTAAAGCATGAAGGTTGAACAAGGAGTGATGGGTGAAATACCTTAGAAGTCAAGGCAAGGAATGGAAAAAAACCATCAGGAAACTTGTAAATCAAGCATATACATATACATATCTGACATCTCTAATATAAACATGCCTAATTATACATGAATATGCATCTAATAATACATGAATCCATGACATGGGCATAGCCATCTGAATAGAAGGGATCATGTGCATGGATCCACGATATGGATGCAACCATCCAAATAGAAAGGATTGTATATATGGACCCATGATATGGTCACAACCATGTGTATAATAATGTCTACAATCATAAATAACTCACAACTCCACACAATCTAGATATTATTAGATGGAATCCAGGGTCTTAAGCTTCATCTCGATTCTATCAATGTAAGAATTCTAGCATGCGAATAGATGTGTCAAATTCGAACATGATAGAAAACCACTTGATTACCAGTCAATGATGTAAATCGTTAACATGCACGAGAGAAACCACCAATAATGACAATGGATCTCAAGGTACAATCCTCACAATCCACAAGTGTGACTAATGAAGCTGAATCAAACACGCAAAGAATAATTCGATCGAAGGCCAATGATGTAAACATGTCATTGGATGCGAAGAACTTGTCAGTGACGCATGCAAGCTCCAAGGTACTAGAAAGGAGTTTCTAGATCATCTTCCTAGATAATGAGTTAAAGTCGACATGAAGTGATTTGTCAAAGGAGGGCCATAATGTATCCCACATCATTGACATGAAATAAAGGATATAGTAGAGTAGGTAAGTTTGATTCATGACTGTGGAAGAAAGGCCAGACAATGCATAAGTGGTAACAATTGAATACAAGACTTATCTTGAACATATCGGTGACACGACTCCAGAGTTCGGAAACATTTGACTCAACATGGGATTAGAGGTTATGATGATGAATCAATATAATTAGATGAGAGGAAAAATGGATTTCCCAAACCCAGGAAAGCAAGTGATGAAGTGAGGATATCCCAAACCTGGCACGAGCAACAAATAAGTGTCATGTTCAAGAGTGACATGCTCCCTTTCCATAAAATACAAGAGATGTTCGCTTTCATTTTTCCCCCACTATTTCTAGTGAGTACCCCATTATTTTTTATCACAAGCTTTAAGCGGATACTATATGATTTTCATATTTTTTCATCATTCAGATGAATCCATCCTAGTATGTTTAACGAGTCCTAGGAAGGAGAAACTTGATCTCATAATGATGACAATTCCTGTGTTGTTTAAGTTTTACGAGTCTAATGAAGGTGAAACTTGACATCGTTTTCATGTTTAGAGAGTTTGAAAAAGAGGCAAAAAAGAAAACTCTAAAGGTCCCTTTTTATAAATCGTCTCTTGAATTCGAAAAGGTAGAAAATGATATCCAAGAGAACCTCTTAGCCATGTTCAACTAAGGTATTTCTTTTTCTTACAATAGTCTATCTCAGTCTGAAAAGGGTTAAACTTATATTGAGTAGAAATCATTTCATTTACTTTAACAAGTTCAAAACGACAAGTAATCGACAATCTTTTCATGTTTTGAGAGTCAGAAAAGAGCTTAAACATGACTCCAGGGGGTCTCTTTCTCGTTTATTTTTGACGAGTCTGAAAAAATGATAAAATAAAACTAGTTGAATTATTCATAATTAATCACCATAATGTTCTATGACCTGTCACTACACAAGCGAAATGTACATTACCAATTTCGAGTAAAAATATTAAAATATAAGTGAAAAATTCCCTGATTTGGTAGAAGTGTCATTTAAAAACTTATAAAAGCTCAAAAAGTAAATCATTTCACTATTTTACCATTTTTCAAATCATAGAGAATTTTTACTCTATTTTACCTCGATCTTCAGGCAGAGATTACGATCAATCCTGGACACCATTTGTCGAGTCATTCGCTATAGGTAAGAGATCTGCCTCTTCCCTTCTATTTGGTTTTATTTTTCTATATTTTAATCCATAAACTAGTTTGAATGGAGGGCTTAGAAAAACATTAATTCGAGGGCGAACAACGTGTGTTTTACCCATCAGACCCGCGCATTTCACCCTACGACCAACTGTGGCAGCGCATAAAAATTCATGGACAGTTGCACTGTGTTATAGACATTTTTGGGCATTACAACCCCAAGCATAAATGTCCATAAACCAAGGGCTCCTAAGTCCCTAAAGCTGTTGTTCCAACCCCTAAAAGAACAAGGTCAACTGATTACAGCTTCTCCTAGAAGTTCTCCATAAAAAACTACTCAGAACTGGTCAAAACTGGACCATTTCACCTGCTCCACAGGCAAAGTGTGTTGCATCTCACCTAAATACACACAGTAGGTGCGTTTCATTTCAAAAATCCCTTCTATGGGGTGCGATGGGCAAGAAGGGACAAATGGCAATGTCAATCCACGAGGTGGAGAAGCATGGAATCTTCCAGAAACTTCTCTTGTGACACTTGCCTCTCTGAATTCGACCAGGGATGAGTAAGAGATCATCAATATCCAAGTGGAAGCAAGAACTATCAGAGGGAAGACACTAATCAAATCTCAAAAGTTGACTCACCTCCCTTGCAGACATCTATATATGGATCCCTCATCCCAGAGATCCAGAGGCTGGAATTTTGTATCTTGTAAGGAAGTGTTGCTAGTTTATTGGTGCTATATCATAGTGTTAGGTGATCTAAGCTTTTCAGGAGGTGAAGAAGGGCTTCTTACTGAGAGGATGATGCTGGGTCAGAACAACTGGTTGTAACTCTCTTGGCTCTTTCTTGATTATCAATAAATCTATTCAAGTTTTCCTCCATACTCTTGTGTGATTTATGTTTTATGCATTTGTATGGTCAATTTAAATCTGATCCTAGATTGTTTATGATAATAGATCCATGTTCTCGTATAGTGTTATGCTGGTTTGATTCTACAGGTACTCTGTGAAGCTGGGTATACAAGAAAGAAAGTAGCAAAGGACTATCGGAAGAGAGAGGAATCGAGCAAGGAACCAAGCGCAAGACAAAGGTTGGTCTCCTTTATTCTTCTCTCATCTATCTTCCATAAAGGAAAATGAATGTAGTTTTACTTTGTTTGTTTCTAAGGTAGCTACCAGCCTTAGTGGGATTAGCAGTTCTGCATAGACACTTTTCCTTGTAAAAAAATGGCGACCATACTGGGGAGCGAATAGATTGATTGTTTATCTACATTTGTTTACTTTATAAACTTATAGACGGAGCCTGAAGTCAAGCCAGCTAGCCTTCAAACTGCATTTGCTATGAAAGTGAAAAGTAGATCAACGCTGCTTCAGTCAATCTCCGGGTTTTGTTTATGAATTAAACAATTGTTTTACAAGTTTTCTAATTGCCCTCGTGGTGGCTCTAGTAACCTCCTTAGATCTACCCCTGTGATTGATTTACTGATTACCATTTGCTCGGCCAAAATCCCTGAAATGAACTGCAAAATGTGACCCAGAACCCAATCAAAGTCTTGTCCCTGGTCTAGCGCATTGTCTGTTCTGTGAACTTCAAATGTAGCGCACTTCCCGAGTGTAGCAGGTGCGTTGCATTTCAGTTTCACTGTGTTACAGGTGCGCTGATCAGACAAGGCCTTGTTCCTGAATTTTGGTCTCTGTGTTCACTCTTTTCAGATCTATTCAGGAGTTTTGCTACCTGTAGTCAGTACACCTCTGTTTGAAACCCCTTTCCTTGCTGTTATTCCGCCTCCATTGTGCAAAGAACTGTAAATATTTTTATGTATTTTTGAGTCATTTTCAGTTCTCCTTTACAAAGAAGTAACGTAATTGTACTGTCGTTTCTTGATTTGAAAGTGTCGCAAGTGTCGTTTTTAGTCATAGAAGAGAATCTGATTTTTCTTGATAGTCGATTACCCTATTACTATTGTATTTGATCTAAATTAGTAGTTTTTCTAGTGTCGAAAGAAAGTTTTCGTTTCCAAATCGCAAAGTGTTGTCATTGTCTTCATTTTGATTTTTGAAAAGAAACTTGTTAGTAATTGTCGCTTTGAAAAATAATTCAGATTTGCGCATTAGCTTTCTTTTTATCATTTACACATTAAGAAGGATGAAAACAAATACATGCATGTGCATTTGCATTTAGACTGTTTGATTGGTTTGATTTAGGACAGTGCATATAGTGTGTGCTCTTTACTCTTTGTTGAAAGAATACTGTCTCTCTTTCCTTAGTAGCTAGGATTTTCATTGCGCAAAGAAGATAAAACGATTTTTTATCATCTTAGATTGCAGTTTAGGAATTGTACATCTACATCACACGGTGAACCTGAAAGGAAAATTTCTTAAGCAAGATTAGCTATAAAATAAATTTAATGAATCTAACAACGCTTTGGAACTTAACGCACAACATCTAGAAGTCTAGGCTAGAGACGTATTCCGGCGTCGTAAAGCCTGGTAACTGTTGTTTTCACTGTTGGTTGGGTGATTCCTCTACTTTGAGACGATAAGTGCCAGTACGGACTTGTGCTCCCAAGTACCGTCGAGTATATTTTGGGAGACCACAATAGGCTTAATCCTTTATCCATAGGAAGTCGTTTCTGCCGCCCTACCTATCGCAATGCACTAAACACAGCATTCGGGAAGATTGACTGCCGTACCGTAAAAAGTATTTTGCAGTTTTGCGATTGGTTTGGTAATCCCTCTGTCTAGATTTCCAGAGAAGTCCCTTTCATTCCTTTTTAGACTCCTTAACAGAAAAGGTCCATCTGAGCACTTGTCACTTCAGGCTCATTAAAAATCGAAGGCGACTAGAGTCATCTTTTGTTTTTTCTCGACTCTTAAAAATTGAAAAAACAAGTTGTGTCAAAGTGTCTAAAACTCATCTAATTTAGAAACATACTTCCCCTTTATTTTTAGTTGATTGAGTAATCCGCAATCGTGGAAGAAAGTCAATTGAAACCCCGTTGTTCACGGAGGCTTACGAGTCAACCGTCTTTGTCTCCAGAATCGAAACTATTACGGACAAAGCGAACTCGTTTAACCGGTTCCAAATCTCCTGGTAAAGTTAGAACAAGTGTTCCAACACCATCAGAGACTCCGGTTACTCCAAATATTTCTGGTATCTGTGCCTTTACAGAAGAAGTTCAGCAGCCACCGAGGGATAGTATCACTGATCCTAGTTTGAAGGTAAACACTTGTGTTACTGAACCAGTTTCATCTACAACTGGTTCGGAGGGTGTTATTCCCCAAACATCTGTCGCTACAGATTCCATACATTCTTTGACACCAGAAATATTTTACGGACCTGACGGTCCACCTCTTCCACCTGGTCTGATTGCTATAGAAGAGATTGTGGAGGATCCTCCATTTAGTACTCCATCGCAATTTGGAGTCGGGATCGCTCTGTATCCTTCTTCATCAGAAATTAGTCTACCACCAGTGGAAGCTCCTGTAGAATCGCTAGGCAATCTTTTGGATAGACTAGAAATGTCTGAACAACCGTCGACATCTAGGACTGTGTCGTCTGACACAGCGACGGCAGAACTTCCTGTTGTCACTCCGACAATGTTCGCCAGTATACCATTTGTCCCAACTAGCTCTCAATCGCTAGAAGGGGCCCACTCAGGGGCTATTTTGATAGTATGGTCTGTTCCTGTTTGTTCATCCGGAATGGTATCCGGAAACTCTTATGTTGAGTCTCAACAAATTGATCCTTCAGGATGTCAATTTGGGCAGTCCAGTCCTCAAGGGCAAACAATTCCTTTAAGTACCGGATTACCGTCATATGGAGGGCAGTATACCCTTTCATTGTCTCCTTCGGGAGGACAACCATACAGGAGTTCACAACAAAATTCAGGTTATGCTGGAGTTACATCTAGTGGTTGGGTGCCGATACTGCCTCAACAACCAAGAGTTGTGTATTCAATGCAACAATGTTTACCTATGTCAAATACACCAACTACGCCAGCTATTGTGATGGTGTTGCAAGTACAAGTGCTGCCTGTTGTATGCCAACCTCAGGTTTCTCATGTTGTAACGCAACAGCCTCTTGACCCTGCGACTCAACCACAATCGCCGACTGGTGGAATGACACAGGCCCAAACGAGTACAATTACCCCTCATCTTGGTCAAACAGTTAGTATCAGGCAACAGCACATGGCTTCACAACCATGGCTGGTGCAATACCAACGACCGCAATTCCAACAAGTATACCAAGGATCTGAGCAACAAATCTTTGCAAATAGTGGGCAGTCGTATATTCAAAACGGTCAAAATCAACCATTCTACAATGGTTATGCCCACCAACCTTACCAAAGTTACCAACATCAAATGCATTATGCTGGTATGCAAAGACCAATTTCTCAAGCAATTCCATCTTATCTTGGGTATGCTTCGCCTAACCTGAATCAACAGTTACCCTTCGTGGCAACTTTAGAGTTACCGGATCTAAATCGGTTAACAAACGATCCAATCGCTTACGTCCCTTGGTGGCCAGCGATTCCACATAAACTTCTATCAGATATTCCTAAATTTAATGGAAATCCGGGTGAAGATCCATTGAATCATGTGATGACCTTTCATCTGTGGCGTTCATCAAACACCCTAAATGATGATTCGATTAGGCTTCGCCTTTTTTAGAGGACGTTAACTGGTCTGGCAGAAAAATGGTATATCGAATTGCCTAGAGCTTCGTTTGACAACTTCAGTACCCTAGCCACAACCTTTTTAACCCATTTTCAGTTACCGATAAGGTACGAAACGGGAACAGAACTTCTTACCAATTTCAAACAAACAACGACCACTCACATATCTGATCATATTCATCAGTGGCGACGTCGTCGTAGAATGGTAAAAACGTATGTTCCTGATCAGCTTTTAGCTGAATGGTTTATTAAGTCATTATTTCCTTCCATCACGGAAGATGTGGCAAAAGGGGGAGTCGTCATCGAAGAGCAATTTATCGCTCGTGCGCAATATTTAGACTTGATTTACACTCAGTCTAGCACACTCTATGATAAAATACCTGACACTCCTAGACCGGAATTCTCAGTCCCTCCTCCTCCTAAATTGAACAATGACTCTCATGCCGGCGATGGCGTGATTGGCACGACAGACACGAAATCGACAAAGGCTACATCTAAAAAGGCCTGTAATATTTCCAATCAAAATGCAAAAGAAGAACTTCTTGCCTCGAAAGTAAATGTTGTCTCGAATGATAAAGGCAAAGAAACCAAGCAACGAGGAGGCAAGAATAAAACCAAAGGGAAGAAGAAGAAACAGGAGGAATCATCACCTGAAAAATATTCTACAAACCCTTCTGGAAATAGGAAACCAAATCAACCATGCTTTATATGCGATGAGGATCATTGGACATTAGATTGTCCGTATAAAGCTGAGCTTAAAAAATTCTTCAAGAATACAAAGACCTTAGCAGTACTGACTGATCCGTTTCTAAATCCAGGAACAAATCTGGTTAACAGTGGAAATGCTTCCCCGTCTCAAGTGCTGATGTTGTCAATTTCCAAACAGAAAAATGATGCTTTGATATCTACAAGGAACAAAGATTACGGGAATCCACAGCTGTCGAACAACAAGGATAAATATCAACCTAGTAGTTTGACAACAACTTCGACAGAAGTTGCGCCGCCCATCATTCTTGAGCTCACAATAAAACTGCCAAAGGAAGTAGTACACAAGTCGACATTTAATCCTCGTGCTAGAGTAGCACAGCATTATAATATAGTGGAAGATCTGGCCCAATCGCCATCCGCTATGTCGACACTTGAGGTACTGCAAAATTGCCCATCCGAAAAGCAGGCTTTATTATCAGCTATCGGTGGGATAGACCCAAAGGATTCCAATCTTGTGTCCTTTAATCATAAAGGATACGATCCTCAGTTACCAGCTCAACTAGCTTTCCTCATTCAAGTGAAAGCCCTCAACAAAACTGTTCATCGAAAAATTATTGATGAGGGGGCATCTACATGTATTATGTCGATGAGTTGCTGGAAAATTTTAGGATCTCCAACCTTGTCGCGATCTTCGACGACATTAAAAGCATTCGACGGATGAACATATACCCCATATGGTATTCTAAGTAACTTGCAAGTTGAACTAGGGGGGGAAACAGTAGAAATAGATGTTGAAGTAATCGACGGAAACCTCGATTACAACATCCTACTGGGAAGACCATGGATATATGCTATGGCTGCTGTTGTGTCGACCTATTT
This sequence comes from Pinus tabuliformis, assembly GCA_031772625.1. NCBI lineage: Eukaryota > Viridiplantae > Streptophyta > Pinopsida > Pinales > Pinaceae > Pinus > Pinus tabuliformis. Next base: position 150,007,819 of record CM062813.1, on the reverse strand, counting down.
TAGGAAGATTGCTTCAAGGAGGGATTACAATCGTCGATCAACAAACTTTCCTCCCCAATGGTTCCCAAGTTACGGGAAGCATTCCGATAATCCATGGAAGCCCCCATCCGCTTCAAAATATCAGAGTAGGCCTACTAAAAGACCCTATATTAATGGGAACTTTTTCCCTTCCGCCTCCAATCAATCTGGCAGAAGTAGCATCGGTGGGAACCTGCAATATGATATCTGCGATTAAAAAGATCTCAAAAAACGATATAAACTTGGATCATACGCAGGTATTGCCTCCAAGCCCAATAGAAATATTGTAGCAATCAATGTTTCTAGCATGGGAGGCAAACCCAAATCAATGCTCATCAAGCGTTTGGATCGATAGATCTAAGGAATATGGCACCCCTTCAGATCCTTGGTCGCAAGTGCATTACACCGACGAAGGAATTGTTCAATCAATGGTAATTGAAGGGGCACCATGGGAAGATTAACACCATTGTTCACTTCCTCTGGATTGTGAAGAAGATACTCCTGATGACCTTCATCATCCTTCAGTTTTTGATTTCCTATCAAATACTGTAAACACGGTGGATTCCGAGCGAAACTTGTCCAACATTGAAGAGACTATTGCCATAAATATCTCGACCAAAACAGATGTTGTAGAGAATATTTATGTTGGCAAATGTTGTTCTCCTTCAGAACCGGAAATATATAACGCTCTTTTTCGTGAATTCAGATATGTCTTTGCTTGGTCGTATAATGAAATGCCAGGCATTGACTCGAGTATCATTGAACACGAAATCAAGATGTATCCAGATGTCAAACCAGTATGACAACAGCTACGGTAGGTGCACCCCAAGAAAGCCGCTGCCATCAAGGCAGAAGTTGAAAAGCTCCTCCATGCTGGTTTCATTTACCCGGTTCCTCTAACCGATTGGGTATCGAACATTGTTCCTGTTATGAAAAAACAAGGAACGATTAGAGTGTGCGTCGATTATAGGGATGTAAATCAAGCTTGTCCAAAAGATAACTACCCTACACCCTTTATTGAGTAGATAATTGATGAATGCACCGAAAGTGAAATCTTTTCATTTATGGATGGATTCTCCAGGTATAATCAAATAAATATCCGCCCACAGGACCAGTCAAAGACTGCATTTATTTATCCGTGGGGCACATTCGCATATCGAAAGTTACCCTTTGGTTTAAAGAACACAGGGGCAACATTTCAAAGGGCAATGAATTATGCCTTCCATGACATCAAAAACATCGTTCAACCATACCTCGATGACCTTCCGGCTCATTCACGAAAGCGGACTGATCATCCGCAACATTTAAGAGCGATATTTCTACGTTGCCAACACTACAAGATACGACTCAATCCACACAAATGTGTGTTCTGTGTCAGTTCTGGTTGCTTACTTGGCTTTGTAGTCTCAAAGGACAGGATTCGTCTCGACCCATGTAAGGTTCAGGAAATCATAAATTTGCCTACACCTTCGAATTTGCTTCAGATTCAGAAACTCCGAGGGAAAGCAAACTTTCTGAGGATGTTCATTCCAAATTATGCCGAACTTGCTAAAGGTTATACACGTCTATTGAAAAAGGAAGTGCCCTTCGTCTGGGATTAGGTTACGCAAGCTTCCTTTGATGCTTTAAAAGAATCCCTAATGAAAGCATCATTAATGTACACTCCTGATTATCAAAAAGACTTTAACCTATATCTGGCTGCAGCAGATACAACCATCGTAATGGTTTTAGTTCAAAAAGACAATGGAATTGAACATCCTATATACTATTTGAGTAAGAACTTAAATGATACAGAAAGCAAATATTCTTATGTTGAAAAGCTAGCGCTCACAGCTGTTCAAGCGATACAGAGATTTCGACACTATGTCCTCTTTCGAAAAACTACCATTCTGTCAGATTGCAACCCCATGACTTATATATTGTCGCGACAGTTGTTGGGGGGCAAATATTCAAAATGGATAGCAATTCTACAAGAGTTTGATCTGGAATTTGTAAAATCCAAGTCAAAGAAAGCCCTGGTTTTCGCAGAATTATTATGCGATCTCCCATCGTCATCCAACGATGAAACATCCGAAGAAACAATTGTGGACGAATCTTTGTTTCTGATATCTTCAAGCAATCCGTGGTATGGAGATATAATCATCTATCTCCAAACCCAAAAATATAGGTCTAATACCTCCCGCTCTGAACAAAAACGTATTCGATACCAATCAAAAGACTACATGATCGTCAGTGATACACTTTACCATCGTGGTGTCGATACAGTTCTGAGGAGGTGCCTCACCCATGAGGAGGCCGAAAAAGTCCTGAATGATTGCCATTCAGGCGCGTGTGGGGGCATCAATCCGGTTACGCTACGGCGCAAATTGTTTTACGAGCAGGATACTTCTGGCCAACAATGTTCAAATATTGCATAACCGCAGTCAAAAGTTGCCATGCTTGTCAAATTTTCGATAGCAAAACCAGAAGACCACCTGCACCTCTGCAGCCAATAGTTGCTGTTGGGCCATTCGCCAAATGGGGAATCGATTTCATGACATGTAACCCCACCTCGACCGGGGGGCATGGTTATATCATAGTCGCAGTGGACTATTTTACCAAATGGGCCGAGGTGATGCCTACATTAGATAACACTGGTGAAACAACTGCCCTTTTCTTTTTTAATCATGTAGTCGCCAGATTCAGCTTTCCACAGGCTATAGCTATAGATCATGGATCGCATTTTCGCAATCACATGATGGTTGAATTAGCTGCCAAATTAGTGTTGTCTCACGATAGCTCTACTCCATACTACCTGTAGGCCAATGGACAAGTTGAAGCAATCAACAAGGTCCTAAAACGCATGCTGCAAAGGATGATTGGAGTCCACAAAAGGAGTTGGCACCTGATCATGTACTCAGCCTTGTGGGCATACCGAACATCGGTAAGGAACGCAACCGGGTTTACATCTTTCCAACTGGTGTATGGCCTAGAAGAAATCTTACCAGTTCAGTGTGAAATCTCGTCCCTCAAACTCGCAATCGACCTTCTACCCGGAACTTCTGAAGAAGAGGCTCATTTCTTGGAACTAATCCAATTGGATGAAACCCATTGTGACGCCGCTTTGGCTAACGAAGCCCATAAGAAACGAGTCAAGGCGCAGTTCGACAAGAATGTCAAACCCCGTGTCTTCTCAGAAGGTGACTTGGTCTTGCTTTATGACCAAGAATCCGATAAATTGGGAGCAGGTAAATTCAAGTCTTTATGGATGGGCCCCTATATTGTTAAGCGAGTGTTAGCAAAAGGAGCCTACGAGTTAATGGATTATGACGGGATTCCACTGGCACAACCTCGTAATGGGTTGTACCTTAAGCGTTACTATGCATGATTCAGTGTGGTAACCTATATGCTTTTGTTACATTTTTGTTTTCGCTAAAGTATTTGTTTTGGTCAAGTAAATCCACTTTTTACATTTGTCGCAGATGTCGAACCTATTGGAATCTTTTGTTGGATATGCTGACGGAGCAAGTCGTAGTTCGTGGAACCTATCTTCTGCGGCCTAGGCCATTTTTTATCCAAGTGGCGAGTTAGTAAGTTTCAGAGGGGTATGTATTGGTCGATCGACGAATAACATCGTTGAATATAGCGCATTGATAGAACTTCTCTCTGATGCCATCACACATGGCATACGCCAACTGGTCGTCAGGCTAGACTCACGGCTCATCATACTACAGCTCACTGGTATCTACTCCATCCGAAATCCAGCTATCTATCGCATGTTCCTAAGGGTCAAGATTTTGGAAAGGCAATTTGATTTTATTCAATATCAGCATATTTCCATAAGCTTAAACACATTAACTGACTCATTGGAAAATTATGTGTTAGATAGACATTTGCAACATTTATAAAAAGAAGCATCTCATCAATATTTGCATCAGGATCATGTAACTTAACCAGAATAAAACTCTGAAAATCAAAAATATATATATAACTGTTTATGGTTTACACATAATGTTCTGTAACCAAGACAAAATTGGTCAAATGACCCAAAACTCAAAACGCTAGGGGGCACCCTAGTCTAATGATGCTGGTGATAACAAGTCACCGCCTGTGCAATCATGCGTAAAAGCCTAGTCCATCGACTTGGCACGCCAGTAGTATGTCGCTGCAACCTCAGAGGCAACTCGTCAGTCCTCACATCTGGAATACCGAGAGTGAGACGCTCGACCTGATCCTGTAATGCTGAAAGAGTCTCGGCCACATCAAGGTCACAAAGGATAGCCCTTCCCACAGCCTCTCCTACTGGAGCGGTAGCTGGTACTCTCAGGCATACTACTAGCCGAACGGGACCAACATCTGCATGAGCACATGAGTTCTGATTAGTCTTGATAGAGTAAAGCACAAGGACATGTTGAAGCCCCGAAAATCGGGTCGACAACAAGGGGGATACCCACCCGGTCTGGACCTTGGTTGGCAGCTCCTTATCCGTTTGGTATAGCGGGTCCGACTGGGGATAATGGGACTAGTTTCCCAATCTAAGGGGTGTGTGTGTGTGTCGAGTTGAATGATGCTGATCTAGGAGTATTTAAAGCTAATTTAATTCAAACTTCTAAACTAACTCTATGCTATTGTAATCTAATGAGAAACAACACATCTAATCTACGCTAACCCGGGGTGTATTTCTTCTATTATGCGATCTAAAGAGATTTCGAACAATAACTGGTAATAAAGATCATTCAGCTATCATAAGAATAGAAATCAATTAAGATAAACCACTCTGCATAAAAAGTTAAGCAAAACAGTTGTGAACAACATATCGCATAATAAGTTATTCATATATCAAACACAAATAAATGACTCCACCGTACAGAAGTGCCAAATGGTAACCCACACATTCATGCATTAACATATAAACAACTGAAAACTGTATATCACTTTAAGAATATAAGCAGAAATTGGTCAAGAGATAAAAGTACCATCAAGGATAATTTTAGGGGCGAATGTTCGCCCTTTGGCGAAATTAAGGGGTTTTAAATTTTTAGTGGACGAATATTTTGTATCATAATACATTTTTACAAATCACCTCAAATAGCCCACCTTATTTTAAGGGAGAGGGTAAAAAAGGTAAATTTAGCCCTTGAAATTAGGACTTACAACCTTCCATTCGCCCATTTTCAAGAATAGGTTTTATTTAAGTGAATCTTATGGGCCAAATACCATATTTATAAAAGAGGTATGGTAAATTAATAAAAATATAAATAAATGAGAGGTATGGTAAATAAATAAAACATTTTTTATATTTACTCCATAAGTCACCTTATATACATGTAACGGTGTAAACAAATAAAAATATAAGTAAAGTGGAGGTATGGTAAATAATTAAAACATCTTTTTATACTTACTCAAACGGTATGGTAAATAAATAAAAATATAAATAAACTAGAGGTATCGTAAATAAATAAAACCTCTTTTTATATTTAGTCCATAACCCTCGTTCTACTTATGAAGGCTCAAGAAAGAGGTTTTATTTAAGTGAATCCTATGGGCCAAATACCATATTTGTAAAAGAGGTATGGTAAATTAATAAAAATATAAATAAACGAGAGGTATGGTAAACAAATAAAACATTTTTTTATATTTACTCCATAAGTCACCTTATATTTACGAACACTCAAAAAATGGGTTATATTTAGGTGAAACCTATGGCCAAAATACTATGGGACAAATAACATGTACTAGATTGTTATTAATACCATGCAAAAAACCATTATTAACCCTAATATTAGAATTAATAAAAATAAAAATGGCACATGGTATTGACCCATGGTATTCACCTGGAATGTAGCCTATTTAAATGGGGGGATTAAACCAGCATGTAGCCTATGCTAAGATTCACTAGGACTTTACAAAGTTTTATTATTTAGTGAAAGACTTGCCAAGATCTTACAAGATTTTATAATTGAGTAAAATATTCGCCATGCCTGGTGAGAGATTCGCCAAAAAATTATATATACATATTATATTATTGATAAAATCGCCTTCCATTTTTCCTATATACCATGGAGATTCGCCCATTTATTATATTTATAAATTTAGGGGGGGTTCTTAAAATTTTCCCTGAGTACCATTTATGACTGGTTCCACTCATAAGCTTCAAGCAACAACGATTTATCTCTACTTGTTCTAACATCTACTAAGAGTACAAAAGTGCAACATCAGTAGAAGACATCAAATGCAAACATTGATAAATCTCGATCCATCCATTCATCAAAAACCCCCTCCGAGGGTGCAAAAGTGCATGTTCTGAGGACAAGTTTTTTGACAAATTTCTGGACCCTTCTCCAAATGCTTGAGAAGGGTTTAAATACTGCTAACTAATTAATCTTAATTACATAAATTTAGGACACGGTTTTAAATGACCGCCCTTCTACTAAAGCAAATTTATTTCTAAAAATTGAATCTAATTTCTAACCGTTTCTGTATTTTCTCCTTAGTGCTGTAAGCAATGCAACATTCGCCTGGGAAGAGTTGGCTGATCGTCTTCTCCTTTCGTTTGAGCTACGAAAATAGAAATAACAAGCGCTGGCACCGCTTTCTGGAAAACTAGAAGATATTTTCGAAAATCTTCCTCTGGCTTGGTGTATTCACTGTGTGTATACTTGGTAATAACCCAAATTTCTCTCAAATTGCTTGTGCTTTTGCTATTTCGGTTTCCGGCCTTGCGAATGATTGAATAAGTTAGGGACTTTGCTCTCTAAACAATTTTTTGTATTGAAAACTGCCTCCGTTCTTTGTTCCGGGCTTTTCTGGTGCGTTTTCCTTCTTTAGCGCCTTTTTCTTTTTGCTTTACCCAGTCTAAGCTTCAGGATCTTTTGTAAACATGCTGCTTTTGTGCGCCTTTGACTCTGAGTTTTGGATAGCCTATTGACATCAGTATCTGTTGAGTGATACTCTGGAATCTGTGGTCCTATTGCATGCGGCATCCGTTTGTGAAGGCATCTCTTCTCTATTCTCCGAGTATTGACGCTTTCCCCTTTTCCTTAGATGTTTCCTGCACATTGCTTTATGTTATTTGCTATCTTACAGTTTACGCAAAGGAAAAGAGTAATGATGAAAAGATTGACATGAAAGCTTTAAGCTCTAATGAATGCATAATCATGACACCCATAATGAACTGACTCTTCGAAAAACACAACACAATCCTTCTTGGATACTTTGGCGTACAATCATTAATTTCTTTTAAGGCGCGCGCCCAATTTTGGTCTACAGCCAGCTTTCCTTGAATACTATGTCGAGGAAATTTTGCGATGGGTGATTTCTGCGACTCGCATCACAGTATCGAGGATCGCATCGTCAAGATGTGTCATCGCAGGAATTGATGATCGCATACATCGCAGATCGCAACATCGCAGATCGCAATATCGCAGATCGCAACATCGCAGATCGCAATATCGCAGATCGCGAATAGTCATCCAATCATTGTGTGCTGCTTATGCCATGTTGCGATATGCGACGTCACATATCGGCCGTCGACTTTAAGTTTTTCATTTAAGAGCGCTTCACAATATATGCGATGCGATGAATTTCGCGTCGCTTCTTCGCAGCTTATTATGCGCATAGGAAAACGTTTCACTCTCTTCTCGCGATGCGATACAGCTTTAGGGAGTTAAAATACAAAAATTTTGATAAAATGTTTTTTTTTTGGATTTTTATTAAGGGTCCCCATTTGCTTGGTGTTATCGCTAATACCAAACAAAGAGGGGGGGTTGTTGGTGGCCACAACAATGGCGATTCACTGTGAAGAACCAGTTATCTCTGCTTTTCTATTGAATTTTAACTTCCGAAGCAGAAAAATTTTCATATGTCTAAATTTTGTTATGGACAGATAGAGTACATTACGCCTTATCCTATCAATGATATTTTGTCTCAACCTTTTCATATTCCAATTGTTTGTTTCCTCAAGCTTAGTCCTTGTATTCACACCAGACATTACTTGGTCTTTTAAAGATAAAATAAGGTCTTCTCTGCGTGCTGGCTTTTAAAATATGCTCATTTGTCATAGGTAGAGCCTCTGCTGCCCGCAAGCGTCCATAGCCTCGACAGGGTTACCTATTACCCAGTAATGATCCTTTATCCTGCTTAAGGCTATTTACAACTTTTCAGAGAAAAACCCCTTTTGACACTTTTTCCTTTTTTTATTCTCTAAAGAACAATGTCTTGGTTTGGTGGCCAAATTATGACACAGTCATTCACTTGATTTACACTTTTGCTGAACAAGCTAGCTCGTGATGAGACCCCTTGTCTTTTGATTGCAACAATCTTGAGTCGTTGCCCTGTTTTGGTGAACAGTATTGGCAAAGTCAGCAAGTTATAATATCTGTGATCATGATAAGCCGGCTTGTGATGAGACCTCTTATTCTTTGAGATACAGTGTTTTCCCGGATTGTTCCTCTGAATGCTGCGATTTCCTTTAGCAGGGAGGAAGTCATTGTTTTTCCTTAAGAAAGCTCTGGATGACAATAATAGAGTTTGAAAACAGCAGTTTTACAAAGAATATTTATTTTATTATTGATACCTTTCATTGTGCTGATATAAAACAATTTTTTACCAAAGGTTGCTTTCATCAAATTTTTGAAGTTGAAACTAGTATCATGTCTAGGCTAAGGTTAACTCTACCTGTCAATAATAAAGATCAGATTTTTTGAAAAATTTTGCTACTTGTACAAGCGAGAAAGCTCAAAATCTGATAGAGAATTGGTGTCTTTTTCATGAACCCTTTTAGTAACCATCTACAACTAGTTTTATTTATAAGAAAGAGAAAAACGAATAAAAACTAAAACTATCCTACAAAATAGAAGAGTGATCTTCTATGGAAAATATATTTGAAGGATCTGTCCGTTAACAGGCAAAGAATCCCTTCTACCTGCTAAATCCTACAACACAAACGTTGATGGGCCTATGACTTCTACAATCTGAAAAGGACCAAGCCACATTTTCTGAAATTTTGTATGTTTGCCCTTTTCTTCATGAGCCTTATCCCATTTCAAAACTAAATCTCCCATCTGAAAATTCTTTCTGGTCATTATGCTTGAGTCAAAAGAGGATTTTATCAGCGCTTGGTGATGAGCATGGGTTTTCTTAGCTTGTTCTCATCGTTCTTCTAATTTAATTATTTCCATTTGTCTTAGTTGTATGGAGGAAGTAGATACCTCATCGATGTGTTGTACTAAAGACAAAGAGGGGATGACTAGGTGAGTTAGAAGAACCACTTCTTTCCCATAAACTAAATTAAAGGGAGAAGTGCCGATTGAAGCTTTCTTCGTTATTCTATCTGCCCATAAAGCATTTACCAATGCTTTGTGCCAATTTTTTTGGTTCTGGTCAACTGTTCTTTTAATAATCCTGATCAGGTTTTTATTTGTCGATTCAGCCAATCCATTACCTTGCAGATAGTAGTTGGCCGAATATTTCAGTTTGAACCCTCTTTTAAGTGCCAACTCAATCATTGTATTTCCAGAAAAGTATGAGGCATTATCAAACATTAAGGCCATTGGCAATCCAAACCTAGTGATTATAAATTGATCTATGAATTCAATAATGTTTTCAGAATTAGCTGTCTTGAGAGGAATTGCTTCTACCCATTTAGTAAAATAATCTGTTGCTGTGAGGATGTACCTATGCTGCTTAGAAGAGTGAGGAACGATCTCACATATTATTTCCAAGCCCCACTGACTGAATGGTTGCTCGATGTTTACCAGCTGTAGTGGCATGGACAGTTTCTTTTGTTTCCCTGCAGCAGTCTGGCAAACTTGGCATTTCCTCACGTAACTATGTGAGTCTTTGAACAGCGTGGGCCAATAATATCCTGCACGTAAGATTTTATGTGCAGTAGCATCTCCAGCATAGTGTCCGCCTGCTGGTCCATCGTGGAGTTCCTGCAAAACCTTTTCGGCTTCAGTTTTCTCAAGACACCTAAGAAGCACAGAATCATAATTCCTTTTAAACAGAACATCATTTATGAGCTGGTATTTTTTAGCTTTCAATCTCAGAGATCTTTTCTTGGTGTGATCCAGGTGTGATGGAGCATACCCGTTCTTGAGAAAATAAATGGTGTCAGCATATAATGATTCTGCATCGTTTAGGCTTACCTCATACGTATGTACCTCTTCAGATGAATTCTCAGGAATTTGCGTTGCTCCAACCAACATTTTGCAGAAGCCTTGACCTCTTACAATGTTTGCTGGTTTGATCTCAAGATCGTATTCTTGTAAAGCGGTGATCCAATTTGCTCTTTTTTCACCCACATCCTTCTGTATTAGAAGATTTCTTACCGCTGGAAATGGTACTATGACCTTAGTATGGGCTTTAAGTAAGAAAGGTCTGAAATATTTGATCGCTTTGAAAACAGCATATGCCTGTTTCTCCACGTTTGAATAGTTGAGTTCAGCACCTTGTAAATTCGAGCTAAAAAATGCGATTGGAGCTTCCGCTTTCTCTTGATTTGCTTGAGTAAGAATCACGGCATATGATTTCTCTGAGGCAAATGTGTATAAGATAAAAGATTCTGAAAAATTCAGGGTTGCTAAAGATGGAGCGTTAATGATAGCTTGTTTGATCAGGTTGAATGCTTCATGCTCATCTTGAACCCATTTAAAATTTGAATTCTTTTTAATCATGTTTTGCAAAGGAGAAGCAATACGTGAAAAATCTGGGACAAATCTCTTCACAAAATTGATTTGACCAAGGAAAGATTGCATGGATTTTTTGTTATGAGGCATGGATATTTCAGAAATTCCTTTGATTCTGTCAGGTTCAATGTGAATACCAGATTTTGACACTATGAATCCTAGAAGTTTTCCTTCACTTAATGCGAAAAAAGATTTCTTTGGGTTAAGTGAAATCCCATACCTTAAACATCGTTGAAAGATTTGTTTCAAGTCTTTGAGATGGTCGCTTCGCTTCTTGGAGTACACTGTTATATCATCCAGGTAAATCACTACAGATTTATTGACTAAACCTTTGAATGCGATGTCCATGGCTCTCTGAAATGTAGCGCCGGCATTGATCAAACCAAATGGCATCTTCCGATATGCATATGTGCCCCATTTAGTTCGGAATGTGGTTTTTAACTGATCATCGGGATGTACCAACACTTGATTGTATCCTAAAAATCCATCCAAAAAAGACATTAATTCTGAGCCTGCTACTGCCTGTAATATCTGCTCCATAGGTGGGAGGGGAAATTGTCTTTTTGACAGGCTTTGTTGAGATTCCGAAAATCGATACAGATTCTAATATTTCCGTTTTTCTTTCTAACGGGTACCATATTGGAGACCCATTTGGAATTTCTGACAGGGAAAATTATTCTGGCTCTCAATAACTTATTTAGCTCAGTTTTTATCTGATTTTCTAAATTGGGGTGGATTTTTCTGAGTTTCTGTTGGACAGGTTTTTCATTGTCAATCATAGGGATAGTATGTTGAATGATAGAAGTGTCGTATGCCTTCAGCTCATCGTAATTCCAGGAAAAAACATTTTTGTATTGTCTCAAAAGACGGATATACGCTAGCTTTTCTTCAGGGGCTAGGCCGTGGCCTAGATTAACGTTTTGTGGTTTATCATCGGTTCCTAGGTTTACTAATTCATAGTTCAGAGTCGAACTGTAGAGCTTAGAATTGGTAGACCTTTTAAGCCAACTTTTCAAATCATATAAGTCTTCTAACTTAACCACCGATTTAGGTATAGCATTATCAGTGCTATTTTTTTGTATTTGTCGATCATGATGGTCTTCGTCAATTATTTGATTGGATTAGGATCCTTCAGAAGTGAGGAAATTTACAATGTCAGGATCGTCATTGAATACTCTCCAGTTTGTAATGTTGTCAGGGATGGACGGTCTAAAGATTAATTCTATTGAGAATCTATCTGGACTAAAATCTTTGGAGGGAATAAGTCTAGAGGCTACGTTAGCTAACAGGTCTGTGCTCGCATTTTGGAGTCTTGGGATTGAAGAAATATTGAATGCCATGAAATGTGCAGTTAGATCTTGTAATAAAGATTGATAGTGTTTCAAATGACCTGATAGGCAATGTATGGTGTTACGTACCTGTTTGACGACAATCTCAGAGTCTCCGAAGACTTGAAGGTACTTAACGTTCAACCCGATTGATTTATACAGGCCTTGCACCAAGGCCTCGTATTCCGCTGTATTGTTTGTGCAATCGAATTCAAGTCTACACGTAAGCATGGTCTTATTTCCTTCTGGGCTAATCAGAACGCATCCTGCTCCTGCTCCCTCGTTAGATTTAGAGCCATCAAAATATAATTTCCAAAACAAAGATTTATTTACAGTTTTATCTAAAAAATTAACACACTTTGAATTATCAGTTTGGGAAAAAATTTCGACTTGGGACAAAACTGAATTTTCTAAGTAAGGTGAGGTATGAGCATTGAAATTGCCGAGGAAAGAATCTACCGAGTAATTGCCTATGATACTGCTGTTGTATGCTATTGCTTCGTTTTCTCCCTCCAATTCCATTACTATGTACTTCTGGTGTAACTCTCGTTCAACCTTTATTTGATTCGGTTTACCATTGTAGGGTAACCACATGTGCGACCAGTCGGTTGAGAAGTATCCATGGAGTTTTTCGGACCAATCCCTGCTAAGAATCAAGCCATAGAATTCTGGGATATCAGCTACTAGAATGTCAATAACCTAACACACCTTCGGGTTAGACGACAATCTTATGCTCACTTGATTAAGTTCACCAATCACTTCGACTTGAGATCGATCAAGCTGAACTATGCGCACTGCGGATTTTTGTGGTTGAACATTCAACTTGGCACATATTGATCTGGGTAAAATATTCGTTGAAGCACTAGAATCTACCAAACAATTGTGCACATTTTTATTGAAAATTTCATAAGTGAGAAGAAAAGGGGGAGTGTGAGACCTTGATCTTCCTCCAATCAAGGCGATGTCATTTGGGTCAACTTTATTGATCGTGTTGGTTGGAGGTCTTCCCATGTTGTGGGAAGCTACAACTGTAGGCAAAGATGTAGTAGGCACGACATGTAATTCTTTCATCATTATCTTCTGTTGATGTTTCAATTTGCTCAATTCATAAAGAGTGATATTAGCCCTAGTCTTTTTCATGTCATCAATAATATTGTACTCCATTTCATCCGACACAATCAGTGTTCTTGATGGAGGTGTTTGATCTGATTGGACTGGGCTAGATTGAGTCGCTTTAGCGGTCGTTTTCTTTGTTGCGACTTTATCTTTTGCTGCAGGGCTTGCGCCCTTCTGCTTAGGGGTAGTTTGGGGAGGATCAAGTTAATTTTTGCTTCGTGTGCTAATCGGAAATGCTTCTTGATCTTCTTCTTGCGGGAGGATGAAATCCCACATTCCTTGTAGTTCCACAACTTCTTCATCATCGGTCTGCCCTTCAGTGGTATTCTCTTCTTCTTCCTCTTCTTCGGATTCGACGTTTGAGATAGCGTTGGGTGGTTTCACATCCATTGAAGGACTTCTTTTAAAAGCTCTGTAGGGCTTTTTTGAAGAAGTTTCTGCTACTTGTTTTTTTATGTCAATCATCTCATTGGACATGGTTTTTAACACTTTTTGTAATCCTTCCAAATCGAAAGGGTCTTTCGTTTGTTTCTTCTTGGGGTCTTCCTTGAAGGAGACTTTCTTAGATTTGCGTTCCTCTATCGCAGACCTTTTTTCCAGGGCTACTACGCGTTTCTCTACTGCTATCGCCTCTATCAAGTTTTCGACTAAGGTTGTCTTATTTGTCCTATCCACGAAGATTGCCAAGTTTGATGGTAAGGCTGTAATATACCATTCACATCTCACTTCTTCACTGGGTTGGGAAGCAGCGGGAATTTTGTTGAGGATTTTATTGAACTGTAAATTGAAATCTTTGATGGGTTCTCTAGCCTCGGCTTTAAGATTGGATAGGTCATTGATTAACGTCGTCGTTGATCTGTCATCACCAAACTTGGTAAGGAATTGACTTTGAAAAATGTCCCAACTTTTGATAGACCCGGAAGGTAATGGAAAGTACCATGACCCAGCTGTTCCTTGCATTGTATAGGGAAAAAGCCGGACAACAGCATCCTCGTTGGTAACTCCATTAAGATTGACAGAAAGCATGAAATTATTTATATGCTCTTCAACTAGCATGCCTGCTTCTGGATTTAATTTGGGTAGCCATTTCTCAGGATGGGCCGATATTTGGCTCAGGGGTGGAGGCATTAAAACTGCCCCAGGATTGTTCCATGGAGACTGGGCCGTCATTGAGCTGCTAGTAAATGAAAGTGGAGAGGATGATCCTTGATGCTGGGAAGATGAAGATATTATGATCTTTGATGATTGAAGAGGAGGGGTTGTGGAAGATGGATGAGTGGTTTGGAATGAAGATGTGGGTGGCTGACTTCACGGTGAGGGAGTTGAAATGGACGATGTAGATGAAAGAGTCTCGCTGTCAGACTCTAGAGGTGTTTTCCTTGCTCTTTTCCTGGTGGGGAGAGGGAATTCAGTTGGCTGGATGCCAAATTTTTCACTCTTTAATCTGGTCAGGGGATGAGCAGGATTGTACTGCGAAGTCACGCTGCTTTGAGATTTATCAGACCTCTGTGTAAAAATAGAAAATCCCTGGAGTTTGCGAATCAGAGTTTGAACTTCAAGGGGTTCAATGGTAAATTGGTCTGAAATATTAGGGTATGTAGCAGCGGTTGATACTCGAGCGACTTCTGACTCTGGATTTAAACGTACTGGGGAAGTCGGGGGCGTTGATGAGGGCGATTTACTCTCAGAATGGTATTTAGATTTTGATTTAGGTGCCATTCATAGTTCGGGCCCTCCTTCTAGCGCCAAATATGTTGAAGCCCCGAAAATCGGGTCGACAACATGGGGGATACCCACCCGGCCCGGACCTTGGTTGGCAGCTCCTTATCCGTTTGGTATAGCGGGTCTGACTGGGGATAATGGGACCAGTTTCCCAATCTAAGGGGTGTGTGTGTGTGTAGAGTTGGATGATGCTGATCTAGGAGTATTTAAAGCTAATTTAATTCAAACTTCTAAACTAACTCTATGCTATTGTAATCTAATGAGAAACAACACATCTAATCTACGCTAACCCGGGGCGTATTTCTTCTATTATGCGATCTAAAGAGATTCCGAACAATAACTGGTAATAAAGATCATTCAGCTATCATAAGAATAGAAATCAATTAAGATAAACCACTCTGCATAAAAAGTTAAGCAAAACAGTTGTGAACAGCATATCACATAATAAGTTATTCATATATCAAACACAAATAAATGACTCCACCGTATAGAAGTGCCAAATGGTAACCCACAAATTCATGCATTAACATATAAACAACTGAAAACTGTATATCACTTTAAGAATATAAGCAGAAATTGGTCAAGAGATAAAAGTACCATTTATGACTGGTTCCACTCATAAGCTTCAAGCAACAACGATTTATCTCTACTTGTTCTAACATCTACTAAGAGTACAAAAGTGCAACATCAGTAGAAGACATCAAATGCAAACATTGATAAATCTCGATCCATCCATTCATCAAAAACCCCCTCCGAGGGTGCAAAAGTGCATGTTCTGAGGACAAGTTTTTTGACAAATTTCTGGACCCTTCTCCAAATGCCTGAGAAGGGTTTAAATACTGCTAACTAATTAATCTTAATTACATAAATTTAGGACATGGTTTTAAATGACCGCCCTTCTACTAAAGCAAATTTATTTCTAAAAATTGAATCTAATTTCTAACCGTTTCTGTATTTGCTCCTTAGTGCTGTAAGCAATGCAACATTCGCCTGGGAAGAGTCGGCTGGTCATCTTCTCCTTTCGTTTGAGCTACGAAAATAGAAATAACAAGCGCTGGCACCGCTTTCTGGCAAACTAGAAGATATTTTTGAAAATCTTCCTCTGGCTTGGTGTATTCACTGTGTGTATACTTGGTAATAACCCAAATTTCTCTCAAACTGATTGTGCTTTTTCTATTTCGGTTTTCGGCCTTGCGAATGACTGAATAAGTTAGGGACTTTTCTCTCTGAACAATTTTCTGTATTGAAAACTGCCTCCGTTCTTTGTTCTGGGCTTTTCTGGTGCGTGTTCCTTCTTTAGCACCGTTTTCTTTTTTCTTTACCCAGTCTAAGCTTCAAGATCTTTTGTAAACATGCTGCTTTTGTGCGCCTTTGACTCTGAGTTTTGGATAGCCTATTGACATCAGTATCTGTTGAGTGATACTCTGGAATCTGTGGTCCTATTGCATGCAGCATCCGTTTGTGAAGGCATCTCTTCTCTGTTCTCCGAGTATTGACGCTTTCCCCTTTTCCTTAGATGTTTCCTGCACATTGCTCTATGTTATTTGCTGTCTTACAGTTTATGCAAAGGAAAGGAGTAATGATGAAAAGATTGACATGAAAGCTTTAATCTCTAATGAATGCATAATCATGACACCCATAATGAACTGACTCTTCAAAAAACACAACACAATCCTTCTTGGATACTTTGGCGTACAATCATTAATTTCTTTTAAGGTGCGCACCCAATTTTGGTCTACAGACAAATTTCCTTGAATAATGTGTTGAGGAAATTTTGCGATGGGTGATTTCTGCGACTCGCATCGCAGTATCGAGGATCGCGTCGTCAAGATGTGTCATCGCAGGAATTGATGATCGCATACATCGCAGATCGCAACATCGCAGATCGCAATATCGTAGATCGCAACATCGCAGATCGCAATATCACAGATCGCGAATAGTCATCCAATCATTGTGTGCTGCTTATGCAATGTTGCGATATGCGACGTCGCATATCGGCCGTCGGAGATTCCTTAAGTTTTTCATTTAAGAGCGCTTCACAATATATGCAATGCGATGAATTTCACGTCGCTTCTTCGCAGCTTATTATGCGCATAGGAAAATGTTTCACTCTCTTCTCACGATGTGATACAGCTTTAGGGAGTTAAAATACAAAAATTTTGATAAAATGTTTTTTTTTGGATTTTTATTAAGGGTCCCCATTTGCTTGGTGTTATCGCTAATACCAAACAAAGAGGGGGGGTTGTTGGTGGCCACAACAGGACATTATAAAAGAAAAATGATAAACAGAAATATGGTCAAGAGTTTACCAATGGCACCCCACTGTTCGCCAACCGGCAGTACCAAATCCGGGTCAGCCCGGAAGTCCATACTAGCATACAGATACTCGGAATAAACCATCTCCTGATGATCGAACCACCCAAAGAAGGTATCAGAAAAGGAAATCTGATACTGACCAGCATGCCTAGACATATGGTCGACCCATCTCTGCATACGTGGTTCAGTTGGTGGAGGTAAACCAAGTGCAATATACTGCGGCTGCATCAGTGGTATCTTTTCCAAGGCGAAGGCGGTAAAAATAGAACCATATCCAAAGTTCTTCAATCTTCCATTTTTCACCTTGGTCAATTGTTCTTTCATCACAAGGAGTACTGCATCACACCAGTTGAACACCTTCAGTTCGAGACATTCCAAGGCGTATTGCATATAAGACCGGTTGGCCACATGGAGAGCTGCACCACCAGCCATCCTACCAAAGGTGAACAGAATGGTCCTCAGTGACCTGTCAGTGACATCTCAGATGATGATCTTTCCGTCCTTACTTGGCTGAGATCCCTCTCTGCAATACCTTCGAATGTAATCTCTCACAGATTCACCCCCACGAGCCGAACCTGATAAGGAGATGGGGGCACCTCGCCTCGATAAGCTGGTCAAAAAATAGATGTCCACGACAGTCAAGGGGATGGATTTGCCCCTAATTGGAACACCTGGCTGATAGGGTCCCAAGCATCGAGGAAATACTGCAGCAAGTTGATTTGTTGTCTCATGCTAGAGATGCGGAAAAACTTCAGCAGGCCACAGTTCCGCAGTGCATTTACTGTAACCGAATCATGTAAAGCAAGCATGTCATCTTATTCATGCTCATGTTCTCACCATGTAATGGTCATTTTGCTCCAATAAATCTCTGAAAACAAACAAGAGAAGAGTTAGATCTTGATTTGGTGAGAAACAAGCAAAAAATTTCCATTGAAAACTGTGCATAAATTTCCTTCCTTGCGCTCATCGCACCTACAGTAGTGTTCTGGGTGCGTTGCATGTCAATTAGCCAATGGACAGGCCAACATGCAATGCACTTTTCGATATAGAAAGGGTACGATGGAGCCAGGGCGAGTTTTTCAAACCCCAGAGGCTCAGAAAAACTAGAAATCAGGCTCAGAATGCAAAATGGAAAGGATGTCAAAATGAAAGAGCTCAGGTTTAGCTCCTACCTAGTCCAGACGGCGCCGAAAATCATCCACAGAATCTCCCAGAATCAGTTGGTGAAAGTCAAAGGGGGAAAGCACCTCCAAAGCTCCAACAAGCCAAAGTTCAATTGAAATGGTAAAATGAGAGGTAAAAGCACTTTCAAATTACTTTTTACATAATTCGAGTAAAATATTAGTGTCCTAACTCATTTTTCAAACATATATTGTTCATTTCTAACTAGTTTGATGAAGCAATTGAGCATGCAGTACAATCTTTGAAGGAACAAAGCTATTAATGGTAAAGTCAAGAAATGATCGTTATATCGAGCAGTTTTAACGCGGACTTCATGCTCGTTAAAAAATAAACATAAGCAATGAGCAAATGTTTCCCCCGGCGTTTAAGCTCAATAAAAAATGAACCAATTTTCGGTAAATAACCGTCGTGAATGTAGTACTTCAGCCTTTAAAGCCTTGGTCATGTTCTCATCATCACCTCCACTCTGTATTGGCCAATCATTCACCTCCATTTGATTGTTTACCCCTTTTGAGGAACAGATGCGAAGAGTGATCCTGTTAGCATCCTTGTAACACTGTCGTGATTGAAAAATTCCAAACCTTACCTAGAATCAACTGCTACCCAAATTTATCACTCGTTCCTCAATGACGAGTCTCCTTTAAGCTCTTTTCAACTGACTCATAAAATATGAAAAGATTTCCGAGCCATTGGCCTCTCCAGCTCGTTAAAGTGACCGAAAGTGCTATCCCACCTTTATATTTTAATCTTTTTGGACCTGAGGGATTATTACACAAAAAGATCGAGCGCTTGTTTTGTTCGTCTCGTTAAAAGTACCGAAAATTCATCCCTTCTGTATTGTTTTATAATTTTTCGGACCTAAGGGATTAGATGACGAAAAAGGATTTTTAGAGTTTCCTTTATGTCCCTTTTCAGACTCTCTAAAATTGAAAAGGATCGAGTTATCTTTGTCATTAAACTCGTTAAAACCTAATAGCGACAAACTTGTCCATAACAGACAAGAACGAGTTTCACTATCGCTAGGCTCGTTAAAACATAGCGATGGGTTTGCCCAAAGGGAAAATTATAGAACAAGCATATGTTATCCTCCTCAAGCTTGACAAAAATAAAGAGGTACTTGTCAGCAATGACTGGGGAAAAATTGGGAAGAAAACTTGAAGAAACTTTGTTGGTAGCAAGTCGCTCTTGAACATGACACTTTCACTCCGCATCCAAGTCGGGTTGGGTTGTTTCATTCACCGGTCACATCACCATGGTCACATCACACCATCCACATTTGGGGTTAATGCTACCGATCCATCATGTCAGTGTCGCCGATATGTTCAAGAGAAGTCACTCAGAGAATTCACCTGTGTCTCACCCGCTGCAATACATTTACGCTCCCTTCTTTCATGACCACCACCCTGAACCTTATATCACCAGATTGTTTTCACCTCCATTAAAATCATTTGCTCCGTTCCGTGTCATTGACATGGGATTCATTAAGGCCCTCCTATGATGGATCGCTTCTTGTCGACATCAGCTCATTATCCAAGAAGTTGATCTAGGAACAACCCTTTCAGTACTTTGAAGCTTGCATGCCTCAATGGCAAGTTTCTCACTTCTGGCGATAGGTTTACATCATTGGCCTTTGACCGAAAGATTTTGCGTGGTGTTCGACGCCAAGTCCCTTATCCACACCACGTGAATTGTATTGTAGTACCTTGAGGATCATTATCATTACCGGTGATTCCTCTTGCGCCTGTTAATGGCTTACATCATTGGCTGGTAATCAGGCGATGTCTTTCCATGTTCGACTCCAGAACATCTCTCACATGGATCGACTTGTACTTTGAGTGAAGATCGAACGAGATTGAAGACCCCGGATCTAGTTTCATCCATCTGGGCTGCAATATATATTCAGGAAAATAAAGACATCAAATGTACATCATTGCTGCACAGGTAATCATCCAATCTATGGGATGATGGCTCTGCCAGAATCATCAGTCTACACTGAGACGATTGTCTGTCTCATGTACATGAAAATGAATTTATAAAGCTGAGCATGGGAATGCCGGACTTAGCTAGATCATGAAAATATTATGAAGATAATGTATTGTATTGTATCTTATTACAGGTCTCCTTCCAGCTTGAAAGAACTTCGGATCCTCATGATAAAGCATTTCACCCGACATCAAAAAGATTAATGACCTCATGCTTTACGGGGCAACTGTTATAGAAATTTTTGGGCACTAGAACCCCAAGAATAAATGTCCATAAACCAAGGGCTCCTAAGTCCCTATAGGTGTTTTTCCAACCCCTAAAAGAACAAGGTCAACTGATTACAGCTTCTCCCAGAAGTTCTCCATAAAAAAACTACTCAGAATTGGTCAAAACTGGACCATTTCACCTGCTCCATAGGCAAAGTGTTGGCATTATGATTCAAGTGTTGTCCTTGATGGCAACTCACTCAGAGGATGGTACAGGTGCTTAGAGGTTGGTACAAGTGATGGCATCTTAATCAGAAGACAGATCTCAGTACAGCATGCCAAGGAAGCTCATACACGCCGTTTCGTTAAGCCCAAGTCGCGTGTACACGCTAGTTCGATTCATAAAAAGCGCGTGTATGTGGAAAGGTTCCTTTGGTCCATGGTGGTTAGTCCTTGGAAGTTGTGCCTATGATTTCGGACCATTGTGTCTCGACGGGCGTGTCGATCCCTAGTTTTGAAGTTGATGGTATTGTGTTACTATGGTTTTGGCTCTTGGTATTGAGCTAGGCCTAAGACTATATAAGGAGAAGAAGATCATTAGGCAAAATCATCTTTCGACAAGGGCTTGAATATCTAAGAGTGAAAGAGATCTGATTTGCAGGTGCTGGGTTGCTTGATCTAAGCCAAGGAGAAATCACATTGGTTGATGGAAGACTAGATCTAAGGATAGATCGGGATCTAATGGTTTGAAATGCACTATGGTTGATTATGCTTATTTCTAGATCTGCATATTGTCGCAATGCTATGTTCTGGGTCTAACTAATGTCTGGTACAGCTGCAAATTGAGAAAGTTTATTTTTAGATCTGTACGCAGGTTGGCTTCGGTAAAAGAGCGTGTATACGCGGGTTTGGCTCCTTGAAGTAGCGTATATCTTTTGAAGCTTGTTTTTTGGGTTTACAGTGGGGTCTGACAGTTATTGCAGAGTTCTGTAGTCTGCTCTGTGTTCTGGTAACTGGTGATTGACAGGGTTCAGTGGTTCAGTGATTCAGAGTTTGGTTGTTTTATGCTTCAATGATCTGTTGTGGAAATTGAATGAATTGTGGTCTTCAGATTGTAATGTTGTGCTTCAGGAATATTCAAGTCTGAAAATGTATGAAAGGTGATACCTGAAGAAAAGAAGATTGTAGGTCAGCACCTACGTACTAGTATCTTGGCTAATACAAGAACAAAGGGGGTTGGAGCTCCCTTCCAAGGAAGTTTGGAGAACGAGAGAAGGTTGTAGCCTTCTGCAGGTTGTAGCCTGCGTACTGGTATAAGGCTGCACCAGTACAAAAGATTGTAAACTGAAGTTTCTTAAAGAAAGATAGAGATAACTTGCAGCAGGTGGTTTTCACCCACATTGGGTTTCCACCTTATATCTTGGTGTTCATGTGTGTGGCTTTTGATCCGTTCTGTTATACTGCATCTGCTTACTGTCAATGTGCTGAATAATGTCCTGATGAACTTAACTGAAGAATAAGCTAACTAAGTTATGAGTTTTCTGCTTATACGCTGTTTTATTTAGTCACAGTAGCGTGTACACGCTGTTTTACTTAACTGAAGTAGCGTATATGTTTCTGAGCATTGAAAAGGTTTGATTGATCTGATAATACTGATTCACCCCCCCTCTCAGTATTATTTCCAACAATTGGTATCAGAGCAGGTCCTTCAGGGAAGCTTGATCGCTTGAAGGTAGATCATTCATCATGAGCAACTACGAGAAAGAAGCATCAATCAGGCCACCGGTTTTTGATGGAACAAATTTCAATTATTGGAAGGTAAGAGTTACTGCATATCTTCAATCTCTTGGTACAGAAGTTTGGAACATTGTAGAAACAGGCTACGCTTTTCCTTCAGCTACTCCTACAGATCCAGCTGAGAAAAAGACATATGAAACAAATGCAAAAGCAGTCAGTACTCTATTAGGAAGTATATCCCAAACAGAATTCATGAAGGTCATGCACTTCAAATCAGCAAAAGAGATATGGGACAAAATGATCACTAGCTATGAAGGAGATGAACAGGTAAAGGAAGCTAAACTTCAAACTCTCAGGATTCAATATGAGACTCTCAAGATGTATAATGATGAAAGTGTGGCAAATTATTTTCTTCGGGTAGACGAGATTGTTAATTGTATGAAAAATTTGGGTGAAGAAATAAAAGAGACTATAGTAGTTTCAAAGATTCTAAGATCATTATCCCCCAAGTTTGAATCTAAAGTATCTGCAATAGAAGAAAAGGAAAATCTCAAAGTTCTCACTATGTCTCAGTTACATGGAATTCTAACTGCTTATGAAATGAGAAAGGGAGGTCCATCAGACAGAAGGGAAGCTGCTTTTAAGGCATCAGGAAAAGAAGATTACTATGAGGCAAGCCATGTTCCAGAAGAAGAGGAAGAAGAATCAAATTTTGTCAGAAATCTTCAAAGGGGTGCTGGAAGGTTCAGAGGTAAGCTACCTTTCAAATGCTTTGCTTGTGGAAGAGTAGGTCATTATGCTGCAAAATGTCCTAATAAAGATAAAGGAAAAGAACCTGCTAGATGGAATAAGAAACAAAGTGCAAATAAGAAAAGCTACTACACCCATGAAGATAGTGATGGCTTATCAAACAGTGATGAAGATGAACAAGGTAATAAATATAAGCTATTAATGGCATTTGAAGATGATGATTATGAGGATGCTGTAGATGTGGATAATCTCTATAATGAAATTACTAGACTCAAGAGATGCATAGAAGAAAAGAGTGTGATCATTGATACTTTGCAATTTCAAATTGATGAAAAGGAAAAACATCTTGAAAAACTAGAAGGTGAAATTGTTGGTCTCAGAAAAGAAATTGAGAAAACAAAAGCTATTAATCTTAAGTTTGTCAAAGGATCTGAAACTTTGGATGAGATTATCAATGTGCAGCGGTCTCCTCTAAACAAGACAGGTTTGGGCTATAATGGAGAAACCTCTAAAGCATCCACCTCAAAGAGTTATCTTGATGCAGCAAGAAGAAATGAGCAGAAGAACAATGAAGATAATCAGGTAAAGCAGGGACGAATTACAAACAGAAACTATCAGGGACAATCCTTCTTAAGGGTGAACAAAAGCTACAACCAACCACAGGTAAAATCTTCTCAGTTTGGCACAAGAATAGATGAAAATAGAAATTACAATCAGTTGGCTGGTAGATTCAATAACCGCAGAAGCTTCTTCAATGGACAATGCTTTTCTTGCCATAACTTTGGTCACAAAGCAGCTCAATGTGTTGCATATAAAACAATCATGACTAGGGAAGCTCAAAAACAAAGAAGTATGACAGGGATTACAAAGAGGACCTATAACAACTTTTCGGTTCTTGAAAATGAAGTTGAATGTTCTATTTGCAATAATTTTGGTCATAAAGAATCTGAATGCAGGAGCAGGTTTCAGGAGAAAAAGGAACAAGCCACGAGCACCAAAAAATGGAGAATAAAAGAACCTCAGACAGAAAGATGTGGGATAGCGTTTTATGCAGAAGGACAGGAAAATCTATGGTACATTGACAGTGGATGTTCGAAACATATGACAGGTGATAAAGAAAAACTTGAATCTTATTCTACTTTAGAAAAGGGAAAGAAAGTTTCTTTTGGAAATGATACTCCTGCAACTATAAAAGGAAAAGGTATTGCTCCTTTGAAAGAAAAGGTCAAGGCTGGAAATGTTTTGTATGTTGATGGATTGAAGCATAATCTTCTAAGTGTCAGTCAGATGTGTGATCAAAAAACCGAGGTTATTTTCAGATCGAATGGATGTCTTGTTCGTGATCTTGATACAGGTAAAACAGTTCTCAAAGGCAAAAGAACTCCAAATAATCTGTACATATTTGAAGAAGGACAACAACAATGCTATCTTAGCAAGGATGAAGAGCACTGGCTATGGCATCGAAGGTTGGGACATCTAAGCTTCTCACAAATAAGAAAAGCATGCAAATATCAGGCAGTTCGCGATCTTCCAGATATCAAAATTCCAGACAACACTATATGCAAATCTTGTCAGTTTGGAAAGCAAACCAGAACTAACTTTCCAGAAAAGGAAGGATCAGCTAGCTTGCCTCTTGAGCTAGTCCATACAGATGTATGTGGTCCATTTAGGAAAAGGACACCTCGAGGAGAAGAATATCTGATATTATTCATTGATGATTTCTCAAGGTTTGTTTGGTTAGGGCTTATGAAGCACAAAGATGAAGCATTCGAAAAATTCAAATCCTTCAAAGCATTGGCTGAAAATGAATCAGGACACAAAATTAAGTGCCTCAGATCTGACAGAGGTGGGGAGTTCACATCAAATGAATTTTTCGATTTCTGCGATGAACATGGGATAAGAAGAGAATTCTCTACAGCTAGAACTCCTCAGCAAAATGGGGTTGTGGAAAGAATGAACAGAACTATCCAACAAATGGCTCGTGCTATGCTCGATGAATCAGGTACTCCTGCAACCTTCTGGGGTGAAGCTGCACATGCTGCTGTTATCATTCTTAACAAAACAAATGTCCGAGTAAACAGCACTCAAACACCTCATGAGCTTTGGAGTGGTAAAACTCCTTCCGTGAAGCATTTCAAAATCTTTGGGAGCAAATGTTATATTAAGAATACTGATGAGCAACTTGGCAAACTTGAACCTAGAGCAGATGAGGGCATTCTTCTTGGTTATTCTCCACATAGCAAAGCATACAAGTGCTACAATAAAAGACTTGGCAGAATTGTTGACAGTATTGATATAGTGGTTGATGAGAAGGGATATATTCCTAGGCAAGTTCATCATGAAGACATTGAAGAAGATGAAGGTTACTCTCAAAGGCGAAATGATGAAGAAGAAGAACCTCAAGAAGAAGAAGAATCTCAAGAAGAACCAGAGGAGCAGACAAGAATAGAAGAGAAGACTCCATCCAGATATGTCCAAAAGAATCATCCAGAAACTCAGATTGTGGGGCAGAAAGAAGCAGGAGTACAAACAAGAAGGACACTTGCAGAAGCTTCAAGCTACTTGGCTCTACTCTCCTCCATTGAACCACAAAATGTGAAAGAAGCATGCAAAGATGAATGTTGGGTTAAAGCAATGGATGAAGAACTTGAGCAAATCGAAAGGAACAACACTTGGGAATTAGTTCCTAGACCAAAAGATAAGAATGTAATAGGAACAAAATGGGTCTTCAAGAATAAGTTAAATGAAAATGGAGAAGTAATTAGAAACAAGGCCAGACTTGTTTGTAAAGGGTATGCACAGCAAGAAGGAATAGATTTTGAAGAGACCTTTGCTCCTGTGGCAAGACTAGAGGCCATCCGAATGTTCCTTGCTCTCTCAAGCTTTCAAAACTTCAAGGTATTTCAAATGGACGTGAAATCAGCCTTCCTAAATGGAGACTTAGAAGAAGAAGTATATATTGAGCAGCCAGATGGGTTCATTCTTGGAAATGATCCAAACCTTGTATGCAGATTGAAAAAGGCACTCTATGGGCTCAAACAAGCTCCAAGGGCTTGGTACTATCGGTTGGACAAATATCTTCACCAACAAGGCTTTTCAAAAGGATCAGCAGATAGCAATCTCTATATAAAAGTTGAAAATAACAAATTGCTAATCCTTGTTGTTTATGTAGATGATATTATTTTTGGTAGCAATGAAGAGACCATGAGTCAAAACTTTGCCTTGGTTATGCAGAAAGAATTCGAAATGTCACTTCTTGGAGAATTGACATATTTTCTTGGATTGCAAATCCAACAAAATGAAGGAGGTATCTTCTTGTCTCAAACCAAATACCTCAAGCAGATCTTGAAGAAGTATGGCATGGAAGAGTCAAAGCCAGTATGTACACCCATGGTTACAGGATGCAGCCTCAGTGCAAATGATGAATCAGCAGCAGTTCACCAACCCACTTATAGATCCATGATTGGGAGTTTGCTTTATTTGACAGGTACTCGACCAGATATTACACATGCAGTAGGAATGGTTGGAAGATTTCAAGCCAACCCAAAGGAAACTCATCTTCAGGCAGTCAAAAGAATCTTCAAATATCTTCAAGGGACCCAAAACTATGGCTTATGGTATCCTAGAAATACTGATCTCACTCTTCATGCTTACACAGATGCAGATTGGGCTGGAAGTGTGGATGATAGGAAAAGCACAAGTGGAGGTGCTTTCTTCATGGGTTCCAGATTAGTATCTTGGTTCAGCAAGAAACAAAGTTCGATTGCCTTATCTACAGCTGAAGCAGAATATGTGGCTGCAGCATCTTGTTGCACACAACTTCTTTGGATGATGCAGACCTTGCAGGACTTTCAAATCACTTGCACTCCACCTGTCTCTATCTTATGTGATAATACAAGTGCAATCAGCATTTCAAAGAATCCTGTCATGCACTCAAAGACCAAGCACATACCAATCAAGTACCATTTTCTTCGGGAACAAGTGCTTGAGCAGAAGGTCAAGTTGGAGTATGTTCCTTCTAAGGAGCAAGTTGCTGATATTCTCACAAAACCACTGCCCAGGGAAACTTTTGAATATCTCAGACAAAAGCTGGGAGTAGTTGATGCTTCATCCTGTTGTTGAAGATTGTTTGTTCTACAGAAAAGTTGGTATACGCAGGTTACGGAAGGGATATGAGCGTATACACGCGGATTCATGTTGGGTAAGTCGCGTGTATGCTGGACGCTTGTTGCAGAAAGAATATCCGCGTACATACGCTGTTTTATACAGGATAAAACGCGTATATGAAGTTCTGAACAGCAAGGGAAAACTCTGAAGTTCTGAACAGCAATAGGAATGTCAGAATTCTTCAGGCACAGTTTCAGGGAGTGCAACAGGCACAGGTTCAGGGGGAGCAGCTCAAAAGTCTCATAAAGCATTGTTGGCATTCAGATGTTTTGGTTGTTGGTTTCAGGAGAAGGAGCTCAGAAAGAAATTCTGGTTGCTGATCTAACAAGATGTTTATCAGATGCTGCTGGTGTCTTTCCTAAGTCTTGGTCTAGATCTGTTGTCTCTATGTCATGTATCTCTCTTGTCATATCTCTTTTATGGTGTCAAGGTCATGTAACGGCCTATGTTGGTTTCCCCACTATGCCTGGGATGAATGCTGTAATATAATTGGTTGTTTCTGATATGTCCCCTCTTGGTAGGGAGTATGGATGTATGTATTGAGTCTTTTGGTGATAGGAAGGTCCCTTATGGTGTATAAATCTTGGTTCTTGTTGAAGAACATCTTTTTCAGATCTGGCCTACTGTCAGGGGGAGCACGAGTCAGCACAGCCAAGCAGAGGTATCAGCATGTCCTCAGGGGGAGCACAGCCCTTTGCTCTTGATGTCAAAGGGGGAGAGTGACTTGGTGTGGTGGTTGCCATCAAGTCCAAAGGGGGAGATTGTTGGCATTATGATTCAAGTGTTGTCCTTGATGGCAACTCACTCAGAGGATGGTACAGGTGCTCAGAGGTTGGTACAAGTGATGGCATCTTAATCAGAAGACAGATCTCAGTACAGCATGCCAAGGAAGCTCATACACGCCGTTTCGTTAAGCCCAAGTCGCGTGTACACGCTAGTTCGATTCATAAAAAGCGCGTGTATGTGGAAAGGTTCCTTTGGTCCATGGTGGTTAGTCCTTGGAAGTTGTGCCTATGATTTCGGACCATTGTGTCTCGACGGGCGTGTCGATCCCTAGTTTTGAAGTTGATGGTATTGTGTTACTATGGTTTTGGCTCTTGGTATTGAGCTAGGCCTAAGACTATATAAGGAGAAGAAGATCATTAGGCAAAATCATCTTTCGACAAGGGCTTGAATATCTAAGAGTGAAAGAGATCTGATTTGCAGGTGCTGGGTTGCTTGATCTAAGCCAAGGAGAAATCACATTGGTTGATGGAAGACTAGATCTAAGGATAGATCGGGATCTAATGGTTTGAAATGCACTATGGTTGATTATGCTTATTTCTAGATCTGCATATTGTCGCAATGCTATGTTCTGGGTCTAACTAATGTCTGGTACAGCTGCAAATTGAGAAAGTTTATTTTTAGATCTGTACGCAGGTTGGCTTCGGTAAAAGAGCGTGTATACGCGGGTTTGGCTCCTTGAAGTAGCGTATATCTTTTGAAGCTTGTTTTTTGGGTTTACAGTGGGGTCTGACAGTTATTGCAGAGTTCTGTAGTCTGCTCTGTGTTCTGGTAACTGGTGATTGACAGGGTTCAGTGGTTCAGTGATTCAGAGTTTGGTTGTTTTATGCTTCAATGATCTGTTGTGGAAATTGAATGAATTGTGGTCTTCAGATTGTAATGTTGTGCTTCAGGAATATTCAAGTCTGAAAATGTATGAAAGGTGATACCTGAAGAAAAGAAGATTGTAGGTCAGCACCTACGTACTAGTATCTTGGCTAATACAAGAACAAAGGGGGTTGGAGCTCCCTTCCAAGGAAGTTTGGAGAACGAGAGAAGGTTGTAGCCTTCTGCAGGTTGTAGCCTGCGTACTGGTATAAGGCTGCACCAGTACAAAAGATTGTAAACTGAAGTTTCTTAAAGAAAGATAGAGATAACTTGCAGCAGGTGGTTTTCACCCACATTGGGTTTCCACCTTATATCTTGGTGTTCATGTGTGTGGCTTTTGATCCGTTCTGTTATACTGCATCTGCTTACTGTCAATGTGCTGAATAATGTCCTGATGAACTTAACTGAAGAATAAGCTAACTAAGTTATGAGTTTTCTGCTTATACGCTGTTTTATTTAGTCACAGTAGCGTGTACACGCTGTTTTACTTAACTGAAGTAGCGTATATGTTTCTGAGCATTGAAAAGGTTTGATTGATCTGATAATACTGATTCACCCCCCCTCTCAGTATTATTTCCAACACAAAGTGCGTTGCATCTCACCTAAATACACACAGTAGGTGCGTTGCATTTCAAAAATCCCTTCTATGGGCTGCGATGGGCGAGAAGGGACAAATGGCAATGTCAATCCGTGAGGTGGAGAAGCATGGAATCTTCCAGAAACTTCTCCTGTGACACTTGCCTCTCTGAATTCGACCAGGGATGAGTAAGAGATCATCAATCTCCAAGTGGAAGCAAGAATTATCAGAGGGAGGAAACTAATCAAATCTCAAAAGCTGACTCACCTCCCTTGCAGACATATATATATGGATCCCTCATCCCAGAGCTCCAGAGGCTGGAATTTTGTATCTTGTAAGGAAGTGCTACTGGTTTATTGGTGCTATATCATAGTGTTGGGTGATCTAAGCTTTTCATGAGGTGAAGAAGGGCTTCTTGCTGAGAGGATGATGTTGGGTCAGAACAACTGGTTGTAAATATCTTGGCTCTTTCTTGATTATCAATAAAGCTATTCAAGTTTTCCTCCATACTCTTGTGTGATTTATGTTTTATGCATTTGTATGGTCAATTTACATCTAATCCTAGATTGTTTATGATAATAGATCCATGTTCTCGTATAGTGTTATGCTGCTTTGATTCTACAGGTACTCTGTGAAGCTGGGTATATAAGAAAGAAAGTAGCAAAGGACTATCGGAAGAGAGAGGAATCGAGCAAGGAACCAAGCTCAAGACAGAGGTTGGTCTCCTTTATTCTTCTCTCATCTATCTTTCATAAAGGAAAACGAAAGTAGTTTTACTTTGTTTGTTTCTAAGGTAGCTACCAGCCTTAGTGGGATTAGCAGTTCTGCATAGACACTTTTCCCTGTAACACGCTGGCACAGAGTAGCGAATGTTTTGAAAATTCCTCCAAGTTTAATGATTTATTTCTATATTTTCTTCCATAGAATATCATGAAATGTTGTTTGATGGATGTTTTGTAGGTTAATCAACCAAAAATGGCGATCAAATGGAAAGAAAGAGGACACAAAGCCAAAGACCATCAAGCATACTAGGACCCAGATTTCATTTTTGCCCTTTGAGACTATGGGTTGTTGAAATTCTTCCAGATTCATGGGATTAGGATCCGGGTAGAGTTGCTATAGAATTTGATTAATTGGTGGTATGTGGATCACTGAGCATTCATGATTGGGGACCAAGAACTCAAAATATATTTCACATACATTTATTTCATTACTAGTTTGTCTAGAAAGGGACAACGAATAAAGTTGTTTGGTTCTCATGTTGGAGGGGAGAGCATTGATATGTTGATTGCAAGACATTGTCTAGCCACTCGAAAGACTCAGAGTGGGAAGATAGATATAAAGAATATCATGAATCTCCCACTATGAATGATTCTTCATAATATGGCCCTAATATTCATGGCTCAGGCATTGCATGAAGCAACAAATTCTCATTTCCAATACACAATTGATTGTTTAAGTCCCATAGTCTTCAATTGGTGTTAGGGTTTGTTGGTCAATATGAAGAGCCAACTTACGAAGTGCAAGTATGGAAGGCTAAAAAAATCAGTTTCAGATCCATCTTGGTGACGCTCATCCTAGAACATGTGCCATTGTTTTGATATCAGTGGATAGAAGTGGATGCACCAATGCCCAGAGATCCACGGTTGATGAGGTGGGGTGAGCTTATGCCTCAGCAGAGAGGCAGTCAGCTGATGTATTTTCCCCGAACATTTTTTGGATGGCTGCAAAAACAGCTAATCATGATAGATGATTGGGCATAAACTAGCATGGATTTTGAGGAGATCTTGATCTTCTACTTCCACCAGGCGTATAGTGGACTGACATAGGTAAAAACCAGTTTTTAAAGTTGTTGAATGTTTTAAATTTTTTTATATGTGTACTAAGATTTTATACTTGTTATTTTTGCATATGTTGGACTAGAGAGACCTCCATGGGTTTCTCCAATAGCCAGGCGAGTGGCATGCCAAATAAAGGATGCTCCCTATGAGGAGGGAGTAGACCCAATCATTGAGGTGGAGTGTAATCAAGAAGTCCTGACAAGGGGAATTCCAGAATATGCATCGTTTGATGAGGTGCTATTCTGATATTAGAGGTACATTGTAGGGGTACTTGCCAGACTACGTCAGTTACTAAATCAAGTCATTTGAGCTATGTTGTGCTATCATGAGAACCATGTGGATGAATAACTGTCTCTAGTCTTTATTTTCGATACTTATGTAGGCTTAAGAAGCCATGTGTCTTAGAACACAGTTTTTGACAATTTGATGTAATAAACTTTTTGCAAACACTGTATATATATACATGTTTTCCTGTTATGTTCACTATGTGATGGTTTTTTTTACATATGTCGCAAATGTATATCTAATACATAATTAGCCAATTTACCTATTAATTTGTTCAAACGTCTCAGAATATGTTGATAAGTGATATAATCAAAGTCTCATTCCAAAAGACAAACTCGCAAATACATTCTCAAAATTTGAGGGTTTCTAACTGAATATTTTCTGTTAATTTGTAGTACAATGAGCTGTGAATTGAGATTAAGAACTAACTCTTTAATGGCAAGAGGAATGGCTTCTGAAAACAGCTCAATATCCACACTATATTTAGTAATGTTATTAGTAGTATGACCTAAACCTATGCCTTGTAAATTGACTAACTCACCATTAGGGTCATATATTGCCCATGCGGCGGAAGATAAAATTTGTGTACTATGACAAGCTACATCAGTAAAACCAACATAAAGGTTCGATGACATCTACAAACCAAGTAGAACACATGGTAAGTAGAAGAAAACATGTTTGCAAAAGCAAACGAACACACTAAAGCCAAACTGCACACTAATGAATACCACACTAACATATAAAGTATTTACATGAAATCATGCATAATAATCCAGATGGAGCCCATTTTGGGACTCGGGTAATTGATCAAGAAAGAGTAAAACTGTAGTTTCACTATTGGCATGACATGTAAGCATTGACTTGACCAATTAGTGGAATGACACACAAAAATGACAATGCCCCCATGCCCCTCAAGTGAGTGAGGGTTACGAGTTAGAGGATCAATGCCTCATTGCGATAATGGGAGAATGGTAAAAACTTGGTGAGAAAGTCTCATAATGGGTAATGAAAAAATATTAAGCTCATCGTGAGAAAAAGATGCCCCCAAGTGAAATATTTTGACAACCTCAGGTTGGGTTGAGATGTCATTGGGAAAGGTAGCCAAAATGTTCCCCATGTTTCCTTCGAATAACAATTCATGAACCAAAATAGGTGTCTAAAGTGGATGAGTTGGTATATAAAAAACAAGGGTTTGTAGACAAGAAGAAATATCACCAAGGCCTAGGAGAAATGAGGAACGATGATTAGCATAATTCCATGGAGTTTCCTCTAGAGACATAACTTTTGTGATACACTCGTCAGTCAGAAATGTCTCATTCAAAGGATCTGGAGAATCCTAAGAATCAAGCCAGGGAGATTGTGAATATGTGTCTAGACTCATACTGAAATGTTCATGAATTTCAAAAGTTGCTACAAAAGTTGAAATGACAACTTGATATTCTTTATCCATGGGGCTAAGCGGCATAACACCCCCAAAACTGTCAATCTAATCAGGACGGGGTGCGACCCAAGGATCGTGAAAAGTCAAGATCATGTTAATTGAAGCAACGTTCAAAGGTGGAAGGGAAAAAGTTCCCATAAGGGAAGAGTCTTTGAAAATACCCACCCCAACACTCTCATAAGGGATATCGGTATTCCCAACATACGGTACATTACCATTCCTTAAGGATGGCCCATAAGGAACTGCAGGGGTCATACGGGACTGTGGGGTTGTGGGACTACGGGATATGGGATGCCCAATATGCTTAACTTTTTCAATAGGACTCCTAATCTTCAACAGGACTTATTGTCTCGAGAAGTCCATTTTGAGACTTCTATATACTGTTGGAAAGCTCATTCCGGGCACTATGCAATGGAGAGGTTATGATCTCGATTTAAGTGGTCTTGTGGCCTAGAAGATCGATTAAACTTCACTTCTATTGGGAAATCTTGACCAACTAAAACCCACAATGTAGTGAGTGATAAAATTGGCTCCAATTGGGGAGAGTGCCTTGCTAGAAAGGTGCTGAGAACCTACAGACCAATAAATTTCCTTCCATTGGGCATGGAGTCATTCTTAAATAAAATATAAGTCCATGAAAATGGACTTTTTCAATCATAAACTGAGAAATTCAAATAACAATTACGATACATGCAAATTGATATTTACAATGACTGTAAAACATATACTTCTAATTTTGAAAATAAAATTTGAGGAACTAACCATTTACTGGCAGTTCCAACAATTCACCATCTAAGTTGTCAAGTATATATGTGTTGTTCCCTCTCCCTTCTTCAATCCTGAAGAGGCCAAACCATAGTGGATCGAATTTTCCATGTTTTCCTTTGTCCTCCCATCAGATATCCCACCTGAGAACTAAATCTCCTATTTGAAGAGGTAAATCCTTGGCCTTCTTGTCAAATAGAGATTTCATCTTTTGTTGGTAATTAGAAAGTTTGGCCTCCACCTATTATTTTTTTTCTTGAAGCTCAACCAGCTGATTTATCCTTCTTTTCAAGGTGCTTGGCTCTTCCTTGACTTCTTGTAGCAACCTTACTACTGGAATTTCTAGTTGGATCGTTAATACATCAGCCTTGCCATACACTAGCTCAAAAGGTGATTTCCCAGTGGATCATTTAGGCTTTGTTTGGTTGGCCCATAGAGCATACTTTAGTTGGGAGTCCCAGTTCCTTTGATTTTCAATGATGGCCTTCTTCAGCATCCTCACCACAACATTGTTTGAGGACTCAACCAAGCCATTGCCTTGAGGGTAGTATGTAGTGGAGTGCCCAACGGGGATATTATATTTATGGCAGAAGCTAGTGAACTTGGAAAATTTGAAGGCCTTAGCATTATCAGTGATGATTTTGAAAGGACAAGCAAAGCAGGATAATATGTTCACCTCCATGAATTTTATCACCACTGAGTTTGTAGCATTTCTAGCTGGGATGGGCTCTACCCACTTGGTGAAATAGTCAGTGGATGTTAATATCCATTTGTGCTAGCCACTGGATGGTGGGTTTATCTCCCCTATGAAGTCCAATCCCCACTGTTTAAAAGGCTCCTCCACATGCACAAGAATCTCAGGGAGAGGATAAAACTTTTATCTTTCGGCAAACACTTGGAATTTTTGGCACATCCTAACTCTAGAATGAACATCCCCAAATAGCATAAGCTAGTAGAATCGAGCCTTGAGGATTTTGTGTGCCATGGTCTTCCAGCTATAATTCCCTCCACAGACTCCTCCATGAAACTCCCCAATCACTTTATGGGTCTCCCCTTCCACCAAACATAGAAACAATACCCCCATAGGGTCCTTCCAGTAGAGTAGGCCATTGGATATGATATATTTTTGCACTTGCAATATCAGGCTTCAGTATTTGGATGTATCCATCCCCAATGGTCACCTTAGGAATAAGAGGTAAGGAATGATGTTCTTATATCAAGTTGATCCCTCATATTTGGCATAGATTTTTTGCTCAAATGTTTTAATACTACTTTGGTGATCCTATGGTCTGCCTTCCTCTGTGATCAGGTTTATCCCTAGTGCTTGGTAGTTGGATTTAGATAAAACCTTGGCCAACCCCTAGCCTTTAATGAGCTTTGTAGGCTTTATTTCTAGATAATATTCTTGTATTTTCGCTATCCACTTGCCCCTCTTTCCTTCGCTACCTCCTTGCACCAGGATGTCCTTGACTATTTTAGTTGGGACAAACGTTGTGATTTTTTATTGTGGCACATATGTGTGAAATGCATTCAGAGCAATGGATAGTGAATATGCTTGTTTATATAATATATTATATTTTAGCTTAGTGTCCCTTAGGACTTTTCTGAAGAAGGTGATGGGTTGCTCATAACCCACTTTATTTTTCTGAAGCAACACTGCAACAATGGTATGTGGAGAGGCGAAAGAAAAGATGTAGAAAGGCACTGAATAGTCGGGGCTAGCTAAGACTGGGGCTTCATCTGATTTTCTTTGATTCTACTAAAATAATCAGAAGGGACAGGGCTCCACTTGAATTTATTTCCCTTCTTGAGCATGTATGTAATACCCTTGACTATCTCTGCATAGTTGGATATAAATTGCCTTAAGAAATTTCTTCTCCCTAAGAAGGCTTGGACTTATTCTTATTCCTGGGTAGAGGAATGTGGTTGATGGATTCAACTCATTTAGGATTGATCTTCATACCATCCTGTGCTACTATATGTCCTAGCAGCTTCCCCTTACTTATGGTGAACTAATATTTCTTAAGATTCAAGGAGAGACCATATCTCCTACACTTCTCAAAGGTGAGTTTTAAGTGGAGGATGTGTTCCTCCTCAGCCTTGGAAAAGACTTTGATGCCATCCAAGTAGACCACCATGAATGTTTCTTGCTCCCCCATGAAAGCTATGTCCATGGCTCTCTGAAATGTGGCCCTTGCATTTATCAACCCAAAAGGCATGCGAGCATACATGAATGTTCCCCACGGGGTGGTGAAAGCAGTCTTTTCCTTGTCCTTGGGATGAACTGCCACTTGATTCTATCCAGAGAACCCGTCCATCATGGAAATTCTGGCCGAACCAACCACCTTTTGCAATATATTATCCATCTTAGGCAGTGGGTAGTTCTCTTTTAAGGACGCCCTATTTAGATTCCGGAAATCTACATATAGCCTTATCTCCCCATTCTTTTTCCAGATTAAGACCAAATTTCCTACCCATTCAGAGTATCTTAAAGGTACTATGATATTTTCTTGGAGTAGCTTCCATACCTCCCTTTCAATGGAGGGGAGTAGGAGTGGATTTATCTACCTGAGTTTCTACTTGCAGGGTTTCATTCCACTTTTCAAAGGAACCTGATGTTGTATGATGTTAGTATCAAATGTTTGCAAATCATCATAAGACCAAGAAAAATATCTTTGTAGGTTTTGAAAATATCTAAATACCTCTTTTTGTAATGAAAGGGGATTCCTTTTGATAGCTTGATCATCTAGGGATCCTCCTCTGAACCAATGTTGCAATCTTGTACTTGATCATCCATCTCAGGAGACATTTCTTTGGTGGCTAGGTCATCTTTATTAAAGATCCTTTCTAGTGGGAAGAGTCTGCAAGGAATAGTATTTCCTTTCAGTTGCAAAGTTTTGTTCCCAACCACTGTGTCTTTCCATAAAGTGGCTTCTTGATTTGCTTCTTCTTTTTCTTCTTGATCAATGGTTGAGTTAGGAAACTCCCCAATGACTTCTATGAATCGTTTCACTTGTTCATCATCTTAGAACACCTACCAGTGCTTGATGTTATCAGGTATGGAGTGTCTACACCTGACTTCCACCTCATATCAGAGGAGAGGATTGTTAGGGGGGCTGAAAGTGCTTGCAGCTACAGCAAGGGAGTCAACCATTTTGTTTCCTTCTCTTGGTAGAAATTGGATATTAAAATATAAGAAGAAGTTTTCAATTAAATCCCACACTTCATTGCGATACGTCCTCTATCTAGGGTGTTTGGCCTGACATTGATTTCTGAATTGTGTTATGACTAGCTCAGAGTCTCCATAAACCATTAGGCATTCAATATTCATATTTTTACAGTTTGTAACCCAAGGAGCAGTGCTTCATACTTCGCCATGTTGTTAGTTGCTTCAAACTCCAGCCTAAATGAGAGGGGTATCAGGCAGACCTCAAGAGATACCAACAATACTCGTGCCCCATTTCTCTCTTTTGAATTGGCTCCATAAAAATATAATTTCCATACTTTTCTTTCACTTGCATGTTGATTTTCTAGCTTCCATGTTAGGTGGACTCATGTTTCTTCTAATGTAGACTCATCTTCTTCTAGGAGTAGATAGGAGAGGTCACTTTCTTTTCAATACACTGGGGAGTTTTTTCAGCCTTTAGTTGAGGTCACAATTTTTACAAACTTGGATTCTCTATATAGCCTCCTTTGTTCTCCTAGAAAGGTGGGAATGGTGGCATAAGTTAGATCTAACTTGATAGACCTCCCCACCTTTGAACCCCAACATCTAGATAGAAGCATGCCAAAATGAGGGGTTGTATCTAACACTACTATGTCCATTACCACCATGGAAAATTTTAGGGGCTAATGTTCGCCCAGTGGGCTATTTTTCCATGATTTTTCCACAAAAGAGATTCACCAATTACCAATTTTATAAAAGACAATTCGTCCAAATTTTAGAATATAAAATTATTTTACCTTAAAAACCGCCAACATTATATAGAGACTATATATAAAATCATTATAAATTTGAATAATTTTACAAATATATCAATAAACATTTTATAGTTTGCATATTATGGATTAGTGAGATTTGCCAATGTTTTTAAACTTCAAGAAAATTTTCCTTGTTGATTAACCTATAAAAAGATCCATCAAAAAAGATTTCATAAGTTTCTATGGAATAAAATCCAGAAATAAATCACTAAACTTGGAGGATTTTTCAAACAAATCATTACTCTGCTCTAGCACGACTATCCACGAATTTTTCTATGCTTCACTGCCCCAGTTGGCCATAAGGTGAACAACATGGGTTCGATGGGTAAAACCCGCGCTGGTCACCCTCGACATAATGTTTTTCTAAGACCTCCATGCAACCTAGTCTATGGATGAAAATACATAAAATTACAACCAAATTAAAGGGAAGGTACAAATCTTTTACGTGCAGTGAATGGCTCAACGAATGGTGTTCAGGATTGATCATACTCTCTGCCTGAAGATTGAGGTAAAATGGGGTAAAAATGCTCTCTGATTTTCAAAATGGTAAAATGGTGAAAAGTATTTACCTTTTTGAGCTTTTATAAGTTTTTAAATGACATTATTACCAAATTAGGGCATTTTTTCAGTTATATTTTGATATTTTTTCTCGAAATTGGTAATGTACATTTCACTTGTGTAGTGAAAGGTCATAAATCATGGTTACGGTGATTAATTCTAATTGATTCAACGAGTTTTATTTTATCACTTTTTTCAAACTAGTAAAAAATAAATGAAAAAACGACCCCCTAGAGTCTTCTTTAAGCTCTTTTCTGACTCTCGAAAGGTGAAAATATTATCGATTACTTGTCGTTTCAAACTCGATAATGTAAATGAAAGGACGTCTACTTAGTATAAGTTTAGCTCTTTTCCAGACTGAGATAGGCTATTGTATGAAAAAGAAATACCTTAGTCGAACATGGTTAAGAGGTTCTCTTGGATATCGTTTTCTACCTTTTCAAATTCAAGAGACGATTTACGAAAAGGGACCTTTATATTTTTCTTTTTTGCCTCTTTTTCAAACTCTCTAAACATGAAAAATATGTCAAGTTTCACCTCCGTTGAACTCGTAAAATTTAAATGACACAGGACTTGTTATCATGCTGAGATCGAGTTTCTCCTTCCTATGAATTGTTAAACTTACTAGGATGGATTCACCCGAAGGATGACATTATATGGGAAGCATATGTTATCCCCTTCAAGATTGCGATAAAAAATAATGTGGTACTCATTAGAAATAGTGGGGGAAAAATAAAAGCGAACATCTCTTGTACTTTTTCGAAAGGAAGCATGTCACTCTTGAACATGACACTTATCTGTTGCTTGTGTTAGGTTTGGGATATCCTCACTTCATCACTTGCCTTCCTGGGTTTGGGAAATCCATTTTTCCTCTCATCTGATTGAATTGATTCGTCATCATGACCTCTAATCCTATTTTGAGTCAAATGTTGCCAAAATCTAGAGTTGTGTCACCGATATGTTCAAGAGAAGTCCTATCTACAATTTCTACTGCTTATACACTGTATGACCTTTCTGCCATAGTCCTGAATCAAAATTTCCTACTCTACTATATCCTTTGTTTCATGTCAATGATGTGGGATACATTATGACCCTCCTTTGACGAATCACTTCTTGTCAACTTCAACTCATTATCCAGGAAGATGATCTTGAAACTCCTTTCCAGTACCTTGGAGCTTGCATGCCTCAATGGAAATTTCTTTGCATCCGACGACATGTTTACATCATTGGCCTTCGATCGAATGATTCTTTGGGTGTTCGAATTTAGCTTCATTGTTGACACTCGTGGATTATGTTGATTGTACCTTGAAACCATTTTCATTATTGGTGGTTTATCTCATGCATGTTAATGGTTTACTTCATTGACCAGTAATCAGGTGGTTTTATATCATGTTCGACTTCGACACATCTATTCACATGCTAGAATTCGTACATTAATCAGATCGGGACAGAGCTCAAGACCCTGGATTCCATTTGATAAAATCTAGGTTGCATGGAGTTGTGAGTTAGTTATGATTGTACACATGATTATACGGATGGATGCGACCATACTGTGGGTCCATCTATATGATTCTTTCTATTCAGATGGCTACGTCCATACTGTGGATCCATGCACATGATCCCTTCTATTCGGATGGTTGCGCCCATGCCGTGGATTCATGTATTATTATATGCCTATTCATGTATCATTAGGCATGTTTATATCATAGATGTCAGATATGTATATGTATATGCTTGATTTGCAGGTCTCCAGATGGTGTTTTTCTGGTCCTTGCCTTGAATTGTAAATCATTTCATCCATCACTCCCTATTCTTCTTTCATGCTTTAGGGGGTATCTGTTACACAATATTTTTCACACCTCTTGTTCACTTCCTATTCTACATCTCGAAATGCCAAAATTTTGACAATTTTGAAGTATATTCATCATGAAATACATATTGAAACATCCCTGAAAAATGGAAGAAAAACTACCTTGAGTCGATTCTGGAGAAGGTTGACTGAAACCCTAAATTTTAGGATCAACGCTCTTTGCTCCACTACCTGCCCATCCTGATGGCAAGATGCAGTTCTTTGACCTAGCACTTCCAATGTGGGTTTTGACATTAAAAGTCACACTGAACCTCTTTTGGTGGGTTTTCTCAAAATGGAGGAGACGCTTCGTATGCTAGAAACTTTGAGAAACATCGAGTTGGATGTTGCTGGGTAGAGATGTGGTTGAGCTATCTCATTTGGAGCTCTTGATCCTACCTTTAAGGGCCTTCCCCTTGAGATGTGTACCTTCCTCCCTCTTTTTTGGATCCCTAACTCCCTCTCCCTTCCTATAAATCAAATCCCTTCCATCCCCAAATGGTTGGTCATTGATTGCCTGCATTCCTATGCTGAGATTATGCCTAAATGATGCCCATCTAACTTAGAGAAGGAGTGCTTGAAGATTCTTGGCTTGGACTTGGACATCCACCAAAAGGAGGTCTCCAACATCAAGGAAATGGTTGTATGCTTCCCTTTTTTATTCATTAATATATACATTTGATGTTCACTTTCCATAAATGTCTAAATATTTATGCATTTAGCTTGATACTCCTTAATCTATCAAGTAGTTTATGTTTGATATATACCATACATGCTCTTGTATCTTGCATTGTCCTTTGATATCTCTTCCAGTTACTCGAACGTAAATAACAAGCAAAGAGTGAGCCTGGAATCTAAGAGATCGAAGCCATCACCAAAGGATTGAGCCATTAGTATCAGAGAGATGTAGGTTTCTCTCTATGCATTTTTAAACATAAGCTAGGACATTATACATTATTTTGTTCGGTTTGTTGCTAGACCCACTAATTAGACTAGAGAGATTGCCTCTGTCCACAGAAGGGATTTATCTTCACAACATGACTAATCCGATGGATGTTAGATAAATCCTTCTTGATAAAGTTGGTTATATGACCGTTGCATATTTGTGGACTATTCTGTTGGATCTTAGACAAATTCTTTCAGTTTATGTGTGTTTCTACTAGAGTGATACTATTACCTCTCTCTTAGAGGCTCGCCTTTCTTCCCCTCAGAAGTAGAAGAACCTTGAAACACCTATGATCGAAAACTCACTAGGCACACTCACTTGCCTTTTGAAAGTACATGTGTATCACTCTCTCTTACCGACAGTTAGAGCCAAGGAAAATCTATAACAATATATGGAAACTAGGCCGATACTCTGAATGGGGCTCCTATTCCAAATAGTGTGAGGTCTAATTGAGACTTCACATCAGGGAGATCCCCTTGGTTGATGGATTTCCAGAATCATCAACCATTTCCTAGGAATGGTGGGAAAACCAATAACATAATTTCTCTTCAATAAATGAAAACTGTCACGGTTCAGATGTCTAAATCTAGAGTGCCATAAGAGACTGGATGGTAGTGTACCTTCATAATATTGAGAGTTATATGAAAATTTCTGTTCACAAGAAGAGGTTCCTTGCAGCTTCAGGAGTCTTTCTTATTCTATCCCAGTCATGATAACTAAGTTGTCTGATTCTTTCTCACCTCAACCTTACCATCAAGCATGTGAATGGAGTGCCCTTGATGGCGAATGTGAACCTAGGACAACGAGTTTCTCTACAACTTTGGGAGGTAGAGAACATCATGTAGAAGAAATTTAGGGAGACCATGTAGTTTGAGCCTAATGGTGCCAAGTGTTGATGGCTTGAGTTTTGACTTGTTTACAAAGTATACTTCTCCATCTACATTGTCATTGAATTTTTCAAAGAATTCCTTCTGAAATGTCATGTGGAACATTTCTCCTGAATCAAGAAACCTTTCATCTTTCCACGAAGCAAGTGAAGAATTAAAAAAGTCTTGAGTTACTCCAATATTGCAATGTGGCACAATTTAATGAGCGGATTCATGTGCTTTACCTTTCTCTGGATTTAGTGATTTGCATTTCTCTTCGTTTCTTTCTTGTATGATTCTATCCCAAGAGAGATTGCATGTTGAAGTATCATGTCCATTTTTGTTGCATCATATACAATGAAGATCAAATATTCCTCCTTGGTAATGTTTATCCCTCCTGCCTTTGTTGTTCTTCTTTCCATGTCCTCTTCTACCAACTCCTTTAGAAGAAGCCTATGACTGGTTCTTCTATTTCTATGCAAGGAACAAAAATTCTTCAGAATACTGAGAAAATGTCTTCTTCTTCCCAAAATATTTCTCTCTTTCCACAAACATCTCCACAAGAAAGTCAAAGGAAATCTCCTTAAGTTTGTCACTAGCTCGTAATAATTCAAGATAATTAGAATATGTGGCATATAGCACCTTGACAGAAGCTATGAGAGGAACATCTATTTTAACTTCCATAGATTCTTTATAGTGCTTAATAGTTTTGATTTCATAGGCAAGGGCAAGGGGATCATCATCTTTCAATTTAAGATTGAAGACTTTGATCATAAGTTGGACTACTTCAAGCTTATAGTGTGAGCCATATAAGTATTTCAACTTCTTTAAAGCACTAAAAGCATTTATAAATGGTGCAATATGATGACTCACCTCTTTATTGACTAATTCAATAATCAAGGCATAGGCCTTACTGTTCTTATTCTTCTAGATGGCGATCTCTTTGTCTGATGTGGGCTTCTTAGGAGGATTCCCAACTTCTCCTTCACATACTCCTTTCCATAATTCATTAAAAATGAAGGTATGGTTTATCTTTCTAGACCATTCATGGTAGTTCTCTTTCTGAGAGAGAATTACTCCAACTATGGAGATTGGTGAATGCAGTAATAAATGAAATTCTGAGCTGTGCTTAGAATAGTAAAAAAAGTAATATATGTCTTTTGAAAATAGTAGTCTAGCATAAATTGTGTCTTAGAAAAAATCATCAAATAATGATGCAAACATTGATGCAGGTTCTCAACACATATATACAACCAAAACATGCCTTACATATGAGCCAATCATGTACCATTATACATGAACCATCCAACTTATATGACATCAAAAATAATAACATAAACCAACCAATGCACATGGAGATTTCAAACCAACATACAATATGAACCAATGAACCATATAGTGAGCACAAACCAATGCATATAATAGGCACATGTAAACCAATTCAATGTTGCAAAATTAAACTATTCAACACACAAAGAATACTTTAACCAACACAAAGAATCAATGACTCTGTTATACCAATCTCAATGGAGTGAATATGTTAAATGGTGCAACAACACATACAATATATAATTAGCGACCAACATATAATATCCAAAAAATACCATGACTTCAATGCACATATATTAATCTTCAGTATACAATTCTATTCAACAACTCCATTCAACACACATTCAATGCAGGTTCCACCAAGTGACCGATTCATTCCAAGTCGGCTATCACAAGTCGACTTCACAACTTAGCTCTCACAATCAACACAATTAATATAGGTAAAAACTCTATTCAGATACCTACATACACAAAGGACTTCAATCAACACACATATTTTTAACA
The DNA here is from genome assembly GCA_031772625.1 of Pinus tabuliformis. Taxonomy (NCBI): domain Eukaryota; kingdom Viridiplantae; phylum Streptophyta; class Pinopsida; order Pinales; family Pinaceae; genus Pinus; species Pinus tabuliformis. The sequence continues at coordinate 149,964,035 of CM062813.1, read as the reverse complement.
ACAATCCACAACATTCAAAATTCAATGCAGAGAATGGATTAAATGCATAATGCACGACCTTCAAACTCAATGCAGAGTATAAAGAGGCATTCTCACAAGTTTCAATGCATAGAATACTTCACATTGTTTCAATGTCATACATTATTCAATGCAAATATTACACTTCATTCCAAGACATAAACTTTAGTCAAAGATCTAATGCTCCAAGTTTTCACTAAATGGATAGGAAACTATTGCAGATGACTGAGCAGGAAAAAATTTGTGTGGGAGCATAAAACTAGCAAAAGACATGAGTTACAAAGCTAAATGGAACCTGTTCTCTGATACCATGTCAGGATATGCATCGGTAACACCATGAATGAATGGTTTTCTATTAGAAAGAGTTATTACTAGAAATTGCACCAAAAGGTGCAAAGGAACGCCGATAGGAGTCAGGAATGTGGAAAAATCCATCCATATTCTCATTTTTTTCTGAGGAATATGTGGAATTACATTGGTGCTTGGATGAGCTTTCTTGGATTTTGATTTCATCTCATGAGCACAAAATTATCCTATTGATGTTGGTGTGACCATCAAATTTATAGCTTGAGTAATTTCCCTTCTAACCTAGCAAGATGAATCTTAATTAATATATTGTTAATTAATGAAGGCTTTTTAAACATTTCCACTCCAAAATTTTACGTACAGATCGACGTAATACAAGTGATATACAATACAAAGAGAGTAGCCATGCATGGAAAATGCAGGCATGTGGATAATTGGAATTTTCTCTTCTTCATCCGCAACCGAGAGAAAAATGTTGCTATACTAACTGACTAATAAGGCCAATTATACCTCCGAGTTGATTTTGATGAAGAAAACGAGAGGAACTGATATAGTCTAAGAGGCAGTTGATGATGGATAAAAGGTGATGGTATAATCGACATGGATTCAGGTGACAAGGCTAGAGGCATCATCGTAAGTGCAACTATGAATTATGGGGTAAGTGGCCTTGAAAGTCTATGAATACTTGGTGGGAGAATAGGTCTGAGGTTTCCCATGGTCACCCATGCAGATGGAAGTACCAATTATACATTATCAAATTGTGAATATGTATCTAATTGTGTGCGATGGAAATAAATTTGAATTAATGAAGGGAGAGGAGCCACAATATGGATTATATTGATATTGAAAGGGACCCCTGTTGATCATTTCCATGAAGTGGAAAAGAGAGTCTTCCTTCTGCAATCTCATTTCCACAATGAATTTTTTAATGAAGGCCTCCACCTTTTTTTTAGATCATCCACCCAACATAAGTTTCCCTCTTCAAGCTTTCCACATGCCTATCAACTCCCTGTAGCGACGCTGAAGATTCTTCTTCATAACCCCATTTGAAAGAAGGGGAAGAACAATCATTTCTTGATCCAATAGGGTTGTTGGGGGTTGAGTGGAGATGCCTAGTAAGAGGGGGTTGACGTCCCTCAGTGATTTTTTTCCACACCAATTCAAATGTTTCCTCTTTGTGTTTTTGGCTTACCTGGAGAGATTTGTAGGCGTTTCCATGCATTCTTACCTTTTGATGAGTAAAACGAACAGAAACAAACAATTTTTTTGACTGATCATCGACATGTGCAATACCCACAATAGGTTTCCATATTGTTGCTTCTGAAGAAGTCGTGCATTTGGCGACTTCCAACAAAGGGGTCGCGAATCCACTGTTGGTCATTTAAGCTTCTTCACAGTCATTATGAATTATTTGATTGTATTCTGGGGCCAAGTCATGGTGGTCTACACTGATTTACTTGACTCAAAAGAAATGGCGACGGTCTTACAACTCCTGCTCGGGTTTGTCATGGGAATTATTGGGCGTTAAATTGAATTTCGACTGGTGTAGGCTGCTAGAATTGGCGAATATGGTGAGAATGAATAGGAAAAATTCCAAAGGCATTGCATACACTCTTGTAGTCAATCATCGTCCCGTCACTTCCCTTCATGCTCAATTTCACCAGGCAGTTGCTCCAAAAATTGGAGTTGCACCTTGTAATTTGAGAGTCCCCGGTATCACCCTGAATGGCTCGCAAGCTGCAAGAGAAATCAAGTTCATGAAAACAGGAGGATACGTGTCAAAGTCAAATTGAAATAAGGAGGATTAAAAGTATGCGCTATGATTCACTACAATGAATAGTGTTTGCACATAGAACCCACAAAAAAAACACCTTAGGCATAAATATATAGATTGGAGAGGGAGACTCTTGGAATTCATATCATTAAAGAAATTTTGAGGTAAAAAATGGGCCTCAAAACGAAAATGTACTACCAAAATAAACTTTATAAGAACCAACAGGATTCAAGATGTTGATGTCAACCATGGGGGATGATTCAACATTTTTGGATTAAAAATAAAGAGATTAAAAAATAAAAAATAAAAAACAAAAAAACTACTTTTTCAACTCGTATTTTCAACTTATCTTCCTACATTTTAACTCAAATTTCGAGCGGGAACACTTGTTGCATGCAAAATTGAATTCCTCATCCAAGGAGTACCCATGTTGCATACTTTCGATAGACCCTACTACATGAAAAATGAGAAATACATGAAAAACATGATTGCAGTCACATTTTTTCATGTATTTCTTATTTTTCATGTATTAGGGTCCATCAAAAGTATGCAACATGTGTACTCCTTGGATGAGGAATTAAATTATGTATCCAATGAGTTCTCCTGCTTGAAATTTGAGTAAAACAATAGGGATATAAGTTGAAAAGGTAGTTTTTTCATTTTTCCCCTCTAAAATTTGATGATGTAATCTAATCTTTTTTTTTATTATTTCCGCTATTATTTTATAATTTTCCTTAGGAGACCCATTTTAGAGCTAAAAATTTCTCTAATGTCCAATTTCTCTTCACCTTCTCATTTTCATATTTGAACTATTAACATATTTATAATGTTTTCCCAATCCTTCTGGGTTAGGTGTCAACAATTTCAACTCTACTTACCCCACTAGATGTTGATTTACTGAATTGTCTCTAAGTAACTTACAATACATAACCTTTCCTCAAGAAATATGTTTGCATAATTCCCAAATTTCTAGAACAATTAATTGAGACACCTTTCCTTGCCCCATAAGATTCATCATATCTATCCATTCATCTATAATTCCTAAAAGAATTTTGAGAGTATCCAAATTCAAATTTTACTGCTTAGCCCTTCTTCGAAACCCTCATATTCCTTTTGTGACATTTTAAATACTTCTTAGAAATTATAATTTACACAATAACCTTTTTATTTGTCAATAAATATTTGATGTTGTAACCTCCCCCAATTGATTTCCTATGTAAATAAATAGAAATAATAACCAAGGTCACGAGACACATATTCCAAGCTGAATTTTGGGTAAAACATAACGATGAGGATCACTTGTGATTAATTTATGGCTATGGAAATTGGCAAAGGAAAAGTGGCATTAATTTGCATTTATTTATGAAAATAAAGGAAAATAGGAGAAAAGGAAGGTGAAGAGTCACAAATTTGCGTGCAAGTGAAATTAAAGGGAAAATGAAGCAAATAGAGGCCTTGATGATAAAAAGGCTTTTGAGGCTCAGTTCACGGTTTTTGACAGTTCTATGGTGGATCTCTCTCTTCTGTTCTCTCTCATACTCTTTCACACTTAGAGAAATTTTCGAGCATTGTTGGAGCATGTTTGGATCACTCTAGTTTTCATTGGATTTGGAGAAAGAAGGCAAAGGAAAGCAGTAAAGCGTAAGGGAACAAGTGGATCAACAACTATAACTACATTACTTTGTAGGTAACAAGTTGCATGTGTGATTTTCTTTACTGATTATGGATGCATGGTATATGCATGTCATTATCTAGTTATGATATATCTTTGGCATGTAGGATTTCCAGGGTTGACAATGGTTTTGCCTAACCTTGCCATTTTCTGGATAGCCATGGTGTTGTGGGTTTTTCCACTTTTGTTGTATTTTTTTGCTTTTTTGATTGGTGCTTGTAATTCCTTATGGTTGTAGCTTGGAACAAGCGCTCTATAAGCCCTGGAAGAACTTAGGTTGAGTTACTAGTCCTGGAGCCTAGGTTGGTCAAATGCTCTGAAGCCCTTGGTGGGTTGAGATACTAGTCCTGGAGCCAGGTTGGAAAAATGCTCTAGAGCCCTGGAAGGTTATGGGTTGAGTTACTAGTTCCTAGAGCCCTGAACAACTTGGGTAGAGATGAATTTGGTTGGTGTTAGTGATGTATGACTGTGAGGTGGAATCACTAGTTGAGGGTTGAGGAGGTTTTGCCTCTGGAAGCCCTAGTTTGATTTTGCCTGGTTTATTCCATGAGACCTCACATTCACACTTAGAATATGGCATGAGGGTGCTTGGTTAAAAGAGAGATTTGGTTCAACCCAATTTATGATTGGGCGGTACGTGGAAGTCCCTAACTTGGTTGGTATTTTCCTATGTTAATAAGAGCTATTATTCTATCGTTATTCATGTATATTTATTGGAAATGCATTGGTGATGTTATGGCTGAGTTTCCATAGTTTATATGATAATTATATTTTGGTTATATGTTGTTTATATGATGATTATTTTTTGTTTATATGTTTTTTATATGATGTGTAACTTATATGGCTCTTGTCATGATATGTTTAGCTATTGACTGATGACCAATGTATGGACTAATAAGTGGTGTTGCAGCTATGTTCTCGATGATTATCAGATGAATCTAAAACTTTTATGATCAAATATGCACTCATGACCTATAGCTTACTTGTTTGCAATATGTTTGACAAAATTCCTGTCATGTTCTAGGTATTCTAGGTCAATTTCTTCCTTAAAGTTTGTATGTTGAATTTTTTTTTCATGCCATTAGTGATTTTGGAAAGTCTCATTGATTTCTGGGCAGTGGTATGGAGGCTAGACTTAAATGGTGGCTTACAATCTGGGACCACTACCTCTGAAATGGATAAATTGGGTTACAACCACATGGATTTAGTCTTGTGCATGTGGTTAGAGGCTTCCAACCACATGGAGGGCATGTCATTGGTGTGGTTGGGGACCCAGGTTAGAGAAAAGGGTGTCCAACTCAGGTTTTGGGCACCTGGGGTGGTTACTCAGCTTATGAGTGACATGTATCCCTTGTAGAATGTTAGGAGATGTCAGTTTATCTTCAATGTTAGGAGATGTCAGTTTATCTTTCATAGTTGGCCCCACTTCCTTAATGCAACAAAAGAGGTCGGATCATGTCATAGTAGCTCTTCCTCTCATGTTTACCCTGACATCTCAGTGAAACTGGGTAGATATGGGAGGGGTGGTTACAGAATGGCATCATAGCTCCCAGGTTCAACACTTGGACTGGATCCGTGAAATGTATTTGTCATGCATGCGTGTTAGTTGTATATGTGTTCATTATGCATGCATTGTGATAGTAACTATTGTAGTTGTTTCATGTAGAGGTTGATGAGGTTGATGTTGAGATGATTGATATGTTGATTTCATTATATATACATATTCTGTGCTAATCTAGATTGATTTTTCATATGAGATAGTCTCCCTGAATTCACTAAGGTATGTGGATTATGTTTATATTTGGCTATATGACATGGTATGTTTGCAGGAAGTAGAGGATCAAAGATGACAAGAAAAATGGTGGACTACAATTCACGTGACTCTCTCTACAGATCAGATGGGAAACATGGTGATGATTACTCCCCTTGAATAGCAAATACATTGATAAATTTGAAAGCAGAGATTAGGAGTTGTAAGGTAGATAATGACAGGATAATTAAGTTACATAAAATACTTGCTAGGGAATATGAGAATAAGTAGAGGAAAAATAATTTCCTATGTGATTTCTACCGAAAAACATCTTATTAGTTAATAAAGTTGTTTCTAATTTGATTAACCCTAGATCTAACTATAATTATATCAATCCTAACCTAGTGGATAAGTGTGGTTTGAATAAATAAGTGTGTGGAGAATCTTGGTTAGTGTAGTAGTGTAGTTGGCTATAGGTACCAAGAAATTAGTTCATCATTGGGTAAGAGTGTGTTCATTTGAGTTGAATGGTATGTCTACATTAGTGCATCTCAATGTGCTTCCATTGCAATCATATAATATTATCTTGGGTATGGATTGGTTGTAAATTCATAGGAATAAGGTGGATTGGTATGATAAGGCTATTGAGTGATTGGATGATGATGGAGAGAAGAGAATCTTGTAGGGTAAGAAGAATCCTACATCAATGAGAAGGGTTAACACTATGCAGGCCGAGTGCAATAGCAGGAAAGGATGTGTATTGTTTGTAGCTCATATTTATAGTTACAAAGGTAAGGATGTTAAGGATGTCAAGGTCTTGAAGAGGTACTCTATTTTGCAACAGTTTTAGGATGTATTCCCAGTATAGATCTTAGAGTTGCAACCTCACAGGGAAGTGGAATTTTCTATTCAGTTGATTCTTGGAGCAACACCAACATCCAAGGCATTATACAGGATGAGTAATCCTAAATTGGTGGAAATAAAGTTGTAATTGAAGGAAATTATTGACAAGGGATACATTAGGCCAAGTGTGTCACCTTAGGGTGCACCAATATTGTTTGTGAAGAAGAAGGATAGTACTCTTAGGTTGTGTATTGATTACCTACAATTGAAAAAGGTGATGATTAAGAACATGCACCCTTTTCTACAAATAGACGAATTGTTCAATTAGTTGAAGGGAGAAATAGTGTTATCGGAGATTGATTTGAGATCAAGGTACCATAAGGTACACATAAAAGAAGATGACATCTACATGACTGCCTTCCAGTCTAGGTATGGTCATTATGAGTTTGTTGTAGATCCTTTCAGTTTTACTAATGCTCCAACTACTTTCATTTGTTTGATGAATAGTGTGTTGTTCCCTTATCTGGATAGGGTTTTTATTGTATTCATTGATGACATATTGATATATTATAAGAATGAGGAAGAGCACACATAAAACTTATCAATAATGTCGATATTGCTAAGAGAGAATCAATTGTAATCCTAATGTAATAAATGTTGTTTCTTTTAGTCATAGGTCCAATACTTGGGGCACGTGGTTTCCAAGGAAGGTATAATAGTGGACCCGAAAAATATGAGAGTTATCATGGAGTGGGAAACTCCTAGAAATGTGTATGAGGGTAGATCATTCATGGGGTTAGCTGTAACACCCTCCTCCCACATCTACCCAAGCAACTGGCCAGCCAGGGTAAACATGCGACGGGAGGCCATTATGATAAGATTCAACCTCCTTGACAAATTTAAGGAAATGGAATCGACAGAAAACTGGATACAGTCATCCAACATCATCCAAATAACCTTCAAGAGACAATTCAGCCACTTAGACTGCCTATATTTGGGTCCTACTACCTTTCCAGAAACTTAGGGCAGGGCAATGCTCCCTAGACACTGCCCAGGCAAGTTAGTATCAGGACTAACACTCCCCAGACACTAGCCAGGTGCTTTATAATGCTTCCCAGACACTGCCCATATGAGTTAGTCTGCAACTAATGCTCTGTTTTGCTACCGTTTAGGGATTTGACCCACCCTTTTCAGCCAGAGCCCGGGACACTATCCAAAATGGAATGAGCACTTAGAATTAGTAAGGATGCAAGGAAACAAGGATGAAAAAGCAATAAGATGAACATGATCATAACCATACGCCTACTATCCATGACAATAATTTCATCAAACATATCATCAACATGTAACCTACAGGTGTAAATAACAAAATTAAGTGTAGGGACCTCATACTTACCTGAGAATCGCTATGAACCATTGTTCCCTCATGCAATTTGCTACATTATCCTCCATTAACGCATAAACACATTATCCATTCATATACAAGTAAAAACATGATGATAGCCATACATAGCTGCTATCATGAAATGTGCATATAACCAACATAATAGGAACATAAATACACTAAACATATTAACCATCAAATCCATAAATACATTAGTACCTTTACACATGAAAATCAAGGGAATGGATTTCTCATTAATAAATGAAATGAACCAATCGGAGATGGGACTACCACGTTCTCCCACTTTTTGTTTTCTTTCCACGGGGGTCAACAAGAGAGCTTAGAAATTTATCTAGCCTTGTAATGGCCATTGTTTCTCTACATCAAGAGAACTTCTCAGAGCTCACAGATTTTGTCAATGCATCTGCAGTACTCTTAAAAGTGTCCACCTTTGCCAACAACACCTTTTTGTCTTCTATCATATCCCTCACAAAGTGATACTGAACATCAATGTGCTTTGTCTTCAAATGATATGCAGGGTTCTTTGCCAAGTTGCCTATCATAGTCTATCCTTATAACTCCCTATACTAACCCCATACTTGAACACAATCTCTGCAACCAAACTGCTTCCTTTCTTGCATGAGTGGCTGCCATGTATTCTGCCTCTGTAGTTGATAGTGCCACTACAGATTGTTTCATACTCATCCAACTGACTGCACCTCCAGATAGGTTAAACACATACCCACTTGTAGATATTTTCTGATCTAGATCTCCAGCCCAATCTGCATCAAAAAATCCACGAATATCTAACACTTTGTCCAATCGTGGTCTTCCTTGGTAGCACAAACCATAATCACTAGTGCCACGCAAATACCTGAAAACCTACTTCACTAATGTCTAGTGCTCCTTCCCTGGTTTTGACATAAACATGCTCAATACTCCCACTGCATGTGCAATGTTTGGTCTAGTACAAACCATCACATACATCAGGCTACCGACTGCACTTGCATATGGAACATGGGACATGTCCTCTTCCTCTTCTTGTGTCTTGGGACACTGTTCAGCAGATAACTTTACACCTACATGAATAGGAACATTCACCGGTTTACTATCTTACATATTAAACCTCTGCAATATTGTCTCAACATGCTTCCTCTGGTTTAACGAGAGCTTCCTCTTTGTCCGATCTCTTTTAATTTCCTTGCCCAAAATATAGTTTGCAGCACCAAGATCTTTCATGTCGAATTTGGAGGACAAATGGGTCTTCAAATCCTGGATAATTTCTTTGTCATTTCCAACTAGCAACATATCATCCACATACAAGACTAGATAAATAACATGGTCAACAATTAATTTAAAATATACACAGTGATCTGCTTTGCTTCTGGCGAAGCCAGGTCCCTGTATAAATGTCTCAAATTTCTGATACCACATCCTTGGTGACTGTTTTAACCCATACAGAGACTTCTTTAACTTGCATACCAGTTCTTTCTTACCCTTCACCACAAAGCCTTTAGGTTGCTTCATGTAGATCTCCTCTTTGAGATCCCTGTGAAGAAATGTTGTCTTCACATCCATCTATTCTACCTCAAAATCAAAAGTAGCAACAACAGATAAAAGTAATATAATAGAACTTACCTTGGCAACAAGAAAAAAAATATCACCAAAATCAATTCCCAGCACCTGGGAATAACCTTTTTCTACCAACCAAGCTTTGTATTTCTCCACCTTTCCTTCTGCACTTGTCTTCTTCTTAAACGCCCATTTGCTGCCAATGGGTTTCCTTCTAGCTGGCAACTCCACTAGATCCCAAGCCTCATTTTTGTGCAAAGATGCCATTTCATCAACCATGGCCTCTTTCCAAAGTTTTCGATCCTCTAAATCTACTGCTTCTTTTACAGTTCTAGGATCATCATCAATAAATAAAGAAAAAATTGAACAGAAAGAAGATGGACTATACCTTTTCGGCTTCCTTCTTTCTCCAACTGATCTACTCACACCCAGAGTTTGTGTCTCTTCATCTTTTGATTCCTCCTCTGTTGTAGAGTCTAATTCTTCCTCCTTTAGCTCAAACTCTATCTTCTCAGGTTCCTTTCGTTGGACTTCATGTTTAATAACATCTTTCACCTCCCTAAACACCACATCTCAGCTGTACACAACCTTCCTTGTTACTCGGTTCCAAATCTTATAACCCTTTAAACCATACTTATACCCAATAAAGATGCACTTTTCAGATTTACTATCTAACTTGGTTCGTTTCTCCTTTGGAACATGTACATATGCATCACATCCAAATACCCTCAGATGTGAAAGAGAGGGTTTCTTACCAGTCCATACCTCTTATGGAGTCCTATCCTGGAACGTTGATGAAGGTGATCTATTGACCAGGTAACATGCTATCTCCACCGTCTCTGCCCAGAATTCCAGTTCTATCTCGGCACCACTCAGCATGTTTCTTGCCCTTTCCATCAACGTCTTATTCATTATTTTTGCAACTCCATTTTGCTGAGGTGTATATGGAGTAGTCTTCTACCATGATATACCACACTTCTTACATAATTCTTCAAATTCCTTACTACAAAACTCTCCACTGTTATCTGTGCTCAACACCTTTATTTTCTTCTCTGTCTGGTTTTCCACCAGAGCCTTAAATTCTTTAAACCTATCAAAGACTTCATATTTCTTCTTAAGGAAATATATCCATGTATTCCTTGAGAATTCATCTATAAATGATACATAGTACATAGAATTACCTAGTGATGGAACCTTCACAGGTCCAAACACATCACTGTTCACAAGCTCTAATATATGATTCACCCTCTTACCACCAGAGCGAAACCTCAATCGATTCTGCTTCCCATATACACAATTTTCACAGAAATCAAAATCCAAAGAGCTATTACTCATACCTTCTACCATACCTTTACCATGAAGTATTCGAAGGCCCTTCTCTCCAATATGTCCAAGCCTTTGATGCCACAGCATGATCTTCTCTCCAAAGACCACTAGATTTTCTGCTCCAGTTTAAGGAACCACAAAACTATTACACCCATCAACAACAGTGCTACCTTGCAGCTTGTACAGAGTTCCAATCCAAACTCCCCACATCAATATCAATGCTCCTTGAACCATCTTGCAGGTATCCTTCTCAAACACTGTTTTTACATCTACATCATCCAACTTGCTTACAGAAATCAGATTTCTGGCCAATGCAGGAATATGTAGAACCTCCGGAAGTGTTCTAACCCTTCCACCTTGAAACTTCAACTTTAATTTTCCACGAATAGTGATTCTATCCTTCCTATCATCCCCTAAGAAGACATCACCACCATCGTATTTCTCATACTCGCAGAATCACTTTCTATGGGGAGTGAAGTGAAAGGATGCACCTGAGTCAATCGACCATGCCTCATGATCTACATGTGTACTTGAAGAAGCCAAGTACACATCCCCACCTTCATCTAAGGTGGTTTTCACCTCTACAGAAGGAGCATCATCAGATCCCTTTCCTTTGTCAGGAGCTTTAGATTTACAATCCCTTTTGTAGTTCCCTTCCTTTCTGCATTTCCAGCACACCACCTTTACAAGTTTTCCTAGAGATTTAGATCTCCCACTCGATGACTTATTTTTGTTTCTGTTCTGGGACCATCCTCGTACAGATAAGGCATCACCATTCTGGCTCTCCATATTTTTCCATCTCATCTCCTCTGTCAGCAAGGATGAGACTATTTCATCAAACTGCAAGGCAGTTGCATTGCTACCTATTGCAATAACCAGACTATCCCACGAATCTAGGAGAGAACCCAACAAACTAATGCACTTATCTTCATCTGAAATTTTAATTTCACTAGATAATAACTGACTTACCATAGTATTAAATGCATTCAGATGCTCTGTCATCGATTCTCCATCTTTCATCCTCAAGTTATACATATTTTTTACAGGAATAGTTTATTCACGAGAGACTTAGACTGGTACAAAGTCCCTAACCTATCCCACAAAGCCTTCGTCGTAGCTTCCCCTAATACATTCATCAATACTGAATCTGAGACACACAATCATATTGTGCTCTTTGCCTTCTGATCCAACTTCTCCCATTCTTCATTAGACACTCCCGTTGGTTTAGTACCCGGATCTACCGCGATCCACTGATCTTTATGCACCAACAGATCCTCCATCTTGAGTTTCCACAACTCAAAACTCTGACCGTCAAATTTCTCGATCTCTATCTTTCCATTGCTCACCATCTTCTTTCACCACCAGAATCGATCTCGTAGATCTACCACTGAACAGGGTCTACCATAGGCTCGAGCGAAACCCCTCAACAACAAAGGTGTCCCCTTGAAGTGAAAATAGCTCTGATACTGTTGATGCCTCGAAAATCGCTGCAACAACATTGGGGAAAACCACTCGGTCCGAACCTTGAAGGCAGCTCCTTTTCCGTTTGGTGTGGTGGCTCTGACTGGAAATAATGGGACCAGTTTCTAAATAATTGATAAATAGGATGGATAAGTGGTTGATTCTCTAATATATAATGATAATGGATGAATGATTTAATCTAAAAAGTAAAATTATAAACAACTATCCTATCCTGGGAAATTTATGCTTTAGTGTAACTTTTGATGATCTTTATCTACAAATAGGCATATAGATGACTCTATTGGTAAACAAAGACATTTATTCATATGATAATTACTTTGTTCAAGTACATACAAAATTTTAGTGGCGAATGTTTTCCCTTTGGCGAAATTAAGGGGTTTCTAAATTTTTAGTGGGCGAATATTTTGTATCATAGTACATTTTTACAAATCACCTCAAATAGCCCACCTTATTTTAAGGGAGAGGGTTAAAAAGGTAAATTTAGCCCTTGAAACTAGGAGTTACAACCTTCCATTCACCCATTTTCAAGAATAGGTTTTATTTAAGTGAATCTCGCCCATTTTCAAGAATAGGTTTTATTTAAGTGAATCCTACGGGCCAAATACCATATTTATAAAAGAGGTATGGTAAATTAATAAAAATATAAATAAATAAGAGGTATGGTAAATAAATAAAACATTTTTTATATTTACTCCATAAGTCACCTTATATACATGAAAGGGTGTAAACAAATAAAAATATAAGTAAAGTGGAGGTATGGTAAATAATTAAAACATCTTTTTATACTTACTCAAAAGGCATGGTAAATAAATAAAAATATAAATAAACTAGATGTATTGTAAATAAATAAAACCTCTTTTTATATTTATTCCATAACCCTCGTTCTATTTATGAAGGCTCAAGAAAGAGGTTTTATTTAAGTGAATCCTATGGGCCAAATACCATATTTGTAAAAGAGGTATGGTAAATTAATAAAAATATAAATAAACGAGAGGTATGGTAAACAAATAAAACATTTTTTTATATTTACTCCATAAGTCACCTTATATTTACGAACACTCAAAAAATGCGTTATATTTAGGTGAAACCTACGGGAAAAATACTATGGGACAAATAGCATGGACTAGATTGTTATTAATACCATGCAAAAAAAAATTATTAACCCTAATATTAGTATTAATAAAAATAAAAATGGCACATGGTATTGACCCATGGTATTCACCAAAATGGCACATGGTATTGACCCATTGTATTCACCTGGAATGTAGTCTATTTAAATGGGGGAATTAAACTAGCATATATCCATATTTACTCTGGATCTACTAACCCTCGAGAGGTATCAAATATCGTGATATGCAAACTAGCATAGAGGGCTTGGTGGATTTAATGTATGTTAAACATTTTAGCTTGGTTAAAATAAAAAATAAAATAAAATTCAACTATTAATTTTATTAATTTTTATAAATTACTAATAGTAATTTTTAAGCTCCAGGTTTATGATAACCCATGGTATTGACCCATGGTAATACCATGGTATTCATGTGAGCATAGACTATTTAAAGGGGAAATTCTATCATCTTAGATCCATCTTAATTTTGGGTCTACCAAGTGCTCAAAGGGATAAATAGATTTCATCCCCCTAAGAGTGGTAGATGTGGAGTTAAGATGGATATAGGTTGGTTTTTATGATAATGAAGATATTAAATAGACTTAGGAAATTATATTGTAAAAACATCTTAAGGTGAATGGTTAAAGCATAGACATTGGAAAAGTATATTTGCATACTTCTATTTTAAACTGAAACAAATCCAGGGCTAAAAGGAATGGATTGATTGCACTAGTCATCCTTCTATAGCTTTGCAACATATGCTGGAGTAAAAAGATAGTAAGAGAAAAATTCTTCGGCGAAAATCACATGGAATACCATTTGATTTTCGCCGACGATGAACCACACTAGTTGGTTCGAAACGCGTCAACAAATGGTATTCCATGTGATTTTCGTCGAAGAATTTTTCTCTAACTTGATATGGATCACAGAAGCCTGAACTCTATTATTGAATCCCTGCACGGAGAAGCCAATGCAAACAAAGTCCGTCATTTTGAACGAACTCGCTTGCAGGTTTCTGACGATGAACCACACTAGTTGGTTCGAAACGCGTCGACAAATGGTATTCCATGTGATTTTCCCTGAAGAATTTTTCTCTAACTTGATATGGATCATAGAAGCCTGAACTCTATTATAAAAAGATAGTAATTTGGGTAATTTTTCTAACTGCAAACAAGAACATACTTGTGTATTGGCAGGGTGGTTGTGAGGTCCCTAGAAGTGATGAATTTTAATTTTTCTTGGTTTTATATATAGTATTATATTTTTTCTCATGCTTTCTGTGAATGACACGGGTGAATTTTATTCTACACCCACTAGGTTATCGATATGTAATTTCGGTAATTTTGATTTCAAAAGATATTTTAAAGAAATGCAATGATTTCATTTATGTATTCAATAAACACAATATTCTAATGGAATTCTAGATTTGTGGTTTACCTATATAGATTCCATGGAGAAGTGTTCGTGGTGTGACATCAATTGTCCTCAAGCAGAGGCTTTAGTTTTACTCTTTTTGGAAACAAATACTTTCTTCCAACATTTTTGAGTTCCATGAAAAATTTGAAAGTCCTAATAGTATTCAATTATGGGTTAAAGAGATCCACATTGAATGATCTATCGGCCTTATCTTCACTTAGTTTAAGACTATTCACTTGGAGATGTGCCCCCACTTCAAGAGCATAGTAAAGTCATGTGGAACTTAGAGAAGCTATCTTTAAGCTTTTAGTGAAGAATGGAAAAATGTCTGGGTTCAATAATAACCAGTCGAGCATTAAGCTTCCAATAATGCTAGATTTTAACCTGGAGCACTTTTGTGATTTGGAGGAGATGCCCCCTCGTATTTGTGACACATCTTCAGTTGTGAATTGGACTATTACTAACTGTCATTTCCTTTGAAAGTTACATGATGACTTGGAGAACCTCAACTCTTTAAGAATGTTAAGGAAGGAAATAAAGTACATTATGCTAAGTTCTCTTATGCTTTTCAAGTTTTTCTTGGATATCTACAATGTTTCAGGTAGGAAAGTACATTTTGTTAATGAAAATTTGTCTTGATAGAAAGGCCCAATTTCAAATTCTAATGCTTTCAAAAAGCATTGTATAACTGTAATGTTTCTAAAAGGAAAGCATATTTTTTCAATTTAAGTATCATGATCCCATATTCCAACTTATTTTTCAGTAACCCATTAGGCTTTGTAGCTTTGAATAAATCCATGTCTTTTGTTAAGATCCTCTTCCAAATTAGAATGTAGTTTCCTTTTGGAAATAACCACATACAATGTCTTGATTTTGTTATTGAGAAAATAGAGGTTGTGAAACAAGCTTGTGACATACAAGGACTTGATTCATTGATTATGTATCAATTATGGTTTTGATGTATCAATGTCTTGATTTTCTTGCTTGAAAATAGAGGTTATGCTTTACTATTTCACAGAATTTCTTACAATCTTTCCATAAGTATTGATTTGTAATCTCAGTCATTGAGGGATGACAGTAATGACAAAGGTAATATTCCATGGTTTGAAGTTACCCTCTTACTAAATATTTAAATATATCACCACAATTTAACTATTAGTTAAAAGAATTGTATTTGATTTGTAAACAATTCATTGCTTGATTTATAGATTTTGATTTTTTCCCTTTTTTATTTTTTTCTCAGATTTGGTATGAGATATCTTCCAATATTTGGGTTCCCTAGTTTCCCAACCATAGCTATGAGGTTCAGATGCTATCATTAAATATTCTCAGAACGTTACAACTTTTCTAGTAAGTGTGCTTTGAAACATTGTTGTTGCTTTTCCATGGTGTTAATGCAAATAAGCACTACAACTAGTGCCATTATTTAGATTAAGTGCCGAAATCTAGGTGGTCTTGTAATGATGGAGTGATTTTTTTCTAGCTACTAAGGCCATATGCATTTTTATCTCTTATGTTGTCCTGAGATATTCAAATTTAGAATAAGAATTGAAGTCTCGTTTCCACTATAGATTGCAGTCAATTTCTTGAACATAATATATAGTAGATTATATTTTACTAATCAACTGTGGATGTGATCCCTCGTAGGAAAGGAAATTCAAAGTGACACTAATTTCACACTGATTTGTCAAAATGGAGGCAAGAGAAAAGGAAACTTTGTATTCAACAATGCTCTTAATTTCATATGTAGATGCATAGACATATTAGTAGAAAATATTGAAGGGTTGCCTAAGTAATATTTTCCATTCCAATACATTCTTTACAACTTGTAAATAAATAACTCGGAACAATTCATTACACTACTTGTTATTCTTTATTAATCAGTGGTTAAGATTTTGATATTGAACTGGCTAAGATTTTTCTTCCTTCTGTGAAATTGTGTGTTCTATAATGCTTCTTTTCCATTCACTATGTATAGCATATAAAGTGTGTCTAATGGAGTAGGAAGATTGGAAAGTCTTGTGATCCTTGAACTATGTTACAAGGCAGAAACCCAACGGGGCAGGGTAGGTGCATCCCCACAAAGGGGTCACAAATACCAAAGTTGGTATTGGCTAGTGCCTTGAGCTATAAATTTCCTTTAACCTTATATTAACAGTGAATCTGGAGAGGATTATAATGTTATCTTTATAATATTTATATCAACTAAGATTGATGAATAAAATTCATGAGACATGAGCTAGGATGTCCTTGCAAGATGGTTGTTGATTATTGGAAGCTATGATGGCCATTATGTCAGGCTAGGTGGTCGCACTCCCTTGATCGTGAGCATGATTGTGATCAAGATGGAAGACTTCATAGTCTAGATTGATTGTTTAGTAGTGATAATTAGTGGTCTCATTCACAAAAGCTTCTATTTCACTAATCCTTTTTATAGAGCTGTCAAATTCAATTTCCAAACGTTTTAATTACACTATAGAGTTGAGTTCTGAGAGAGTTGTGATTCACAGTGTTAAGTATAGCAGCTATGAAACTTGAATGAAGACAAGCATAGTAGATGTATCAGACTCTGTTATAAGCTTACCTGCATATTATAAGGGACTTGGTTGGCATTTTTATAATTTTATAAACAAGTTCCATGTCGTGGAAATGTGAAAAAAAATAGTGATATTGCCACCATGTGGCTCTTGTCATATATGGTTTTATAATTTTTCAAAAAATTCTCTAAGAGTTCACAGTCCTAAGATTCACTAGGACCTTACAAATTTTTATTATTTACTGAAAGATTCGCCAAGATCTTACAAGATTTTATAATTGAGTAAAATATTTTCCATGCCTGGTGAGAGATTCGCCAAAAAATTCTATATACATATTATATTATTGATAAAATCGCTTTCCATTTTTCCTATATACCATGGAGATTCGCCCATTTATTATACATATAAATTTAGGGGGGGTTCTTAAAATTTTCCCTATTCAAGTAGTTGAACAAGGTAATAGTGAAAACATTATTACACTATTCTTCATATATATCATAGACATAAATTGATTGAAAGAATAACACTCCTTAGACATTCAATAGTGATAAGTATAAGGACTGTTGTTAAAATACATACGTATATCCAATGATAGTCAGATTAAATAAATGTTGATTCATATGAAAGAATGAAGCAAGAGAATAGATAATAGTACCATATGTTATTTGGATCACTCCCGATATCAATCGCATTCAGATTCCTTCTTCTAACTTAGAAACACTTCCATAACAAAGCAATAGTGCATATTTCATCAAAGCTTTCTTCGTTAAAATTCAGAATATTGGCCCAGTCTTCATAAAAAATATATCAGAAGCACAATAGTGTGACTTACTGATTTGAGTTTATAGAAAAACTGAGGACCCTTTCTAAAGACAATGAAAGGGTCTATAAATACTATCTAAGCTAACTAATTATGAAATAAAAATGCTATTAGGTGGTATAACTAAATCATGAGAATCTCCTTGAAATAGGCCTGTTTGCAGTCAGCAGCATGATTCACTGTTTCAGATTGTCTTCCTTTGGCTTGAGTTGGAAGATAGCTAGCATTGGTTGCAACTCTGGAGGGTGACTCAGATGAGAGTGCAGTTGGGCTGAGTATGTGGCATCATCAATTTCGGGAATCATGTAACCGATCGCGTCGGTTAAAAATTTGAGTGTTGCCCTTTGACTGTATGGTTTAACTAAGAAAAACCAAAAGGTATCCCAAGTTAAAATTTGGATGCTAGTGATTAATCTTCCATTCTTCTCCAATTCTTGATTGCATGGTTGTTCCAATGCTTTGGCTGACGACAATTTACCTGGAGTGCATTGTGAAATCAAGTTAGACAGATAAAGAGTATCATTGATTAACTCAATTAAATTACTGGTTGATAATCTGTATCTTGAGGTTTCTCTTTCTGCTTTCATCAATTGTGATTGCCATTCTAGGAAAAGGATTTCTTTGTGTGACTCTAGAATTTTAGGCAGATTCGTGGCTTGTCCTTCACTAGTTTCTTACCAAGCAAGAAAGTTGGTTAAAGTCTCATCGGCCTGTTCCAAATCCTACCTGGTGTCGACTAATTTGTCAATTATTGATGAAGTAATCTCACAGAGGGGCTCAACCAGGGAAATATTATGACATAGCAATTTTAGTTGTGTAATCAATGCTTTATTGATCTAGAGAGCTTCGGACCTGAAATCTGTTGGTTGAGGAAGACTCTTGAACTTTTGCACTTGATGTGATAGTTGAGCGATTTGCTCATCTTTGATCTTACTCATTTGTTCATTCATTGTCTTCAACTTGGCCAATGCTTTGGATAATTCTTTTTGTTTCTGTATTGCACTTAGATCTATCCTTTGCTTCTTCTTGAGAAATTGCTCATTTAATTGGTTGTTTATCTGCTGCTGTGTTGATAGTTGCTGTTCTAACTGTTCTATTTTTTGCTGTCTTTCGGATACCTGTGACTGTAATGAAACAACTGTTTGGTCTTTCCTTAATTGGATTTCTTACTTTCGATGCTTTATCCATAGTGGCTGCCGAATATGCTCGGCATACTGAGAAGGTTTTGTGAGGTCATCAGAATGATTAAATTCTTCTTTCCACACCACATTAGCCATCTTTGTTTGTGCTGGTAAAAGGGAAGATTGATCAAGTCTTCTCCTTTTCCTTTGTCTTTTCACTATAGCCCTATGTTTGGGACTATAAAAGACATCTAATGGTGGTATGTCTTCTATCTGCAAAACAATCTGATCGGATGGATCCTTAGGAATTATTTCTACATCTTTGTTGGTGGGTAGGCCGCTGGTCCCTTCAATTGGAACCATAGTTGCCGCTGCCTCTTGACCGACTGTTACTTGAGGTACGCTGAAACATTGTGAAGTTTCAGGATTGCTTATAATGGAGTCAAATTGTTGCCATTCTTTAAGGAGTTTGGGATCAATCTAAGTATCTATATCAATATGTTCACTGCCCTGTTCCTTTTCTTTCTCCTGTTCTGTCTCCTGTTCTGGCTCTTTTCCTTTCTCGAGAATCTTCTCTATAGCAGGAGGTTTGTCAATAATTTGTTGTTCAGGCTCGCTTGACTGGGTTGTTGGGGTAGTAGCTAATAAGTCCAGAGGTAGAGTTTGCAACCTCTGTTCTCTAAGCCTATTGAATTCTACCAGCCCTTCATCTTTATATCTCATTTTGGCCAATGTTTTTACCTGAAATAATGATTTTGCTGAAGAAAACAGGTCATCGAATTCATCTTTTTCATGATCAAACTTTGTAAGTTTGGCTTGTTCAAGAACATTATAGGCAACTTTCCTTGGATTGTATTGCCTATTAGGAATGGTTGCAAGATTGAGCATGTTTATTTTTCCTGCCTCCTTTTCCACATGTTTGTAATCATGTAGAGTGTAAACACTGCATCTCAAAGGAAATGTAGGCCACGCTTGCTTTTTAGAATTCCTAATAGTTTTGGATGTTCCTGCTGTTGTTATCTAGTAGGCCAATTCTCGAGCTAACAACTTATCAGGTACATACAGAGGAAGGACATGGGGTCTTGCAAGGCTACCATAAACCCTTATATATATGAACTTGTCTTCCTCGAACCAATTCCCTACAGTAGTCAAGTCAATCCCTGCTTCCTCAGAAATCCTTGGAGCAGGCTTATCAAAAATGGCACAATAGATAGGCAACATGAAACCATTACAGATTTGGTACAAGTGGTCTTTATAGTGTGCCTTCCATAACATCTGATGATAAATGTGAATTGGCTTATGGTCTTCTGAAGTCCATCTCCACCCGAGTACAGGATATTCAGATTAAAGCAAAGAATATCCATAATATAAGTACTGTAATAAAAAGGGGGAATGGTCCTGGTGGTTTTACGTGAATTTGATCTAAAGTCAAGAATTGCAATGGTTAATTTATCGGACAATATGTTTGCCCAATCCATCACATAACTATTAACTGTCGCTTCCATTAAGGGAACCATTTCAATAGTGAACTTTGCAGAGTCATGCATTCCCCACATTCTACACATCATTGCCCTAGCATAACAATAAGGAGATGACAATGATTCCATAGAGTACTTACCCGATGATTCATGTTTGTGCTTTGCGGGATTCTGTCTTCATTGCTTAATTGGGGCTGATTCAGCCTCGTTCTCCTCTGCGAACTTTTCAAGGAAGGCTTTGTTGTATTTCTTTTCAGGTTCTAGTAAGTGATACATCTTCCTTAAGTCATCAGGCTAAAATGAGCCAAAAATCCTTCCGTCGACTGTGCAAAACATTCTATTTGAAACTAGAATTTCTTCTACCACCCACCTTACTACATCAATGTATGGAAGAATTTTCTCATGTGCTGCTATCCTATGCAAATATGAATCGGCTAAATCTTTAAGAGAAGCTTCTGATTTATTAGCTGAGTCTGCAGTAGCTTCTTCCGCTACTTCCTCAGGCTCCTCTGCTTCAATTAAATTGTAGATGCTTTGCCAACTTGTATTTCCAAGGCCGAGACACGTAGTGTCTGAGATTAAACCTTTTTTACTTGGTCCTAGATCATTGGTTGGCTGCACTGTTGCTGTAGGAGCTGCTGCTGCTACAGATTTCTTGGATTTCTTTCCCATTTGTTTCAAATTTGTTATTTCGGTGGAGTTCTGCACAAGGAATGAAACCAACATGATATAGAGAATAGCTAGTATAAATTAATATGAAAGAATTATGTTAATTGGCGGATAATAAAGGATTATAGTGAAACTGTCGCAGATACAATCTAAAGGAAAATCTCGCCATAACTGCTTCATTAAGTTTAACCTGCCAATCATGGTAAAGGAATTTTAAATACCCATTATATCATTTATATGATGAACGATCCATTCAAGCGTGGCTTAGATTCTTTGGCGGATAATCAGAAGTAAGTCGCAATCGGCGATTGGTAATGTGAATAAAAAGGCTTTAATATTTGTCCAAAATATCTTTCGATTTCTAAAAGGTGATACAACGCATGCAAGCCTTTTAATTACTTTTTCGAAACACATGCCTTGATTTAACGCATTGCAATCGGAGATGGATTCGGGTCTTATTATTTATGCTCTTGTAACTTTGCCGATCGCCGATTGCGATATGCCTCCTTGCATCGTAGGATTTGAATGTGCCATTAAACATGCATTGGGTTGCTACCCCCAATTGCCGAGAGTGATATCGCATCGGAGAAATAAGGGAGGGTCTTTCATTACACTTGCGATTCACCTTTGCTGATATCTGATAGTTATTTGCTTTTCAGATCGGAGTAAGTCAATGGGTGTTTGTATATGTTTTTCTTATTATTGTGATATGCGATCTTGCGATCACTTTATCGCAATAACAAAGAACTTTATATTTATTTACAAGACTGACTTTATTTCTATTCAAAAAGGTTTATTTTAAAATATATCATTTCCATTGAACCTTTTGATGAGTGTTTTTCTAATGATGAGTTAATACCAATTTATTCACACATCTAAGTTTAGAAGGGACCCATTTCATATTATGATTTTTTTAAAGTAAAATTTTATGAAATGGGGGGTTGTTGTACAACACAACAGATACCAAATGTAGGTTTTAACACCATATAGAAATTACTTGCATACGAATTCTAAAACATAGAAAATAAACAATGCGAGAGCATAACACATAAAACACATATACACAGAGATTTTCCCCTAGATCCCAAAACCAAGACTACCAGCTTGATTTTTCATTATGTTCCTTTCAATGTTACAATATATATTTATACATGCCGAAGCATCCAATACCATGGACTGAAAACCATCGGTCCAAAACCATGGACCCAAAACCATCGTGTCCAAAACCATGTGCAAAAATCATGCACAAAACCATAGGTAGGTCTGCCCAACCTAACATAGGGTCCAAAAACCAAAATTTTCCAGGGCGTTGCCCTAGACCCGATAGAGTGGGGTTACATGCACCCCTCAAACCCCTTATGACTCCCCCCGCTACGCAATCGATGCAATGGAGGGGGGTATCTGCCCCCCTTATAACCCCCCAATTAACTATGTGGACTAGTCGTGGAAAGCATATAACACAACCCAACACACGTTCCACTCAGATGTAGAATGGTTGAGCCAAATCTCTCTTCAACCATTCACCCTGTTGATAAGGTTAATCCTCTCTATGGACATAGACGATCCCTCTAGCCCAATGAGTGGGTCTAGCAACTGAAGTGATAATGAACTAGACATATTCCTAGGTTACAATTGAAAAGGAGAACGAAGGAGATGGCCTACCTCATTCTAATGCTATTCTGATTTCCTTTGTTGAGGACTCGGAACCGCTTGTGTCACGAGTTTGTTCCTGCTTCTCTTAGTTTTTATGCACCTGCACAAGTGGTCAAGACACATCAAAGCATGCGGAAACAAACATAAAATCCAATAGAAACCTACTTAACTGATAAAGGAATGTCAAGCTAAATGATACATGAACATATACATTTTGCGAAGATGAACCAGCAGTTGTATATTATTAGAAAATAAAGGGAAGCTTACAACCAAAGCCTTGATGTTGATAGGCTCTCCTTGAGTGGTAATCCAAGTCCAAGCCAAGAACTATCCAAGCACTCCTTCTCCAAGTCAAATGAATAACCAGCCTCTAACCTCACCAACCAACCATTTGGGAATGGGAGAGGATGAATATATAGGTTGGGAAAGGGAGTTAGGACCTCTCCAAAGATAGGATTAGGCCCTCATCTCAAGGAGGTAGCTCATAGTGATAAGACCAGGAGGCCAAGTTGGAAGAATTCGACCTCATCTACCTGAACAACATCCAGCTCGACGCTCTGGAAGCTTCTAGATCACGAAGCTTCTCATCCTCTTTGGGAAAATTATCTTTTTTGGATCATCGCAGGTATGTGAGAAAATGGAGCGATGCCATTATGGGTCTAATATAGTGCAACATGTGATCATCATGGTTTTTTTCCTCATAAGAGTGATGATCCTCAAATTAGGGTTTAAGGGCTATTTCCTTTAGGGGAAGCTCAAGGCATTTTCCAATCAAAGTCTTTAGGAGGGATCTAAGATGTATACATGAATGAGTACACTGCAAAATGGTCATGTTTTAGGCACTTCGGGGTATGTCATAGGGAAGTGTAGGAGATGTGAAAAAATACTATGTAACAGATGCCCCCTAAAGCACAAAGGTAGAATAAGGAGTGATGGCTAAGATGCTTTACGAGCTTTTGCAGAGATAAGGACACACACTGTTAGGAGACCTACAAATCAAGGATGTATATACATATACATATCTGAGATCAAGACATGAATCTATGGAATGGGCGCAACCATCCAGATGATGAAGACTATATGAAAAGATCCATGGTATGGGCACAACCATATAGATAACGAGGATCATCATAATTATAAAGTCCTATGGCATGGTCACAACCATCTGTATAGTAGAAACATGTACACAATCATGAAAAAATTATAACTCCACACAACCTGAATCATATTAGACAAGACTCAGGTATTGTGCTCCATCCCAACCCAATCAAAGTACGAATTCCAACATGCAAATGAACGTGTTGAAGTCAAACATGCTAGAAAACCACCTGATTACTGACCAATGATGTGGAACGTTAACAGGTATGAGAGAGACCATCAATAATGACAATGGCTCTCAAGGTACAACAATACAATTCGTGAATGTGATAATGAAGCTGAAGTCGAACACTCATGGAATCACCCGATCGAAATCCAATGATGAAGACCTATCATCGGATGCGAAGAACTTGCCATTAAGGCATGCAAGCTCTAAGGTACTGAAAGGGAGTTTCTAAGTCATCTTCCTGGATAATGAGTTGAAGTCGACAAGAAGTGACTCATCGAAGGAGGGTCATAATGATGAATCCCCAATCATCAACATGAAACAAGGAATAAAGTGGAATAATTTTCAAGACTGTAACAATGACTCAAACAATGTATAGGTAAATAATTGCAGATTGGACTTCTCTTGAACATATTGGCAACATGACTCCGAAATGTGGCAGCATTTAGACTCAACATAGGACCAAGGGTCATAATGTTGAACTAGAATAGTTAGATGAGAGGAAAAAAGGATCACCCAAACCCAGAAGGACAAGTGACTGAGTGAGGATATCCCAAACCCGACACAAGACACAGATGATTGTCATGTTTAAGAGCAACATGCTGCCTATACAAGAGATGTTTCATCTTCATTTCCCCCCACTATTTCTAGGGAGTACCTATTTATTTTTACACAAGCTTGAAGAGGATACCATATGCTTGTCATATAAGCTCATTCTTGGAATGAACCCATCCTAGTAAGTTTTACAAGCCCTAGGAAGGAGAAGCTCAGTATCATCATGGTGACAAGTCTTTCATCGTGTATGTTTTATGAGTCTAACATAAGAATAACTTGGTGTCTTTTTCATATTTAAAGAGTTTGAAAAAGAGACGAAAAAGAAAACTTCATCATGTCCTTTTTCGTAATTTGTCTCTTGAATCTGAAAAGGTAGAAAACAATATTCGAGAGAACCACTTCACCATTTCGACCAAGGTGTAACTTTTTTGTAAATAGTCAATCCCAACCTGAAAAATAGGTAAACATATAATGAGATGACGTCAATTCACTTAAATTAAAAATTTCTAAAAGACAAGTACTCGATAATCTTTTCATATTTTTGGAGTCTGAAAAGAGCTGAAAGGAGACTTCACTTGGAGGAACGAGTGGTATAAAAGGATAGCAACTAGTTCCAGTCATGATGGAACTGCTCAAAACATGTAATGGTCAAGAGGTTGGCTAATAAGATCACTCATCGCAGATGTTCCTCAGGAAAGGGTAAAACAACAAAGTGAAGGCATATGATCGAACAAAGAGATGGTAACAATGGAATGAAAGAACCAAGGCTCATCTGGCAAAAATAGGCTGATAAAAATGGCAATCACGAGATATAAAATAGGAATGGTTTTATTTTTACACAACCTTGAAGCAAAGATAAACTATTCTTGAGTTTGGTTTCATTTTTACACAAGCTTGAAACAAAGATAAACTATGCTTGAAATAACTTTGCATGCCCTCAGCGTAATGACTCAATTCAAGGTACATGCCCCCCAAGCTTCATTTCATTCACCTAAGTAGACTACTGTTACTAATAGGTGGATGGAATGAAGGTTTACGAGATCAAGTGAAAGACTCGACTAGGATTTTATGAGATAATGAAAGACTCGAACTGGAAGGGGATTTGTTTCACTTTTTAATGAGCTTGACACAGGAAAATAACCATGCTCATGAAACCCTATCTCATTTTTAACGAGGTTTAAATAGTACAAGAACTAGCCTTATGGGGACCTATTTCATTTTTTAACGAGGTTGACATAGGAAAAGAACTATCCTCATATCCTTTGTTTCAATTTTTAAGGAGCTTGACACAAGACAAGGAACTCTGCTCCATATCCCTTGTTTCATTTTTTAAAGAGCTTGACACAGGACAAGGAACTTTTCTCCATATCCATTGATCACAAAAAAAAAGAGGCCATGGCTTCCAAGAGGTTCTCATCAGATGGGAGAACAACACTTTGGAAGGGATACATGTCCAGGGATCCAATGCCCCGGTACATGGTGTACTACATCACCTACTAAATCATCAATAGATGTGGGTATGGAACAAGTGGCCACGTAAGTAACCTGTGGCGGGGGTGATACCACTTGCATATGAGAACCATTTAGGGATGACGATTGAGTGGGAGCTAATTCAAGCCCAATGAATGTAAGATGATCAATGATCACAATGCTTCCTTCATACAGGAAACACATCACTTGAAAGAGAGAAGAGAGAAGAGCTCCCATGACATAAACATAGTCACAGCCAAGGAGTAGATTAAAATCTAAAGGGACTTTGACAACCAGCACGTCTATATAGACAATCTTTCCTCCCAAAGTAATAGGTAACTTAGGAAGGATCACTAAAGGTTGATTGGTTCCTTTGTTAAAAGCTAACATATTCTGGGTGACGGGGACAAGCTGAGGAGAACCTAAAGCTTTCCAAGCAGTTGAGGACATAATATTAACAGATGTGCCCTCATCTATGACTGTGCTAGGTACGACCATATGGTAAGCCTGTATTGT
Organism: Pinus tabuliformis; assembly: GCA_031772625.1. NCBI lineage: Eukaryota > Viridiplantae > Streptophyta > Pinopsida > Pinales > Pinaceae > Pinus > Pinus tabuliformis. The sequence goes on along the minus strand of CM062813.1, from coordinate 149,937,241 downwards.
AATATGGAAAGGCACATAAGACGGAAGGCAATATCCTGTCAGTCAACTCCAATCAAAAGAAGTGACCAAAATACTTGGAGGGGGTGTCGTAGGAACATGAGAGGTTCTCTCTTCCTTGATGGGAATAGGATAAATGCTCTCATGCACCTCAGGAATAGGAAGACTTCCCTCTGGTTCATTCAAAACTGAAGAAACTAGAAGAACATGAGAAGTACGAGGTTCGCTCTCTACTAGAAAGGTATAGTTAACTGAAGGTGGAGTCAAGTCTACCATTTGATCAACCAATGGATGGTCGATAATGGACTCACGAGACTCACTTTCAGAGAGAGTGGGGTTGACCTAAGATGACTTTTGATCAATCACTGGATTAAATAGTGAAGGATCAGGGAAAAGCTTTCAATACCCGTCAGAAGATGAGGTTGAGAAGCTGTAATATTTTCCAACTCTTTGGAAGCTTCATCCATTAAAGGACAAAGGTGAATGGGATGGTTACCTTCACACAACTTACAAGGAAATTTGACTTTTCCATTTTTCCCATGAGCGTTAGTATTACTAGTTAAGGTTTTATCACTGGCATGGTCACCAGAGGTTGATGAAAAAGGTCGATTTGAAACTGTGGGCCACACTTCTAAGACATTGGGAATACCAGGACAATTCCGAAGAAGGTGGTCACCCTTACATAACATGCAAGGGAATTTTACTTTTTGGGTCTGGTTGGAAGATTTTTCTTCATTAGTTGCATTGATAGCAATGACTTCTTGGTTGCCCCCTTTCTTATTTTTCTTCTTCTTCATCATCCTCTTCTTCTTCTTCTTAGCTTCCTCATTACTATAATCTAGAATTTCACCAGGCGAAGAGGAAGAACGGGGTGAAGAAATAGGTGAAGAAAGAAAGGGGTCAACTTTAAGATCAACATGAGGTCGATGTTGTTCATTTGGAGGAGAACTTGGTTGAAAATTAGTTTGGACACTGGGAACACCGAGGTCGAAAATAACCAAATTGGTAGACCGATGGTCAATCTAGGAAGGGACAACATTGTCATATAAAGAGCACTAGTATTTCCAAAATAAGGAAAAGGATTAGGATTCCCAATAGAGGGGTTTCCTTAACTGGTAGACTTAGGAAATGTCGCCATTGGTATCAACCTAAGATATACTAATGAATATTTCCACAGGAATAATGTTGTTCCGCGGTCAATTAATCTTAGAATTTGAAATAAAAACTTTTCCTTTTCATATTTTAAGAGTCGAGAAAAGGATGAAAAGGTGACTCTAGTTGCTTTCATTGTTTTAGTGAACTTGAAAGGACAAGTGCTCAATGATATTTTCAAATTTAAAGAGTCAAAAAAGATAAAAATGACCACTTAGGTAACTCTAGGCAAAAGGAATACCAAAAAACTGTGAACTGCAATATACACCTCAACAAATAAATTTACCAAGGACTTGACATATGATGAGCCCCAAAAATGGACAATTATTTGGGCTCATTCAACCTCCTAAGTTGACTTAATCCATCATTCTCATTGGTTTATTGCATGTTTTTGATTATTTTTATGTTAATAGAGTGAATTTGGTTAGTCATTATGCCAACAAGTCTAATGGGTGCTTTGTGTAGCCTTTTTGGTCCACTTGGAGACAAAATTGAAGGTCTTAATGAGCACTTGGCAGCCAAATTCGTGGGAGAACAAGCTAGAGGATTTGTAGGAAGGTGTCCCCCTCATTTATGGGCCCTTACCTCGAATTCTCCACCATCAGCTCGGAGTTCAAAGGCCACCAAATCAATGAGCACAAGGGCAGCCAAGCAAGTCAAGTAGGACTGTTGTTAACTACAAGTCTTGGGCAGCCAAGTCCCTAAATTTTAGGAGGACTGTTGGGTCCTCAAATTGTATAAATAAGAAGGCTTAGGGCCTCATTTTGGTTAGCCAGTTAGCCAGTTAGTCATTTTGTTAGCCAGTGGATGTTAGCTAGTTAGCCAGTAGATAGTAGCTGGTAGTTAGTCATTTCATAGCCTTGTTGTAGTCATTTTGTAATTCGATTTTGTATGCAATAGATTAGTTTTGCTGTCAGCTCATGTTCAAGTTCTTCTTGTGGACAGTTTTGATGTAACTCTTCATTTCTTGATCAATAAAGATGAATCCAGCTTTGCACCAGCTCTAAATCTCTCTTGGGAGGCTGTAGCTCTTGGGGTTGGGCCCATCTCAAGCGCCCAGTACCTCCCCTGTTTATCTTTACGTGTGTTTGTTGCGTTCTTAAAATAAAATCTGCTCTTTAGATCTTGCTTTGTTATTTTGGTTGTTTTTTTTGGTTAAAGTAGCTTTTTATGTTTAGGATGGATTGGTAGGAGTTAGTCATGCGTTTATATCTCTTTGATAATGTTTTGTTCACATGCTGTACGTGATTCTTGTCATGAATAAAGTTGTTGTTCACTGATCTCATTAAATTGTTAGATAGATGATCTAATATTTTGATTGTATGCAAGACGTAGTTGGTTTGATCAAGTAAACACTATGTAGGGCACCTTCATCACCTCCTCGTTCATCTGAGCCTCGTCCAGATCAGCTCCCCCATCACCAAGTCTGTTTCCTCATCTCCCATCTGCTCTTTTGCCACGTAACCCTACCTTCTTCTCCATTGTTGTCTCAACTACCTTAAAGCCAAATCAGCCTTCCACATATCATCTCACCACTCCATCCATCAGTTCCTGGGTCACTTCAGACCCCCATCCTACCTCCATAACCATCCATGCATCTTCCATCAATCACCCATCCTCAAAAATCCCATTTCGAAACATCCTGTAGAAGAATTACAGAACTTCCTGTAGAAACCCCTGCAGACTTCCTGTAGAAGTTCATAAACACGGTTGCATGGCATCCTGACTTTGTGAAACTCTTTGAAAGGATGATAGGGATCCCTTAGACCCTCTCGGAGTCTTCCCAACCTTTTCCAAGCATTTCTCCTCCTTGATCCACCCTTGCACAGTGAAAAGCCAGTTAAAAGCACATGCATGATAATTCTAATAACTTAAACAAAAATACAAAAAGATGTTTTCTTCAGATAGTGATAACTTAGACACATGCATTTTACCTTCTTAGAAGTAATGGCATCTCTTTCGGTAGTTTGCATGCTCTCCTTTGCATCAGTAGGACTAGCTGGTAGAATTAGGGTTTGCTAGGGTTTGTGTTTCTTTTTGGCTTTCAGTTTCTTTCCGCAAGTAGATTAGCTTCCTTTGAGTTAGCTTTCGTCCATCAGTTAAAAAGCTTCTTCTAAGAGCTCATAGAAGTTGGCTTGAGCCCCTAGCGGACTTGTGCCAGCTGACCAAGTGACAGCTGTGGCAAGAGCTAGTAATTGTGCATACAACACCGTCGCTTCCAAGTTTGTTACGAACTACCGGGTTGATAAAATTAAAGAAGGGAGTTCCAGGAGTTGTAGCATTATTGCTAAAATACTGGAGCCCACCAATGTACGTGCAGGAAATATCCATGAATGTTGTGTTCGATGTATTACGTTTACAAGGCGATAGACTCACATTCTTATGGATAAAGGTTTGCAACCTATGAGAGTCTCCCTTTATATACTCGATGATATGGGGAGCACAAGTCCATGCTAGCACTGTCTAATGTAAGAAAGAATGACAACTGCTAAGTTTTATAGATGCCGGAACACGTCTCTAGCCTAGAACACTAAGCATGACCGTTAATGTTTCAAATTCTCCTTATATTAATTGATAGATTTTAAATTTTATCTTGAAAATATGTTTTGGTTTCAAGACCTTAACAATGTTACCTAAACACCTAAACTGCAGATATATGAGAAAAAGAAAACTTTTCGTTTCAATGAAAGCCAGACTAATCAAGGGAATACATTTCCATCAATAATGCATCATGCAAAATTCCTTCCACTAAATTTCATTTTCATCTTCCAAATTCCAAAAATATCCTAAACGCAACATTTCTGAAAGCAAAATGATTTTACTTTACTAAGATGCACTTATATGAATTATGATTTTATTTTCATTTTTAATGATTTGATGCACCTAATACAGTTTTTTGCTTTCAATCATCGAAAAATAAGATCTATTTTCAATGATGAATCTCAAAAAATAACTTTTCAATGCAACTAATTTAATGCATTTTCATGAAAAGTAAATTTTGAAAAACAAGCTAAAACAAATGCACAATGATGTTTTCAATGATCTCCATAGAAAACAACACTCAATCAATTAGCAAAACCAACATCTTAATGACACCAACAAGCAACAAGCAATGACCAATGACTAGAAAACCTAGAATTCAGTCAAGTTTCACTTCGAAGATAACGAGACAAATTTTGCAAATTAATAAAGGTAATCAATCAAAACGTTGACAAATCCAAGCATACAGGATGGGAAAAGACCTTAGGGGCCAAGACACACTAGATTCTAAGGAAGAAATCTTAAAAATTCTCATATTGAAGGATCATCGCTACTTTACATACCCAAACCCGTGATGATTGTGTCATCATCGCTACTTTGCATAGGAAAACTTGCAATGGAATCACTACTTTGTATAGCAAAAGTAGTGATGATTTCAACACGAACCAAATAATGAAGAAAAAAAATTTCATCATGACTGTAAAGGTAAAAATTGCGATGCCATTGCGACTGTTAAACCTAAACCCACAATGGGGGAGAAATATGGGAAAAAACTAAAAAGGTTCCAAGAAACAATCCAGACGTAGCACTCTAAGGAAGTAACTAGTGATGGTATAAATCCAAACTGATGCAGAAAAGTCAAAAAATCGATGGTTGGTCAAACTAGACAAAATATCAGGGTGAAGGATTGAAAGGAAAGGATCATAGGATCCCCAGTGGAGTCGCCATTTTGTTGACAAGTTTAATCCTTTCCGCAGACATAGACAATCCCTCTAGCCCAATGAGTGGGTCTAGCAACTGAAGTGACAATCAAATAGACATATTCCAAGGTTACAATTGAAAAGAAGAACGAAGGAGATGGCCTACCTCCTTCTGATGCTACTCTAGTTTCCTTTGTTGAGGACTCTGAACTGCTTGTGTCGCAGTTTTGTTCCTGCTTATGTCAATATTTATGCACCTGCATAAGTGGTCAAGACACAACAAAGAATGCCAAAACAAATATAAAATACAAAAGCAACCTACTTAACTGATCAAGGAATGTCAAGCTAAATGATACATTAACATATACATTTTGGGAAGATGAACCAATAGTTGTATATTATTAGAAAATAAAGGGAATATTACAACCAAAGCCTTGATATTGATAGGCTCTACTTGAGGTGTAATCCAATTCCAAGCCAAGAACTCTCCAAGCACTCCTTCTTGAAGTCAAATGAATAGCCTCTAGGCACAATCTTAACATAAGGGTGCAAATAGACATAGACCCACTAGCCTCTAACCTCACCAACCAACCATTTGGGAATGGGAGAGGATGAATATATAAGCTAGTAAATGGAGTTAAGTCCTCTCCAAAGATAGGATTAGGCCCTCATCTCAAGGAGGTATCTCATAGGGATAAGACCAAGAGGCCAAGTTGGGAGAATTCGACCTTATCTATGTCGAACAACCTCTAGCTCACCACTCTGGAAGATTCTATAACACGAACCTTCTTGTCCTCTTTGGGAAAATTTCCTTTTTTGGATCATCGTGGGTATATGAGCAAACATAGTGATGCCATTATGGGTCGTAGTTTTTGGCCTCATAAGAGCGAAGATCCTCAAATTAGGGTTTAAGAGTTATTTCCTTCAGGGGAAGCTCAAGGAATTTTCCATTCAAAGTTCTTAGGATAGATCTAAGTTGTATACATGAATGAGTACACTACATAATGGTAACGTTTTAGGCACTTCGGGGTATGACACAGGGAAGTGAAGGAGATGTGACAAAATACTATGTAACACACCCCCATGCCATATTCCAAGCATGAATGTGGGATCTCATAGAACACATCAATCAAAACTCATCTAGGGCTTCCAAAGGCCATCCACCTCAACCCATAAAATAATGATTCCACCTCATGGTCAGACATTACCAAAACCATCATCAGATTGGTTTCTGTCCAAGCCTTCCGAGGCTTCCAGAGTGTTTGTCCAACCAAGGCTTCCAGAACTAGTAACTCAATCCACATCTTATACAAGGCTTCCAAAGCATTTGTCCAACCAAGCCTTCCGGAGTTAGTAAATCAACCCACAACTTATACAGGGCTTCCAGAGTGTTTTTCCAACCAGGGCTTCCAGTACTAGTAATTCAACCCACCAAGGGCTTCTAGAGTGTTTTTCCAACCAGGGCTTCCAAGAATAGTAACTCAATCCAAGCTGTTACAGGGCTTCCAGAGCGTTTGTTCAACCAGGGCTTCCAAGACTAGTAACTCAACCCAAGTTGTTACAGGGCTTCTAGAGTGTTTTTTCAACCAATGCTTCCAGGACTAATAACTCAACCCAAGCTAAGGAAACATGAGAACCAACCAAAACAAAGAAATTAAGGTAAGCCCACAATCACCATGACTATCCAGGAAATGGGAAGGCTGGGCAATACACTGTCAATCCTGACCATCCTCTACGCTAGTACCATATCATAACCAAGAAACCACATGCATGTGCCATGCATGCCAAAACTAGTGAATAAATCATACATGAAACTTGGTACCTGCAAGAAAATATGATGTAGCTACTGATGCTGATGCCCTATTGTGTTTTCCTGCTCTTCCTTCTCCTTCTTTCTCCAAGAATCCAAGTATGCCACACCCTTTAAGAGTGCTCCAAGAAAACCCTAAGTATCAAAGATTATGAGAGAGAGAGAGAGAGAGAATAATGAGAGAGCTCCAAAATTGAAATGATCAAGCCTTCCCTGAGTAAGCTTGCCCACTAATCCTCAGAAGCCTTTTTGTTAATGAGGCCTCCATTTTCTTCATTTTCCATCACTTTCCTTCAATTTCCTCCTCAAATGCAACCTGTGACCTTTCACCTTCCATTTCTCCTAATTTCCATTATTTTCATAACTAAATGTGCCAAACTACATTTTTTCCTCTTTAATGCCTTAGCCATAGCCTTTGCCAATTTCCTTAGCCATAAGCAACCAAATGAACACCCACTAGGATGTCGTGCCCACCATTCATCTTGGAATACGTGTCCCATCATTTGTGGTATTTATATATTTTTGCGTGGAATTTTAACCAGCATCATTATAAAACCCTCCCCCTTGGGGGAACACCGTCCTTAGTGTTCAATGACACTTATAGCCAACATGACTACTGAAAAAAAGAACATATTGCCCATGGAGCTTTATAACAAAAACTCTTTGCAGTATTTACAATGAAAGACCTTCTCAAAATCACAACATCATGACAACATGACAATATACCGCATATTGGAGCTTTATAACGTAATTCATTACGATATTTATAATAACCAAATATACATATACACATATGTACATTTTCTCATCTAGAAAATAAAATAATATGGTGCCTGCATCAGCAACAAGGGAATTTGGAGGCTCACACCTCCACTCTCAAAGTAATACCAGGATCCACCTCCTTCTTAGGAAGTCCAAAATCCACTACAAAGTCACATCTACATCCAATGTCCAGCGTTATAATCCCACGCCACTTGTCCTCTCAGTGAAAAGTTACCAGCTCATTATTCCAAGGCGCACTCCTAATGTGCATCTGATTCTATCTATCAATGCTAATGACCAAAACAAATCCATCCATGACTTTCCCTTCTCTGCTACACAGTCCCTCGAGAATCCGTTCACCCCTTCCATGAAGTCACTCACCTTCCAAGTTCTGTTGGCACCCCCATCTTGGGCAGTCCATCCCTTGGCAAGGCTTCCTCACATCAGAAAATACAAAAACCAAGGCATATACCTTCCTCACACATCATACCAATCATAGCATGCTCATGGAAATCAATGGACACTATTGGGTACCAGTGTCCCACAATTGTTGGGTTGTGTTATATTCTTTCCACGTAGTTAACAGGGGGTTTGAGGGGCACCTGTAATGCCACTTTATGGGGTCTGGGGTAGCGCCCCAGAAAATTTTGGTTTTGGACCCTATGTTAGGTTGGACAGACCCACCTATGGTTTTGTGCATGATTTTCACACATGTTTTTTGGACGCGATGGTTGTTCGGTCCATGGTATTGGACGCGATGGTTTTCGGTCTGTGGTATTGGATGCTTCGGCATGTATAAATATGTATTTTAACATTGAAAGGAAAATAATGAAAAATCAAGCTGGTAGTCCCGGTTTTGGGATACAGGGGAAATCTCTGTGTATATGTGTTCTGCTCTCGCATTATTTATTTTCTATGTTTTTAGAATTCGTATGCAGGCAATTTCTGTATAGGGTTAAAACCTACATTTGGTATCAGAGCAGATTTGGCTTCGAGGGGATGCCTTTGTTGCTGAGGGGTTTCGCTCAGGTCTGTGGTAGACCCCATTTAGTGGGAGATCTGCGAGATCAATTCTAGTGGTGAAAGAAGATGGGGAGCAGTGGAAAGATAGAGATCGAGAAATTTAATGGCCAGAGTTTTGAGTTGTGGAAACTCAAGATGGAGGATCTGTTGGTGGATAAAGATTAGTGGATCATCGTAGATCTGGGTACTAAACCAACAGGAGTGTCCGATGAAGAATGGAAGAAGTTGGATCGGAAGGAAAAGAGCACAATACAATTATGTGTCTCAGATTTAGTATTTCTAAATGTATCAGGGGAAGCTACAACAAAGGCTTTGTGGGAAAAGTTAGGGACTTTGTACCAACCTAAGTCTTTGGTGAATAAACTGTTCCTATGGAAAAAGCTATATAACCTAAGGATGAAAGATGGAGACTCGGTGATAGAGCATCTGAACGCATTTAATACTGTGGTAAGTCAATTAGCATCTGTTGATATTAAAATTTTAGATGAAGATAAGTGCATTAGTTTGTTGTGTTCTCTACCAGATTCGTGGGATAGTCTGGTTGTTGCAATCGATAGCAATGCAACTGCCTTGCAGTTTGATGAAATAGTCTCAACCTTTCTGATGGAGGATATGAGACGGAAAAATATGGAGAGCCAAAATGGTGATGCCTTGTCTGTACGAGGACGGTCCCAGAACAGAAACCAAAATAAGTCATCGAGTGGGAGATATAAATCTAGAGGGAGATCTAAATCTCCAGGAAAACTTGTAAAGGTGGTGTGCTAGAAATACGGAAAGGAAGGCCACTTCAAAAGGGATTGTAAATCTAAAGCTCCTGATAAAGGAAAGGGATCGGATGAGGCTCCTTCTACAGAGGCGAAAACCACCTCAGATGAAGGTGGTGATGTGTACTTGGCTTCTTCAAGTACACATGTAGATCATGAGGCATGGTTGATTAACTCAGGTGCTTCCTTTCACTTCACTTCCCATAGAGAGTGGTTTTGTGAATATGAGAAATATGATGGTGGTGATGTCTTCTTGGGGGATGACAGGAAGGCTAGAATCATTGGTCGTGGAAAAGTAAAGTTGAAGCTGCGAGGTGGAAGGGTTAGAACACTTCTGGGTGTTCTACATATTCCTGCATTAGCCAGAAATCTGATTTCTGTTAGTAAGCTGGATGATGCAGGTGTAAAAATAGTGTTCAAGAAGGATATCTACAAGATGGTTTTGGGAGCACTGGTATTAATGCGGGGAGTTCGGGTTGGAACTTTTTACAAGCTGCAAGGTAGCACTGTTTTTTATGGGTGCAATAGTTTCATGGTTCCTGAAAGTGGAGCAAAAAATCTAGTGGTCTCTGGAGAAAAGACCATGCTATGGCATCAAAGGCTTGAACATATTGGAGAGAAGGGCCTTTGAATACTTCATGGTAAAGGTATGGTAGAAGGTATGCGTAATAGCTCTCTGGATTTTGATTTCTGTGAAAATTGTGTATACAGGAAGCAAAATTGGGTGAGTTTCCCCTCTGGTGGTAAGAGGGTGAAACATATATTAGAGCTTGTGCACAGTGATGTTTTTGGACTTGTGAAGGTTCCATCACTAGGTAAATCTATGTACTATGTATCATTTATAGATGACTTCTCAAGGAATACATGGATATATATCCTTAAGAAGAAATTTGAAGTCTTTGAAAGGTTTAAAGAATTTAAGGCTCTAGTGGAAAACCAGACAGAGAAGAAGATAAAGGTGTTGAGGACAAATAATCGTGGAGTGTTTTGCAGTAAGGAATTTGAAGAATTCTGCAAGAAGTGTGGTATAGCACAGCAGAAGACTACTCCATAGACACCTCAGCAAAATGGAGTTGCAGAAAGAATGAACAAGACGTTGATGGAAAGGGTAAGAAGCATGCTTAGTGGTGCTGGGTTAAGACATGAATTCTAGGCAGAGGCATTGGATACTACATGTTACCTTGTCAACAGGTCACCTTCATCAACGTTGGAGGATAAGACTCCACAAGAGGTATGGACTGGTAAGAAACCCTCTCTTTCACATGTGAGGGTATTTGGATGTGATGCATATGTACATGTTCCAAAGGAGAAAAGAACAATGTTGGATAGTAAATCTGAAAAGTGCATCTTTATTGGGTATAAGGATGGTTTAAAGGGTTATAAGCCTTGGAACACAGTAACAAGGAAGGTTATGTATCAAGATGTGGTTTTCAGAGAGGTGAAAGATGTTATTAAACATGATGTCCAACCAAAGGAACCTGAAAAGATAGAGTTTGAGCTAAAGGAGGAAGAATCATACTCTACAGCAGAGGAGGAATCAAAAGATGAAGAGCCACAAACTCCAGCTGTGATAAGATCAGTTCGAGAAAGAAGGTAACTAGAAAGGTATAGTCCATTTGCTTTCTGTTCAAATTTTTCTTTGTCTGCTATTGATGATGATCCCAGAACTGTGAAGGAAGCAATGGATTCAGAGGATGGAAAACTATGGAAAGAGGCCATAGTTGATGAAATGGCATCTTTGCACAAAAATGAGGCTTGGGATCTGGTGGAGTTGTCAGCTGGAAGGAAACCCATTGGCAGCAAATGGGTGTTCAAAAAGAAGACAAATGCAGAAGGAAAAGTGGAGAAATACAAAGCTTAGTTGGTAGCAAAAGGTTATTCCCAGGAATTGATTTTGGTGATATTTTTTCTCCTGTTGCCAAAGTAACTTCTATTAGATTACTTCTATCTATTGCTGCTGCTTTTTATTTTGAGGTAGAACAGATGGATGTGAAGCAACATTTCTTCATGGGGATATGGAAGAGGAGATCTACATGAAGCAACCTAAAGGCTTTGCGGTGAAGGGTAAGAAATAACCGGTATGTAAATTAAAGAAGTCTCTATATGGTTTAAAACAGCCACCAAGGATGTGGTATTAGAAATTTGATACATTTATACGAGGACTTGGCTTCACCAGAAGCAAATCAGATCACTGTGTGTATTTTAAATTAATTGGTGACCGTGTTATTTATCTGGTCTTGTATGTGGATGATATGTTGTTGGTTGGAAATGACAAAGAAGTTATCCAAGATTTGAAGACCTAATTATCCTCCAAATTCGACATGAAATATATTGGTGTTGAAAAATATATTTTGGGCATGGAAATTAAAAGATATCGGGCAAAGAGGAAACTCTGGTTAAACTGGTAAAGGTTCCTATTTCTATAGGTGTGAATTTATCTACTGAACAGTGTCCCAAGACACAAGAAGAGGAAGAGGACATGTCCCATGTTCCTTATGCAAGTGCAGTCAGTAGCCTGATGTATGCAATGGTCTGTACTAGACCAGACATTGCACATGCAGTGGGAGTATTGAGCAGGTTTATGTCAAAGCTAGGGAAGGAGCATTGGACAGCAGTGAAGCGGGTTTTCAGGTATTTGTGTGGCACTAGTGATTATGGTTTTTGCTACCAAGGACGACCAGGATTGGACAGAGTGTTGGATATTCATGGCTTTGTTGATGCAGACTGGGCTGGAGATCTGGGTCAGAGAAGATCTACAAGTGGGTATGTGTTTAACCTATTTGGGGGTGCAGTTAGTTGGATGAGTAAGAAACAATCTGTAGTGGCACTGTCAACTATAGAGGCAGAATACATGGCAGCCACTCATGCAAGCAAGGAAGCAGTTTGGTTGCAGAGATTGTGTTCAAGTATGGGGTTAGTATAGGAAGCTATAAGGATAGACTGTGACAGCCAAAGTACAATTTTCTTGGCAAAGAACCCCGCATATCATTCAAAGACAAAGCACATTGATGTTCAGTATCACTTTGTGAGGGATATGATAGAAGAAAAAAAGGTGTTGCTGGTAAAGGTGGACATTTTGAAGAATATTGCAGATGCATTGACAAAATCTGTGAGCTCTGAGAAGTTCTCTTGGTTTAGAGAGACAATGGGCATTTCAAGGCTGGAAAAATGACTAAGTTCTCTTGTGGACCCCTGTGGAAAGAAAACAATAAGTGGGAGAATGTTGGGTTGTGTTATATTCTTTCCACGTAGTTAAAAAGGGGTTTAAGGGGCACCTGTAACCCCACTTTATGGGGTCCAGGGCAGTGCCCCAGAAAATTTTGGTTTTGGACCCTATGTTAGGTTGGGCGGATCCACCTATGGTTTTGTGCATGATTTTCGCACATGTTTTTTGGACGCGATGGCTTTTCGGTCCATGGTATTGGACGTGATGGTTTTTAGTCCATGGTATTGGATGCTTCAACATGTATAAATATGTATTATAACATTGAAAGGAAAATAATGAAAAATCAATCTGGTAGTCCTGGTTTTGGGATCCAGGGGAAATCTCTGTGTATATGTGTTTTTATGTGTTCTGCTCTCGCATTATTTATTTTCTGTGTTTTTAGAATTCGTATTATGGTAATTTCTGTACGGGGTTAAAACCTACAACAATGGCCCTGCTCTTGAAGTGATTTACCAACATACTACTGCATGTTCCAATTTATTTATTGTTGCAGATTATTGCAGTCATTTCAATCACCCAACCGATAATTTCATGCATTCTTGTACTAACCACATAACTTCCATTAGATTTAAAATAAATTTAAATACCTTCAAATCATACCTCATTGGTAGCTCGTCAATAAGGTACATTTGCAATTATGTTCGCTTCCTATCACAATAAGTCAAAGTATCATATTTGACTAAATCAACATGTATAGAAATATCTCATCAGGTTAGCTCAAAACATATATATAAATCATAAAGCACATGTAATCATCATAAACCAGAATCATAAATCACATGCATAAGAAAACCAAAATACAATGACGATACTTATCTTTTCGCCAATCCTTAGCTTCTACACTTGTCTTTATTCAATATGCACTCTGGATCGGTTGTTGTAGAAATTCTACAAATTCTCTACAAATCTCGCTCTGAGACCTATGTAGAAAATTTGAATGTAGATTAACCAGATAATGAAATATAACCAAAGCAAAATACTATAACCTACTTCTACTATCAATTTGCAGAAGCTTAAAGATTGAGCAAGATCGAGATGAACACATATAACCAGAAGAAGAAGAATCAATCATCCAAGACACCTTAAAATACTTTGGGGAAAGCCTCAGCTAAAAACCCCACTATATGTATTATCATACAAGGTGGAAATACATAGGAATTATACAAAGCCTTAGCTCTCATAGCTAGCCAGCTCTCAGTACAATCCTCACAAATGCTCAAAGGCAATCCTGGCTTCTCACAAGCCTTACTCTCTACCCTCCAAGCTCCTATTTCCTTGCGCTGTTTCTCCTGGGTGATCCTCCTGTTACCAAGTGGAAAACTCTCAACCAAGTGGAACACTGATCTCACACCCTGTATGAACTGCACAATCCTCAAGGAACCTTTTCTTGACGGCATGCATGAGTTTCATTTATAGGAAAACACATGCAACTGATAGTACATCATCCTTGTCTTTAATCTCAACTGGGTCTTTCTCATAATAGACATGCATGCGTTTCTGATGAGGGAATCTTCAATTATCTGGAGTAGACTGGTTGAGTGCATGCATGCATCGACTGAATAATAACTCACAATTAGTTCCTCAAACAGTTTGGAACTAATTTAACTGGACTTAATTCAGTAAACTGAATTAACTAATTACAACTCAAATATAACTCAATCTTATCTCCTTAATTTAAGGCTTACCTCCTTAATTTAAGGGATAACCCTTGCATGACCTCAGAAAGACTTCTAACTTGAATTTCTCCGACTAATTAATCCATAATGAATTAATTAATTATTTCCAAGCAACTCGTGAGACTAAATTTGATTTTAATTAACAGTTTTAATTCAAGGACAAATTAAAATTGGAATTTCTAGATTCTATTTTTATCATTTCTTGTTGTTGTTTTCAACACTCCCTCTCAACAAGAAAGGAATTCAACTCGATCCCAATCGTGAACCTTTGTATTGTTATGCATGCAACACTTCACTCTAGTGTAGTTTCTCAAGAAACTCCAGAAACAAGAAAACATCCAACCTGAATCAGTATGATGCATCTATCATCAAAGACTCTGACTGCTATTGCCTCTATCAACTAAAAACTTTGCGCTTCTGCTGACTTTGCCTTTCTACACTGTAGTCAATCCTTCTCTGTGCTCTTCAGTATCTATCTTCTTTAGCCTCTGTCACTTTGATCTCTGACTGCATCAATCCCATTGATTCCTCCTACTACTATGTACTTTGGGCTCTCGTAGCAAGCTACGATCCATGAGATAAAACCTCTCAAAGGAACCTGCCCAATTTTAGCCTTCATGGGACTATCACTTCACATCGCCCCACCTCACACCTGGAGGTATGGTTGCATGTGATCCCTTTGCCCACTTGGATCAAAATTCCCCCTTAATGGAGGTATCTGCATGAGTGGATCTCTTCACTCGGTCTCCTCTCTGCTTCTCCAATTGTGGCTCCTCCATAATTGTCTGAGACTTCTTCAGGGACTACATGTTGCAAGGTAATTTACTCTCCCTCTCAACCACCAAGTCTCTAACATTTCCTTACTCCTAAAGGCTTTACATGCATCTTGAACCTCAAGAGCATATAGGTTCTTAACTTGTGAACCGATCTGTTTCACCTGTCTCGTGGTGATGTTTCTAAGGAAAAAAATTTCATTACTGAAGACAACATCGTAGCCTTTGCTCTCCAACCTTGCGACTGATACCAAGTTCTTCTTCAGTCCAGGAACATACTTCACATCTGTTAAGGTGATAGTTTCTCCATGCTCCCTCTGAAAAGAAACCATGCCCACTCTTGAAACACTATACCTTTCATCGTCACCCATCTCTATGCGCATCTTGAGGTCTTTCTCCTCCAAGGCACTGAATAAACTTTTATCACCGGTCATGTGGAATGAGACTCCACTGTCAAGATACCAAACACAACCCATCACCAATGACACCATGCATGTGATGAGGGTAAATTCCATTTCAAACTGAGAGGCTAATGCCTCACTTTCCGATCCTTTCGAGAATCCCTTCTTGTACTTCTTCGATGGGAAATTAGTAGCATAATGTCCCATCTCATGACAATTAAAGCATCTCACTTTAGGCTTGTCACCCTTCTTCCCTCCATGAGAAGAATTCGATTTGGAATGGGAAGCCTTCCCCTTCCCTTTCCTTGCCTTACTTGCTAAGGCTAGACTTTATTCATCATCATCCTTGGATGAAGAACCATCTTTTGTGCTCTTCCTGATCTCCTCCTGCATCAAATCCGACCATAGTCATTCTGAATCCGAAATTTTCTCCCTTCCATTCATAGAGTCCTGGTAGCTATTCCAACTCTTTGGAAGGCCAAGGAGAGCGAGGCTCACCATATCATCATCAGTAGTAGTTATTCCCACACTACCAAGCTCATCTTTGCAAGTGGTGAGCTTGTTCAAATATGTGGAAATAGTATCGTCGTTCTCCATCTTGATTCTTCGAAGCTTATCCTTGAATGCCAATTTCCTCTGGTCAGAACTTTTCTAGTAGAGGTCCTTCAATGTCTTCCACATTGAATATGGAGTATCCTTCCCATAGAGACTCGAGACAATATGGTCTCGAACTCCCTCAAGGATGATCCGTCTCGGCTTCGCCACACACTTCTTCCACTCAGCCAACTCTTGTGCATTAGTTGAAGCTAGCTTTGGGATTTCTTGATCAATGAAATCCTTCAAGCCATTGTCTTCTAATATAGCCTCCATTCAATCCTTCCATGCTATGTAATTTGAGCTACCTTCCAAGGCATACTCGAGTCTCAAGTCATAGAATGCCATTGGCCAACCTTGAAGTATGATAAGAATTTGATTTGCACCTGCAACCCCAAACTTCAAACTTCGAATTTTCTTCTCAGTATACTGTTCACTACTCCGATAAACATTGCTCTAATACCATGTAGAAATTCTTAAAATTCTCTACAAATCTCGCTCTGAGACCTATGTAGAAAATCTGACTGTAGATTAACCCAATAATGCAATATAACCAAAGAAAAATACTATAACCTACTTCTACTATCAATTTCTAGAACTTAGAAGCTTAAAGATTGAGCAAGATCAAGATGAACACATATAACCAGAAGAAGAAGGATCAATCATCCAAGATACATGAAAATACTTTGGGGAAAGCCTCAGCTAAAAACCCCACTATCGTATTATCATACAAGGCAGAAATACATAGGAATTATACAAAGCCTTACTCTCACAACTATTCAACTCTCAGTACAATCCTCACAGATGCTCAAAGGAAATCCTGGCTTCTCACAAGCCTTCCTCTCTTCCCTCCAAGCTCCTATTTCATTGTGTTGTTTCTCCTGGGTGATCCTCCTCTTACCAAGTGGAAAACTCTCAACCAAGTGGAACACTGATCTCTCACACTGATCTCACACCTTGTATGAACTGCGCAATCGTCAAGGAACTTTTTCTTGACTGCATACATGAGTTTCCTTTATAGGAAAACACATGTAACTGATAGTACATTGTCCTTGTCTTTAATCTCAACTTGGTCTTTCTCAGAATAGACATGCATGAGTTTCCGATGAGGGAATCTTCAGTTATTTGGAGTACACTGGTTGAGTGCATGCATGCATCAACTGACTGATAACTCACAATTAGTTCCTCAAATATTTTGGAACTAATTTAACTGGACTTATCTCAGTAAATTGAGTTAACTAATTACAACTCAAATATAACTCAATCTTATCTCCTTAATTTAAGGCTTATCTCCTTAATTTAAGGGATAACTATTGCATGACTTTAGAAAGACTTCTAACTTGAGTTTCTCCAACTAATTAATCCATAATGAACTAATTAATTATTTCCAAGCAGCTGGTGAGACTAAATTCGATTTTAATTCACAATTTTAATTCAAGGACAAATTAAAATTGGAATTTCTAGATTCCATTTTTATCATTTCTTGTTGCTATTTTCAACAGTGGCTACACCCAACAAACACCCAATATATACAATACAATGCATCCATCTATACTCGACATGAAATACCACCCAATGCATGTACCTACACATAGTACCACACAACAAGTACACATGTTGCAATACCATGACTACATGATGCACATACATAATACCACATGCCCTCAACACAACATGTATGACATGCACACAATACCACATGTGAACCAGTACCATATGTATAACATGTACACAGTACCACCGGTACATCGCACCACCTGCACAATGTGTGCACAACATTGCATGTACATGGTGCCACCTGCACAACATGTACAAATGCCACATGTACACCACACAACTTATACAACATGTACACAACACTTCTTGCACACAGCGCCACTTGTACAACATGTACACAAGACCACATGCACACAACACCACTCGTACAATCATGCACACCACACCATATGTACATAGCACCACATATACAACATGCACGCAACAGCACTTGTACATAGCATTGCATTCTTAGCATGTACATAGAATCATTTGTACATAGCACTGCATATCCAACACGTGCAAAGCACCATATGCATACAACACCATATATCCATCATGCACACAGTTCAATATGTACAAAGCACCGTATATCCAACATGTACATAGAACCATATATACCCAACACTGAATATGCAACATTCATTCAACATTATCTATACTAACACCCTATACATAATATTGCATAAACATCATGTACACACACTACATATGCACAATACTGCATGCGCACAATCATCACAGATGCAACATGTACAACATATACAAAATATGCACAACAATATTACCACACATTCAGAACCACACTATCCTTACCAAGAAACCTTGCTTTCAATGTCTTATCCATGCTTGTCCCAACATGTTGTAGACCACATTGCTTTCATTTTACTAATGTATCCCTCAGTGTAACCTGTCCATAACATAGACATATTATAACCACACAATATCAACTCCTAACCACATGATATTGACCTCATATATCTTTCATGACTACTCTTCCCACTTGATTTCTCATCTCTTCATGTCATTCACTTGCTTAAGAAATTATTCCTCCACAAGAATGATCCCTAATAATCCCTATCAGACAGTGACATGGATACATAGATACATATATAATCATTAGCATAAAACAATCATCACCTTGACAAACAGTGACATACATACATTCATGTATACATATATAAGTATCAACATAGTCATGATCATAACATAATTACTAGATAACATAAGGTCTAGGTTAAGAAAACTTCCTTTACAACACATGCGCAACATTGAGAACAATAGTTCCCAACATAGCCAAGGCATGTGACGCCTCAAATTTTACCTTTTCCTGTTACCTTTCTCATGGCTATACTACCACCGTCCATTTACCACAATGGACCAACTAGTCCAAATGACTGTTATAGTCTTACTTTTTGCTACGCTTACTCATGCACCGAGATTTATCCAATCCTTACATCACATGTTGAGTACCACTCAACTCTCCTCGAGCTATATTAACTTTCCTCTTCCCCAAACAATTTCCAAGGCTCAAAACATAAAATGAAATGCCAAGAAACAAACAAGAAGAAGATCATGAAAACCAATGACAACAATATGACACCACAACTAAACTGGTAAGGCCTTGCACCAGACATAAAAAAAAAAAGGAAAAAAAAAGCTCAAAAAGTCACAAAATATCAAAAGCACAAGACTAGAAACAAACATTGTGACTCAATCCCCATGGTTCCCAAGGAAAGCTCAACCTAAGCCTTATTCAAGCTTTCATGGAAATCTCTCTTGCCATGCAACTCCCTACATCATATTGCCATAAACATATAACTGCCAATGTATAAGTAAACATAACAATAAACTAGTTACCTCATCTTGTTGTGCCAAGCATGTTGCTTGTAAGTGAACACATCCACGCCATCTCTCTAGGGACTCCAATCCTTTAACAGATCCACTTGTAGCTAAAGACTAGCTAATATACCTATCAAGTACATGTTCATGAATATAGCACATCCACATGATGTTGGACAAAATCAAGGTTAAGAATACTTCCTGTGTGCAAAGCAATCATTCGTTTGGAATTAGGGTTTCCAAACATAGCCGAAGGAATTTTTGCCCAATTCCTTTCTTTTACCTTTTTACCTTGCTGCAAGCAATTCTTACCATGTACTGTCACATCACTCAACTGTTAGTTATATCAACACATCAACTATTACCAAGACTAACAATCATGTCATAATCCATAGTCAACTCATAGCCATTAGTCATAATAATACAACTATCACCTACTATACTCAAGTACATATCAATTGTTTCATCACCTATGTATTAGTACAATCATATTAAAACAAGATCATTGGAACACATAATCATATTATGCAATTCATCAAACATTCAACTAACTTGCAAACATACCATGTTAAATAAATCAACTAGACACTAAACACTCAAACACCAAATAGATGTCATAGTTAAGCAATCAAGAACCAAGTAGAAGGCATAAGCAAGCTCATACCTTAATGCATCTTAGGGGAGGCAATCTTGTCTACACAATCAATCCAAGTTAGCATGATACAACTTCACAGCATATTAGCATAAATCATGATATCCATAACCGTAACTAACTAACATGTTCACATTATAATCTTATAAGAATTTTCCGCTCATTCATAACAATCACATACATACCATCAGTCTAGATTAGTACGAAACTATATCACAAATATGTTGACTCATACCTAAATATCACAACCATAACCATCTGCATAGGTCAAACCAGGTTAACAAAATACATATAACATCAATATCTTCAACGAGATGAGCATAACCATCACGCATATGACCAATCCAAATTACAAAATCAAGATCTTAATGAAATAACCCTAATCATCAAGTTAATAGCATATAACGACAATAAGAAATTCATATGGTCACATGTTACTATCATTCATGACTATCTGACACATGTGTGTATACTAATAAAATATCACCTATCATGTATGTAACCATAACATCAAAATACATGTGCATAAACCTAATGTATAACCTTAATGCATGTAACAATCCATTAACTAACATACCTGGATGTCAAACATACAATACTTGTATGACATTCTGATCTTACCCCGAAGTCCAATGTTGCAATCTCATTATGATGATATGCATCTCCTGCTCTATCTCAGCCAACACATTAACATCATAACAACCAACAACATCATGATGACCTAAATTGCATACAATGACTTCACAAGGCATGTTTTACCTACTATACATGCCTAATCATAACCAAGGCCATACATGCATAACAAATGTATATACACACATAACAAATGAGTACCAAACCACATACACATCATTCTATCTAGAGTCCAGTCATCAATGCATGATCATATCAACTTCACAAACCATGACCTCATGCGGGAAAACAACCATTACTCCAATGTACACATTTCCATATGCAACCATCAACATGCATAAGCAATTGATAATCAACTACACATATGCATAAATGCATGTAGTCGAGCATAAGACATAAATTATTGTATTCAACCTACAACACTGATACATGTAACCTAACATACAAGGATGTAAGTAGGTGACATAAAATCAACATGTAAGAGACATATAATCCATACTCAAGCAGTCACATACTCATGACCAACACTATTCATGAAATCAACATCAAATTCTCCATGGAAACCACACTACAACCATAATCAATCATCAAGCCAATGCAACAAGCACATGAAATGCAAGTGTAAGAGACACACATGCAACTGACATGCATGCATGACCAACACCTTCAACCCATCCAGTCTAAGAGTTGAATCATGCTCTGATACAACTCTATAACACCCTCCTCCAACATCTACCCAAGCAATCGTCCAGTCGGGGTAAACATGCGACAAGAGGCCACTATGATAATATTCAACTTCCTTGTGGAAATTAAGGAAATGGAATTGATGGAACATCACATATAGTCATCCAACATCATCCAAATAACCTTCAGGAGATAAGTCAGCCACTCCAATTTCCTATCTCTAGGTCCTACTGATGTTTGAGAAACTTAGGGTAGAGTAACTCTCCCTAGACACTACCAAGGTGACTTAGAATTAGGACTAATGCTCCATGGACACTGGCTAGGTTCTTTATAACACTTCCCGGACACTGCCCAAGTGAGTTAGTCTCAAACTAACACTCTGTTTTGCTAGCATTTCGGGATTTGAGCCACCCTTTTTGGCCGAGAGCCCGGGATACTGCCCATAATGGAATGATCACTTAGAATTAGTAAGGATGCAATGAAACAAGGATGCAAAAGCAATAAGATGAACATGGTCATAAACATAACCCTACTATCCATGACAGACATTTCGTCGAACATATCATCAACATTTAACCTACAGGTGTAAATAACATAATTAAGTGTAGGGATCTCATACTTATCGAAGAATATCTATGAACCATTGTTCCCTCATGCCATTTCCTACATTATCATGCATTCACTCATAAAAAATTATCCATTCATATACAAGTAAAAACATGATGAGAGCCATATATAGTTGTTATCATGAAATGTGCATATAACCAACATAATAGGAACATAAATACAATAAACATATTAGCCATCAAGTCCATAAATACATCAATACCTTTACACATGAAAATCAAGGAGCAGGTATGAGGGAGAGACGAGTAGAGGCGGACCCATCTTTCGGGTGGGATTTTCTGGAGAATGATTGATTTCTTTATGGCAGATTTGGGATATACAAGGAGAGACGGATGAGGTATTTGGAATATCCAAGTCGAGACTGCCCCATCTTGAGCATAGAAAGTCGGGACGGATAGAGACCTGACGGGAACGAATAGAGACCTGGCGAGAACGAATGCCAGATGAGGGGGAAACGGTGGGATGTATTAAGTCTTCGGGTTAGACGTTTGGATGGCCATCTACAGATATGCTTTTGCGATTGATTGCTTTGCAATAAGGTGGTGTTAAATGAACCAACTAGAGATGGGACTACCATATTCCACCCAACCATAGAATGGTTGAGCCAAATCCCTCTTCATCCATTCACCCCCGTGCTGTATTCCAAGAATGAATGTGGGATCTCATAGATCACATCAATCAAAACTCATCTAGGTCTTCCAAATGCCATCCACCTCAACCCATCAAATAGTGATTCCACCTCACAGTCAAACATCACCAAAACCATCATCAAATTGATCTCCATCTGAGCCTTCTAAGGCTTCCAGAGTGTTTCTCCAACCAAGGCTTCTAGAACTAGTAACTCAACCCACAACTTATACAGGGCTTCCAGAGTGTTTGTCCAACCAAGGCTTCCAGAACTAGTAACTCAACCCACAACTTATACAGGGCTTCCAGATCATTTTTCCAACCAAGTCTTCCAGGACTACTAACTCAACCCACCAAGGGCTTCTAGAGTGTTTTTCCAAGCAGGGCTTCTAGGAATAGTAACTCAATCCAAGTTGTTACAGGGCTTCTAAAGCGTTTGTTCAACCAGGGTTTCCAAGACTAGTAACTCAACCCAATTTGTTACAGGCCTTCTAGAGCGTTTGTTCAACTAAGGCTTCTAGGACTAATAACTTGACCCAAGCTAAGGAACCATGAGAACCAACCAAAAAAAAGCAATTAAATTAAACCCACAATCACTGTGACTATCCAGGAAATGGCAAGGTTAGGCAATCCACTATCAATCCTGGCCATCCTCCATGCCAATGAGAGATCATAACCAAGAAACCACATGCATGTGCCATGCATGCCAAAACTAGTGAATAAATCATACATGAAACTTGGTACTTACAAGCAAATATGATGTACCTACTGATGTTGATGCCCTCTTGTGCTTTCCTTCTCTTCCTTCTCCTTCTTTATCCAAGAATCCAAGTATGCCACACCCTTTAAGAGTGCTCCAAGAAAACTCTAAGTATCCAAAAGTATGAGAGAGAGATAGAGAGAATAATGAGAGAGCTCCAAAACGGAACTGATCAAGCTGTCCCTGACTAAGCTTGCCTACTAATCCTCAGAAGCCTTTTTCTTAATGAGGCCTCTATTTTCTTCATTTTCCATTATTTTCCTTCAATTTCCTCCTCACATGCAACCTGTGACATTTCACCTTCCTTTTCTCATAATTTCAATTATTTTCATAAATAAAAGTGCCAAACTACCTTTTTTCCTCTTTAATGCCTTAGCCATAGCCTTTGCTAATTTCCTTAGCCATAAACAACCAAATGAACACCCACTAGGATGTCCTACCCACCATTCAGCTTAGAATACGTGTCCTATCATCTGTGGTATTTATATATTTTTACATGGAATTTTCACAAGGGTCGTTATATTAGCATGTTATTACAGGTGCTTCATCAAGAACTTCTCACAAATTTCCTATCCTATTACATCCTTTCAATAAAAAAGGAATAAATTTGAATGAACAAAGGAATGTGCAACTGATTTTGAGTAGTTAAAGCATTTTCTTACAATTTCTCCAGTTATAAAGATTGGAGATTCATAAAAAGAGTTTGTGGTATGTAAAAAGTCTTACAAGAAAGAACTTGGTGGAGTCGTGATGTAGGAAGGACAGGTAGTATGCTATAAGTCAAAGAAATTGAATGACCTTGATCATAACGATGTGACACATGATCTTGAGTTGGAAATGATCATTCATGCATTGAAGATGTGGAGACACTGTCTTCTTGGTAGGAGTTTCATTTTAATGAGTGATAACAGTGGAGTTAGGTGCTTATTTGATCAACTTAATCTGAATTCCAAGACAGCTAGGTAGATGGAAACAATCAATGAGATTGATTTTGAGATCAAGTACATTAAGGGTAAAGAGAACAGGGTCACAGATGCTCTTAGCAAAAGAGTACAAGTAAGTCACATAGTGGCTATGCGTTCATATGAGACATATTTACATGATTAGATCTTGTAGGTAGGACAACATGATGACATGTACCAACAACTTAGGCACAGGTTACAACAATAGGGTACATGTGAAAAAGATGTGGATTATTATCTCACAACAAATGGTTTGGTCAGATTTAGGGACAAGATCTATGTTTCAGTCAACAATGAGCTCAATAATTTTATCTTACATGAGTTTCATGTTAAGTTTTATTCAGGTCACCCAAGATATAAGAAGACATTGGTAGTGGTTAAGGAGTTATACCATTAGCCGAATTTGAGGAAAGAGGTGGATGAGTATGTTGCAAGATATTTGGATTGTCAACAAGTAAAAGAAAAGTGTAAGCATCCAAATGGTTTATTGCAGTCAATTTTGATTCCAAGGTGAAATGGGAGGTCATTTCCATGGACTTCATTACAAGTTTGCTGAGGACATATAGACAACATGATTCTATTATGGTTGTGGTTGACATGTTGACTAAGGTAGCTCACTTCATTTTAGCGAAATCTACTCATTCAACTAGTGAGGTATCCCAAGTCTTCATTAGGAAGATAGTGAGGTTACATGGTATTCCTAGGAATATTGTGTCAAATAGAGATTTCAAGTTCGCTTCTAGGTTTTGGAGAGAGTTATATGTAGTTTTTGGTACAAATTTTGCATTTAATACAACTTATCATTTGAAGACAGATGGACATACAAAGAGGGTCAATAATATTCTTGAGGGCATGTTGGGAATCTGTGTTATGCATCAACAACAAAAGTGGGAAGAGTATCATCCACTACTGGTGTTTGCATATGACAATGGATAGCAAGAGTCTTTGAAGATGAGTTCGTTTGAGGCACATTATGGGCAGAGTTGTAATACTTCCATTAGTTGGAGTGATCAAATAAACATGGTATTGATTGGACTGGATATGTTGATAGAGATGGAACAAGAAATGCAGGTAATCAAGAATAATCTAAAGGAAATACAAGACAAGCAGAAGAGTTATGATGATCAACACAATGTATCTGAGGAGTTTCAAGTTGGGGAACATGTGTACTTGAGCATCAAGCCCAAGAAGAGCTCCTTGACGATTGGATCATGTGCCAAGTTGGCACCTCAGTATTGCGGGCCTTTCGAGATTCTTGAGAGGATTGGACCAGTAGCGTACCAACTTGCACTGCCTCCGACAGTGAAATCCCATGACGTTTTCCATGTGTCATTATTTAAGAAATATGTGAAATATGTTGATAATGTGATTGACTGGTCTATATTGCAAGTGGAACCAAAAGGAGAATTCTAGCCGGAACCTTAGTGCATTTTGTAGCGAAAGATGCTCATGCTTTGGAATAGAGCAATCGAGCTTGCTAAAGTGAAGCAGAAGCACCTTGGGCCTGGTAAAGCTACATGGGAGATGGTTCATCAGATGTAGGCTATGTATCCTTCTCTATTCGCTCATTGAGCTAATCTATCTTCATATATGCTTTGTTGTGGTGTTTTTGTTATGTCTATATATATGCATATGTATGTAAATACCGCATCAAGTTGTGTTATAAAGCTCCAATAAGTACTATGGTGTTCATGATATGTTGGTTATGTTTTCAGAAGATGTATATGATGTAAACACTACATCGAACTGTGTTATAAAGCTCCATGGGAAACATGTGTTTTGTTGGTTTATAAGTGTCATTGAACATCGAGGATGCTGTTACCCAAAGTGGGAGGGGTTTGTAATTGTTAGAAATAATATTGAGAGGGCGGGTGAATCAGTATTATGAAATCAATAACTTTTTCAATTTCATACTCAAATTTATATACGCTACTTCAATGAAGGTAACTCGCGTGTACACGCAACTATCTTTAAAGCAACCAGTGTATATCTAGCAAACTTATGATTCAATTAATTCATCATATGCTTATCTTTAATCAGTGCAACAGTACTTCATTAACCATATAAATAGTAACCATGTGTAGTAAGAACAAAATAAACCATCACACATAAGCAACACACATGAACACCAAGATTTAAGGTGGAAATGCAATGCGGGACAAAAATCACCTGCTGCTGTCTTCTTTTAATATAAGAAGAACCTGTTTACAATCTTGTACTGGTGCAGATTCATACTAGTACGTAGGCACCCACCTGCAGAAGGCTACAACCTTCTCTCATTCTCCAACGTCTATTGGAAGGGAGCTACAACCCCCTAGCTCTTGTACTAGTTGATCCATTTACTAGTACATAGGCGGTGACCTACAGAAGGCTCCAACCTTCACTCATTTTCCAGCTGCTACTGGAAGGGAGCTCTAACCCCCTGGCTCTTGTACTAGTTGATCCTTTTACTAGTACATAGGTGTCGGCCTAAAAGAAAGCTCCAACCTTCACTTGTTTTCCAGCTGCTACTAGAAGGGAGCTCCGACCCCCTAGCTCTTATACTGGCTGATATGTTTACCAGTATGTAGGCACTGACCTATAGAAGGCTACAACTTTCTCTCTTCCTCCAGGGACCACATTTCATAAATTTTCAGACTGGATTCTCCTAGAACACAACACCACAATCTAAAGGCCTCGTTTCATCAAATTTTCATACTGGACCCATCAGCAACATTGAAGCTCATAATCAGTCACCACTACAATACAATGAAAACCCATCATCACTAAAACAAATCACAATCAATCATTCAAAACACTGTCACCAGAACACAGAGCAAAACCCAAAATTCTACATCAACAACCATAACCAACTGCAACTTCAAATATCATATTCCATAATGTATACGCTACTTTGATGTTCTGAACCAGCATGTATACATGCTTTTACCAAAGCGAACCAGCGTACAGATCTCCAAATGCTAACTTAAAACATCACAACTATTCCAGTCTTCAGTCATACATAGATTAGAACATTTACAGTGTAAATCATGTGTTAGCATTCAGATCTAGACTATCCATGATCAAACCATATAATAATAATTCATTTCAAGTCTCATGATCCTGATCCATCATTAGATCTCATCCCCCATCAACTGCTAAGGTTCATCCTTAGTTTAGATCAAGAAAAACACCATAACCCATAACATGCATATTTTCTTTTGATCTCACTCTTCATAAGATATTCAGTACTTGCACACTTGGCCTAATGATCTTCTCCTCCTTATATAGTTTTAGGCCTTTCTCAATACCTTGGACCAAAACCACTTAGGACCAATACCTTGGACCAAATACCTAGGGTCAATACCTCAGACCAAATACCTCAGACCAATACCTTGGACCAAAATACCTTGGACCAAATACCACGGACCAAAACCTTGCTTTTCCAACATGTATGC
Source organism: Pinus tabuliformis (assembly GCA_031772625.1). Taxonomy (NCBI): domain Eukaryota; kingdom Viridiplantae; phylum Streptophyta; class Pinopsida; order Pinales; family Pinaceae; genus Pinus; species Pinus tabuliformis. The sequence continues at coordinate 149,909,623 of CM062813.1, read as the reverse complement.
GCTTTTCCTCCTATGGGAGTGTGTGTACATGTATATGCTCCTTTTGTTCTGTTAACCATGTGTATACTCTTCTTGGACAAAGTGAACTAGTGTATACTTTTTAAACCACTCTATTTCTTCAATCTCTGGAGTTTGATCTGTAAGTTAACCTGTTGCACTGTGAATTGTCATCTGAGTGAGTTGCCATCAAGGACAATACATGTATCATAATGGAAACAATCTCCCCCTTTGGACTTGATGGCAACAACAACACCAAGACACTCTCCCCATTTGACATCAAGGGAAAAGGGTGGACCAAGATATTCTCCCCTTTTGATATAAATTATGATGTCCATGCTCCTCCTGAGTACACGCTAAATTCTCTGACTAAGCTCCCCCTTTGTACATGCTGAGATGCACTAAACCATCCATGCTCCCCTTGAGCACATGCATAGTCTGCAAAAATATTTTTCAAAAGAATAACATGACTCTATAACTCAACTAAGTGAGTATGACCTTCCTATCACCAATGACTCATACATACATCAATCTCCCAACCAAGTGGGGAGATACCAATTTTGACTTATCCACCCAACCAAGTGGGTATATACCAAATGTTTATAGATGACTGAAATAGAAATTATTACATCATCCTTACCATGGATAGTGGGGTCACAAATTAGGTATTTTCATGACCTTTACATCAAATGATATACATGACATTTATAACAAGGAACAACAATCTAAACAAGACCATGATAGTCATCAGCAACTATCATACATCATATATGAACTGCACCATCAGCATCTTCTAGTAGCATCAATATCAACTACCTATATATGTTCATCATCAAAAGAGTTACCTAAATCAAAAAAACTATGTGGATCAAGAAATATAAGCATATTCATGTACTAAGCTATTCTAACATAATGCCAACAATGCATTATTAGAAGCATATGCTCCCCCTAAACCTGTGCCAACAATTCATTGTCAGATCGGATCATTGGAAAAATTAGTAAGACTCATCAAGGCATCAACATCAATCGGATATACACCAACTTTCTAACATCTTATGAGCACCAACACATTTCCACATATCATCAGCAGATTGTAAACATCATCAAATAGAGCAGATAATTGACTGAACCATATCAGACCCCTTTTCCTGAGTTTGTCCCCTTTTTCTTCAAACGAACATATACACGAATGTGCAGCTTCTAACTCGTGTATATACGTGACTTGTCTTCATGAAAATTTCGTATGAGATTTAGAACACTGAAGTTTCACGCTTTTAGCTCCCCCTGAGTCTATTATGTCTGTACACTGTGCTATGCCACATCTTTCTGACTGTACTTCCTTATTATTCCATATCTTTGAGTGTGATGATGTTTTCTCCTTTTGGTATGGTGCCCAAAATTTTCTCCTACATTCCTTTGCTATATGTCCAAACTTGTTACATGCATAACATCTTACATGTTTCATATTCCTTCTATAGTAGTCAATGGTTTTGTGACCAAACATATTGCAATAAAAATAATATCCCTTAAAATACCTGGAAGTTGATGATCTTTCTGTGTGATGGTGTTGAACCATTCTACTTCTGCATCTCGTTGTAACATGTCCAAAATTATGACATATAAAACATTCAACATTATTCATCGGACGAAATAACCGACTATCACTTCCATAGTTAGGAGTAAAAGATTTTCCTTGAAGACTTCCTTTCCTTGGTTGTTGATGGGGTTGACCTCTCATATCCTTGTTGAGAATTTCATATTTTTCATTAGAGTTCCTTGCCTCATCTTGTGATCTAGATTCACCTTCAACAGATTCATGAAAACCAAGACCAATTTTGATTGTAGGAGACCTTTGACTACTAAGAATATTATCCAAAGTCTTAGTATTGTCTTGAAATCGTAACAGTGTATCCTTTTCTTCTAATTCACTGTTTAAGATATTTACCTCAACCTGATATTGCTTTTCCTTTTCCAGATATTGCTTCATCAATATTTCTTCAGCCTTTCTTCCTTCTTCCACTTGTTTCCTTAATTTGAGAATCTCATTTTCTTGTTCTTCATCTGCTTGAATATTGGGCATGGAATCCCCCCATAGCATGTTTTGGGGCTCAAAGCCCAATTTTTGACTTAATTTTTTAGTAAAGACTCTGCAAATTGTGGGCGCGGAGCATGAACTGTATGATAGAGTCACAGGGTTGTTTGCCCTAGTCTTGTAATGTAATGTTGGCCTACCCATGGTCAGCGGACCACAGGATTGTATAAATAGAGTGAGGCTCTAAGTCTAAAAAAAAAAATAAGGAGAGAAGCAATAGATAGGGAAGTAGAAGCGAAGAGCAAGAGTCTAAGTGTGTCTTGGGTCGTAGGGTAGGAGAAGGCTATGTAGCTAAATGCACAAAGGCCTAAGTAGTCCGCAGCTGAGTGTGCGGGGTGGAGTCGAATCTGTAACCGAAGAAGAAAATAATAAAGAGAAGCCTTATCTTAATTACGTGTATTTGTTCTTGGATTATTACATGTTTGATATAAATTACAAATATACTGTTTATTTACTTCGCACACTTGTATGAATGATTTACATTGCTAAGTATACTTTACGCATGCAAGTAAGCTAAGTTAATTAACTAATAGAATAATACTAGTAAAGGCTGGGGTAATAACAATGTTTGGCCCCCGAGTAGGGCTACACGAAGGCAACATCTCATGTTGCGAGGTACAGGTAAGTCCGCGTAGCGACGTGCACGCAAGGTCGAACTACAGACCACTTGAACTCACATCTCTAAGGTGCAGAAACGTAGTTCTAGCACCCTCCCATACTACTTCAGGTGAGACCTCAGTTCGTGCTCCGTGGAATGTTACCGAAAGGGCCAGTAGTACCAGGATTTGTTTGGCTAAATCACCTCTGAACCTAGGTCAGGCCCCAACAAGCCAAAAAATGGCTCCGTTGCTGGGACCAGGATCTCCATAAGAGATGTTTGATGTCGTGTCACTAGAATTCGGAAAAGAAAGAAATTGAAGAGTGACTGGACAAAAAGATTCACGATTTCACGGAGCAGGGAAACAAGAATCAGCGAGTATCGAAGGAACAGTGGTAAAAGCGCTACTTATATACGGAAATCCACGAAATTTTCTTTGCATCCTTCCCCTCTGAGTTTTACAAGTGGATCGTGAAGCTAGCAGACATTCAAGGAAGGTGTAGGCTCGACAAACTGATTGTGTGGACTCCAGAGTTGGTGCGCATACTAGGAGCATCAGAAGATAAGATCATGCGCACTGTAGACCATTGGCTCGATCGAATTATAGGAGGGCTTATCACTGAGCTCGCAGTAGATACGTCAGTCAGCTACAGCGAGGTTGAACAACGTTTCCTCAAAGGACCACGAGGTAAGTACGTTAAATCTTTGAACACTTGGATTAAAATGCTACTTTGTGAAAAGCGGGTTATGCGAATAAATTGATCTTTGGGGCTATGCAAAGTGGTCGGATCTATAGAAATGAAGGTAGCGCAGAAATAGAAACTAGCCCCTTGGTTTCACCTCAACAAGAAAGCGAGGAAGAGCTCGCGAAGGTTTTGCCAAGGAGTGCGATCAGTCTAATAAGGCAGCGAATTTCGTGCATACCACCTCCACCTACACCACCACCAATTTCACCATCTTCACCCCCATCTCTACCCACACCACCTCTACCACCGCCACAGTTCAATGTGGCAAGTGCAATAAAGTTGTCGATGTCCAAAGGAGTAGGGAATGAAGATCCGAACCAATTTTGGTTCATGGTAAAGGCTGTATGGGAAGCACAAGGAGTCACGGATGACAACATAAAGAAGGCAACACTGGTAAGCACATTGTAGGATCACGCACTAACATGGTACATTAAGCATTCTAATGACAATCCAAATGCAAGGATCGCAGATATCCAAGCTATGCTAAATAGGGAATTTAGCAGGCCAAAATCAGAGACACAGTTGATCATCAGGTTTAAGGAAATTGTGATGCTTCCAGGAGATACCCCCTGGGAGCTAGATCAAGGACTGAAGGGTATGATTTGTGAAGCCAACATGACCTTGACAGATGGGCATCACCACGCATGGTTTGTAGCATCACTAACGCTACATCTAAAGACCATGCTTTCACAGCAGAAACTATCCACCCAGGCTGAAGCTTTAGAGATTGCAATGAGACTGCACAAAACCCCATTACAAGATCCTAGCCTGGGATTCCAACAGATCCATGGGCAGTTGAAAAATATTTGTCTTAAGATGCAGAGTTTGAAACAAGATAGTACAACTCGCCTAGAGGCGCACGAGGAGGTATGGTGCATAAAATGAAAAGGCCAGGGACATGACAAGGACCATTATCTAGTCTTCGCAAACTACCTGGCGGGAGGAGGACCAATGCCATTGAGACTAGAGTCACAAGCAGGACCAAGCATGACACCTACATTATGGTGCACGATTTGTCAGATAGGAGGGAAGCATGCTACAGAGAATTGCCACCTATTACAGAAGTATACTAACACATCCCAACAATTGTTTTGTAATTTTTGCAGGTTGGTAGGCCATGATGAGCGCACCTGTAGAAGCTATGAATTGATGATGGATTGAAATCCTACCTACAAATTTCATACCGAAACACGAGCCCTCGATCAAAATGTGAGGATGGCACACACTAGATTTCAAGGGCGCGGACGAGGTCAAGGTGGAATGGGACTAGGAAGGGGTTGCGGACCGCTGATTTGTTACAATTGCGGAGGACCAAGGCATTATGCTTGCGATTGTACAAATATGATGAGAGCATCATGTCTATGTTGTACCCAGTTTGATCATGAGACAGAGGACTGCCCCACACTAATAGCGAGGTTGCGCGATAAAGGAATACTCCAGCCTCCCCTGACCCAGAACCTGCAAATGATGAGGTCTGAGATGCACGAGGAGGACTCGAATGTAAACATTGTGCTTCGAAGCAGTATCATGAGAGGAGATGACAAAGGTAAGCATCTAGAAGAGAGTGCTTGGGTTCATAAGGCTCCAACAAAGGAACCAGAGTTCGATTTGGAGCGCGCGAAGGAGACATTCATGGAAGCTAAGAAGAGCTTCACAGAGGCCTCCACTTTAAGTAATAAAGACAAACTATAACTGGAGATGGACCCTTCAATTCTTACTACCTTTCTGGAGACATGCATGAAGCTAGTGCGCAATAGCAAGGTTGTGAAGGGACTACAAGAACTCATCACTAGATGTGCTGGATTAGGTGAACCGCGTGTAGTCGAGAAGCTCGGGAAGCACACAACACGAATAGGGAGGGAGATGAGATTTACTGGGCAAATTGCGGAATATGAAATGGATCAAGTAATTTTGGATCTAGGGTCAGACGTGAACGTCTTGCCAAAGTAGACATGGGAGCGCATGGACAGGCCTGCATTTCAATGGTCTCCTATTCAATTGTGAATGGCAAACCATCAGAAGATCCTTCCGATGGGAAGATTGCAGGGAATAACAGTAGATATCGAAGGTGCAAGCGTGCTTGCAGATTTCGAAGTGATAGATTTTTTGATGACAAAAATCCGTATCCTACACTACTGGGAATAGATTCAGCCACCGACATGAATGCAGTGATAAATCTAAAGAAGCGCAAGATGATTTTTGAGAAAAAAGTCACTACGTGTAGTGGTATCTTTAGACCCTACGAAAGGATCGCGCTACACATAGCCAGTGTGCGATGATGAGAGAGACAATGATCTAGATTGTATTTACAAGATAACCACTCGGGAATAAGATTGGGTGAATCCTACACTAGATGGCAGGATTTAGTGGGAGTGTGAAAGCTCCTGCACATCAGATTCGGATGAAGAAATAAAACAATGGAAAAACTGTTTACACGAGGTAACCACGCTCAATTGCAACATGATGATAAGATCACTACATTGTGTGACAACAGAGGTAAGAGATCTGCCTATGTATGATGGGTTGAGTAAGGTAGACGATTTCCTGAAAACATTTGAAAGAGAAGTACCAAAACAGTAGCATTTTGACGCTCTGAAATGGGCACTGTGCGCTACGCCCACAAGATGGTGGGGTACGCATCAAAGGAGTTTTGAGGACTGGCATGAATGAAGAAGGATGATTATCGTATAGTTCGAAAAGCCTCAGGTGAGGATAAAAGCTGGGTATGACGAACGAAACAGCCTACGCGCCCACCTCTCCAGATGGGTACATGCATATGGTACACAACTTGCACGAATGCACACCGTCCTCGTGATAAGAAACAGGAACAAAAAGTACGAGTGGTCAAGGTGATGGCACGAATGACGAAGTATGATAAGACTGAGTGCGTCAAAGATTATCTGCGTGGAAGGCTTTGACAAAGTATGCAAAATACCGAACACATTCCACTATGTGAGACACACTGATTGGGACCTGCGCATAGCAGTGGTTCTATGGGCTTATAGGACCATGTGCCAAACACTGACCGTGCGAGAACTTCTGAAGTTGAAGTATGAATCAAAGGTTGTAATCCCTATGGAGCGTGCAAGGCCTAGTCCACACATGATAGCACCTATAGATACTATTATCACCCCAAGAAACTCTCTTAGGTTGTAGCTCGGAGATGTTTAGGATCATTACAAATTCAACTTATTATTGCAAATGGATGAATGGAAGGAATGATGCTTGTTCAAGATAGATAACCAATTCTACTATGCTTAACTCCAAACATGCATGAACACCCCCAGGCTACAAGGCTTTAGACCACCAATTACTCATATTTCAGAGATTGGGTGAATATGGAGAATAATGACCACACTAGCAGATGCACAAGACCTTGTGATGGTCAGCTGCAACCAGTAAAGAGGTCTGCAAATCTAATTCCCTAATGTACAGACAGGATGACAACTCTCTGTCACTAAGTGAAAAGAAACCTGAATAACACATTCACTGATACATGCAAGATTTTAACACAAAGGTAGGATGACAGCTCCTCTAATGCTAAACATCAAGAGTTCAGGAAAACTGCATATCAGGCATAGCCTAGAATAGAATAGAAATGGAAAATGAGCAATTAACAGCAAAAGAAGCTTGTATTAGCTAAAAATGAAGACGATACGATGCAAGTATCAAAGTAGTTACAATCTCTAGATGTTGAACCTTGCATCAAAACAATAACCATCCCCTTGATTACATCTTGTTTCTGGGTATATATAGAGTTTCATTACAAAGGCACTCGGCCATTCTAAGTATGGAGGGGTCATAATTAACCACCAACCACTTTAACTACTTGATGGAGTTTGAGTGCGATTGCTTGCTGTAGTGGATGAATCTAATCTTCTCGGGTGCTCTGTTGTCCTCTCAGGTGACTGGAGTGTCGTATGGGATGAAGTCCCATAACTATTAAATGCATTTTCCTATTCGTGCTCTGTCCTTTTCCTTCTCGGCCATATTGTTTTTTGAATGCGGTTGTTGAGGAGGAAATGCACCGGGTACTGGTAGGTGGTTGTCTTCGTCCTTTGGGTGCATGGAACAATGAAGAGACGTAGACTGCACAACAGGTGGATGAGTAGGAGGAAGGAGAGGGTCGGTCATTGGATTAGGAGGATAGACGGTGGAGATGGCCTAGCAAGGGATATCGGAAGAAGTGGGAGCAGAATGAGTGTGGGCCATTGGATCTTGGTGGAGTTGATCGGACGGCGGAGGGATGATCGAGTGAGTCACTTTATCAGGCACGAAAGGAGTCATCGAATCAAGTTTTTGGATCTCAGGCCTTTACGTATGGTGACATGTGATTACGATCGAGTCGCATCGTAATATCGCATCGGCGGAATTTGATGGGCTCAGCCTTTATACATACCCAGATGCGATTTGCAATCAGATCGCATCGCAATATCGCATTGGTGGAAGCAGAGGGGCGCAACCTTTATACACACATGGATGCAATTTGTGATAGTGATTAAACCTGGACCCGATAAGGAATTAATCATTTTTTAGGACCGATGAAAGGAGAATGAGCGGTGCAGGGGAAGGAGAAAGTGACTGTTGTGAGCTTCTTTTTAGCGGAACCAAGCGGACCAAGACCATCTCTGACTTTTAAAAATCATCGTCATACAACAGAGCTAACAATGGCTCCTTCTGGGATGAGATCCTCCCTATGAGGTCTCACGAACTGTAGACCGTTGCCTTCTACATCAGAACAATATTAAAAACATTGCCTAGTATTCCATTGGGCATGGAGTCTAATTATGTCTACACAAAAATCTGTAAAAGAACACGTTTACAACATTAAGGCTTGAAAACCTTAAACAACCTAAATTTTCAAAAACTACCCATTTACTGGGCCACCAAAATTGTTTCCCCTTCTCCTGCTCAAGATGCATGTCAGTCGATTCATCAAAGACTTGAAAAATCGGGTTGATTTGATCATCTACCTAAAAAAGTTTAGGGCATTTGACCTTATCAGGTAGAGATGGTTTATATTTCACCCACTCTCTGTATGCTCTCATCCTTGGACGTTCTTCGTGGAAGCTTTTGTACACCTATTGAATAACAATGGCTATTGTGTACTCGACTGTGTCATTTGTGGCCTGCATAATTAATATAAATGGTGAACTAATGTATCCTTGTGTGGGGGACACAAAGACCTCACCTGCTCCCGTAGCTTTCTTAGAAGAAACCCCATCCAAGGAGGTGTCCCAAATTTGTGCACCTTCTTCCTCTGTGATCTGGCAAACTGTCCTTACAAGCTGTGTGGAGGCCACCTGGGTAGGCTTCGGAATATCAAGACTAAGATTATCAGTATTAGCCTTGGGCATTGAGTTATGGTTGGCCTCATTGCCTAAGGGACAGCTATGAGGGATTGTCCTTTGAACAAACAGAGGAATATAAGATGATGGCAAACTAACTTCACCCTTTTTAATCACTGGGCTGGGGATAATAGTAGGTTGGTCAATTTGCATATTTGCATAGTCATTGGAAGCTCGGCTGGCTTTAGGTTCAGGGTCTTCAAGGATGGATTTCTTGAAGGACTCATTCTTCACTGGTTCAATCAGAGGCATGGGTATTCTTGGCTTCTGAATTTCTGATTGAAAATTGAAAGAATAAGGGGAACCTTCAAGGCCTCTTACCTCTATAGCTGGAACTTTGAGGATGACAGGATCTACTACTTGTTGCTTCTGCTTATAAGCTTTTTGTTCTGCAGTCACAACAAAACTATGAGCAGGGCCTTTAAATAATGACTTCTCATAGGCAGCTCTGGTTAAGAAGGGGGCACTACCCTTGTCTTCCATACCATGGACCTCATCCTCTTCTTCAAAGTGCTCTTCTTCCATGACTATATCTTGAAAAAGGGTCTTCACCCTTTGGTCTTCATTTCTATCTATGTTTCTTGGCAAAATCTGCAATTTCTCCTTTCCTAAATGCTACTCAACTCTTAATTTGGAAACTTTAAAGGCCAATGACTCAATCATCCTAGCCATTTTATCGATCTTGGGATCTGAGGATGATGAGAGATCACCCCTCTGTCTTCTCCTATTAGAGCTACCTTTGAGCCTTTCTGTTGCCATGATGTTTGATTCTACTTCCAGGGCTGCATCTTGCATATTAGCCAAAGAAGTGCATCTTCTCTCCTTCAATAGTAAAGAGAAATGAGAATCGAAGGAATTGGCATAAGTAAGCTTAGCAGAAGTAGGGGTGGGTTTCACTTCAGCTGGTATTCTGTTGTACATGTGGTTAAATATCTTGTTGAAATCAAACAGTAGCTCACCATTTTCCCTCTGCAAGTTCCCAAATTCAGTATGATAATAGAGAAGATCTTTCTTATCCCCCCAATGCTTTAGGAACAAATCATCTAAGGTCTTAATGTCTGCTATAGACCTAGGGGTCAATTCTCTGAACCATTTCCTAGCCTCTCCATCTAGGCTTTGGACAAAAACCCTCATCCACACATCATCTTCACTAATATCTAGGTTATCATCATAGCTATAGAAAGACTCAAGGTGTTCTTCAACTGTTACTCCCTTTGTACCAGTGAACTTGGGCATATATTTCTGATATTCTCCTGCAGGCATGGCATTCAAAAGAACAGGCAAGATGAGGGGTCCATACCTATCAGCTATGATACTTTCCATCTTTGTGGGAGCTTGTTGGCTTGCCATGACTAGGGTAGGTGGAAGGATACTTCCAGATTGGATAGTAGGGGGTAGTGAAACAAATGACAAAGACAAAGGAATATGATGGACTGTATGGGAGACTTTCTTTGGACTGAGATCCAAAGGGGAACTAAACGAACAAGGAGCTTTATGAATCTCTAAAGGTATTTCTTCACTAACAATGCTAGGCTCTATATCTTCAAATGGTATATTCTTAGCTATAGGACCCTCTTGTAGAGATAAATAAGATTTTTTAGGCTTACCTGATCTTGATGCTCCTTTCTGTGATGTTTCCCTTTGCTTAGCAATCTTCTCAGGGTCAGGCACTGGGCCAGATGGTGATTTTTGAGGATTTCTTTGGGTATGCCTCACAAACTGAGCCAGAAATGTAACGTGGAGTCGCCACTAGGTTGGTCCTCCAGTGGAGTCACTAGATAGATGATTACAACCAGAAATGTGTCCAGACCTTGTCTATCATCAAAGCTGGAACTGTGTCATTTTCCCAAGGAAGCTGAGCTTCAATCAACTCTCGCCAGCAGTAGCGCCAATTAATGTTATCACCCCAAGAAACTCTCCTAGGTTATAGCTCGGAGATGCTCGAGAACATTGCAAATTCAACTTATTGTTGTAAATGGATGAATGGAAGGAATGATGCTCGTTCAAGCTAGATAACCACTTCTACTATGCTTAACTCCAGACATGCATGAACACCCCTAGGCTACAAGGCTTTAGACCACTAATTACTCACAGTTCAGAGATTGGGTGAATATGGAGAATACTGACCACAATAGTGAAAAGAAACCTGAATAACACATTCACTGATTGTTATAGACATTTTTGTGCCCTGCAATCACAAGCATGAAATGTCCATAAACCAAGGGCTCCTAAGTCCCTAAAAGTGTTGTTCTAACTCCTAAAGGAACAAAGTCAACAGATTACAGCTTCTCCCAGAAGTTCTCCATGAGAAAATGCTCAGAATTGGTCAAAACAGGATCATTTCAGCTGCTCCATTGGCTAGGTGCATTGCATTGCACCTAGATACACTGTGAGGGTGCGTTGCATTTCAAAAGTCCCTTCTGTGGGGTGCGATGGGCGAGAAATGACAAATGGCAGTGTCATTCCGTGAGGTGGAGAGGCAATGGAAGCTTCCAGAATCTTCTCCTGTGACACTTGCCTCACTGAATTCGACCAAGGATGAGTAAGAGGCCTTCAGTCTCCAAGTGGAAGCAAGAACTATCAGAGAGAAGACACTAATCAAATCACAAGCTAACTCATCCCCCTTACAGATATCTATATATGGATCCCTCATCCCAGAGATCCAGAGGCTGGAATTTTGCATATTGTAAGGAATTGTTGTTGGTTTTTTGAGACAAACATCAGATTGTTGGGTGATCTATGCTTTGTTTGAGGTGAAGAGGGGCTTCTTTGCTGGGAGGTTGATGCTGGGTCGGAACAACTGGTTGTAACTCCTCTTGGATCTTTTCTTGTTTATCAATAAAAACTATTTGAATTTTCCTCCATGATTTTGTATCATTGATGCTTGTTATATTTGTATGGTCAATTTATATCTGATCCTAGATTGTTTTTTTTTCTAGTTAAGACTAACCTAAGTACCCACGGGGATTTGAACCGGTGACCTATCACAAGGAGTGACTTAATAGTGCACCCATTCACCATCAATCCAAAGCCCCGTGGGCATCTGATCCTAGATTGTTTATGAATATAGATCCATGTCTTTGTATAGTGCTATGCTTCTGTGATCTTACAGGTACTTTGTGAAGTTGGGCGTGCAAGGGAGCAGGTAGCTGAGGACTATCAAAGAAGAGAGGGATCGAATCGAGGGATTAGCGCAAGACAGAGGTTGGTCTTTCTGTTACTCTCTATCTATAATTCATAAAGGAAAGACAAAAGTAGTTTTTCTTTGTTTGTTTCTAAGGCAGCTGTCACACCTTAGTGGGATAGAGCAGTTCTATATAGACACTTTTCCCTGTAACAAAATGGCGACTCCGCTGGGGAGCTAATTAGTTTGTTTGTTTATCATTCCTTGTTTGTTTGTTTCATAAACTTATAAGTATCATTCGAACTACATTTTCCATAACAAATGCAAAGTAGACAACTGCTGCTTCAATCCATTCACTGGATCTGTTTATGATTTAAACAACTGATTCACAAACTATATGATTGCCCTTGTGATAGCTCTTAGATCCTCCTTAGATCTACCCCTGATTGTTGAATTACTAATTGCTTTTTACTCGGCCAAAAACCAAGAACTGAATTGCAAACTGTGACCCGAAACCTGATTAGAGTCTCGTTTCTGGCCCAGCGCAGGTACTGTTAAGAGATTCTGAATTTCAGCGCACGTCCTGAGTGGACAACCTGCGCTGCATTTCAGATTCTTTGTGTTACAGGTGCGCTGATCAGACTAGCTCTGTGCAGTTGAGGTTTCTATGGTTCATTCCTTCCAGTTCTATTCCTAAATTTTGCTGCCTGTGATCAGTATATGTCTGTTTGAAACCCCTTTTCCTTGCTATTATTCCACCTCCTTTGTACAAAAGAACTGTAGATGTTTTTGTGTGTTTGTTAAGTCATTTACAGTTTTCCTTTGCAAAAGTAGCGTAGTCGTACTATCGTCCTTTGATTTGAATCTGTCACAAGTGTCAATTTCGATCGTAGGAGAAAGTTTGATCACTGTTGATGGTTGATTATCCTGTTACTATTGCTTTTGGTCTGAATTTATAATTTTCTAGTGTCAAAAACAAGTATTCATTTCAAAATCGTAAGGTGTCATAATCATCTCTATTTTTTATTTCGAAAAGAAGCTTGTTTATATTTGTCGCTTGAAAATAAATTCAGATTTGTGCATCAACTTTCTTTTTTAGCATCCATATACTAAGAAATTCGAAAACAAATACATGCACGTGCATTTGCATATAGACAGTCTGTTTGGCTTGATTTAGGAAAGTGCATTTATAGTTTGCTCTTTGCTCTTTGTGAAAAGATTCTGTCTTTCTTTTCCCTAGTAGCTAGGATTTTCATTGCATAACAGAGATAAAAAGTTTGTTTATCATCTTTAGATTGCATTTTAGGAATTACATCTACATCTCGTGGTGAACCTGAAAGGAAAACTTCATAAACAAGATCAACTTAAAATAAATCCAATGAATCTAACAACGCTTTGGAACTTAACGCACAACATTTAGAGGTCTAGGCTAGAGACGTATTCCGGCGTTGTAAAACCTGGTAACTGTTGTTCTCACTGATGGTTGGGTGATTCCTTCGCTTTGAGATGATAAGTGCCAGTACGGACTTGTGCTCCCACGTACCATCAAGTATATTTTTGGAAACCCCTATAGGCTTAAATCCTTTATCCATAGGAAGCCGTGTCTACCGCCCTATCAATCGCAATGCACTAAACACAGCATTCAGGAAGATTGACTGCCGTACCGTAAAAAGTATTCTGCAGTTTTGCGATTGGTTTGGTACTCCCTCTACCTAGACTTCCAGAGCAGTCCCTTTCGTTCCTTTTCAGACTCCTTAACAGAAAAGGTCCATCTGAGCACTTGTCACTTCAGGCTCATTAAAAATCGAAGGAGACTAGAGTCATCTTTTGTTTTTTCTCGACTCTTAAAAACTAAAAAAACAAGTTGTGTCAAAGCGTCTAAAAATCTATTTTAAACGGAATATTCATTACCCCTTTTCCTACGTTGATCTTGGGTTGAGAAAATGGAGTCCACCAACCAAGGAATTCCCCTTGGAGGAAATCCTAGTCCCTTCTCCTCTTGGGGAGATGTTGGTGCACCCCATATGGCCACATTGTCGCTTCCAGGATTGACAATTGGTTTGCCTGTATGGCTCTTCTCAACCTCAGTCGTTCAGAACACCACTATTCCTGAACAATCGAATCAGCAATTAGACGAGTCCAGAGTTACCCACCAACCTTCTACTTCCTCTAATTCTTCCTCTCCTCCTTCCTCTTCGCTTGATGGAGCTGGTAAAGCCAAAAGTCAAGTACCTAAGGAGAAGAAGGAAAAGAAGAAGAAAGAGAAGAAGAAGAAGGAGCCAAAAGCGAATGGGGGCAAACGAGTGTCGTCTAACGAAAATCCACACACTGCACCGACTAGGTCTAAATAGCCATGTGTCATTTGCAAGGGAGATCACTATCACAGAGATTGTCCTTGCATCCCTCGGATCTTAAGGGACTGGTCTCCCCGTTTGCACAACCCGGTGTCGTCAACCTCTGATGATCATGTTGAAAACACACCGTCAACTAGTGAAAGTGAAGCCCCAGGACAAAAAGGAAAATATAGATTTCCTTGTAAACTGTGCGAAGGCGATCATGCCGTCCACCATTGTCCCTTCTTAGACGAGGCTAAAAGAGTTTTGGATGATCATTCGGTTTCACCGGTACAACTTCCTCCTGGATATAAAAAACTCTTGCCAAGTCCATCACCAGTTGAAAATCCGGCTGGCCCGCTCAGGTGGTCGGCTGAAGCATCTACCATTGAAGATAAACCAACTGAATCCATACCAGACGAAAGTCAAAAGGTCGAGGCGGTAGTTGACCCGGTCTTGCCTTCAGAGGTTCCATCTTCAGATGATACACTCACTGAAGAGAACAAGGATGACACCATCCAAATTCTTTTCATAAGCACAGACTCCAACAAACATGGGGGCAATTTACCTGCTCCTTTACCCCAGGAAGGAAGTTCGTCAGAGTCATACCCGGCCGTCTATTCGGTCCCACCTCCAAGCAACCTAGTTGTCTCCTTCGACTGGAACCAACTAGGCAGACCCCGTTTACCAGCTAGTGTACCATTCCGAATTATTGTTCAAATATATAGAATGGCTATGGCTGATACCATCATAGATGAGGGGGCTTCTATGAGTATCCTTTCCTTGACTGCCTGGAAAGCGCTTGGTTTGCCATCGCTTTTGCCTGAAATGAGAAATCTGACAGGCTTTGATAAAGGAACCAGTCGACCATTAGGGATCCTTCCCAATGTGCCCATAACATTGAGAGGGAAAACTTTTCACATGAACGTGATGGTAGTTCAAGGACCCTTGGATTACAATCTACTCCTTGGACGAGACTATATTTATTGCATGAGAGCCATTGTCTCATCACTCTTTAGAGTGATGTGTTTTCCGCATGAAGGAAGAGTGGTCAAGCTCATAGACCAGCTTTCATTTCCCGGATCACACATAGCAAATAGTCATATACCATCCCTAAATGGTCTTTTCACGCAAGAAATGTCTCAATTTCCAGTCCGTCCACCTGATGAGCGCGAGTGATTCGGGGGACATGACTGAAACCCAGGGGGCATGCACCCTGGTCTGCTTCGGCAGGAAAACTTCGGGTATAAGGTAGGTTTCTGCGAGAGAATATGACCTCTGTACTCCCGTCCGTGATTGGAAGGGGGAGTTGGACTGAAACAAGATCCTCTTGTCAAAGTTATGTCAGGGACGGTCACGCCATACCATCCGCTCACCTTTGTTTATTTCCATAGACATCGTCGAAGAAGTGTTTTGTTTGCGCTGTGAATAGAACAATCTTTGGGTAACCTGTAAGAGGTAGGCCTCTCTCGGTAAAACAAATGTTTTAACGGACTAAAGAAGGGGTAACCTTGAAACTCTGTTTTATACCTGGGGGCATGCAAACCTTTTTGAGTGCAAGCGAAGAGCGACTATTTATTTTTTTAAATTTATAGGACCTCTAACCCTTTAAACTCGTAGGATTGGTCATCTCCTAACTTGCATAAAGAAAGGATGTGGGGCAAAACTCTAAAAATTGCCGTTTTATATGAGACATTCTTATCATACGACTGAATTAATCGAGCAGTTTTAGCACATAGTTCAAGCTCGTTAAAAAATAAACATAATACATGAGCAAATGTTTCCACCCGCGTTTAAGCTCGTTAAAAAATGAACTATTCCCCGGTGAATAACCATCGTGAATGTAGTACTTCAGCCATTAAAGCCTTGGTCGTGTTTGCACCGTCACCTCCACTTTTTCATTGGCCGATCATTCACCTCCATTTGATTGTTTACCCATTTTGAGGAACAGCTGCGAAGAGTGATCTCACTAGCCATCCTTATGACACTGCCGTGATTGGAAAATTCCAAATCGTACCTGGAATCAGCTGCTACCCATGTTATCACTCGTTCCTCAAAAGACGGGTCTCCTTTAAGCTCTTTTCAACTGACTCGTAAAATATGAAATGATTGCCGAGTCCTTGGCCTTTCCAGCTCGTTAAAGGGACAGGAAGTGCTATCCCTCCTCTAGATTTTAATCTTTTTGGACCTGAGGGATTATTACACAAAAAGATCGAGCGCTTGTTTTGTTCGGCTCGTTAAAAGTATCGAAAATTCATCCCTTCTGTATTGTTTTATACTTTTTTGGACTTAAGGGATTAGATGACAAAAAAGGAATTTTGGAGTTACTTTTACGTTCCTTTTCAGACTCTCTAAAATTGAAAAGGACCGAGTTATCTTTGTCATTAAACTCGTTAAAAAGATTAATAGTGACAAACTTGTCTATAGACGAGAACGAGTTTCACTATCGCTAGGCTCGTTAAAACATAGCGATGGGTTTGCCTGAAGGGAAAATTATAGAACAATTATATGTTATCCTCCTCAAGCTTGACAAAAATAAAGAGGTACTGGTCAGCAATGACTGGGGAAAATTGGGAAGAAAACTCAAAGAAACTTTATTGGTAGCAAGTCGCTCTTGAACATGACACTTCCACTCCGTGTCCGAGTCGGGTTGGGTTGTTTCATTCACCGGTCACATCACCATGGTCATGCCATACCATCCACATTTGGGGTTAATGCTACCAGTCCATCACATCAGTGTCGCCGATATGTTCAAGAGAAGTCATTCAGAGAATTCACCTGTGTCTCACCCACTACCATACATTATACTCCATTCTTTCATGACCGCCACCCTGAACCTTATATCACCAGATCGTTTTCACCTCCATTAAAATCATTTGCTCCGTTCTGTGTCATTGATGTGGGATTCATTAAGGCCCTCCTGTGATGGATCACTTCTTGTCGACATCATCTCATTATCCAAGAAGTTGATCTAGGAACACCCCATTCAGTACTTTGAAGCTTGCATGCCTCAATGGAAAGTTTCTCACTTCCGGTGACAGGTTTACATCAATGGCCTTCGACCGAAAGATTTTGCGTGGTGTTCGACGCCAAGTCCTTTATTCACACCACGTGAATTGTACTACAGTACCTTGAGGGTCATTATCATTATCGGTGATCCCTCTCGCGCTTGTTAACAGTTACATCATTGACTGGTAATCAAGCGATGTCTTTCCATGTTCGACTTCAGAACATTTCTCACATGGATCGACTTGTACTCCGAGTGAAGATCGGACGAGATTGAAGACCCCATATCTAGTTTCATCCATCCGGGCTGCGATATATATTTAGGGAAATAAATGCATTGAATGTACATCATTGCTGCACAGATAATCATCCACTCAAAAGGATGATGGCTCTATCAGAATCATCAGTCTACACTCAGACGGTTGTCTGTCCTATGTACATGAAAATGAATTTATAAAGCTGAGCATGGGAATGCCCACCTCATCTAGATCATGAAAAATAGTATGAATATAATGTATTGTATTGTATCTTATTACAGTTCTCCTCCCATCATTGAAAGAACTTCGGATCCTCATAATAAAGCATTTCACCTGACACCAAAAGGTTAACGGCCTCATACTTTAGGGGGCAACTGTTATAGACATTTTTGTGCCCTGCAACCACAAGCATGAAATGTCCATAAACCAAGGGCTCCTAAGTCCCTAAAAGCATTGTTCTAACTCCTAAAGGAACAAGGTCAACAGATTACAGCTTCTCCCAGAAGTTCTCCATGAGAAAATGCTCAGAATTGGTCAAAACAGGATCATTTCAGCTGCTCCACTGGCTAGGTGTGTTGCATTGCACCTAAATACATTGTGAGGGTGCATTGCATTTCAAAAGTCCCTTCTGTGGGGTGTGATGGGTGAGAAATGACAAATGGCAGTGTCATTCCGCGAGGTGGAGAGGCAATGGAAGCTTCCAGAATCTTCTCCTGTGACACTTGCCTCACTAAATTCGACCAAGGATGAGTAAGAGGCCTTCAGTTTCCAAGTGGAAGCAAGAACTATCAGAGAGAAGACACTAATCAAATCACAAGCTGACTCATCCCCCTTACAGATATCTATATATGGATCCCTCATCCCAGAGATCCAAAGGCTGGAATTTTGCATATTGTAAGGAATCGCTGTTGGTTTTTTGAGACAAACATCAGATTGTTGGGTGATCTATGCTTTGTTTGAGGTGAAGCAGAGCTTCTTTACTGGGAGGTTGATGCTGGGTCGGAACAACTGGTTGTAACTCCTCCTAGATCTTTTCTTGTTTATCAATAAAAACGATTTGATTTTTCCTCCATGCTTTTGTATCATTGATGCTTGTTATATTTGTATTGTCAATTTATATCTGATCCTCGATTGTTTATGAATATAGATCCATGTCTTTGTATAGTGCTATGCTTTTGTGATCTTACAGGTACTTTGTGAAGCTGGGCGTGCAAGGGAGCAGGTAGCTGAGGACTATCAAAGAAGAGAGGGATCGAATCGAGGGATTAGCGCAAGACAGAGGTTGGTCTTTCTGTTCCTCTCTATCTATAATTCATAAAGTAAAGACAAAAGTAGTTTTTCTCTGTTTGTTTCTAAGGCAGCTATCACACCTTAGTGGGATAGATCAGTTCTATATAGACACTTTTCCCTGTAACACTGATACATGCAAGATTTTAACACAGAGGTAGGATGACAGCTCCTCTAATGCTAAACATCAAGAGTTTAGGAAAACTACATATCAAGCACAACCTAAAATAGAATAGAAATGGAAAGTGAGCAATTAACAACAAAAGAAGCTTGTATTAGCTGAAAATGAAGACGATACGCTGCAAGTATCAAAGTAGTTACAGTCTCCAGAAGTTGAACCTTGCATCAAAACAACAACCATCCCCCTGATTACATCTTGTTTCTGGGTATATATAGAGTTTCATTACAAAGGCACTTGGCCATTCTAAGTATGGAGGGATCATAATTAACCACCAACCGCTTTAACTGCCTGATGGAGTCTGAGTACGATTGCTTGGTGTAGTGGATGAATATGATGTTCTCGGGTGCTCTGCTGTCCTCTCAAGTGGATGGAGTGTCGTATGGGATGAAGTCCCATAACTGTTAAATTCATTTGCTTATTCGTGCTTTGTCCTTTTCCTTCTCGGCCATACTATTTGTTGAATGTGGTTTTTGAGGAGGAAATGCACCGAGTACTGGTAGGCGGTTGTCTTCATCCTTCGGGTGCACGAAATAGTTAAGAGATGCAGACTGCACAGCAGGTGGATGAGTAGGAGGAAGGAGACGGGTTGGTCATTGGATCAAGAGGATAGATGGTGGAGATGGCTTGGCAAGAGATATCGGAAGAAGTGGGAGTGAAATGAGTGTGGGCCATTGGATCTTGGTGGAGCTAAATGAGTGTAGGCCATTGGATCTTGGTGGAGTTGATCAGACGGCAGAGGGATGATTGGGCGAGTCACTTTATCAGGTGCGACGGGAGTCGTCGAATCCGGTTTTTGGATCTTGGGCCTTTACTTATGGTGATGTGCGATTGCGATCAAATTGCATCGTAATATCGCATCAGCAGAATCTAAGGGGCTCAGCCTTTATACATACCCAGATGCGATTTGCAATCAGATCACATTGCAATATCGCATCGATAGAAGTAGAGGGGTGTAGCCTTTATACACACATGGATGCGATTTTCGATAGCGATTAAACCTAGACCCAATAAGGAATTAATCGTTTTTTAGGACTAATGAAAGGAGAATGAGCGGTGCAAGGGAAGGAGAAAGTGACCGTTGTGAGCTTCTTTTAGTGGAACCAAGTGGACCAAGATCATCTCTGACTTTAAAAAATCATTGTCATATAGCAGAGCTAACAGATACAACGGTTCGAGAAGCCCGGAAAGAAGAGATCACACAGGCGCAAGAGACAATACACATGAAACTTAAGGAAGAAATCCAACAGGAAAATCTTAGACTCTGCGAACTTGAAAAAGAAAGGGTACGGTTAAGAGAGAAAAGCACTTTGATGGACGTGGAGGTCAAAAAGCTGGAAGACGATAAAGGAAGTGCTTCTCGCCAAGAAAACTAGGATGATGAGACAAGGTGCATACAATTATACTGACAAGTTTGAGAACTATCGTCGTGAATTAGTTAGTCGACTGCCTTGGCTTGGACCGCATATTGATAAGCGTAGTGAACACATGGATGCGATTTGCGATAGCGATTAAACCTAGACCTGATAAGGAATTAATCATTTTTTATGACTGATGAAAGGAGAATGAGCGGTGCAAGGGAAGGAGAAAGTGACCGTTGTGAACTTCATTTTAGCGGAACCAAGTGGACCAAGATCATCTCTGACTTTAAAAAATCATTGTCGTACAGCAGAGCTAATAGATACAATGGTTCAAAAAGCTTGAAAAGAAGAGATCACACAGCCGCAAGAGATAGAACACATGAAACTTAAGGAAGAAATCCAACAGGAAAATCTTAGACTCTGCGAACTTGAAAAAGAAAGGGTACGGTTAAGAGAGAAAAGCACTTTGATGGACGCGGAGGTCAAAAATCTGGAAGACGATAAAGGAAGAGCTTCTCGCCGAGAAAACTAGGATGATGAGGCAAGGTGCATACAATCATACTAACAAGTTTGAGAACTATCGTCATGAATTAGTTAGTCAGCTGCCTTGGCTTGGACTGCATATTGCTAAGCGTAGTGACCAGGGTAGTGCATTTCAAGTGGTGAAGTGCGTGATGCTAACCAGAACAATGGAAGGTAGGGATTCTCCATGAATCATGGTGGAGGATGGGATGGAGCCCCTCACGGGTGGTGCAACCACCTGACTAGCTGCGGAAAGGACAGTCTTATTGTTCCAGGCAGTTTGAAGGGAGCGCGGGACTATAAACTATTATGCCTGGGAGTTGCACGATATTTGGAACAGAGTCACTAGGTCCGCGACCACGCATGAAAGGTTGTGTTGTAGCACGGGTTGGTTTGGAAGTGACTATTGAAGTCACTATTCATGATGGGATGCTCGACTTGAGGCCAAATGGAGCGGGCGAGGGGCATTTAAGACACGATTTATGGGCGAGATTTGGGGAAATCCACCACTAAGAAAGCATTAATGGACCGGAACTGGGGGGAACAGTCGAATTCGAATTCAAAAGGCACTATAAAACACAAGGGGCTGCCCAACAAACAACACTTGGTCATTTGAGAATTGAGCGATTGAGCAGAGCACTGAGCATTGAGAGCCAAGCAATAATTGAGCCCCTGAGTTCACGAGTGATAGAATACAACCTAGATACGATGACAACAACTAAGGATGGTTTGGGAATTGAAGAAGTAACCACTAGCGAGGCCGCGTAGACCCCAATGGTGGAGGATGTTCCAGAAGGTGTCGGGGTTGTGGCAGAGATCCCCAAATCACCGCGTACGCCAAGACCCAAGAAGGATAAACAGGTAATGGCTCCAGTACGTGTGTCCTCGAGGAACCCGCTGCACAACAAACTATCGATGGCAGAAAAAGGGAAAGTTTTCACAATAGAAATAGATGAGGGGGAAGAAGATTTGCAGGCCCTTATCATCGCAAAGGAAGAAGACGAACGCATGGAGGAGGAGATTCAACCTACATGCTTTGCGATAAAGCTACCCGCCTAGATGAAACCGAGAGTTCACTCCATACCTCGCTCCTCCTAGATGGCACTGTGTTTGAAAGCACACACCTGGGCCGCATGGAAACCATGAAGTTTGAAGATTGGGACCTCGCTGACTGCAAGAAGTTCCCTCACCTGGAGACCAGGAATCTCATGAAGCAGAACAATGCAGGGGTGGTGACAATGTTAAAGCCGTGGAAGTGGCTGCGCAAAGTGGAAAAGGTCGGGCTACTGAACCTGCTATGGGTGTCGCATTTTCACCACGCCCCAGTAGCCATTTTCATCATCAAGCAGCTGCTCTTCCTGGTGCATGATGGGTATCTATGGCTGGAAGAGCCTATCCCCATCATGACAGACCTAATCCATCGCATTTCTTGGCTACCGTACAAAGAAAAGGACCCCACGACCATATTAGAAGGAAAGGGTAGTGATTTGGCCCTTGTGAAGGCCATGAAGACAAAATACAATCTGGACAAGAAGAAGAGGGGCTACACTATCTCTAACATCAAGGAAAAAGGAGTACGTGTAGCTACCCAAATCCTGGTCAACAAAGTCATGTGAAAGTGTAGCGTAGACGAGGTACCTTCATCGGTGATCACAGTAGTCAAGTAGTGCACAGAGGGGGTCTAGTTTAACTGGGTTGAATTCCTCTACACAAAATTCTTGAAGAACTGTCGTGAAGCTTAGGAGCAGGGTAAAACATTCCACTATGCGTGGTTGCTGCTATCCATAGTGCTAGTAGTGGGGGAACTACCGGAGGATAGTCAATTCCCCCCAATTGACAAAGATTTACTAGAGGTTGCGAAGTATGCTTCACTCTGGGCCACGAAGGACAAAAAAAGAATACATGACAGCAAGATCTTCTGGGTGCTCATGGAGATGAACATCCAAATGTGGATCAATCAGAGGCCATGCCTGTCGCCCATGGTTTACAATAGTCTGCAGATTTTTGCAGAATTCAAAGCCAACATGCATAATATATACATCAGGGAGTGCAAAGACACAATGAAGCAGTGGACGAAGCTACCTTTTATAGCCACTGACGATGCCATTTTCATTGTCTTGGAGGCATGGCCTCTAAAATGGCGAGCCCCATATCTTGTAGAACTCGAGAGGGCGGTAGCATAGAAGAAGAAGGATGATGCCAAGCTTCACGTCACACAGTTGGTCGAGAAAAGGTGGAAGGAAACAGCAGCAGCTAAGGCGTGGGTAGTGCGAGAAGCAGCGTAGAAAACTGCCGACCAGAAAAAGGCCGCAGAAGCAGCAGCAATAGCACAAGAGGCAGAGGAAGTGACCAAGAAGGTGGATGAGGGCCAAGCAACACCCTCACAGGAGCAGGAGGCAGAGGAAGTAGAAACAACAGAAGGGAGCATGGACCTAGGGACTGCATCCACACAGTTAAAGTGCCCACACATGGTAGAAAGAATAGGACTGAGGAAAAAGGTCAAGGCCTCGAAATTGGCCATTGACCCGATCACCTTAACCGAAGGTGATCTCCATGACATCGGCGAGACGGTTCACGATGTCACAAATGAGGCTCTTCAGGATTTTATGCAGGAGCACCAGACTATGTTGGGGGCCTTGAGGGCATAGTTGCAGGAGTTAAAAGTGTGTCCCCCTCAGGTGGGTACTCTTTCCACCCACCTCACAGCAGGATCCTCGGTAGTAGAGCAGATGTTGCATGCATGGAGGGAAAACACAATAGTGTTGCTGGAAGGAGCCCTAGTAGTAGTGAATGGGACCGATAGATTTTCGGATAACATGATGAAAGGCCTTGGCCTTAATTTGGCTGCCCTTCCATGTGAGACACTATATCTTCTACAGGATGGGATAACGGTAGAACTGTGCACCAAGGAGAGCCACCCAATCAAAGTTCTCAGCGAACAAAAGATAAACATGGAAAAAATAAATTTGCAGCGCGATGAATTGGTTTTGTAGAATCAATAGATGGTGTAGGTGGTAGACAACGCTTGTCAACACGTCCTGGAGCTAGCCACCCCAGTAGATCTACCAGTAGAGGTGCAGATCCAAAGGTTAGAAACCGGAGTCCGTGAGACTAGGGAAGAAATGACCAAGGTTCAACTGGAGTTGAATCTTCAGATCGTCGAGCTGCAGTTAAAGGTGCAGCCCTACACTCCCCTAGAAGTCAGAGAATAGCATGCTAGCGCTATCACAATGGGATTGGAGGAAACAGGAAGTGCAGTGTGAGACTGCACTAGCATGATGGAAGATGCACTTGAGGTTCTCACAACTCTGCAGGAGGACCCCAACCTCCAGCACTTGAAAACAAAAGCATGAGATCTCGAGCAGTAATATGACAGTGTCCGAGGAACTGTGCAAACTGTGGTCCTCACCCAGTGGCTTGCCAGGATGTAGCAGGCTAAGGCATTAAAGGAGCAGGTGGACACGGCATGACACAAGGAGGCAGTTCTCAAAGCACGGCTTCAGCCTTGGATTAATGAGGCCTTCACTATCACGACAAATATTGAGGGCAAGCTAGCGCACATACAGGGGATTCATGCACAGATGCAGAGAAGCACACCGGATACAGAGGTCTCAGAACAACAGATGTAGCATATTTATCAACTAGTAGCTCAGTGCGTTGTGGGTCTCGGTACAGTTAGAGAATAGTTAGAGGGAATCCACGCCAAGATCACCACGCTGACTGAGTGACTCGAGGGTGATTCACGATGTTTGTGTTGGGGGCCTATTGGACATGGAATTCCCCCAAGGCATGTTTTGGGGCTCAGAGCCCAAGTTTTGACTTAATCTTGTGGTAGAGACTTCACGAATTATGGGCGCGGAGTGTGAAATGTAAGATAGAGTCACAGGGTTATCCGCCCTAGTCTTGCAATGTAATGTCAGCCTACCCATGGTTCGAAAACCATGGGATTATATAAATAGACCGAGGCTTTAAGTGTAAAAATATAACTAAGGACAGAAGCAATAGATATGGAAGTAGAAGCGAAGAGCAAGAATCTAAGTGTGTCTTGGGTCGTAGGGTAGGAGAAGGCTTTACAGCTGAGTGCGCGGACCCCTGCAGCTGAGTGCACGGGGTGGAGTTGAGTCTCCGAAGAAGAAAATAATAAAGAGAATCTTTATCTTAATTCTGTGTGTCTTTTCTTAGGTTATTACATGTTTGATATAAATTGAAAATATATTGTTTATTTACTTCGCGCACCTATATGAATGATTTACATTGCTAAGTATACTTTAGCATGCAAGTAAGCTAAATTAATCAACTAACAACATAATACTAGTAAAGGTTGGGGTAATAACAGAATTTGGCCCCCGAGTAAGGCTGCGCGAAGGCAGCATCTCAAGCTGCGAGGTACGGGTAAGTGCTTGTAGTGATGTGCGCGTAGGGTCAAACCGCGGACCACTTGAACTCATCAGACATCTGCAGGGTGTGGAAACCTAGTTCTAGCACCCTCCCATACTACTTCGGGTGAGACCTCAGTCTGCACTCCATGGATTGTTGCCGAAAGGGCCAATAGTACCCGAATTTGTTTGGCTAAATCACCTCTGAACTTGGGTCAGGCCCCAACAAGCCAACATTGAGGTAGTTCTTCATTCTGCTTATTTTTAAGATCTTCTTTTAGAGAGAGGATATTAGCTTCAATACTTTCATAGTAACTGGATCTATCTTTAAGTCTCTTGATTGCTGTACTCTTTTCATTTACTTCATTTCTTAATGATGTCACTTCATCCTGTAGATTTTGATATTGATCTTCCTTTTCCTTGTACTACTTCCTTACTTTGTTTCCTTCCTCCAGCTGAGCTTTTAATCTAGTAACGTTTTCTTGATTTTATCTGTGAGTCTTTTAACTTCTGCCTTTATGTTTCTTTCATGATCACTTCCAATATCTTCAATATTGCATGAACAAAGAAAAGTGTCAATAGAAGACCAAAAGTTTTTACCTAATACTTCATTTGCTTGTTCATATTCAATCTTAGGTGATTCTGAATTTGAATACTTGCTTTCACCTAACGGCCAATTGCCTCTCTTGTTGTCACTATTCCTTTGAGATGTCTTCTTTTTCTGAGGTGCTTTCTTCTTTAGCTTCTTTCCCATTGTTTCTACAAATCTCCTTCAAGCGATCAAGCTTCTGCCAAAGGACCTGCTCTGATACCAATTGTTGGAAATAATACAGAGAGGGGGGGGTGAATCAGTATTATCAAATCAATAACTTTTTCATTTCATACTTAAATTTATATATGCTACTTCAATGAAGGTAACTCGCATGTACACACAACTGTCTTTAAAGCAACCAACGTATATCCAACAAACTTATGCTTCAGTTAATTCATCATATGTTTATCTTTAATCAGTGCATCAGTAGTTCATTAACCATATAAATAGTATCCATGTGCAGTAAGAACATAATAAAACATCACACATAAGCAACACACATGAACACCAAGATTTAAGGTGGAAACCCAATGGGAGACAAAAACCACTTGTTTTTTTATTATTTTAATATAATAAAAACACGTTTACAATCTTGTACTGGTTCAGACTCATACCAATACACAGGCACCCACCTGCAAAAGGCTACAACCTTCTCTTGTTCTCCAGCTTCTACTGGAAGGGAGCTACAACTCCCTAGCTCTTGTACTAGCTGATCCATTTACTAGTACGTAGGTACTGGCCTACAGAAGGCTCCAACCTTCACTCATTTTATAGTTGCTACTGGAAGGGAGCTCCAACCCCCTGGCTCTTGTACTAACCAATCCATTTACTAGTACGTAGGCGTTGGCCTATAGAAGGCTCCAACCTTCACTCGTTTTCCAACTGCTACTTGAAGGGAGCTCCAACCCCCTGGCTCTTGTACTGGCCAATATGTTTACCAGTATGTAGGTGTCGACCTACAGAAGGCTACAACCTTATCTCTTCCTCTAGGGACCACGTTTCATAAATTTTCAAACTGGATATTCCTAGAACACAACACCACAACCTAAAGGCCTCGTTTCATCAAATTTTCATACTAGACCCATCAGCAACATTGAAGCTCATAATCAATCACCACTGCAATACACTGAAAACCCATCATCACTGAAACAAATCATCATCAATCATTCAAAACATTGTCACCAGAGCACAGAGCAAAACCTAGAATTCTACATCAACAACCATAACCAACTGCAACTTCAAATATCATGTTTCATAATGTATACGCTACTTTGATGTACTGAACCAGAATGTATATGCGCTTTTACCAAAGCGAACTAGCGTACAGATATGAAAATGCTAACTTAAAACATCACAACTATTCTAGACTTCAATCATACACAGATCAGAACATTTACAATGTAAATCACGTGTTAGCATTCAGATCGAGACTATACATGATCAAACCATATAATAATAATAATTAATTTTAGGTCTCATGATCCTGATATATCATTAGATCGCACCCCCCATCAATCGCTAAGTTTCATCCTTATTTTAGATCAAGCAAAGCACCATAAACCCATAACATGCATATTTTCTTTTGATCTCACTCTTCATAAGATATCCATTACTTGCACACTTGGCCATATGATCTTCTCCTCCTTTTATAGTTTTAGGAATTTTTCAATACCTTGGACCAAAACCACTTAGGACCAATACCTAGGGTCAATACCTCAGACCAAATACCTCGGACCAAATACCTTGGACCAAAATACCTTGGACCAAATACCTCGGACCAAAACCTTGGTTTTCCAACATGTACGCACTTTTCCTCCTATGGGAGTGTGTGTATACGCATACACTCGTTTTGTTCTGTTAACCCACATGTATACACTTCTTGGACAAAGTGAACCTACGTATACTTCTTAAACCACTCTCTTTCTTCAATCTCTGGAGTCTGATCTGTAAGTTAACCTATTGCACTATGAACTATCATCCGAGTGAGTTTCCATCAAGGACAACACCCATATCATAATGCCAACAGTAATAACCCCTAGTTAATTTAATATGTAAATAAATAAAAATAATAACTAAGGTCATAGGGCACATATTCAAAGTTGAATGTTGGGAAAAACATAGTGATGGAGGTCACTTGTGATTAATTTATGGCCATGGAAATTGGAAAAGGAAAAGTGGCATTAATTGGCATTTATTTATGAAAATAACGGAAAATAGGAGAAAAGGAATGTGAAGAGTCACAAATTTACATGCAACAAAAATTAAAGGGAAAATGAAGGAAATAGAGCCCACAATGATAAAAAGGCTTATGAGGATCAATTCACAGTTTTTGACAGTTCTATGGTGGAGTTCTCTCTTCAATTCTCTCCCTCTCATACTCTTTCACACTTAGCGAAATATTGGAGCATTCTTGGAGCACTCTAGTTTTCATTGGATTTGGAGAAAGAAGGCAAAGGAAAGCAAGAAAGTGCAAGGGAACATGTGGATCAACAACTATAGTTGGATTTCTTTGCAAGTAACAAGTTGCATGTGTGATTTTACTTATTGATTATGGATGCATGGTATATGCATGTTATTATATGGTTATGATCTTTCATTGGCATGGAGGATTTCCTAGATTGGTTTGGCATAGCCTTACCATTTCCTAGATAACCATGGTGTTATAGGTTTTCCCACTTGTTGTTTTTTTTATTGGTGCCTGTAATTCCTTATCACTGTGGGTTGGAACAAATGATCTCGAAGCCCTAGAACAACTTGGTTTGAGTTACTAGTCTTGGAGCCTAGGTTGGAAAAATTCTTTGGAGCCCTTGGTGGGTTGAGTTACCAGTCTTGGAGCCAGGTTGGAAAAACGCTCTTGAATCCTGGAAGGTTGTGGGTTGTGCCACTAGTTCTTGGAGCCCTGAAAACTTGGGTAGAGACCGATCTGGTTGGTGTTAGTGATGTCTGATTGTGAGGTGGAATCGCAAGTTGAGGGCTTAGGTGGTTTGACCTCTGGATGCCCTAGTTAGGTTTATTCCATGAGATCCCACATTCACGCTTGGAATATGGCACCAAGGTGATTGGTTGAAAGAGATATTTGGTTCAGCCCAATATATGGTCGGGTGGTACATGGATTTCACTGACTTGGTTGGTATTTTCCTATGTTAATAAGAGCTATTCTTCTATTGTTATTCATGTATATTTATTAACAATGTGTTGGTGATGTTATGGCTGAGTTTCCATGGTTTATATGCTGGTTATTTTCTAGTTATATGTTGTTTATATGATGTGTATATTCTATGTCTCTTGTCATGAATTATTTAGCTCTTGATTGATGATCAATGTGTGGACTAATAAGTGGCATTTCAACTATGTGGAGAGGGCATAGGTCCTTCTTGATGATTCTCAGATGAATCTCAAACTTTTATAATCATATATGCATTCATGACCTGCAACTTACTTGTTTGCAATTTGTTTGATGAAATTTCTGTCATGTTCTAGGTAGTCTAGGTCAAGTTATACCTTCAATTTTTTATGTCCAACTTTGTCATCATGCCATTGGTGATTCTAGAAAGTCTAATTGAGTTCTGAGCAGTGGTCTAGAGGCTAGCCTTAAATCGTATCTCATAATTTGGGACTTCTACCACTGAACTGGATAAATTGGGTTGCAACTGCATGGATGCAAGCTTGTGCATGCAGTTGGAGGCTTCCAACTGCATGAAGGTCATGTTTTGGGTGCGATTGGGGACACATGTCAAAGAAAATGGTGTCCATCTCATGTTTAGTCCACTTGGGGTTGTTACCCAGCCTCTAAGTGACCTATAGCACCTATAGAATGTTATGATATGAAAATTGTCTTCCGTGGTCAACCCCACTTCCTTAATGGAACCTAGGAGGCCGAGTCATGTCATATTAGCTCTTCCTCTCATGTTTATCTTGGCAGCCTAGTGAAACTGGGTAGATATGGGAGGGGTGGTTACAAATGCATATTGTCCCTAATTCTAAGACTATTTTTTCCTAATACCATAAACCATTGCAAATTTCCATCTTTAAGAGTGGTTGGAAACTTATTCAACTTTTGGGTATTAGGAGAGTAATTATAACTATGACATAATACTTAAATTTCAAAGAGAAAGCTTTCAAGATATTATGTTCTCGTACCATGAATGTTAAGTAGTAGTGATGGTGAAATAGCATTCATGTTTACATTTTTTGTTGGATCTTGAATAGGGAAACGAAAGTCCTCTTCATCATTTCATCAACTATTGTTTATCTTCCTCTTTCTCTCTCTCTCGTTTCTATTATTTCTTCACATCCCTCAATTTTAGCCATATCTCCTAGCATAAATTCTATTGATGGACGAGAATATTCTGGTTCTTTTTTATTTTTATTTTCAATAGGTGGTACCTCTAAGTCCTCACTAATTAATTCTTCTCTAGTTTGATAAGAGTAAAATATGATTGTTAGTTGTCGACTAACTATAACTTCTTCTTCTTATTCTTTAACCTTCCCTCTATAATGTGGGACCTCCTCTGAGCATCCTATTTTTCCTGCAAATGGTGTGGGAATTATGGATGTTCTGATTTCGATATATGGCCTTTCTCTTATTGCAACACAAGTTAAACTAATGGGTTGATGGGTGGTAGAGTGGTTGGAGTGATTCTACCTCTAGAATATCTTTGCCTATTCATGCATTCTACTTACTTTTCTTTCATTTATAATATTTCCTAAATGCATCTAAGCTATTACTTTAAGAAAATATATTGTAATAACATGACAACTTCTTGGAAAATCTCGCAAATGAAAATATGTGAGGATTTTACACTGTGGAAAGTCTATGGTAAGGTTTTCTTTCTGTCATACTACTTCTCCTCCTACAAGTCATAAATTTTATCACAAAGAGTATATGCAAAAAAAATAAAAGTAAAGAACTAATTCTTTTGAGTGCTTCCCTAAAAACAACTCAAAAAATGTTAGGTAATTTAATTATTTCTTTAAATTTCTTCATATCATTATCAATCTGGACTCGTAATCTTGTGAGGCATATACATTGTATGTGCAAGAATTAGGTATAAACATTATCCTTCTATTATGGCTAAATCTTGATACAAAAAACAATTTTGATCTATAAAAGTGTCCTAAGACACAAATTTTATTAATCAAAAGAAAATAAATTATATAATAGATGCAAGAGCATACAACAAACTCTCAATACTCTTGCATGAGGAGAAAAATAAGCTTTAAATAAGCTTGTGCCTAAACTAAATTTGTTATGGAAAACTTATCACCAATGACAAGTGCCCACTTACATTAAATGCAATACTGAACAATTTTCCCAATTTTAATACTAACACATGCTTTTTTAGATCTACTAATAATATAAAAAAACCTAACAATATGAAAATATAATTCTAAAACCAAAGCATTTTTGGATCATAATATCTAAAATTCCCCCTTTGATCTAAAATTACATTACAACAAAGACCAATTTCTTCTCTAAACTTAGTGAATTTCATCTCGCCAAGTGGTTTTGTGAATATGTCTACGGTCTGATCTTCTGAAGGATAGTACTTTGGTTTGATGATGCCCTTTGAAATGAGAGTCCCGATGTAATGATATTTGATGTCGACATATTTTTTTTGGAATTGAAAATTGGATTTTTGGTAAGATTAATGATTGGTTGACTGCTAATCAATAATGAATTAGCTTCAAGTTGATGAATTTCCAAATCATGTAAAAATCTGTGTAACCAAAAAATCTCTCATGTTGCTTCCCATGCTGAAATATATTCTACCTTTGTTGAAAAAAATCCCTCTGTTGAATTTTTATTCTTACTACCCCAAGAAATCATTGTTGATCCCATATTCATCAAATATCCTAATGTTGATTCCCTATCATCAACATTTCCGACAAAATTTTCATCTGAATATCCAACAAGTGCAAAATTATTATTCTTTTATATATTAGGCCATAACATTTGGTACCTTTGATATACCTAAGAACCCATTTTGCTAAATTCCAATGGATTTCCCTTTGTTCTTGCATAAACATTGAGAGAATATTGACTACATATGATAAATCTAGATGAGTGGTTGTCAAATAGATCAAGCTACCAATCAACTACCTGTAACAAGTGTTGTTTACCAATTCCCCCCTTCCAAAATTTGAAATTTTTAAATTCTTCTCCATTGGGGTGAGAATGGAATCACACTCTATCATACCAAATATTTTCAATAGTTCAGAGGCATATTTGAATTTACTAATGAAAATTCTATTTGCATGTTGGAATACTTCAACTCCAAGATAGTAGTGAAGTAATCCCATATATGTCATCTTGAATCCAACCTATAATTCCCATTTCACCTGTAAAATATGATCTTCATTACTCCTAGAAAGGATTAAGTCATCCACATACATTACCAATATCACTAGATTTTCACCTTGTTAATGCACATACAAAGTATCATCTAATTCTCTTCATGAAATCCTACTCTATGAAGATAATCATCCATTTTAGCACACCATGATATGGGAGCTTTCTTCAATCCATATAAATCCTTGATTAATTTAACACTTTATGTTCCTATCCTTCAAGCTCAAAACTTGGAGGTTGAGCCATATAAACTTCTTCTTGCAAGTATCCATTAAGGAAGACACTTCTAACATTCATTTGATGTTATTTCCATCCTTTTTGAGTTGCCAATGTAATTTCCATTTTGATTGTGTTACATTTTGTTGTAGGTGAAAAATTCCTATTGTGCAAAACCCTTGGCCATGAGTCTTGCTTTATATTCGTCAATAATTCCATCTGGTTTATATCTGATTATATAAACCCATTTTCATCCAATGGGTTTTATATTTGGATGAAAATAAACAAGTTTCCAAGTACCATTTTCAAACACTGAATTATATTCATCAATCATTACTTTTTGTAATTTTTTGTGTTTTACTACCTCTTTGAAAGTTGAGGGTTCATTAAAGCCATTTGTTACTACATAACATTTTCTTCTACCCTAACACCACTATGTGTTTTTGTTTTGTGTATTTCATCTTGATGAACATCTTTCATAAGTTATTGGTACCACTTTTTTAGGATCCTTGTGCCTTAAAAATGATAAGAAACCAATAAATTTAGTCCACTTTGTTGAGAAATAAATAGG
This sequence comes from Pinus tabuliformis, assembly GCA_031772625.1. Classification (NCBI taxonomy): domain Eukaryota; kingdom Viridiplantae; phylum Streptophyta; class Pinopsida; order Pinales; family Pinaceae; genus Pinus; species Pinus tabuliformis. The sequence goes on along the minus strand of CM062813.1, from coordinate 149,876,667 downwards.
CATGAAGATTAGGTAGATTTCTCTTCCTTGATAATTACTGTGAATAGTTGTTGACTTCTTATTTAATTATTATGTTCTTTTTCATCAATAAATTCCCAAAATACAAAATGTGAAGATCACAAGAGACAAAAAACACAAGAAATTAGGCTCCAAGCCAAGGAAAAACTCCGTAAGGGGGAAAACCCAAGAAAATCCTCTTCTTATAGAATCAGAAAAAAAAAATTTAGATATCCAAGACCTAAGACCAAGACCAAGATAGTAAAGTCAACCATCCTCCAAGTATCTTCGACCAAATCAAGTCATCAAAGTCAACATTAGTCAAATCGTTGAATTTTTGTCATCCCATAAAAAATTGGCCCCCGAAATCTTAGGCCCTGAAATTTTAGCCCTCTAACAACTCTAAAAAATTGCATAGAATAATCACACGTGGACAAATTAGGGAAGAAAAAAAAAATACTTTCTTTCTCCTTAGACTTCGCTCTCCTTCTCATTTTTCTTCATTGATTTTCTTCTTCTTTCTTGCACATAAGTTGAATTGGTTGCCAAAATATGGAGCACAATTGCCAATATATAGTTGTTTCACCATATGAGGAGACATAACTTATGGGATGGCTGACTTGTCCATATTGAGGTATGACTTGGTCTTGTGGTGACAAAATTCACTCTCTTGACACAAAATAAAAATCTTTCTTTTCTTACAAATAGTCCAAATGAAACTTTGACTCAAGAAATTTTTTCTTATTGACTCAATAAACCCTAAAGCATGAAGAACATGCTTTGACTAGAAAATAATAAAAATAATAATTTGTTTTTCTTCTTTATGTTTTTACGTGAAATACATATTGATACAAGTACAATGATAATTACAAAGACTGAACCTAGTTACACTTTTCAACACACTTCAAGGGGGAACCTTCTTATACAATAAATACAATGAATATGACAATATTTGATGATAAGAAAAAAAAAAAAAAAAAAAAAAAAATAAATATATATATATATATATGAGACAAAGGATACAGTTATAATAAAATTGGACCATGAGGGGTTCTAGCCTACATAAAAATATAACAATAGAAATGTAATCACTCTATATCTATGGATTAAGGAGGGGATTTTGGGTTAACATGGGGCTTATATATGGATTGACATGCCCCTCCTCTTTAGAGAAGTGTTTTCCTTGAGAGTTGACTATCTATGGTGTTTATGCATTAAGAAAATGCTTTGACTAGAAAATAATAATAATAATAATTTATGTCAAGTCCCACTAGAGCAACTAATTGAGGATGGGCCTCGTCAACAAGATGACCTGGGATCAAATCTCATCGGGGGGGTGTGTTTGTGCCCTGTGCTAGGGGAGGAGACATGCTAAAAAATCCACTCAGCTTAGATGCCCCTGGGTCACGACTCCTCAAGCCACAGGTCAAGCCTGGAGGATCACAAACAACTTGACAAACAAATAATGATAATAATAATAATAACAATAATTTATTTTTATTCGTTATGTTTTTACATGAAATACATATTGATACAAGTACAATGATACTTACAAAGACCGAACCTAGTTACACTTTTCAACACACTTTGAGGGAGAAACCTCTTTATACAATAAATACAATGAATAAGGCAATATTTGATGACCTTAAGAAAATAAAATAAAATAAAAGATATATCTATATATATTTATGTGTGTGTGTGTGTGTGTGTGTGTGTGTGTGTGTGTGTGTGTAAGAGACAAAGGATACAATTATGATAAAATGGGACCATGAGGGGTTCTAACTTACATAAAAATATAACAATAGAAATGTAATCACTCTATATCTATGGATTAATAAGGAGTTTTTGGGTTAAAATGGGGCTTATATAGGGATTAACATTCCACTCCTCTTAAAATAAGGGTTTTCCTTGAAAATTGACTATCTATGGGTGTTTATGCATGAACACTCATCTTCCCATATCACTTCTTCTACTTGCAGTTTCTTCCATTTAACGATGTACTTAGTAATTGCTCAACTTCTCAACCGCTTAGTCTTCATTTCCAAAATTGCTTCTGGTTATAGTATTATTTTCCCTTCTTCATTAATCTTTGGAAGATGTACACCTTCTTTAAGCAAGAAACCTATAAGACTAGACGTACATGTGAAGATGGAGGAAACTCCACTTTGTAGGCCATACTTCCAATCCTTTGTAACACCTTATAGGGGCCATAATTCCTCAACTCTAATTTATTATCCTTCTTTTAATGCTTGAGGTAGATCTATTTATATGGTTGTAGTATCACAAATATGCAATCCCCCACTTCAAATTCCCTTTCACTATGATGTTGATCTTGTTGTTTCATCCTATTTTGTGCCATAACCAAGTTGTCCTTCAATAGTTTGAGAACTGCTTGTTGTGTTGGATGTGGTCCTATAATGCTTGAGACTTTATAGTCCCTTTCAAGGGCGATGTGATGGATGGAGGAGGATATCCATAAAGTTCCATAATTAGTGATGTTTTTGATGAAGTATTGAAGGATGTGTTGTACCACAATTCTACCAAGGGAAACCATTTGACCCATTTTGTCTGTTTATCAGATGAAAAGAAAAGTAGATATCCTTTTAAACATTTATTCACAATCTCAATTTTCTCATCAAATTGAGAATGGTAAAGTGAATTGTGGGTTAATTGAGTACCCTAAATAAGAAAATAATTCAGTCAAAAAACTTCTGGTGAAAATTTTATCTCTATCACTTACAATAATCTTTAGTATTCCATGTATCTTTTGGACTATTTCCATGAATTCATCTGCCACAATACTTGCTTTAAGAGGATGAGAAAGAGAGAAAAAGTGGGCATACTTTGTTGTTCAATCTACCACTACCATAATAACACTCTTTCCTTTAGATCTGGGTAAACCTATACTAAAATCCATTGAAAATTCTTCCCAACGTTGGCTTGTTATGGTTAATGGATGAAGGAGACCAGGGGCCTTGATAGTATCTCCTTTTTTTTGGCATACCAAACATTTCACCAATTTTTTTTATATATTCTTTAACACCTTCCCCAAAAAAATCTTTCTTGATTCTATGGTATGTCTTCAAGAGCCCTAAATGTAATCCTATATGAGAGTGTGTAGTTCTAATAGGACCTTTTGTTTGAGTTGATAATTCTTACATAAAAATAAGAAATATTGGTACAATAACAAATCATTTTTCCATGTAAAATTTTCTACTACACTAGGGTTCTCTTGTAGTTGTTAAATGATATTTCATATCTTCTCATCTTGCTTGCATTCTATCCTTGCTTCTTCCACCCAATTAGATTATGGAATGGAAATAGAACATGGTAAACCATTTGTGTATTCCTCTTTCATTGAGAATGCATCTACCCCAATATTTTGTTTTCCCTCTTCTTAGATAATTTTGAAGTAATAAACCAACATATTTGTGACCCATTTTCGTTGATGTTCTGGAGATAGTCTCTTCTCCAAGAAGTACTTTAGACTATGACGATCCATTTTTACTTTGAAGTGTCTTCCTATCAGCTATGGATGCCATTTATTAGCTTCATATAGTATGACCAACACTAAGTAAGTTCTTTCCTTTAAGTTTGTACTTTTGAAGACAAGGGGTTTCCTTCTTGCATAAAAACTGCACCAATGCCATGGAATGAGGCATCAAACTCCACAATAGATATTTTTGCAAAGTCAGGTGTTGCTAAGATGAGAGTTGTACAAATAACTCTTTAAGTTCTTCAAACACTTTGTTAGAGTGGCTGCTATTTAACCATAATTCTTAACAAATTTGTGGTAATATCCTATCAATCATAATAATCTTTAAATTTCTTCAAGGTATTAGGGATTGACCATTCCCTCTTAGCTTTGATTTTGTTAGGAACCACCTTGACACCATCATGTGATACAATATGGCCCAAAATTTCTACTTCTTGAACCCCAAAGGCACACTTGGAAGGATTTGCATATATTTGTTTCTCTTCCAATAATGGCAATACCTTGTCAACATGTTGTACATGCTCTTCCCAATATTTCCTGCAAATTAGTATGTCATAAAAAAACACTAGCACAAATTTTCTCGGGGTTTGAAAATAGAATTCATCAAGATTTTGAATGTTTAAGGTGCATTTGTAAGTCCAAATAGCATAACCAAAAACTCATAATGGCCTTCATGTGTTCTAAAGGTTGTTTTGTGGATGTATTCTTGCCTCATTCTAATTAATGATATCCAGAACGAAGAACCATCTTAGTAAAGAAAGTTTTTCTATGCAATTCGTCTAATAATTCATCAATTATAAGAATAGGAAACTTATATTTTATTGTCTTTTTCTTGAGTTTTTTTTATAGTCTAGACACTGTTGGAAATACTGAGAGGGGGGTGAATCAATATTTCTTTTCAATTGTTATTATTAACAGTTTAGATTCTTTACAATTTTAATCAAATAAATGATTTTCTTAAATATAGAAAAAGATTGAATATAATATCTGATGAATTTTTCCAAGCACCAACTTGGACTTTGATGAGGCTCCAACCTCTAGGGTTTCAACCCTATCTTGTCAAGGAACCAACCTTGGATTTAGGAGCACCGACTCCAAGGACACCAATCCTTCCAATTTTGAGGCACCAACCCCAAGGGCTCTAACCCTATCTTTTTTCTTTGTCAAGAAATGTTTTGATTGTATTACATTGCTCCTTGTCCTTGTGATATTTGTAATAGATCATAGTCTGCACTACATAACTGCTTCAGGAGTGACCACTTCTCACTATCTTACTTCCAAGGAATATACTCACACAAACTTTAATGCTGGTGTAGTCTATTGCTTCCTTTAAATGATGACTGATGAACCCTTATTTCATTTACAGAACTGTTCTCTAGATTGTGTTATGTACTTCTTCCACAAATTATAGGTTCGAGCCCTTTTAGAGATTAACCCAACCAACATACTTGCTCAACCTTCGGCTTCCTTCCCTTTTTCTAGACCTTTGGCTTTTGTCTTCGACCTTTTTCTCTCTCTGTTTCTTCTAGTTCATGAGTTGTGAACTATCAATTCTTCTATGTTCTTGATGCCCAAGATCAATGCTTGAGGTGAAGGCATTTATTTTGTATTTATACGGGTTTCACTAATACCCAAAGGACACGTCTATTAGGAGGGGGCCGACTTGTATATTAAAATATATCAAAGAGTCTTTCATCCAATTATGTCATAGACTTGATTATTCATGGAAACCACATAAAGGAGATACTATACCCACAGGGAGGTCCCACATGCCACGGCACGACTTAAATCGCAATCACAACTTCATAAGACTCCCACAATCGCAACTTTGGAGGTCTGCATATAACATTTCCGATCCACTATTACCAACGGAGTGGATGCGATGTGATATTAAACAATTTTTTATAAGCCCGTGGGGTCCACAACTCTATCGCAATCGGTGGTCCTTCAGGTCTATCACAATCAAAAGTTTGAATGTGTCAAGCCTTTATTGAAACTTGTGATATGTAACTTCGAATAGGAAGATGCGATATTTCTTTAAGGCATATTATAATGGTGTAGCAGGTCCATAATATTATATCACAATCAACACTTTTGAACATGACATCCTTTAAGACTTGTCATATGACAACTCCGATACAGTGGACGTGATGTTTCATTAAGTCGTATTGTAATGGAGCTATCGAGTTCATGTTGTATATCGCACTCGGGGTTTTGAGCAGTGTTACATAACTCAATATAATAGAACCGTTGATAAAGTTCCTTCGATGGCAATGTTAACTCCTCTCGGCTCTTCCTCTTAGGCATATGAATTTTAAAGGGTTTCCATGGTTTAATACATAGATGTTCCTTAGCTTGTCACTCATATGACTTCTAATAGCTACTCTTTGATTCTTGATGGCTTCCAACGACTTCTTCCTCTTACTATTGGGTTCTCTCTCTTGTGACTTATCTTCACTCTTCCACTCTTCTGATAACTCTTCTCTGCTACGTGTTCCTCTTTCTCCTTCTGATGTTTCTACTCTTCCGATGTAATTCTCCTGTTGCTTCACAAATTTTCTATGCACGTAATGTTGTTGGATCTACTCTGCTTGGCTTCACATCATCATTTAGTATCCCAGAATATTGCCATATTGAAATCATTGACAATCTATATCAATAATCTCCCCCTTTGTCATTGACGGAAATATCTTCTTCTCTCCCCCTTTGACATCAATGGAAAAAGAGTGCACAAGGACTCCCCCTGACAAACTTCTCCCCCTATCAAACTGCTCTCCTTTTCATGCGACATCTTAAGAATCGGTTTAGTGTGATGCTAAAGAAATAACCCCCATCTTTTGACAGAGATGTTCAAATGCTTCTCGAGGAAGAGGTTTGGTGAAAATATCTGCAATCTATTCCTTAGTACTGACATATTCCAACTTGATGTTTTGTTCAGCTACCTGTTCATGGAGAAAATGATGCTTGATTGGTATAAGTTTGGTCCTTGAGTGCATCACTATATTTTTACTAAGACTGATAGCACTTGTTTTGTCACAATAGATGGTGATTGGCTATTTAGTTTCTATGTTGACATCCTTCAAAGCTTCCTTATCCATAGTATTTGTGTACAATAGTTAGCTGTGGCTATATATTCGACTTCAGCTGTAGAGAGAGATATAGATGATTTTTTTTTTGTTACTAGGAAATCTCCCATAAAAAATGCGTTACCACTAGTTCGTTTATGATCATCCATGCTTCCAACCCAACCAACATCGGTATAAGCTGTCACTATAATATTTTTTCTCTTGGGATACCAAAGACCAAAGTCATGAGTTCATTTCAAGTATCTAAGAATTCTTTTCACAGCCAACATGTGGGATTTCGTAGGAGCTCATTGAAATATTCACACCATTCCCACTACTTGCATAATGTCAGGTCTTGTAGCAGTTAAGTATAAGAGAGCTCCAATTATTGACTTGTAAAGAGTTGCATCTACCTGGGGGGGGATTCATCATGTTTTCTTAATTTTCAGTTTGTGGTCATAGGTGTGCTCATAGGTGCACATTCTTCCATTCCATATATTTTAAGCATGTCTTGTGATATTTTGTTCAAGAGATAAACATAACTGTTGTGGTTTGCGATACTTGTAGTCCAAGGAAGTAGGATAACTCACCAATCAGTGACATTTCGAATTATTTTGACATATTTTGAGCAAACTCATGGCTCATTTCATCATTATTGATAGCAAAAATCAGATCATAAACATATACAAGGGTGATTAGTAATTTATCCTTATCCATCTTCATGTAGAGATTACTTTCGCCACCCCATTTTTGAAGTTTTTTTGTCGTATATAGTGATCCCATCTTGCGTACCATGCTCCAGGAGCTTGTTTCAAACCGTATAATGTCTTTTTCAACTTACATACAAAGTATTTTCCTTCTGCTAGATCAAAACCTTATGGTTTCTCCATGTAGACTTCTTCCTTGAGTGCTCTGTTCAGAAATGCTGATTTTACGTCCATTTGATAGAATTTGAATCCTTTTGAGATAGAAAATGCCAAGAACATCCTTATAGCTGTTGGGTCGTTAATATGCCATTATTATTATCACTTTTGAACACTTATCCCACCCATTTCCACTATTCTTCATCATATCATTTCTTATAATTTATCATTTAAATCCATTTTATAAATGATTTATGCTCTTATGAATGAATATTATCTATTCTCCTTTATTTCTAATAAATTCATGATTATGAATTATTTTATCAATGATAGTTTTAATAAGTTGGTTATAACATTATTTACCATTTTTAGCCTCCAAGATAATTTTTAGATCGAAGATTTGATTTTTAAAAAAGCGCCAACTCAGAAATGCCCTGGAATAAGGAGTGACAGTTTTGTGGTTGAGATTTTGAGCAAATGGAGACGAATCTGGAAAATCCGAAACATGGGTTTTGTCCAGAACGGACCCAATTAACTTTAGTGAAGAACGGTTTGCCCAAATTCGGTTTGTACTGAGAGAAACGCAGGGTTCTTTGAGCATGATTTTCTCAGATTTGCTGTTGCGGCCGTCCTCCAAATCTCAGCTGCAAAGCCAAATTCGTCTTGCTTTTTGTTGAGAGATGAAAGGAAATATATTTTCTTGTTGATCAACTAGTTAGAATCAATCCAATTTGGTAAAAGAAATCATGTTGTACTTATCTTTGTTGTAACTTCTCTCTGATCTCTCTATTTAAATGAAAACAGAGATCAGAGATGGGGATTTATGGGATGATTGGAATGATGGAAGAATGATAGAAAAAAGATGAAGAATGATGGTGGATTATCCATGATAGGATAGGGATTGTTGCATGCTGTAATTCTCAAGCATTTGCTGTTGTAATGATTCCACAATTTGATGATTAATACATGGTTTGGGAGTTGCTGTTCATTCTTTTCCTTCTGAAGTAACCTAGCAGCGTCCGCTGGCGGCTAAGGGCCCAGCCTCTGGTGGAGTACGCTGCTGCTGCTACTGTATATTATATTTTTTTGATTTCTGCGTGGTTTGCTTATCTTTATTGCTCGGTAATCTGACATGCTTTTTCATATGCTATTCCATGCTCTGCTACGATTAATTCATTAATGGTTTCTTCAGGAAATTTATGTAGTGACTCTGTATTGTATGAGTGAATCTTTTCAGATTTGATTGCATGTTATTAGCCTAAACTAGCTATTTCTGTTACAGAGCATTTGTACTGAATATTACTGTTATGGGATTCATTTGAAATCCTGATTATTGGAATCCAAAAAGTGATATTATTCTATTTGGAAACATAGTCGTATTCACCTTAATCGTTAGGTTACCATATTAGCGTGTCGTGTGTATGTATGGTTGATGCTTGCTAATTCATCAGCGAGTGTTGTTCCATAAAGTACATTCCATCCAATTTGCCTTAAGAAAGAAGATTGCTATTTTATTGCAGAATGTGAGTTTGGTTCAATAGAGCAAGTTTAGTTCTGACTCGCGAGACTTAGTTTATTTGATTGCTGTTCCATTTACTGCTGTTCCATTTTAGACTTGCTGTTCCATTTCCTGTTTGCTGTTCCATTTTACTTTCTGTCGTTCCATTTACTTGCATTTGCTGCTTTGGTGTGAGAGAAGGTCTAAGGCTGTAGTGAGCCTCAGCAGTCACTGCCTAGCTCCCAGACCTATGGTCCATGCTCTAATTTCCTTTCCATCAGTTTCTAGAGGGATGGGTTATCGTTTTCGAACCCTTGACTGATAAGCTGTCTTGTGTGATTTTATCCTTTTGAGGTAATTTAGTCATAGTTTAGCAACGTTGTACTACTAAGCATTACTCTTGAGTAAATAGCCGCCTCAGACTGAGTACACTCTTGAAATAAAAAGTCGTCCCTGGGTTGATAATTAATGTGAAGGTAATTAGGAGTTCAAAAGACACCTTTTTATCGCTCCACATTTTGGTGCCGTTGCCTGGGAGAGTGTAGCCATTTCTAAAGAGTAGTGTGCATCTGATAAGTGCCTGTTAGGGAAGAGTTGGATCTTAAAAACGGAAGGTAAGAACCTGCGTACGGAGCATGTAAAAGCCCTGCTCCACTGTCCTCTTTCCTAACAGATTCGCTGTTGCTTTGTTGGGTAGAAATAGATGTTTGAATTTTTGTGTGAATGATTAGGGAAAAAATAGAAATTTGGAAAAACGAATCACATGATTTCACTCAAGTGGTGATGTAAGCACCACCCATTTCACTAACTAATTGACAGGAACATTTGAAGAAGGAGCCTTGAAGAAACACATGAAGAACATCTTCTATTATGGTAAGAAATGGCTCACGTTTCTACTTTTGAATTTCCTATCAAAGATCTAGGAGGAGTGACACAAATGCACATAATTCCCCCATCTTTACCAAATTTTCATGGTTTAGCAAATAAAGATCCAGATACATTCTTATTTGAGTTCGAAATACTTTGTAGAGGATATGATTATTGTACTGACGATCAAAGATTGAAAGTGTTTCCTCTTACTCTAAAAGGAGCAGCTCTCCGATGGTTCATGAGCCTAGGTGGGAATTGCATCCAAACATGGGAGGACATGAAGAACATATTCTTGAAGAAGTACCAAGACTATTGCAAATCCAATGAAGATATTTTCGGTATGATACAAGGGGAAGATGAAAGTTTGGAGGATTATGTAGATCGATTTCATTATAACCTTCAAAAATCAAAGCATAAGCATTTGGAAAAAGAGATCTTAAAAACACTCATTCTTAGAGGAATTAAAGATAAATTTTTAGAACTTTTAAATCTGATAGGAAAAGGTGATGTTTTTCAGTTGTCATATGATGATGTTTGTGAATTGTGCATAAGGTATTCAAGAGGAATCTCCAAGGCTGGTAAGAATTCTAGAGAAGTTTGTTCCTTATTTTCTAAATCTGCTACAAGAATAGGAAACATAAAAGCTGAAATCAATGCTTTATTTGAAAATCTTAAAGTTGATTTTATTAGCTCTCTAAATGAAAAATTGGACGTTTTGCAGGTTCATAAAAATGAAGAATTTGATGAAGTGTTTTGCCCTCATGACCGAAAGGAGCATCTCATAGATACTCACTCTTCCTTATCTAGGATGGAAGTGGCATATCAAAGAGATGGGAAAGCTGCAACAAGGCCTATAGGTATGGTTCAAAACACTTTTTCTCCATTGTCATACTTGCATAATCCATTATGGAATGCTAATGTGTTAGGGCAGCCATGTCAATTTCAATATAACCACCTATCTTGTTTACAAGTTGGGCATGGTTCATCTTATGATGGCATGACTACTCTCCCTCATCTTGTAGCACAAACATATTCTCCATATTTTTCACCAGCTCTTCCACAACATCCTGCTTGCATACCAAATTCATTCACTCAACCCAATCAACCACATAATCACAATGCTTCATTCCTTACACATTTTCCTGCTCAACTAATTCCACACCCTCACCACAATAAACCAGTACAACATGCTTACAATGTTGAACTGCCAAATTTACCTACCCTTCCCACCCATTCTATCTCACATGCACCATTAGAGAAAACTTACAATGAGATTCAGAATGTTTCAAATTCAAAAATTGTAGAAGCTATGGAAGAAAATGAGGTTTCTTATAGTATGTATCAACAAGCTATTTTAAAAGCTCAACAACTTCATGATCTGATGGATATGAGAAATCAAGAAAGTAACGCATACATTGAAGATTGGTTTCACTCCATCATTTGTTTGCAACATCACTCTATGCTTCAACAATTTTTGATATCATTTTTTCAAGGGAAGTTGGCTTCTCATACCCTAATTTTCATTAATATGCATTTTTCAAATTTGAGTATGTGTATACATGAAGCCGTATTTTGAAAATGGCTCCACTGGAAGTACTCATATACGTAGTCATATTCATCCTTCAATCAAAGTAGGTTAGTGAAAAAATAAAATAAAATAAAATAAGGACATAAATAAGTGCATTTTGTTCTTTTGTAAAACTAGTTGTTTTTGTTGCAACATGCTATCGAAATCAACATCGGTGATAATTTTTTTTCAATAATTTGTGTATGTAGATGAATCATAATGGAAATAATAAGTTCTACAAACACTCATTTTCATTTTTATCACCAATTTGAAAAAATGCTTGAATTTCATTTTTTTTGGCTTGCGGGCTTGATGAACTTTCTGGAAAAATAGTCGGGACAGTCATGTTTTGAGGGACCAAAAGTGAATATTTTTAAAACCTGTTTCTACCCCAAGTAGCCCTTGATGTCTACTTTCTAACCCAATTTGAATCACTCAATTTGGATTTGAAACGAAAAAGTTAGAACCAAAACATTGATAGGGTGTCTAGCAGGCAGTTCAGGAACAGAGTTGGGACAGTAAGTTTTTGGAGACCTAAATGACCATATTTTTAAAACCTGTTTCTATTGTAGATCCCCATATGAATCTAGTTTACAATGCAATTTGAATCACTCATTTTCGATATCGTATGGGGAAGTTATGATCAAAATACTGACTGTCTATCGTAAATCAGCACTCTTAAAACTATGTCTTTCTGGTTGTTCCTTACAGTATTTTACCTATCAATTATTCTTTTCTTCAAAACCTGTTTCTATTGGAGATAAATAAATGAATCTACTTTCATTTCCAATTTGAATCATTTGAATCCGACATCAAACGAAGAATCTATGCTTGAAATATCAATCGTTGGTCTAGATTGGGTAATCGAAAATGACTCTATTATGCAGGTTGTTCTAAACAAATTTGACATATCATAGCATTGAATTTTTAAAACCTGTTGCTACTGGAGATAACCCTTTGAATTAGCTCTCATTTGGCTTTGGAATCACTCAATTTCGGCGAAAAACAAAGAAGTTGTGATTAAAACACTGCGGGCTAGCATGATTGGCCACTGCTCTCCCGCAAGTGACAGATAAATTTTACTTTGTTATTTTCTCAATGGATTTGTTATACAGAGTAACTACTTGTTGTTTTTTGCATAATTCTTGGATTAGGGGAGCCCGATCACCTCTCTTTCTCCATGATTTAATGTTTTATTGCAGGTAGGCACTCGTTTTTTGCAGGTCCTGGGAAAATAAAGAAGGTCAATTTATGGACGAGTGATTTTTCAAAGAAATTTTTATAAAACAAAGGAATTTTATCCAACTCATTACCCAACGGATTCATAATAGAACAAATGAAGAATTGATTTCGATTTGAAGATTCATGTCTTGTCACTGCTGCCAAAACATTTTTCAAAAAGATCATTTTTTTTTACATAATATCATAGCTGTTGTAACTTAATTAAATAAAATGTTGTTTCCTTTCTAATTTCTCTTATATTTTGTGTTTCAGGTGTTGCTTCATTCAAAGTGTAATCATCCTCAGCATCAATGCCGTGAACAGCTAATTTGTTTTTTTTGCATGTTTGCATTTTATGATTGTCCATTTTGTTGTTCCTTTCTGAATGGAACAACACTTTTGCACTTTCACATTTTGCTGTTCCTTTTCGAAATGGAACAGCACTTCTGCACTTTCACGTTTTGTTGTTCCTTTTCGAAATGGAACAACACTTCTGCACTTTCACGTTTTGCTGTTCCTTTTCGAAATGGAACAGCACTTCTGCACTTTCACGTTTTGTTGTTCCTTTTCGAAATGGAACAGCACTTCTGCACTTTCACGTTTTGCTGTTCCTTTTCGAAATGGAACAGTATTTCTGCACTTTCACGTTTTGTTGTTCCTTTTCGAAATGGAACAGCACTTCTGCACTTTCACGTTTTGCTGTTCCTTTTCGAAATGGAACAACACTTCTGCACTTTCACGTTTTGCTGTTCCTTTTCGAAATAGAACAACACTTCTGCACTTTCACGTTTTGCTGTTCCTTTTCGAAATGGAACAGCACTTCTGCACTTTCACGTTTTGCTGTTCCTTTTCGAAAGGGACAGTTTGCATTTTCGCACTTTTCTGTGTGTATTTTTGTTTTTTTGTGTGCATTTCCTTTGTTGTTCCCTACAAGGAACACCACTTTTTGACTGTTTTTGCTGTTCATTCAAAAGAGCAACACTTTGGGATTATTTTCGAGAGAAACCCTTCCTTCCTCTTGTGGGATTATTCATAATTCATCTCAACCACATTTTACTGATTTCATTTTGTGGCATGAAGTACACTATTTTTATGAGGACAAGAATTATGGATTCTATTGAAGCGAGTTAATATCATTCACGTTATGATCTTTAACAGGACAGCTCCTTGATGATAGATTTTTTTCAAAAGGGACACAATTATTTATATACTACTTTACTGCATTGTTTTCTGTTGAACATGATATTGATTGATCATCTTAATACCATGCTGGTTCCATCATCCCTAGTTATAATCTTCTCTATCTGTAATAAATGAGATTATGAGTATATTTTTTTCTATTGACATCTTCAACTTCTTCCGCCATCCCTGCTCTTAAGGAGTACTGAGCCTCCCTCATTTTATCATAAAAATATGTAATAACAACAAAATTTTGTTCGCAGATGGAGGATAGGGGGTCTCATTACGAGCCAACCTACCATGTTCATAAGGTTGTAAGAAAGTGACATTCCCATTATGGCCACCACACCAGGGTTATGATCCATTGGATAACCAAATTATCCTTGGAACAGGAGGTCTCATCACGAGCCGGCCTGATCACTTTTGCTACATCCCAGTGAATGGTAGTGTGATTATCTGGTTACCATGCCAGCATACTGATCTCTTCTGTAGAACATCACTGTAACTCTCCATTTATAAATTGAGGATCCTGGCTCATATGGGTTAAAAAGCAACCCTGCCGAGGCTATGGATGCCTGCTGGCAGCAGAGGCTCTGCTTATGGTATTGAAGTTATATCCTATCGTCAATTATTATTATAATACCCTTTTCTTATTTTTTTCTTTTTATCAGAGAAGTTATTTCCTTAACTTTTTCCCTATTTTGAACCTTTATGCATGAGAAATTGTTTTATGATCAATCGCATCATTTTCAGCTAGCATCCTATCAGTAAAACATCTTTTTGGCATATTGTTGTTCTTTTTCTCCTTTTCATCACTTATCATCAATTCAAAGCGTCCTATCTCTTATTCATAACTATCTTTACACACTCTGCTCTCATTATAACCATAAATCTCGCTGTCCTATCCTTCATATGTGTACTCCACTGCTATATTGTTCATTCCTGTGCCTTGTTGTCAACATAACCCCTCTCATACGCTTTATGGTCATGGAATTCATTTTCTAATTGGAGGGGGGGGGAATGTATGCATTATAGGGTTGCATGCGATATGATTACTGCACTTTGCCATACCTTGTTGATTTGACAACATATTAGTATTGCATGTATACATAAGTTTTTCTAATTGAAATTTTGCATGCATTTTATCTGTTGCTATTCAAAGCTAACACTATGGATTCAAGAACATTGTATGCAAAATAGTGCTTTGTTTACAGGAGAACAACAAGTATGGGCAGAATTCTATTCGTAGCATGACCACACTATTGCACTTCACAGTAGAGGCTCACGAACGTGAACAATTCTTCAGACATGATGTGCTTCCCTGGATTCCACCTTTTGCATCACTTTCAGCACCAACTCTGCCTACATCAGCTTCAACAACTGCCAGTCCATACATGTCATTCCACATTTTTGGAGGTAAAACTTGAGGTAAAATTGCATAGTTTTCTAATTTATTATAAATTTAGGAGAATCTAATGAAAATCCATTTTGAGCATTATTTGTCATCCTTCATTCCACATCTTTACCACTTCCCCTTTTTTCAGCAGCATGTCATTTTCGAGTGTGGGGGAGTGTTCCTTTCATTCATTTCTTTCTTATGACCACGCCATTCATATTCTTTATCATCCATTGCTATTCTTATTCACTCTCAACACCTCCCTTATTCCATGTTGTTTTACACCAGGCATAGAATTCAACAGCTGGTAGCAACCGCCTCTATTTGTTTTCCATGATTGCATGAGGCCATGCTAATTTTTCAGAGAGGTGGAGGAATTGCTACGCATGATGGATGTTTTCTATTTTCCTTCTCCTTTAAGGCATACAATTTCAGTGTAGAAATTGATTTCCCTAATATTTTTAAAACTATGAACTCAATTCTTGTGATCTCTAGGAAACACAGACATACTATTAAAATACACATACCTAGATAAATTCAAGATAAATTGGTTCATAAAATTTCGGAAATCATGCACTCTCACCTACAACCATTTTGTTTATATCTCATGATCCGTGCATCAAAACAATCCGATTTTTGGATCATAAAGGCATTCATATATTATAAATTTACTTGCCAAATTTCAACAAAAGCTGGGTTGTAGTTTTTGGGAAAATGGTTAATAAAGGTTGTTGTTATTTATATTATATTTTGCTGCAACTTAATTGTTATGCCTTCATCAAGATTCCTAAAATTGAATATTCATTAATTGAGGAAGAATTCATTTGTTCTATCCATTTCATGCGTGAGATGAACATATTTTTTTTTATTGCTTGGTTAACACATGGTTTTTGTCTTTGGGTTGCATGAGGACATGCAATATATTCAGTTTTCGTTGCATGAGGACATGCA
The DNA here is from genome assembly GCA_031772625.1 of Pinus tabuliformis. Classification (NCBI taxonomy): domain Eukaryota; kingdom Viridiplantae; phylum Streptophyta; class Pinopsida; order Pinales; family Pinaceae; genus Pinus; species Pinus tabuliformis. The sequence continues at coordinate 149,860,564 of CM062813.1, read as the reverse complement.
ACATATTGAGTGTGGGGGTATGTTGGGTCGTTAATATGCCATTATTATTATCACTTTTGAACACTTATCCCACCCATTTCCACTATTCTTCATCATATCATTTGTTATAATTTATCATTTAAATCCATTTTATAAATGATTTATGCTCTTATGAATGAATATTATCTATTCTCCTTTATTTCTAATAAATTTATGATTATAAATTATTTTATCAATAATAGTTTTAATAAGTTGGTTATAACATTATTTACCATTTTTAGCCTCCAAGATAATTTTCAGATCGAAGATTTGATTTTTAAAAGCGCCAACTCAGAAATGCGCTGGAATAAGGAGCAACAGTTTTGCGGTTGAGATTTTGAGCAAATGGAGAAGAATCTGGAAAATCCGGAACATGGGTTTTGTCCAGAACAGACCCAAATAACTTTATTAATGAACGGTTTGCCCAAATTCGGCTTGTACTGAGAGAAACGCAGGGTTCTTTGAGCACGATTTTCTCAGATTTGCTGTTGCGGCCGTCCTCCAAATCTCAGCTGCAAAGCCAAATTTGTCTTGCTTTTTGTTGAGAGATGAAAGGAAATATATTTTCTTGTTGATCAACTAGTTAGAATCAATCCAATTTGGTAAAAGAAATCATGTTGTACTTATCTTTGTTGTAACTTCTCTCTGATCTCTCTATTTAAATGAAAACAGAGATCAGAGATGGGGATTTATGGGATGATTGGAATGATGGAAGAATGATAGAAAAAAGATGAAGAATGATGGTGGATTATCCATGATAGGATAGGGATTGTTGCATGCTGTAATTCTCAAGCATTTGCTGTTGTAATGATTCCACAATTTGATGATTAATACATGGTTTGGGAGTTGCTGTTCATTCTTTTCCTTCTGAAGTAACCCAGCAGCGTCCGCTGGCGGCTAAGGGCCCAGCCTCTGGTGGAGTACGCTGCTGCTGCTACTGTATATTATATTCTTTTGATTTCTGCGTGGTTTGCTTATCTTTATTGCTCGATAATCTAACATGCTTTTTCATATGCTATTCCATGCTCTGCTACGATTAATTCATTAATGGTTTCTTCAGGAAATTTATGTAGTGACTCTGTATTGTATGAGTGAATCTTTTCAGAGTTGATTGCATGTTATTAGTCTAAACCAGCTATTTCTGTTACAGAGCATTTGTACTGAATATTACTGTTATGGGATTCATTTGAAATCCTGATTATTGGAATCCGAAAAGTGATATTATTCTATTTGGAAACATAGTCGTATTCACCTTAATCGTCAGGTTACCATATTAGCGTGTCGTGTGTATGTATGGTTGATGCTTGCTAATTCATCAGTGAGTGCTGTTCCATAAAGTACATTCCATCCAATTTGCCTTAAGAAAGAAGATTGCTATTTTGTTGCAGAATGTGAGTTTGGTTCAATAGAGCAAGTTTAGTTCTGACTCGCGAGACTTAGTTTATTTGATTGCTATTCCATTTACTGTTGTTCCATTTTAGACTTGCTATTCCATTTCCTGTTTGCTGTTCCATTTTACTTTCTGTCGTTCCATTTACTTGCATTTGCTGCTTTGGTGTGAGAGAAGGTCTAAGGCTGTAGTGAGCCTCAGCAGTCGCTGCCTAGCTCCCAGACCTATGGTCCATGCTCTAATTTCCTTTCCATCAGTTTCTAGAGGGATGGGTTATCGTTTCCGCACCCTTGACTGATAAGCTGTCTTGTGTGATTTTATCCTTTTGAGGTAATTTAGTCATAGTTTAGCAACGCTGTACTACTAAGCATTACTCTTGAGTAAATAGCCGCCTCAGACTGAGTACACTCTTGAAATAAAAAGTCGTCCCTGGGTTGATAATTAATGTGAAGGTAATTAGGAGTTCAAAAGACACCTTTTTATCGCTCCACAATAGCTTCCATACGAGCTACTAGTGCAAAGGTTCCTTCAAAATCGATTCCTTGAATTTGTGAATAACCCTTATAGACAAGTCTTTCCTTATTTTTGATGATTTGTCCATCTTCATTCATTTTGTTTTTGAACACCCACTTAGTTCCAATTATATTTTTATCCTTTAGATGAGGTACTAACTCCCATGTCTCATTTTTCTCGATTTGAGACACTTCTTCTTCCATGGCTTCCACCCAATGAGGATCCTTACTTTCTTGAGTAAATTTTTTTGGTTTTATCATAGACACGAGAGCAACATCATTTTTCTTTGGTGTACTTGTCATCCTTCTTCGGGTTTGTATTCCTTCATCTACATTGCCAATAATCTTCTCTTTCGGGTGATGTTTTTGGAGGAATTTCACTTTTGAAGGAGTTTGATATGGTTCTTTTTCTTTTTATTTCTCTTGATATTTTTCCTCCTTTTTAGGTTCTTCTTCGCTTTCTTCAATAAAGGGGTCAATTTCATGATCTCGAATTTTATTTTTTAGAAGGCCTTCATCAATATTCACACCAATACTTTCCACTATTTTCTGTAGTTGATTATTGTAGCACTTGTAAGCTTTGCTTCTGGTAGAATATCCAAGAAATATTCCTTCATCAACCCAAGAATCAAACTTTCCTGGTGAGTCATCATTGATCTTTATGAAGCATTTGCTTCCAAAAATCTTGAAGTATTCTACTGAAGCAGGTCTTCCTTTCCATAATTCATAAGGAATATTCACATTATTTGGTCTTAGTTGAGTTTGATTCAAGGTATAAATTGTTGTCCCGACTCCTTCCTTCCAAAATTTTGGCTACACGTCAGCTGCTAGTAACATAGTTCTTTCCATTTCTTGAACAGTTCAATTTGTTCTTTCAACTACCTCATTTTTCTTAGGTTTCTTAGCAACAAAGAATTGTCCTTTGATTCCATGTTCATTACAGAATTCATAAAATTCTTTTGATGTGAATTCTCCCCCTATATTCGTTCTAAGACATTTAATTTTGGAGTCCTTTTCATTTTCTACAAGAGATTTAATATTCTTGAAACATTCAAATGCTTCATATTTGTATTTTATGAAATATACCCAGATCATTCTAGTATAGTCATAAGAAAACAAAGCAAAGTACCTTTCTCCTTGGAGTGTTAGAGTTTTGGTTGGCCCACATAAATCTGCATGAATGATCTCTAGAGGTTTTGATGTGGGGAATTCCTTAGTCTTGTGGCTGGTTCTATTTTGCTTGTCATGTTGACATGGGCCACATATAACTTGATCTAGTTTGAACATCTTTGGAATGTCCCTTATTGCATTGATTTTGTTGATATTGATCAATTTATCAAAACTTGTATGCCCTCGTTGCTTATGCCACAACCAACTTTCATCTGTTTGACTTAGATAATATTTATCTTCTTGAATTTTCTTCATAATGTAGATGTTATATGATTTCCTAACTCCTTTTGCCAAAAGTTCTCCTGAGGAAGATTCCTTATTTCACAATTTTGAGTATTGAAGACAACATGTTGTCCTTGATCACAAATTTGGCTAACACTCAAGATATTGTGTTTGAGCACATCTACTAGCAAAGAATTTTGAGCTTTTCCTTTTCCATTAATAAGGGTAACGATTCCTTTTCCAAAAAATTTGGCAGATCCACTCCCAAAGGATACATTTCCTACCGTTTTGTTTAATGAGAAAAATTTCCTTTTGTCACCTGTCATATGTCTAGAGCACCCACTATCCACAAACCAAATATTTTCCTCACTGTGAGCACATGGAGCTATACCACATTTATCCGTATTTGGATTTTCATATTTTTCTTCTCTTATTTAGAGGGGGAAATTTTGTTCGCTGTGTCCATTATCATTACATAATGAGCAAATTGGATCAAATTTGGCCAAAGGATCAAAATAGTTGAAGGTCTAGATTTGTCCTTTCCCTTCGAGACTACATGGTTTATTTGTCTGATCCTTCAATCTTGGTGCTTCATTTTTACGAGGCATGCATTGTTTAGCTTGATGACCAATTTTTTTACAATAATAACAATGTCCAAGAAAGATAGTTTGGTACCTATTACAGTATCCATGATTTGAATAAACCTTCTTTCTTGGAGTTTCTCTTTCTTCATTCTTTGGATTTGAGACGGGCTTTTGATGAGATGATTTTTCTTCTTTTGGATTGCTGCAAAGTACGTCGACATAGCTTCTTGCATTATCCTTAGTACTTGGTGATTCTTCTTTAAAACCAATCCCAAACTTGTCACTTTGATATTTTTGAGTGTTGAGAATGTGATCAAGTGTTTGAGAACTTTGCCAACTTCCTTTGATTTGTTCCAATTCGTTTTTGAGAGATGCTATTTTAGCTTCATGTATTTCATATATGACGTTCTTCCTTCTTTTAGATTCCTATTTATCTGTTTTAAGTGAGATGACCTTCTTTCATAACTTTTCATTTTCTTCAATGGCACTTATTAGTAATTCGTTTGTATCTTCTTCGTTTTCTTGTCTTGATTCATCATCTTCAGTGAATGCCATAAATAATCCTCGCTTCCAGCATAGTCATTTTCTTCATCTGATTCATCATTATTTCCTTTGGATGATTTATTTTTTATGACCACATATTCATCCTCATCAGATTCTTTTTTAGAGGGGAAATTCTTCTAAGTAAATCCTTTATTTTTGTATCTCCTCATTTTTTAATCTTCCTCGTCATCATTGTCATTCTTATGAGGACATTTTGCAGCATAATGACCTATTCTTCCATAATTGAAACAAATAAGAGGGTGCTTACCTTTTATCTTGGATCCTTTCTTTAGTCTTTGTACAAATTGCGCCAATTCAGATTCAACATCATAGTCATCACTACTAGTATTCCATCCTTTCCAATTTTTTGATTTTGAAGCCTTGAATGCTGCATCTTTGGAACTTGGGATTCCTTTTCTCATCTCATAGGCAATGAGGATTCCATGAAGTTCATCCATCTTGAGAGTATCTAGGTCCTTCATTTATTCTGTAGCACTTACTTTGGAGTCAAATCTGTCTCGGAGAGATCTTAAGATTTTTTGAACAACAGTGCTTTCTTCAATCTTTTCTTCCAAACCTTTAAGAGAGTTGACTACTTCAGCTACTCGGAGGAAGTATGATGCAATATCTCCTTCATCATCCATTTTCAGACTTTCGAACTGCCTCATATGAGTTTGAAGATTTTCCTTATTAACTTTGGAATACCCATCATATAATCTAACGAACTTATCCCATAATTCTTTGGCCGAGTCATAATTCAAGACTTTCGTAAACTCAGAATCAACAGTTCCACTAGTAATGGAATTTAGCACTTTGGCATTTGCAATGTATGCTTTCCTTTCATCTTGATCAGAAGGAAGAGTGGGAGGAGCATTGTACCCATTCAGAATAGAGTTCCAATCTTCAGGTCCAAGAGACATTAAGTAGTAAGACATTCTCTTTTTCCAAAAAACAAAATTTGTGCCATCGAATAAGGGAAGCCTTCCTGTCATTTCTTGATTCTTCATTGTAACTAAGAATCCTTCTTCCAGTTGTTAGGTTGATTATGAAGAAGCTAGCTCTAATACCAATTGTTGGAAATACTAAGAGTGGGGTGAATAAATATTTATTTTCAATTGTTATTATTACCAGTTTAAATTCTTTATATTTTTAATCAAAGAAATGATTTTATTAAATATAGAAAAAGATTGAATACAATATCTGATGAATTTTTCCAAGCACCAACTTTGACTTTGATGAGGCTCCAACCTCTAGGGCTTTACACCTATCTTGTCAAGGCACCAACCTTGGATTTAGGAGAACCAACTCCAAGGACACCAATCCTTCCAATTTTGAGGCACCGACCCCAAGGGCTCCAACCCTATCCTTTGTTTTGTCAAGAAATGTTTTGATTGTATTACACTGGTCCTTGTCCTTGTGATCTTTATAACAAATCATGGTCTACACTACATAACTACTTCAAGAGTTATTACTTCTCACTGTCTTACTACCAAGAAATATAATCATACAAACTTCAATGCTGGTGTAGTCTATTGCTTCCTTTAAATGACGACTAACAAACCCTTATTTCATTTACAAAATTGTTCTCCAAATTGTGTTTTGTACTTCTTCCACAAATTACAGGTTCGAGCCCGTTTAGAGATTAACCCAACCAACAAACTTGGTCGACCTTTGGCTTCCTTCCTTTTTGATGGACCTTCCACTTTCGTCTTCGAGCCTCGGCTCTCTTTATTTCTTCAAGTTCACGAGTTATGAATTGTCAATTATTATCTATGCCCGATTCCCAAGATCAATGCTTGAGGTGACGACATTTAGCTTGTATTTTATGGATTTCACTAATACCCAAAGAACACGTCCATTGGGAGGAGGGCAACTTGTATATTAAAATATATCGAAGATTCTTTCATCCAATTATATCGTAGACTTGATTATTTAGGAAAACCACATAAAGGAAAGACTATACCCACAAGGAGGTTCCACATGCCACGTCACTGCTTAAATCACAATCGCAACTTCATAAGACTCCCACAATCACAACTTCGAAGGTCTACATATAACATTTCCGATCCCCTATTACTGAAAGAGCAGATGCGATATGATATTAAGCTATATTTGATAAGCCTGTAGGGTCCACAACTCTATCACAATCGACTGTTTGAATGTGTCAAGCCTTTATTGAAACTTGTAATACGTAACTTCTGATAGGCAGATGCAATATTTCTTTAGGGCATATTATAATAGTGCAGTAGGTCTGCAATATTATATCGCAATCAGCAGATTTGAACGTGACCTCCTTTAAGACTTGTGATATGAAAGCTTTGATACAACAGATGTGATGTTTCATTAAGTTGTATTGTAATGGAGCTATTGGGTTCATGTTGTATATCAAAATCGGGGGTTTTGAGGAGTGTTACATAACTTAATATAATAGAACCGCTGATGAAGTTCCTTCGATGACATTGTTAAATCCTCTTAGCTCTTCCTCTTGGGCATATGCATTTTAAAGGGCTTCCATGGTTTAATAATTGGATGTTCCTTAACTTGTTGCTCCTATGACTTCCGATAGCTACTCTTTGATTCTTGATGGATTCCAATGCCTTCTTCCTCTTACTCTTGGGTTCTCACTCCTGTTATTTCTCTTCACTCTTTTGCTCTTCTGATAGATCTTCTCTGTTGCGCGTTCCTCTTTTCTCTTTCCAATGTTGCTACTCTTCCAACATAATGCTCTTGTTGCTTCACATACTTGCTCTGCATGTAATGCTGTTGGATCTGCTCTACTTGGCTTCGCAACATCATTTAGTATGCCAAAATATTTCCATATTGACATCAATGACAATCTAAATCAACAGACACATATGCAAAAATTTATCCTTTTTAATAACCATCACCACTAGTGAAGAGAAAGCACTCTATCTAGGCTCAATGATGCCCACCTCTAATATTTATTGAGTCATATCCTCAATCTCAATTTTTTGTGCATTTGAATATCTATAAGGTCTAATGTTAGGTGGTACACTTCCACATTGCAAATTAATAACATGGTCAGTTCTTAGATAGGTGGAAGATCCTTAAGCATTCCTCCAAACACCTTAGCGTTATTTTTGATAACTTTTTGAAGATCCACTGGAGTAGAGGGTAGAGATGTTTGAACATCTAATGAACAAAATTATGTAACTACACCTTGGTGTCCCTTTTTAGGCAATTTTTTCATGCTATTGGAGCTTGTTACTTTACTAGGTTTCCCTTGGATACCTTTGAATTCAACTTCCTTTCCTTCTGAGAAAAATATCATGAACACATCTTGTTAATTAAGGGCCATTGTTCCTAATGATTATAACCATTGGACCCTATTGACGGGTCGAAATGTACCGCCAATGACACGGGGTATCCCCAATGTGAAGTCCCAATTAGACCTCACACCATTTTGGATAGGATTCCCATCTGGTATGTGGGCTCGACTACCACCATGAAAGTTTCTTCTCTTGGTTATAAAATGAGAAGGTGTCATAGTGGGACAAGAATGAAATGCTCAGGCATTGAAGCAAAAGCAACCCAATATTGACAAATTGCATAAAGAGTTACAAACAAGTCTTAACAACAATAATAAAAGATATACCACGAAGGGGGTTAGTGAGATAAAATGCCATCATACATAATAAACAGGAACATGCGAGAAGTCAATTTCAAAGTAGTTCACAATAGGTCACCAACATGGCAAGGAACAAGTAGACATAGATTCGAAAGTGTAACATACATGCAACCACTATGTATCAGTCCATAACATATTGTGTATATGAAAGAACACATACAAATATGGTGAAGTACCAAATAGATAATGCAACCACCATGAGTAATCTTGGGAATCAGTGCCAAAGATAAATAACATCTTATTGATATCGCTGCAACTTCAAATACATATCATGCAGTTGGTCAAAATTGAATAGTGGGACATGGGATGTTCATACCGTTTTTTAATGCCAAAACCCTAGCCCCACTGCAAATCCACTCTACTAGATTCCAAGAGCTGAGTGGCTATATCTCTCAAGCATAAATCAACTATCTATGCTAGCCTCAACTCAAGTGCTAAAGTCCATTCTAAATGAGGCCTGAGGGAAAATTTGTAGAGATGAGGTGACTGTTCACCTATTGTAACCCTTGGCCTTCCCTCATGACCTTTCGGCTACCCTCATGACTCTCGAGATTACCTACTTATTTCTTAGGCCAAAATTATTGTTACATGCCCACACCAGTCCTAACATAGTGGTTGATATAATGGTGGGCGATATTTGTATTATGATTAAGGAGAGAAAGGGTGAGGTGTAGAGGGTTATTGGAAACCCTATAATGCTTGTTTCCCATATGCTTCTCTTGCCACTATGCTTTGCTCGCATTCATCATACCTCTCGTGATGTGCCTTGGGGTTTATTGAGGGGTTATTGAAGCTTGCAAGGGACCATCTAGCTTGCTATGCAAACTTCATGATAAAATCTAAATCTTCTGTATAGACCAATATCTTTCTACCTTCCTTTTGCCTTGGTGCTAGTTTGACTTCAATATCTATTGTTGACCAAGATCATGCATTTCTGCAACATAGATCTCTTGGGTCATTTTAGCAACAAATTGAGCTATAGTGTCTTCATAAATGGTATGGATTTGCCTTCGCCACTTCAATCCTACACATGTACACAATCATAAATTAGGCATCAAGAAAAAATGTTCTTTGATGAAATATAAGAAATAAGTATCCCAATCAATAACGAGCCATAATTATTAGCCTTGATATCTCTTTCAATTTCATGGTCACGAATCTGTGCGTTGATATGTTCCATGTCTTGGCATCAACCGTTTCTTTCCTTGAGTGGTTAGATTATCATTGTTATATCACTTTTCACGCTCCTTTTCATCTTCGTCATATATGTTGGACATTGTTGCATTGTGTTGTTTTTAAAAAATTGTAAAGGTGCTAAGTAAATGACTGGCTGAGGCCTATATTTATAGTCTTAGGTTGCACATGTGGGGTCACATGGGTTGCAGAGCCTGATATAGGTTAGTGTGCGACCTTTGCAACCCATGCAACCTATGCGACTTGTGCGACCTTTGTGGCATGTGCTAACTATGTGACATATGCGACCTGTGCGACCTATGCGACCTTTGCGACCTGTGCTATTTGTGCGACCTATGCAACCTTTGCGACCTATGTGACTTGTGCAACCTATGCGAGCTGTGCGACCTATGGGAGTTGTGTGACCTATGCGAACTTTGGAACCTATGCTATCTGTGCGACCTATATGACCTTTGTGACCTGTGTGACCTGTGAGACCTGTGCTACCTATACGACCTATGCAACTTGTGCAACATGTGATACCTTTGTGACCTGTGCGACCTGTGCAACATGTGAGACCTTTGCGATCTATGCGACCTGTGTGACATTTGCAACTTGTACAACCTATGCGACCTGTGTGACCTATGCAACATGTGCAACCTATGCGACCTGTGAGACCTATGAGATCTTTGTGACCTATGCAAACTGTGCGGCCTACACGACTTGTGCGACCTGTGTGACCTATGGGACCTTTGTGACCTATGCTATCTATTTGACCTATCGGACCTTTGCGACTTGTCTGACCTGTGTGACCTTTGTGACCTGTGCGACCTTTACAACCCGTCCAACCTATGTGACCTATGCAACCTGTGTGACTTGTGCGACCTGTGCGACCTATGTGACCTGTGCGACCTATGTGACCTATGCGACCTTTGCAACCTATGCGACCCATTGATTTGGCTAGGTCACATGGGTTGCATGGGTCTCAAAAGAGAATGGAGTTGCAACTTGGTGACTAGAATGGCCTTGGTTTGGCTTATGAAAGAGACATCAAGATTTTCTAGACTTTTTTGGGGTTTCCCAGCTTCTGAGTATACTCTAAGGATGGGCGGTAGCTACGGAAAAGGTGAAGGGGCTCCGAAATTTAGAAGAGTTGGAAATTTTGGATGGGTTGTTGTAGCGGCTACAACAATTGGCGATTCAATAGTAGAATTCAACATCTTGGCCCACATTCCTACAATAGTTCAAGTCTAGATAATGATGTAAGGGAATATTAAACAATTACTATGGGTACCTATTACCTTTACCTTTATAGATATGCATTTTCGTTGTGTCTCTATCAGGTTAGTCGGTAAACATCCAATTATGATTTCACACATGCCAATAATCGATGATGATGCAAAGAACGAGGCAAAGGCCTTATTATATTCAGAATTTTAAAAGAAGTTTCTATTGTTTCTCCACTACTAGCAGGCCTAGACAGTACCCTAGTTGAGTCACTCCAATAAATAACAAATGTTTCTCCACTACCAGCGAGCCAAGACAGTACCCCGATGGAGTCGTTCCATTACCTCTCTATGCAGGAAGGCTTTCTCGATCCTTTACCCTTTATTTAACTTCATTTCTTTTATGTGTGCATTTTCACTTATTACTCGAATCATAGGATTTCCAATATGAGATCGCATCCTAAAAAATGATCTTGAGAGGCGTGTGATGTGTGAAAACAATAGTTTTGGAAACCCTAATTTGACTTGGTTTAGGGGTCTCACTAGGAATGTGAGGACTTGACATAACCATCAGCGAAAGCTGAAGTGCCTCAACTTCTTGATGTGTCCCAAAAATTCAAAAGGTGGATCATGAAATTTTGGTGGCTTCATAGGATCAACAGATGGGTACGTAGGATGACCTCAAGAGGTGTGAGTGAATATATTTTCAGCATAATGAGAATTGTCGAAACCACAAGTTTGATCAAGTTGGGTATCTAACACATAAGGCTACTCTTAGATTGAGAGTGAAGAGGGATTAATGAGAGAACCAACTTGAGTTGGGTGAGATGCAAGGACCTCTCCTTCACTTGTTAAAGACCATGGGTGGAAAATATGAGGCATAAGAGATTCAAAATCTACATCCCTTGACTATGAAACATCACCCTCATGCATGTGCTTGCAATCAACATGAGCAAGATAAAGATGTAAATGATTTGTCGGAACCGCTAGTGTAGTATATCCATGGACTAAATCAGGGTAGAATGGATGCACAGTGATCTAGGTGGATCTTCAGAAAAGTAACAGTGGCATGGAAAAAGGCTCAAAACTCAAAGTGGTAGAATCTGGATAAAATTAGCATTGGATCGAAGTGCTCATCATCCTAATTCCAATGGTGTGAACAACACTCAAATTTGAGTCCAGATGATGAAGTTAGAGCAAGTCAAAGTTTAAGTTTGACTTTTCTAGGTCGCAGGAGAAGATGACATGGAAAAGTCTCAGTGAATGAGGTAGTACCACGTGGCAGGTTGACACCAGGTCTTTCATATTGTATATTGGCACAAGAAGAAGAAGCAGGTTAAGAATTGTCCATGACAGGGTCCCAGCTACAATTGCGATATCACATATTGTAGGTTGGAGGTGGAACAAGTATGCCAATCGACCTCGATGGAGTCCAGTTGCAATGTGGTATATATCGAAATCGTAGTTCATGGGAGGGGAGCGGTAGCATGGAGTGACACCCCGGGCCACGCCGATTGTGATTTTCTGGGAGGATCCAGACTCGATTTGTTATATGTTGTGGTTTATAAATCTCAGCAGGTCCACCATATTGCAGAGCGCTAAAGTTGGGTTGATACACTAATGGGTTCCACGCCAATTGTGATTTGCGGGGAGGAGTCGGACGCAATATATTATATATTATGTTCTATAAGCCGGCGGGTCCATATATTGTATAAGTTTTTGTTGTATTGGCTTTGGATTGTCCATCGATAGTTAAAAGTGTCGATAGACATGCCACCGTGCCTTAAGCGTGGTTAATGGGTTTGCTATGTTTAAACAGGACTTCACTATTGTTACAAGGTTGTTTCCATATAACCTTCAGGCCCAAGCCTGCCTACCTAAACATGGTTATTATGTTAAAATTGCCCCAGTTTTGAGGGATGCTGCCATGCTTATATATATGACTGTTGTGTCAAAAAAAGATAGGGGGAGTTAGCAGATAGTTCAGAAGCACACGCATGCAATAGACCCTAAACCTGGTAGCAGGTCCAACCTCACCTTAAGCAACAGGGAGGTTCTAAGAGGTTGCAAAAGGCCCGATTACCCAAATTGGGAGTTTGGAAAGGCGTTTTTTCAGTATTTTTCACCAGGCGTTCAATGGTACTATCTATTTATGAAGTTGGTCTCTCCATTCTCTACCCATGTTTCAGCTTTGAGGCATAAGGCTTGTCATTTATTTTTGCTTGTACTTTTATCTCTTTTATGCCACTAATTGGATGAAGGCCTCCCCACTATTAAGCAGGGCCCAGAGACATAGTCCAAATTGTATGAACTCCATAATCAAATCATCGTGTCATGGTTTTTGAGTTCTTATGATTATTTCTGCATTGTTTACATGCTTTTAAGTTCCATGGTTAATTAACTGTGTTATATGTAATTCCAATGCATCTGTAAGAAAAATATCTTGGATCAAGTTTGGTATTAGAGAAGGTCTTTGTAGATGCAAATTGCATGAGTTTATGCTAACTAAGAACAAGCTACGAAAAGGATAAGGAATTCTTAATTCCTTTGATCCTGAAGTAGGATGTGCATAGCGAAGAAGAAACATGTCCAATGATCAAGAAGATCGTTGAGAAGAGGAACAAAATTTTTGCAAGGTGTTCTACAATATGGCAGGGAAAGTATACAAGTTGTTCGCAGAGTATGAGAAGGTGCTTGGGCATGAGAAGAAGGATGTCGGTGACCATGGGTCAATAAATCATGATGATGGTGGAGAGGAGCCTCCTCCCTCTCCTTCTTCAAGTGATGCTTCACATCACTCTTATCGAAATTCCAAGAAGACATCTAAGAAATCATTCTTCAAGTTAGACGTAAAGTTTGAACTACCCATCTACAATGGAGAGTGTAGTGCAGAAAAACTTAATAACTGGATAAGACAGATAGAGGTTTATTACCGGATCTAGTAGATCAAAGAAGATGAGGTGAAATTCTAGTTAGCATCTCTTTGGCTAAGCAGCACTGCTCTCGTTTGGTGGGAGAGAAAGTTGTAGAAGGGCAGCACAAAGTCAAGTAACCTTTTGTTCTCTTGGTCTAGTTTTATTTTTGCATTGAAAGACCAATTCTACCCTCTAGGTTATAAGAAAAGGGCACTTATGGACTGGAAATATCTAAGGCAAGGTAAGGGCTAGAATGTGCAAAGCTTCACTGAAGAATTTTAGAAACAAGCACTGAATCTGGGCATCTCATTAGATGTGCCTGAGACTGTAACTAAGTATATAGGTGCGCTACATAGTTACATCAAACACTCATTATTACTATTCGAGCCTACTACAATTGATGCGGCCAGCGTAAAGGCTATTCATCTTGAAAGCTGAGGCAAGAATGATCGAGATGATCAAGCCAAAAAGGCACCATTCAAACCTCAACATGGAAAATTCTAGAAGAAAGGAAAAGGGAAGGATAAGAAGACTGTTGTAGCCAAGAAAGGGGACAAGCGACACCATCTTGGACTCATTGCAAGAAATATGGTCATGACGAGGACCACTACTGGAAGTTGCATCCAGATTTGAGATTGAAGAGATTAGGTGGAAAGGGGAAGCAGAAGACAGTGGAAACAATGCAGGACCTTGGATCAGATTCTGACAATGAGACATTTATCACAACCATGGGTGCAAGAGGTACTCTTTCTATTAATGGTAGTTCTGATTCGGTTGAAAGTACTAGTTATTTTAATGAGCTTGTAAGTAATGAGCAGAAGAGAATTGAGTTATTCCACATTACATTTTTCATAAAACATACAAAGGTGGAAAATCTGTTTGATTCAGGTTCCCAAGCAAACTTAATCTCAAAGTCCTTAGTGAAAAAGTTGGGCCTTGAAACTAAGGCTCATCCGAGTCCATACCCGCTTGGTTGGGTAAGCGATAAAGCCAATTTGCAGGTCACCAAGTAGTGTAGGGCCATATTTTTTATTTCTTCTAAATTAGTTGATGAGATAGAATTAGATGTAGTGCCTTTGGACATCCGTGGAATCATCTTGGGAAGCCCATATCTATATGACAGAAAGTCTGTTTTCTTTCGGCATGAAAAAAAATACCACCTCACAAAGGATGGGGTAGAGTATATAGTTAGAGCTCATCATACAAAAGTTAATGCTAGCCTTGTAAGCGCAGTATAGATTAAACAACTAGTTAATTCCAGCAAACAATACATGCTCATGATAGTGAGAGCGAAAGAGGCCGAGATGGATGACACTTACAAATGTTGTAATCCTGATCACAAGAAAGAATTATTTGAAATTGTTTCTGATTATGATGGATTGTTTTAGGAAACAAGAGGATTTCCCCCTAAACGAGAAATTCAACATGAGATCCATTTACAACACAATGCTCCTTTACCAAATGTTGGCATGTACAGGATGGCTTCTATTGAGATGGAGGAAATCAAGAAACAGGTGCAGGAATTGTTAAATCAAGGAGTCATCAGACCAAGTTCTTATCCTTGTGGCTCACCGATCATGTTGGTGCCCAAGAAAGATGGAACAAGGAGAATTTTCATAGATTACAGGGCATTGAACAAGACCATGGTGAAGAACCAATACCCTCTCCCTCGCATTAATGAATTTTTAGATCAGTTGAAAAATGTTGTTTATTTTACAAAGCTGGATTTGTGTAGTGGTTATCACCAAGTTATAATTGCAAAGCAACACATTTAGAAGACTGTGTTAAAAAAAAACAGGGGTTTTTCAAATGGATGGTGATTCCATTCAGACTATGCAATGCTCCAGCCACATTTATGAGGGTAATGAATGATTTATTTAGGCCTTTTCTTGATCATTTTGTTCTTGTATATCTGGATGATATTCTTGTGTACAGTAGGACATGGGATGAACATGTGTGTCATATAAAGAAAGTGCTTGATGTTCTGAAGAATGAGAAACTATATTTGAAACTGTCAAAGTGTGAGTTTGGGAAGACTTCTCTGATTTATTTAGGCCACATTGTCAGTAATGGACAATTAAGGATAGATCCCTCTAAAGTGGAGGCGATTATGAATTGGCCTGAGCCCACAAATGTTACAGAGGTTCAAAGTTTTCTAGGTGTGGTACAGTATTGGAGAAGGTTCATTGTGAAATTCTTCATTATCGTAGCCCCCTTGCACACCCTGACTAGTGTGAAGAAGGCCTTTCGGTGGGGAGGAAAATAATATAAATCCTTCGACACACTAAAAGACAAGATCAGCACAGCACCAGTGCTAGCCTTACGAGACCTTCAATAACCTTTTGAAATTGAAACAAATTCCAACAGATATGCCACGGGCACTGCATTGATGTAGCAAATAAAGCTTGTATGTTACCATTCAGATACTTTCTCCGAGGTTGTTGTGAATTATCCCACATATGGCAAGGATTTTTAAGCCTTGGTCTAGAGAGTAAAGAAGTGGAAACACTATCTGATCATGATCCAAGTGGATTTTGGTAGCCACCCACCTATCCCACTTGGACCCCCACAACTATCTCTTTCAGCTTTTAAGTTTCCTTAATTGTAGCATAGTTTACTATTTTTAGCAATTTTTCGGGTCTTGAACTTCCAGAGCCGTTTTGAGGCCCTAAACGACGTTTTTTGGGAAAATTGGGAGCAGCATGGGTTGACGGACCAATGTTGACTTTCCCAAAGTGGTAGTCCTTGGATAGATCTTTCCAACAAGGTATTGCGTGCATCAAACGGAGATCATATGCCAAAGTTACGACCGTGGGAAGTTGATGTACCAATTTACCCAAAATGGGGCCCATAGTTTGGCGCATCATCTCCTAGGGTTAGGTTTTTGGATGTTTAGGGTTTTCCATTGTTTCTCAACAATAAATAGGCCTTCGAGCCTCATTGTAAGATAGTTCAAAGGCACATAGCTACCACATCTCTTCTCAAAGATAAGCTACCATTGCCTTAGCTCGTTTATTTCCATTTCTGTTTGTAAGCATATTTCAGTATTTTACATTAATGAAATGAAGTATTATTTCTGTTGCATCTCTATATTTATGGTTATATCTGTAATTTGTTGTGTTCATGTTTAAATCTGGATCAGTGGTATCAGAGTGGTCTTCTCTTTCTCTGTCTTTCTTTGCATGTCCCCATCGAGGTCGGGATATAAGGAGTTAGGGCTTGAACTGGTCGAACCTTTGCAAGACTAGCCTCACAAATCCCAACGACCTCCCATGGCAAACGAAAATAGAGACAAGGGGGTAGGAGATCCTATCAAAATCTTGCTCGAAGAAGCCTTCGTGAGACAAAGGAATGCGATGATGGAAAACTTTGCCAAGATCCTTCACCGGCTACCGAGAGGCGACGCTTTGGCTTCCAATAGCTACTCTAGAGATGCCACACCCTTTAAGGTACAAGTTAATTTTGAAATCCCTATATTTGAGGGCCAGATAGACATAGATGCCATAGATAAATGGTTAAATATTCTAAAATGGTATTTTTCTGTTCATGAATTTTCCAGTCGGGAAAAGATTATTTTCACTCTTCTCAAAGTAGCCCCCCACATCAAGGACTGGTGGGAAACCTACTGCAAGCAGAAGGATGAAAGTACGAGCTCACTATTTTTAGTCGCACCCACTTGGAATTCATTCTGGGATGCCATCAAGAAGCAATACTACCCTGTCAAAATCTATAAGGAAAAATACATAAAGTGGACCACGCTGCAGCAAGGAAGGGACCAAGATGTGTCGAAGTTCACAAGCATTTTTCATACCCTTCGCACACAGTTGGGTATCAAGGACTCTGAGTTGCATTTGGTACTCAAATACTGCGGTTGCCTACACAAATACATCCAGGATGAGATGGAGTTCCCAAACATCTCCTCGCTCGCCACAACATACCGATACGCTGTCAAAATTGAGCAAAATTTTAAACAGAAGAAGTGAGACTTTGGATCTGCAAATCCAAAGCAAGGGAAAGGCTTCCCCAAATCGCAAAACCAAGGACAAATCCAAGAGGATGCAACCCAAGACAACCCGTCGAAGCTATAAGAAAAGAACAACACCACAAAGATGAAGAAGGACACAGGAAAGTGGTGTGAGTTCCATAAGAGCCCCACTCACAACACAAGTGAGTGTCGGACCAAGCAGTCACTGGTGGCCGAGTTGAAGGCTTCAGAATCAGATGCATGTTCCTACCCTGAGTCAGAACCTGACAAGGGGAATGGTAAAGGGAAGTAGATCATTGATGTGGAGCCTAGTGCCAATGTTGCCACCACTAAGATCCAGAAGAATGAGACTGAAGATCTAGATGAGGGGCAGCGTCTTTTCCACTCACAGATGTGGGTGAAGGGTTTGCCATTGTAATTCATTGTTGACAGTGGGAGCCAAAATAAACTCATTTAAGCAAAGGCTGTGAAGTGGCTGGTCCTACTGACTACACCACACCTGCAACCATACAGTATCGATGGCTTCACCAAGGACAAGATCTCCGAGTCCACCAACAGTGCCACCTTTCCTACAGCATCAAGCCCTTCATAGATGAGGTATTATGTGATGTTGCACCTCTTGGTATTTTTGATGTACTATTAGGCCAACCATACTTATGGAGGCGACATACTATGTATGAGTCAAGCCCTCGCACTATTATTATTTCTTTGGGTAATTCATTATACAGGATACCGGAGGTATCCCCACCTACCGCCACCTCTTTGATTACTGCTAAGAAATGCAGCAAGCTCATCTCCTAGACTAGGAAATTCATTTTCTGTCTGGTTCACTCCCAAATTCAAGGGAAGATCGTCGCCACATCCATGACCCCCATGAAGGGTTCCTCCATGGAGTAGTAGCAACATATGGATAAGGTCATGAAAAAAGACAGGAACATCTTCTCCTCACCCACAGGGGTACCGTTGCACTTTCAGGTCAAACATTCATTCGATCTGACTCCCAGAGAACCTCTACCCCATGGGCCGATCGATCACCGCTCCATTCTGGAAAATGCCAAGTACATGCAGCGACATGATCAGCATAAGGTACCACAAAAGTTTTAGGTTGGTGATAATGTTTGGTTCCATCTATAGAAACAACGCCTTACAGGAGCCCATACCAAGGTTGTGAGAAACAATTTTTGGATCACAGCATTTCCCCATTCCTTTGCATGCACCGAGCGTTCAATGTGGCCTATCCTCGACATGCTTCCCACCATTACTGGACACATCATAGGTTGCAGAATAGCTCATCAGGGACCCAACTCAGCGAGAGCTTCCTCCTCTTAGGGAGGAACTCAACGTATTGGGGGCCATTGCTTCCTAAGGGGGGAGGAATGATCCAGGTGGATTTTGGTGGCCACCCACCTATCCCACTTGGACCCCCACAACTGTCTCTTTTAGCTTTACAGTTTCCTTAATTGTAGCACAATTTGCTATTTTTAGCATTTTTTCAGGTCCTGAACTTCCAGAGCCCTTTTTGAGGCCCTAAACGATGTTTTTTGGAAAAAATAGGAGCAACATGGGTCCATGGATTAATGTTTCTCTTCCCAAAGTGGTATTCCTCGGATAGATCTTTCTAACGAGGTATTTTACATGTCAAACAGAGATCATATGCCAAGGTTACGACCCCGGGAAGTTGATGCACCAATTTACCCAAAACAGGGCCCATAGTTTGGCGCTTCATCTCCTAGGGTTAGGCTTTTGGATGTTTAGGGTTTTCCATTGTTTCTCAACAATAAATAGGCCTTCGAGCCTCATTATAAGATAGTTCAGAGGCAAGTGGCCACCACATCTCTTCTAAGAGATAAGCTACCATCACCCTAGTTGGTTTATTTCCATTTCTGTTTGTAAGAATATTTCAGTATTTTACATTAATGAAATGAAGTATTATTTCTGTTGCATCTCTATATTTATGGTTATATCTCTAATTTGTTGTGTTCCTATTTAAATCCGAATCAGATCGGAAAGGAGTCCATCATCCGCACTGATCATCATCTCTTGCAGTATCTCCAGTCACATACCAAGCTTTAGCAAGCCTGTCACTTCAGATGGATGGGATTCCTCCAATAGTTCCATTTGGTAATAAAATACAAGAAGGGTGCCAACAACAAAGTAGAAGATATGATTTCTTGCCCTCCTATTTCTGCATCTGTAGTTTTGCAAAATGTTTCTTTATCATTAGAAAGTTATGCTAAACAATATGTTAACAATAGTGATTTTAAAGAAATCTATGAAAAAGTGACTCATGGATCGCAGGTGGACAATTATTATTTGCAAGGAAAACTATTGTACCACCTTAGCAAACTATGCATACCCATTGGTGAAAGTGTTCATGTAATTTCAGAGGCTCATACCTCTCTGGTGTCTGGTCATTTTGGAATTGAGGAAACTTTATGTCATTTGCAAAGGTTTTGTTTTTGGCCTCGTATGAAAAACATTGTGACTCGCTTTGTAAAGGATTGTGTGTTGGGTTCTGTTTCAAATCCCTCTAATAGAAAACTTGGGCTCTACACACCACTCCCTATTCCAAGTCGGCCATGGGAAAGTGTGTCCATGGAATTTATAGGCGGTTTTCCTATGTCTAGGAAAGTTCACGACTATTTGTATGTCATTGTGGAACGGTTTAGTAAAATGTGTATTTTAATGCCTTGTAAAAAATAGGTCAGTGCTGAGAAGACTAATTTTCTTTTCTTTCAACATGTTTGGGTCCATTTTGGGTTTCCTACATTTATTGTTTTAGATCGAGACTCTCGCTTTCTTAGGGAGTTTTGGACTAGCTTGTGGAGAATGATGTACACTAAGTTGAAAAGAAGTACGAAATTTCATCCACAAATCGATGGACAAACAAAGGTTGTCAATGGAACCGTGGTACACTTGTTGCGAGGCTATTGTGGGAAACATACCAATTTGTGGGATGAACAACTTCCTTATGTGAAACATGCATACAATCGAGCAACACATTCATCTACATAGAGCTCACCATTTGAGACATGTTTTGGCTATCTACCTAGATATCCCTTGGACATAGTCTTTGGGACAGAGGAGGGTAACAATGGACGAGATGATAGGGACAAAGCATAAAAGTTCATTCAGTGGATACAGGTGATTCATCAAGTAGTACAGGAGCAGTTGGAGAAGAGTCAATCTTGGTATAAAGCTTGACATGATAAGCACCAAGTTGACCATCAGTTTCAATTTGGGGACAAGGTATGGCTCCACGTCAACAAGGATAGAATGAAGGGAGAAGGGAAGAAGTTGAGATCTATGTTCACCATATTGGAAAATATTAGAGACAATGATTTTCATCTTGACTTGCCTGCTTATATGAAAATGTACTCAGTAGTAAATGATGAAAACCTAAAGCTTTATGAACCTCCATTGATTGTGGATACCGAAGAGGTTGCACAAATTCCTACAGTGGATGATTTTGTACCAAAGTATCTAGATAAGTTGTGCAAAGATATCATTATCGACAGAACCAGAAATTCACAACAGGGAGATGTGGAGTACATTCGTGTTCGCTTCAAAGGAATGCATCTGAGTAAAGCTCATTAGATGGAGAAAGAGAAAGTGAGGAAGAAATTTCCTCACTTTCCAATTAACTGAAAACTATTTTGGCGGTCCAAAAGCTCTTAGTCGGGAGGATTGATCCTGGAGGATCTTGGAGGATTGATCCAGGTGGATCTTCAGAAAAGTACTAGTGGCATGGTAAAAGGCTCAAAACACAAAGTGATAGAATCTGGATAAAATTAGCATCGGATCAAAGTGCTCGTCATCATGATTCCAACGGTGTGAATGACACTCAAATCTGAGTCTAGATGACGAAGTTAGAGCAAGTCAAATTTTGATTTTGATTTGTCTAGGTGGTAGGAGAAGATGACACGGAAAAAGTCTCAGCAAATGAGGGAACAGCACATGGTAGGTTGCCAATGGGTCCCGCGTATCGCATATCGGTGGAAGAGGAAGAAGTGGCTTAAGTATACGAATCACCCCCGACAGAGTACACTTACGATGTGGTATATATTGCAATCAAGTTCGCAGGAGGGGAGCAATAGCATGGAGTGACACCCCGACCCACGCTGATTGCAATTTGCGGGGAGGATTAGGACCTGATATGTTATATATTGTGGTTTATAAATCTCAGTAGGTCCTCCATATCGTAGAGAATTGAAGTTGGGTTGATACACCGATGGGTTCCACGCTGATTACAATTTGTAGGGAGGAGCCGGATGTGATATATTATATATTATGTTCTATAAGTTGACGGGTCCATATATCACAGCAGTGTTTGTTGTATTGGCTTTGGATTGTCCATTGATTGTTAAAAGCATCGATAGACATGCCACTAGGCCTTAAGCGTGGTTAATGGGTTTGCTATGTTTAAATAGGATTTCACTATTGTTACAAGGTTGTTTCCATATAACCTTCTGGCCCCATCCTGCTTGCCTTAACTTGGTTATTATGTTAAAACTGCCCCGGTTTTGAGGGATGTCGCCATGCTTATATATATGACTGTTGTGTTAGAAAAAGGTTGGGGGAGTTAGTAGATAGTTTAGAAGCATACGCACGTAGCAGACCTTGACCCTGGAAGTAGGCTGGACCTCACCTTGAGCAGCAGGGAGGTTCCGAGAGGTTGCAGAAGGCCCTATTATCCAAATTGGGACTTTGGATAGGCATTTTTGCGCTATTTTTCGCCAAGAGTTCAGTGGCACTATCTATTTCTGAAGCTGGGATATCCATTCTCTGCCATATTTCATATTGGAGGTATAATGGTTGTAATTTCTTGTTGCTTTTACTTTTATCTCTTTTATGACACTAATTGAATGAATGCCTCCCCATTATTAAGCAGGGCCCGGAGATGTAGTCCAAATTGGACAAACTCCATAATCAAATCACTGTGTCATGGTTTTTGAGTTCTTCTGATTATTTCTGCATTGTTTACATGCTTTTAAGTTCCATGGTTAATTAACTCTGTTCTATGTAATTCTGATGCATCTATAAGTTAAAGATCTTAGATCACACAGGGTTAGATGAAGGGGCATCAATCAGACCCAGACTCACATCCTGCCCATTTATGTTCGCCATAGGGGAAGATGGATTTAAAAGCATGATGTGGTTTGTGGATTTGATGGGACAATCAACTTTACCTGAGACAAGATCAAAGCCATCATGGGAAGTTGAATGAGATCCAAGAATATAGTGAGACATGTGTTGAATGTACTCGATCGGGGTTCCATCAACAGGAAGAGATGTTATATAATTTTTAGATTCAAGATCAAAAGGATGTATGATGAATTTAGAGCTGAGACCATCAGATTCATTTCCCAGAAAGCACATTCCATTGTCTAAACCATTTATGGCCAAAATATTATTATGTAACAAGTCAAGAGGAGGATGAGAAATCCCACAAGCAGTAATCTCTTCCTCAGAGGCTTGAGGTTGTTCCAAATTCAGAGAGAGAGGAAAAATAAGATTAGGGGTAGAATCTAGACACTTTGTAATCTGCAAATTATGATGATACTCATGCAAAACATGATTTGTTTCTAATTGAAAATGTTGTAAAGAAACAAGAACCAATCATTGAAAATTTATATTCAAATACACCTAGTCAACATCTCTTTCAGGAAATTCAAAACAAAGATGTACAAATCTAAAAGAAAAATCCTCCAAAGATTCTTCAGGTTTCATCCTAAGTTCATTTATCCTCTTCAACATATCTTGAAAATCGTACCTATGAAATGCTTGTTGGATCTCACCGATGAGTTGCTCGAATGAATGAATGGACATTTCTGGAAATGAGTGGCACCATTTCTTGACACGACCTTCAAGGGTGAGGGAGAAAATTACACAAGTGAATTGCTCATCATCGATCTCAAAAGATTCACAAAACTTGAGGAAACCAAAAATGTGCTCGGTTATGGATGTTTCATCCTCACCATCAAACCTTAACTGAGACAAGTATTAAACATGTTCCTTGGGGATGGAAAATTGAAAAATGGACAAACCAGATAAACACCTCAGGAGAAAAATTTGGGTGAGAGCGATTTATAGATATCAGACTAAATTGCAAGATCTAAGGGCTCAGCTTGTCATCTGGCCCTTCTTCTAGTACCAATTCTATTTACAGGTCGAAATGTACCACCAATGACTAAGGGGTCTCCCTGGTGTGAAGTCCTAATTAGACCTTACACTGTTTGGGATAGGAGTCCCATTCGATATGTGGGCCTGGCTGCCATCATGAATGTTTTTGCTCTTGGTTATCAAATGAGAAAGTGTCAAAGTGGGACAAGAATGAAGTGCTTAGGTAGTGAAACAAAAGTAGCCCTAGATTGACAAATTGTAGAAAGAGGTAGAAACAAGTATCAACAACAATAAGAAAAGATATACCATGAAGGGGATTAGTGGGCTAACACCCCATCAGAAATAATAAATAGGAACATGCAAGAACTCAATTTCAAAGTAGTTCAAAATAGGTCATTGACATGGCAAGGAACAAGTGGACACAGATTCAAAATCAAAACATACATGCAACCACTATGTATTAGTCCATAACATATTGCATATATGAAAGCACACATACAAATATGGTGAAGTACCGGACAACTAATAAAACCACCATGACTAAGCATGGGAATCAGTGCCAAAGATAAAGAAAATCTTATTGATATCGTCGTAACTTCAAATACATATCATGTAATTGGTCAAAACCCAATAGTGGCACATGGGTTGTTCATACCATTGCCTGATTCCAAAACCCTAGCCCCACTACAAATCCACTCTACTAGCTACCAAGAGCTGAGTGGCTCTATCTCTCAAGAATAAATCAACTATCTATTATAGCCTCAAATAAAGTGCTAAAGTCCATTCTAAATATGGCTTGAGGGAACATTTACAAAGATGAGGTGATTGTTCACCTACCATGACCCTTGGCTTTCCCTCATGAACTTTTGGCTACCCTCATGACTCTTGAGATTACCCACTTCTTTCTCAGGCCAAAATGATTGTGACATGCCCACATTGGTCCTAAAATAGTGGTTGATATAATGGTGGGTGATATTTGTATTATGATGAAGGAGAGAGAGGGCATGATGGAGAGGGTTATTGGAAACCCTAGAATTCTTATTTCCCATATGTCGCAATGATGCAGATGCTTGATCCTTGAACCGACTTGTTCTCTTGCCACTATGATTCACTCGCATTCATCAATCCTTTGGTGATGTGCCTTGGGGTTTATTGAGGGGTTATTGAAGCTTGCAAGGGACCATCTGGCTTGCTATGCAAGCTTCATGATAAAATCTAAATCTTCTATATATACCAATATCTTGCTACCTTCCTTCTTCCTTGGAGCTAACTTGACTTCAATATCTGTTGTTGACCAAGATCATGCATTTTCGCAACGTCAATCCCTTGGGTCATTTTAGCAACAAATTGGGCTCAAGTGTCTACATAAATGTCAAGGATTTGCCTTTGCCACTTCAATCTTGCACATGTACACAATCATAAATTAAGCATCAAGAAAAATGTTCTTTGATGAAATATAAGAAATAAATATCACAATTAATAACGAGCCAAAATTCTTAGCCTTAACATATCTTGAAATTTCATGGTTACAAATCTGTGCATTGATACGTTCCATGTCTTGGAACCAAGATGGCATCAATCATTTCTTTGCTGAGTGGTTATATTATCATTGTTATATCACCTTTCACGCTCCTTTTCATCCTTGTCGTACATGTTGGTCATTATTGCATTGTGTTGTTTTTAAACATTTGCAAATGTGCTAAGTAAATGACTGGCAAAGGCCTATATTTGTAGTCTTAGGTCGCACATGTGGGGTCGCATGGGTTGCAGTGACTGATATAGGTTAGTGTGTGACCTTTGTGACCCATGTGACCTATTCAACCTATGCGACCTATGCGACCTGTACGACCTTTGTGTCATGTGCGACCTATGCGACCTATGCAACCTATGTGACCTATGCAACCTTTGCAACCTGTGCTATCTATTCGACCTATGCAACCTTTGCAACCTGTGGGACTTGTGTGACCTATGCAACCTATGCGACCTATGTGACCTATGCAACCTTTGCAACCTACGCTATCTGTGTGACCCATGCGACCTTTGCAACTTGTGTGACTTGTGCGACCTATGCGACCTGTGTGACTTGCGTAACCTATGTGACCTGTGGGACCTATGTTACTGATGTGACTTATGCGACATGTGTGATCTGTGTGACCTTTGCGACCTGTGTGACCTTTGTGACCTGTGCAACCTGTATGACCTGTGCGACCTTTGCGATTTGTGCAACCTATGATTTCTGTGTGACATATGCGACCTGTGCGACCTATGCGACCTGTGCGATCTATACGACCTTTGTGACCTATGCTATCTGTGCGACCTGTGCAATGTATGTGACCTGTACAACCTTTGTGACCTATGTGACCTGTGCGACCCATTGATTTGGCTAGGTCGCATGGGTCGCATGGGTCTCAAAAGAGAATGGAGTTGTAACTTGGCGACTAGAATGGCCTTGGTTTGGCTTATGAAAGAGACATCAAGCATTTCTAGACTTTTCTATGGTTTCCCAACTTCCAAGTAGACTCTAAAGATGGGTGGTATCTATGGAAAAGGTGAAGTGGCTCCGAAATTTGGAAGAGTTGGAAAATTTTAGAAGGGTTGTTGCAGTGGCTACAACAAACCCCTAATACACCATCAATACCACCCATTTGAATTACAATGATGGGACTAACCAATAAATACTCCCTCATATTCAACTTAATCTTACTACATTTCCCTAAAAAATTTATGGTATACCTTCATCTATAATCATTACTTGAAATTTTGGTGCTGGATATACAAAGCAATTAAGATTTTTTCTAATTTGTAGTTGATGGAATTATGGGTACTACCTGAATCAATAAATATTATTACCCTTTTCCTTTTGATATATCATTCTATTTTGAGGCTTTTTGAAGTATTGATGCTAGGCAATGCATGACAAGAGATTGTTAGAGTAGTTCCTTCGAGCTCTAGATCTTGTGAAGTTTCCACTTCTTTATTTTCTTCATCTTCACAACCTATGTAGAATAATTTCTTCTCACTACATCTATGCCCTTTACTATACTTGTTGTCATAGTTGAAACATATTCCCTTTTCTGTTCTTTCTGTTAGAGTCTTATAGTCACAATGATCAAAATTACTCTTTTCACTATTGGTTATAGTCTTAGGCCAAATTATAATATTTTCAAATTAAATTTGACATCTCTCTTGGTTGTAAAATGGTCCTAAGTCATTGTCTAGGTGTAATGCTACTCTCATAATATATCATATGTCATGGTCATCAAGGTCAATTTGAAATCAGTTTCATGAGTCATTGAGTCACCAAAGGTAATTTTTCCATCATTAAGTGTCATTATTAAAAATCTGAAAAGAAAGAGTCATGGTGTTATAAGTTTTATCATGAAAGTGTCATGAGTGTCTTGTTGGTCGAGTCAGTAATCATACTCATTAATTTGGGTGTGGGATCATCATATTTCCATTTGAAGTCATTCATCATCCAAAGTTAGAAATATGTCATGAGATTTAGCAAAAAAGAGAATAAATTACATCAAAATAATCTGACTACATCTATGTCACATGGAGATGTAGCATTCCTATTGAAGAAATAATGTTGCAGAGAAAATCACAAGAAGACCCTCCATCAGGAAGCAAAGTAGGTGTTTTAATAGAAAAGGATAAAGGTAAGGCAATCATTGATGTAGAGCAACTGGGGGAGAAGAACATTCAAGTACAACCTAGGAGATGTAAGACAAGGGCAATGGGTAAAAAGGAACAACATGTAGAAGATCCATCTCCTCCTCAAGTCCAAAATACCATGGATGACACCATAGCTACTGAAATTGAGAAAGACAAGGAGTATTGGCTTGAGAGAGTAAATTAATACTTGGAGAAGCTATAGAAAAATACAAACAAGGATACCACACTACAAAGAAATATGGCAAGACACTACTATGCTAGGAACATGGTTTGCAAAGTCAGGGTTAAAGATATGAAGAAGAAACTCAAAAGAACCCTAAGGAAACTAAAGAAGAGGGATAACCTTGACCTCTTAGTTGATGCATCATTAGTGGTTTGAATTCATGACAAAGAACGCAGGAGAATTTTTTTTGAAAAAGCTATCCTACTAAAATGCAACAACAATTTGTTGTGATTTTTCTCAAAAGGTGAGAAACCAAATTTTCAAGCATGTCTAGATAGATCATGGTAGGAGGTAAGAAAAAAATTACTTGAGGATACTTGTGGAGTTATAAATTTTCAAAGAATGATCAAAAAGTGCATTTTTGACACCTCACTTCCCACTTTCTGGCACTGTCGCTACGCTTCTGGGTAGTTTATTTTGGAATCAATTTAGGAGGGCTCAAATTGTTATTTTTGCATGATTTAAAGGTTCAAGGGTGTAGAAGACATATTAAATTTGCCTCATAGGTCATCAACAACACTTAAAACTCCATTCAAACCATCAATTTTTCAAGCCTAACAGTCGTTGCGCTTCTGCAATAGTCGATGTGCTTCTGTGTGTGAGAAATTTTTACCAAATGTAAAAGGTCAACAGTTAAAATGGGTTAATGTAAATGGTAAATTAGAAGATGGTAAATGTAAATATGCTATTGTAATGTTAAAATGGACATTGGATATTGTTTTAGAGATAGGGTCAATCAGTTATCTAAAAGGGGAAAGTTGTTTCTCACTCCCCTAGAAGTTGGTAGTGATAAGATAGGCTCATGAATCAGTTGTTATGGATTAGGATTCAACCCCTTAGAGGGGAAATTTTGTTTTTATTCTATATGTACTCAGAAACAAGTCTAAGAAAGAGTTGGATACCAGAGGCAGATACATTTTGGAACTAGTGAACTCTATTTTTCCCAAAAAAATATATAGTTGCAACTATTTTTATGGGATTCATGTGTTGTGGTCAGTGGCACTATTTTTCTCATGTTTTCTTCTGTAATTGATTGTAAGATGTTTATAGCAGCCATCTATACTTCTTATTATGCTTAATCTCTTAAGTGTTAAACATAATTCATTGCCTAAATGCTCTGTTTTGTTTAAGATTAGCATTTAAGTGTTTTCCTTCCAGATAAGTGAATTAATGAATGTATGCTCACTTAGCTTCTTCTATCTGATTTCCTCACTACCATACTACTACGAAAAGTGCATTTATGTCTATGATTGCATCTATATTGCCTCATTTAATGACTGCAACTGATATTTTGACCTACTTGGATCTATTTCCTAAACCTAGTGCTTCTTATCCAACAAAACCTAAATCAAAACCCTACTGTGCAAAATATCTAGCCTAAAACCTTGATATTTCCAGCCATATTTTGGTTGAGTCATAGAGAGAGCCCTCTCTGATTTGGTAGGGCTAGCTACCAAGTCAAAAGTTTGGTCTCTGGTTACCTCTTTGGTTTCTCTTCTCAGCCTTGGGAAACTAAGGATTGTTAACATTTTGGCGCCGTTGTCAGGGATTGAAACAAAAGTTAATCTTCTACAGGAAAGATTGTTCATGTTGTAGATATGATTGTTGATGGCGAACAATAGTAATACATATGAAGGTTGAAACATTCACTTGGCAACTCCAACTTGATCCAAAAGACTCCACTAGCAGAAAGATCCAGAAATCGAAATGAGTTCTCAATTCATATGCTCCTATGCATCAAGATCATGTCCAAGCTTTCCAAATCATATGCCTCAGGTAGATTCGCAAACATACTTGCAAAAATTCAGAGATGGAAAATGTGATGATGCTACACTTCATTTAATAAGATTTCATATGCATGTGTGTAAGCTGAGAATTAATTTTCATGAAGATTGTTTAATGAAAATTTTCATGATCACATTAGAAGAAAGAGCTCGGTTTTGGTATGAAATCTTGCCTCATGCTTGTATTTATTCTCTTAAGTATTTTCACTCAGTAATTTTTTAGAAGTATAGAGAAACCTATCCTTCTCTGCTTTTGATTGAGGATTGACGTGATCACTTTGAGAATTTTATTCAAGAGTTGGAAAGTGATTATGGCGATGAATATTTTATGGATGATGAACTCTTGGATGCTTTGAATGAAAACCCTTTTTACCACCATGAAAAGATCATGGATTCTACTCTGGATGACAACAAAATTGAGCAGAAATATTCAAAAGATGTTGATCTTCCATTTTCCAAGTTGATGATAATTCGTAGCAGTCTTTCCAATTTTCAAGCGATCAAGATATATATGAAGATGTTTTTTCTACCTGCCCTTCATTCCTTTCCTCTTATGAGTTTTTAATTCAGGAAGAAATATGTGCAGATCAGAATTTTGAGTGTGCTTGTATAGAAACTCTAAAGAGTCATGATTTATCCCTTGAGGTTAAAAATAGTGTAAAACAAGTTTTTTGTCTTGAGTTTGATGAATATGATCAACAACCTTCAAAAGATCAATATATAATTTTTTTTCAAAGCCAAGACAATTTTCTTTCTAATAGACATGAAAAGCCACTTGTAGATATTTTTGTTGATGCTGATTTGGCTACCTCAATTGAAGATCAAGAACATACAAATCTTGTCTCTGATTTGTATGATATGGAATATCACATTGCTACATTTCCATTTAAGAGGGATCAACGAAATGAAGAAGAAAAATCATCCATTATATTTGAAAGCATCTCCCTTCTTTTTTCTGATCCATAAGAGGTAATGTTTCATGATTTTCAAGACCCCTTGGGAAATATTTTGGAAGAATCAGAAAAAGTGGAGTTTGTTTTATTCACAAATAGAGGTTTTGGAATCAAATATCATTTTGATTTTCCATCTTCTAAATCTTTATTTATGCTTGGTGGATCAGAATACAAGTATCAGTCAAGTAGTCATGTACTTGATTGGTTACACTGGATCTTTGACTTCACTTAATCAGATCGCTTATGGATTGGTTAGAGTAGATAAGGTGTGATGAATAAGCTTAACATTATGATCATCTTTTTCAGTGTCAATTTCCAGTAGAGTTTGTAGTTGATGTACATTTCAGTTTTCAGTTTAATTTAAGTCAGTTTGAAGATTGTAGCTACAGTGAATCCATTGCCCAAGAAACAAGGCTACTTGGACTATGGTGTTCTTGACGCCTCCTAGGGATATTTTATCCAGATTGGAGCCAATGTTAGAGGCTTATAGTCACAGTGATCAAATGGTCCTAAGTCATTGTCTAGGTGTAATGATACTCTCATAATACATCATATGTCATGGTCATCGAGGACAATTCGAAATTAGTTTCATGATTCATTGAGTCACCAAAGGTCATTTTTCCTTCATTAAGTGTCATTATCCAAAATCAGAAAAGAAAGAGTCATGGTGTCATAATGTTGATCATGAAAGTGTCATGAGTGTCGTGTTGGTCTAGTTAGTAATCATACTCATTAATTTGGGTGTGGGATCATCATATTTCCATTTGAAGTCATTCATCATCCAAAATTAGAAATATTTCATGAGAGTTAAGAAAAAAAGAGAATAAAGTACATCAAAAGAATCCAAGTACATCTATGTCACATGGAGATGTAACCTTCCTACTAAAGAAATCATGCAGTAGAGAAAATCACAAGAAGACCCTCCTTTAGGAAGCAAAGCAGATGTTTTTAAAGCAAAGGACAAAGGTAAGGCAATCCTTGATGTAGATCAGCTGGAGGAGAAGAACATTCAAGTACGGCATAGGAGACCTAAGGCAAGGGAAATGGCTAGAAAGGAACAACATGTAGAATATACATCCCCTTCTCAAGCCCAAAATACCATAGATGAAACCATAGTTGTTGAAATTTATAAAGACAAGAAGTATTGGCTTGAGAGAGTAAATGAATACTTGGAGAAGCTATTGAAAAAAGAAAACAAGGATACCACACTACAAAGAAATATGGCAAGACACTACTATACTAGGAACATGGTTTGCAAAGTTAGGGTTAAAAATATGAAGAAAATCAAAATAACCCTAAGGAAACTCAAGAAGATGGATAAACATGACCTATTAGATGATGCATCATTGGTGTTCTAAATGCATGATAGAGAACAAAGAAGAAGGAGACAAAATTTTAAAATTTTTGAAATTTTTAAAAAGCAATCCTACTAAAACACAACAATAGTTTGCTACGCTTTTTCTCAGGAGGTGAGAAACCAAATTTTCAAGCATGTCTAGATAGTGCATGGTAGGAGGTAAGAAAACAATTACTTGGGGATACTTGTGGAGTTATTAATTTCCAAAGGATGATCAAAAAGTACCTTTTTGACACCTCACTACCCACGTTTTGGCACTGTCGCTGCACTTCTGGGTAGTTGCTTTTGGAATCAATTTTGGAGGGGTCAAATTGCTATTTTTGCATGATTTAAAGGTTCAAGGGTGTAGCGGACATCTCAAAGTTTCCTTATAGGTCATCATAAGAACTTAAAACTCCATTCAAAACTTCAATTTTTCAAGCCTAACAGTCATTGCGCTTTTGTGTGTGAGAACGTTTTACCAAATATAAAAGGTCAACAGTTAAAATAGGTTAATGTAAATGATAAATTAGAAGATGGTAAATGTAAATATGCTATGGTAAGGTTAAAATGGACATTGGATACTATTTTAGAGATAGGGTCAATCAATTAGCTAAAAGGGGAAAGCTATTTCTAACTCCCCTAGAAGTTGGCAGTGATAAGATAGGTTCATGGATCAGTTGCTATGGATCAGGATTCGACCCTGTAGAGGGGAAATATTTTTTTTATTCTATATGTACTTAGAAACAAGTCTAAGAAAGAGTTTGATACTAGAGATAGATACATTTTGGAACTAGTGAACTCCAATTTTTCTAGAGAAATAATATACAGTTGCAGTTATTTTTATGGGATTCATGCATTGTGCTCAGTGGCACTATTTTTCTCATGTTTTATTATGTAATTGATTGTTAGATGTGTTAGTGTCTGTTAGTCCTTCCAGTCACTAGAGATCAAATGTATACTTTCAAAGTTGTTGATAAGGTTATTAGGTAAAATTGTTATATTTTCAAATAAAATTTGATCACTGGTTAGTATGTCTAGGTATGTTACTACTCCCTCCATTTCATGGTCAAATGCCATTTTGGTCATGTCATCACTCATTATGATGAGTCATCAGTCAATATCTTGATAACCATCTCAGTCTCATCTCATGGTCGGTTTCATACTCCATTAAATGTCATCAATAGGTCAAGACATCAAAATGGTCAAAAGAGTCATAATATCCCTTATGGTTAATCACTATGGGAGTAGTAATTAGAGGAAAAAATGTTTTCAAAGAGATCTCAGATTGTTTCAATATCCCCATTCATAATTCATTTATCTGCCTAAACTTCCATCACAAATCCCCTCATTCCCCTTAAAATCCCTTTTTCCTTGGGAAAATCCTTAAATCCTAAGTCAAAACCCATTCTTCCCTTGGAAACACCAATATTTCATATTAATTCCCAAAACTTTAGCCTTATCTCAAAGTCCCTTTGTATATTCCTCTCTCTGCATTTCCATTTTTATACATTGAAATTAGTCGAAATCCCTTTTAAATTCCAAAACTCTAGCCAAAATTTCCATTTGATATATAAACTCTAGCCTCTTTCCCATATCATTAAACTAGGCCTCCATCATCCCGTAGCCCGCAATCACCGTATATTACATGAAACTATAAAAACACGCTCCTCGCCCCTCCCCAATTGCAATATCTCACATCCCGCAAAAAGTCTCATGTCTCGCATTAAGTCCCATCCTGCAATCGGCTCCCCATCCTACAATAACTCCCGCAGCGATTAAGTTCTGTAGCTACTCAGTCCCAGCCCTGACGATAAGTCCTGGCCCTGATGATAAGACTCGACCCCCCCCCCCCAATAAGTCTCGACCCCCCGCTGATAAGTACTGTTGATTGTGATCACCGATTGAGATTAGCCAGATCCCTCCGGATGAGATATTTGATAAGTCGCAATTTATTATAGTTTTCGGGTCTGAGTCTATGGTCCCACTCCCTTGTACTCCCTTCCTGATTACGATTGCAATGTGGAAAGCCTCATATGGATGCGATAAATTATAAGATTGTTCTTAAATAAAGTATCGGGTCCTGTCCATCAGCAAAGCACTATGGAACGAGATAAAGTCCTCCATCCTGGATGTGATTACGATAAGCCCTCCAGATGCGATTGCAATAAGGATCAACGATAGAGGAAGAATTAGTCCCCCTAGCTCTCTTTTAATATAAAAAACAATAGAAAAAGGGAGCCAAAATTGCATATTCATTACAACAATTTTCATAACCGAATGCAGAAAAAATGGAAGAACAATGTGGTTCATCAACCAACAGGACTAATAGAAGTGTTTATTCAAGGCCTCAGTTACACCAGAATGCTCAGAATAGTACTAGAGCTTAGCAAAATGACATTTTTGGT
Source organism: Pinus tabuliformis (assembly GCA_031772625.1). Classification (NCBI taxonomy): domain Eukaryota; kingdom Viridiplantae; phylum Streptophyta; class Pinopsida; order Pinales; family Pinaceae; genus Pinus; species Pinus tabuliformis. The sequence continues at coordinate 149,826,675 of CM062813.1, read as the reverse complement.
GGTTTGATCTATTTTAATGATTTTTGTAATAAATCTTGAATTTTTTTTCAAGATATTTTTCTATAAACCATTGTATAAATACTTCAAATTTCAAAGAATTAGTGGTTGGAAATCATTGAGTGAAAGGCCTGGAGCTCGTACTTATCCACTTTTATAGGAATCAAAGGACAGTTGCAGCTATTATTCAGGAATTCTTGTGTTGTGTTTGTGATAATGTTTTCTCTCTGTTATAGTTTTATATGAATGATATACAAGTCTCTTTTCCATAACTTCCTTCTTTTGTGATTTTCCTAAGAGGTTTTAAGAAAAATTCTTTTAATTAAGCTCTGTTTTGGTCAAGAATATCATTTTGTGTACTTAGTCTTCCGATAAATGAATTCATGCTTTCCATGCTCATTTTGAATCTTTGATTCTGCACCCTACATTACATCGACCAACTCTTAAATTATCGCAAAAGCATACCTACCCTGCTCCTCTATATCTCTTGCAATTGAAACCTTTGATCTTTTGAGCTAGTTCCCTGATTTTCACTCTCGATCCAGCAAAACCCCAAACTTCAAAACCCTAGAGATGAACATACCTAGCCTAATAGATTTTTCCCACTCCAGTCATATTTGGTTGTGAGCTTTATAGAGAGAGACCTCTCTGGTTTAGCAAGGCTAGCTACTAAAACCTAAGTGGTTTGAGGTTACCTCCGTCGATCTCCTTTCTCAGCCTTGGAATATTGTGGAGGATAACATTTTGGTGTCATTGCGAGGGCGTGAAAGCTCTATCTTACCTGGGAAAGAATGACAACAACCTAGATTTATTTGCTGATGGTGGACAGTGATCAGGCACAACTAGGCTAAATATTTTACCTGGCAACTCCATTGTCAAAGAATCCAAATTGTAGAACACTAATGACGACTCCAATCTTGAAGAATCGAGAGTTTCAAAGCTTCATGATGAATCCACTGTCCAAAGAATTCAGAGCTTGAATAACTCATCTACTTGCTCCATTCATCAATATGACAGGGTATGTGGTCAATCCCCTTTCTATTGATGGTTTTAAAGAATATTGGAATCATTTTGAGGATTATCAGATTGATGAAACCTTTTCAAGGTCCTTATCTATCTATTTAAAGACATACAAAGGTAATCCTGAAGATAAGATCATATTTTTATATGAGTCTATTAGTAAGCTTAAAAAGGATATTGAATATCTAGAAGCTTAAATACAGTCTTATAACTTTCAAGGTCAAATTCAGCCTTTAGAAAGTCTTTGTTAGCTAAAACAGGAGGATATAGAGCTACCCAATGATTTTCTAATTAAGGAATATAATGCTTTTGAGGATGAGTTTGATAATTCACAGCTGGAGCAATGGTGTGATAAAGAGAATGCATATGAACTACCCGTCCTTAACAAGTTAATCACAGAATGATTTGAAGATCAACCAATAGTTCATGTCGTTATTGATCTCGTAGTAGACTATACGGGAAATTTTTCCAGTTCATGTATTCAATCATGCTTTCGCTGTGGAGACCAGATCTATCATGAGTTGTCACTACCACGGTATGTTTCGGTCTTTTTTTTTGTTGATACAAAGTCAAGTAGCCATATTATTTTGACAGCTGCTTGGTTGGCTTCATTGGAACTTTTGTATTATTTGATTGCGCAGGTTTTCAACAATTTAGTGTAAGATGAGTGTGAAATAAGCTTGTTGATCAAGCATTCCTTTAGTATGGATTTCCGTTGGTTTTCAGCATTTGGTTTTAGCAATGTACAATTTTCAATTGTAGTGTGATTTTATCTGCAGAGTTAGTTGGTTGCAAGTCAAGTCACAGGTTACATTTTTGGAGAATGAATTGGTTTTTGTGGCTTGGGATCAGCCCAATAGACAAGACATTGATCTACAAATTCAGAGATGTGCAGTTCTTGACACCTCCTAAAGGATCTTCCATCCCCATTTGGATCCAGATGTTATCACATATTATTTTTTATTATTTAAATGGGAAAATCCTTTTTTTGGTGTTTAAGGCTACAAGAGCTCCAAGAATTCCTTTGTTTGAATTTTTCATAACAAAAATCATAAATACAAAGGAGCAAGCCACTTCAGCCATTTGGCTACATGGTTGCAGTGAATGAGAAGACTTTTGAAGTGATTTATTACTGTGAAATCCCCTACATATGCTTCAAGTGTCAGCTCATGCAATTCCCAGTGTGGAGGACCAAAAAATTCTTTGTATTGGTAGTGATGCAAGGACCTTGTTCACTCCTTCAAGCACCATGCCATTACATAAAGCTGCCGAGTTTGAAGAGCTGAATCTTCTGAATCCTGTTTTGGTCCATTCCAAGAGTTCAGGTAAGTCCTTCTATGCTATACTCCATAGAATTGATGTGGTGTTGGTGATAGATTTTGAGCCTATTAGGACTTCAGATGTTTCCACCTCTAAAATGGAAGCATTAAAATCCTTGGGAGGATGTCGAGATGCCATCCATTCATTGCAGTTAATACTGTGAGATTCCCGCAAAGAAACTGATGGTAGTGGTAGAAATATCTCGATAAATAGGCAACTCACTGATTTGAAACTTCAGGAAATGGATGAATTGAATGCAGTGACAAATGATATGGTGAGACTGATTGAAAAGCTTTCAAACTTACAGGGTTGTCAGTGGAAGAGGTCATGGAGGAGCCTCTAATAAATCTCATCGAGGAAACCTCAGCTGAGAAGGTGAAAAGGATGCTAAATTTGGATTTGTGGGGAGTTGAAGAGAAAAAAATTCAAATCGTGCTGAATAGACATAGCTCAGAGGAGGAAAATGGTCCAATAGTTTTACTCGTTAATGCTTGCTCGAGAAGGGACTTGAAGGAGAATTTTGTAGGAGTGTGCTTTGTTTCCCAAGATGTGACCGGGCATAAGATCATTATGGACAAGTTCACTCGCATTCAAGATGACTACGGGGAAATAATTAAGAATCCAAGTTCCCTAATTCTTCCCATATTTGGAACAGATGAATGTGGATGGTGTTCTAAGTGGACTTCATCTTGGAGACAGAGAGGCTCTAATTCTTACTGTTAAAGCTGCCAAAGTTTTGGATTGCATTTTTTATGAGCATAATTTCAAGGCATAAAATCTGCAGCTCTAGATTTGAAGGGCGTAAAATTAGTCAAAATGACAGTTGGTTAAATAGGTGGCAAAGTACTCAGCAACTGTGGATTTTTTCAAAATTTGAAGGCAATCGACTTTTTCTAGTTCCTGATTTTGTACAAAAATCAAAGATTTGTTTATCTTGGGTTTATTGTTAGATTTTTGTTCCTAAATAATAGTAACAACTGGTAGATTTATTTCTTTATAAAGCCTAGTATTTTCAATGTAATGTGGGGTTAGCGTTTGGAGCTAAGGACTCCTGAGGGCATTGTATGTTTTCTAAAAAGTTTTGCCAGTGAATGAAATGAAAGACAAAAGGTGATTTGCAGGGATTCCTGTGTCAGATCTTGATGATGTGTTCTCCTTGGTTCTTGTAAGTTAGTCTTATGTGCTTACATCTCTTGAATGTATGTCTTCTTGCTTGGATAAAAACCAGATGTTTAACTCAGAATTCATCTTAAATGGTGCTCTGATTTAGTTTTACCAAGTGGTTAATGTTTTCCTCTTAAAGAAACACTTATAATTCATCTATAGTTTGATGATCTCTGTGTTGTCTTCCATTTTTCTCACACTCATCCTCCTACAACGATTTAACTTAATTTCATCACCAAGACTGCCTACCTTGCCCCTATGAAGAAACCCCTTTCTCTTTGCATCATTTCACTAGACAAAATTGATTTGACATGACTCCATGCCCAATGAAGGCACTCCTCTACACCCACCACCATTAAAAGCTCAACCTACAAATTCATCTATTGATAGAAACTATCTAGCCTAAAATCCATTCTTACACCAGTCAAATACTTGGTTGTGACCATAGAGAGAGCCCTCTCTGGTTTAGCAAGGCTAGCTGCCAAACTAAAAGATTGGTTTGAGGCTACCTTCGTTAGTCTCCTTTCTCAACCTTAGGACATTGTGGAGGATAACAAGATGTTTCTAGCATCCATCTATACTTCTTCTTATGCTTAATCTCTTAAGTGTTAAAACAAATTCATTGCCTAGATGCTTTGTTTTGTTTGAGATTAGCATTTGAGCTTTTTCCTGCCAGATAAGTGAATTCATGCATGTATGCTCACTTAGTTTCTTCTATCTAATTTCCTCACTACCACGCTACTATGACAGATCCATTTGTGTCTCTAATTACATCTATCTTGCCTCATTCAATGACTGCAACTAATATTTTGACCTACTTGGATCTATTTCCTAAACCTAGTGCTTCTTATCCAACAAAACCTAAATCAAAACCTTACTATGCAAAATACCTAACCTAAAATCTTAATATTTCCAGCCATATTTTGGTTGAGTCATAGATAGAGCCCTCTCAGATTTGGTAGGTCTAGCTATCAGTCAAAATTTTGGTCTATGGTTACCTCTTTGGTTTCTCTTCTTAGCCTTGGGAAACTAAAGAGTGCTAACACTTTCATCTATTTGTTGAGGAATCAACCTTGTTAGATTAAGGAAGGGAGCATGATTTTCTCTATAGTTATTAGTGACCAGTTTTCTAGTGGCCATATTTTTATTTTCAAATTTCCTTGCCAGACTGAAAGCATGCTCTAGAGATTTAGGTTTAAAGAGATGCACCGCATGTTGGATGCTTTCCTTTAAAGTACTCACAAATAGGTCTAACGAGTTTTCCTCTAAAATATTATTTACTTTGAGACTCAACTTTTGAAATTGTTAAATGTGCTCTGTCATGAGACCTTTTTTTTATATATTTACCAATTGACTAAAGAATGTGTTTCTCTTAATATTCACATAATGTGCTATTAATTCCTATGTAAAAATGGACCAAGATATAACATAATCCTTTTTTATTTTACAAATCCATTGATACCATATATGTTGGTCTTATTCTAAAAACATGGATGCAATATTTACCTTTTGTAAGGATGCCACTTGGTGTAGATCAAAGTATTGCTCCATATAAAATATCCATGTTACAAAATCATTACCATCAAATTTCCTCATATCAATCTTCGTAATTTGGTAGTTCCTTGGTGCTGACTTGAAGCCCTGATGATGTGGATCTTGGATTGAAAATTCATGATTATGGTTCTATCATTCATAATTTGTGATCTCCAATTGTGATAACATACTCCCTCCCCATATGAGGTTGATTCTCAACAACATGCTTCTCCTTATGTTCATGATTTTCTTGGATCTCTACATCCCTTTTAGGAAGCCTCTCTAAGAAAATATTTTCCATGGAAATCATATATTTTTGTACGCTTTTCCTTATTTTCATTCATCTCCATTTATATTCATTTATATTTCCTTAAATATATACATCCTTTTTAGGAAGCCTCTCCAAGAAAATATTTTCCATGACAATTATAATTTTTTGTATTTTTTACCTTATTTTCATTCATCTTCTCTTCTATTCCTTCCTTATTTTTATTCATATTCATTTCTATTGTTGGTATTAATGTGTGTTGCATTGTTTCAGGTGTGTTGTTGGGTTGCATTGATGTCAACCTGGTATCTTGGGTTGAAGACATGAAGATGTGAGGATGGAGTTGTGCTTTGTCATTGTCCTCGTGGTCATGTGGTTGTGATCATGTTGTTACCGGAGTTGGATGGTGGTATGTTGCACTAGTTTGGATGTTTTGTCACTATGGTCAGTTGTGAAAAGGTGTTGCATGTTAGTAGATTTATGTTGGAGATGTGATGACCTCCTTACTCATGTTGATTGATCATTTTGTTGTCTATAGGCAATGGTTGTTGCTACATGAGTTAGAGTCGAGGAGCCTTGTTGATTAGGTCTCCGTGTTCTAGATTAGGTCCCTCATGTTGATGATATTATACATAGGGCTTGGAGAGGGTGTACAAGTGTCAGAGGATGCTTCAATTGGTTGTACAGGTGCTAGAGGATTTCTGAGATGTTCTGGATTACATACTAATGGCAGCTTTATTGTGGATCATGTTGATGGCCCAACTGTTAGTATATTTGTTGGTTGGTATCCAAGTCAACCTAGTTTAACTTGTGATGATGTTGGTGATGTGGAAGTGGCTTGGTGAAGTGTTGCAAAGGTGGCTTCCTAAGGTATATATAATGTTGATCAAGCTCTGGAAGAAGTTTGGTCAGTTTTTGAGTTGATTTGATTGAGTTTATACCATCCTCTTCTCTAATCACTCCCATGCAGGCTTGTTCATGCGATTGATCTATGCATGAAACCAATCGAATTTTCATAGGCTTGTATGTGAAACCAAAGGAAAACACTAAAATTTTCTGGATTCCTCACGCATCTCAGCTAATTTTTGTATTGTGGCGATGTTCTTAATAAAAACTTTTGAGTATATGGTTGGAAAAGGTAAGGGCACTTCTATAAATTGGTTAAACTTGAAAATATCTATTATATATTGGAGAAGAGTGGATTTATCAAGTCAAAGAGCCAAGTCCAAGAAAATTTAGATGTGTGAAAAGAATTTTTGAGTGCTCCATAACCTGTAGCATTTACTGAGTTAATCATCATAGAAAAATGATAAATAGAGGAAGGATTTGAGTCTATTTGGTTGATTGTCTTGAGTGTGTCTGAGTATTCCATTGTGAGGGAATTAGAGTGAGTAAATATTGCAGCGACTGCTCACATATTTTTGCAGAGTTATATCCGAATTCTGTATGTAGAATTCATAGATGATTTGAGGAGAATTTCATAGTTTTTGTGTTGCAGATGGAAGTGTTGTTTGTGGTAGAAAATTGGAAGCTTGTGGTGTGTTTGAGAGTAGTGTTTTGGTGTGAGAATAAGTGAATAATTTCCCTCCTCCATGTCATATTTTTTAATTAATATTTTATGTCTAGAATGATGGTGTTGTTGGGTTGCTCATGTTGAGGGAATTGAGAACCCAGTTTGAAAATATATGAAATGTAGTTCACATGGAGAAAGTGAAGGCATGGAGGCTTCAAGGTAGACAATGATTCAACTGATTCAATATAAAGAACAAATTTATCCATCCAATAGGAGTTGGATAGTCCAATGTTATTTATGCAAGGATAATTGTGTTGAAAATGCAACAAGATGATGGAGCTTAGTGGAAAGGAGTCGCCTTCACTAAGTGGGCCCGCAGGCTACTTTGGCACAAAGTCTATTTTTAGACTATGTCTATTTTTAGACATATGGATCATGGTCTATGAGTTGCAGGATGCTATTTGTGGATGATTGGTCATGTTGGTAAAAAATAGATGGACTTATATTTTTAGACATATGGGTGGTTTCTATTTTTAGACTGCCAGGCTAAAAATAGAATAGTCGAATATTATTGTCTCATAATAATATTTGGACTATAAACATTGTCTTATCCTCTTGGAGCACTTCAGTTTGAGCTACAAATGTGGCACATGCAGCTGTCAGAAGGAAATATGATTTCCTCGTGGGTCAGTTGAGCTATTGCATGCGGGACTTCAGTTAGAAGTCATGTGGTTGAGTTTCGGTGGAGTTTATTATGGAGTTGATGGAGTTGTGTTCAGTTTGACTTGGTTAAACTAGTTGTATTTAGTCTAACTGTAGAATACACTAGAGATGAGTGATGTGAATTAATTGTTAAATTAATTCACTAATTATTAACTCATAAAGCAACTAAAGAATACATCAGTTAACTCAGTGAATGGACAGTTCAGTGGAGACAGGTGTTAGAGGTTGAGATTGCTATCAGTTGTGACTATAGTTGTGCATGAGATCTTGCACAATCAGTGGGATTGAGTAATTCCAATGAGGATTGCGTGGTTCAGCCAAGGAAATACGAGTTTTCTTCAGCCATTCATGATTATTTCTCTTGCATATTGTGCAGTGGAGGCAGGCAAAGCAGTGGAGGAGATTTGAGCTGTGATTGATCATATCTGAGCTAGTTTTGTTTGTAACAGGTGGAGATAGTACTGAGTACTTGTGAGGAGTATTGTACTATGTATTGTTACATGTTCTCTATCATTATAATATACAGATAGTGTGGGGTTTTCAGCTGTATGCTTTCCCCGGTTACATACTATGTTAATGTGCGCATGCAATTGATGTTTCATTGTTTTTAATTCCGCAAAATTGATGATCAACGTAGAGGAGGTTATGTATTATGCATGCATTCTGCAATAGTGTATAATCAGGATAATCTTTGTGAATAAGTGTCATATTATTCAAAATTTCTACATGGTATCGAAGCTGTTGATCATCAGATCTACTATTCAGAAAGTGCTTACAATTTATTTCTTTAGGCAGAGTCTGTAATCGGGCCAGGTAGCCTCTGGATTCATCCTTCCTTTGGAAGGTGAGATATCTAGTAAAAGCCCATATAATCAATCTCTGTACGAGAAATACTTTGTTCTCACGAATTCTATATTAGAGGCAGTTGAGTTTTGAGCCGGTGGAATTCGAATTTGCAGCAGTGTTTTCCTGGTGTCAACATGGCAATGTCTTTCAACGGATTGCGATTGGAGTATGCTCTTGAGGGTAGCTCGAACTATATTGCATGGAAGGACAGGATGGAGGCGGTGTTAGATGATAATGGGCTGAAGGAGTTCATAGAGGCTGAGGTCCCAAAGCCTACTGATGCTGCCAAAGCTGAGGTTTGGCAAAAGAAGATAGCAAAGTGTCGAAGGATTCTGTTGGAGGGCGTGAAGGATCACATTGTGTCCAACCTACATGGAAAGGCTTCTCCATACTTTATGTGGAAAGCGTTGATAGATCTATTCCAAAGCAAGAGCGATCAGAGAAAGCTGGCACTCAAGGATAAACTCAGAAACATTAAATGCGAGAAGGGAGACAATATGCCCAAGTATCTCACGAAGTTCACTCAGTGCAGGGATGAGCTGGGAAGTGTGGGGGTGACTGTCGATGATGAGGACTTGTTGAGCTTGGCTCTCCTTGGTCTTCCAAAGAGTTGGCATTCCTATCAAGACTCTGTCAATGGTCGGGAGAAATTGCCAGGATGGGAGAGACTTTGGCCAGATCTTGTGCAGGAGGAGATCAGACGGAGCACCAGAGATAGTTCTTCATGCATGCATGATGAGGAGAACTGTGCCTTAGCGAGTAAGGTGAATAAGGGGAAGGAGAAGGGTTCTCTTTCCGAATCCAGTTCTTCCAATAATGGGAAGAAGGTTGACAAGTCAAAGGTGAGATTATTTCATTGTCATGAGTTGGGCCATTATGCTACTAATTGCCCAAAGAAGAAATCCAAGAAGGGATCCGGGGAAGGATCTGAAGGTGAGGCACTTTCTTCACAGTTTGAGTTGGATTTCACACTCTTTGCATGCATGGCTTCATCCATGGTGGGAAGTGGTCGGTTTCTTGATAGTGGAGCTTCTTTCCACATGACCGGTGACAAGAGTTTGTTCAATACTTTGGAGGAGAAAGATCTCCAGATACTCATAGTGATGGGTAATGATGAGAAGTATAGTGTCTCAGGTGTAGGCACGTTATTTTTCAGAGTGAGCATGAAGCTCGCCTTACCTTGACCAATGTCAAGTATGTACCAGGACTGAAGAGAAACTTGGTGTCGATCGCGATGCTGGAAGACGGAGGCTATGATGTAGTCTTCAGTAAGGGAAAGGTTTTCCTTAGACACATCATCACTAGACAGGTGAAGCAGATTGGTTCACGGGTCAAGAACCTGTATGCTCTTGAGGTTCAAGATGCATGCAAAGCCTTGAGCAGCGAGGAAACTGATGGAGACTTGGTGGTTGAGAGGGAGTGTATATTACCTCTCAACATGCAGAGCCAGAAGAAGTCTCAGACGATTGTGGAGGAGCCACGATTGGTGCAACAGCTTCAGGAGGTTGTGGAGCAGCCACAACAAGGGAAGCTGAGAGGAGATCGAGTAGAGACATCTACTCATGAAGAGACCTCCAGTAGGGGGAAACTTCGAGCCAGGTGGGCTGAGGGATCGCATGCAGCCATACCTCCAGGTAGGAGGTGGGGTGATGCGGATTGGTCGTCCTAAAGAGGGGCAGGATCCTTGAGGTACCCAACCTCTTAGATGAGACCTTACTACGGGAGCCCCGATGTGGAGTAGCAGGAACTCACTGATTGGGTAGAGACAGATGTGGATGGAGCGGTAGAGAGAGCGACAGTGCAGGGAATCCCAGGACAGCGCATAGCTAGCAGGCTACAGCAATGCAAGAGGCACAAGTGTTTTGCACAATGCTAGGTGGCACATAGAAGTGTGCAATGGTGCAAGATGCATGGAGATGTTGCAGTAGCGTAGATGTCAGAGAGGGAGCACTTTTCAGCAGCAGGTAGAGCTTCAGCATCAGAGTATGTTCCTAGCCCAACAGAGTGGCCAGTTGGGAGTGTTTTTGTTCCAAGTATTGTTGGAGCAAGTGGACCGAGCAAATGTGTTGCATGCAGAACATTCTAGAGTTGCAGGATATGGGTTGCAGATAATTCATATCTTGTTGAGAGGGAGTGTTGAAAATGCAACAAGATGATGGAGCTTAGTGGAAAGGAGTCGCCTTCACTAAGTGGACCCGCAGACTATTTTGGCGCAAAGTCTATTTTTAGACTATGTCTATTTTCAGACATATGGATCATGGTCTATGAGTTGCAGGATGCTATTTGTGGATGATTGGTCATGATGGTAAAAAATAGATGGCCTTCTATTTTTAGACATATGGGTGGTTTCTATTTTTATACTGCCAGGCTAAAAATAGAACAGTCGAATATTATTGTCTCATAATAATATTTGGACTATAAACATTATCTTATTCTCTTGGAGTACTTCAGTTTAAGCTACAGATGTGGCACATGCAGCTGTCAGAAGGAAATACGCTTTCCTTATGGGTCAGTTAAGCAATTGCATGCGGGACTTCAGTTAGAACTCATGTGGTTGAGTTTCGGTGGAGTTGATTGTGGAGTTGATGGAGTTGTGTTCAGTTTGACTTGGTTAAACTAGTTGTATTTAGTCTAACTGTAGAATACACTAGTGATGAGTGATGTGAATTAATTGTTAAATTAATTCACTAATTATTAACTCATAAAGCAACTAAAGAATACATCAGTTAACTCAGTGCATGGACAGTTCAATGGAGACAGGTGTTAGAGGTTGAGATTGCTATCAGTTGTGACTATAGTTGTGCACGAGATCTTGCACAATCAGTGGGATTGAGTAATTCCAATGAGGATTGCATGGTTCAGCCAAGGAAATACGAGTTTGCTTCAGCCATTCATGATGATTTCTCTTGCAGATTGCGCAGTGGAGGCAGGCAAAGCAGTGGAGGTGATTTGAGCTGTGATTGATCAGATCTGAGCTAGTTTTGTGTGTAACAGGTGGAGATAGTACTGAGTACTTGTGAGGAGTATTGTACTATGTATTGTACTATGTATTGTTACATGTTCTCTATCATTATAATATACAGATAGTGTGGGGTTTTCAGCTGTATGATTTCCTCGAGTTACATACTATGTTAATGTGCGCATGCAATTGATGTTTCATTGTTTTTAATGCTGCTAAATTGATGATCAACGTAGAGGAGATTATGTATTGTGCATGTATTCCGCAATAGTGTATAATCAGGATAATCTCTATGAATAAGTGTCATATTATTCAAAATTTCTACAATTTGGTTGTGGGAGCTTCTAGTTGATAGATATTTCATAGATCCGTGAGAGAAACAAATTTCCTTTCTGATAGGTGCCAACATATTGTGAAGGAAGCCAAGTCTTCCATCTTATGGTTTTAAGCTAATCCATGTAATTTTTTTTAGCAAATTAATAGAAGAATTGAGCAGAACAGAAATAAAAAGGTGGTTTTCTCCTGAAAGAATTTCCACCAGAAATACTGTGTTCTTATGTGTGCATGCTTGTGTTGTGTTTCTCGTGGTTATTATGCTTTGATTTTATTGTTGCTTTCATGTTTTGATAAGCTAATATTGTGGTTGTGTGTTTCAAATTGTTATAGTGATCTAGTTCCCAACATCTATTCCTTCTATCTTCATTTCTATTCCTTTTATATTACTTTCTGTTCCTTCCTTATTTTCATTCATCTTCTTTTCCATTTCCCCTTTAAGATTTTTTTAAGAACGTGAGAAATCCACCTTTTTCAACATATTACCACCATCCATTTCATTAAATTTCTTCTCTAATTGAGATAATATAAATTCTAAGTCTTAACATTCTTCATGACTGAAGTATGGGCCTTCAGTAGATCTAATTGGGGTTGTAGCTTTCATTAGAGGCATGTTGGAAAATAATAATAACCTTCCTTCTTATTTCAACAAAAAATGGAATCTTCTAATGAATAGTTAGGTCACTAGTAAGTTACATACCTTAATTTAGAGATTGTCATAATGGATAATAATTTATTGCTATATCTTTGAGGTTTGAGGTATTTTTGTTCTAAAAAATTGTTCTGCAACTTTATGATATTTAGTTTCTAGGATTCCATAGGTGTGAATTGAATTTGATGTTTCAACTAAAAGTTATAATGACTTTCCAAAAACTCGTTGATTTTTTTTTTGGCCTATTCCCATGAGAAAACTTGTATAGCATGGTATGTGTCTGATTCTTGAAAAATAATTCTAGATCTTATACATGAGGTACTTCTATATGTCTCTTGAATTTCCTGAAGATTTCATAGTCTGAAAATTTGTAGACAATAAGATATAGAAAAAATGCCAAGTTGATGTGTTTACAACTTATTTGATAATTGTTCACAAACCTTAATTTCCATAGGGTATAACTTCCAAGTATTGCGAAAAAATTTATGAAAATGGAACTAGATATTCCCCAAGATTTCTTCTTAATATGATCTAGTTTTAATTTATGAAAAAAAAAGTTATAGAATAAATGCCAAACTGACTTGTTTGAGATTGGATTTTGTAGTATACAAAAACCTTAACATCCTTGGAGTATATTTCCAAAAATATAGAGAACCAATATCTGTAGATTGGAACTGTTGTTCACCACATTTTCTTATAAAATTGTTTTGAATTTCATGGTCTGAAGCCTCATAATTGTTTTTTATAGAGAAAATTCCTAATTGACCTGTTTGAGACAAAATCTAGGAGCATTCAAAAACCCTGACTTCCTTGGACTATATCTATGAAAATATAGCAAACAAAGATATGAAACTTGAACCACACATTACTCAAAATGTGTTATTAATATTCTCCATGTTTCACCTTCTAAAACATCTCATAGAAAAAATTATAGTGAAAATTCCACGATGACTTGCTTGAAGCAACAAAACCATAGGAGCAAGAGCTTTGATACTAAATGATGTGATCCTTGCACTTTAAAAATGATAATAAACCAATAATTATAGTCCACTTCGAGAGGGAAACCTTCTTATATAATAAATACAATGATAAGACAATATTCGATGATCCTAAGACTAGGTCTCTGTGTGTGTGTGTGTGTGTGTGTGTGTGTGTGTGTGTGTGTGTGTGTGTAGGAGACAAATGATACAATTATAATAAAATGTGACCATGAGGGGCTCTAGCCTACATAAAAATATAACAATTCTATTGTTATCACTCAATATCAAGGAATTAATAAGGAGTTTTTGGGTAACTTGGGACTTATATAGGGCTTAACACACTTTGGCATTTTATGTTGACTAGATTGGGGTTTTGAACCATTACCATTGTGAAAAAGAGGATTGATATAAATAAAAACTTTGGTTTCTTCTGGAGCATCTGAATTGTAACCATTATAATATTCTAAACTTTCATTTCCTAAAGAATCGAAAGAAATTTTTGATGAATATTTAGAGGAACTTTTTGATGAAGAATAATCATCTATTTCTGGTAAATTCAAATATATTTTAAACAATATGTAAGAACGAACATCCATACTATATAATTTTTTTGTTTTTTTTTTTTTTTTTTTTAAATAAATCACAAAAAATACAACCAGAAGAGAAACACATTGGGAATTCAAATTTATTCAGCACTGTCTAACACATTCCTGAAATTTGTTTCAGGAAACATATCATAACATTTACATAAATTTAACTAAGACCATAAAGCAATACTACTAAATAATATTGCAACACATATTTACCGTTCACCAGAAGATGAGACTCCGCTTGCTTTGCTATTACTGGTATTCCCTTGTTGTGGGTCACCTCCGAGAGTGAATGACGACGTACTTGATCTGAATGCGATGACCCACTGGTTAACCTCCCAACCTACTCCTTGGGTACTCTTCTTCCCCGCGGACCCCCGAGCTGCAATGGGGTTGTAAAGTGGAGGAATGCAATAGCTGGTAGAAGAGAACATTCTTGGCTCAAGAGTCCCCTCTCTAAAATCCTCTACCTCACCAAACTCACTATAGTTTCGTAATCACTGCTCTGACATAGTCTCATCCATCCAACCATAGGGTTTTCCCCCAAAAGTCCCCTTCTCCCATGGCTTGCCCCTTCTTTTATAGTAGTCCTCATAGGTGACACTTAGCATGTCATGCATAATTAACTATTTTTTTATAATTCAATAGCTCGATTATTCACCCACCCATGTGTCACTCTCTCATCAAGGGTCTCCCAAAATTATTTACTTAAATTTTAATTTAAAGCTAATATTTTCCTCACCTCAACAAGATTCCTATTTCTTCTCTTAGCTACCTCTTTATCCCCCTTTTTATTCCTTAATTTGTGTTCATTACTAAAGTCAATTAATGAGTTAAGATTTGATCCCCTATCTAGCCCCTAATTTAACTCAAGTTATCTCTTAGATGGATATTCTTATGTTGGTTGTTGCCACATGGAGGTTCTCGACATTTCTCTAAATTTAATTTATTATTCTTATTTTAATTCACCTTCCTCTTCTCTTAATTAGGTTTAATTAGTTTAGGATTAATATTTATCCTTACAATTATGTCCCTCTTTCCAACATGGAGAGGGTAGAGCTTTTAAGATAAAATATTTTATTTCTTCCTATGATCCTCTTAACCCACGTTTTATTCTTGATTTAATTACCTCAATTTCTAGCATCATTTACCCTTGATGTAAATTTACTTAGTTTTCATTTCTTGATTATATTTATTAATTTATTTATTTTTAATGATTCCAATGTGCCAAGTTTGGTCATGCCCTTTAAGAACTTCCCTTGAAGCTCCAAGGGTGCCACGCTTAACAATTTATTTGTGATGCCAAGGGCGCAAAGTTGGTCGTGCCCTTCAAGAAATTCCCTTGAAGTTCCAAGGCTGCCACGCCTAACATTTTATTTGTGATGCCAAGGATGCCAAGTTGGTTGTGCCCTTCAAGAAATTCCCTTGAAGTTCCAAGGGTGCCACGCCACTTGCCCTTCAAGAATTCAGTGACTACGAGGGGAAATTATAGGTGCAACATCATAGACCGCTATCATCTCTTATGTTTCCTGCTATAGTGAGACTAATGGTGTCAGGGATCAAGGAATCTGCCTTGATGCATGCCCCCCAGTAAAATCCTCATGAGCGAATCAACTTTGGGACCTACCCTCATGGCATCATGATCTTCAAGGCAAAGGTGTTTCAACCCTTCTAGCCCAAGTCACGGTGGGAGTGCTAGTGGGTGAGATTAGGGACATTGTCCCGCCCCTCCCATGTAGTTCGATCCACTTGTACAACCCCATCACCCATATGTGAGTCATTCGGCCAAGCAACTAATCTGTGCCTGCAACCATTAACATATCATCAGAATATAGATAAACATATATAGCAGGTTTCGAAATCGACTTAGAATTTCAAAGATAAAATAATATAAATTTTCATCAAACCAGGTGTCTTCAACTCATCATGTGCGAGTGCCTCTGGTGGTTTCCTGCCATACTCAATAATAATCAATAATCAGGTTTCTTAGTGTTAGTCATTGTCATAACAGCATTATTACCATCACCTGGTCATTCACATCATTGTTCATTGTGAACCAGAACTAATGTAAGTAGCTAACATAGGGGATACCTCCATCATGGCTAGCATCATCATAACCTTAATGGAACCATACATATAGATCAAAGCTATCATCATTATAACATCAATAGAAAACATGTCTATCCTTTACTACTATCAACATCATGATATCAATAGAGAGAACACATAACCATTAATTATATCGAAATCATAATATTAATAAGGAACATACATAACCATCACATTCACTAATAATAGAGTCATGTTTCTGGATCCTCAACCTGAGTTCCTCATAGACTAAAGTATCTAAGATAATGTAATATTAGGGTCAGGAAACTAGAGTGGGCACTACATACACCCCCTCTTAACAATGGACTTCGTCCCGAAGTCCTTAGAACATAAAGGAAAAACGACGACACATAATCCTAGGAACCCTTCCTAAAACTCTTGCTAACCTTCTGGTGGGTAGGTTATAATTTTCTCAAGGTATCTATACCACAAATTCTGTTATAACTAAAGGACTATATCTGGGGAGCATTGCAGCCCAATTTTTTTTTTTTGTGGACTAAGCAATAACAAAACAAGGGTAGGATAATCACAATCAATATTCATCTCATGGTACAATTAATATATGATGCTTTCAATCAAGTAAAGTCGTCCACACACTGTACTCCTGTAGCCTCCAATTATAGTTGTTCATTTCAAACTACGTTTACATGACCCTATAAGTGACAATATCAGGGACAATATGTAACACAAAGTGATTTGTATAATCATCATTGCATATGGTAGAGTTCACTATCATAGATGTTGCAATAATATTGTTGTAGAAGAAAAGATCATATAAATTATTCCAAAAGTTGTCCATACGTTTGATATTTTCATAAGTCTTAAATTCTAAGTTATCCCTTCTGATAATTTTGCAATATTTCCCCAATATCTCAATAAGTGTCATTTTGGACCCTTGTCAGTATATTTGTAGCATCGCATTTAGGCCATAGGCGGAAAAATGTCGAAAGAGGTGGACAAGTAAGAATAAGAAATTCAAATGGCGAACTTAAGCTTACAAGCTAGCAAAAAGATGAAGGACTTTGATGTCAAAAGTGCTAAAAATTAAAACATTCTTATTAGCAATTGTAAATAAATAAATAATTAGATAAATTACAAAGCAAGTGATTGTGCATCAAGATGTAGTGTTCAATGAATAGTTCCTAGGAGTTCATCCAACCAAGAAACTCTCTGAAACATCATCACATTACTTAATTATAGATAATATCCTAGTAAGCAATGATGTTCGTGTCTCAACTAGTTAGAGATGATGTGGCACATGACCTAACAATGGAAGAATCTAAACATGCAGTTGATGAAAAAAAATCTTGGGGTATGCCAAAATCTCTTTTCATGTAAAAATTTGAACCTGGGCCTGTGGTTATGGCCCATTGAGCCTTCATGGAAGCGTTTTAGACTTTAAGTTCTTTTCATTTGAACTGTGAATCCATATTAAAGTCATGCCATTCATACATATGAGATTATAAATATTACATACACTATATGTGTTAAGGTTTTAAACAAAAACTGCAGACACACGTAATGCAATTCCAAAGACAAGACATATGGAAACTTCGATTCCAAGTTACAAGTCACAGTGCGTATACCCCCCACTTTCTATATTGCTGAACACAGTCATAATAGTATGCCGTTTAAACTTCCAGTTAGTCTCTACACCGAATGATTAGTTCACTATGCTTTTCCGTGTGAGAGAATTTCTGTTACTCAGCAAAGCAATGCAAACAGGATGAATCGTCATGTTAGACACTAATGAATCCCAGGCAAACAAAGTTTTGACACCATTCCATTTCTCTCGTTTACATTTAAACATTAATCAACAGAAAATCAAGTGAGCGAGTCTCCATTTCCCAAAACACAAATCAGTCGACCATTGTCAATACTAATACTAATAATAAAACTGGGCGAATATATAAGGGAACTAGTAACAGATAATCAATGCCAAAAGGAGGAAGTTTCCAAACACTGGCGAGCTGAACATGCAACTACTTGCGCCCAGTGCCTCAGTTTTGTCTTCACTTCTTGGGAATCCTCCCCTGGGCCAGAGATCTTCCATTCATCACATAACATGCAGAAAATCAACATAATATATAGCTCCGATTATATACAAACACAATATAACCAAGGCATTGCAACCTTAGTCACGATATCGACACTGATTACATTTTTTCTCACTCACAAATGCCTGTCTATATCTATCACTCTAGATATCTTTCATGCTCTCGATCTCTGTCTTATATACATATAAGAATGTTAGATCGAAAGGATCGATAAGATCCGATCCTTATTTTCCTCCAACGAAAGCTCCATAATGCATGCACGCAAATAATATATCCGCCAAATCCTCATTTTCTTCTATTTTTGAGCAAATTTTCCTCCCATTTTCCAGCTTGACTGTCCACGTCTTCATTGCTCCACTTGGATTCTTCTTTAATTAAGAGAAGGGTCAGATTCTCCTGCATCAGAATCTCGAGGTAAAAAAATTTATGACCTCCTGGTCATATACTTCTCCTGGTCCTCAGCAATTCTACCCACTGTATTCCTTCAGTAGAACTGCTTTCATGATCTTCTGTGAGCTGCAACCAACCTCTACAATAACAATCTCCTTCTGTTACACGATACCTCACCAAGCCCTCCGCACTCGGTCATTTGGCATCCTTCTGGTTCTCTTCTCTGGAACCAATTGAGCACACCTTGCTCTAGGTTGCTGCAAATCTTCTCACCTTCCGTTGTCGCCATCTGCACGATAGTAAGACCAAAAACTCTCCAGCTTAACCAACTGTACCTCCTGCTTCTTCTTCTTTCTCTCTGGAATCCTTCTCCTCGCAGGAAACTTTCCCTACTCTGATACCACTTGATGAAATGAAATCTTGGGGTATGCCAAAATCTCTTTTCATGTAAAAATTCGAACCTGGGCCTGTGGTTATGGCCCATTGAGCCTTCATGGAAGCGTTTTAGACTTTAAGTGCTTTTCATTTGAACTGTGAATCTATATTAAAGTTGTGCCATTCATACATAGGAGATTATAAATATTACATACACTATATGTGTTAAGGTTTTAAACAAAAACCGCAGACACACGTAATGCAATTCCAAAGACAAGACATATGGAAACTTCGATTCCAAGTTACAAGTCACAGTGCGTATACCCCCCACTTTCTATATTGTTGAACACGGTCATAATAGTATGCCGTTTAAACTTCCGATTAGTCTCTACACCGAATGATTAGTTCACCATGCTTTTCCATGTGAGAGAATTTTTGTTACTCAACAAAGCAATGCAAATAGGATGAATCGTCATGTTAGACACTGATGAATCCCAGGCAAACAAAGTTTTGACACCATTCCATTTCTCTCGTTTACATTTAAACATTAATCAATAGAAAATCAAGCGAGCGAGTCTCCATTGCCCAAAACACAAATCAGTCGACCACTGTCAATACTAATACTAATAATAAAACTGGGCGAATATATAAGGGAACTAGTAACAGATAATCAATGCCAAAAGGAGGCAGTTTCAAAACACTGGCGAGCCGAACATGCAACTACTTGCGCCCAGTGCCTCAGTTTTGTCTTCACTTCTTGGGAATCCTCCCCTGGGCTAGAGATCTTCCATTCATCACATAACATGCAGAAAATCAACATAATATATAGCTCTGATTATATACAAACACAATATAACCAAGGCATTGCAGCATTAGTCATGATATCGACACTGATTACATTTTTTCTCACTCACAAATGCATGTCTATATCTATCACTCTAGATATCTTTCACGCTCTCGATCTCTGTCTTATATACATATAAGAATGTTAGATCGGAAGGATCAATAAGATCCGATCCTTATTTTCCTCCAACAAAAGCTCCATAATGCATGCACGCAGATAATATATCCGCCAAATCCTCATTAAATCTGTTTTTGAGCAGATTTTCCTCCCGTTTTCCAGCTTGACTGTCCACGTCTTCATCGCTCCACTTGGA
The DNA here is from genome assembly GCA_031772625.1 of Pinus tabuliformis. Lineage (NCBI taxonomy): Eukaryota > Viridiplantae > Streptophyta > Pinopsida > Pinales > Pinaceae > Pinus > Pinus tabuliformis. The sequence goes on along the minus strand of CM062813.1, from coordinate 149,806,689 downwards.
TTCTTCTTTAATTAAGAGAAGGGTCAGATGCTCCTGCGTCAGTAGTTGATAATATATCAAGCATTGAATTGGGCATAAAGAAGAATACTCTAAATAAGGAAATTATGCCAATCAATCAAAAACATACTTCCCAATCCAAGGAATCAAAACTATCGAGAGGAATCAAATTGGTTATAACCCCTACCACACCTCACCTATCAAGAAAGAGATAGTGACATCCTTGCTATCACTCATGTTCATCTCCAAAGAAATATCCCAACCTTTTTCAAGGAAAACCCAAGGATACTATTAAGTGATCACAACTTGTGACTAGTGACCACTCCACTTCATCTTCTCATGCATAAATAATTAAATAAATTATCAAATTATCATAGAAACCTATTGAAAATATGATATCCAAATTATAATATATATTTATATCAATAATGATATTTATGAAAACTATAATTTAATTCAAATTATTATTAAAAATTTCAAAACAAATTAATTTAATAATATTTTAAAACACACTCCTAACTTTTCATGTACCCATAAAAAAAAACATCCTTTTGCAATCAATATTTAATTATTGGCTTCTCTTTAATACATACCAATATATAAAACTTCTATACAATTGATGTAAATATTAAATTTAACCAAGATATTACTACATAAAACATAATTTCCATATGTCAATTTATAATGTGGCACTTTTAACTCGTTATTAATTTTTAAAAGAATGGCTTGATTATTGTTAGAGCATTAAAATGCTTCACATCCAACCACTCATAAAGCCTAAACCAAGAAAATTAGCATATGACGAAGTCAAGATTAAGTTTTTGGTATTATACGATGAAAAAGGACAACTTATTGAAATGAGATGGAACTAGTTTCATTAGTTAAACTTATTCTTATGTTTTATTTTATTATCATTTTGGTGATTGTTAATCATTGATTATATAAGAGAGAGAGAGAGAGAGAGAGCACATTTAAACATCCTTAGCTGTCATAAAACATGTGCATTAACTAGTTCATTTTAAGGATGAGGGCTTCTTAGTTGTATATTTCAATACCACCCTAAACAAAGTCTCTGATTATGTAGCTTTAGCAGTTCTATATATAAATATACATTTATTCTACACATGCTGTAACTATCAGTTATTTATTCAAATACATCACAAAATGTTTGTGCACTGTTTGATATCCTAAAAATTTACATGGAGTATATCCAATGAATAGGCAAATGTAGGGTCAAAATATTGTTCAACCGTTTGGAAGATGTCTAAGAAGATAAAAGGGAATGGACTGAAAAAAGGAACAATATGCTACTTAAAGTATTATAAAATTTGCGTGTTTAGATATTGCTTTGAAGTTCCTATTTGTCTTAAATTTAGCTGATGTTTCTTTGAAGTTTCTATGTTTAGAGGTTGCACATTCGATTCTTGTGCAGATTGATGATTTGTTTTATCCAGTAAGGGTGGTATTCCAGTAAGTCCCTTTTAAAAGAATTCTGCTTGAAAATTGAGAGAAATTGAAGGTATAGTTGCAAATATAATTGATTGGATACTCAATGTTCAATTTGGTCTCTCCATTTTTGGATTGAGAAAAACGAAAACAAAAATGCATTGCACAGAGTTATAATTTAAATATATTCATGAAGAAAATAATCTCTGAGAAATACCTGTATGTGGAAACCAATATGGATTGAAGTAGAACCTGAATTTCCTAATCCATTTGACTAAATGTTTGGAATATCATTTAGACATATTTCAAAAGCTCATTAGTTAAGAATTATGAAAGACAGCTAAAACATCATTAATCAATTTAACTTTATGGGATTGCTGCTCAAGCTTTAACAACAATAGTAAAAGCTCATGATGGACGGGGGCCTCCCACAAGTCTCACTTCTGCAATTCTACAAAAGCTCCAAATTCACTCACCAGATGAAGTCATTGGATGGACTTATGCAGATCCTTCTTGGGCCCGCATAGTTGCACTTGCTCATGTGGTAAAGGCTTGTGCAGGAGCAGGTGATAAAGTGGCACAGAATATTTTTCTCATTACTGTTCAAAAGCTTGCTTCCAACTTAAAAGCTGTTGTCCAGAGACTGGGTTTGAGTGGGAAAGATGGATTGGAGTCTTTTCTACTTGTTATGGTTGGTGGTGTCCTTGAGACCAATGAGGGATGAGACATAGATGAAGAAGTAATTAGTTGTATTTACAAATACTTTCCTGGCGTGCTTCCAATTTGGCCAAAGATGGAACCAGCAATAGGTGCTGCAATGTTAGCATGGAACTTTTATATGAAGGCCTCTTCAGAGGAAAGTATCAAAGATAGGTGATATGAGAAAAATATATTTTATTATCATCTTTCTTGTCCAGGCTAGCATTAAGTATTAATTGATACAAGAAAGCATTTAGAATGCATATATGTGAAGTTTTGCTGCTTCCATCGACGAAGTGAAACATCACTTTTTGGCCATATGTAGTAATGAGTTGGTTTTGGCATTCCCTCAACCTCTCGGAATCTCTCTTATCTCCCTTTGATGGTTGAAAATATATACAGTTGGACTAACATTATTAATGGCCTCTGATATTGCTGGTACACTATTATTTCTTAATGACAAATTTGTCATCTATAATCAACTAGAATATTTTAGCTGCATTATTCATTAGGAAGTTAAATTGGTAAGGAAATCAAATTTTCCGATTTAATCTTCTCTAATATTTATCTTATGAATTTTGTAAATCCCACAAAACAAGGCATCCTCTGCAAGATTTAAGCGAGATTTACAAAGTTGTGATTTGCCAAAATTCAAGTCTTATCTTTTTCTCCAACATGATATAGTGGTTAAGAGCTATTCCGACAATCAGCATGTTATGATATGTGCACGCCATAAAGATATGCAAGACAAAAATATTGAGTGATTGCAAATCATATTGCATATTTTGTCTTGTGGTTGGTAATTGGTGATGGCAATTATAGAATTCTAGTCATTATCCTTCCACGAGATGAAACCTTAAGCCAAAATTAATTATGATATGGAATTTTGGAGTGTGAGGGCCACCATAGCATGGAGCTTTGTGTGTACTGCTCCAGATCTACGTAGAGAACATTATGTGTAACAAATTTGGTGATTTTCGTGGGTACAAAAGGGAATGGAACCAATTTTCAGGATACAAAACACAATTTTCAATTGCAGGGTACATACACAATTTTTTTTTATTTGCTGGAGTGTAGAAGCAATGGAGCTAATTTGGCTCTCACAAACTTGAGAGCATTAGCACAATACGTTTTAAAACAAAATTAGGAATAAAATCTTCTGAGCTCATCAGAAATTAAACAACCTGAAGGAATCTATATATGTTGAGATTGTATTAACGTCAATTCCACACTCCTTTGATCTTTTGGTTAAAAGCTCTGGCTCATGGACACGCTGAGACCCTGATATGATTTCTTCACCATTAATCAAATTGACAGTACACTGATTTAAATATCTTAGTAATACTAGTAACACAAACCCGCATCTCTGGGTTGCAATTTGACAATGCAGAAATTATTATATCTACCCAAAATGTGTTTATTTGTTACCCCTCTACAGGAGGATGGGGATTTTATCTCAAATAAATTCCATCTAGATCAACTGCAAGGCTGAGTGGAATAACATTTCCTATTCATGGTGACCAATCCGTGATGTTAATTTCTGAAAAGCACGAACCAAGTCCATTGGGTTGGTTTAGTGATTGAGATAGGGCATCGCCTTGCAAACGACCCAGGATGAAACCATGGCAGGCATAGAGCCCTAGATTATAAAGTTGACTGAGTTTCACAAGTAATATTGATTCAATTTATAAATAATAAAAAAATGCATAGGAACAACATATCTTGAGGTAAACAAACAGCATGGACAAAACTGCATCGTTTGCAAAAATTTTACCACTTGTGATTCTCATCACAAGTTTTATTTTATGGCTCTGTCAGCCTCGAATAAATTCATAAAAGGGCTCATTCACAGATGCCCGGAGGTAAGTACAGAAAACAAATAGAAGCTAAAAATACAAGAGCACAAAATGATCGATCGAGTAAACTGAATCTTGGAGACAAACCCAGCTTCCCTGTCACTTTCTCAATATTGAGCAGTTACTTTCTTAAACAGCAAAATCCCACTATTTCTTACAGGGGTTATAAAAAGTGATTTTCCCAAAATGAGAACATAAATGCTTCTTTTAAAAATAACACAATAAACTCTGAAGAGATCCACTCAAAAGGAAATTTCTCATCTGTATTGTATAATAAGGGCAGGAAGGACAGGAGAATAAAGAGTCTTGTAGGTCAAGAATAATGTCAGCCATTGAATGGTTATTTCGTGCTAGTTTATCTCAGAAATCATTTTCCTGTGTGAATATCTTTTATCATGTGTGAGTTCTCTCCTGAATTTCTCCAAAGGGAATGTGTTGACAGAAGCCATAAAAGTAAGTTTGTCAATTTGATCTTCAAATATAATGAAGGAAACAATATCTAATTGAGCGTCATTCTTCATGTCGAGGTTTGTTTAGCTTGCAAAGGTTTTCAACCATTTTCTTCAATGTAATCGATATGCAAACTGACTTTAGAAGACGTGGACATTAGGTTGGAAATGTAGGAACGTAATGCTTGGGTTTGTCCCAGGTGTAGGAATGGGTGTGGACCTGGCTACACAAACTGTTGCATCTGTAGAACTTGTCGTAAAGAACAAGGTCTTGAAGCCACAGGGACTATGACACATCTAGCTAGGAGTGCTAGTTTTACAAATGTTCATGATTATCTCATTTTCAAGAACACTGGTGAATCTGCTCATGATATTTCCCGACGCAAAGTAGGACGTGGTTGGTGCAAAAGTGTTGCGCATTTCAAGTCAAAGCCTGAAGAATTAGGACTGATGTCTTGGCATTCACCAGGGCTTTACACGAGTCATGGAAGCACCCCACCAAATTTTGAGTACCGTATGCGAGGTTCTCTAAATGAAGAGCAAGTGAAGCAACTTCGTAAAAGTTACTTGCCTAAAAGGTACCATACAATGGAGGTACCAGATAGTGGAAGAAACTCTTGTCAAGAAGACAATATGGGCTCAAGGATCACTGACTCTAATCTGGATAAAATTTCCCAGAATGGCCCTGCATTCAGTAGTTCAATTCATTCAAGGTTGTCTGATACCAAACCTCTAGGTGTTGTGCTGGCTTCAGAATTTAATTCTTCAAAACCCCCTGTTCAACTTTTCAGCCCCGATACATCTTCGTTGAAAGCTACAAATTTATCATGTCAAGAAAGAGTTGACTGGCTTTCTCTGTCCCAACCCGTGGTTAATATAGACCCTCATGTATTGTGTTTTAGAAGTTTGGTGAAAATGAAAACTAAATCTTCAGTCTTCTGTTCTACATTTAGCAGAGATGGCAATGATGCCATTTGGTCTAAGCATGAGGACTTCAAGGTTCCATCAGCATTCCAAAACTAGGCGGATAACTTCGGAATTGCAGCAGAACTTTGGATATTGGATTGCGGGATAAACCTAGAAGTGAGAACAATAAGACCTATATGAATGATGAGAGGCAAACATGAAAAACTACAAAAGGGCACCTGATTGATTTCTTGAACGAATATTTAACTTACCGATCAAGGTTGGCATTCATAGTCTGGCTGGGTATTTCCTTTTGCCGCCATTTCTTTTACTGAGAGATGTAGGAAATCAAGGGCCGAGGCTTCTTCGATCAGTGGAAGAACCCAGATCAATTCTGATGCTTGAGCATAAACAAAAAAAATTGGCTATAATAGTTAAATGAATGTAATTGGAGGAATAGCTCGGGATAAGAGTATTGTTGGGGCTTGGATATTTACACGAGAATACCCCAGTTTGCCCATGGAATACATTGGTGTATGTATATACCCTCGTAGATTTATGAGTTTTGTCTATAGGATTATTTTTTTTTAACCATTACCACGTTATGCTAAAACTCATTGTTAAAATTGTTGTTTTAGGTATGATTTGACAATTGTACAATTCCTCAAGGACATATGTCATGGATATTCCCTAAGATAAATTAGCTAGAGATTTTCATCATATTATTTAACAAAACTAGCCATGCATGCATGGCCCCATAGGCCTCAAGGGTTCAACATGGCTCTAATACCAAGTGTAAGAACCAACATCCATACTATATAGTTTTTTGTTTTTGTTTTTTCTTTAAATAAATCACAGCAAAATACAACCAGAAGAGAAACACATTAGGAATTCAAATTTATTCAGAACTCTCTAACACATTCCTGAAATTTGTTTCAAGAAACATATCATAACATTTACATACATTTAACTAATACCATAAAGCAATTATACAAAATAATATTGCAACACATATGTACCATTCACTAGAAGATGAGACTCTGCTTGCTTTGTTGTTACTGGTATTCCCTTGTTGCCGGTCACCTCCGAGAGTGAATGACGACGTACTTGATCCGAATGTGATGACCCACTGGTTAACCTCCCAACCTACTCCTTGGGTACTCTTCTTCCCCATGGACCCCCGAGCTGCAATGGGGTTGTACAATGGAGGAATGGAATAGCTGGTAGAGGAGAGCACTCCTTGGCTCAAGAGTCCCCTCTCTAAAATACTCTACCTCACCAAACTCACTATAGTTTCGTAATCACTGCTCTGACATAGTCTCATCCATCCAGCCATAGGGTTTTCCCCCAAAAGTCCCCTTCTCCCATGGCTTGCCCCTTCTTTTATAGGAGTCCTCATAGGTGATACTTGGCATGTCATGAATAATTAATTATTTTTTTTATAATTCAATAGCTTGATTATTCACCCACCCATGTGTCACTCTCTCATCCCGGGTCTCCCAAAATTATTTACTTAAATTTTAATTTAAAGCTAATATTTTCCTCACCTCAACAAGATTCCTATTTCTTCTCTTAGTTTCCTCTTTATCCCCCTTTTTATTCCTTAATTTTTGTTCATTACTAAAGTCAATTAATGAGTCAAGATTTGATCCCCTATCTACCCCCTAATTTAACTCAAGTTATCTCTTAAATGGATATTCTTATGTTGGTTGTTGCCACATGGAGGTTCTCTACATTTCTCTAAATTTAATTTATTATTCTTATTTTAATTTACCTTCCTATTCTCTTAATTAGGTTTAATTAGTTTAGGATTAATCTTTATCCTTACAATTATGTCCCCCTTTCCCCTTTTACCTAATTAAACTACATAATCTACCTAATATTTTCCAACATGGGAGGGTACGGTTTTTAAGATAAAATATTTTATTTCTTCCTATGATCCTCTTAACCCAAGTTTTACTTTTGATTTAATTACCTCGGTTTTTAACATCATTTACCCTTGATGTAAATTTACCTGGATTTCATTTCTTGATTATATTTATTAGTTTATTTATTTTTAATGATTCCAAGGTGCCAAGTTTGGTCGTGCCCTTCAAGAACTTCCCTTGAAGCTCCAAGGGTGCCACACTTAACAATTTATTTGTGATGCCAAGGGTACAAATTTGGTCATGCCCTTCAAGAAATTCCCTTGAAGTTCCAAGGGTGCCACGCCTAACATTTTATTTGTGATGCCAAGGGTGCTAAGTTGGTCGTGCCCTTCAAGAAATTCCCTTGAAGTTCCAAGGGTGCCACGCCACTTTCCCTTCAAGCATTCAGTGAATATGAGGGGAAAGTATAGGTGCAACGTCATAGACCGCTATCATCTCTTATGTTGTATGTTATAGTGAGACTAATGGTGTCAGGGATCAAGGAATCTGCCTTGATGTGCGGCCCCCCGTAAAATCCTCATGAGCGACCAAACTTTGGGACCTGCCCTCATGGCATCGTGATCTTCAAGGCAAAGGTGTTTCAACCCTTCCAGCCCAAGTCACGGTGGGAGTGCTAGTGGGTGAGATTAGGGACATTGTCCCGCCCCTCCCATGTAGTTCCATCCACTTGTACAACCCCATCACCCATATGTGAGTCATTTGGCCAAGCAACTAATCTGTGCCTGCAACCATTAACATATCATCAGAATATAGATAAACATATATAGCAAGTTTCGAAATCGACTTAGAATTTCAAAGATAAAATAATATAAATTTTCATCAAACCAGGTGTCGTCAACTCATCATGTACGAGTGCCTCTGGTGGTTTCCTTCCATACTCAATAATAATCAATAACTAGGTTTCTTAGTGTTAGTCATTGTCATAAAAGCATTATTACCATCACCTGGTCATTCACATCATTGTTCATTGTGAACCAGAACTAACGTAAGTAGCTAACATAGGGGATACCTCCATCATGGCTAGCATCATCATAACCTTAATGGAACCATACATATAGATCAAAGCTATCATCATTATAACATCAATAGAAAACATGTCTATCCTTTACTACTATCACCATCATGTTATCAGTAGAGAGTACACATAACCATTAATTATATCGAAATCATAATATTAATAGGGAACATACATAACCATCACATTCACTAATAATAGAGTCACGTTTCTGGATCCTCAACCTGAGTTCCTCATAGACTAAAGTATCTAAGATAATGTCATATTAGGGTCAAGAAACTAGAGTGGGCACTACACAGTCATTCTTTTTGAATCCTTCTTTCTCCTTATTTACTTGTTTTTCCAAATTTTCAAGAAGGCTTTCAATTCTGCAACACTTTTACTTTTTGTTTCGTCAAAGATGCACATCGAATTACAATTAATTTACCATTAGATAAAAGATGATATTCCTTATTCTCCTTGAAATATCCAATCATCATACACTTCATACCTTTTGATTCCAACTTAGTTGTCTTTTCCTTAGGAACTAAAGCAAAAAAAAAAAAAACTAAAAAATCTAGGATGTTTAACTTTTGGTTTGCAACCATACCATGCTTAATATGGGGTGATGTCATCCAAAGAATAAATGGGAGTTCAATTTATTAAATAAATTGCAGTATGTATGCCTTCAGATAGGTATGAGGGACTTAGAGCTTTGAAATTCAACATTGATCTCACCATTCCTAACAATGTTATGTTCATTCTTTCTATTACTCCTATTTCTTGTGGAGTATAAGTATTTGTGAATTTCCTTCTAATACCCTTTTCTCTACAATATTTTTTAAACTCATTTGAAGTAAATTGCCCACCATTGTCTGTCCTCAATGTTCCTTATGTTAAAATAAAATTCTTTTTTAACCATATGACAAAACATCTTAAACTTTTCAAATGTTTCTGAAATTTATTTCAAAAAATACACACAAGTCATTAGAATAAAATCATCAATGAAAAGTAAAAAATATTTGCATCCTCCAAGAGAAATTTTTGGAGGTCCATAAATGTCATTGTGAACTAGTTACAAATGCTTGTTTACTTTCCATAATCCTATAGGAAATGTCTCTCTATTACGTTTCCCATTAATGCAAGCTTCACACTTTGCATTTTCCTTTTTAAAATTAGGTAATCCTTTAACCATACCCTGTTTTTGTAGTTGAGAGAGGCTGCCAAATTTTAAATTCCCATAGCATACATGCCATAATCTAATGGGAAAAATATATGAACTTATAGCTCCTGCAAAATCTTTGCTTCTAGGAATGGATTTGCCTTTCAATATTAGAAGCTTGCTATCTTCATAACCTGTCATGATTCTTTTAAAAATTTGTTTGATGGAACTGATTTTAACTACTCCATCTTCCATGATAATTCGATGTCCTACTTGGTGAATCAATACTAAGGGCAACACATTATTTTAGAATGTTCGAACATACCACACATTTGAACTCATTCTCTCTCCAATGTCAGGTACAATTTTTTTCATAACACCCTTTATATGAGGTGTATGTTCTACATCGCCAACTAAGAAGAATGAGTTGAGATTAAATTCTTGAAATGTCCAAAAGAAGTCCTTTCTCTGGTATCTAGTATCCATGCATCTTCCTAATCACTTATCAAATATAAATTGGAGACTAAAAAATCACTTAATTTTTTATTTTGAAGAGTAGTGAATACATGTTCATAATTATCATCCTCTTGATCATTTTCATATTGTGTTGAAGTTAAAGGTTGCTTGAAATTTATCTTATCACTTGGAGTTAGAAAACTTTATGTATAATGACCAATGTTGTTGCAATGTCAGCATATACTTTGACTTAAATCTTGACCTCATCCATATTGTTGATTATGATTAGGAGCCCTCTCTAATTGACTTCTTTTGAAAGTGTTTAACCCCTATTGAAAGTTATTCCCTTTTCCTCTTTCTTGACTATGTCCTCTTCCATGATTATTTTCTCTTTCGTGGTTGCTTTCTCTTCCGTGATTGCTTTCTCTTTCTTGACTTCAGCCTCTACGTCATCCCCTGTTATTCACTTGAATTCCTCTTCCTCTTGAACTTTCAATTGAAGAATTACCTTGGCTTTTTCCTATAAGGAAGATATATTCACTTGTTTCTTCTTTCCAAATGTTTTATCATGCTAAGATAGCATGTCACATAATTAATCAAATGATGTCTGGTCCAAATTTATTTTCAATTGTAAAGTCTACAAAAAATATTTATAAGAGGATGGCAATCCTGTAATTAAAATTGTTGCCATCAAACTATCTTCTATAAAAGTAAATCCTAAATCACTGGTTTCTTGTCTTATGTTTTTAAGCCTTGAAATGTATTCAAGTACATCTCCTCCTTCAAACAATTTTTACTGAAGCAACTTTAATTGAATATCCATCAATTTTGTTTCAAGTTGTGTATAAAAAAGATCCCTAAAAGTTTTCCAAGCATTCAAAGTGTTTAATGCATTTTCTATATGAACATACATTTCTTCATCTACAAAGAATTTTATTAATGTCAATGCTTTTTCATCCTGAAATTCCCATTAGCTAGAAAATCGACATCGATGAATTTATTAGGTTTTACATCACCCTGCCTATGTCTTTCCATAACTCATTATAAATTAGAATGCTTTCCATATATCATTTCCATGTTTTGTAGTTATTTGAGCCTTCAAGCTTTTCCATCTCAAAAAAATTTAACAAGCTTTGATATTGTGAATGCTTTGCCAATGAGAGAAAAATATATAGGTAAAAAATCAAGAAAAAAAGCAAGTACCATGTAAAAAAACAAAATCAGCACATCGCACATTGCCTATCATATATATATATAAAGCCATTCCTTAAAAAGTTATATATATATATATATATATATATATATATATAAATATAAAGCGATTCCTTAAACCTTGTTCATCTCTTAAATCTTGTGCATTTATTTGTTTCATACCTTTTAAGTTTTATAAATGAAAACGTTGAGAAATGAAGGATTGAGGATTTCAATGGCTATAGATTCTGCACGTGTCATTATAGGTCAAGTTTCTTTTCAGTACAATGCACGCAAATCATGCCTCTCAATCTCATCTACAACGTACGTTCTTATTGTATGTGATCAATGCTCACTAAAATATGTTCTTTATATTCCACTACATCACGTTCTCTTCTCATTATAATTAAATGATGTTGACTTCTTGTTGGAGTGGCCAATTTTTTTAAGAATTCAGTGGGCTTTAGTGAGAGGGTGGAAGATTTATGTGGCAGGAAGAATGATATTTAGATATTTGGAAATTGAGAAATTTAATCATTTTAATTTTAATTTGTTGAAATGGAAAGATGATATATTTTCTTTTATAAGAAAGTTATTATGAATGATTTAAAGTTGAATATTATGAAGTAAAAGTATTATAATAAGATAAATAATAAGGTTTTTTTTTTTTTTATTTTTTTTTTTTTTTTTTTTTTTTTTTCGATGTGGTTCACGGGGCACCGGAGGTGGGCCGCTATGTCCACGTAGAGCTGCACGGCCATCAGGCCTACCCCCGAGGGCGTCGAGGAGATTTGACCCCGTGACCTCTCAAACCGGAGAGTACTATCAGCGGGAACTCGACCATTTGAGCTATCCCTCGGGGGCTCAGATAAATAATAAGGTTATTGTATGAATAATTTTGATTTATTTGGTTATATATGCTAACTAATGACTTCACATTAAAGAGTGTCTTAACAAAACATGGAATCACTATCTATTCAAAACCTCATAAACAATTTTTCTATAACTTTAACTATAAACATAAAAATATAAAAAAAAAATCAATAAATAAAGCTATATGAACATGAAACAACACTGTAATATTGAATTAAATTAAATAACCCACCACTACAAATTGAAATACAAAAATGAAAATTAAATAAAAAAAATAATTGTAAGAATCAGTCCTCCGTATTTAAGACACTACATTCTAAACTAAGTACGAATCACATTCAAATTGAAACCGTATGAAAAAGGCAAATTGCTACTTTATATTAAATTAGAAGAACAAAGTGCAAAATATCAAATTCATTGCTTCAATCAAATCATTGGTCCATACATATATATGATTTTATTAACATATTTAAGTCTTCTTTACGTATATTCTTTAAATCACTACATTTATGGACTACAGCGAATCTAACCCAATATGCTAAACAGAGTATCGTGGAGAGAAAGACGATTTCCATTAATCATTTCTTCATTAATTTTTCAACAACTAGTCAATAAATCCGCAGGTTGATTCTTCATTGTAGTCCCCTATTCAGCGAAACCAGCATTACTAATATGTAGTCACGAAGCTGCCAAAAACTTTGTTGACCTTCCCTTGCCATGTGTCTACCTCCCTGTGTGTATGATTCAAACAACTAATAAAATCCATATTTAATTCATTTGTAACCATCTCAAGCACATGGCTTGTTATCTCATTAAAAGTATCTACATCAATGGATCTACCATGATTTCAATTACATATATGATCACTACCATGATTTAAATTACATATATATGATCACCACAAAATCAAAGATTCTTGCACTGACTTACTAGGAAATAAGTTATAATCAAAATTACTCATTTAAAAAGATGAAAATGGTATAAATTTAACCATTTATCTTAAAATTCTTTCTTGGCCTATAGTTTATATAGGTATGTGATGAAAAACTAGGCAAAGGTCATGATAAAATAAGAGTTTATAAGAAAGAATTTTGGGAAAAGAGGTGACAAAAAAATCAGGGTCAACTATCATTTTGAATAGTGTCTAGATTTTAATTTATGGAATCTTTAGAGTTATTCTCTTTTTGACAAGTCAAGGTTGTTCTCAACAATAAAACTATTTAAATTCTTTTTGGAGAGGTAAGAAAATATATTGAGAGTAAGCATGTTGTATACTTGCTTGTGTATTTATAACTCTTTGTAAAGGGGATTAAAATGTTGTAAGGTTGCTTTTGGATTTTTATCCCTTTGTAAATAAGGACAATGAAGTTGTAGGTTTTCTTGTGAATAATTTAACATGTTTTGTAAAAGGAAAAATAATCAATAAAGTCTCGTCTCCAATAGAGAAAGCAGAGGAAATTTTATACTTCTCATATTTGGATTAACTTTTTCTTTCCTAATACAACATATGTAAGTAGACTTAGAGTATAGAAAAATTTTACTTCACTCAATTTAATTATTTCTTAATTTGGACATCACCATCATCTTCTACTCATCAAAATCCACATTCCATATACACATTTGTGCAAGATCCACATTCCATACTTCATATAGTTTTACATACAAACTATTTTGGGTAGCAAAACCAACATAAACACCATGCAATGTCTTTCCATATTGTATGCGAGATAAAGAATGAATCTACATATCAGTTGTACAAAATTAATATAAGAGTGAAATCAACAACTATTGGATGCTAACTTCTATTAGCCATATCTTGAGTTAAATGACCAAATTGAGCAAGAAATGGCTTCTTGGAAAACTAAGAATATGAGGAATATTTTAGGTCAATTATTTTTTCCAAATTAATAATAAAAATGTCTGGAAAAAGTGAGATAATAATGATTATGATTTTTTTTTTACATATATTAAAAGCTAATGGAATATAAACAAACATGATACTCATATTCTTGAAAATTAAATCAATAATTTGTTGCAGGAAAGATCCATGTGATTACTATATGAAATCCTCCAAATTTGACATGAAAAGAAGAAATTAGTCAATGTAATCAATATACTTTTATTTTTCATAGTTAGTTTGGATGACCAATTGTACTAGTTTTATTTATTATTTGATTTAATTATCATAAAGATAATTCAAGATAACATAAATCTATAATGAATATAACTAATTTTATTGGCATTAGTATGATTATTTCAATTATTTTAGGAAAAAATATTAATGAAAAGGAACAAGTTGGCAGGAAATTTTCTCATATAAATTTATTTTCTTCCATAAATATTTTTTTGTCAAATATGAATATTAAGTAATATTTCATACAAGATAAGTGGATGAATAAGAAAAGATAACAGGTTCTCAGTCAAATAAAAGAAAGTACAAGTTTAAAATCCTCAATCATATGAAATCACAGGTATAACAATTTTAAATTTGTTATACAACATAAGTTCTTGGATTATAAAATGAATAAAACATGTAATAATTCTATTGTTAGAGAAAATATTGTACTTGTTTTAGTATATTGTTCTAGTGACTTTTAGAAAAAAAATATTGAAATATGAGTTGGGAAAGAGAAGCATTTATAGCTAAGGAAGAAAAAGAAAGAAGAAGATTGGATGTAATGTATTGAAGGAGATTTTAAAAGGACGCTCTTTTTTTTCCTGAAGAAAAAGGAGACTCTTTCTATGAATAAGGGGTTGGATGTTCTTACTAGGATGCTATAATTTATAAGATCTTGTTTGTGTATTCATATCAAGCTAATAACAAGGAAAATTCCAAATTTTATTGTATTTTTCTTGCATATTTTTAGCAAGAGAAAAATAGGAGTTTTGTTCTAGTGGGAATATTTCTTGTTACCAAGAATTCATGTTGGAGGCTGAAAAGCTTTTCATTTAATCAGTGTAATTTTTTTTTATCAATTTTAATAGTAAGGAGAAGTCTAAATATCTATTTCAGGTATCTCTTTTATATGTAAGATTGTTCAATCAACGTTTCTATAAGTTTATTTATATGCATGTTATTTCTTTTCGTTAATTTTTGTTTAATGATTTAATGTTTTCCTCCATAGATGTTGATTGGATACAAGAATACTTCTATTATTCTTTTGGAGTAACTATTTATTTAGAAAAATAAAAATATATGTATCAACACATAAACCATTATTGAATCCTACCAATTAATTCCACATATTCAATAATTAATCTTTCTTATTATATTTTATTTGAATAAACCCCCCCCCCCCCACACACACACATGAATTATTTTTTCTTATTGTATTCGATACAATAAAGAAATATTAATTATTGAATTTGTAGAATTAATTCATATATATATGGGTTCGTGCCTTTGGCGACCATAGGATCAAGGTTAAGTTTGTAATACCTAGTCCATAGTTAACCCTAAGTCAAAGGAAAAGAAAAATCCTATAGTCAATGAAGGGTATGGGAGACGAGAGGTTTTGGTTAGGGTTTCTATTGTTGGCGAGGATTTTTTGGTCGCTTCTATTCAATCTCCTCGAAACTGCGAGTGGTTTGGGGTGCCCATGATAGAGAAGTATTCGACAAATATGATGAATGGAAAAGGCAGTTGATTTTTCAAAGGATCCATTTGAAGGCATAGTCATCTAGAGGAAGCCACCACATCAACACCTCAACATGGTTTATAGGGAAACACCTGGTACCTCAGACTCAAGAATCTTCTCAACTCTTCTATATTTGGAGGCGATTTATTTGAGTGTTCTAGACATGTCTTTCCTGCCAAATTATTCATTGTATACATCAAGCAACGCTCTAACTGTTGGATTTGATGGTCTATCGCTATATTTTCATAGCTCGTCTATTTTGGATAGTGCTCCCCTTTCTTAGAAACAACTAGATGAAGTCACTTTTGTGAATTATTTTGTGGGTTCTTCTTATTTTCCCTCTAGTAGCGTTGTGCGGGATTTTATTGAAAACTAAGGCTTTTTCAACACCTTGTTATTAATCCCAGCAGTAACTAGTTATATAAGATCTTGTGCGGCCAACAACTATTTCTTCGGACCTAGAGGTGATGGGCTCCTCGTCGGTAATTTTGGGTCAAGTTGTGCAGGGCTTCCCCTGAGGACTTCGACTGTGGTGACAATGGTGTGAGTGGTGGTTTATAAGGTAAGAACCTAGTTTCAACAGGTGTGTAGTTAGGGTTTGGGGTTTCCCTTCCCCCCTATATCAGTGCGCTTAGGTTTACATCTGAGGAGATAAACCCAACAATTGAGCATGGCATGGTCAATCCTATAGGAGTGGGATCAATTTAGAAAGAGGGGAAGAAAGGTAAGAAAACCAAGCACTAAGGTTCGATCTCCCTAGATCCTTGATGGAAACTAGAAACAAACAGACAATTGAAATAACTCTTTCCCTAAGTTGGACATGTTTGAATTATAACTATTAAATACAATGGATGAGCCTCTTACCTATTTCACAAAATGATTTATGAAGATCCCTCATTATGACTTGATGCAGCTCTTCAATGCTTGATAAGATCTGCAACCATAAACAAGAAAAGGATCAAAATCACATGCGATATAATAATCCAAACAAACTTAACCTAATGATCAAGGAGATTAGGAATTGAATTTTCCTTAATAAATAGTTTAAACAATTATAAACCATTCATCATTCCAATAATAAAATTCAATGGGGAAAAGCGTTCATTTCTATTAATTAAATATAAAGAAGAGCCTTACAACCTTTGCCTTAATGCTGTGAGGTTCCTCCCAAATGCCTTCAATATCCTCCTTAGATGCTAAGTTTTCTAATCTCAAACTATCAACATAAGTTTATCTTCTCTTATTTAGGACCTCAATCCCTCTACCCTCTAGTCATTTTATGGGCTAAGAGGAAGAAGTATCAGATCCAAAAGAGGAGGGTGAGATCCCCTAATTGATGGATTTGGTTTACTTGAGGAAAGGGATTAAGATGCATCGTTTGAGGGTTATAGCTCGAATAGTCATCACCTGGAAGCTTTTAGTTGGGAAATATTCGACCAACTATGTTTCTAGAATGTACTTTTTATTTTTACTTTCTTTGATTCACGTGGATGGCCTTATAGTGGCAGACAGAGTGCAATTCTATGTTGTTCTCAGATTCAATTCGAGTGAATGCACGATAATATCTAGGAAAATCAGCACACGAGATACTTGATAAGGTGTGACAACTATTATTCCCAAATTTCCCATCTTCTTCAAGATATTTTTGGTTGTTGGAATTTTAATGGAATTCAATCAAACATGTTCATGGATGGAAAAATACCCATAAACTGATCAAGTGTCATGGTGAAAAATTGATGTGTAGCAGATTGCCACCTAAAGTGTGAAGTCTATGAAATCAGTTTTAAAAGATTGAAGCGCTTTATCATTCCAAGGATCAGATCAAAGAAAATGGTTGGAAACCTGCAGGGAACATTCAAGGATTACAATGCAGTTGTATATAAATAATCATCACCGAGGTAGGCATCCCCATACTTAGAGTAAAGCTAACTCAATGAATAAGTACGGAAAAAACAAAAATCATATAGATAGTAGACACAGTACGGGTGGAAATCTGTCCTGAATTTGTTTACATAATCATGAATATAAATCTCCTCCAACTTGGATTGATGAAACTAGATCTACGGTCTTGATTTTCATTTCTCAATCCGTAGTACAAATCTAACCATGCGAGTGAATGTTTCGAAGTTGAACATGGTAGAAACCACTTGATTACCTATCAATGATGTGAACCGTTAACAAGTGCAAGAGAAACCACCAATAATGACAATGGTCCTCAAGGTACTTCCGGTACAATCTCTGAAGTGCGAATAAGTGATCTGAAGTCAAACACTCTTAGAATTGTTTGATCGAAGGCCAGTGATGAGAACCTATCGTTGAAGGTGAGAACCCTGCCATTAGGGAATGCATGCCTCAAGGTACTGAAGGTTTCTAGATCAAATTTCTAGATAATGAGCTGAAGTCGATAGGAAGCAACCTGTTGTAGTAAAGCCTACGACATGAAACACAATGTTAAGTTTATGAAAATAGTTTTCAAGGACTGACTCAGGGATGATCGATGCAATTGAAGGCTAAAATTTTCAAAGTAACATGAACTAAGGTTGAACTTCTCTTGAACACATAACGACACGGCAATTGACTTGGCATTATTTGACTTAATGATAATACCCAAAACCATGAAGACTTTCAATGAGGTTTGATTAATTGTAATACAAATGGATTTCCCAACCCGAACAAGAAATGTGACGGAGTGTCATGTTCAAGAGCAACATGCCTCCTTTATAATAAAATGTAAAATGGACACCGTTTACCAATTCCCCCCCACCATTACTGGAAAGTACTTCTTTATTTTTTACAAGATTGAGGAGGATAACATATGCTTGTACTATAAGCTCATCCTTCAAATGATTCCATTGAATTATTTTTAACGAGCACTAAGAAGGAATGGTTCGGTCCTGTTATGCTTAACGAGTCCTATAATGTTTAGTTTTTACGAATCTAGTAAAAGAGTAACTCGATGTCATTTTCTTTTAAGAGTTTGAAAAAAAATAAAAAAGGAAACTCATTCAGTTATTTTACTGTAAAATTTTAACGAGCCTGGAGAAAGTAAAGCTCGACGTTTTTCACTTTTAGGGAGTCAAAAGAAAAATATAAGTAAAATCCATCATGTTCTTTTTCATATGTTAAGTCTCTCAAGTCCGAAAAAGGATAAAATAATACAAGAGAGAACTTTATTGACCATTATCAGTCAACGTATACCTTTTTCATAAATAGTCCAGTTCAGTTCGTAAAAGGGGTAAACTTATACTAAGTGGATGGTTGTTCATTTACTTTTACGAGCTTAAACAATCAAGTGCTCGACAATATTTTCATGTTTGAAGAGTCTGAAAAGGGCTTAAACGAGGACTCCACGGGTTTCGATTTTTCGTAAGTTTTAATGACTTCGAAAAAGTGATAAAAATATACTCATCTTACCGACTTTCAATTTAATTAATGAGCAGGAGAAGACAGAAAGAATGCGACATTTTCATGTACATTTTGCGAGAACGAAAATATAGCAAAAGGAGCTCGAGATTTTCATGAGTTTAAAGAGTCTTGAAAATAATAACCGAAATGGAATCGAGATAAGTTTCATTTTTACACAAGCTTGAAACAAAGAAAAATTGTGCTTGAGGGTGGTTTCATTTTTATAGAAGCTTGAAACAGAGAAAACTATGCTTGAGATAAGTTTTCATGCCCCCAACATAATGACTCCAAGGGCACATTCCCCCCAAACTTTATTTCATTCACCTGAGTAGACTAAAAGTTACTAATAGGAGGTTCAAACGAAGGCTTGTTTACGAGATCAAAAATACTCGAGTTAACATTTACGAGATCTAGTTAAAGACTCAACTCAAATAGGGGAGGATTTGTTTCATTTTTTAACGAGATTGACACAGGAAAAGAAATATGCTCATGAAGCGTTATTTCATTTTTTAACAAGGTTAACACAGTAAATGAACTATCCTCAAGCACTTGTTTCATTTTTTAACGAGGTTGACACAGTAAAAGAATTATCCTCATAAGAATCTGTTTCATTTTTTAATGAGGTGGACACAATAAAAGAACCATCCTCATAAAGATCTGTTTTATTTCTTCCAAATGGAAGAAACACATGTCAAGGGACACCCATTGATCATGGCTTCCAAAAGGTCTTCATCAAATGGAAGAACAATTCTATGGAAGGAACGCATGTCAAGGGGATCAATATGGATAAGAAACTCATATTCAAATGCCCCCATTGATGTTTTTATCATGTCAGTTACTGGATGTAAGTCAAAAGAAGTCGAGCAGATAGTGAGAGGCTCACTTGCATCGATAGCTGAAAACATGGGACAAGTTGCCACATAATTAACTCGTGGCAGGGTAGCTACCACTTCCATATAGGGAACATTCAGGGGTGTCGTATGACTTGTAGTCAAAGTAATATCAACGTATGGAAACTGATCAAACATCACAATGTTTCCATTGTGAGGGAAGGACATCATGCGAAAGAGTGTCGACACGACAACTTTAATGGCATATACATAGTCTCACCCAAGGAGAAAATTGAAATCTAAGGGATCTTGGACTACCGTAAGATCAATAAAAACAGTCTTGCCTTCCAAGGTAATAGGTAACTTAGGAAGGATCCCTAAAGGTTCACTAATGGTTCTATTAAAAACTAACAAATTCTATGTAACAGGCACAAGGTGAGGGGAACCCAAAGCTTGCCAAGTAGTCGAGGATAAAATATTGATAGAAGCACCTTCATCTACATTTGTTCATCACACATTCTTACCATAAGCCTTCACAATGATTTGGAGATGGGTGGAATAAGGAAGATGAGGTTTTGTCAATCTACCCCAATCAAAATAAATAACCTCATTACTTGGATGGGGTTCAAAAGAAACATATGAAATTCCCCATGTATAGAAGAATATGAGGTAACATAAAGAACTTGAGCGGTATAAAGTTCACTCTCTAAAGGGAGAGTGGGATCGATCGAAGAAGGAATTGATTCAACCACTTGATCAACAAATAGTCCATCAACCTGAGTGACACATGCTTCACCCTCCGATGGAAGAGTGAGATTGACTATACTTGGATTTATATCAATCACTTCGTCAACTAACAGTAGACAGGGAGAAATTTTATGGTAATTAGTTGGAAATTGTTGTTGTGAAACAGTAAGATTTTCCAACAATTTTGAGGATTCATCCATGTGAGGGAAAAGGTGACTACGATGAGTCCCTTCGCATAACCTACAAGAAAACCTAATCTTAATATTTTTCCCATGAACCTCGAAATCACTGGTTGATGGATCAACAGTAAGTTGATGAGAATTATTTGACTGTACTTCCAAAACCTTAGGAATACCAGGACAATTGATAGGGAAGTGGTCACCCTTACAAAGCTTGGAAGGATATTTTGGCTTACGATGCATTGTATAAGTTCCATCAACATTACCAATACTTATAACCATGGTTGGTTGGTTGAGTACTTTCTTATCTTGATTCTTCTTCTTCTTCCCTTTCTTATTTTTCTTAGTCATCTAGTTACTAGCATCAAGGATTTTACCAAGCGAAGAAGAAGAAAGGGAGGAGGATATGTTAGATGAAGAAGGTAAAGGGTCAACAATAGGTTGGTGATGTTGAGATGGAGAACTCGGTTGAGGTGAAAAACTCGGTTGAGTTGGTACAATTGGAGTATTTGGGATTAAAGAAGTTGAGAACAACAATACAAGTAAACCTATTGTGAATCCGGGAAGTGACAATGTAGCCATATAAGGAGGACTGCCATTTTCAAAATTAGGGAAAGGATCAGGGTTCCCATTAAAACAAAGGTCTTTATCAGTAACTTATGACATTGTTTCCATTAGGTTTAATCAAAATAAGTTTTTATTATTAAAATTAAATAATATTCACAATCCACACCTAAGGTCTTGTAAAAGGTAAAAACAAAAAAGGTAACGCACTCTAAAAAATATAGGGATTCAAACCATACAAATTGACTTTTCACAGAGATCAATAATTACTAGTTGGTTATGAAATCCAACATCGTAGAGATCATAGTGAAAATATTTATAAATATGAGTGTTTAGAACTAGTTGCCCTGACAACTTGCCTAATGAAACAGTCTGGTGCAAGTAACTTCACTTATGGCATCTCGAGTGAATATTATCCCCAAAATGTCCAAGTGAGTCTACTCAACATCTGTTCCAGGTACATCAGGACCTTCACTCTACTGTCACCTTAGGTAGAGCCCTAGGATTATGGTCACTAAGTTTACCAACCACAACAATTTTACCTGGAGGGACAATCGTAAATCAGATGTACACGTAAGGGAAAAGTAACAAAGCTCAATCCCCTTGAAAGATCCTCAACGTGGTTAATTGGAGACTTACCTTCAAGTGACCCCAAGTACCTTTCAAATCCCTCTTGCACTGGACAAATCCCTCTTTCAGACAAGAGCGATCTCCCTATATCCTTGATGAAAACTAGAAACAAATAGACAATTGAACTAACTCTTTCCCTAAGTTGGACTTGTTTGAATTATAAGTATTAAAGTCAATGGATGAGCCTCTTACCTATTTCATGAAATGCTCAATGAAGATCCCTTGTTGTGACTTGATGTAGTTCCTCAATGCTTGATAAGATCTGCAACCATAAACAAGAAAAGGATCAAAAGCATATGCGATATAATAATCCAAACAAACTTAACCTAATGATCAAGGAGATTAGGAATTGAATTTGCCTTAATAAACACTTTAAACAATTATAAACCATTCATCATTCCAATAAGACAATTCAATGGGGAAAATCATTCATTTGTATTAATTAAAGATAAAGAAGAGCCTTACAACCTTCACCTTGATGTCGTGAGGTTCCTCCCAAATTCCTTCAATCTCCTCCTTAGATGATAAGCTTTCCAATCTCAAACTAGCAGCATAAGTTTATCTTCTCTTAGTTCTGACCTCCTCAATCCCTCTACCCTCTAGTCATTTTATAGGCTAAGAGGAAGAAGTTTCAGATCCAAAAGAGGAGGGTGAGATCCCCTAATTGAGGGATTAGGTTTCCTTGAGGAAAGGGATTAAGATGCATCATCTGAGGGTTGTAACTCGAATAGTCATCACCTGGAAGATTTCAGTTCGGAAATGTTCAACCAACTATGTTTCTAGAATGTATTTTTTATTTTTACTTTCTTTGATTCACTTGCGCATCTTATAGTGGCAGACAGAGTGCAGTTTTGCGTTGTTCTTAGAGTCAATTCTAGTGAATGTGTAGGAATATATAGGAAAATCAGCGCAGGTGATACTTGAAAAGGTGTTACAACTATTTCTCCCAAATTTCCCATCTTCTTCAAGATATTTTTGGTTGTTGGACTTCTAAGGGAATTCAATGAAACATGTCCATGGATGGTAAAAATACCCATAAACAAATCAAGTGTCATGGTGAAAAATTGATATGTAAGAACATTTCAGTATCTCACACTCTTACATGTGAATGGTTCGCCTTCAATTTGAAAAAGAGGTAAAATTCGAGTTGGGTGATAAATATGGTTTGGTGCATAGAATCAACACCACTTCTACTTAAGATATTGTCTCCATTGTTAGATAACAACAATGAAAAATTAAGAGATGAGCTAGTCTGGGTTTGTCTCCCTGTGATCCCTTTGATATTATGGTCATAGGATGTCTTCACGTTGATCGGGGATAAATTGGGTTCATTCTTGGAGGCTTACAAATCATTTGAAGAAACCAGAAATATGGCATGTGCCAAGATTCTAGTCAGCTTGGACTCTAGGGAGGGTCTGGTTGCTGCTCTAAACATTTCTTATCGTGGTTTGTCTCATCTTCAAATTTTAAACTATGAAGGGATTCCCTTCCGTTGTTGTCGTTGTCACAAAGTCAACCATGTATTTAAAGACTACCCTATACCTTATGCCAGAAAAGAGGGGAAGAGATTCTATGACAAGTGTTTCTATGGAGGAGTGCAAGCTAATCTTAGTCACGGAAAGGATCTCGGGGAAGAGCCATAAATATCACGATCTGGTGACCTTGAGGTAAGCCACACTCTTCATGGTGCCATGGGGAAGTCTCCTGCAAATGCACAATGGAAAATATCAGAGGCTCAACCAATGGAGGAAGATATGACTCTTCTTAGCTCGGGAGCACAGGTTTTTTCAACCTCTCTGAAAGTGGCCACACCATCCACTACCTCTCTTATTCTGGGTATAATATCATCCCAAAACCATGTCTCTAATATTTTTCATTCTCTCTTCTCATTGGTTGTGCATTTTGTTCACCATTTGACTTCCTGCATTTTTGTTTATGGGGGGTTCTCTCAGCGGGGTCTTAATCTTAAACCTATTCCCTATCTATGGATAATTTTCCCTCTTACTTCCCTCCCCCTTACCCTCCCTCCCTTATACCATAGATTCCTTATTCACATTTGAACCAAGATCTTGTTATGACCTACGATCAAAGGCCCAATTATCATTTCCCTTGAATCCCTACAGCAACCTGTGTCCGCTCTCTCCTTAACATCTTATAAATGTCCCTCATGGCATAAAATCCCATATTTCCAAAGCTAAACTACATGTGATCCATGACGTTGTGGCTGGATAACAATATTCACTTGAAGGGGTTATAGAGTAGTGCACACCCCCATCCCCTACTCAAAATTATGATTCTATCCTTCAACTATAGAGGGTTATCTAGCCCCCCCAAGCATATAACCCTAAAATGTTTGTTCTTGAAGGAAAATATTTACATTGTATTTCTCCAAGAAACCCTGGGAGTAGGTGACAAGGTTGTAAGAACATTGGAAGTTTTTCTCCCGGGCTGGTGTTTTATTGTAGCAGATTCTAGAAGAAGATCTGGTGGCCGAGGTATCGGATTCAAGTTGAGGTCCATTAAAGTTTTGAGTTCCTAGGGAGTGGAGGGTCCCATTAGCATTGATATTTTTGTGACAGACCTAGGCTTGACTATTAGATTGATAAATATATACAGACATTTCAATATACAAGGGTCTTTTGGAAAGCATTGATGGAACACTCCTATATGCATATTGATAATATAAATGTGGGAGGCGACCTCAATTTCTCCATTGGGGTCTTTGAAATCTGCGGTGTGCACACCCACCCTAACCCTTTATTTGTAACATCCTCCTCCCACATTTACCTAAGCTAAACAGTCCACCGGGGTAAACATTTGACGAAGGGTTACTATGATATGATTCAACACCCCAAGTATAGTTAAGGAAGTGGAATCGACAAACCAAAACCAAATTGGCCTTCCTCAGAAGCTACAGGACCCCCAGGGCCTAACCAACCACTCTAGGTGCCAAAATCCTAAGTTAACCTGCTTTTTTACTAAACTAGACCCCCCATCGCACCTATGAAAAGCCATGCATGTGAATGAGACCCTCCAGTCACTCCCACAATAAGGTATCCATGCGTTTATGGCCTTTTTTAGGCAGTTCTGTGCTAGTGACACCAAATCCTGAGCCACTTTTTTAGGGCTATGACACATGCCTTTACCCAAAACTTCATGAAACTTCCATAAATGATAAATAACATTGAGAAAAGGCTACTAACACAAAAACCTGAGAAAGGGATTGACTGACCCCTAATAGCCATGACATGCATTCCATCAAACACATCATGAACATGTAATCTATAGGTCATAACAATAGATATGAACATAGGGACCTCATACTTATTTGAGATTCGTCAAGAAGGTTTGATGCCCTCTCACAATAGTTGTGTTATCGTCTATTAGGTCATACATTCATTAAAATTTCATTTACTAATCAAAACATGATGAGATCCACAACCAAAGTCTATCATAAATCATGCTTATAACAATCATATAGCTGACAGAATAACAATGATAGAACAACCATTAAATCCACATAATAACAAGTACATTTAACATAGAGCACAAGAGGAAAAGAGATATTATTATCAAATGCAAAAGCCAACCAAGTCACGGAATTCCACGTACCACTCAACCATATATTGGGATGAACCAAATCTTTCTTCCAATCAATCACCCCCATGCCACATTCCAAGCATGAATGTGGGAATCACGACAAAACTGAATAAGGATTCCTTAGGATTTACTGTATATCCCACCAATATCGGTCAAGGATTCCTAGGCCCGAAACCATCATCTATACAACCGTGATTTACCACAATCCTGCCAAGAGATTCCTAGGCCCGAAACCCTCATCTATACAACCAAGATTTACCGCAATACCACCAAGGGATTCCTAGGCACAAACAAGAAACATACACTACCAGACTTTACCACAATCCCACCACATAGTGATCCAGGGATCACTAGGCCTATATAAGCATGGATGCCTCTGGATCTCTCCACCTAAACTGTGAGTTATTTGTCCATCTCTACCATCTAAGCTTTACCGTATGTCCCTCCATTTACTAGCTGAGGATTCCTGAGCCCAATGAGGGTATACACAATCAGGATTTACCGCAATCCCACCTTCACCAGTCTAGGGATTCCTAGGCCTTGTGTTTCCTCCTTGAGACCACCCCACTCAGTTTCGAAACCATATGACAATCCAGATCAATCGAATAAGAGAAACCTCATCACACCATGGCTATTTAGAAATGGAAAGGTAAGGATGAAAACCACTTTCACACTTGGAAAAGCCCATTCTAATGACAACAAGAGAAACAAATACACACATGCATGCCAAAATTGGCAAGGAAATCACACATGTAACTTGATACCTACAAGTAATCCCATTGCAGCCACTTGAACTAACTCTTCCTTACTTGATCTTTTCTTCTCGTTGCTTTCTTGTCCTTCCTTTTCCTTCTTTCCCCTAATGCTAGAGTGCTCCAAGAATACTCTAAGTGTATGCGAGTATGAGAGAGTAGAGAGAATAGAGAGAGAGCTCCAAAATTGAATTGACAAAAGGTTGTGGATTGATCCTCATAAGCCTTTTTATCAATGAGGCCTCTATTTTCTTCAATTTCCATTATTTTCCTTCATTTCCCTCCTCACATGCAACCTGTGAAGTTTCACCTTCCTTTTCTCATAATTTCCATTATTTTCATGAATAAAATGTCAATTAATGCCTCTTTTCCTTTTCAATGCATTTTCCATTTCCTTTTCCAATTTCCTTAGCCATAATAAACCAAATGAACACCCACACTAGGATGTTTTTCCCAACATTGAACTTGGAATATGTGTCCTGTGACATTGGTCTTATTTTTCCTTTATTAACTTTATTACATGGATTTTTAACCTAGGGCTATTATAAACCCCTCCCCCTTAGGGGAACACCATCCTAGGTATTCAATGACACCTACAATGAGCAAGACTGCTGAAAAGAAAAAATATTGCCCATGGAGCTTTATAACTTAGCTCGATGTTGCATTTACAATGATCAACCTGCTGAAAAGAGTACCAATATGAAAACATAACAACATGGCATCCATACCACCTATTAGAGCTTTGTAACACATCTCATTGTGGTATTTACATCCATATATATACATATATATACCAAAACACCATGCTAAAACATATATTAACAGACATCCACTCAACCAACTAATAGAGAAGGATACTTAACCTGCATCTGGTTAGCCATCTCCCATGTAGCTTCATTGGGCCCAAAGTGCTTCCACTGCACTTTAACATTCTCAATTGCTTAGTTCCAGATCATGAGAATATTTCTCTGCAAAATACACTGAGCTTCCAGTTGGAATTCTCCTTATGGCTCCACCTACAATACAAACCAATCAATAACATGATCAACATCCTTTACATATATTTTAAGCAATGAAACATGGAAAACATCATGGACTTTCATTTTCGGAGGCAGTGCAAGTCTGTAGGCCACTGGTCCAATCCTCTCAAGGATCTTGAAAGGCCCACAATACCAAGGTGCTAACTTCGCACATGACCCGATCCTCAAGGAGATCTTCTTGGGCTTGATGCATAAGTACACATGTTCCCCAACCTGAAACTCATTAAACAACCTCTGACAATATGCATAACTTTTTTGCCTGTCTTGTGTTTCCTTTATATTCTTTTTGATAACCTGCATTTCCTGTTCCATCTCTTCCAACATGTCCAGTCCTATCAACACCCTGTTCACTAGATTACTCTAACATGGGAGTATTAAAAATCTACACATAAAGTGCCTCAAATAGACTCGTCCACAGTGACTTCTGATACCCATTGTTGTAATCAAACTCAACCAGAGGAAGATACTCTTCCCACTTTTGCTACTGATGCATGTCATACATTCTCACTATGTCCTCCAGAACCCTATTGACCCTCTCCGTATGTCCATCTATCTGTAGATGATAAGTTGTGCTGAAGGCCCACTCTGTACCCAAACCTACAAATAAATATTTCCAGAATATGGAAGTGAAATTAGCATCTCTATCTCACACAATCTTCTTTGGAACACCATGATGCCTCATTATATCCCTAATGAAGACCTGTGTTGCATCACTAGCTAAATACACAGACTTCACTGGAATGAAGTGTGCTACCTTTGTCAACCTATTCACCAAAACCATCATGTAATCATGTTGTCTAAATGTCCTCGGAAAACTTGTAATGAAATCCATGGAAATGACCTCCCATTTCCACTCTGGAATCATAATCAACTATAGTAATCCAATTGGATGCTTACACTCTTATTTTCCCTGTTGAAAATCCAAGCATCTAGCCACAAAGTCTGCCACTTCCTTCTTCAGATTCGACTAATAATAGAAATTCTTCACTATTGTCAATGTTTTATGATATCTTGGGTGACCTGAATATGGTTTATCATAAAATTACCTCAAGATAAGTTTCTTGAGCTCACTATTTGGTATTGTACGACACATTGATATTGTTCCCAAAGATGATCTAACCATCTGCTATAAGACGATAATCCACATCTTGTTCACCTGTACCATGTTGTAACCTGTGCCTAAGCTCCATGTACTTATCATCCTAATGTCCCACCTAGAAAATTTGATCTTGTAGATCGATCCCATATGAACTCATAGCTGTAATGTGATTTACCTGGACTCTTATGCTAAGAGCATCTACAACCCTGTTTTCCTTTCCCTTAATGTAATAAAATTAATAAAGTCAAAATAAGACCAAGGTCATGAGACACGTATTCCAAGATGAATGTTGGGAAAAAAATCTTAGTGTGGGTGTTCATTTGGTTCATTATGGCTAAGGAAATTAGCAAAGGCAACGAAAAAGGCATTGAAAAGGAAAATAGGCATTAATTGGCATTTTATTTATCAGAATAATGGAAATTAGGATAAAAGGAAGGTGAAAGGTCAAAGATTGCATGTGACGAGGAAAATGAAGGAAAAATAATGGAAAATGAAGAAAATAGAGGCCTCATTGATAAAAAGGCTTATGAGGATCAGTTCACAACCTTTTGTCAGTTTAGTTTTGGAGCTCTCTCTCTATTCTCTCTACTCTCTCATACTCTCATACACTTAGAGTATTCTTGGATCACTCTAGCATTGGAGGAAGGAAGGCAAAGGAAGGACAAGAAAACAAAGGGAAGCAAAGATCAAGAAAGGAAGAGTTGGATCAAGCAGCTACAATGGGATTACTTGTAGGTATCAAGCTTCATGTATGGTTTCCTTGTTAGTTTTGGCATGCATGGTACATGCATCTATGTATTTGGTTCTCTTTTTTTCATTGGCATGGGTTTTTCCAGGTGTGATAGTGGTTTTCAGCCTTTCCCTGCCATTTCCAAATAACCATGGTGTGATGGGGTTTCTCTTATTTGGTTGAGCTGGATTTCTTGATGGTTTTGAAGCTAAGTGGCGTGGCCTCAGGGAGGAAACACAAGGCCTAGGAATCCCTGGACCGGTGAAGGTGGGATTGTGGTAAATACAGATTGTGTATATCCTTTTTGGGCCTAAGAATCCTTGACTGGTAAATGGCGGGATATACGGTAAATCCTAGAGGTTGGAGACAGAAAAATTCCTCATGTTTAAGTGGAGAGATCTGGGGGAATCCATGCTTATATAGGCCTAGTGATCCCTGGACCAATATATGGTGGGATTGTGGTAAAGCCTCGTGGTGAGCTCCAATATTGCAGCAATAATGCTACAACTCCTGGGACTCCCTTCTTTACTTTTATCAACCCGGTAGTTCGTAACAAACTTGGAAGCGACGGTTTTGTATGCACAAGTATTAGCTCTTGTCGCAGCTGTCACTTGGTCAGCTGGCACAAGTCTACTAGGAGCTTAAGCCAACTTCTATGAGCTCTGAGAAGAAGCTTTTTAACTGATGGATGAAAGCTAACTCAAAGAAGGTTGATCTACTTGCAGAAAGAAACTGGAAAGCTGAAAGGAAACGTAAACCCTAGCAAACCCTAATTTTACCAGCTATCCCTACTGATGCAAGAAAGAGGATGCAAGCTACTGAAATAGATGCCATTGACTTCTAGGAAGGTAAATACATGTATCTAAGCTACTTCTACAATAACATCTAAAAAAAACATCTTTTTTTTTATTTTTGAATAAGTTTCCAGAGTTATCATGCATGCAATTTGACTGTTTTTTACTGTGCAGAGGTGGATTGGCGAGACGAAATTCTTGGAGGAGGTCGGGAAGGTTCAGAGAGGGCCTAAGGGGTCCCTAACACCCTTCCAGAGAGTCTCACAGAGTTTGGCTATCAAGAAACCTCATTCGTGAGCCTCTACAGGAAGTCTGCAGGGGTTCTACAGGATGTCTGTGATTTTCTACAGGATGTCTATAATTTTCTACAGGTTGTTTAGAAATGGGATCTTGGAGGATGGATGGAGAGAGAGAGGTGAAGGAGTGAGTATGGAGGTAGGATAAGGGTTGGAGGTGGTCCAGGACTTGGTGGATGGAGCTGAGGAAATATGTAGATGGC
The DNA here is from genome assembly GCA_031772625.1 of Pinus tabuliformis. Classification (NCBI taxonomy): domain Eukaryota; kingdom Viridiplantae; phylum Streptophyta; class Pinopsida; order Pinales; family Pinaceae; genus Pinus; species Pinus tabuliformis. The sequence goes on along the minus strand of CM062813.1, from coordinate 149,776,225 downwards.
TGGACTTGTTCAAGGAGGACTCGAGCAATGTTGCACAAAAATTAGGGTTATGTGAGCAAATGGCAAACGTGAGGCAAGAATCTGAGTTGAGGGATGGAGCAGATGGGTTTGATGGAGTATGGACAGATAGAGAAGTGGTACAGGTGCTCTGCAAGTTGTTTTTCCAACTGAACCAACGAAGACTTGTAAAATCAGAGACCTAGTTACGTTGACCTAATCTGATCTAGCTGACAGTAAAGAGAATGAACAAAAGTTTTAACTGCAATGAAACCATGTATACTAACTATGCAACTAAGCAATCAAGAATCTGAACATGTAACCAACTTCTGCAAATGAAAATCAAACACTAGTGATTGCATGGCAAAGCAAAGTCAGTGTTTTTGTGGGCAGCAAGGTCACCTTGATCCCAGCTCCTGATCCCACTGAGGGAGAGGTGAAATCAGAGGTGTTTGATGGCCCTTTTCTGAAGCTTTTCCCTGCTAACAACCTATCAACTCAATCTTAACATCAAAAGTCTTTCTAATCATCAACAGTGACCTAGTTAATCAACAAGATTTAATCCACTTAACAGAAATGTTTTTGCAAATGCATAAAGAACAAATAACAATACATAAAGGAGGCCTTAGCACTCAGGTTGGACCCAACCCCAAGATCTGCAGGCTCCTATAAATGACTCAGATCTGATGCCAAGTAAAGTTGCTTCTCATTACTCAAAAATAATCATCACAAGAAAGTTATACAGCAATAGCTACAAGAAAACAAGCTGAGAAAAGGACAACACTATAGTGCAAATACCAATAGTTCCAAAAGTAAACTACGAAGGCTGAGGCCTTCCTATTTGTACACTATGAGTGGCCTATCAGCCCTCCTAAATTCAAGGGACTCGGCTATTCCAACTGCTAGTAAACAGTCATTCTTCCCAAAGCTGCTCGGCTGCCTTTAGAATTCATTTTGGTGGCCTGTTGAGCTCTTAGTTGAGGGTGGAGATTTCAAGGGTCATTTAATGCAAGAGACAACCTCCCTACGAATCCTCACCTCAAGCTTGGTTGTCACCTGTCCCATAATTGCTTGGTTTTGCTCCAAAATTTGTCCAAAAAACCTGAAATAACCACGTATTAGCCTCCTTGGTAGAGTGACCACCCTTATTCATTCAAATAACATAAACATACTAAAAAAACATGCATAATCTATGAAAAATGGAGGATTGAACAAGGACAATTAGGAAAAATGAGCCCAATAAGTTACCCAATTCGGGAAGAATCATTGTGGTTTCAATAGGTATATTCAAAGTTTGGATTCAGGCGGAGCGAAAATGGCGATTGTTAGGGTTTTCTTGTGCAGAGATCTGTTTGCAGCCGCATCGTTTCCCAAGCCTGCCACAGGGGCCGAAGGCGATCCAAGGTTTGGGGTGATGGTGAACGTTGTTGAAAGGGTTTCTTCAGTGCAAACGCCTACAGAGAAATGGTCTTTCCCTTGCAGACAAACGACTCAAATACACCCAGATCAGCGCGGCTACGATTTTGTGGAGTTTTCCATCACAAGAAGTCATGCGATTCAGGTTTGGGAACGATATACAAGCTTTCAACGAGACCACGAGGCGAGGGCATCAACGGAGTTTCACCATTTTGCGTGGATATACGAGGAAGGTCTCTTCTTGCAGAAGATCGAGGTCCTAAACTGTGATTTTGAACAAAGCAGTTTTCGGGCCGCAAGGTGTTTAGAAGCCAGGTCTCGCCAAACCCAGAACGCACGGAGAATCGGCAGGGGGGGACTGCATGAAGCAGATTTGCCCCCTCTTTTAATGCATGGGCCCAATCTTTGCAGATCCAGCCTGGATCTACACGACCTAGCATATATCCGAGTACAGCCGGTCTCCAGGCAGCAGATCGAAGGCACCAATCTTAGATCGTGCAGAGCTGTTGCAGATCTAGACATGCACAAGGAAAAACGACCAAAAACGGGGTCAGATCTGAAAGATTGTTTACAGCCAGAGCAGGTAACAACTACTTGTTTTCAGATTCTGATTAAATCCCCTCAGGGGAAAACTCGTTTATTGTGGGTTCATGCAGGAAGCACCACTTTGCAGCTGAAACAACAAATATGGGCAGAGATGGGATACCCAGTTCAGATCCAACATCTGCTCAGTGGTAGGCGGTCCCTCCAGGACTGTAGAACGATGAAAAGCTATGAGATTGGTCCAGGATCAATCATTACTTTAAACTTTAGATTGAGAGGAGGGGCTCTGCCTCAGGGACAACCAAGCTCCTCAGGGGGAGACAAGGGAAAAAAAACAGCATCCCAGCACCAACCCAAGGGAGGCTTATCCTACAAAAACATTTTACAGGGCAACAGAGATTCAGGGTCCTCTCCAGATCAAGGCAGACACATACCCAGACCATACATAGTAGATCAGTCAGGGCAAACACCAGCTCTAAACTTAGATTCTACAGGGCTTGATGATTTCGTTCAGTCCTATGAAACGCAAGCTCTAATCTGCCGATTTAACAGTTTTTGGCCTAAACCTATGGATCTATTCCATTGGATCTTCACCAGCTGGACCATGGAATGTGATATACATCTATGTTCAAAGGGGTTTTTTATAGTAAGATTCACATCCAAGGAAGTCAGAGATACAGTCATTAGTGCTGGGCCTTGGTTTTGGGGAGCATCGGGGCTGTTTATGACCCCATGGTTTCCAGATTTTGATCCAAACAAAATGACTGTATCCAAAGTGCCGGTCTGGGTCAGACTATACAATCTCCCTCTTCACTTTTGGAATGAACGAGTTTTGGAAGGCATTGGGAATAGCATAGGGAAATATATAAAACAGATCTAGAAAGGATTGATGAAAGGATCTACACTTTCACACGTATTTGTGTGGAAGTAGACTTAAGCAAAGGGCTACCGGACAATATAAAGCTGATCTACAAACAACAAAATTGGTTGCAAGTACTAGATTATGAAAACACTGCTTTCAGATGTAGGCTCTGTAGGCAGACAGGACACTTGCAAAGCACATGTCCAGAAGCCAAGAAAGTAAACAGTAAAAAGAAGCAGAAAGGGAAGCAGAGGAAAGGATGGCAATTTTCACCCCCAGATTCAGAGGACGAAGAATCAGAAGCAGAGGAGGAAGAGGCCACCGCAGAGAAGACCGAGGTCTCTCAAGAAATGGAGAATCAGAAGGGAACCACATCAGACAACAAGGATTCACAGATTCACTTAAACCAGGCAGAGAAGGCAAGCGAGGGTATGATTATGGGAGGGATCAAAAGGCATCACCACTCAGATACTTCAGACTCAGATAAGGAAACTGCCTCACAGAATGCAGAAACACAGCTGGTCATAGCTTCGATTGAGCCCACTCAAGGAGAGTGGCGCAAGGTCGAAAAGAAAAAGGGGAGAAAAACCTGAAGGGTGAGTCCTTTACTTCACCACCGGATTGTAGTTTTCTCTCCTCCATATCCTCTCTTCTCTATTTCTCTTTCTCTAATATAGCTACTTTGTAACGTTGCATGGGGTGCGAGAGCACTAGAGCCCAATGGGCATATTTCTGAAATGCTTCAATGCATCTGCTAGTGTAACTTTTCTTTTTATTAATAAAAAGTTACCGTTTTTCCTTTGGAAAAAAGTTACCCAATTCGGGGCTCATCATCACCCCCCTGCTAAATGGGTTGCTCATCCTCTGAGCAACTAGTCCAGCTCATCATCCTTTATGGCTTTGATCGCCTCCCTCACGTCCCAGGCCTCTGCAGTGATATCCTCTTCCTGGTCATGGAATCCTGCCTTCCTTTCCACTTCCTCCCATTGTCTACCTTCCTCCTCTTCCTTCACTCCTTCTAGCAATCCCAAAAGCACAGGAGGACTGAATTTCAGGCCAATCCAATTGCCCTGCAGATTCTGCATCAACTGTTTGTAGAGAGGTACCCTTGCCAAGACTTCCCTCATCCTGGTGGGAGAGTGGTATTCCTTTATCTTCAAGCTGTGAGGAAGTGTGTTCCACCGCCTTGTGTAGGCATGCAGGCAGTTTTCTCCCAATAGTCTCTCCATGTCCTCAAAGTGGGAAATAGCTTGAGCCTGTTGCTCAATGTATTCCGGTAGATCCTGAGGACTGTTGGCCAAGTGCTAGTGGGTGCTTATCACTGCTGAGGGGTCATCCGGCTCTGCTCTGATCATCAGTGGCTCACTGAGTTCTCTACCTATGATGCTGTGGACCTCTGCTGCTATCTTCTCCTCATGACTCATCCAAGAGGCTATGGCCATGAGTTGGACTTCTCCTACCACAGTGTTGGGATCCCATGCATTCATGTTCGGAAGGGCGAAGTTGTGCAAGTAGAACTCTGATAATTTGGCCCTATCCTCTGATGAACTACTGCCACATAGAGCTGCAAACTGATGATAATTTTGGAATGGGGTGATGCCCCTTTGGGCCAAGGTATTGATCTGAAACTGTAACCATTGATCCTTGAGGTACAGGGCATAGGATTTGGCAGGATGCCTACACTGCAGAGCTTCCTTTGCCCAGTTGGCCATGCAGGCGAGTTGGGCCTCCTTTTCTTGTACCTGTTGTTTCAGAGATTGTATCTCCAGGCCTACTTGCAATTATTTTTCCTGTAGCTATCGATTCAGTGTCTCAATTTCAGCCTGCATCCCTTCCCATCTCTATTGTTCATCAATGGTATCTTTAGTTGTTGTGGGCTCCTCCTGTTGTTATTGTTCTTCCAAGATGTGGGGCCTGTCTTCCTTCCTCTGTCCCTGTAACTGTAGCTGCTGTCTAAGAAGCTCATTTTCTTCCTGTAGCTTGACCCGCTGGCTGCTCTCCACATGTCGTACCATAGCCAATTCCCTTCTTGCCTCTTTGAGTTATTCCTCCAGAGGACCTATATCTGCCACACCCTTGGACTTAGCGCTTTTCATCCATGTGTGGGTCCTCACTCTCTCTTCTTCTAGTGCAAGGAAAAGTGGCACTGTGAATTTTTGAGGAATGATATTTCTAGCCTCTAAGAAGTTATAGTAAGAGCCCAAGCTGGGCTGGGGGCTAGGTTCCACAATGTTCTTCACCTTTTCTTCCTCCTGTGGTGATTTAGCTCCTTCACCTTCCGTTTCTTGGGTCTCTTTCAGCCTAGCCAATGTTTCCTGTAGAATAGTCTCAGCATCCTGTAGAGAGGCCTTTGTGTCCAACATTTTCATTCTTTCTTTCCAGGTGGATGTCTTTAGGCTTCCCCGTTCATAAGTGATGGATGGCTTGGAGGGAGACCTCTCCTTTTGTGTGGCAAGGGTGTCTACAATTGTCATTGGTTCTTTTGACGGTGGCTGGGGTCTGCCAGTCTTAATCCTCACACTCCTTCTTGCCTTAAAATACATGGAAGGATCCCTCTTTCACTTCCCCTTCTACTTTGGGTATGTGCTTAGGGTGGCCAGCACAGCTGCTACCTCCCTGGCTAAAATCTCCAGCGATTTTTCCTTCTGTTGCCCTTTTTCCAGACTTCCTGTAGAAAGTCCTGTGCTGACTATTTTCTTTCTTCCTGTGGAAACGGTCTTCTGGCTTCCTGTAGAAACGGTTTTCACTGTTTTGGCCTACTTGGCTGGGGGTGCCTTCTCTTTTAATTTTGTTATGGTTGCCTTGGGTGTGCCCTCACCTGCTTGGACTTTTTCAGTCCTCTCTGCCCTGATTTGCAACCGTTCCTCCCTTGGCGTTTGTGCCTTTATTCCACCCACAGTTTTGGGCTCAACAGCTTGGCCTTTCTCTTGTTTCTCTTCTTTCTTTTTTTGTGGTGGTTTGTCCTGGGTTTCCTTACCTTTGGCTTTCTCTTCTGCCTCAATATGCTCCCTTTCCTCACTACTAGATGAAGTGAATTCCTTGGCTAGAATTCAGATATCATCATCCTTGGACATATTGCAGAACATCTCCCAGGAGAGAGGGACAGTATAGGTATGGAGGGCATCTTCCACTAGAAGCTTGATAAGCCCATGATGGGCCAGCTGGTCCGGTGTCCCTTCCTTCAATTTTGTGCCACACTCCATCAATGATTGTAGGAGGAAATATGGGATGCTTAACTTTTGTTCTGTGGGTAAATCCATCTTATGTCTGAGTTCAGTTAGCAACCGGAAGTGATAACCATATACAATGCTGAACCACCCCTCACAGGCAATGTATTTCATGATCTGAAGGCTGACCTTGCTCCAAAATGGATGTAGGTTGGCTCTCTGGACCCCATTTTTATCCTTTGAAAACTGTTCCTCTGGTAAGAAGAATTCCTTTTTGGATTTTTGGCCCAATGCCCTCTCCTCTTTGCTCCAGGGTATCCCCAATGGCAGATCAGTGACTCGACTAATGAGTTGTGGGGTAAGCTTTAAGGTCAACCCTCTGAAATTTACAGTGGCCAGTATCTTGGATTTAGGCTGCAGAGACATTAAGAACTCCTCTGTTACCTCATCATCATGACCTTGGATTCTGTCACAGAAGGTCATCCAATTGGCATGGGTAAATAGGTCTACCACCTCGGGTTTTCTCGCAATTTCCTAGAATCCGAGAGTTACTTTCTGATAAACCCTCCTGGCATGGTGAGAATGCTCTGTTTTGGCTTGTGTTCTGATCAGAAGGGGAATTCTATGTATGGTTTCCTCCTTTGATTCTCAGGACAGGGTTTCTCAGATGTTTGTATCTCACTTTGCACCAATTCTCTAGTTATAATGCTGTTGCTGCCCAAAAATCGACTGTCAAAAGGGAATTAGGCTCTCACAGACATAGTGCAGAGCTTAATTTTCATCCCCAACCATGTAAAAGTCACATTCTTTATGCACAAGTTAGTCCTTACAGTGCTTTATCATTTCTACAGGAGGAATTTGCTAACAGGAACCCTGGAGGAGAATGTGACGCAGAACCAACTGAAAAAAATTCCGTGTATCACACAGGCAAACTACCATTCTTGACCCACAAGTAGACTTGTTTTTAATTCTCCTACTTCGGAAGTTTAATTCACCACCTTTTGAAATATCATGCATGGGAATGATGTTTTCGAACCTACCTCTCTTCGAAACTCCAACTTCGACGCAGAAAGTCCAGGTTTTCCTGCTCCGGGAGGCTATGCCATGTTTCCTGTAGAGATCCTTCCTGTAGAAAGCTTTGTCGGCTTCTGGAGGACGTCATGGCGCTTCTGAACAATCCTGGGATGCGGGAGGATTTTGAAATGGGCCGAGAAGCTCGAGCTAACAAACTGCAGAGGAGGAGGACATGAAATTTGCTGGAAAACAGTTGCAAGTGTAAATGACAGTGGTTAATGTGAGTTCTCTAGCCGAACAATTTTGAATTACGGTGCAATTCATGGCGAGGGGGTGAGGTGTCCAGGCCAATCCATTAGCCAATGTCACGGCCATCATTCTTCGGCGTGTCTCTGACCGTTGTTTCCTTTCTCTACTATTAACCGCCGCCATTACTGCCAATCCGCCGATTCTTCCTGACTGGACACTTCCCACGTGTCGGCTACACATCTCTTTGGCGTAACCGAGCTCGTTCGGATCCCACGAGGCCATTCAACTGACTGTGGGTGGCCAGTTGACTGGCCACCGAATTCGTTCAATCTGCACCATTCACAGACATGTAGTTTTCAGAGTATAGTCTATGCAATTTGACGAATAAGGTTAGACACTTACCTGTGTGGCCGTGGACGTGTTCTGTAGGTTTCGGGATGTGGAATGATGGCTTTTCTCACTACTGCTTCGTGCACAGGCGCTGGAACTACTTCTTTCATTGGTTGATGTTGTATGCAAGGCTTCGGGACCCGATCCTTAGGTTGTGAATGTTGCATGCATGGCTTTATCTTTTCTCAGTTGTCGAGGACGTGTTCACATCGAAGCAGAGCTTGTTACATGTCCCCTGTGTCGATTTCAGCTGCTATTGTCTCCATAGTATGTGCTCCATACGGATCAGCTGCTACAAGATTCCTGTAGGACATCCTGTAGCTGCTTCTCCTCCTAGGATGCATGCTGAAATGAGCAAGGCTATATTCGCGGATGAAGGGTCCTGATGGAGATTTGACAGGTAAAGTGTGCGAGCCTCTGTGTGCTTGATTTGTCACTTGGAAAAAAAAATCAATCTGAGGAAAACAGGACTCTTTGTATGACTGTGCAGGAATACATAACCAGATTGTTGCAAGGATGGTGAAAAGAGATGAAACCAGTGATGGATGGAAGAGAGGGGTGGCTGCAGGCCTCATCAACAGCCTCCAAGCTTTAGATCCCTTTCCAAAATCGATTTTGGCCTGCCCAAAGGCTCTACAGGATGTTTCCTGTAGAAATGCGGAACTTCCTATAGAAAGCCCCAAAACTTCCTATAGAAAGCTTAGAACTTCCTGTAGGAGGTTGAATCTCGACCCGAATGTGTTCAAATCCTGGAAAAAATGAGTGGCCATGGAGGGGGTGTCTGTGAGGATTTCTGGTAGCTTGGTACGCACCCCTGTCCTCGTTTTGCATGACCGTCTTTATCTGCACTGTATTCCCTGCAACCTGTAATAATTCCAGAGATTAGAACTGTTTCTTTTTCTTCTTCTCTTTTTCTTTTTTCTTTTTTATTTTTGAGAGACAGCAAGGGCGCCTCCATGAGGTTTTCACCCCCACTATCTGCCCTGGGCACCTCAGAGAGGTTTTCACCCAAGGATCTTTTTTATTCCATTTCTTTATTTTCTGAGAGATAGTTGGGGCGCCTCCATGAGGTTTTCACCCTCACTGTCTGCCCTGGGCGCCTGAAACACTTCTCCTTAATCAATTTGTTGTATATCGGTACATCTTTTATGGCCTAGAGAAGTGGTATTTTCACACACAACTGTTTAAGTTCTCCCAGAAGTTCAATCTCCTCTGGGTTTGGTTGTGTGGTTACTGTTAGTCGCTCAGGAAAGGGTGGAATGGCTTTGGGTTCAGTTCTTGTTTCTCTTCCTCGTCCTCTAGGGGAGGAGGTTGGCGATCTGGAAGGGTCTTCCTGGATCGCAGGTTGATCTCCTGGATCTCCACAGCATAGGTAGGGCATGTTGTCTCCCCAGTGTATACCTGCTGGGCCTGTCGGTTGTTGGGGTTCGAGTTTGGTTGAGTAGGCATCTGGGGTTGTCTTGGAGGAGCAAGAGGTAATGGTTGTGGCTGAGCCAGTGGTGGAGGTAGAATGGCGGGAGGAGAGTTGTATTGGGGCCTCCACCCTGGTTGAGGTGCATTCCACTGAGGTTGCGGCTGGACATGTGAGTGAAACGAATGAGCAGTGGGTTGAGCATGGTATTGAGGTGGATAAGACCACTGAGGAGGTGCGGACTAGGAAGGATGAGCAGGGGGACCCCAAGAAGGCATGTGACCAGATTGGTTGGGGCGATAATAAGCTTGGGATGTCCCTTGCATCCCCTGCTGGTAAGGTCTGGGCCCATGCGGCCTCCTTTGGTTAAGGAAGTAGAGAGGTTCAGTGATTGCCTCAGTCCCTTGGTACATGGTTTTAAATCCAGACAAGGTTGGGCATTGGTTCATGGGGTGGTTCTCCTCACAAACGAAACATACCTCTACTGAGTGCAATGGACACTCGTTCTTAGGGTGCTTCCTCGTACATCTGAGACAAAAAATGGCCAAAGCCCTCTCAGCTTCCTCTTTCTTTTGTTGGATTCGGAAAGTATCAAGTTGCATGGAAATGGTCTATCTCATCTCACTTCTGAGGTCTTCCATCTGATTAGCAAACTAATGCTTGGAGAAGGTAGTATTAGCTGAAAGTGGATTCCCCCTACCTCTTTTCCGGGCTGCCCTAGAGTGGTTTCTAAACACAGTCTTTATGTCCTCACAAGGTAGTTGGTAGATGTCTCCTCCAGCTAACATGTGAAGGGTATCTAGAAGGTCTTCAGGGAATCCTCGGAGCAGAACCAGCTTTAGAGATTCAAGGTCAAGTGTGCACCTGGCCGTTTATAGCTAAGTTGGAACCTTTCCTCGTAGTCTTCTAAAGACTCATCATTTCCCATGGTCATCCGAAAGATTTCTCCCTTTGTTTCCTTTGACCTACAGTAGTCCCGGTATTTGTTGTTAAAGGCTTGCTGCATCTAAGCCCAAATGGTGATACTGTTTCCAGGTAACCCCATGAAACAGCGTAATGCTGCATCCTTGAGGGTAGAGGGAAAAAGTTTCAACTTTTGCTCATCTTCTGCATAGTCATAAGCTCGACAAAGGACAACAAACTCAAATAGGAAGGTATCAGGGTCTTCAGTGGTCAATCCATGGAAATGAGGTAAGGCTGAGGGACTTATGTTCTTCATCTTCATGTCCTCGTTGGTCTCTCGGATGGGGAAGGTACCTTCTATTCTCTCATCATTGTTTCTACCGTTTCTGTTTTCAGCCATGGTCTCAAAAGGAATTTTTTCTTGCTCTTCTTCTGTTATAGGATCTTCGTATATCTCAGGAGGTTCACCTATAGGTTCTTCTGGGTCACTGCCACCAAAGAAGAGAGAAGGGTGACTCAGGAAGTGGTGGGGGTGTTGGGTAGGAATTTTCCGATATTATCTCTGTTCCTACGAGGCATGAAAAGGTTTTTGGTTGCTTTTGCTTGTTTCTGCTTGTACCTGCAAAACTGAAACAGATGGAATTGCAACTAACTAAAATCTATCTTGCGGAAATGAAAATGTGGAATTGAAATGAAAGCAGGAAAGGACTAATCTATTTTGCTGAAATCAAATTGCGAGGCTAATCTGTGAAAGTAGGAAATGTCTAATTTACTTTGCAGAAATGAAATTGCAGAATGGAACTGAAATAAACTACTTAGCAGAAGTTTAGAGTAGGAAAATAGAAGAAAAGCAGCAATCACAAATACTCTGATGCTTCCCCGGCAACGGCGCCAGAAAGAGTGGTGAGCTCCAGTATTGCAGCAATAATGTTGCAACTCCTGGGACTCCCTTATTTACTTTTATCAACCCAGTAGTTCGTAACAAACTTGGAAGCGACAGTGCTGTATGCACAAGTACTAGCTATTGCCGCAGCTGTCACTTGGTCAGTTGGCACAAGTCCGCTAGGAGCTTAAGCAAACTTCTATGAGCTCTGAGAAGAAGCTTTTTAACTGATGGATGAAAGCTAACTCAAAGAAGGTTGATCTACTTGCAGAAAGAAACTGGAAAGCTGAAAGGAAATGTAAACCCTAGCAAACCTTAATTTTACCAGTTGTCCCTACTGATGCAAGAAAGAGGATGCAAGCTACTGAAATAGATGCCATTGACTTCTAGGAAGGTAAATACATGTATCTAAGCTACTTCTATAGTAACATCTGAAGAAAAAAAACATCTTTTTGTATTTTTGAATAAGTTGCCAGAGTTATCATGCATGCGATTTGACTGTTTTTTACTGTGCAGAGGTGGATTGGCGAGAGGAAATTCTTGGAGGAGGTCAAGAAGGTTCAGAGAGGGCCTAAGGGGTCCCTAACACCCTTCCAGAGAGTCTCACAGAGTTTCGCTATCAAGAAACATCATTCGTGAGCCTCTACAGCAAGTCTGCAGGGGTTCTATAGGATGTCTGTGATTTTCTACAGGATGTCTGTGATTTTCTACAGGATGTCTGTAATTTTCTACAGGTTGTTCAGAAATGGGATCTTGGAGGATGGATGGAGAGAGAGAGGTGAAGGAGTGAGTATGGAGGTAGGATAAGGGTTGGAGGTGGTCCAGGACTTGGTGGATGGAGTTGAGGAAAGATGTAGATGGTTGGACTTGTTCAAGGAGGACTGGAGCAATGTTGCACAAAAATTAGGGTTATGTAAGTAAATGGCAAACGTGAGGCAAGAATCTGAGTTGAGGGATGGGGCAGATGGGTTTGATGGAGTATGGACAGATAGAGAAGTGGTACAGGTGATCTGCAAGTTGTTTTTCCAACTGAACCAACGAAGACTTGTAGAATCAAAGACCTAGTTATGTTGACCTAATCTGATCTAGCTGACAGTAAAGAGAATGAACATAAGTTTTAACTGCAATGAAACCATGTATACTAACTGTTAGACTCCGTCTCAACATGAGATTGATTCTTCTTCAAAACAGGGTTTTGAAGAAGAAATCATTAAATGTTGCTTTTCAGCTCTTCAACTGGCAGCGGCTTCTCGGAGCTTCAGAAAACTTGTTTGTACTAGTCCAGTCAGAGATAATGTATTCTATGATTCAGATTGGCACAGAAGGCTCAAAATGGGTCAATGTGATTGGCTATGTCTTCCAACATTCTTGTGATCCCAACGCAAGCAAGTCTTGTTGATTATATGGTTATACTATGTCAAAAGTCATTCATTTGGTTAGTACCGTGGAAAACCATCTTGGTAATATGTCTGGTTGTAGTTCTTTTTGCTTTGGTGTTTCGTTGATTGCTTGCCCAAGAACCGGCCTCAGTAGATCCAAATCAATGGCGCCACAATCAATTACTGAATATGTGAAATGGGTGACACAAGGTGATCATTTGAAACAAAGCTTGGCGGCAGTTTCCAATACAAAACTGAATTTTCCAGCTGTCAAGAATAAGAGTTCTGGGGACAACAAATGAGTTCTACTGTCAAAAAGATGGGATGATACAGGCAAGTTTTTAAAAGCCTTTTTTAAGCAAAAGAATGAAAGGGAGTCGACAGATACAAATGGAGATTGGGTTACTGTTGCCAAAAAGTCACCCTCAGGTTTTAATAACTCAAAGGGTATACGGCCGCATAAGTCAGAGTCTAATTCTTCAACAAGGATGGCAAGGTCACAGTTAACAACTTCTGCAACATTTCCTCGGGGAAGGTACCACGAATCAAAGTTAGGATATTCAATAGTTAATGGTATGAAACAGACTATGGTTCCTTCGACACCTGACCCTTCTTTGGTTTCCACATCTGCTATTGCTCCTCATGCTCGCGCTCCTGGAACCAAACTTAACAAGAGTAATTCTGTTAAAGATGGACAAGGTTGTGACTTTCTTTCATCAGTCCCTGGTATCGGGATCAAACGGGCACATTCGTTGGTGTTGAGCAGTTTGTCAGGGCAACAATTAAATGAGTTAAGGTTTGGTATAAATACATCCATTGATGTGCCTGAAAAAGTTTCAGCTGGTTCTGATGGAGGAGATGAGGATGACAACTCCAACATAGAGCGAGTTGATCCAGGTTTGGCATCTAAAGTTGTTGTGGAGCTTAAAAATCTGAGGAAAGTCTATACTACACCCAGGAAATGGTAGGAGTTTTGGTCATTTGACCATGGAACGAGTCTAAGAACTAAAAGAGTCCATAGGGAAGTTGAAGCAGTAAAGGGCCTCAACCTGAAACTCTATGAGGGAGAACGTTTTGCTATTGTTGGTCACAGTGGATCTGGAAAGTCTTCCATCATCTATATGCTCTCTCGACTTTTTTGTTGCACATCAGGAGAAGCTTACATTTATGGACTTCCATTAGCAACAGAAGGGGCAGAGCTGAAGTCGATTGTGTCTGTCTGTCCTAAGGGTGATATCTGTAGTGGCCTGCTAACTCCCCGTGAAGAGCTAGAATATATTGATACCATTAAGGGGAAACCATGAGGACCTCAGAAATTCAGGTCGGAAAAGAAAGTCTGTCAAGCTCCAGATTGATGAATTGCTGAAGGAGCTAAACCTTATAGAAGAAGCAGATAAGCAAGCACGACAAATTTGTGGCCTGGATAGCTTTTTAGATGTGTCCACTGAACCGGTTGATGATGAAGACTCTTCTTTGGATGATGCGGATGCAATACAGTTCTTCCAGACCCTTATCAATGAGAGTGTCAGCGCCTTATTCCCCCAAATGGTGGAGACAATTCATAGATGGGCTCAATATTGGCGTTAAAGACAGAGGATATACGTATTGTACAGATGATTGGTGGAAGTTCCACAGGAGTCATACATTCAATTGATGTCCATCCATCAAGAAAACATATTTGTGTGGTAGGTGGCTCTTCTGGTTCAGTGTTTGCATGGGACCTTCGGCGGCAACAAGAACCCATTCCACTTGCAGGCATTGGATCATCAAGTAGACAGATTTCAGGGTTTCTTTCCGAAAGTGAGGTTTGGGAGGTAAAATATGATCATTACACTCAATTTGCTGGCTTGGATACTACATCTAGCAAGATTCTGCCCGTAATGATGTGCTCAGAAGATGGTATTTTGGCTGTTTTGGAATCAGGTGAGGCGCCGCTCGAAGTTCTTGCAGAACCATGTGCAATTAATACTTTTGATATTGATCCAGAAAATTCCAGTGATGTAATATGCGGTTTGGAATGGGAAACAATTCTGTTTCTGAAAAGGTCATAATCGATAGCCCATTTATGCTATCAAACTAGTTGCTGTTCTAGCTTGTATTTAGAAGGGGGCTTCAAAATCTTAAATGAATTAATAGGGGTATTATAAACCATTGGGTGATAATTCAATATCTTCCTTTTTGCGTTAATCAAGTCTTTGAAGGGGCAGGACTCACCAAAGGAGACTAATGGATCAGATAGCCGAGAAGATAATGGTGTTATCTTTAGGGAAACTACAGCTTGCTTTCCAGATACAAGCATTTCAAAATTCCTTACAAGTGTTGAAACCGTAGAAGACCGCGTGGCTGGCCAGTTGTGAAAATGGGAGAATTGTGTCATCAATGGGAGCCTGTGTAATAGAGAAATAAGATTCGATCTTCTATTAATAGCTTTAATTAAATATCCAGGTGGATCTACGCCCCAGTTGATATCTTTAAATGGCCATCAGAGGATTTTAAACCGCATTGAGTTGTTTATACATAAGTCGTTGTTTTATAGAACCTTCTGCATATGAATTAAATATATCAGTAACGTGGCAATCGTTGCAAATTGGCATTCAAAGGTGCGATTACTTATTTCTATCATCAGCCAGTTTTCATGGGCCATTCGAAATCTTCACGCTGGAATAATGGAAGACTGTTCTATCTTTGGGAGCAGATGGAGGATCCTTTTCTATTTTTATGGCTTTAGTTAAAACAGCGCCCAGATTGTGGGTCAATCTGTTGTTTTGTTTTAGCATAATTTATAAAAATAATGATTTTGTAATTAAAAAGGGGAGAGAGTGAGGAAGAGGAGGGGATTTTTTTCTGAGCGCTGGGAGCTGCTGGAGAAGCAGAGAGCTTTTAATTGTACAGTTTTATAATAGAGAATTTAATGGAATTTCACAGCTCTGTTTGCCGAGATTCATGTGGTATGTTGATTTAGCATAAGTTTTTCCCTTTGTCTCATATGTAATCAGTTATGTTCCATTTCATTTCATGACCCTTTCAAGCTGAACAAATGAAGTGATTAGGTAGGAATTCATAGTATTATATGCTCCTCCTATAAGTTTGTTCGCATTCGATGTTTTCTACTGTTTAAGGAGGATTCAGAGTTATTGTCTGCCCTCCTTAGCTCCTCACCAGTCTTGCCATCCCATTTGAAACCAGATTTGGTGTTAAATTGCATGCCTACCTTGCCTCAGTTGATAACCTGTGTAGTCATTATATTTTTCTGTTTGAAGCTGTGATTTTGCCCATGCAGCCCAGAAAAGCCCCGTCATTCCATTAAAAAACCCCACAAATCATCAAATCAAACCCCCTATCAATTTACTAGCCTAAAATCTTTATTTCTATTTGGTCAGCCTAATTATATTATAAGATCTATCAAATCTGACCCGAGAGAGCCTTCTCATACCTCGTAGGGCTAGCTACGAGGTGAAATGGTTTGATGTAGCCTTGAAGGTTTACCTTCCTCAGCCTAGGGTGAAATCTCAAGCGCTAACATATTGGCGACCATATTGGGGAGAACAAACTTGTTTGTGGGTTGATGTGTTTGTTTCGCAAGTCTTAGACGGAGCCTGAAGTTACGCCAGAAGCCTTCGAAAACGCTCTTGTTTTACATCAGCGTTAGTAGATAAACGCTGCTTCAGTCTATCTCCGTGGGATTTGTGAACATAGCGCTTCATTGACACTTTACCCCAGTACATGTATCAAATTCAGATCTGATGCTGATGGTGGACAGCAGTCAGATACTTATGCAGGCTGAATCATTCACCTGGCGACTCCAACTTGATCCAGACATTCCAGTGCCTGTTGATATGTTCATGCAATGGTAGGGTATGTGGCAGACCCTGCACTGTGTGAAGCTCTAAATGAATTTAGAGAAAGCTTAGTGGATGTTGAAATTAATGAAGAAGTTTTAAGTTTTTTCCTTCAATGTTTGAAATCTCTGGATTATCATCCTAGCGTCTGTGAGTTACTTGTGGAAAGAATTGAAGATGAGATTCAATGGTTAGATGAGCAGATCCACTCTTATGATTTCCAAGACCCTAAAAAGTTCTTGGAAATCCTTCCTCCATCGAAACAAGAAATCATAGATTTTCCTATAGAGGTTTACATTGACACTGTGCAGCTGGAAATATGTATTGAGAAATTGGGGCAGCCAACAGAGGCCGGTGTCCGTGATCCTATTGCGGCATACATGGACACATTTTTCAGCTTGATTGACCGATCGGGCTATCTTCTCGGTGACCAGGATCAGTATGAGCCTGAAGGGCTGCCAGCAATTACATCTGTGACTTCGTGGCAGCATTCTCAAGCGGCTTCATTGTCAGGTTTAATTGAATGGTTAATATGGCATTTTAGCATTACCTGATCTATTGTTTGTACAGCAGATTAGAATAGATTATGTACATAAATAAGCAGCCATAAGGGCAGCATCTTGTTTCAGTTGGCTTTTAGTTTGTTTGAGTTCAGTTTCAGTGTGAAAATAAGTCTTCAGCTGTGTTGATTTGTTGATGATGACTCCATTGCCCAATGGTAGAGGCACGGTCTGCTCTCCCAAAGTTCTGCGGTTCTTGGCACCTCCAGGAAGCTGCAGCTGCCATCCCAAGTGGAGCCAATGTTAGACTCCGTCTCAACATGAGATTGATTCTTCTTCAAAACAGGGTTTTGAAGAAGAAATCATTAAATGTTGCTTTTCAGCTCTTCAACTGGCAGCGGCTTCTGGGAGCTTCAGAAAACTTGTATGTACTAGTCCAGTCAGAGATAATGTATTCTATGATTCAGATTGGCACAGAAGGCTCAAAATGGGTCAATGTGATTGGCTATGTCTTCCAACATTCTTGTGATCCCAACGCAAGCAAGTCTTCCTGATTATATGGTTATACTATGTCAAAAGTCATTCATACCGTGGAAAACCATCTTGGTAATATGTCTGGTTGTAGTTCTTTTTGCTTTGGTGTTTCGTTGATTGCTTGCCCAAGAACCGGCCTCAGTAGATCCAAATCAATGGCGCCACAATCAATTACTGAATATGTGAAAGGGGTGACACAAGGTGATCATTTGAAACAAAGCTTGGCGGCAGTTTCCAATACAATACTGAATTTTCCAGCTGTCAAGAATAAGAGTTCTGGGGACAACAAATGAGTTCTACTGTCAAAAAGATGGGATGATACAGGCAAGTTTTTAAAAGCCTTTTTTAAGCAAAAGAATGAAAGGGAGTCGACAGATACAAATGGAGATTGGGTTACTGTTGCCAAAAAGTCACCCTCAGGTTTTAGTAACTCAAAGGGTATACGGCCGCATAAGTTAGAGTCTAATTCTTCAACAAGGATGGCAAGGTCACAGTTAACAACTTCTGCAACATTTCCTCGGGGAAGGTACCACGAATCAAAGTTAGGATATTCAACAGTTAATGGTATGAAACAGACTATGGTTCCTTCGACACCTGACCCTTCTTTGGTTTCCACATCTGCTATTGCTCCTCATGCTCGCGCTCCTGGAACCAAACTTAACAAGAGTAATTATGTTAAAGATGGACAAGGTTGTGACTTTCTTTCAGCAGTCCCTGGTATCGGGATCAAACGGGCACATTCGTTGGTGTTGAGCAGTTTGTCAGGGCAACAATTAAATGAGTTAAGGTTTGGTATAAATACATCCATTGATGTGCCTGAAAAAGTTTCAGCTGGTTCTGATGGAGGAGATGAGGATGACAACTCCAACATAGAGCGAGTTGATCCAGGTTTGGCATCTAAAGTTGTTGTGGAGCTTAAAAATCTGAGGAAAGTCTATACTACACCCAGGAAATGGTAGGAGTTTTGGTCATTTGACCATGGAACGAGTCTAAGAACTAAAAGAGTCCATAGGGAAGTTGAAGCAGTAAAGGGCCTCAACCTGAAACTCTATGAGGGAGAACGTTTTGCTATTGTTGGTCACAGTGGATCTGGAAAGTCTTCCATCATCTATATGCTCTCTCGACTTTTTTGTTGCACATCAGGAGAAGCTTACATTTCTGGACTTCCATTAGCAACAAAAGGGGCAGAGCTGAAGTCGATTGTGTCTGTCTGTCCTAAGGGTGATATCTGTAGTGGCCTGCTAACTCCCCGTGAAGAGCTAGAATATATTGATACCATTAAGGGGAAACCATGAGGACCTCAGAAATTCAGGTCGGAAAAGAAAGTCTGTCAAGCTCCAGATTGATGAATTGCTGAAGGAGCTAAACCTTATAGAAGAAGCAGATAAGCAAGCACGACAAATTTGTGGCCTGGATAGCTTTTTAGATGTGTCCACTGAACCGGTTGATGATGAAGACTCTTCTTTGGATGATGCGGATGCAATACAGTTCTTCCAGACCCTTATCAATGAGAGTGTCAGCGCCTTATTCCCCCAAATGGTGGAGACAATTCATAGATGGGCTCAATATTGGCGTTAAAGACAGAGGATATACGTGTTGTACAGATGATTGGTGGAAGTTCCACAGGAGTCATACATTCAATTGATGTCCATCCATCAAGAAAACATATTTGTGTGGTAGGTGGCTCTTCTGGTTCAGTGTTTGCATGGGACCTTCGGCGGCAACAAGAACCCATTCCACTTGCAGGCATTGGATCATCAAGTAGACAGATTTCAGGGTTTCTTTCCGAAAGTGAGGTTTGGGAGGTAAAATATGATCATTACACTCAATCTGCTGGCTTGGATACTACATCTAGCAAGATTCTGCCCGTAATGATGTGCTCAGAAGATGGTATTTTGGCTGTTTTGGAATCAGGTGAGGCGCCGCTCGAAGTTCTTGCAGAACCATGTGCAATTAATACTTTTGATATTGATCCAGAAAATTCCAGTGATGTAATATGCGGTTTGGAATGGGAAACAATTCTGTTTCTGAAAAGGTCATAATCGATAGCCCATTTATGCTATCAAACTAGTTGCTGTTCTAGCCTGTATTTAGAAGGGGGCTTCAAAATCTTAAATGAATTAATAGGGGTATTATAAACCATTGGGTGATAATTCAATATCTTCCTTTTTGCGTTAATCAAGTCTTTGAAGGGGCAGGACTCACCAAAGGAGACTAATGGATCAGATAGCCGAGAAGATTATGGTGTTATCTTTAGGGAAACTACAGCTTGCTTTCCAGATACAAGCATTTCAAAATGCCTTACAAGTGTTGAAACCGTAGAAGACCGCGTGGCTGGCCAGTTGTGAAAATGGGAGAATTGTGTCATCAATGGGAGCCTGTGTAATAGAGAAATAAGATTCGATCTTCTATTAATAGCTTTAGTTAAATCTCCAGGTGGATCTACGCCCCAGTTGATATCTTTAAATGGCCATCAGAGGATTTTAAACCGCATTGAGTTGTTTATACATAAGTCGTTGTTTTATAGAACCTTCTGCATATGAATTAAATATATCAGTAACGTGGCAATCGTTGCAAAGTGGCATTCAAAGGTGCGATTACTTATTTCTATCATCAGCCAGTTTTCATGGGCCATTCGAAATCTTCACGCTGGAATAATGGAAGACTGTTCTATCTTTGGGAGCAGATGGAGGATCCTTTTCTATTTTTATGGCTTTAGTTAAAACAGCGCCCAGATTGTGGGTCAATCTGTTGTTTTGTTTTAGCATAATTTATAAAAATAATGATTTTGTAATTAAAAAGGGGAGAGAGTGAGGAAGAGGAGGGGAGTTTTTTCTGAGCGCTGGGAGCTGCTGGAGAAGCAGAGAGCTTTTTATTGTACAGTTTTATAACAGAGAATTTAATGGAATTTCACAGCTCTGTTTGCCGAGATTCATGTGGTATGTTGATTTAGCATAAGTTTTTCCCTTTGTCTCATATGTAATCAGTTATGTTCCATTTCATTTCATGACCCTTTCAAGCTGAACAAATGAAGTGATTAGGTAGGAATTCATAGTATTATATGCTCCTCCTATAAGTTTGTTCGCATTCGATGTTTTCTACTGTTTAAGGAGGATTCAGAGTTATTGTCTGCCCTCCTTAGCTCCTCACCAGTCTTGCCATCCCATTTGAAACCAGATTTGGTGTTAAATTGCATGCCTACCTTGCCTCAGTTGATAACCTGTGTAGTCATTATATTTTTCTGTTTGAAGCTGTGATTTTGCCCATGCAGCCCAGAAAAGCCCCGTCATTCCATTAAAAAACCCCACAAATCATCAAATCAAACCCCCTATCAATTTACTAGCCTAAAATCTTTATTTCTATTTGGTCAGCCTAATTATATTATAAGATCTATCAAATCTGACCCGAGAGAGCCTTCTCATACCTCGTAGGGCTAGCTACGAGGTGAAATGGTTTGATGTAGCCTTGAAGGTTTACCTTCCTCAGCCTAGGGTGAAATCTCAAGCGCTAACACTAACTATGCAACTAAGCAATCAAGAATCTAAACATGTAACCAACTTCTGCAAATGAAAATCAAACACTAGTGATTTCATGGCAAAGAAAAGTCAGTGTTTTTGTGGGCAGCAAGGTCACCTTGATCCCAGCTCCTGATCCCACTGAGGGAGAGGTGAAATCAGAGGTGTTTGATGGCCCTTTTCTGAAGCTTTTCCATGTTAACAACCTATCAACTCAATCTTAACATCAAAAGTCTTTCTAATCATCAACAATGACCCAGTTAATCAGCAAGATTTAATCTACTTAACAGAAATGTTTTTGCAAATACATAAAGAACAAATAACAATACACAAAGGAGGCCTTAGCACTCGGGTTGGGCCCAACTCCAAGAGCTGCAGGCTCCTATAAAGGACTCAGATCTGATGCCAAGTAAAGTTGCTTCTCATTACTAAAAAATAATCATCACAAGAAAGTTATACAGCAGTAGCTACAAGAAAGCAAGCTGAGAAAAGGACAACACTATAGTGCAAATACCAACAGTTCCAAAAGTAAACTACGAAGGTTGAGGCCTTCCTATTTGTACACTACGAGGGGCCTAACAACCCTCCTAAATTCAAGGGACTTGGTTGTTCCAACTGCTAGTAAAGAGTCACTCTTCCCAAAGCTGCTCGACTGCCTTTAGAATTCTTTTTGGTGGCCTGTTGAGCTCTGAGTTGAGGGTGGAGATTTCGAGGAAGGGTAATTTAATGCAAGAGACAACCTCCCTACGAATCCTCACCTCAAGCTTGGCTGTCACCTGTCCCATAATTGCTTGGTTTTGCTCCAAAATTTGTCCAAAAAACTTGAAATAACCACGTATTAGCCTCCTTGGTAGAGTGACCACCCTTATTCGTTCAAATAACATTAACATACTAAAAAAACATGAATAATCTATGAAAACTAGAGGGTTGAACAAGGACAATTAGGCAAAATGAGCCCAATAAGTTGCCCAATTCGGGGCTCATCACCTCGTAGTGTATGTTTCTTGTTTGGGCCTAGGAATCCCTTGGCAGGATTGTGTTAAAGCCTGGTTGTAGAGATGAGGGTTTTAGGCCTAGGAATCCTTGAATGATATTGGTGGGATATATGATTAAGCCCAAGGAATACCTGGTTAGTTTTGCTGTGAGTCCCACATTCATGCTTGGAATATGGCATGGGGGTGATTGGCTGAAAGAAAGATTTGGTTCAGCCCAATCTATGGTCAAGTGGTACATGGAAGTCCCTGAATTGGTTGGACTTTGCATATGATAATAAGAGCTCTTTCCTTCTTTTGTTTTATGTGTAAATGTACATGTTATTATGTGGCTTTAATGGCTATTCTATGATTGCTATTCTGCTGGTTATGTGATGGTTATAAGCATGGTTTATGATAGACTTTGGTTGTGGCTCTCAGCATGTTTTGATTAGTAAATGAAATGTTAATGAATGTATGACCTTATATATGATAATGCAACTATTATGAGAGGGAATATGACTTTATTGATGAATCTTGGATAAGTATGAGGTCCCAATGTTCAAATATTTTGTTATGACCTATAGATTACATGTTCATGATGTGTTTGATGGAATTCTTGTCATGGATGTTAGGGGTCATGTCAAGCCCTTGCTCATCATTTTTTTGTGTTAGTAGCCTTTTCTCAATGTTTTGTATAATTTCTGGAAGTTTCATGAATTTTTGGGCAGAGGCCTATGTCCTAGCCTTGAAAACGTGGCTCAAAATCCTAGATCGCTCACACAAAAATACCTAAAAAAGGCTTCAGTCGCCTTGATGCTTTGTTGTGGGAGTGACTGGAGGACCTCAATGGCATGGAGTGCTTGTCATGGGTGTGACTGGGGGTTTAGTTCAGTAAGAAAATAGGTTAACTAAGGGGTTTGGTGCTTGGAGTGGTTTCTTAGCCCCTGGGTGTCCTGTCGCTTCTGAGGAAGGTCAGTTTGGTTTTGGTTTGTCGATTCCACTTCCTTAACTCTACTTCAGGAGTTGAATCATATCATAGTAACTATTCATCACATGTTTACCCCGTTGGATTTGTTACCTTGGGTGAATGTGGGAGGAGGGTGTTTTAGTGTGGTAGTATTCCCCCTCACTGCATCCTTAAATGAACTTGGACCCTTGGCAGCTGATGATGATGGAATGATCATTCTAGGAGCTCCACCCCACAACCTAAATTTTTTAATAATCGTATAATTACATTCAATGTCGTAATATTTCAAATTGATGGCATATGGAAGTGATTTTCCCTCAAAAAGCAGATTCTAGATATTGACTGAGATACCCTGTTTTTCTTGCACCTTGTTTTTCAACTGTGATACTAAAATTGCTGGGAGAGCCCCTATGAAGATCGAATTTTCATTTACTTCAGAAAACTCTAGAACTCCTCTTCATGAGCTCGATCTAAATCTAGAAGTTCACAACTTGGATATGAAGGAGTAATGGGCCAGATCATAGAATATTGTAGAAATCCTTTGTCTAGATCCACGCCTGTGAAGGCATAAAAATGAGGATTTGGATGCCATCTACTCCCTACAACTTCCCCAATCTAGCTTAATCTCACATCTACACCCGATAAAAGACCAAGCATGAGATCCATTATAGCAATACTTGGATCCATCCTCCATAACCTAAGAGCATCACTCAGATGCCATATTTCCCTACCCCTTCCTTATACTGCACTCAATAAATCGTGATTTAATGGATCTAGGTTCTTATTGATGTGATCCTATATAGGACAACAAGAAAATGGAGGAATAGGGATTTTTCTATCTGATCCATAAGCTATCCACAAACATGAATGAACCCATAACCTAGCTTCGACAAGAGAGGAAAAATCACAGCATCGGGCATATTTCCTTGGTTCCAAATCATGGAAATTTTTTGGTGTTTGAGTATAGATCCAAAGGATTGCCGCATTTTCTGTAAAAAAATGTTGCAGAGTGAAAATGTAACATATGCCATTGTTAAGAAACACCGGTGAGAGCCAAAACTCCATGGAAATATTTGAGAGAAAATAACTTGCTTCTATCCAACCACAGTAAGCCACCACGCTTTTCCAGACCTCCCCTACAATCCCACCATCATAATATGTAGATCTAAGCTGAAGCTTGATCGCGTATGCAGAGACCTAGAAAACTACACAAACCCTAGCCATTCTAGAAAGATTTCTCTTCCTCTTAAAGTATGAATGAACACCATTTTATTTTGAATTATTTTTAGATCTTTTTATTGATTTAATTCAAATGTCTCAGATATCCATATTTTCTATATCTAGGCATTAGGCATTTGGACCATTTCAACTAATGGTACCAGATAAGTGGATTTCTAAAGGTATCGAGGGATTTCACCCTTGTGACATTTTTGGTTTCCAGATATGTTGGATCTTTAATTTTATGGATCTTGGATGTGCACATGCATATGCATGAACAAAATTTTACTTTGAACTCCACATTTTATACTTCTTGCAACTCTACATACAAATTACTTTAAGAAGCCAAAAAAATATAAACATCCCATATTTCCTTCCATAATGCATGTTGGATAAATAATAAACCCACAAATAAATGATCCTAAATTAATCTAATGGTGAAATCAATGCACGCTGATCTCGAGTTTTATATGACCAAATTGAGAAATAAATGACTCAATGGAAAATTGATAATGTGAGGAACATTTTGGGTAAATTATTCTTGTCAAATTAATAATATGCCTTAAAATTTGAAAGAGAAAAAGACACTAATTTGCTATGTTAAAAGCTAATGAAATATAAATAAATGGGGCATAAATATCACTCACGAATTTGTAATAAAAAATATCTATGTAATTTCTATATAAAAGACATCACATTTAACACGGAAAGAAAAAAAATAATGATAATTATATGAATATTTTTTAAAATTTAATTAATATACTTTTATTTTTCATAATTATTTTATTTTAGTGTTTTGGAGGATGAGTTGTATTAGTTTTATTTTTTATTTCATTTAATTAATGTACAAGTAAACTTGAGATAATGGAAAATGTTCGAAGTAAAGTTAATTTTATTGAGATGGTAATGATTATTTCAATTAGCTTAAGAATATAAAAAGAAAAAGCCTAAAGAGAAGAAATAAGCTGGAAAAAAATGTCCTCATATTATTTTTTTTTTCCATGAATACTTTTTGTAAAATATAAATATCAATAATTATTTTAAAAGGGTTTTTGTGCACAAGACAAGGAGATGATACGAAAAAGAAAGTATGAGTTCAAATGTAAAGTCACGTGTATAAAAATTTTAAATTTGTTATACAACGGAAGTGGAAATGGCATAAGACTCATCTCCAATGGTCACTACATGTAGGAAATTTGTGAAAGCCTTATTTTCCTACTTTACCAAAGATACACTATTTTTAGGTTAGCTTGCTAAATTGCACTCAACAAGCATGAAGGAAGACTATATTGATCCTTTTGAATGTTTTGTTGTTAGAATAGAAAAATTAATGATTTTTTTAGGAAATTTTTTATTAGTAGTCTTAAGGAAGAAATCAGAGCCCACATAGAAATGAACCACCTATTTACTTGGATGGATGTCACGTAAATTTCTTATTATGTCCAAAATGTATTCTATGCCAAGTCTAGACTCTCCAAATTTACTCCAAGATCCTATTCAAATATGGTATTCCCTGAACAACCTACTCCACCCTTAAAGTCCACAAGTTAACATGGGATGAAATAGCGGAATGTAAACTCAAGGGCCTTTGTTACAATTGTCATGAAAAATATTCTTTAGGGCATAAATGTAAGGAGTATAAGTTACATATGGTAATCTATGAGGACATTTATATGAGGACATTGATGGAGGGACTCAAGAGGATGTCACTCACATCATTAACTAAGTTATTTTTTCTAACCAACAAGATGAAGAACCCCATATCCCCCTTCATTCTTTGAATGGTATTTCTCTCCTCATATGTTAATTTCATCAATTATATCAATAAGATAAAGGCCATTGTTTGAATTGATAATAGAAGCACCCATAATTCCATTCATCACTATGCTACCAAAGAAAAACTTTCTTATAATTTTTAGATTATGATTACTAATGGAGGATTTATGAAATGCAATGGCCAGTGTGGAAATGTGAGATTTCAAATAGGAAAGTATTACTTGAAAAACCACATTTTTTCCACTTAAATAAGTGGATGTTGTAACGTACCTTGACCATTGTCAACTCACCCTTGCCTCTCTTGAGTCCCAATTTCCATTCTAAATAATCCTTGGAAATTTGTGTTTAGAAAATTTTCCCTTTTTTGGAAATTACCAACATACTATAATGCATATATAAATGTTACAATTGGATGTAGACTTTCAATGTTCCATCCAGCCATAAACTATGTTGTTGTCTTCTTTCAGCAGTGAGCCACCCTCAAGTCGGGGCCTTGACTCCATGGGGCACCAACATCAAATTTCAAAAAAACCTGGTACATACTCAATACCCACAACTATCAACCAAGTTACCAAGCCCAAAAACCTCCAACTAGTAGTCATGTGGCTTCCAAGAGCTCCATTTCCCTCACGGGCCTTCTAGGTACCCTTCCAAGCCTCACATAACCAAGGTACCAAATCAAACGTCCTCAAACCAACAATACTATGGCTTCTAGGAGCTCTATTACCCTCACAAGACTTCTAGGTACCCTTTTAGGCATCAATTTTCACCACAAACACTATGCTTCCATGGCCATCCTTCTAGAATCTCTCACTGGAGTCATTCATACTTCCCACAACATATGAATTTTTCATACTCTCCCTTCACAAATCTAACAAACTCATTTTTATGTGCATTCCCTCCTTTTGCCACTTGGCATTCACCCAATACGATCATGGACTTTGGTTATATACATGGGCACATTATATGATTATTAAATCATATTGTTGGGTCACTGATTTGTCATCATCCTCACTTGTCTTTGTCATTCATTAAGCCATTAGTTCCAACCATCCATTGCACCATTTCACTTTCTACCATTTTTACCATAATTCTTCATGATGTTCCTCTATATGTCTAAGTGGTTAATTAACTTCATTCTCGTTTACTTTTAATAGATTAAGAAGAACTATGCATGGTTTACTAATGACAGTTTGGCCAATTCAAGTTTTTGTAGTTTAGTCAAGTTTCCATAGATATCTCCATGGTTGAGGTAATAACACCACTTTAGAAGGAAATATATCACTTGGAATTGGTTTTTAGAAGCTCCACTATGGATTTGTATTGGTCAAGTTCGACCTAGCACACACGTGTGGACCTCCAGCAAGAAATCAAACGAAATACTTGGCAATTTTGATCAGTCAACTTCAAACACGTTTTTTGAGAAAATGAAAATGAATTTCAAAAAACAAAAACATGGGATTTCTTCAAAATGAAACTAGTTAGGTTCCTTAAGAGTGATTTCCTCATATTCTTTACTGTTTGGGATATTTTCCAGGTTATTTGGAACCCTATTTTGTAGATTACGTAGATAAACGGTTTTCCAATTCATCATTCAATGCACAGCCACCAAAAAGATTGGAACGAGTTATTTTTTAGCAAATTCATGGAAGGGATATCATTCTTATCATATTTGGGCAAATCTTTGATCCAAGGATCCATCAAATAAGATTGGATTTTATTTTCAAAACTTATCTCATGACCAAAACTCAAGCAAGAAAATTTTGAGTTTGTTAATTGCCTCAAAACTCTATAAATTGCAGTCTCTTTGATGAGAGGAGGGATCATATGTCAAGGATGAATATTAATTTGTAATTGTTGCTACTGATTGAAGAATATATATATATATATATATATATATATATATATATATATATATATATATATATATATATATATTTCTTTTTCTTTTTTTCTAGTGAATGTAATCTCTGATATGGCACAACTCTGAATGAAATTGGTGATTTAAATGAAGTGATCTGAGTTCATAATTCCTCACACTCACTAGGAGGCCCCCCTGTGGAGTTTTGAGATAATATAGTTGTCATTTTAATTTCATTTTTTTTCTTCAGTGTTTGAGGTCAAATATATGAGGTCAGTATCACGTGGATATGAATCGATATTCTATGTTTGTATTATGTCTATGTTATGGACAAGATATACCGAGGGATACATCAGTGAAATGAAAGAAGTGTGGTCTGCGACATGCTGGGACAAGCATGGATAAGACACTGGAAGTAAGGTTGTTTGGTAGAGACAGTGTGGTTTTGGATGTGTGGTACTACTATTGTGCATATGTTGTATTGTTGTACATGTTGCATATGTGATGTTATGCGCAGTGTATATATAGTGTGTGTACATGTTGTTTATGCAATGTTATGTACAGGGTGGTGCATATAGTGTTGTGTGAATATTGCATATGCAGTGTTGGGTATAGATGGTGCTATGTACATGTTGGATATGCGATGTCGTGTACATATTGTATTGTCCGCATGATGGAAATGTGGTGTTGTGTGCATATGGTGTTGTGCGCATATTTCATATGTGGTGTTGTGTACATATGATGCTATGTACATGTTGTATATGCAGTGCTATGTACATGTGGTGTTGTGTGAATGTTGTACATGTGGTGCTATGTGCATGTGGTGTTGTGTGCATGATTGTACATTTGGTGTTGTGTGCATGTGGTGCTATGTACATGTTGTACATGTGGTGCCATGTGTAGGTTGTGATGTGTACATGTCATGTGTTTGGTGTTGTGTACATGTGGTGTTGTGTACATGTCGTATTGTGTACACGTTGTATAGGAGGTACGGTGTACATGTGGTGTTGTGTACACGTGCATGTGGTGTCGTGTACATGTGATGCTGTGTACATGTTGTGTAGGTGGTGTTGTGTATAGATGGTACTGTGTACATGTTGTACATGTGGTATTATGTGCATGTTGTACATGTTGTTTTGAGTACATGCGGTACTACGTATGTGCATTGTGTAGTCATGGCATCGTGAACTGTGTATTCGTTGCTTTGTACTATGTGTATTGTGTTATACACTGAATGTACGAGTATGTATTGTGTTGTGTTCTACACTAGGTGTAGGTGTATGTGTCGTGATGTATATTAGGTGTAGGTGTATGTGTTGTATGTCAAGTGTAGGTGCATGTATTGCATGGAATTATATGTTGTGTGTGGTTATATGTGTGTGATTTACACTATGTGTATGTGTACATGGTTAAAGAGAAGGAACTAGATGTTGGTCGGGTGTGGTAACCGATTCAGTGTGCGTATAGAATAAAGACAAAGGTAGAAGCTAAGGATTGATTAAAGGATAAGTATCAATATTTTATTTCGGTTTTATTATGCATGTGATTTATGATACTAGTCTATGATGATTACATGTGATTTATGATTCTGGTTTATGATGGTTATATGTGATTTATAATTTTGATCTATGATGGTTGTGTTTTAAGCTAACTTGATGTAATATGTTTATACATGATGATTTGGTCAAAGATGCTAGTTTGACTCTTGTGACAGGAAGCGAACTAAATTGCAAGTATACCTTATTGACACGCCACCAATGATGTACTATTTGAAGTTATTTCAATTTATTTTGAATCTAATGAAAATTATGTGCTTGGTACAAGAAAGCATGAAATGCCCGATTGGATGGTCAAAACTGACAGCAAGCATTAGCAACAACAATAAAAGGAATTGGAACAAGCATCAACATGTTGGTAAAGCATTCAGGAGTATGGCCATTGTGGGATACTAGTACCCAATAGTGTCCATTGCTTTCCATGAGCATGGTATGACCGGTATGATGGTTTTGAGGCAGGTATATGCCTTGGTTTTTGGACCTTTCGATGCAAGGAAACCTTGCCAAGGGATGGAATTCTTGGGATGGGGGTGCCATTGGAACTTGGAAGGTGCATGACTGCATGGAAGGGGGTGACCGGATTGCCCGAGGGACTGCTTAGTAGAGAAGAGAAGGTCAAGGATATTTTTTTTTTGGTCATTAGCATTGCAAGATGGAACCAGATGCACATTGGGAGTGTGCCCTGGAAAAATGAGCCAGTAAATGTTCACTGAGATGACAAGTGGCACTGGATTATAACACTGGACAATAGATGCAGATTTGACCTTGCAGTGGATTCTGGACTTCCTGGGAAGGAGGTGAAACCTTGTACTAATTTGAGGATGGATGTGCGAGCCTCTGGATTCCCTTGTTGCAGATGCAGGCATCATATCCTTTTACTTGTTGGTCGAGAAAATATTCATATGTGTATATGTGTATATTATTGTAAATATTGTATCGAGATGGATTTATAAAGCTCCATAGATAGTATGATTATTTGTTGGGTGAAGAAAATGTGTATGTGTGTATATGTGGTTATTATTGTAAATAATGTAATGAGTTGTGTTATAAATCTCTAGTAAACGGTATGATTGTCATATCTTCAACAGTGATCATTGTAAAT
This sequence comes from Pinus tabuliformis, assembly GCA_031772625.1. Classification (NCBI taxonomy): domain Eukaryota; kingdom Viridiplantae; phylum Streptophyta; class Pinopsida; order Pinales; family Pinaceae; genus Pinus; species Pinus tabuliformis. The sequence continues at coordinate 149,746,169 of CM062813.1, read as the reverse complement.
ACTACAATGAGCTGTGTTATAAATCTCCATGGGAAATATGTTTTGTTTTCAGCAGTTTGTTGGTTAATAGGTGTCATTGAACACCGAGGACGATGTTCCCCCAAGGAAGAGGGTTTTGTAATAACCCTAGTTAAAAATCCATGTAAAATAAAATATAATACCAAGGTCATGTGACAAGTATTCCAAGTTGAGTGGTGGGAAAAACATCCTAGTGGGTGTTCATTGGTTTATTATGGCTAAGGAAATTGGCAAAGGCTTTGGAAATGAAAAATGACATTTTTTGGCACATTTATTTATGAAAATAATGGAAATTAGGAGAAAAGGAAGGTGAAATGTCACAGGTTGAATGTGAGGAGGGAAATGACGAAAAATAATGGAAGATGAAGAAAATAGAGGCCTCATTGATAAAAAGGGTTATGAGGATCAGTGGGCAAGCTTTTGCTCAAGACTTTTTGTCAGTTCAGTTTTGGAGCTCTCTCTATTCTCTCTCTCTCATACTCTTGGACACTTAGTTTTCTTGGAGAACTCTTGGAGGATTTGGCATACTTGGAGTTTTGGAGCAAGAAGGAAAAGGAAGAGTAGGAAAGCGCAAGAGGACATCAATATCAACAACTACAATGGGTTTTTTCTTGCAGGTCCCGAGTTGCATGTATGTTTTCCTCACTAGTTTTGGCATGCATGGCATGTGCATGTGTTTTATTGGTCATGATATTTCATTAGCATGGAGTATTTCCTGGATTGAGAGTGGATTTTCCTAGCCTTTCCATTTATGGGATAGCCATGGTGTTGTAGGTTCATTTATTTGTTTTTCTAGTTGGTTCTCATGTTTCTTTTAGCTTGGGTCGAGTTACTAGTTCCTGGAAGCCCTGGTTGGACAAACACTCTGGAAGCCCTGTAACAAATTGGATTGAGTTACTAGTCTTGGAAGCCTTGGTTGGAAAAATTATCTAGAATCTTGGCGGAAGATGTGGGTTGAATTACTAGTCCTAGAAGCCTTGCTTGGAACAAACACTCTAGAGCCCTAGAAGGCTTGGGTAGAGACCAATCTGGTGATGGTTTGTTATGTTCGACTGTGAGGTAGAATAATTATTTGATGGGTTGAGGTGGTTGGCCTCTAGAAGCCCTAGTTCGATTTTGATGGATTTTTCCATGAGATCCTACATTCAGACTTGGAATATGGCATGGGGGTGACTTATTGAAGAGATATTTGGCTCATGTCTACCATCGGGTGGTTCATGGAAGTCCCACACCTAGTTGGCCTTTGCATCATTAATATGAGGTTATTTACCCTTGTTAATTCATGAGTATTATAATGGTTTATATGTGGATGATATGGTTGTTGTTTCCTTGATTTTTCTATTGTTATTATGTTGGTTATGAACATGTATTATGACAATGGCTATGCATGGATCTCATCAGGTTTTTACTGTAAATGAATGAACAATGTATCTATGGCCTAATAGATGAAATTTTAGCTAATGTTTTGAGGCATTAATTCTTCTTAGTGATTCTCAGATAAGTATGAGACCCCTATGCTCAGTTATTTTGTTAAGACTTGTAGCTTTCATGTTTGTGACATGTTTGACAAAAAAAATTTCATGTCTAGTAGGGGTCTAGTCTAGTCCTTGTCAATGTTTTTGCAAATGTATCTTTGTTCCATTGTGAACTTTCATTTTTGAAGGTGTCTTTGAGTTTCGGGCAGTGACCTGGGCTTTGGGACTGAAAAAGTGGCACAAATCTTGGAGTTTCAAGCACAACATTGCGGGAAAGTCCCTGGATGCTTGATTTCCCTTGTTATGGGAGCATCTGGATCCTCCTAGATGCACCCTGGTCCATATCAATGGAGCATAAAGGAGTTTGATGCATTAAAAATTAAATTGGTCTCAGGGGCTAGTTACTTGAGTGGTTGAGATGACTCAAGGGAGTTCTGTAGCTGATATGGAAGGTTTGTGTGATGTGTTCCACCGATTCCACTTCCTTAACTAAAACATAGGGAGTCGAATCATATCATAGTAACTTATCATCACATGTTTACCACGGTTGGTCAGTTACTTGGGTAGATGTGCGAGGAGGTTGTTACAGAGGCTACCCAATCAAGACTCCTAGAGTTTCTTGAATCTCCAACATCTTTCTCTTTAATTCCTGAGTCATGTCATCTATTTTTCTAGAATTAGAACCCTGGTTTATTCTCTTTTGCAATTTATTCAGGCTTTGTAAAATATGGGTATTAATATGTTATTGTTCTCTTATCAACTTCTCATTATCATCATTGTAGCTGAGCAACCCTATTTTGAGGCTCCTTATAGTTTTGACTAGGTCTCTATCGTTAGGTCTATCTTCTCCATGCCCATTTGACTTTGTTCCAACATTGTTCATGCTCAAGTTCATGGCTCTGGCCTCCACCCCATAACTATAGGAACTATGAGTATCCCCCATACTCCTAGTCCTTATGTTGGTTTTACCTTGTAGGCTGCCATATAAAATTTTGAAATTCTTGGGATATTTCCCTAGCTCAATCAAAAATTTCGGGTTAGTAGGCATATTCTCATCCTTGAAAATTTTCTATTGACTACTTTAGTGCTCCAATATAAGATTTGGTCATTGAATTACACCCTGCTGAAGTGAATGTATGCTCTTCCCTTCATTTTCATTGTTCTAGCTAGTTGTGGTTGCTTCACATGTTTCCTAGACCAGTCAAATTTTCTTGAAATTGTGCCTTGTATATCTTTTCAGACATACAAACACCTCTATGCACCTCCAATTTTCTTCCCTATAAATCATTAATTGTTTTAAACTTTTGGATTTTCCCCAGTTCTCATTAGGCTTGAGCTACCCTATGTCACCTCAGTTGACACTTGACATGTATGCAACCATTCCTTTCAAATTCTTCAAGAATGTTTCTACCTTTTGGCACAAATTTCATAAAGGCAGGTTCCCTTCGAGGTGAAATCACTAGCCAAGATCTTAGCATCGGGCACCCTCAACTTTTCTTCTATTTAATTGGAAAATGTCCAAGGTTCAATAGCCCAAGATCTTACGGGGTCCTTAGAATGGTGTATTCATTGATGCAACTGTCTATCTTTGAACGCTCTTAATATTTGTTTGGTTTTCATTAATTGGAAGTTCCAAATGACAAGAAGCCTCGGTAAGTATTAGAAGTTGCACACTTGTTAAAGTTTTTGAGGATGAAGATAAGTGAAGTTGTTGGAATTGTAGTATTAACATCCATGTCAAAAGGTACTTAGTGACTATAAATCTTATCATTGATTTCAAGCTGATGTTAGTATCCTTCATGATTTTTGATGAGTTAAAATTGGTTTGATGAAGAGACCTTGATGTGATGTAGAGATGTTTATCAATGCAGAGGTGTTTGGCCAACTAGGGCTTCATGATCCTGACTTGATGCAAAGGTGTTTGACCATTATGTTAATGTCTTGTTTCTTTCAGATAAAATGGTTGGAGGTTTTGTTCATGCTTATCAAAGGGTTGTAATGGTGTTACATAGGGTTGTCATAGTGTTAAAGGCTCTGTAGAAAGTTTTCATGATGGATCAAGATCATCTTTGAAGCTAAGCTACAAGATTGACGTCACTTGGTGTATGCCCTATAATTATGAGTTTTATACCTTATAATGTGTCATATACATTTTTTCATGATGTAAATTGTGTGTGGGAGGTTGTCATAATGTCTCAAGTTCACTCCTGAAGATCAACTCCAAATGGTTTCCAAAGTAGGTTAAAAACTCACATTTTAAGTGGAATACACTACTTTCCTTCAAAGGACTAGCGTAGATACATAGGTTTCCTTCACAAGAGTAGCGTATACCTCCTAGAAGTGAATTTCTTTGGATTATGTGTTCACTTCAAGTGTTTTATTGATTTTCTAAGGTTTTTGTTCGATATTTTTTTTATTAAAAGGTCAGAAAATTTTAACCATCATCTAGAAGGTGATTAAGTCAAATATGAGGAGGATTAGTGATGGATATTGATTACACCTTTTATAAATTATACAATACTGGAGTGTGGAGAAGAAGATGTTGGATTGAGAGAGAATGTTAGCTACAGGTTTGCAGAATTAGAGAGCAGATCAGAGCTCAGTTTTGGAGCACATTTTAGAGGATGAAAGAGCTACAATAGATATACATGTTTAACTTATCTGTTTTGCAGATTGTGGCTCCCATTTACTGTTGATATAGAGAGGAGATTTATTGTTGTGGCTGCTGCAGTTTCAGATAAGAGATTATATTTCTAATGCATTTGTGTTGTAGGGGTTTCATTGGAGATTTCTTTGTTGTAGCTTCCATATTGGGTTTTGTATACCTGTTTGAGTTTTCTTTATGGATGAGTGTGTAGATCAAATTTCCATTATGTACTGTTGGAAGATTTGATTTTGTTGAGAACATTTTGGATGAGTTTGTTGCTCTAAAGTCGAGTTTTGATGAGCATATTTGTTGTGTTGGGCTAATGTATTGGTTGAGTTTGTACTACAGAGTTTGATTGTGTTGGAGAGGACTGTGTTGTAGAGTTTGTATTAAGTTATTGTTGCATATTGTTGTCATGAAAATAGGTTCATGGTTGTTTGTATGTAGAGTATATGGGCCATAGTGAAAAAATAGATCAAATGAGGCCCGTGACATGTGTCGAGTCTTGGGACTTTCATTGAGAAAGTGGTGGCTTGCATATTGAGGTGTAGTGGCATCCTTTAGGTAGTGGCCTAAGAACTTGGGAGTGGTGGCTAGATAGTCCAATGGTGGCCAGGTGAGACTTATTAGGAGTGGTGGCATGCAAAGTCGAGGGAGTGGTGTATTTTTGTAGGTGGTGGCTTGCAAAGTTCATACAGGTTGTTGTTTGGAGTGATTTGAGGCTCACATGATTAGCAAGTGGTGGCTTGCACACTAGTAGTGGCTAGTGAATCAAATGTAAAATAATTTTACATAATAGAAGAGACGATGAAAAATACTATTTGTCGATGGTGGTTTTTACCCTTATGGTTTCCACCTTACATTTGGTGTCCCCATGTGTATGATTGATGTGTTGTGATTGTTGTTGCTCATGGTTATTTGCATTGTTATTCTTATGGTTGTTTGGTTTCTGCTCATATAATTCACATGTTATGATTTGTTAATATTTAATGTGTTGCTATTTAATTTACACATGAATCAGTGTTTGAGAAAAGAAAAGAAAAATTTGGTATAATTTGATCATAAGCCACACTACCGATTCACCCCCCTGCCCTCTTAGTAGTGGTCAAGGTTTCTAACAAGTGGCACCAGAGTGGGGCTCTTGGTTGTAGCTTGATCACTGGAGAGTAGACCTAGGCAAAGTTGGTTGAAAATTGTAAAATATTTTTTTAGGATGAATCCTCCTAGAGTATATGTCCTCACAACTAAAAATTTCATGGTATGGAAAGAAAGAGTGAAATCAAAATTATTGTCTCGTGGATCTAATATTTTGAGATTGTTTTGTGAAGGATGTGGCAAGGATTCACCTTCAACTATAGTAATGCAGCAAAATGATCATGCAAGGTGTATCATTTTTTAGAATCTCCATAATTCATATTTGGAGAGAATATGAGATTTAAAAACTGCTAAGGAGATTTGGGACATACTGCAAGTATTGTTTGGAGGAAATAACATCAACAATGGAGAGGTAAAAAAGAAGAGTAAGAAGAAGAAAAAGAAGAAGGATCATCAAAGGTAAGAACCTTAGCAAGAGAAGATCGGTCCCCTAGTTCGAATGGTGCAACTAATATATCAAAAGATGAAGGTTTAGTAGAAGCTAGTGTGCTTCCTTGTAGAAAATTTGAAGGTATAACTATAGATGAATTATTTTTTACCTATGTTTTTAACAGATCTGATGCTAGTCTTGCTGTTTTTGAAAATCATGATGATGAATGTGATAAAATAATGCTTCTTCAAGTAGAATATGAGTCAACTTTAATGGTTATTGAAAAATTATCTATTGAGGTTGGTAGACTAACAACTACATGCAAGGATCAAGAAAATTTCTTATAGATGTCTGGTGATAAGGATAAAGGAGGAGATTATTAGTTTGACGAATCAATTGGAAAAATTGGAAAGAGTTGAAGAAGGAATGAGGAAACAATACAAAGAGAAGGAAGATCGGTGTGAGAAATTAGAAGCTAAAGTGATATCCGTGAGGAAGCAAATGAACATGGAGAAGATTACCATAACCTTGGACAACTTTCTTGAAAAGCAAATATCACCATTAGATAGATTTGGTCTTGGTTTTAAAAAGGGAGAGTCGAGCTCGCATGAAATCACAAAATAACAATAGCAAGAGTACAAAAAATCAAGGAAATGAACAAAAAATCCAACAACAACATAGTGGAATACCTCAAGGAGAACATACATTTAGAATGTATTTTTCTTCAAGAGAGGATTGTGGTAGATCTGTCAAATTCCAAAGGAATCAAAGTTCCTTTGTTGTTTTAATGCATGAGTTAGAGTGTTACAAATGTCACAAGCTTGGACATATTGCAACAAATTGTAGGAGTATAGTGTACAATAGAGCTTGCAACAATATGAGCAGCAAAGGGGATTGGCCATCAAGTATAATTGTGCTTTTAATTGTTATTGTTACTCATGTAACGTACTTTCCCATAAGTAAATTGAATGTAGATCTGTCCCTTGGAGGAGAGGTATGTAAATTTATGAGGCATATATCTAACATGAGAAACATGATATTTGATCCTCTTGCTTCATATCTTGATCATGTGGAGTGTTATACATGTCACAACTTTGGTCATATAGAAAGTGAATGCATGTTTCTTAGTTCTTTGAGGCAAATCCGACAAGAGAAGTAGATTCAAAGAGGAGCTAGTAATAAATATGAGAAGAATGAAAAGAAGTATCCCAAGATAGTGTGGAGAAACAAGGTGCAACAACATGTGAGTAGAGAGATCAACCCCCTATGCAGTCCATGGGTACCTCATGCATATTCGTAGAGGGATGTAGAAGTTTATGAGAGGTGCATAGCCCTAGGGGTAGCATATGGAAAGAATATGGCAACATAATGACTTGGTTAATTATGAGTTGTAGCAGAAACATATTAATGTGTTCATGAGCCTCATTGCATATTTAGGTTTGAAGTATTAGGCTTACTATTGGAGGTATAATGAGCTCATGGGGAACTATGAATGGTATAAAGTTTCATGGCCTATTTTTCCTTTTCTCTTGTTTTTCACTCATGTATTTGTAGAAGCCCTATATGTCTTTTCATGAGTTGAAAAGGCAAATTTATAGCCATATATATGTTCTTTGTTCTCATTGATTGCTGGTTGAAAGAGTTAGTAACAACAATGCATGGAGAAATTTCATTGTTGTAGCAACCATGTAGATCACTCTTATGTGTGCATTTGTTCGTCCATGCATATTCATGATTGGAAGAGTAACACTTGTAGCAACCATTGTTGATTGAGGAGTTATGGTGGATGTAATATACTTTAGCTATATATATATATATATATATATATATATATATATATATATATATATATATATATATATATATATATATATATATATAGATGTGTACTTGTCATTATTAGCATGATGGCTAAGTAATCTTGTTTATGACATGCATTATAGTGAAGTTATTGCTTCAATAATGTATGCAAAGATAAGCCTTGTAATCTTGTTGTTGTTATCATTAGTTGAGTGATTCATGTCCTGGAGAGTGTTATGAGTACTGGTCTATGTCCTACAGGCCCATGGGTCATGTCATTCATATGTTGATATGAGTTTTGTATTGAGAGATGAGAGTTTTTACAACCATGTTGGGCTGGTAGGTGTTATGTATTTAAAACATGTATGGGTCTTTGGAGTCATTGTATCCATGTACTATCATTTCCTTCTTATGGTTCATTGGTTGAGTCATAAGTGTGATGATCATGCATGAGAGAGGATTCATGTTTCAACCATGTGTTGGTTGTTTGGAGACACTGTACAACCATATTTTACCATTATTGTAGCCATGTAATAGGACTATGAAGCCCTGTACTTTCATTACATATAATCGGGTCATAGTTCTTGGTCCATGTGGAGTAGCCTCTTGTATGTGATAAGAAGGCATTGGAAACAATAGATAGCATGTACAACATCATGGATATATGGTAGCAACCCCATTACATGTTCAGGGGGAGTAAGTTTTTCTTATGGTCAACATGGTGTTGGGTACTTCTTTCATCCCCTTACATATGTTGGAATTGTTCCTCAGTGTTGGATTTCCCTTTACCATTGATGTCAAAGGGGGAGATAATTTAGAGTGTATGGAGATTAGCCTCAAAGTTTGGAGACCAGGTTGAGGTTTACATCAATTCCAAAGGGGGAGAATGTTAGCATTATAGCGTTGCCATTAGTGTCAATAGGGAATCAATACTATCTAACTTATCATTGATGTAAGCCTGATGTTAGTAGCACTCATGATTTGTGATGAGTTATCATTCGTTTGATGCAAAGATCCTAATCTAATGCGGAGATGTTGATCCATGCAGAGGTGTTTGACCAACTATGTATTCATGATCCTAACTTAATGCAGAGGTATTGTTTAACCATTATGTTGATGTCTTATTTCTTGTAGAGAAAATGGTTGGAGGTTTTTTTCATGCTTATCATATAGTTGTAATTATGTTGCAGAGGGTTGTCATAGTGTTAAAGTGTTTGTATAAAGTTGTTATGATGGATCAAGCTCACCTTTGAAACTGAGCCACAAGATTGATGTCACTTGGTATACACCCTGTAATTATGAGTTTGATGCCTTGTAATGTGTCATAAACATGTTTTCATGTAAAATTGTGTGTGGAAGGTTGTCATAATGTATCAAGTTCACTCCTGAATATCAGCGCCAAATGTTGGCCAAAGTAGGTTGAAATCTTGAAATTTAAGAGGAATACACTCTTTACTTCATAGGAATAGCATATATAGCAAGTTTCCTTAGCAAGAGTAGAATATACCTCATGGAAGTTAATTTCTCTTGATTATGCACACACTTCAACTGTTTTATTGGTTTTTCTAGGGTTTTTGTTCTTGATTTTTTTATTAAAATGTCAAAAAAGTTTAACCATCATCTACAAGGTGATTAAGTTAAATATGAGGAGGTTTAGTGATGGATATTGATTTCCCCTTTCATCAATTATGAAATATTGTAGTGTGAATAAGAAGATGTTGGATTAAGAGAAAATGTGTGCTATAGGTTTGTACAATTAGCGAGCAGATCAAAGATCAACTTTGGAGCACATTTCAAAGGATGAAAGAGCTACAATATATCTACATGTTTAACTTATTTATTTTGAAGATTGTAGCTCCCATTTACTGTTGATATTGAGAGGATAGTTATCATTGTAGATGCTGCAATTTTAGATCATAGATTAAATTTATATGCATTTGTGTTGTAGGGGTTTCATTGGAGATTTCTTTGTTGTAGCTTTAGTATTGGGTTTTGTATGGATGCTTGAGTTTTTGTTATGATTGAGTGCATAGATCAAATTTCCATTATGTTCTACTGTAGGGTTTCATTTTGATGAGCATAGTTTGGATGAGTTTGTTGCTGCACAGTTGAGTTTTGAGGAGAAAATTTAATTCTGTTGAGGTAATATATTGACCGAGTTTGTACTGCAAATTTTGATTGTGTTAGAGAGGATTTTTCTACAAAGATTTTATTCAATTATTGTTTCATATTGTGTTGATGAGAAAATTGATATTATGAATCCAGTTTAAAAATTGATGAAAAAGTGTTCATAATTGTTTTTATGCAGAGTATATGGGCCATAGTGTGAAAATATATGAAATGAGGTCCATGAGATGTGTTGAGGGTTGGGGATTTCAGCGAGCAAGTTGTGTCTTGCATATTCAGGGTGTAGTGGCATCCTTTAGGTAGTGGCCTGAGAACTTGGGAGTGGTGGCTTCCATCTAGTCATGATTAGATAGTCCAGTGGTGGCTGGGAAAGACTTATTGAGAGTGGTGGCTTCCAATAGGTGGTGGCCTACAAAGTTGAGGGATTGGTGGCTTCCCGCAAGTGGTGGCCTACAAAGTTCATACAGGTTGTTGTCTGGAGCGAGTTGCATCTCACATGATTAGCAAGTGCTAGCTTGCACATAGGTAGTGGCTAGTGAATCAGATGTAAAATCATTTTAGATATTATAAGAGACGATGACGAAGAATATCTTCCGACGATGGTTTTCATCCTTATGTTTCCCACCTTACATATGGAGTCCTCTTGTGTATGATTGATGTGTTGTGATTGTTGCTTCTCATGGTTATTTGTATTTTTGTTCTTATGGTTGTTTGGTTTCTTCTCATAT